>OU342741.1:188015335-189384852 GCA_910589775.1 Avena eriantha | reverse complement strand
GTTTGTGAAAAGAACACACATGCGATGAACACTGGTGGATCCATAAGTGGTTTGTGGAAAGAACACACATGCAATGACTCTAGTGCTAGTTTTAGTATAAGAACACACATGCAATGACTCTAGTGGGTTCACATGTGGTTTGTGAAAAGAACACACATGCAATGACCACTGGTTGATCCATATGTGGTTTGTGAAAAGAACACACATGCAATGACCACTGGTTGATCCATATGTGGTTTGTGGAAAGAACACACATGCAATGCCACTGCTTGATCCATGTGTGGTTTCTGGAAAAGAACACACATGCAATGACCACTGGTTAATCCATGTATGGTTTGTTGAAAGAACACACATGCAATGACACTGGTTGATCCATGTGTGGTTTGTGAAAAGAACACACATGCAATGAGTCTAGTGGATCCATGTGTGGTTTGTGGAAAAGAACACACATGCAATGGGTCTAGTGGATCCATGTGTGGTTTGTGGAAAAGAACACACATGCAATGAGTCTAGTGCTGGTTTGTGGTTTTTGTATAAGAACAAACATGCAATGACTCAAATAGATCCATATGTGGTTTGTGGAAAGAACACACATGCAATGACACTGGTTGATCCATATGTGGTTTGTGGAAAGAACACACATGCAATGACCACTGGTTGATCCATATGTGGTTTGTGGAAAAGAACACACATGCAATGACCACTGGTTGATCCACGTGTGGTTTGTGGAAAGAACACACATGCAATGACAGTGGTGGATCCATGTGTGGTTTGTGAAAAGAACGCACATGAATGACTCTAGTTATGGTTTTAGTATAAGAACACACATGCAATGACTCTAGTGGGTTCACATGTGGTTTGTGAAAAGAACCCACATGCAATTACCACTAGTTGATCCATATGTGGTTTGTGGAAAGAACACACATGCAATGACACTGCTTGATCCATGTGTGTTTTGGGGAAAAGAACACACTTGCAATGACCACTGGTTGATCCATGTGTGGTTTGTGGAAAGAACACACATGCAATGACCACTAGTTGATCCATATGTGGTTTGTGGAAAAGAACACACATGCAATGACCACTGGTTGATCCATATGTGGTTTGTGAAAAGAACACACATGCAATGACCACTGGTTTATCCATATGTGGTTTGTGAAAAGAACACACATGCAATGACCACTGGTTGATCCATATGTGGTTTGTGGAAAGAACACACATGCAATGACACTGCTTGATCCATGTGTGGTTTCTGGAAAAGAACACACATGCAATGACCACTGGTTGATCCATATGTGGTTTGTGGAAAGAACACACATGCAATGCCACTGCTTGATCCATGTGTGGTTTCTGGAAAAGAACACACATGCAATGACCACTGGTTAATCCATGTATGGTTTGTTGAAAGAACACACATGCAATGACACTGGTTGATCCATGTGTGGTTTGTGAAAAGAACACACATGCAATGAGTCTAGTGGATCCATGTGTGGTTTGTGGAAAAGAACACACATGCAATGGGTCTAGTGGATCCATGTGTGGTTTGTGGAAAAGAACACACATGCAATGAGTCTAGTGGTGGTTTGTGGTTTTTGTATAAGAACAAACATGCAATGACTCAAATGGATCCATATGTGGTTTGTGGAAAGAACACACATGCAATGACACTGGTTGATCCATATGTGGTTTGTGGAAAGAACACACATGCAATGACCACTGGTTGATCCATATGTGGTTTGTGGAAAAGAACACACATGCAATGACCACTGGTTGATCCACGTGTGGTTTGTGGAAAGAACACACATGCAATGACAGTGGTGGATCCATGTGTGGTTTGTGAAAAGAACGCACATGAATGACTCTAGTTATGGTTTTAGTATAAGAACACACATGCAATGACTCTAGTGGGTTCACATGTGGTTTGTGAAAAGAACCCACATGCAATTACCACTAGTTGATCCATATGTGGTTTGTGGAAAGAACACACATGCAATGACACTGCTTGATCCATGTGTGTTTTGGGGAAAAGAACACACTTGCAATGACCACTGGTTGATCCATGTGTGGTTTGTGGAAAGAACACACATGCAATGACCACTAGTTGATCCATATGTGGTTTGTGGAAAAGAACACACATGCAATGACCACTGGTTGATCCATATGTGGTTTGTGAAAAGAACACACATGCAATGACCACTGGTTGATCCATATGTGGTTTGTGGAAAGAACACACATGCAATGACACTGCTTGATCCATGTGTGGTTTCTGGAAAAGAACACACATGCAATGACCACTGGTTGATCCATGTGTGGTTTGTTGAAAGAACGCACATGCAATGACACTGGTTGATCCATGTGTGGTTTGTGAAAAGAACACACATGCAATGAGTCTAGTGGATCCATGTGTGGTTTGTGGAAAAGAACACACATGCAATGGGTCTAGTGGATCCACGTGTGGTTTGTGGAAAAGAACACACATGCAATGAGTCTAGTGCTGGTTTGTGGTTTTCGTATAAGAACAAACAAGCAAAGACTCAAATGGATCCATATGTGGTTTGTGGAAAGAACACACATGCAATGACACTGGTTGATCCATGTGCGGTTTGTGGAAAGAACACACATGCAATGACCACTGGTTGATCCATATGTGGTTTGTGGAAAAGAACACACATGCAATGACCACTGGTTGATCCATGTATGGTTTGTGGAAAGAACACACATGCAATGACAGTGGTGGATCCATGTGTGGTTTGTGAAAAGAACGCACATGAATGACTCTAGTGTTGGATTTAGTATAAGAACACACATGCAATGACTCTAGTGGGTTCACATGTGGTTTGTGAAAAGAACCCACATGCAATGACCACTAGTTGATCCATATGTGGTTTGTGGAAAGAACACACATGCAATGACACTGCTTGATCCATGTGTGTTTTGGGGAAAAGAACACACTTGCAATGACCACTGGTTGATCCATGTGTGGTTTGTGGAAAGAACACACATGCAATGACCACTAGTTGATCCATATGTGGTTTGTGGAAAAGAAGACACATGCAATGACCACTGGTTGATCCATATGTGGTTTGTGGAAAGAACACACATGCAATGACCACTAGTTGATCCATGTGTGGTTTGTGAAAAGAACACACATGCAATGCCACCGGTTGATCTATAAGTGGTTTGTGGAAAAGAACACACATGCAATGACCACTGGTTGATCCATAAGTGGTTTGTGGAAAGAAGACACATGCAATGCCACAAATGGATCCATAAATGGTTTGTGGAAAGAACACACATGCAATGACACTGGTTGATCCATGTGTGCTTTGTGGAAAGAACACACATGCAATGACTCTAGTGGTTGATCCATGTCTGGTTTGTGGAAATAACACACATGCAATGACTCTAATGCTGGCTTTAGTTTAAGAACACATATGGATCCATATGTGGTTTGTGGAAAAGAACACACATGCAATGACCACTGATTGATCCATAAGTGGTTTGTGGAAAGAACACGCATGTAGTGAACACTGGTTGATCCATGTGTGGTTTGTGAAAAAAAACACATGCAATGCCATTGGTTGATCCATATGTGGTTCGTGGAAAGAACACACATGCAATGACATTGGTTGATCCAAATGTGGTTCATGACAGGAACACACATGCAATAACTCTTGTGGATACATATGTGGTTTGTGGAAAGAACACACATGCAATGAACTCTAGTGGATCTATTTTGGCATAATTTGATGTATGCCATGATGCATTTCATTGTAAACGACACCCACTTTCCATTTTTATACTACTCAGCTTTGCCCTTGGTTTTTTGATACTACCCAGTTTTGCCCCTCCCCCCTCTCTCTCTCTCTCTTTTGTAGAAGCCCAAACCTGTGCCCACTCTGTCTGCTACGCCCTGATTGGTTGTCAAAGTTGTCACGCGGATCGTGCACACCAACCGTTGATCCTGTGTGATCCAACGAGGCTCGTTGCACACGTTGTACCCTTCACAGGACAGCGCGAGACAGCACGGACGTCTCCCTCAACAATACTTCTACAAGAAGGAACACGATGCCATCCATGGAAAAAGTCGTCGAGTGGTCATGTCATGTTTAATTTAGTCTACAAAGGCTACAAGTCTACTGTACGGCAACTGGTCATCCACAGACAACCGGCTATACCATTTTTACTACGCAGCACGCCTGCACTCTCACTTCCGTCAGGCCCCCACCACACGAACCTTCCACGCGGTAGCCACAGCTGGAAGAGCTGTTAACCGGGGCCCTCGAGGAGGCCTAAACGTCCCGCATTAAAAACCCAGCCTATTGGGTCCTCCATTCGCACTCATCCACTACTCTCTCTTCCCTATCCAGCAAAACCCCACAATCTTGAACGTACTTGCACGAACCTTCTCCATGAAACCAGTGCGTGAGGGTGAGTGTCCAGGCATCGCCGTCGGGGTGGTGCTTCACGCGGCAGATCTGGAGGATCATCACGTAGCACAAACCGAGGAGGACGTGCAGTTCCACCCCTTGGGAGACCATGTGCACGCCGGTGCCGACGACTTCGGAGGCGCCGATGAGGGCGTGGAGTTCGACGAACACGCTCCGCTCATGTACCCGGAGGTACATCTATTTCTACATGTTTCATATTTTCTGCTCGAGCTTAATCTATCCAGGCGTCATAAAAAAATCTAGTCCTAATGATTAGATGCAACGTACGAACCGGTACATGGAGAGATCTAGTATGTTCTGAATGAATCCACATTATTTATTTATTAATAAGTTACTAAGAACACAAACCACATTAATTTAGGAGCGAGCTGGGGAGACGGCCGTAATGAACTACTGAACCTGTATAGACATGTTATTGCATTGAAAGTAACTTGGAATGGTGGAAGGAATATATTTTTATTATTTTGCTCATTTCGGTTTGTATTCCATACATTACAGGTGTATTCAAGTGAGATGGACTCTGACAAAGAGACCAGGGACAACAAGAGCCGCCATGTCATGAAGAAGTTCAAGAGCGGGATAATCCCTTTCCGCACTCGACTTTGGGAGCTTAGGTGCCCTTTCTGTAAGAAAGGAGTCAACCCGAGGATTGCCAGCTTGATTCCGCATGCGGTTGGCATCGGTAAAAGCCCAACTAGTAAACACAAGTCGGCGACCAAGGCTAAGCACGCTGCTTATGGCAAGTTCCTGAGGGAGTATGTCAAGACCGGCCTAGTGTCGCCTTACTTAGGAATCAGCAACTTCTAGCCGACCAACCCCGTCACTGTGCTGGCCTTGCCACTAATAATATTTAGTTCTCTTACCGTATCTAGACCCTTAAACTATGGGGATTTCTCTTTTCGTACCCTTCAAAATATATTCAAGTTCATCTGTTTATGTTGTTAAAGTTTCGGTAGCATACTCGTTATTTTGCATGGATAGAGGGGTGCCCCCGACATATATATGGGTTATCCTGTCCGCTAGATCACAGAGGATCAATGGTTGGTGGGCAAAACTGAGTACAACTGAATCGCCATGGTTAGACACGAGGGAAAAAACGTGACTCACGGTACGCGTGTGCGGTGCACGGGGCGGTAGCGGACACGTGTGGCCGTGCATGGTGCATTAGCCTACGCGGTGCACGGTAGTGCAAGGAAACGCCGCTTACCTTCTCCTTTAATAGAGGCCTCCCCACTCCCACTCATCATGCACTCGCTCACTCAACCGTCTCCACTGTCCCATCACCTTCTGCAAACGCCCAACAAAACCCCAACCACGCCGGCGATGGAGAAGATCGGCGTGGTGGCCATCAACACCTCCAAGGCCGCCAGCGAGGATCCCCTGTCCCCATCCCCCATCTACCGTAGCCGTCGGCGAGGAGGCCCCCGCCGGTCTTGGACAGATCCCGCTCGGCTGGGACCCCTACGAGGAGGTTGTCTACATAAGGCCGGAGAACCCCTATGACACCAGCATCGCCGACCCGTGGTCTGAGGTAACCAGGGTTTTCTCCCCTTCCCTTATTCTTCCCCATTCCCATCGTTGGATGCTAGATCGTATGTTATTAGGGCTCGGCTGTTCGTATTTTTTACAGTAGCTAATCCTATTGTGTTTTAGATCTCGATTTTCGATGAATCCCCCTGTTCGTAGTTGGGATCAGTATTCGATTTGGTTTGAGATTTGGGGAATAATCTGGAGATCTCATTCGGTTAATTTATGCAAAAAATCAATCCCGATAATCAAAGTATCTCAATCATGTCCTTATTTCACTCTACTATTTTTTTCCAACAGGAGGATAGCAGCGACCTCCGTAGCGACGCCGATTCGCAGGACACCAAGACTCATCATATGCTGAGGAGGCTAAAGTCCGGTCAGTACAACAACTTCTTCGCCGGCGACGTGTACAGGTGCCCCTTCTGCCCCACCAGGAGGCTCCGCAGCACGAACTTCAACTCCCTCGTGAAGCATGCCGAGGACGTGAGGACCTGCGGCGAGTCCGTGAACGTCCACGGCTTTAGGGCCAAGCACCAGGCGCTCGGTCTTCACCTCCGAAACCTCCAGAAGGTGGCTATTGAGGAGGGTCGCATGCCCCCGATCAGACTCAAGGTGCCCAAGGTCAAGGGGCTAGGCAGCAAGAAGTGGAGGAGGCGCCAGAGGGAGGAGGCAGATGCCCTCCTGGCAGAGGCCACGAGGGGCTACTGATCAGCTGCTGTGCTGTTGCTGTAAAGCAGCTTCTTTTGTCTTGTCTGTGTTGAAGAAGTCCGCTGCTGCTGCTGAGCAGCCTAATTGTCGAACCTCGTTAAGTACCATACTATATAACCTATATTAGCTGCTTTATCTACATCTGCTCTGTTTACTGAATTTATTTATGGTGCTGGTTTGTTTTGCTGCTCTAGATGTGCTACCAGATTGGGGAAAAACGATCGCAAAAGGAACAATGAATGAAGAGAGAAGCTGCTCTAGATTCCCTACCTTTTTGGGCAAAAAAGAACACAACTGTTAGAGAGAGAGGGGAAAAGGCGCTCTTAAAAAGGCCAAATAACAAAAAAAACTTCCACTTTAGGCGTCATGGCGCACGTAACAGCTAAGCCTTTGACCAGACGGCACCCCCCTCCGAGCACATGTGAGGGCTTCGGAATATCAGGAGGGAAAAAGTGAGGACAAATGAGACACAATGTTGCTATAGCTAAATCTGACAAAAAGCTGAATTTGTCTTTACCATGCAATTTGGCTAGAGCTCCACAATGTAGCTATTCTAAATCCCTAAACTATGTGGTGCGTTGAAACCTAATGGTTTTCCACTGACCCGTGTGTTGCAAAGTTGCTTGATCGTGCATGCTTATAGAAGAATGGGCAAATGAGCTTCATTTTGGCAAATTCGGGACAAGCTTTGCGCAATTGGCAGGCCTGATCGGCTGGGCGGCTGCCCCGGGGTGCAGGGATGCTAGGTCCATGTCTATGCTTACACTTCTTAAACTTGTTAGGAATTAATAATAACTGTACACTTCCTTCTGTCTTGTCACGTTACGTCGTGTCAGCACCACGCACCGGCTACGGATCGACAACGGGACGGTGGTCTACGTGACCGGTCTCTACCACGCCAAAGCCACGTCGCACACCCGTCCCATCGCCTACCGGGACGGACGCCGAATTTAATCGCTAGGATTGGAAACCATCGATGCTCGCCCGGTCAAACTTGCTTCCGCATGGGTATGACCGGAATATTGGTAAACGGAATTTAAGCATCGCCTTTCGTCTCCTCAGCACATCACTGTGCAAAAATTCCCAACTCATTCCTTCCGCCGGCGCCGCCACCGCAAGAACCATCGACATTGCCGCATGCACCGCCTCCGCCTGGCCATACCACCGCAACAGATCACTCCACCTCCACGCCCAGTCCCAACCACCGCTACCGACCCTAGGCCACCACCGCCGCATTAGCTACTGCCATGGACACAGAGTACGGCATGTTCGGCGACGGGAGCGACTACATCGACGAGTACACCATCACCGCCCATGGCACCACCAAGCTGACGGTCGTCCACACAAATGCGTCAGCGGAGGTGGCCAAGGTCATCGTAATGTACAAGTGGTGGCTTCAGGAGCCGATGGACAGGTACAAGATCGTCGGCCTTGACCTCGAGTATACCAGAGATAGGAATAGGACAACGCCTTTGCAGCTGTCCATGCGTAACCACTGCCTACTATATCACGTATGTAGGGCCAAATCTTTATGCCCGGAGCTTCGCGAGTTCCTACACAGGAGGGAGATCTACTTCGCCAGCGTCGACATCAAAAACGACACTCCGAACCTAGAACAGGATCTCCTCGTTCATGTCGTCAATCACGTTGATCTCCAACGTTTGTGGAGGTACCCGGATGGCTGTACGGGGAAAGCCGGCATGGCTAGACTCGCTTCCGACATCATCGACCGTGAGTACGCTGGCATGAAAATCGAGTTCCCGAAGCACCTGTACGAGCGATGGGAGTGGAGGCACCTGGATTACGATGCGATCAAGTACGCAGCCAGGGACGTGTATGTCTGCTACGAGATGCTCAACAGGATCTGGCGGGTGGGTGAGTGTGCTGTTTACCACTACTAGTTTCGCATTTTGTTCCTAGTTTTATCTCGCATGTATTTTCTAAGCATTCTGTGTGTAAGAACCAAGCTCGTATGATCCCTGTGCTATTAGCCACTTAACCTGTATGAATTACATTCCCCTTTTGTATGCTCAACATTCATTCTTACAAATTCTGTCTGTGCCATTTGCATGCGGCAGAATCCAGGACTGACATGCATAAGGTGTGATACAGTCATAAGTCATAACCAAACCCAGATTATAGAGAAGGATATAGTCATAAACCAGATTATAATTTGACAAAGGTAATACACAGCAATTCGTAATTGCTCACATAGTGTACTTATGAAATAACATGTTTTCATAAACACAACAATCATGCACTAATAGTCTACATCCCAGCCTGTTGGAGAAGGCAACCGATCCCAGGATGCCTTCGGTCTCTTGCCCCGGTTTGTAGATTCATCTACACTACGGCATTTGGGACAAACAACCTGCCTTGGTGGTGGTTCAATGATGCGATGCCTGGAATGAGATTTTACAATCTAGCGGTACAGCTCGTGGCTAACATACCCGTCAATTGCAGCGTACTTCAGATTAGGTTCAGAAAGTGGCTTATGATCCTAGTAATCATGCCCTAAACGCCTCCACGAACATTTCGGCAATCTGTCCTTCATGTCAGCGTACCACGGGTCTATGAGTTCGGAGGCAAGAGCGGCCATCCCTGTCTTGCCGCCCTTCGTCCCTGGGATCCAGTAAATTTCCTGGATGTCCACTCTGCACTCCTTTGGGATTCTAATGTTGACAGTCGGGATTTTAAGCAGTTTACTATCATTCGTGATGTCAAAACTGGTAAATGTTATGTGCTGGTTCATGAGAAAGTCATGAAATAGATCCCTAATGCTTTCGCCCCACCTGCATGAAAATGAATTTAGACAAATAATATAGGAATAACTTTTGCAAACAGACGGTTCAGGAACAAAAAGACAGCAAAGTCTACCAGATCCTGTCAGCCCCGTTCTCGCAAAAAGGCTGGTATACGAGGACGTGCCCCTTCATGGAGAGTTGCACCACGACGATCCTACGATGATCGCGGCTGTACTCGAGGTCGAGACCTACGGACCTATTTTCTTTGAACTGCAGCCAACTCGTGTAATTATTCAGAGTGTTCCTCACCATCCGAGGATCGGTGGTGTAGACGACATCGATCTTCTTCCTGTCATGTACTTTGATGTCGAAGTGCGCAATTTCTTGTCTGCCGTCGTTTCGCACGTCCAGAGCGTCCATGACTACATGCAAGAGGGAAAGGATACGGAGGAACAGGGTGATGCGGTGGTGGAGGAAATGGATGAGACCGTGGAGGAGAAAGACGATGAGGCCGTGGAGGAGGAAATGAGACGGAGAAGTGAAAGATTGGAATCGCCCTTACCAATATCTGGAATGGTGCACGACCGTTCGTAGTAGGGTGAAGGTGGCGAAAAACGACGGTTTTACACGTCGACGCTAGGACTTCCTAAAATTTGTTCTATGCCACTTGCATGTGGTGGAATCAATTCAAACGTAGACACGTTTGCGCGTGCCGACCTTCACTCACTGACAGGCGGGCCGCACATTTCCCTTTTACGATTTATTTTTTCACTTCCTCTAGACGGTTCCGGTGCCCGCCCTCAATAATTACGCCCCCTTCTTTTCTTCCACGTGGACGAGAACTGGCGGTGGCGGCGGTTCCTTGTAGATTCGCTCCCCACTCGAACAACTGCCCCCATCCTTGATTCCACCCCCTCTCGAATCCATCCGCCTCCTTATCACAACGCCTCCATTAATCTACCGGATTCTAGACTCCATTTGCCGCTATGGGTAGAGCTTGGGGTAGCAGCAGGCTGAAGCTAAAGGCATGCGATGACGACGCGGATGGCCAGGGCGACCGCTACCACGAGGATTGGGGATGGCCGAACCTCAGCGCCGCGAACGTGCACAGGATCGCCTCGGAGTTGGACATCATCTCAGCCGGCCGCCTCGCTCGCTGCATCCATGGCTACCGCGTGACGATGCCGAACATGGACGAACAACCGTTCGGCACACCAGGCCTTCTTTACCCCGATAACAGCAAATGGCCAGACGATCGCGATGGCCACGTAAGTTCCAGTATCTAGCTTATTCGTTCAGTCATATCGTTGATTCATATGTGCTGAACTCTCATCGGAATCCTATGTTCCTTTTGTCGAACGTGTTGTGTGCACGCGCGGTTTGAACAAATCGAACCATTTAAGACTATTCTGTACAGCGGAAGCTCTGCTCGTACCTGATATTTTGGTATTTTCGTAGTGACACAGTCTTACTTTAGGTGATAGACGAGTTGTCCATTTTGATTTTGCAATGGAATGCCTGCTGGGTGATATTCTGTTTCCTAAAATAAAAACAAACAGATTAGACGATTTAAGGCTGTTATGCCCTGAGCTGTTTAATTATGATCATCGTCAGGAGTTTGTTCTGGGGGCTCTGCTACTACTCCATATATTGAGTATCTTCGTAGTGACATAGACACAATTTAGGCGATATCTGAGGAGACACTTGTATTTAGGCGATATTTTGTGTACTTTAATCTGAAGGCCCAGTTATCAAATTGTATCTGCAATGGAATCCAAGCTAGTTTATTGTACCAACTGACAACAAACTCTGCAAAATATTCATGCAAAACTGATGCTGCTGGATAAGTGGTCCGAATCAGTAGTGGTGAATATCAAGGAAGAAGAAGAGACGGAAATGGAAGATAACCAGAACTGGGTGGGTGGCAACAAGTGGCTGGTCCTTTTTATCACAGGATGGCAGTACTTGGACTCTAAAAAATGGCTATAGATCGACGAGACTTGCAGTGCCATCTTTGAAGGGTGTCGGCATTACTGCATTCAACAGCGGGTGGCCGCTGCCCATTTCCGAATTCGCTTATAGGTTCAACATGGCAGAACTTGACCTCGCGAAGGTACAACTCCCACATAGAACGTGGGAGGGGGCGTGGAAGAACTAGGAGTACGACCTCTTAGCGTTGTTCGACAAGGCAATCACATTCATTAGATGCCCAAAAGACAAGGAATGGACAGTCTTGCGTGATGACTTCCTGCGGCCAGAGAAGTATGTCGACGCCGTCTTCACCTACGGCTACTCTTTGTACAGACCGCAACACATTTATGCGGTCACTGAACCTAGCGGCGACGTGCGTGTTTGGGAGCCGTCCATTTGGGGTGAGTCATGGTGTCATATAGCATGTAAAATCCCATACAAAATTCTGTTTACTGACTGTTAGTAACACACAGGTACCCACGCAGCCCCGCGCATCATTCCAGCTCCGGCCATTGAAGATGTAGTAGCAGATGCTGAACTTGGGACGGCGCTGGTTCCTGGCACCTCTCGGAGACAACACGAAACATGATGATGAACTCTTGTGGATTCATATCAGGGGAGCACTAAATAGCGTTGGTGATACAATAGAACATATGGGGACACAACTTTCTTCATACCCATCGCTGCGGTGTCACGTTTTCTCCAGGTCCGCATGCCCATCCGAAGACCCAGTAGAGGAAGTCTGGAGCAGAGTCAAAAATCTGAAGGGACAATCTGTGTTTCTTGGGATCAACTACCCTTTCTTTGTCGGAGCCCCTGGAGCTGTTGAACCTGTAATTGCTCAGGCAGCCCTGGCCCTTGATGCTGCTGCTGCTGCTGGTGGTGGTGGTGGTGGTGGTGGAGCTGACGAAGAACTAGCTGCTGCTCCTCATGGTGAAGCTGACAAAATACTTGGTGATGCTGCTACTGGTGAAGCTGACAAAATACTTGCTAATGCTGCTGCTGGTGAAGCTGACGAAATACCTACTGAGGCTGCTGCCGGAGTCTAGGAAGAACATGCTGGAGTTGTTGCTGAGGTGCCAGCACTTCTAGTGTTGATAGCAGACTGTGTGTTTGTTGCACATTCACGCGCCTATCATGTTGACACTCCAGATCTGACCTGGAGCCGAATCCACGTCGGGGGAGGGGGCCTACAATTGGCTCATCAGTGGGGTCATACTATTTGAAGGAGAATGAAAGACGGCCAAACGCAACATTCTGGTTCGTTCCGACGATACCACCAGCTCCAGGGACCTAGTGCTCATACTGGCAGATCCGATGAACCATTTGTCTTTATCTTTATCATTAGTTACGCTTATGTGTGTAAAGACTAAGCTGTGCTTATTTGTGTAAGACTAAGTTAGGCCTAACTGCGTAATATTCAGTGAAGCCCAGCTTTTCTTTCCACGCCCATAACAACAGAATTGCAGCATAGAACATACAAATGTATTGTGCATACCAGGCATTTTTTCTTAGGATAACAACCACTTCAAGCAAATGATACATCGTGTACGCATTTGAATGCATCACTAGAATGTGCCACCTATTGATGATTGATGACATGGATCTAGCTTTTCTACGCTTATTTGCATTGAATCGCTCATTGATTTGTTCACATATTTGTTGGCAGTGGCTGATGAACTCCACTCTCTTGGTAACTTGCTTCGTCAGTGAGCACTTGTTGATGCAATGCAAAGTACAGAACATGGTCGTCATTGTCATTCCATTTAGGTTCTCTATGTTTCGTCATCACGGAGCTACTAATTTCAAATGAAAATCTAGTAAACAATATATGTGTACATTATTAGAGTATGCTACGGCCACGGTACATACATGTTTTTCTACAATCACAAGAAGAAAACTTGATGCATTTTCACCTTGTTGGCATTGTGCCGAACTGGGTGGATGTGGCTTTGGGGTTCGGAGAGGAAGGTGCCGTGGCTAGTGCGTGTGCGACCACGGCGACGACGAGCTCGGATTCTGGAGGAGACCAATAGGACCGAGCATGGTCGGCATGGTGACAGATCTCACCCGGGAATGAATTCCCATCCCTGCACCATGCCAATGGTGCGGTCATGGTGAGGGCGAGCTCCGATTCTGGATGGGGAGGAGAACAGGCCGAGCAGGTTTGTCCAAGTCCTAGCTCCGCGCCATGGCCGCAACCACAGATTGCCGCCCCGGAGGAAGTAGAAGACGCGTAAAGGATGCATGCGCCAACGCTGCAAGCCTACATGGCAGCGACGACGGCAGTGACATAACGGCGAGAGCTGACAGGGGGGCCCAACTTGACGGCCGTTAGCCTGATTTTTTGTATTGAAACGTAAAGTTGAATTCGTGCCGAAAAAGACCCTCTGGGTATTTGGCACGCCAACTGTAGTCATCACGGCTGATATCAGGGAACTCGGATACCACGTTGCCTGGCCACCCCAACTTTCGGGCCGCAAAATGATATTATCCCTTCTTAGGGACACAATGAACATGACTTACGCATTCACTTTCTTTAACAGGATAGATTATACCTGTGTCCAGTAGGCATACAATTTCTTTTCGTACCACTTCCTTCATTTCATGCTTCAATCTTCTATTAAATTCTGCAACTGGTTTAGCACCTTCTTCCATGAATATTCGATGGACGACTATCATGGGACTAATGCCCTTCAAATCATCCATTGAGTACCCAAAGGACTTGCGATGATCCTTAAGTATTTTCATGAGTTCTTCTTCTTCTTCTCCTGAAAGTTTAGCACTAATAATAACAGGAAATTTATTTGTATCAACTAAAAATCTGTATTTAAGATTATTTGGTAGAGTCTTCATCCCCTCTCTTTTCTGGCTCTTGAAAAGCTTCATTAGTTGGAGGCCCTATAACGGGAAGAGAATCGAATTCATCTTCTAGTTCTTCTAGGGACTTGTCCTCCATGACAATTTCTTCATATTTTGAGTCTTCATTTATTTATTCTTCTTGTATACTAAAGAAGAGAGCTGCCATTTCCTCAATAGTTTTCTATTTCTCTTCTTCTTGTATTTGTGGAGGTCCGTCTTTAAATTTGGAAAAGTGGAATTCTTGTTCCGCTCCCCCAAGCTTAAGAGACACAATCTCCTTTTTGAAATCAACATTGGCACCTACATCACTCAAAAGGTTTCTTTGAAATATAATTGGGGAAAGAATGTCAGCTGGCATATCAACAACTACAAAATCGATAGGAAAGTTTTTGTTGCCAATTGTAACAGTTGCATCTTCAACTACTCCCATTGGAATTTTAAGAGTTTTATTGACTAATATGATTCTCATATCGGTATTTTCAATTGTAGACGGTTCTATTTCTTCTTTTAATTCTAAATAGAAATCATAAGATATAACATTTACTTTGGTGCCAAGATCGCATAATCCATAATGCAAGGTTTCCTTAAATATGTAGGGAAGAATAGGATTACCCACATATTTTACCTTTGTTTTACCTTCAACCGATACGGAAGTCTCTTCATCGAGTTCAACTATGTTACAATGTGCATACATAGCCATAATTTCTACCTTGGTTACCTCTTCATCTTTGGTTTCTTCCAGATGTTCCATGACTTCTGGCATACTTTCCTCTTCCTTCTTCTCATGTACTGCTTTAACCTGTTCATGTTCAAGAATATGCTTCTGTGAAGTGTTAGGGAAAGGTATCTCATATGTTGGTTCTAGGGAGGCCAGTGTTGCTCTAACTTCTCTTCTCTTATCAGGTTCAGGTGGTGGATCATACTTTACCAAACCCTCTTTTGGTACTTTGATATGTTCTGTAAAAGCTTTAACAACTTGCAACACAAGATCTGAATCCAAATAAAGTTCTTTTGATAATTCTTTAACATGGCCCTTTTTATTATATTCATGAATACAATCATGATCTATTTCTACGCCTCCTTCACTTCCTAGACCAAAATTCCATGAAACTCTATGATCGTGATTTCTATTAAGTAAAGCCCAAGCTTTAGTTATAGGAAGATTCATAAAGGATCCTTCCACGAAAGAGTCTAGTTCAATTTTATTAGGTTCAATTAAACCGCCATAAAAGATATGCAATAAATACTATTCAGGCAAATCATGATGAGAACATAGGGGAAGTAAATCTTTAAGTCTGATATAAGCTCTTACTAGTCCTTCATTAGGATGGTTCCTCCAAGTCATTATAAGTTGCCTGGTTCCAAAAGATTTTGATAATGGATAATATTTTGCTAGAAATTCAAAGGCTAAATTATCCCAAGTAGTAGTGGCTTCTGGGAGTAGAGATCTATACCACGAGAGAGTTGTACTAGTCAAAGTCTGACTAAAAGGTTTAACCCTTACCACATTAGCAGTATATCCCCAGTGGCGGAGCCACAACCCGGCATGCCCGGGCGGCTGCCCGGGCTAAACTAGCGAGTTCCTTTGTAATTTTATAGGGCAGAGAGGACTAAACAAAGGATTTGTTTGGGCAAACTCTGATGAATGGATGTACATGTCGACTTTGACCAGGCTTGAATGTCGAGCTAGCTCCGCCACTGTATATCCCATGAATTAAAAAGTTCCACATATATCTTTGAAACATGCAATAGGATCATATGGATCAAGATCTTCTTCATCTCCATTAAATTGCTTCTTGCATAGAATACTGAGTAATAGAGGATTTATTTGAAGCACCCTTGTCTTCTCATTGGAATTGTCTCTTATATAAATATCATAGGGCTTCCCAAAGAGGTTGAGTGGGTTAGCACTAGTCATATGCTCAAACACCATCATGTTGGTGGAAACCTGTAACTCAAAACAAAACTTAGCAAGGCAAAAATAAATAAGAAAAAACTAAAAGACTGTAGCACCCCGGTAAAATCACTACTAGAAAATCGCTTGGTGTTTCTGTTTTGTGCATCATCCTGACCGCATGCTCATGTCATCATGCAAAATTTCATTTGAGCATCGACATGTCATCATACATATTTTTTCCTAAAACTATTTTCGAAAAGCCTATCTTTGTTTTCTAAATATCCCCCCTCTTTATTTCAAATCAAAACCCGGTCTTTCCGGATATTTTATTTGTCTCAAAACTAATAACAAAAGTCTTTCAAAACAATAAATAAATATTTTTCAAGGAGGTAGCCGGCAAGGCCCAAAGGCCCAGCCAGCCAGCCTACAACCCCAGAAATAAAACCCTAACCCCTACCCTAATCCCCTCACCCGTCGCCACCCACACTTGTCGCACTACACTCACCGCATGCAGCAGCCGTGTAGCACATAACACGCACACCCCAGAAGCATGCATGCCACCGCGTGCGCGACTCGACCCTACCGACAGTGCCGACAAAACCGCCTAGCTTGGCCCCACTCCCGCGTGTCTACGCCGCGTCAACAAGCTCCCTGCCCCGATTCCGCGGACCTGATCCCACGAGGGCCCTACCGGGACTTGGTCACCTCTTCCGAGCCGTAACCCACCTACTGCCCTCGCTCCCACGCGACCGGTCCCACCACCTCGTTTCTATCCGCATCCACCAACCCCGAACCCCCGATCGATTCCTCCTCCCACAGCACCCCGCCACCGCCAGCAACACCATCCGCGGCGCCCCTCTGCTACCCCACAGCGTCGGCCCCGTCCCCGAGCTATCGGCGCCTTCCTCTACAGGCCGCATCCCAGCCATGGCCACAACCTGCGCGCGTCCTCGGCCGCCCCGTGATCTGGCGCCCCGAGGTATCCTCTGCTCCACCTCTCCCAAGCTCCCCGCTACCAAGCTCCTCGTCGCCTGGCCACGGAACCACGCCCTCCTGGTCAACCTCCACTGCCATGGCCGCCCTTCTCTCCAGCCACGTCGCCTCAAGCGCGCTTGTCCGGCCGCCGTCTACTTGACGCAGGTGCTGCATCCTTGTTTTCCCGCGGTCGTCCCCGAGCCTGCCGTTCTACTAGCCTCGCCAAGCCCCGCTTTTGGCCGACACCGTTGTCCTTGTTTTCCTCTTCCTGGTGGCGACCCCGAGCACGCCAACCACCGTGGTCGCGTCCTCCTTTCTGAGACAGAGCCACAGCCGGCGCTCAAGCCTGTGCCCAAGAGCAACTCTAGCGCATGGACTTTTCGTCTCTGTTTGCATAGGGATTCTGGCCGTGATGTTATTGCCAATTCGATGTTGTTTGCACCCGCGTGGTTGTGTCCTCTCTAGGGTTGCTCAAGTGCTTCCTCAGTCAAGATCAGCGTTCGGCAAAGCTCCCTTCAAAAGAACATCAACATGGTCTAGTACACCGACAAGATCGACAACCGACCGAAACAAACCCGATGAACCACGACGCCAAACCAAGCCCATCGACAACTACGGAAGCTAGACATCGAAGACCTCCATCATGGACACGAAGTTCTCCTTCATGGTGGTTGATCCACGAAGACCCTCAAGACCCAGAGTCCGAAGATCGATACCGAACCCGAACCTCTTCGAACCAAGATCCTTGAACCCCAATGTGTGATCCCCTTATCCGAGACCCCTATTTTTTTATAATATGACATTATAACTTGTTTCATATTAAATTGTTCATTCTTGCATGCATACTGTGGATGTTTGGGGGTATTTACGTGTTTCACCTAAATTAAATAAGGAGACCATATGCAGGCTTTCCTAGTCTTATATTGGCTCCATTTAAATTTATGTAGCGAACCGATGCCATGTTTTACCTTATTGAGACAATATTTAAATTGCGGGGCATCTAAATAACTTGAACCTTATATTTAATTATCGGGACCCCGGTTCTGCTTAATATTGCCTTGTCGCATCGCATCTTTGCCATGCCATGCATCATACATACTTCATGCCGGGTCTTTTTCCGTAGTATTAAATAGTGCATCTGGTGTTTCTTTTAGTGATTTCCTTCTTCACGGATTAGGCCGTTGAGTTGATGTGAGTATCGATAAGTTCTTCGGATATGAACCATCGGCTATGTTTCCCAGGCGAGCAATCTCCCCCTTCTACCTATTTTGCATTTATAGTATTTACTTCCTCCCGTTGATCTATTGCTATCCCTGTTGCAATGCTTTAGTTTCTGTGCACCATTTATATTCCATGCAGCCTCTATATTGCCTTGGACACATCCTATTGCCTGTTGTTTGATAGACACCCGGTCTTGCGAGTCATAGTTGCTTGCTCAGGTGCTGCTTCGTGTCGTTGTTGTTCCACCGTTGTTGGAAGGTTGGCACATGCTTAATGGTGGATATGATCATGACTTTAATTTCAACTGATAATTAAAATGCTGGGAATAGATATAACTAATGTAGAGGCATCGGTGGGCAATAGCTAATATTTGGTTCTTCCATGGTCACTTGTGTCCCGTAGGCCCCGAGTACTTGATACCTGTTCCTTGACTATTCGCACTATCCACATACGGGAGACTCTATGAATCCCCCTTTGCTTGAGCTTGATTCACACTTTATTTCTTGGGGCAACAAACTAGTTTGGGGCTACTATCCTGTACCTATGCCATGCTTTACTGCTTTATTTACGATTGTGCGTGGAGCACCTATAATGTTTTGGATCGTGACACATTTTCACTATATCGACAAGCCCAGTCACACTTTCAGGTTCCCAATCGTTTACCGCCGTCTACACAAACCCGGGGTCCTTCTCGGAGCCGTCCAACTTCGTTGCAAGTAGCTTGGTGGGGTGGCCCCCTGAAATGATTTATGAATCCTATGAATGCTTTGTTGTGAGGCCTCGTTGCTTTTTATTTGGTTCTTCCCGAGGTTGATCGTGTGTGTGTTGCTATTTGTGCACCCCTACAGGGTAAATCTTTCTGAAAGCCGTGTCTGCGGTTATGGACGACTTAGAGCACAATACCTCGATCATAGACAACTATAACTAAAGTAGTGCTATAGATTTGACTTTGACATGTCTAGTAATCAGTTTTACTACAATAGAATGAGTAAATAAAAGTGCCAATAACTGCTGGAGTTAGGATGTGTCATTCTAATTGTATTTGACTTGTAAGTATTGCAACTACAATGGAATGGCTAATTAAAACTTCCCACTGCTTATGATATCAGGATGACTCATGCTATCTATATCTGACTAGTAAGTGCCACAACTATAATGGAATGAATAAAACTGCCAACTATGTGAGTTCCTCGGTTTGACTTCCTCGTGTGGTCTTGAGGGGGAAATACCAGGATGGGTATGTTTTGGTGTTACTATCAGGTTGGATATGAACAGGTCTTTCTTATCCCTCTCCAATACCTGATAGTTATATCGAGGCTCTATAGGTTGTATAGTGCATACTTCGCTGCCGCTTCAGTCCTCCATACCTATGTAGGCGAGAGTCGCTGAATTCTAGACTCGCCATGTACTGGCCTCAATACTGATAGCTCCCTTTTTCCTTTGCCCTTTGTCGGCACCCCTTTTGTTTAACAGGTATAAGTTCGACATCGTTAGCAGGGTTAACCTTCCGGCTTGGCCTAGGCAGGGTTATGGACGCCATTGGTTATTCTTCAGGGCTCTTAGCCCCATTTGCATCTTATCCGTACTCGGATGTGTATAATTTTCAAGGTGATTTGGATCTTTGTATTGTATATCTGTATTCTTGAATCATGGAGTCGTTGTTGAATATATATGTTATGTGGGTTCCATCAGGGACTATTGTGTAATGGTAGTACTTCGTTTTTCCACCCGCACGCAAGTGCCTGGTGGGCATCTTTGAATCATTTCTATGCGGGTTTGGCGGGAATCACTAAAACTTGCATAGGGCCGATTTGAGGGTGTTACAAAGTGGTATCAGAGCTCAGCAGTTGTGATACCCCACTGGTCCAGCCTGTAGGATAACCTAGCTAACGACCGATGTAGAGTGTCAAAACTATTTTGCAAAATCGGTTGCCTAGATCTAACTAGTTCTGTTTTTTCTCCTTTCCTCTATGCTATTCTCCTCTTACCTTCACGTGTTTTGAATCTACTCTTATCTTTTCTTAGAGTCCAGGATTTCTCGTGGCTAGGTTTCCATTGTACGTTTAGGGTTTCGCTTCCTTCTTTTTATAACGGTGGCGCTAGAATCATCTAATCTGCATCTCGTTTGTTGTACCCTTTATCCAAGCTTTGGTCCTTGAACTCTTTATCTGTATGTGCATCTTGAAGGATATCCGTATCGTTGAAAAGCATATGAGGAGGATGCGTAGTGGTAAAGTTGGAGTATACCTTGAGCATGTGTTGTTCATGCCAATGAAACCATCGTGGGACCTAATCATTGTGTCTTTTCATACGATTTTCTTTATATCTTCCAGTGTTTTTCAACACGATGACATCATCTACGCCAGATCCGATGAAGAGCCTGCATTACTCCTTTGTTCCCGAACCTCGCTTGTCGAGAACTCTAGTCGAATTTCAAGAATGGGTTGCACGATTTTCTACTGTATGTGCGGAGTAATAGTTTGGGTGCGTGATGGATTGGCCCCATGCCGACTACTCATTCTATTCGCTCCTGTACATTGTAGTGGATTAGGTTGTACCTTTTCTCTCCTTTTATCAAAGTTAAAGGTGGCCTTATCTTTTGAGACCTCTACATTCGTCTGTGTTTTCACCGGAGTGTTCTCTCGCCGAACGTGAGCGACGACCTTTTTGTTGGTGGTGTCGAGGATTTCAAGATGGAGCATGAATCCTTATTAGTGGTGTCGCGAGGATCTACATGAAGCGAGAAGACTCATATTGTCGGCCTTCTTCCCCGTACCATGAGGCGGATCTCGAGGGCGAGATCCATTCTTAGTGGTGTCGAATTGTAGCACTTCGGTAAAATCACTACTAGAAAATCGCTTGGTGTTTCTGTTTTGTGCATCATCATGACTGCATGCTCATGTCATCATGCCACATTGCATTTGAGCATCGTCATGTCATCATACAAATTTTAACTAAAACTATTTTCGAAAAGCCTATCTTTGTTTTCTAAATATCCCCCGTCTTTATTTCAAATCAAAACCCGGTCTTTCCGGATATTTTATATGTCTCAAAATAATAACAAAAGTCTTTCAAAACAATAAATAAATATTTTTCAGGGAGGCAGCCGACAAGGCCCAAAGGCCATGCCAGCCAGCCTACAACCTCAAAAATAAAACCCTAACCCCTACCCTAATCCCCTCACCCGCCGCCACCCACACTTGTCGCGCTACACTCGTCGCACACAGCAGCCGTGCAGCCCAAAACGCGCACACGCACACCGCACAAGCATGCATGCCACCGCGCACGCGACTTGACCCTACAGACAGTGCCGACACAACCGCCCAGCTTGGCCCCACTCCCCCGTGTCTACCCCTCCCTGCCCCGATTTCGCGGACCCGATCCCACGAGGGACCTACCGGGACTTGGTCACCTCTTCCGAGCCGCAACCCACCTACCACCCTCGCTCCCACGCGACCGGTCCCACCAACTCGTTTTCGTCCGTATCCACCAACCCTAATCCCCCGATCGATTCCTCCTCCCCGCAGCACCCCGCCGCCGCCAGCAATGCCATCCGCGGTGCCCCTCTACTACCCCATAGCGCCGGCCCCGTCCCTGAGCCATCGGCGCCTCCTTCTATAGGCCGCATCGCAGCCATGGCTGCCACCTGCGCGCGTCCTCGGCCACCCCGTGATCTGGCGCCCCAAGGTCTCCTCTGCTCCACTTCTCCCAAGATCCCCGCTGTCGAGCTCCTCGTCTCCCGGCCGTGGAGCCACACCCTACTGGTCAACCTCCACTACCATGGATGCCCTTCTCTGCAGCCGCGTCGCTCCAGCCGCGCTCGTCCGGCCGCCGTCTGCTTCCCACAGGCGCTGCATCCTTGTTCTCTCGCGGTCGTCCCCGAGCCCGCCGTTCTACGCGCCTCGCCAAGCCCCGCTTCTGGCCGAAGCCGTCGTCCTTGTTTTCCTCTACCCGGCTGCAACCCCGAGCACGCCAACCACCGCGGCCGTGTCCTTCTTTCCGAGACAGAGCCGCAGCAGCCACTCAAGCCTGTGGCCAAGAGCCCCTCTAGCGCATGGACTTTCCGTCTCTGTTTGCATAGGGATTCTGGCCGTGGTGTTATTGCCAATTCGATGTTGTTTGCACCCGCGTGGTTGTGTCCTCACTAGGGTCGCTCAAGTACTTCCTCAGCCAAGATCAGCGTTTGGCAAGGCTCCCTTCGAAAGAACATCAACATGGTCTAGTACACCGACAAGATCGACAACCGACCGAAACAAACCCGATGAACCACGACGCCAAACCAAGCCCATCGACAACTACTAAAGCTAGACACCGAAGACCTCCATCATGGACACCAAGTTCTCCTTCATGGTGGTTGATCCATGAAGACCCCCGAGACCCAGAGTCAGAAGATCGAGACCGAACCCGAACCCCTTCGAACCAAGATCTTCGAACCCCAATGTGTGATCCCCTTATCCGAGACCCCTATTTTTTATAATATGAAATTATAACTTGTTGCATATTAAATTGTTCATTCTTGCATGCATATTGTGGATGTTTGGGGGTATTTAGGTGTTTCACCTAAATTAAATAAGGAGACCATATACAGGCTTTCCTAGTCTTATATTGGCTCCATTTAAATTTATGTAGCGAACCGATGCCATGGTTTACCTTGTTGAGACAATATTTAAATTGCGGGGCATCTAAATAACTTGAACCTTATATTTAATTATCGGGACCCCGGTTCTGCTTAATATTTCCTTGTCGCATCGCATCTTTGCCATGCCATGCATCATATAAACTTCATGCCGGGTCTTTTTCCGTAGTATTAAATAGTGCATCTGGTGTTTCTTTTAGTGATTTCCTTCTTCACGGATTAGGCCGTTGAGTTGATGCGAGTATCGATAAGTTCTTCGGATATGAACCATCGGCTATGTTTCCTAGGCGAGCAATCTCCCCCTTCTACCTATTTTGCATTTATAGTCTTTACTTCCTCCCGTTGATCTATTGCTATCTTTGTTGGAATGCTTTAGTTTCCGTGCACCATTTATATTCCATGCAGCCTCTATATTGCCTTGGACACATCCTATTGCCTGTTATTTGATACACAGTCAGCCTTGCGACTCGTAGTTGCTTTCTCAGGTGCTGCTTCGCGTCGTTGTTAGAAGGTTGGCACATGCTTAATGGTTGAGATGATCATGACTTTAATTTCAACTGATAATTAAAATGCTGGGAATAGATATAACTAATGTAGATTTACTAGTGGGCAATAGCTAATATTTGGTTCTTCCACGCTCACTTGTGTCTCATAGGCCCTGAGTACATGATACCTGTTCCTTAACCATTCACACTATCCACATACAGGAGACTCTATGAATCCCCCTTTGCCTGAGCTTGATTCACACTCTATTTCTTGGGGCCACATACTAGTTTGGGGCTTTATTATTATCATGTACCTATGCCATGCTTTACTTCTTTATTTATGATTGTGCGTGGAGCACCTGTACTGTTTTGGATCGTGACACGTTTTTGCTGTATCGACAAGCCCAGTCACACTTTCAAGTTCCCAGTCGTTTCACTGTCTACACAAACCCTGGGTCCGTCTCGGAGCCGGCCAACTTCATTGCGGGTAGCTTAGTGGGGTGCACCCTAAAATGATTTATGAATCCTATGAATGCTTTGTCGTGAGGCCTCGTTGCTTTTTATTTGGTTCTTCCCGAGGTTGATCGTGTGTGTGTTGCTATTTGTGCACCCCTACAGGGTAAATCTTTCTGAAAGCCGTGTCCACGGTTATGGACGACTTAGAGCACAGTACCTCGATCATAGACAACTATAACTAAAGTAGTGCTATAGATTTGACTTTGACATGTCTAGTAATCAGTTTTACTACAACAGAATGAGTAAATAAAAGTGCCAATAACTACTGGAGTTGGGATGTGTCATGCTAATTGTATCTGACTTGTAAGTATTGCAGCAACAATGGAATGGTTAACTAAAACTGCCCACTGCTTATGATATCAGGATGACTCATGCTATCTATATCTGACTAGTAAGTGCCACAACTATAATGGAATGAATAAAACTGCCAACTGTGTGAGTTCCTCGGTTTGACTTCCTCGTGTGGTCTCGAGGGGGAAATACCAGGATGGGTATGTTTTGGTGTTACTATCAGGTTGAATCCGAATAGGTATTTCTTATCCCTCTCCAATAGCCGACAGTTATAACGAGTCTCTATATGTTGTATAGTGCATACTTCGCTGCCGCTTCAGTCCACCATACCTATGTAGTCGAGAGTCGCTGAATTCTAGACTCGCCGTGTACTGGCCTCAATACTGACCGCTCCCTTTTTCCTTTGCCCTTTGTCGGCACCCCTTTTGTTTAAAAGGTATAAGTTCGACATCGTTAGCAGGGTTAACCTTCCGACTTGGCCTGGGCAGGGTTATGGACGCCATTGGTTATTCTTCAGGGCGCTTAGGCCCATTTACATCTTATCCGTACTCAGATGTTGTATCATTTTCAAGGTGATTTGGATCTTTGTATTGTATATCTGTATTCTTGAATCATGGAGTCGTTGTTGAATCTATATGTTCTGTGGGTTCCATCAGTGACTATTATGTAATGGTAGTACTTCGTTTTTCCACCCGCACGCAAGTGTCTGGTGGGCATCTTTGAATCATTTTGGCGGGAATCGCTAAAACTTGCATAGGGCCGATTTGAGGGTGTTACAAAGACCTATAGTGCTTAGCTCCCCGGCAATGGCGCCAAAAAATAGCTTGATGACTGCAGGTGCACAGATTGTTTGTAGATAGTTTCAAAATAAAGATATCGATCAGTCTAATAACTCTTGAAATAAATATTACAATAGAAATGTTAAATAAAGTTCTAAGTGACAAGATAAAATGCGAGTATTGTGTAAAAAGGTGTTTTGGGGGTTTTTGGTATAAAAGCAACAATAAGTAAAGCAAAACAACTGAACACAGAAAGTAAGTATCGTGTATGTAAGAGAGATTGGAACTGCAATAGGGAAAAAGCATTCTCAGGGAGTAACGGATACACCACTAGCATTATAAGGAACTAAGGTAAAGATATTATCATGAACATTCTCAACTATGTATGTGTGGGAGGAACTCCGTATTTGGAAAAATAGGCAGCAACCACTGCTCACATCATCCTCATAACCACATCAGTCAATAATCGAATTACTATGCTATTAAGGGACTTAATCGCGTAGGACGTATCCCATGGCATGGATAGTGTTCCGTGAGTTTCCTTAGTTCCCAAGTTGATATGTAAGAGGTGCCAATAGCTTTATAGTTACAGTAAGTGCTAACACACCTCCTTCTACCAACAAGTTGTTTCCTCCATCAAGTCCCCATGAGAGGCAAATATTGAGAGGTCGACTTCTCTCAACATCAAGATGAAGACAATCTAACAAATGGTCACAGCGATGAATATCATAATAAACTTTATCTTATTTCAATCTCATACTAGGGTTTCTCCATCCCCCAAGAACTAATGATCTACTCAAACATGGAGGCAATCAACATCAATGGAATATATCATAGGTGAATAGTAATTGTATAAATCCACAACGAGTATGGAAATTACAATAATATCTAGACAAGATGTAGATGGGATGGATGGAGATGGTGGTGATGCAGAGGTTGATCATGAAGATCGATGCCTTAGCCTCTCGGATCTGCACAACGCGAAGATGGATCCCTGGTGGATGAGTTCCCCCTCCAAACGCCTTATGGAGGTGAGGTTTTGGCGATTTTTGGGTGTTCTATATGTCGTCTCTCTGATCCAATTGCACAGGGTGAAACTATTTAAGGAGGCGGTGGCGGCACCAACTATACGGAGAGAACTATACAGCCAGAAAATTTATTCTCGACGTATAGTTGGTCGTTAAACCGTCTGTGTGCATTGATCGCCTCAGGTTTTCTTCTAGTATTATTGATATTTCCCAAATAAGCGATTTACGTTGTTTTTTACTCCTTTTCTCCCCAGTATAACTGCTCCAAGAATTATGTCCATTGTATCTATCACATCCCAAAATTTTCCAAATTTTGAAATGTGAAAATCAAATAAACAAAATAAATAAAGGATGAAATTTAGGGGGAAAAGAAAACTTTTTGTTCCTCGATGGGAACCTTACTTAAACAAAAAGAATTTTGAATGAGGAAGTGCCAAAGAAATTATCCAAAGATAAAATTCAATCATCCATGACATGTATCTTGTCAACCTCTGGAAAAAAAAAGATAGACCCAAAACCTAAACACTAATAAGAGAAATCACCATCATGTTCAATACAAGACTATGGCTTTGTCCCATATAAAAATTGAGCAAGAGCATTCCTAAATAATCTATAATGGTAAATAAAAAAATTACAAAATCCTAGAAATTGGTTTCACACTATTTGGAGCCATAGATAAAAAGATACGGTTTATGTAAGAAAGGAAAAGAAATAAAAAAATTCCAAGGCCAATAAAGCACCTACCAAAAATCAATAACTAAATGAAATAAAAGTATTCTTAAATGGTTTATAAATATAATTATTAAATATAACTATACAAATGATAATCACCTTTTTGTTTTTGAAACTATAAATCAAAATATATAATTTATTTGGTAAAGAGAAAAAGAAATGGGATTATTGCAAAGTCAAGATAAGCCATATCTAAAGTCCATGTCTAAATGGAACAAAAGTATATTTAAATAACATATAATGGTAAAGAACTATTTTATAAAACTTTGTAAATTGGTTTGACCCTTTTTGGAGTTTTAAATAAAAAGATATGAAGGAAAGTAACTAAGAAAAAAAATCATATAGACCAAAGTAAATATTTATAAATAATATTGTTGAAATTGGATAATAAATAAGATAGATAATATCCTAAAATGATCTTGTTGATTTTACAAATTTTTGGAAATTTGAATGAATCCATTTAGAGCTCTAAAACAAAAGTTATAAAAGAAATCAGAAAAAGAAAAATATTAAAGAAAAAAAATGCAGCAGCAACCCAACCCAAGGCCCATCTAACCCTGATCCACTTGTCTTTTTTTTCTCTTCTCTTCCTTTCATTTTTCTCTTTGGGCCGAATGTTCCTGGCCCATCTAGGCCGATCGAGGGCTCGCTCGTCTTCCTCCTCCTTCACGTACACGAAACAGAGAGTCGTGTTCACGGCTGTACTCCTTCCTCTCCTCCCCCATCAAATCCAATGACCGTTTCTCTTCGACTTTAAAACGAAAAACGTTTATAATCAAGTGGAGGTTCCATTCAGGCCATTAGTTTCTCACTTTAGTGCCTTAATCTCTCATATCAAATCGGTTCTCCGAATGCCAATCGGTGGCATACGTCTCCCGATCTCCCTCCTCCTACCATAACAACGTGAACCGAAGAGAGCACCATCTTCCTCTCGTTCTCCTCCATCATTTTGGTTCTCAAATCATACCGAGGAGGTCTGTACAATGAGAAAAAGAAATGGGATTATTGCAAAGTCAAGATAAGCCATATCTAAAATCCATGTCTAAATGGAACAAAAGTATATTTAAATAACATATAATGGTAAAGAACTATTTTATAAAACTTTGTAAATTGGTTTGACCCTTTTTGGAGTTTTAAATAAAAAGATATGAAGGAAAGTAACTAAGAAAAAAAATCATATAGACCAAAGTAAATATTTATAAATAATATTGTTGAAATTGGATAATAAATAAGATAGATAATATCCTAAAATGATCTTGTTGATTTTACAAATTTTTGGAAATTTGTATGAATCCATTTAGAGCTCTAAAACAAAAGTTATAAAAGAAATCAGAAAAATAAAAAGAAAAATATTAAAGAAAAAAAATGCAGCAGCAACCCAACCCAAGGCCCATCTAACCCTGATCCACTTGTCTTTTTTATTCTCTTCTCTTCCTTTCATTTTTCTCTTTGGGCCGAATGTTCCTGGCCCATCTAGGCCGATCGAGGGCTCGCTCGTCTTCCTCCTCCTTCACGTACACGAAACAGAGAGTCGTGTTCACGGCTGTACTCCTTCCTCTCCTCCCCCATCAAATCCAATGACCGTTTCTCTTCGACTTTAAAACGAAAAACGTTTATAATCAAGTGGAGGTTCCATTCAGGCCATTAGTTTCTCACTTTAGTGCCTTAATCTCTCATATCAAATCGGTGCTCCGAATGCCAATCGGTGGCATACGTCTCCCGATCTCCCTCCTCCTACCATAACAACGTGAACCGAAGAGAGCATCATCTTCCTCTCGTTCTCCTCCATCATTTTGGTTCTCAAAATTTCTCGAGAGGAGGTCTGTAGAAATCATACCGATGATGCCAAGATCAGCCCCAAATTCGAGTTCATCGTCAGATCTTGTTATCCACGGTGAGAAACTTGTCAATTCCTCGAAGCAGAATACTCTCCTCATCTTTGCCTACCTCCAGGACATCATGGTTCACCTTCTTGTTGCAGTTGACCGTGCCGCCTGACATCGTATGTCACTCCAGCCGTGGATTTCCGCCAACATTAGAGAGGAACGAGCTATTCATCACGTCTCCAAGCACCGCATCGACGTCCTCAACGCCGTCCACGTCTTCTTCAACTCCGGATACGTTCCTAGCGACGAGAACGACAACGCCAAGCTCGTGCCCGCTATTCCGGCGATCTTTCCGGTGAGCTAACCTGGTCCGTTTGATCTTCATCTAAGGGCCATCAAAAGATCACTTACCGAAGGGGTATCCTCCAATAGAAATCTGCCAAGTGTCATGTCTACTTGTATTTTCGGATTTTTAGACATATGAACCTACAACTTCAAAAATTCATAGATTAAGTTCTTCTTATACAAATTTAGCAAATAATATGTCTATGGATTCACAAAAATGAGTAGAACACAGTGGAGCAATAATTCGGTACTTTTGTGATGGTTAAAATCACGTTTTATACAGAACTATTTGTAGAGTAAATTGGCTATAAAAATTGTTCTATAATTTATTTTTGGGTGAATCTTTTTTCTATGGATTGAAAATTCAACCCTCTGTCCAGTAATACAAAAATATAAATTTAGTTTAGTATAAATAATACCGTGGCAATTATTTAGTGAGAATGGCCTTTCCAAGTGTTAGAAAATATTGCTAATTGTTATAATTGCACAAACGGTTGCATTTGTAATCTTGCAAATATTAAATGTTCAGAAAGCACTTACTAGTGTTCAGAAACTTATTATAACAACTTGTTCAATAAAATATTTTGTTGTATCCTTGCATGCATTTTGTTGTATTCATGTGTTGTTTTGTGATGCTAGTTTTGAGAGTGTGCATTTTTGCTTGATTGTATTGTTGTAGACTTTGAGGAGTATAATCTTTGAAAGATCAAGAAGAGTACCTAAATATTCTACTATCAAGGCAAGTGACACTATCATCAAGTCCTACTGTTTTCATTATACTTAGTGGATTTTTGTACTATATGCATGATAGACTATATTATTGTGCCATGCTATATCTCCTATGTAGAATAGGGAATGGTAGTTTCTACTTGGTAGGTGAAACATCGTAAGATTAGAAATGCTTAGCCCTGCTATAGTTTTCGGGGCGGAATATCATATTATGATTATATGGAGTATTAGAAAATATATGTTTTCTATAACAAAACAAGTACTTAATGAAACACCTGGGTGGAAATGGGACTTGCTTGGATTATGTTGAGTGGTTACTCAGGGGCCATATCTATGGTCGGCTGATGTATCGCACTTGTGGACGGCCACCCAGGAACAAAGAGATTGGAGACGTTCTTGTCGCGAAGCTTCCAGTGCAGCCACATGGCATATGGGCTCTGCCTTGACCAACTAAGTTGCAAGAACTCAGCCAGACGGACAGAAGGTGGTAGATGTGGTAGGATGGAACGCGTCCGTGGTGGTCTGAGGGATTGCTTCTGAAAAGTCTTGTCTCGATGCATGTCGAGTCTTGTGGGGAAAGTGCACCACCTCTCGCGAGGGTAAAACTAAGTACTTAGCCGTGTCCCCGGTTATGGACAATTTCTGAGCATCAAGACAATGAAGCAGAATCAAGAATCTCATCATTCTAATTTCCTAAGTTAAAACTTGATGGGTGAACAAGGGCTGTTGGTTCATTGATTTCTATCAATGGAACCTAGGTTCACTGATTTCTATCAGTGGTACCACTATGTTGTGATTGGACATATTACCTGGAGGGTATCCAGTGTAACTTAGTTGAGAATAAGTGTTACAAACTATTTATAAAAAGTTAGGGAAAAAAACTTTCTTGCTGCAAACTAGCCAAAGCTCTACCTAGCCAGATATGCATGTTGTAATAGGTTCCACTTTGCATCCACATACTAGTGACACTTGCCAATACAATTCAAAATGTATTGACCCTTGTGGCTGTAACTTATCATGTTGCAGGATTACTTGATGATAGTGAAGTTTGATGAGTAGGGATTACGAGTCTGCACCCAACATGTTTGCCTGTGGCACATGAAGATGAAGGACTCCATGCTTTATAGTTATATCTGCTGCTTTGTAATAAGATAGCCATATGAGCTATGTAAGTTGTAATGAACAATTTTTATTCCTGGATATGCGATGTAATATGACCTTTGTTTCTTGATATTACATCTTAAACTGTGGGTGCTAGCTATTCGATCCAGGGACTAGCACTATAAACACAGGGATCTGCACCTTAACGGGTTCGGGTCTTGACAGATGGTATCAGAGCATTGTGTTGCCTGTAGGTTCGTAACCCTAGGATTTGGACAACCCCTTAGAATAATAGGAGTTGTATTTGTTCTAAGTTATTTACAAATAATCTTGTAAATCCTTTCCTTAGTTTCTATATATCTCCCTTTTCAACTTGATGACAAAGGACTTCAACACCATCACCACAAAGGACTTCAACTTCGTCTCAAAGGACCTTCAACTTCATCATCGCAAAGGGCTTCAACTTCATCATCACTAAGGAGTCCATCTTCAGCATCACTAAGGATTTTAGCTTCAACATCACCAAGGACTTCAACATCGCAAAGCACTTCAGCTTCAGCATAGATAAGGACTTCGGCTTTAGCATCATCAAGGACTTCATCTTCAGCATCGCTAAGGACTTCAAGTCTCAACACCTCAAAGGACTTTCGCTTCAGGATCAATGAGGACTTCAAGACCACCTACTTTGCATTTGGACTTCTCAACATCGTCAAGATACTAGATCAACATATCTCCATCACCAAAAGAAGCCAGGAGAAGAAGTTTTAGAAGGAAGATTTATTCTTCGGTAATTCTAGGACTTAGAAATTTTATATAGGATCTTGTTGATAATAGGAGCAATGAACTACTTAGGAAATGATGATCTACATGCCTAACTCAAGGAGAAGGACAAGGCATTCTAGGATCAAGAAGAGAAGTCAAGATCAATGGAGGAGAAGTTCAAGGATCATACAAGGATTTCAAGGAAGAAGAGAAGTTCAAGTTTTTTAGAAAATAAGATGAGAGAGAAATCAGGAAAGATCTTAGGATTAGAAACTTATCTATTATGGTTTTACTAGGTTATATTAGCTTTTGTTCTCGTGGAACTATCTTGATTCATTTGGATGTCTTCAAGAAGTCTATCAAGGAAGACAACAACAAGACAATGTGACTTTGGATATTCACCAACTTGGAACCTCACTCTATGAGAAGTGCTGCATGGAGGGATATTGAAGAACTTGGAGAAATACTTAGGCATAGACTACACAACACTTGGAAGGACTTCAAAGACGAGAAGAAATATACTCATGACCTGGAGACTAAGGAAACTCAACTTAGGAGGACCTTGTGACAAGATGACATAAGGACACCTTGATCTCATTCCTAATTCATTAGCTATGGAGAAGGATGGAATAATCCCAAGGGAATAATATCAAGTAGAACCCTATAGTTGGACCACCACATTAGTTATTCGTTTACATAATCAATTTTGTGATTGTTTATGGGTCATACCAATCTATGTGGTATGGCAATAATATTTTGTTTGCCTAAGTGATGATTGAACTTTGTTGTTGAATGCATGATTGATATTCCTTGCATATTGCTTTGTGTGAATCGTTGTGTATGAATATATCTTTCCCTAGGAATCTTCTTGTCTATTCTAATCCCAATCCCAATCTAGCCCAAGCAGATGACTTATCCAAGAATCTATCCAAGAAACCAAAACTCCATCATCAATCTCGAGATGACCATTACAATACAACTGCTAACAGCTCAAGCAGAGTTGAATCAAGTGAGAACCCAGTTTTTAGCCAACAACTGCAACAACACTAAGTTAGACCTAGAAATGTGAAAGTTCTTGGGATTCCAATTCCAATTGTTGCAAACGATGACCAATCAGATGATCAACATGATCAACAACCTTTCTAGAGAGACCATGACAACAGTGAATCCAAGGATAAAGGCCACGATCCTGCGAAATCTATGGAGACATAGGACACTTATAAAGAGCATACTGACCAATTTCCTAATTGTGAGAATGCTCCATATCTCAAGTTACGTGTTTCCTATGTGAAGTCACTAATCATGTCCCTATCTAATGCCACATCTATGTTAGAGTTCAAAAGAAAAAAATGTGTCAAGGATGGAAATTTTCAATCGTCTAATGATAGCCAAAGACTAAAGTCAAATTAAATTCTCAAAAGACAACCTAGTCAAATTCCTTTTAAGGATGGTAGTACCCTAGTTATTCTGAAACCCAACCTAGTATTTCCAGCCTTCGCGAATCTCGGGACGAGATTCGTTTTAAGGGTGGTAGCCTATCACATCCCAAAATTTTCCAAATTTTGAAATGTGAAAATCAAATAAACAAAATAAATAAAGGATGAAATTTAGGGGGAAAAGAAAACTTTTTGTTCCTCTATGGGAACCTTACTTAAACAAAAAGAATTTTGAATGAGGAAGTGGTAAACAAATTATCCAAAGATAAAATTCAATCATCCATGACATGTATCTTGTCAACCTCTGGAAAAAAAAGATAGACCCAAAACCTAAACACTAATAAGAGAAATCACCATCATGTTCAATACAAGACTATGGCTTTGTCCCATATAAAAATTGAGCAAGAGCATTCCTAAATAATCTATAATGGTAAATATAAACATTACAAAATCCTAGAAATTGGTTTCACACTATTTGGAGCCATAGATAAAAAGATACGGTTTATGTAAGAAAGGAAAAGAAATAAAAAATTCCAAGGCGACTAAAGCACCTACCAAAAATCAATAACTAAATGAAATAAAAGTTTTCTTAAATGGTTTATAAATATAATTATTAAATATAACTATATAAATGATAATCACCTTTTTGTTTTTGAAACTATAAATCAAAATATATAATTTATTTGGTAAAGAGAAAAAGAAATGGGATTATTGCAAAGTCAAGATAAGCCATATCTAAAATCCATGTCTAAATAGAACAAAAGTATATTTAAATAACATATAATGGTAAAGAACTATTTTATAAAACTTTGTAAATTGGTTTGACCCTTTTTGGAGTTTTAAATAAAAAGATATGAAGGAAAGTAACTAAGAAAAAAAATCAAATAGACCAAAGTAAATATTTATAAATAATATTGTTGAAATTGGATAATAAATAAGATAGAAAATATCCTAAAATGATCTTGTTGATTTTATAAATTTTTGGAAATTTGAATGAATCCATTTAGAGCTCTAAAACAAAAGTTATAAAAGAAATCAGAAAAAGAAAAAGAAAAATATTAAAGAAAAAAAATGCAGCAGCAACCCAACCCAAGGCCCATCTAACCCTGATCCACTTGTCTTTTTTTTCTCTTCTCTTCCTTTCATTTTTATCTTTGGGCCAAATGTTCCTGGCCCATCTAGGCCGATCGAGGGCTGGCTCGTCTTCCTCCTCCTTCACGTACACGAAACAGAGAGTCGTGTTCACAGCTGTACTCCTTCCTCTCCTCCCCCATCAAATCCAATGACCGTTTCTCTTCGACTTTAAAACGAAAAACGTTTATAATCAAGTGGAGGTTCCATTCAGGCCATTAGTTTCTCACTTTAGTGCCTTAATCTGTTATATCAAATCGGTGCTCCGAATGCCAATCGGTGGCATACGTCTCCCGATCTCCCTCCTCCTACCATAACAACGTGAACCGAAGAGAGCACCATCTTTCTCTCGTTCTCCTCCATCATTTTGGTTCTCAAAATTTCTCGAGAGGAGGTCTGTAGAAATCATACCGATGATGCCAAGATCAGCCTCAAATTCGAGTTCATCGTCAGATCTTGTTGTCCACGGTGAGAAACTTGTCAATTCCTCGAAGCAGAATACTCTCCTCATCTTTGCCTACCTCCAGGACATCATGGTTCACCTTCTTGTTGCAGTTGACCGCGCCGCCTGACATCGTACGTTACTCCAGCCGTGGATTTCCGCCAACATTAGAGAGGAACAAGCTATTCATCATGTCTCCAAGCACTGCATCGACGTCCTCTACGCCGTCCACGTCTTCTTCAAGTCCGGATACGTTCCTAGCGACGAGAACGACAACTCCAAGCTCGTGCCCGCTATTCTGGCGATCTTTCCGGTGAACTTTTCCGGTGAGCTAACCTGGTCCGTTTGATCTTCATCTAAGGGCCATCAAAAGATCACTTACCGAAGGGGTATCCTCCAATAGAAATCTGCCAAGTGTCATGTCTACTTGTATTTTCGGATTTTTAGACATATGAACCTACAAACTTCAAAAATTCATAGATTAAGTTCTGCTTATACAAATTTAGCAAATAATATGTCTATGGATTCACAAAAATGAGTAGAACACAGTGGAGCAATAATCCGGTACTTTTGTGATGGTTAAAATCACGGTTTATACAGAACTATTTGTAGAGTAAATTGGCTATAAAAATTGTTCTATAATTTATTTTTGGGTGAATCTTTTTGCTATGGATTGCAAATTCAACCCTTTGCCCAGTAATACAAAAATATAAATTTAGTTTAGTATAAATAATACCGTGGCAATTATTTAGTGAGAATGGCCTTTCCAAGTGTTAGAAAATATTGCTAATTGTTATAATTGCACAAACGATTGCATTTGTAATCTTGCAAATATTAAATGTTCAGAAAGCACTTAGTAGTGTTCAGAAACTTATTGTAACAAATTGTTCAATAAAATATTTTGTTGTATGCTTGCATGCATTTTGTTGTATTCATGTGTTGTTTTGTGATGCTAGTTTTGAGAGTGTGCATTTTTGCTTGATTGTATTGTTGTAGACTTTGAGGAGTATAATCTTTGAACGATCAAGAAGAGTACCTAAATATTCTACTATCAAGGCAAGTGGCACTATCATCAAGTCCTACTGTTTTCATTATACTTAGTGGATTTTTGTACTATATGCATGATAGACTATATTATTGTGCCATGCTATATCTCCTATGTAGAATAGGGAATGGTAGTTTCTACTTGGTAGGTGAAACATCATAAGATTAGAAATGCTTAGCCCTGCTATAGTTTTCGGGGTGGAATATCATATTATGATTATATGGAGTATTAGAAAATATATGTTTTCTATAACAAAACAAGTACTTAATGAAACACCTGGGTGGAAATGGGACTTACTTGGATTATGTTGAGTGGTTACTCAGGGGCCATATCTATGGTCAGCTGATGTATCGCACTTGTGGACGGCCACCCAGGAACAAAGAGATTGGAGACATTCTTGTAGCGAAGCTTCTAGTGCAGCCACATGGCATATGGGCTCTGCCTTGACCAACTAAGTTGCAAGAACTCAGCCAGACGGACAGAAGGTGGCAGATGTGGTAGGATGGAACGCGTCCGTGGTGGTCTGAGGGATTGCTTCTGAAAAGTCTTGTCTCGATGCATGTCGAGTCTTGTGGGGAAAGTGCACCACCTCTCGAGAGGGTAAAACTAAGTACTTAGCCGTGTCCCCGGTTATGGACAATTTCTGAGCATCAAGACAATGAAGCAGAATCAAGAATCTCATCATTCTAATTTCCTATGTTAAAACTTGATGGGTGAACAAGGGCTGTTGGTTCATTGATTTCTATCAATGGAACCTAGGTTCACTGATTTCTATCAGTGGTACCACTATGTTGTGATTGGACATATTAACTGGAGGGTATCTAGTGTAACTTAGTTGAGAATAAGTGTTGCAAACTATTTATAAAAAGTTAGGGAAAAAAAAATTTCTTGCTGCAAACTAGCCAAAGCTCTACCTAGCCAGATATGCACGTTGTAATAGGTTCCACTTTTCATCCACATACTAGTGACACTTGCCAATATAATTCAAAATGTATTGACCCTTGTGGCTGTAACTTATCATGTTGCAGGATTACTTGATGATAGTGAAGTTTGATGAGTAGGGATTACGAGTCTGCACCCAACATGTTTGCCTGTGGCACATGAAGATGAAGGACTCCATGCTTTCTAGTTATATCTGCTGCTTTGTAATAAGATATCCATATGAGCTATGTAAGTTGTAATGAACAATTTTTATTCCTGGATATGCGATGTAATATGACCTTTGTTTCTAGATATTACATCTTAAACTGTGGGTGCTAGCTATTCGATCCAGGTACTAGCACTATAAACACAGGGATCTGCACCTTAACGGGTTCAGGTCTTGACAATATCCATCATCTGTCCTGATCCTGGTGAAAATAGACATGAAATGTGTGCGCGAGCACCATAAGATACAAGGATCCTACATCTACAATGCAAAATAATAATATAAAACATGATGAAATATGCACTCATCACCTAGCAACAGTTTGAAAGATGCTGCATCACCAAACCCACTTGGATGTGTGTGTATCAATGTGCATCATTATGGTTTTGGAAAAGAACACATGCAATGATGCCACTCTAGCATGTGGACAACCATGTCCAGGAACCCTAGCAGCATGTTGGGATTCAACTTCGACATGCATTGTAGCACTAGTTTGAAATATGCTGCATCACCACACCCACTTGGATGTGTGGGTGTATAAATGTGCATCATTGTGGTTTTCAAAAAGAACACATGCAATGATGCCACACCAACATGGGGCCAAAGATATCAAGGAACCCTAGCAACATGCTAGAATTCAACTACCACATGCATTGTAGCACTAGTTTGAAAGGTGATACATCACCACACCCACTTGGATGTGTGTGTGTATCAATGTGCATAATTTGGAAAGTGCACCACCTCTCCAGCATGTGGCCAACCATGTCCAGGAACCCTAGCAACAAGCTGGGATTCAACTGCAACATGCATTGTAGCATGAGTTTGAAAGATGCTGCATCATCAAACCCACTTAGATGTGGGTGTGTATCAATGTGCATCATTGTGGTTTTCAAAAATAAAGAATGCAATGATGCCACTCCAGCATGTGGCCAACCATGTCTAGGAACCCTAGCAGCATGCTGTCATTCAACTGTAACATGTATTGTAGCACCAGTTTGAAAGATGTTGCATCACCGCACCCACTTGGATGTGTGTGTATCAATGTGCATCATTGTGGTTTTGGAAAAGAACACATGCAATGGTACCACTCCAGCTTGTGGCCAACCATGTTTAGGAACCCTAGCAGCATGCTTGGATTCAACTGCAACATGCATTGTAACACCAGTTTGAACGATGCTGCATCACAACACCCACTTGGTAGTGTGTGTGTAAATGTGCATCATTGTGGTTTTGGAAAAGAACACATGCAATGATGCCAGTCTAGCATGTGGCCAACCATGTCTAGGAACCCTAGCAGCATGCAGGGATTCATTTGCAATATGCATTGTAGCACCAGTTTGAAAGATGTTGCATCGCCACACGCACTTGGATGTGTGTGAATGAATGTGCATCATTGTGGTTTTGGAAAATAACACATGCAATGTTGGCACTCCAGCATGTGGCCAACCATGTCTAGTAACCCTAGCAGCATGCTGGGATTCAACTACAACATGCATTGTATCACCTGTTTGAATGATGCTGCATCACCACACCCACTTGGATGTGTGTGTGTGTATCAATGTGAATAATTGTGGTTCTGCAAAAGAACATATGCAATTATGCCACTCCAGCATGTGGCCAACAATGTCCAGGAACCCTAGCAGCATGCTAGGATTCATCTGCAACATGCATTGTAGCACTAGTTTAAAAGATGCTGCATCAGCACACCCACTTGGATGTGCTGTTTGTGTATCAATGTGTATCATTATGGTTTTGGAAAAGAACACATGCAATGATGCCACTCTAGCATGTCTACAACCATGTCTAGGAACCCTAGCAGCATGCTAGGATTCAACTGCAACATGCATTGTAGCACCAGTTTGAAATATGCTGCATCACCACACCCTTTTGGATGTGTGTGTATCAATGTGCATCATTGTGTTTTTGGAAAAAAACACATGCAATGATGCCACTCTAGAATGTGTACAACCATGTCTAGGAACCCTAGAAGCATGCTGGATTCAACTACAGCATGCATTGTCGCACCGGTTTGAAAGATGCTGCATCACCACACCCACTTGGATGTGTGTGTATCAATGTGCATCATTGAGGTTTTGGAAAAAACACATGCAATGATACCACTCCAGCATTTGGCCAACCATGTCTAGGAACCCTAGCATCATGATGGGATTCAATTGCCCCAAGCATTGTAGCAAAAGTTTGAAAGATGTTGCATCACCACACCCACTTGGATGTGTGTGTATCAATGTACATCATTGTGATTTTGGAAAAGAACACATGCAATGATGCCACTCCAGCATGTGGACAACCATGTGCAGGAACCCTAGTAGCATGCTGGGATTCAACTTCAACATGCATTGTAGCACCAGTTTGAAAGATGCTGCATCACCACACCCACTTGGATGTGTGTGTGTATCAATGTGCATAATTGTGTTTTTTGTAAATGAACACATGCAATGATGCCACTCCAGCATGTGGCCAACCATGTCCAGGAACCCTAGCAGCATGCTGGGATTCAACTGCAACATGCATTGTAGCACCAGTTTGAAAGATGCTGCATCACCACACCCACTTAGATGTGGGTGTGTATCAATGTGCATCATTGTGATTTTCAAAAAGAACACATGCAATGATGCCACTCCAGCATGTGGCCAACCATGTTTAGGAACCCTAGCAGCATGCTAGGATTCAACTACAACATTCATTGAAGCATCAGTTTGAAAGATGTTGCATCACCACACTGGTACGTCCATTTTGCATCACTATTCTATGTCATAATTCACTATTATTCATTGATATATTTCGTATCGAGAGGTGATACTTATGCTATTTCATCTGTTTTTGCATGGTTGATGACTTTTGGAGCATGGACCGCTGCATTCAGGATTCTCATGGAAAAGGTGCTGTTTGGAGGAAAAATTCGTGAAGATCAGAAAATCCGGGAAAATATACGGAAAATCCTATTTTTCCAGAAGACGAAGGATGCTAGAAGAGGGAGTGGAGATGGGCCATAGGGGGCCCACACCATCCCCTGGCGTGGGTAGCCCTAGGCCGCGCCAGCAGGTGGTGTGGCCACCCTGGCCCACTCCAGCCTCTCCCCTCTGGCGTATATCATCCTCCCGAAACCCTAAGACTCGGGGAGCGACCATAGAAAGATTCTGCCGCCTCTGCAGGTGGAAAACACCGAGATAGAAAGATCTCTCTGTAAGACAGATTTCTGCGGGGGAATTCCTTCCCGGAGAGGGGAGATCGTCGCCATCAACACCCCTATCAAGCTAGACTTCATCGGGATCATCATCATCATCATCATCATCATGACCACCATCATCACCATCAGCACCCTCATCACCATCTCCATATTATTGTAACAATTGCGTTGAATCTTGCATTAGTTCATAGGGGAAACTTTCCCGGTGTTGATTACTCTTCGTAGTTGATGCTATTAAGTGAACCGTTGAATTATTATTTATGTTCAGATTGTTATACATCATTATTCCATCTCTGATCATGATCCATATGATGTCTTGTGAGTAGTTCGTTTTGTTCTTGAGGACATGGGAGAAGTCATGTTGTTAGTAGTGGAGTTGTGTTGAGAAAGATTCGATAGTTTGATATTTAAGTTGTGGTGTACTTCTTCTAGTGGTGTCATGTGAACGTCGACTACATGACACTTCACCTATATGGGCCTAGGGGAATGCATTGTGTATTTGGCTATGAATCATAGGGGTTGCTGGAGTGACAGAAACCCGAACCCCCGTTAGGAAACCATTGCACAAGGGACGTAAGGGTATTAGAGTTTAAAGCTGTGGTTACGTTTCTACCTTTATTACTTTCTTGTACTAACGGATGTTTGCAAGGGGTATAACCACAAGTATGTATTAGTCCTGGATGGGTTGGTGCATTAGCACAGGTTCACCCACACAACACTTAGAAAGATAAAGAAGATTAATCAACTATATGAAGCGAAAACACTTGACAGTCTTCCAATGTGTCCTTGAGAACGTTTGGTCATCTTAAGTAATACAACCGGCTTGTCCTTTGCTGCATAAAGGATTGGCCCAGTTGCTGCATTTATTCCTACTGTCTTTTATTTAGTCGTACTTTGTTTACTTGCTTTATCAAAAACCCCTAAAAAACCGTTTGCTAAGTATTTGCAGAGAATTCCTGATCCATACCACTAGTCAGCACCTTCTGCTCCTCGTTGGGTTCGACACTCTTACTTATCGAAAATACTGCGATACACCCCCTATAATTCTGGGTCATCACACACCCACTTGGATGTGTGTGTGTATCAATGCGCAACATTGTGGTTTTGGAAAAGAACACATGCAATGGTACCACTCTAGCATGTGGCCAACCATTTTTAGGAACCCTAGAAGCATGCTTGGATTACACTGCAACATGCTGATGTCTACACACTTCTATTCTTACTGAGAGTAGTGGGGCCTCCATGTGTAGAGGTTTGTTGAACAGCAGCTAGTTTCCCTTAAGTGGATTACCCAAGGTTTATCAGACTCAAAGAGGAAGTGGTCAAAGGTATCCCTCTCAAGCAACCCTGCAATCAAGATACAAGAAGTCTCTTGTCTCCCCAACACACCCAATACACTTGTCAGGTGTATAGGTGCACTAGTTCGGCGAAGAGATAGTGAAATACAAGTGGTATGGATATAAGACAACGGTGCTAGAAAATAGCTTGATGGCGTGGAAGAGACTAAAGGAAAACTGAAATAAGGATGGAAGCAAGCAAATATGTAATAGATCTAGTTGCAAACATTGTTTTAATGCTTAGGGATCATACTTTCGCTAGTGAACACTCTCATATAAATATCATCTCTTTATGATACTACTGTGAACTACTCTCCGGTTGAACACTCTCATCCATGGTAGGGTTATAACAACACTCCTCAAAGTTCGCTTTTCCCATCTAAATAACCCCACACTGTCACCTTGAGCACTAGATGGTTGCAACAAACACCACAATTTCATAGAGACATCCAACTCCAAATATAACTCATAACAAGTATTTGTAATCCCTAGCCTAAGTGCCACCATGCTGTGCACGCTGTCACTTTCACACACATGGGGAGAGTAGAGATCTATTAAAGCACTTGAGTAGCAAGGTAGATTTACTTGATTACAAAGCTCATGATCACAATATGATCACGCATAGAGAGAGAGATAAACACATAGCTACCGGTAGAACCTTAGCCTCGAGGAAGAACTACTCCCTCATCATCATGGGAATCAACAACGGCGATGGAGATGGTGGTGGAGATCGATGGAGAGGGCTCCAGGGGCATTTCCCCATCTCGGCAGGGTGCCGGAACATAGACTTTCTTTCCCCTGAATCTCCCCTTCAGTGGCGGCGGCGCTCCGGAACTTTTCGTGGATGGAGGCTATTCGATTTAGGGTTTTTGCATCGGGAGGCTTCTTATAGGCGAAGGGGCAAGGTCAGTGGCCGGCTAGGGGGTCCTACACCATGCCCTGGCGTGTCCTTGGGCTGCCCGTGCCAAGGGGGGGTGTGGCCACCCTGTGGCCCCCCTTCGTCTCTCCTTCGGACTCCATGTGTCTTCCGGTAAAATATTGACTTTGGCTTTAGTCCCGTCCAATTCCGAGAATATTCATTTTCTGACTTTCCTAGAACCAAAAACAGCAGAAAACAAGCAACTAGCACTGTGGCATCTTGTTAATTGGTTAGTTCCAGAAAATGTGTAAAAGTACTCCAAAGTGTGGACAAAACATAAGAAAGTAGATATAAAACAAGCATGGAACATCAAACATTATAGATACGTTAGCAACATATCAACATCCCCAAGCTTAACTCCTGCTTGTCCTCGAGTAGGTAAGTGATAAAAAAGAATAATTTTTGAGGTGACATGCACCCTCATAAACTTGATCAAAGTATTTGTAAAACATGGATAGCTGGGATCAAAGTACTCTAAACATGCGCATGAAAGATGAAGTTCTAACAATAAGACATAGTGACTATGCATGCAACATGAAAGGATACAAACAAAGATCATGAATAACAATGCATTGGAAGACGTTTGTTTGTTTCACATATAGAAAACATAGCATAGTGGCATTCAGCTTGTCCCTCATAGAGTAGCAAAACATAAATGCATGGGACACCTTCAAAGTTCATAAGGGTGACTAGATACAAATAGTTTAAGAACAAGCAATATCAAAGTTATGCATCAATCAACAAGTCTTGGGACAATGCACATTATACTAAGAATGGCCACTATGCTCTCTCAATAGGTGCATAAATATAGAAGATGGAGACTCAACATAAAAGTAAAAGAAAGGCCTCCATGGAAGGAAGCAGGGATTCAAGTCTCATAAAGAGCTTCAAAAAATTATGGTACTTATTAGCTTTCAGCTCTCATTGCCCCTATCATAAGCATCTTGAAGTGATTAAGGTTAAAGTGACACAACTAAGAGGATATGCTTGACAAAGTATAAGTTGGAAATCTCATGTCCCTTGAATACAAGGGCCGCTCCTCATGCTACTCAAGTTTAGTCACCGGTAAGTTCTTCTCATAGTAAGTACATGTGTATCATAGAGAACCGCCAACAGGGTACCCCTTGCCCGATGATACGAAAGAATCCCCGTATCAAAATGACGAGGCAAGCAGACAACGAGCATCTCAGCAATCTTCTTATTTACCATGGGAAAATGGTGTTTTTTTCTCTCTTTCCTCTTTTCTCATATCTTTTTTTTCTTTTTCTCTTTTTTCTTCTCAATATCTGACCATAAGAAGAATGCTTCATAGACAACTCATTATGGTTACGCTGTAGGTTTCCACCATGACACCATGGATTAGATCGGCGGCCCAAGCGTTTATCTAACACACATACATAACTCCATGGACTTACAAGATCCCCTTTCATTTCACACCGATGACATCCATAGACAAAAGAGCATGATATCAACTAGGTACAAAGTACAAGTGTAATATTGAAAGCGTTCCCCATGACATCATGGTTCTGCTAATCCCCAACATATAAGTGCAAGCCTATACAACATAGATGACACAATGTTCAAGTTTATTAAGGGCAAGAAAAGCAAAGTGTGCCATCAAGTTCGTGAGAGCTTTAATCACTAATTTTCACATAACAAGTTTAATTCGGAAGGTAGATAAAAACATGAATATACTTGGAATAGCAAATGCTAATAGGTAGGTATGGTGGACTCTTTGGAATAACTTGGTTTTATTTGGAGTTGGATGCATGAGTGGGACTCATACTTGGTTACGGAGGCTAGCAAAAGACTATGAGTGACCAACTAAGAGAGCAATAATGGCCATAATCATGCAAAGCGACAAAACGTCATTAATTAAAGCATAAAGTGATATTACAAGTCGAAAACTAAAGGATCATAAAGGCTATGGTGACTTGGGATAGTCATAACATGGTGTGAGCATGCGCCAAGTCAACCCAAATAAAGCATCAAAGGAGAATACCACAATAATATGCTTTAATATGCTAAAACAACGCATGATTCTTTCAAGGCACATTAAGCAATATCAATTTTTTATAACATGTCATGCTACATCAAAATCACTAAGCATAAAGCCAAAACAATATCAAGCATGACATGATAAAGCATGGGCCACAGTCAAAAACAAGCTCCTTTTTACCACGTAAGCATGAACTTTTCCTACTCTTTTCCAACACTAATTGACTTATTTGAAGCAACTCACAAATATAATAATAAATAAAGATCAGTGATCTTGTCTCACAAATCCACAAAGAAGAACTAAAAAGTTCTAAGCTGAAAGCACAAGAAAACTAAGGCTAAACACAGTGCTAGCAAAAGAGAACACTCACAGAACAATAAGAATGAAAACTAGAGAGTTCTAGGCAATGAAAATGGAGTGTGTCTCTCTCCAAAAGATGTGTTGGGATCCAACCAATTTATTCAAGAAAAAAAACCAAAAACAAAAACAAAGACGCTCCAAGAATAACACAACTATGCATGAAACAATAAAAATGAAGTGTTTGGAAGAAACCTGAAATTTTTGTTGATGAAGAAGGGGATGACTTGGGCATCCCCAAGCTTTGACGCTTTTACTTCTTGGATATTTCTTAGGGTGATACGGGTGGCATCCCCAATCTTGAGCTTTAGTCCATTCTTCATCTCATTACATCATTCTCTCCATACACCTGAAATTCTTCCTTCATACAAAACTTCACACAATCTTTATTAGCAACATTAGTGCACTCAAGATAATAAGTCTTTAAGTTTAGTTTCAACACCAATAAAACTTCCATAAAAACATAAGAAACTGTAACAATTTCCTTGAAAAGCTCAATTTCCCAAAGAGAACCCAAAAAGGAATCAACAAGAAGCAAATGAAAATAATGGGAGAAATCTGTCAAAACAGACCAGCAGGTAAAAACCAAATTTTCCGAAGACCTTCTATTGCTCAAATCGAAAAGTGTTGAACTAACGAAAGTTAGATAACAACCTGGGGAAGAAGCACAAATATTCACGCCTCAAACCGACGTATAGATATTTTACACGAATTTTTACAGTGAAGCACAAAAAACTGTTACGAGGCATTACTTATCTCTCATTAGAGGTTACTCTTGGCACAAAAAGCAAATAAAAAGGATTAGGAGCGGTTATTACAGAGGTAATAACTTCCAATACTCATCTAAAACTTTTGGGTTATCTCCCAATAAGTGCTTTTCTTTAATGTCTTTGAGCTCGGCACGATAATTTCGATGATGCTCACATAAGAAATATGAATTGAAGTAAAAGAGAGCATCAAGAAGAAAATTCAAAGCACATTTAAGTCTAACCCACTTCCTATGCATAGGAATCTTGTAAAGAAACAAGTCCTGAAAGCACAAAGCAACAAGCATAGGAAAGCAAAACAAGTGCAACTTCAAAATTTTCAACATAAAGAGGGGAAACTTAATATTGTTGAGATACATAAAACCATGTTTCCCTATCTCATAATAACTTTCAGTAGCATCATGAATAAAATTACAATATAAATATCACATAAAACATTCTTACCATGAGCCACATGCATAAAATAATTATTACTCTCCCTATAAGTATAGTCATTCTTATTAATTGTAGTGGGAGCAAATTCAACAAAATAGCTACCATTATTATTCTCATCACCATAATCATCAAATATAGGAGGCATATTGTAGTCATAATTAATTGCCACCTCAATAGTAGGTGAACTGAAAATATCATATTCATCATTGTAATCATCATATATTGGAGGTTTTGTATCATCATAAGCAATAGAATAACTATCTTCCAAAGCTAGGGAACTAAAAAGATCATTTTCATAATAACTAGCTTCCCCAAGCTTAGACTTTTCCATAGCATTAGCAATAATGGTGTCCAAAGAATTCATACTAACAACATTACTATTAGCATGCAAATAAAATTTCATAGGTTTTTTAATTTTCTCTTCAAACACTTCATGTCCTAACTCAAGATAAATACTATAAAGCTCTCTAATTTTGTTGTTGTTTTCCATTAAGCCTAACTAGTGAAAATAAAAACAAGAAACAAAAAGATATAATTGCAGAATCTAAAGGAAATAACCTCGAGCACTCACACCAAAGGATTGAGTAGCTTTTACCTTACCTCCCCGGCAAAGGCGCCAGAAAATAGCTTGATGTCTACGCACTTCTAATCTTGTAGAAAGTTGTTGGGCCTCCAAGTGCAGAGGTTTGTAGAACAGCAGCAAGTTTCCCTTAAGTGGATTACCCAAGGTTTATCGAACTCGGGGGGGAAGTGGTCAAAGGTATCCCTCTCAAGCAACCCTGCAATCAAGATACAAGAAGTCTCTTGTGTCCCCAACAGACCCAATACACTTGTCAAGTGTATAGGTGCACTAGTTCGACGAAGAGATTGTGAAATACAAGTGGTATGGATATAAGACAACGGTGCTAGAAAATAGCTTGATGGCGTGGAAGAGACTAAAGCCAAACTGAAATAAAGATGGAAGCAAGCAAACATGTAATAGATCTAGTTGCAAACGGTATTTCAATGCTTAGAAACAAGGCCTAGGGATCATACTTTCGCTAGTGAACACTCTCATATAAATATCATCTCTTTATGATACTACTCTGAACTACTCTTGGGTTGAACACTCTAATCCATGGTAGGGCTATAACAACACTCCTCAAAGTTCGCTTTTCCCATCTAGATAACCCCACACTGTCACCTTGAGCACTAGATGGTTCCAACAAACACCACAATTTCATAGAGAAATCCAACTCCAAATATAACTCATAACAAGTATTTGTAATATCTAGCCTAAGTGCCACCATGGTGTGCATGCTGTCACTTTCACACACATGGGGAGAGCAGAGATCTATTAAAGCACTTGAGTAGCAAGGTAGATCTACTTGATTACAAAGCTCATGATCACAATATGATCACGCATAGAGAGAGAGAGATGAACACATAGGTACCGGTAGAACCCTTAGCTTCGAGGAAGAACTACTCCCTCATCATCATGGAATCATCAACAGTGATGGAGATGGTGGTGAAGATTGATGGAGATGGCTCCGAGGGCATTTCCCCGTCCCGGCAGGGTGTCGGAACAGAGACTTTCTACCCCCCCCGAATCTCCCCTTCGGTGGTGGCGGCGCTGCAAAACTTTTCGTGGCTGGACGCTGTTCGATTTAGGATTTTTGCATCGGGAGGCTTCTTATAGGCGAAGGGGCAAGGTCGGTGACCGGCCAGGGGGCCCACACCATGCCCTGGCGCGGCCTAGGGTTGCCCGCACTAAGGGGTTGTGGATAACCTGTGGCCCCCCTTCGTCTCTCCTTCAGACTCCATGTGTCTTCGGGTAAAATATTGACTTTGGCTTTTGTCCCGTCCAATTCCGAGAATATTCATATTTTGGCTTTCCTGGAACCAAAAATAGCAGAAAACAAGCAACTGGCACTGTGGCATCTTGTTAATATGTTAGTTCCAGATAATAAGTAAAAGTACTCCAAAGTGTGGACAAAACATAAGAAATTAGATATAAAATAAGCATGGAACATAAAAAATTATAGATACGTTAGAAACGTATCACATGCATTGTAGCACCTGTTTGAAAGATGATGCATCACAACACCCACTTGGTAGTGTGTGTGTGTGTCAATGTGCATCATTGTGGTTTTGGAAAAGAACACATGCAATGATGCCAGTCTAGCATGTGGCCAACCATGTCTAGGAACCCTAGCAGCATGCAGGATTCAATCGCAATATGCATTGTAGTACCAGTTCGAACGATGCTGCATCACCACACCCACTTGGATGTCTGTGTGTATCAATGTGCATCATTGTGGTTTTGAAAAATAACACATGCAATGATGCCACTCCAGCATGTGCCAACCATGTCTAGGAACCCTACCAACATGCTGGCATTGAACTACATCATGCATTGTATCACCAGTTTGAAAGACGCTGCATCACCACACCCACTTGGATGTGTGTGTGTATCAATGTGAATCATTGTGGTTTTGGAAAAGAACATATGCAATGATGCCACTCCAGCATGTGGCCAACCATGTCCAGGAACCCTAGTAGCATGCTGGGATTCATCTGCAACATGCATTGTAGCACCAGTTTGAAAGATGCTGCATCACCGCACCCACTTGGATGTGTGTGTTTGTGTATCAATGTGCATCATTGTGGTTTTGGAAAAGAACACATGCAATGATGCCACTCTAGCATGTGTACAACCATGTCTAGGAACCCTAGCAACATGTTGGGATTCAACTGCAACATGCATTGTAGCACCAGTTTGAAATATGATGCATCACCACACCCACTTGGATGTGTGTGTATCAATATGCATCATTGTGATTTTGGAAAAGAACATATGCAATGGTGCCACTCTAGCATGTGTACAACCATGTCTAGGAACCCTAGTAGAATGTTGGGATTCAACTACAGCGTGCATTGTAGCACCGGTTTGAAAGATATTGCATCACCACACCCACTTTGATTTGTGTGTGCGTATCAATGTGCATCATTGTGGTTTTGGAAAAGAACACATTCGATGATGCCACTCCAGCATGTGGCCAACCATGCCTAGGAATCCTAGCAGCATGCTGGAATTCAACTACATCATGCATTGTAGGACCAGTTTGAAAGATATTGCATCACCACACGCACTTGGATGTGTGTGTGTATCAATTGACATCATTGTGCTTTTGGAAAAGAACACATGCAATGATGCCACTCTAGTATGTGGCCAACTATGTCTAGGAACCCTAGCAGCATGCTAGGATTCAACTACATCATGCATTGTAGCATCGGTTTGAAAGATGCTGCATCACCACACCCACTTGGATGTGTGTGTGTGTGTGTGTGTATCAATGTGCATAATTGTGGTTTTGAAAAAAAACACATGCAATGATACCACTCCAGCATTTGGCCAACCATGTCCAGGACCCTAGCATCATGATGGGATTTAACTGCCACTTGCATTGTAGCACTAGTTTGAAAGATGTTGCATCACGACACCCACTTGGATGTGTGTGTGTGTGTGTATCAATGTGCATCATTTTGATTTTGGTAAAGAACACATGCAATGTTGCCACTCCAGCATGTGGCCAACCATGTCCAGGAAACCTAGCAGCATGCTGGGATTCAACTGCAACATGCATTGTTGCACCAGTTTGAAAGATGCCGCATCACCACACCCACTTGGATGTGTGTGTATCAATGTGCATCATTGTGGTTTTACAAAATAACACATGCAATGATGCCACTCCATCATGTAACCAACCATGTCTAGGAACCCTAGCAGCATGATGGGATTCAACTTCAACATGCATTATAACACACTAGCTTGAAACATGCTGCATCACCACAACCACTTGGATATGTGTGTGTGTTTATAAATGTTCATCATTGTGGTTTTGGAAAAGAACACATGCAATGATGCCACTCCAGCATGTGGCCAACCATGTCCAGGAACCCTAGCAACATGCTGGGATTCAACTGCAACATTCATTGTAGCACTAGTCTTAAAAATAATGCATCACCACACCCACTTGGATGTGTGTGTATCAATGTTTATCATTGTGGTTTTGGAAGAACACATGCAATGATGCCACTCCAGCATGTGGACAACCATGTCTAGGAACCCTAGTAGCAAGCTCGGCTTCAACTTCAACATGCGTTGTAGCATCAGTTTGAAAGATGTTGCATCACCACACCCACTTTGATTTGTGTGTGCGTATTAATGTGCATCATTGTGGTTTTGGAAAAGAACACATTCAATGATGCCACTCCAGCATGTGCCCAACCATGCCTAGGAACCCTAGCAGCATGCTGGGATTCAACTACATCATGGATTGTAGCACCAGTTTGAAAGATGTTGCATCACCACACCCACTTGGATGTGTGTGTATCAATTGGCCTCATTATGGTTTTGGAAAAGAACACATGCAATGATGCCACTCCAGCATGTGGCCAACTATGTCTAGGAACCCTAGTAGCATGCTGGAATTCAACTACATCATGCATTGTAGCATCGGTTTGAAAGATGCTACATCACCACACCCACTTGGATGTGTGTGTATCAATGTGCATCATTGTGGTTTTGTAAAATAACACATGCAATGCCACTCCACCATGTGGCCAATCATGTCAAGGAACCCTAGCAGCATGCTGGGATTCAACTGCATCATGCATTGTAGCACCGGTTTGAAAGAAGCTGCGTCCCCACACCCACTTGGATGTGTGTGTTTGTGTATCAATGTGAATCATTGTGGTTTTGGAAAAAGAACACTTGCAATGATGCAAATCGAGCATGTGTACAACCATGTCTAGGAACCCTAGCAACATGCTAGGATTCAACTGCAACATGCATTGCAGCACCAGTTTGAAAGATGCAGCGTCACCACACCCAATTGGATGTGTATGTTTGTGTATCAATGTGCATCATTGTGATTTTGGAAAAGAACACATGCAATGATTCCACTCTAGCATCTGTCCAAACATATCTAGGAACCCTTGAAGCATGCTAGGAGTCAACTGACACATGCATTGTAGATCTGGTTTCAAAGGTGTTGCATCACCACACCCACTTGGATGTGTTTGTATAAATTTGCATCATCATGGTTTTGGAAAAGAACAGAGGCGATGGTGCCACTCCAGCATGTGTACAACCATGTCGAGGAACCCTATCAGCATGCGGGGATTCAAGTATAACATGCATTGTAGCACCAATTCGAAAGATGCCGCATCACCACACACACTTGGATGTGTGTGTGTGTATAAATGTGCATCATTGTGGTTTTGGAAAATAACATATGCAATGATGCCACTCTAGCATGTGGCAAACCATGTCTAGGAACCCTAGCAACATGCTGGGATTCAACTTCAACATGCATTGTGGAACCAATTTGAAAGATGCTACATCACCACACCCATTTGTATGTGTCTTTGTATTAATGGGCATGATTGTGGTTTTGCAAAGGAACGCATGCAATGATGCCACTCCAGCATGTGGCCAACCCTATCGAGGAACCCTAGAAGCATGCTGGGATTAAAATGCAACATGCATTTTTGCACTAGTTTGAAAGATGCTACATCACCATACCCACTTGGATGTGTATGTTTATGTATCAATGTGCATCATAGTGATTTTGGAAAAGAACACATGCAATGATTGCACTCTAGCATCTGGCTAAACATGTCTAGGAACCCTAGCAGCTTGCTAGGAGTCAACTACCACATGCATTGTAGCACCAGTTTGAAAGATGTTGCATCACCGCACCCACTTGGATGTGTGTGTATCAATGTGCATCATTGTGGTTTTGGAAAAGAACACATGCGAAGGTGCCACTCCAACATGTGTACAACCATGTCCAGGAAACCTATCAGCATGCGGGGATTCAACTGTAACATGCATTGTAGCACTAGTTTGAAAGATGTCGCATCACCACACCCAATTCGATGTGTGTGTATCAGTGTGCATCATTGTGGTTTTGGAAAATAACACATTTAATGATGCCACTCTAGTATGTGGCAAACCATGTCCAGGAACCCTAGCAACATGCTGGGAATCAACTTCAACATGCATTGTGGAACCAGTTTGAAAATGCTGCATCACCACACCCATTTGGATCTGTCTATGTATTAATGTGCATCATGGTGGTATTGGAAAACAACACATGCAATGATGCCACTCCAGCATGTGGCCAACCATGTCGAGGAACCCTAGCAACATGCAGGGATTCAACTTCAAAATGCATTATAGCACTAGTTTGAAATATGTTGCATCACCACACCCACTTGGATGTGTGTTTGTATCAATGTGCATATTATGGTTTTGAGAACGGACGCATGCAATGATGCCACTCCAGCATGTGGCCAACGATGTCCAGGAACCCTAGCAGCATGATGGGATTCAACTGCCACATGCATTGTGGCACCAGGTTGAAAGATGCTGCATCACCACACCTACTTGGATGTGTGTGTGTGTGTGTATAAATATGTATCATTGTGGTTTTGTAAAACAACAAATGCAATTATTCCACTCCAGCATGTGGCCAACCATGTGTAGGAACCCTAGCAGCATGCTGGGATTCAACTACAACTTGCATTGTAGCACCAGTTTGAAAGATGCTGCATCACCAGACCTACTTGGATGTGTGTGCGTATCAATGTGCATAATTATGGTTTTCGAAAAGAACACATGCAATGATGCCACTCTAGCATGTGGACAACCATGTCCAGGAACCCTAGGAGCATGCTAGGATTCAATTGCAACATGCATTGTATCATAAGTTTGAAAGATGTGGCATCACCACACCTACTTGGATGTGTGTGTGTGTATCAATGTGCATCATTGTGTATCAATGTGCATCATTGTGGTTATCGATGCAAAACCACAGGAGAAGAACAAGGCGAACAGGTCCGGCGAGGAATCCAAACATCCATGGAATGTAGCTCTACTTCGTCCTTTCTACACTTAGCAGAGAAGTGTTTGTATCCGAGTCTCTCATATGTCGGTATGTATGCCGGCAATGAGCTTATCAATGAAATCTGGGCACCTCGAGCAGTAACTCGGGGACTGCCTTAGTAATTTTAGTTGTCTTCTATATTTACAATTTAGATATCGGCTGGCGTAAGTTGCTTCTACTTAGGCCGGATTAGTAGTGTGTGAGCACCAAAAACCTAACTCTTCAACTTGCTGTTGTCCAACAAGATTTGGCTTCATGGCAAGCAAGAGAACAAGTTTGGAATTGCGTGATGATGCTGGGATTCAATTGCCACATGCATTGTAGCACCTGTTTGAAAGATGCTTCATCACCACACCCACTTGGATGTGTGTCTGTATCAATGTGCATCATTGTGGTTTTGTAAAGAACACATGCAATGATGCCAGTCCAGCATGTGGCCAACCATGTCCAGGAACCCTAGACGCATGCCAGGATTCAACTGCAAGCTGCATTGTAGCACCAGTTTGAAAGATGACTCATCACCACACCCACTTGGATGTGTGTGTATCAATTTGCATCATTGTGGTTTTCTAGAAGAACACATGCAATGATGTCACTCCCGCATGTGGCCAACGATGTCTAGGAACCCTAGCTGCATGCTGGGATTCAACTGCAACATGCATTATAGAATCAATTTGAAAGATATTGCATCACCTCACCCACTTGGATATGTGTGTGTATCAATGTGCATCATTGTGTTTTTGGAAAGGAACACATGAAATGATGCCAATCCAGCATCTGGCCAACCATGTTGAGGAACCCTAGCAGCATGCTAGGATTCATATGCAACATGCATTGGGGCACCAGTTTGAAAGATGTTGCATCACCACACCCACTTGGATGTGTGTGTATCAATGTGCATCATTGTGATTTTGGAAAATAACACATGCAACATGCCGGGATTCAACTTCAACATGCATTGTGAAACCAGTTTGGAAGATGCTGGATCACCACACCCATTTGGATGTGTGTGTGTCTTAATGTGCATCATTGTGGTTTTGGAAAACAACACATGCAATGATGCCACTCCAGCATGTGGTCAACCATGTCGAGGAACCCTAGCAGCATGCTAGGATTCAACTTCAACATGCATTATAACACTAGTTTGAAATATGCTGCATCACCATACCCACTTGGATGTGTGTGTGTATCAATGTGCATAATTATGGTGTTGAGAAAGAACGCATGCAATGATGCCACTCCAACATGTGGCCAACGATGTCCAAGAACCCTAGCAACATGCTAGGATTCAACTGCCACATGCATTGTAGCACCGGTTTGAAAGATGCTGCAACACCACACCCACTTGGATGTGTGTGTATCAATGTGCATAATTGTGGTTTTGTAAAAGGACAAATGCAATTATTCCACTCCAGCATGTGGCCAACCATGTGCAGGAACCCTAGCAGCATGCTGGGATTCAACTACAACATGCATTGTTGCACCAGTTTGAAAGATGCTGCATTACCACACCCACTTGGATGTGTGTGTGTGTATCAATGTGCATCATTGTGGTTTTCGAAAAGAACACATGCAATGATGCCACTGCAGCATGTGGCCAACCATGTCCGGGAACCCTACACTACAAGAAAAGTTTCCTTCCGCAACGAATTGGCCCGACGGTCATTGTAGAAGGTGCGTCTTCTGCGACGAAATTCTCGGCTCGGTCGTGGCCGATGGAAAACTTTTTTTTCAGTTTCGCGGCCCTCTACTATGATAGATCTGCTAAAAACATGGAGGAAGCTCGGCTGGCGCGTGGCAGAAGCAAGATTTTCGTTTCCTCGCGCGACATTGACTCGCCGAAGTGTTTTGAGGCGTGTGGGTCCCGGACATCAGTGTCTCTAGTGGACCATACTTTTCGGTCGCGCCTCCCTAATTTTTACTCGATAACGTTGCTCGAGGCGCCTGCCATTTAGTCAGGCTACTAGGTCCCACATGTCAGCCTCTCATTGGAAGGATCGCGTGCATGATGGATTTTTTTCCTTCGCTCGTGCTACCTTGTTCCGAAGTTGATAGCGCTGCTCCATGCATCTACCATTTAATCAACCTCCTGGGACCCACATGTCATACTCTCATTGGAAGAAATGTTCGTATGATGGAATTTTTGCTTCGCTGGCGCTACCCCGTTCTGAGTTGATAGCACTGCTCAACGCATCTACCATTTAACCAATCTCCTGAGCCCCACATGTCATCCTCTCATTAGAAGAAACATGTGTATGATGGATTTTTTTCCTTCGCTCGCGCTACCCTATTCCGAACTTGATAGCGATGTTCGATGCATCTACCATTTAATCACGATGCTGGGCCCCACATGTCATCCTCTCATTAGAAGAAATGTTTGTATGATAGAATTTTTACCCTCTGTCGTGCCTTTGTGTTCCGAACTTGATAACATTGCTTGCTGCTTCAGCCGATTATACAGGCTGGTGGGCCCGACATGTCAGCCTCCTCTGTGTAGGAAACGTGTGCATGCTAGACTTTTTTCTTCTCTAGCGCCTCCCCGTTTGGAACTTGGCAACGTTGCTCGATACAACGCCCGTATAATGTCTCCCTGCTGGGTCCACATGTCAGCTGCCTATGTAGAGGAAATGTGTGTATGTTAGACATTTTTTTTGGTCGCGTCTGCCAGTTTAACCTTGGTAATGTTGTTCTATGCGGAAGGCGTGTATGGTCTTGCTGCTGGGGCCCACGTGTCAGCCTCTCTTGACAAGAAACATGTCGATCTTGGTCTTCTTTTTTCCGATCGAGACTATTGTACATGTACTTTTTAAACATGCTCATTAAACTTGATCTCTTGTATGGTAAAGTTGATGGGCGCTGACTGCAGGCAGGTGGGTCGGCCATGTCAGCCTCTCAGTACAAAAAAATTGCTACAGATAAATTTCATGCCTTGCCACTACACAAGAAAATTATTATCCTTTTATAAAATGTATACTAACATCGTATATAACTTATTTATTTTTCTTCTTAAAAATTGCTTGTCCATCTACTACACGTGATTGCTAGCAGCTCAACTAAAAAATGTTAAGTATAAATAATGTAGTAGGTAGTACTTAAAAACATGGATAGGCGGAGTTTTTTTAGGGGTGGGTGGACCGGTGCCCAAAAAAGGCCGAATTGAAGAAAAATGGGCCAAGCAGGGATTGATGGGCTATTTTTCATGGGCTCTCACCCAATCTAACTGGGCTATTTGCATGGCCGAATGACCCAAAACATGGCCAAGTTAGAAGGTCTTGGGCTATAATGAGGCCGGATGGGCTATATTCTTGGGCTCGATAGTTAAAATCCCAAGGTACGTGCGGAGGCTCGACCGGATTCAAAACAAAGCCGTCAACAAGGGAAAAAGGTATAAAATATGAGGGTGTAGATCCCAGGCGCCTGGGAACTTGTTTTGTTAAGGAGCTGACGGCACCCTATTAATTGTGCTAATACTTAGTTGTAACCTAGTAGTTGCAGCTCATTAAATTCATAGTTAGAAGTTGTTGTAACAAATGTGTAACCCTCATGTTGCACCAATCGCGAGTTAAATCTAATGGCGAGAGAGGTGACTCTTGAGAACTTGCAAATCTGATAAAACATTCACAGATATTTTTGTGAAAATTGTGGACAAACACCCCGTGCCCGCCAAATTTTTTTGCCGAGACCCGAAACTTTCCTAAGCCCGCCCTCAACCGAGCGACCAGCCCCTGTCTCTTTAAATTTTGCACCGTTCTTATGGGAGATGCACCGAATTAGAACCAGGACGCAAACTTCTCCATGCCTTGAAAAAACTTCTCGACGCATTTCTATCAACAGTGCTAGCATACCACCATTGGCCGCGCCGTTCTTCACGAGACGCACCGGCCGGCTGTCAGCTGGGCGATCCCCACGCTTCGTCTGCTAGATTCAGGCACTGGACATTCTTCTTGGCTTTGGTTTGTTCTCCACCTCTCCTAGAAATAGTTATAGCTTGTGACCATCTAGATTTACAAGGTGCTTGTAGATTTGGGTAGGTACGTTCTTTAGGTAAATCTATAGTAAAGCTCTGGACAGAAGATTTTGAAAACATCTTAAAAAGGACTTGGCAGAGATCCTATGCAAGCTTTTGACCTGATATATTCCCCATCTTTCTCTGATACGATGGAGCATTTGGCTCTTGATGTACCTGACGAGAAAGTACTTAGAGGTACAGTACAGTATAGATGGATCTACCCTATAGAACGTCGACTTCGCCTTTCCAAGGAGCGGGAAGATATCCGTATATAGTTTGATAAGTGAGTGTTATGCAAGGGTATCTTCACATATAAGACTGTAGAAAAGTTAGATATATTCAGATGTCTGACTTGGCTATGTTTTGTAGGTTCTTCGTAGAAATAAAAGTACCAGCAAATTTCGTTCCACCAATAAAAATACCAGATGGACTAAGATCTAAGGATCATGTAAGACACTGAAATTGCATTGTGAATTGTCTATGAATTGTCCAGATGGGGTAACCTCTTGTCTATTTTGTAACGCTAGATTTCAGAGCTTAAATTTTTGGCCCTTATCTGTGGTTCTGATAGGAGTATAGCAAAAGCTTCAGCTTGCATTTCCAACGGTGTCTGCCATAGCATTGATATACCTTCTGAGGAGACTGACATAGCTGGAGGTTGTCCTAATGAACCTGCACTGGATTGCGTTTAGATTCGAAATCCTGCACTTGACATTATCGTCCCAAGAAAAAGAAGGTTGTGGATCTGGTAATAACGCCTTCTGTAGAACAAGATGCTAGAGGTGATGATTTATGAATTGCATGTCCCTCTCTATCAATGAAAATGGCATATCGTTTGCCTTATTTCGAAAATAAGTAAATATTTGCATGCCTCCTTGTGTTATTCGATGCAAAGAAGATATTGTTTTCTGTTCAAGTCATGTGAAGAAATATGTTTGTATGTAGAGATATAAATGCGGATTGGGTGACAAAATCAGCATAAAATTGCCAGATCAACAACACAAGCATAATGTCATTGCAAGAAAAGGAACATAACCATCTTTTCACCGTTCTTGTGAAAAGGAGATGAGCCAGGAACCACGACTGCAAGTGGTAGAGGCCAATTCTCGTGGAGCTCAGCTAGCATTGGTTTATCATTGATAATACTCAAGCATCCGAATATTATGATTACATACTAGGAGTAGTTCTAGTTCCACACTACAGTTCAACAGGCAAAATTTTAAGAAATACGTAAGGTAGCTCCATAATACAGGTTCTAGAGAAAAGCATACAAATCATAAGAATGAAAGCACCGCATCATAGTTCACCACCTTCAGGTGCAACAGTTTCTACATATTGTAAACCCAAAGCACCACCTCCTTTAGGTGGCATGATAATTTCAGGACCGGTATCAGTAGAACCAACAGCAGTGCCAGCACCAGTAGCATGAGTTGAAGGGAATATGCCCGAGAGGCAATAATAAAGTGGTTATTATCTTATTCCATGTTTATGATAATTGTTTATTTTGCATGCTATAATTGAATTAATTGGAAACGTTAATACACGTGTGTTTAATAAACAAAATACGAAGTTCCTAGTAATGCCTCTCATATAAACTAGCTCGTTGATTAACAAGATGATCAAGGTTTCTTAATCATGGACATTGGATGTTGTTAATAACGAGGTCACAACATTGGTGGAATGATGTGATGAACATTCATCCGAAGTATAGCATTACGATCAAATTCATTATGTTTATATTGCTATAACATCATACAAAGTAATCTTAGTCCTTAGACCATGAGATCATGTTAATTGCTAACATCGGAAGAGTAACTTGATAACATCAAACGTCACACCGTAAAAGGGTGACTATAAAGGTGGGTTCAGATACTCCGAAGGTGTTATGTTGAGGCTCATGGATCAAGAGTGGAATTTGGCAATCCCGATGACGGATAGATATACTCTGGGCCCTCTCGGTGATATCAAATTAAGATAGCTTCCAAGCAAGTGATGTGATCACTAGAATGTTATATCACGGGAATGAGAAAAGAGTGCATGTTAGTAATGAGATCAAACTAGGTATTTGGATGCCGATATCGAATCTCGTACATGTAGTATATCACAAGACAAAGGGATTTAGTTACAACGTTAAAGGTTCACACGATCACAAGAGTCATCGTTGAATATGTGGGAGTCAGTACGGATCTCCAGGTCCTGCTGCTGATTATTGATCGGAGAGGGGGCTCGATCATGTCTGCATTATTCGTGAACCGTAGGGTGACACACTTAAGGGATACCGACACCATTTTGAGCAAATATGTTTCAGATAAAGATTTAAGAAAGCGATGGAATCATTTCGATGGAAAACGGAATTGTTTCAGGTGAAATTGCTGAAACTGGTTATGCATGTGATATTTAAATGTTGCAAGGAGTTTTATGTGAATGTTTGTTAATTAAAGTAATTAACAAAATTCTGAATAAAATAAATTAAAGTGTTTTATTTAATGAGAGCTTGCATTAAATTTGGTGGAAATTTAATGCATGTGAGTGGACATGAGTGGAGGTGTGTGTTTATGTGAGTGGGAGCTCCACCCACATGAATGAGGGAGAGGTGGTGGCACCCACCATGGCCGGCGCCATGCCCCCTTGGGAGGCCCCCCTCCCCTATATAAGGAGAACCTCCTCCTCCTCTCCTCTTGCCCCACCTCCTCGTGAAGGTTCTCTTCTCCCTCTAGTTATGCCCCATGGTCTCGGATTAGCGAGATACATGTTCCCAGTGGCTTTATCTGGAAATGACTTGTTGCTTCCGCTACATCACTGGAGCGAGGAGGCGGAGGTTGTTAGGTGGACCGAACGTGTGTGCGATCACGGATGCACCGCTACTTTGTGGTCCTAGACTTGATGGTGCTGAACCTGAAGAACTTCATCACGATCTTGAGGTCGGCAAGTGTATGACTACATCATCCACGAGTTCCATCTCGTTAACAATGCTTTGTTGTCTTCGAGGGTAAGTTCTCTATGGATGTATATCCACCCGTTGCTTGTATCGAGTAGATAGATCTTGGCGTATAGTTCCCATCGTAGGAATTCTTTTGTTTTCTATGCTGCAAACCCAACAATGGTATCAGAGCCTGATCTATGCATAGGTGCTTTGCACGGGTAGTACACATATGTTTATATGTGGGCGATGATGATCATGTTATTGCATCTTCTATGTATTTTGGATATTAGTGGCATAGTGGGATGAAGCGGCCCAGACGAACTTTACATGTCATCGCACATGAGACCGGTTCCACGACTGACATGCAACTAGTTTTGCATAAGTGGCTGGCAGGTGTCTATCTCTCTTACTATAGTCAATATCTGATTTACAACGAGTTGCTAATAACTTAGTTATCATCGTTGTGGTTCCATGTTCGTAGGTAAGATTGGTTCTATCTTCGAAAGCCCTAATACACGTAAAATTTGCAATGGATAAATTAGAGGCGTCTAGTTTAGATTGTTGCTGGGCTAGTGTCATGATATGGTAATGTTGTAAGTTGATGTATGGTAGATACCCTTACAACACACCTAACATGTAAGTTCCATAGACCTTGGCCTTACACACAAAGGAATGATAGAGATCATACCACGATGCACATGATAGTGATCAAATGCATGGACCATATCATTCCACTTTACACATATGATGTTTGTACGTTATATTGCTAGTTTGGCGTTTTAGTAGCATTTAAGATGATCCCTCATTTAAATATCAAGATAAAATGTGTTCTTCTTAAGTATGCACCATTCTATGGATCGTGTTTCGAGACATCACGTGATGATCGGGTGTACTCGACGCTATACTTTCATACAACGGGTGTAAGACAGTTTTACACACGCAAATACTAAGGTTCTTACTTGGCGAGCCTAGCATGTACAGACATGGCCTCGGAACACAGACCGAAAGGTTAAGCATGAGTCATATAGTTGATGTGATGCCCATATTGATGCTCGCCTTTCAAACTACACCGACTCACGTGATGATCGGACTTGGTGTAGTGTATTTGGTTCATGTAATCACCAAAAAGGCACGAGGGATGTCGTTTTTGAGTGGGAGTTCATTTCTAATTTGGATTAATCGAACTCAATTTGTCATAAACTAAATCGAAGTGAATTTGCATAATTTGTTGTAGTCATTGGCATCTGTTCACTACCTTATTCTAAGTTTTAATTGAGATAATAGAACTATAGAATTCTGGATATTTACTTTACAAACTGGTATCGTATTGTTTTGAATGTCAATTTAAAGTTTAGAAGTCCTATTTCAAACTTTCAGCAAACTCTATTTACTCCATGAAATTTAATAAGTAGTATTAAATCAAGAGTAAGAATTTCAATGTTAGTATCTAAAGTATCATGTTTGCCTCCATGATTATTGATATTCAAAAGTTGTTTTAATATCAAGATTATCTAGGAGCTGAAAAATTGTTTCAGAAACCATCATGTGTGGAAGATATTGTGATATCTGAAACAATGTTTTTGGTTGCATTATGATAGAGTTTATTTAGCAAAATACATGTTCTCATATTGTATGAGAATTTGTGAAGGATGGAGATGCTAGGCATCTAGATCTCCCAAAAAGGTTTTAGGCACTAACATTATACTCGTGATTCTTCCTTATAGGCTATAGTAGCCTGATCATGAAAGATGTCATGATAAGGATGAATAGAAGATGTAAGTAAAATGTTTACTACACTAATAGATTGCTAAAGAATGGATTTTTGAAAGAACACCAAACATTTTATGATGGTGATCCACTTCAAAGTGCAAGTCCAAAGGTATTAGTATTTGACTATATACACTTTGTAGTATGTGTCATGTGAATGACACCACTATTGATGTTGATAGATTCTTTTAAAAGAAAAGGAATTGTTGAAAGAGAATCTGTAAAATATTTGGCAGAAAAGAAAAGGTTGGAGATGTCCAACTTAGGTATATAGATGATATACATGTTATGGCTATAATCCTTGCTTGTTAAACAATCTGGTTCTAAGGTATTGGATACCGGTATTGGATACCGAATTGGTTGGTGTGAAGTGTCATACAGAACAACTCAATTCATGAACTGCAACGGCCTAAGTAACTGGCAAGAGAATAAGTGATCATGTTCATCAAAAACAAATAAAGTGTTATTGCGTTTTCGTTGTCATCAAACCTAGCCTTCAACATTTGTTTTAATAATTTTTATTTTGTTCCGGTATTACAAGAACAATGGTTGTTCAAATAATTACCGTATTCCATAATGGATGGATGAACTTTTACAAATCTAGTTGGAGAAATCACATCCATAAACATTATTGCTAAAATCTCATAAGACAAATGATTGGAAGATCAATTATGAAGTGACATCCCTGTTTGAATTATATTGGAAAGTAAACATGAAGATGATGGGTTCGTAGCATGGAAAACAAAAAAATTCTACCGCAAGAACGAACAAAACCTAGATCTAATCCAGATAAAAGCCAAGATCTAATCTATTAGACATGAGCAACGAGATAGATAGGAACTAACCCTCGTAGATCCGAAAGCGTTAACGAGATTAGATCTCGTGGTTGATGTAGTCGATCACTTGCCGATCTCAAGATCGTGTGGACGATCCTTCCGGCGTCGCGTTCCAGCAGCGCTTCCGCCGTCGGTCAAGTAGACGATCCTTCCGGCGTCGTGTTCCCGCAGCGCTTCCGCCGTCGGTCAAGTAGACGATCCTTCCGGCGCCGCGTTTCGGCAGCGCTTCTGCAGTCGGTCACACGTGCGGAGTCGAAGCAGACCTTCCTCTCCCCGTTCCAGCGAGCAGCGGAGGTAGTAGATCTTCTCCACGGAATCCCAGCAGCACGACGGCGTGGTGGTGGTGGTGGAGTAGAGAATTCTGCAGGGCTTCGCCTATGTCTGTGCAGAAGATGGTGGAGGAGAGAGGCGGCAGAGATTGGGTGTAATGGGAGCAGGGGAGGAGGGGGCGCCCCTGCCCCTCTATTTAAAGAAGGGAGGCGCCTAGGGAGGGGGAGTCCTTGTAGGACTCCCCTCCCTTGTAGGCCGGCGGATTGGAGGTGGGGGGAGGAGTCCTCCTCCCCCACGACTCCGTATCTTGACCCACCAGGCCTCCTTGATCCCTATCTTGATTTTCAAGCAAACTCCAAGATATCTTCTAGAACCTTCTGGAACATTCCGAAACCTTCTAGAATCCTCATACAAACACTCCGGAACATTTCCTAACTCATAAAATGATCTCCTATATATGAATCTTATTCTTCGGACCATTCCGGATCTCCTCGTGATGTCCCGAATCCAATCCGAGACTCCGAACAACATTCGGTCTCCAACGCACATTCCATATCTACTTAAAACAACTTCGAACCTTAAGTGTGTCACCCTACGGTTCGTGAATATGTAGACATGATAGAGACACATCTCCTATCAATAACCATCAGTGGGACCTGGATATCCATAATGGCTCCAACATACTCAACGATAACTTTGTGATCGATTGAACCACTTACATATGAAACTAAGTCCCTTTGTCTCGCGATACTATACTTATCCGAGGTTTGATCGTCGGTATCTCCATACCTAGTTCTACCTCGTTACTGATAAGTACTCTTTAGTCATTCCGTGATATGTCATCCCTTATGACCTAGTCACATGCTTGCAAGCTAACTAGATGACATTCCACCGAGAGGGCCCAGAGCATATCTATCCGTCATATGGATGGACAAATCCCAATCTTGGTTCATGCGCTTCAACACATACTTTCAGAATACCCAATGACACTTTTATAACCACCCAGTTACGAAGCGGCATTTGATGTCATCAAAGTATCCATCCGGTGATGGTGATTAACATAACCTCATGGTCGAAGGAATAGGTTACTATGTATTTGAAAGCTTACAGCAATACAAACTTAATGACTTCATCTTATGCTACGCTTACTATGGGTGTGTGTCCATCACATGATTCTCCTAATGATATAACCTTGTTATTAATCACATCCTAATGTCCATGATCAGGAAACCATGATCATCAATTAATCAACAAGCTAGTTCAACAAGAGGCTTACTAGGGACTCTTATATGTTTACAAAACACACATGTATTAGTGTTTCCTAATAATACAATTATAGCATGGGATGTAAACATTCATCATAAACACAAAGATATAATAATAATCACTTTTATTATTGCCTCTTGGGCATATGTCCAACAGTCTCCCACTTGCACTAGAGTCAATAATCTAGATTACATGGTAATATACCGAACACCCATGGCGTTTTGGTGTTGGTCATGCTTTGCCTAGGGAGAGGTTTAGTCAACGGATCTGCCACATTCATCAGTGTGTACTTTGCAAATCTTTATGTCACCATCTCGGACATACTCGCGAATAGCGTGGAAACGTAGCTTGATGTGCTTCAGCTTGCTATGTGACCTTGGCTCCTGTGCATTAGCTATGGCACCTGTGTTGTCACAATAGATGGCCATCGGGTCCAACGCACTGGGAACCACGCCAAGTTCAGTAATGAATTCCTTCATCCAAACGGCTTCTTGTGCAGCCTCCGAAGTAGCTATGTATTCCGATTCAGTTGAAGATTTCGCCACAACGCTTTGCTTCGCACTCCTCCAGCTCACTACAGCACCATTCAAAATAAATACGTATCCCGACTGTGACTTCGAGTCATCCGGATCGGTGTTCCAACTAGCATCGGTGTAACCGTTTACAACAAGCTGTTCATCACCTCCATAAGAAAGAACCATATCCTTAGTCCTATTTAGGTACTTTAGGATATTCTTGACCGCTGTCCAGTGCTCCATTCCAGGATCACTTTGATATCTGCTAGTCAAACTAATAGCATGTGCTATATCCGGTCTTGTACACAGCATGGCATACATGATAGAACCTAAGGCCGAGGCATAGGGAATATTATTCATTTTCTCTCTATCTTCTGCCGTAGCTGGACTTTGAGTCTTACTCAAGGTCTTACCTGACAACATGGGCACGAACCCTTTCTTGCTATCTTCCATTCTAAACTTCTTTAGAACTTTGTCCAAGTATGTACTTTGTGAAAGCGCTATTAGGCGTCTTGATCTATCTCTATAAATCTTGATGCCTAGAATGTATGCCGCTTCGCCAAGATCCTTCATTGAAAAACTATTATTCAAATAGGTTTTGATGCTATTAAGAAGTTCTATATCATTCCCAATCAACAATATGTCATCTACATATAGTACTAGGAATGCTACAGAGCTCCCACTCACTTTCTTGTAAATACAAGATTCTCCATAAGTTTGTATAAATCCAAAGTTTTTGATTACTTTATCAAAACGTTGATTCCAACTCTGGGATGCTTGCTTCAGTCCATAAATGGAGCGCTGAAGTTTGCATACCTTGTCAGCATCTTTAGGATCGACAAAACCCTTGGGTTGTACCATATACAAATCTTCCTCAATGTCACCATTAAGGAACGTCGTTTTGACATCCATCTGCCAAATCTCATAATCGAAATATGCAGCAATTGCTAACAAAATCCTCACAGACTTTAGCTTCGCTACTGGTGAGAATGTCTCATTATAGTCAACTCCTTGAATTTGTGGGAACCCTTTCGTGACAAGTCGAGCTTTATAGATGGTAACATTACCATCAGCATCTGTTTTTCTCTTGAAAATCCATTTGTTCTCGACAGCCTTACGGCCATCCGGTAAGTCCACCAAAGTCCACACTTGGTTTTCGTACATGGATCCCATTTCGGATTTCATGGCTTCTAGCCATTTGTCGGAATCTGGGATCACCATAACTTCTTCATACGTCGCAGGGTCATCATCGTTGTCCACCAACATGACGTTCAAGGCAGAGTCATACCAATCAGGAGTGGTACGAACCCTCGTTGACCTGCGAGGTTCAGTAGTAACTTCGTTTGAAGTTTCATGATCATTATCATTAGCTTCCTCTTCAATTGGTGCAGGCGGCACAAAAACATCTTCCGGTGTTGCGCTACTCTCAAATCCGAGAGAAGGTTCAATAACCTCATCGAGTTCTACTTTCCTTCCAGTAACCTCCATCAAGAGAAACTTCTTCTCAAGAAAGGATCCATTCTTTGCAACGAAAACTTTGCCTTCGGATCTACGATAGAAGGTATACGCAATTGTTTCTTTAGGGTATCCTATGAAGACGCATTTCTCCGCTTTGGGTTCTAGCTTATCAGGTTGTAACTTCTTTACATATGCCTCGCAACCCCAAACTTTAAGGAACGACAACTTAGGTTTCTTACCAAACCACAATTCGTACGGTGTCGTTTCAACGGATTTAGATGGTGCCCTATTTAAAGTGAATGCGGTTGTCTCTAATGCATAGCCCCAAAATGATAACGCTAAATCTGTAAGAGACATCATAGACCGAACCATATCTAAGAGAGTTCGATTACGACGTTCGGACACACCATGACGCTGTGGTGTTCCCGGCGGTGTCAACTGTGAAAATATTCCACATTTCTTCAAATGCATGCCAAACTCATAACTCAGATATTCACCTCCGCGATCAGAACGCAGAAACTTAATATTCTTGTTACGATGATTTTCCACTTCACTTTGAAATTCCTTAAACTTCTCGAAAGTTTCGGACTTATGTTTCATAAAGTAGACATACCCATATCTACTAAAGTCATCCGTGAAAGTGAGAACATAACGATATCCACCACGCGATGCTACACTCATTGGACCGCACACATCGGTATGTATTATTTCCAATAAATCTGTAGCTTGCTCCGTTGTACCAGAGAATGGAGTCTTAGTCATTTTTCCCATTAGACATGCTTCGCATCTTTCAAGTGATTCAAAATCAAGTGATTCAAGAAGTCCATCAGAATGGAGTTTGTTCATACGCTTCACTCCAATGTGACCAAGACGACAGTGCCACATGTATGTAGAATTATCATTCGATTTTATTCCTTTAGCATCTATGTTGTGAACATGTGTATCACTACTATCGAGATTCAGTAAGAATAAACCATTCATCTCAGGTGCATTACCATAAAATATATTACTCATATAAATCGAACAACCTTTATTCTCAGACTTAAAAGAGTAACCGTCTCGCAATAAACAGGATCCAGATATAATGTTCATGCTTAACGCAGGCACCAAATAACAATTATTTAAATTTAAAACTAATCCCGAAGGTAGATGTAGAGGGAGCGTGCCGACGACGATCACATCAACCTTGGAGCCATTTCCAACGAACATCGTCACCTCGTCTCTTGCCAGTCTTCGCTTATTCCGCAGCTCCTGTTTCGAGTTACAAATATGAGCAACCGAACCAGTATCAAATACCTAGGCACTACTACGATTACTAGTAAGATACACATCTATAACACATATATCAAATATACCTTTCTTCTTGATGTTGCCGTTCTTCAGATCTACCAGGTACTTGGGGCAGTTACGCTTCCAGTGACCAGCACCCTTGCAGTAGAAACACTCAGTTTCAGGATTAGGACCAGCCTTGGGATTCTTAGCAGGTGCAGCAGCTTTCTTGCCGTCCTTTTTGAAGTTGCCCTTGTTCTTAGGCTTGCCCCGTTTCTTGAAATTGGTGGTCTTATTGACCATCAACACTTGGTGCTCCTTCTTTATCTCCACTTCAGCAGTTTTCAGCATGGACGATAGTTCAGGCAATGTCTTGTTCATGCAGTGCATGTTGTAGTTCATCACAAAGTTCTTTTAACTTGGTGGCAGTGATTGAAGGAGACGGTGAATCCCCAATTCATTAGGAATTGATATTCCCAACTCTTGGAGATTCTTTGCGTACCCAGACATGGTGAGCACGTGCTCGCTAACGGAGCTTCCCTCTTCCATCTTACAGTTAAAGAATTTCTCGGAGGCCTCATAGCTCTCCATGGCCGCGCGAGTCTCAAAAATTAGCCTGAGCTCCTTAATGATCTCGAACGGGTCGTGGTGCTCAAAACGCTGTTGGAGCTCCGCTTCTAAACCGTACAGGATGGCACACTGAACTATGGAGTAATGATTCTTCCGAGTGGCGAAAACATTCTTTTCGTCATCGGTGGCATTATCTGCAGGTGGGACACCTAGCGGTGCATCGAGCACATAGGTCAACTGACCAGCCCTGAGGACGATCTTCAGTCCACGGAACCAGTCCGTGAAATTTCTTCCATTGTTTTTAAGCTTTTCTTTCTCTAGGAACGCATTGGAATTGATGGAGGGGTTCGCCATAATCTACAACAATTTGCAAGTAGTTTAGACTAAGTTTATGATAAATTGAGTTCTAATTTAATTCTTAAACTAACTAGGTGAACTCCCACTCAAAACAACACCCCTCACATTGTCTTAGTGATTACACGAACCAAGTCCACTACACCAAGTCCGATCTTCACGAGAGAAGATGTAGTTTCATCGGCGAACAATCTTCATGTTCATCATATCATTTATATGACTCATGCTCTACCTTTCGGTATTCCGTGTTCCGAGACCATGTCTGTACATGCTAGGCTCGTCAAGATAACCTTAGTTTCCGCATGTGCAAATCTGGCTTGCACCCGTTGTATGCACACGTAGAATCTATCACACCCGATCTTCACGAGATGCTTCGAAACGACGATTCTTAGCAATGGTGCCAACTAAGGGTGAACACTTTATTACTTGAAATTTAGTGAGAGGGATCATCTTATAATGCTACCGTCGCGATCTAAGCAATACAAGATGCATAAAGGATTAACATCACAGGCAATTCATAATTAGTGTGATATGATATGGCCTTTTCTTCTTGCGCCTTTGATCTCCATCTCCAAAGCAAGAACATGATCTCCATCATCACCAGCATTGCGTCAAGGTCAGTGGCGCCGCTTCATGGTTGTCCATCATCACCAGCAACTATTACAACTACTTGGAATAAAGCTATTACAAGATGAATAGACACGCAAGTCTTAACAGAATTAAAGACAACCATTAGGCTCCTGCCGGTTGCCATATTACAACAAGGATCATTGCATACATCAAATACAATCACAATCACATGATGGCCATATCACATCACAAAACCCCTGCAAAAACAAGTTAGATGCCTCTAATTTTCTTTGCATGTTTTACGTGGTTTGGGGCTTTCGCATAAGACTGATCTTACCTATGAACAAGGACCACAACATTGATACAAGTGTTGTCAAGATGCTCATTGTAAATTGAATCTTAACTATGGTGGGAGAGACAGACACCTGCAAAGCCACTTGTGCAAAGCAAGTTGCACGTCAAGCGTGGAGCAAGTCTCATGTGCGATGACATGTAATGTTAGCCCGAGCCGCTTCATCCCACCATGCCGCAAGATGCAAAGTACACGCTAAGACACCGACAACAAAAGCATCAACGCCCACAAAAACATTGTGTTCTACTCGTGCAACAGATCTACGCATAGATACGGCTCTGATACCACTGATGGGTTCGTAGCATGGAAAACAAAAAATTTCTACTGCAAGAACGAACAAAACCTAGATCTAATCCAGATAAAAGCCAAGATCTAATCTATTAGACATGAGCAACGAGATAGATAGGAACTAACCCTCGTAGATCCGAAAGCGTTAACGAGATTAGATCTCGTGGTTGATGTAGTCGATCACTTGCCGATCTCAAGATCGTGTGGACGATCCTTCCGGCGTCGCGTTCCAGCAGCGCTTCCGCCGTCGGTCAAGTAGATGATCCTTCCGGCGCCGCGTTTCGGCAGCGCTTCTGCAGTCGGTCACACGTGCGGAGTCGAAGCAGACCTTCCTCTCCCCGTTCCAGCGAGCAGCGGAGGTAGTAGATCTTCTCCACGGAATCCCAGCAGCACGACTGCGTGGTGGTGGTGGTGGAGTAGAGAATTCTGCAGGGCTTCGCTTATGCCTGTGCAGAAGATGGTGGAGGAGAGAGGCGGCAGAGATTGGGTGTTATGGGAGCAGGGGAGGAGGGGGCGCCCCTGCCCCTCTATTTAAAGAAGGGAGGCGCCTAGGGAGGGGGAGTCCTTGTAGGACTCCCCTCCCTTGTAGGCCGACGGATTGGAGGTGGGGGGAGGAGTCCTCCTCCCCCACGACTCCGTATCTTGACCCACCAGGACTCCTTGATCCCTATCTTGATTTTCAAGCAAACTCCAAGATATCTTCTAGAACCTTCCGGAACATTCCGAAACCTTCTAGAATGCTCATACAAACACCCCGGAACATTTCCTAACTCATAAAATGATCTCCTATATATGAATCTTATTCTCCGGACCATTCCGGATCTCCTCGTGATGTCCCGAATCCAATCCGAGACTCCGAACAACATTCGGTCTCCAACGCACATTCCATATCTACTTAAAACAACTTCGAACCTTAAGTGTGTCACCCTACGGTTCGTGAATATGTAGACATGATAGAGACACATCTCCTATCAATAACCATCAGCGGGACCTGGAGATCCATAATGGCTCCCACATACTCAACGATGACTTTGCGATCGATTGAACCACTTACATATGAAACTAATTCCCTTTGTCTCGCGATACTATACTTATCCGAGGTTTGATCGTCGGTATCTCCATACCTAGTTCTACCTCGTTACTGATAAGTACTCTTTACTCGTTCCATGATATGTCATCCCTTGTGACCCAGTCACATGCTTGCAAGATAACTAGATGACATTCCACCGAGAGGGCCCAGAGCATATCTATCCGTCATAAGGATGGACAAATCCCAATCTTGGTTCATGCGCTTCAACACATACTTTCAGAATACCCAATGACACTTTTATAACCACCCAGTTACGAAGCGGCGTTTGATGTCATCAAAGTATCCATCCGGTGATGGTGATTAACATAACCTCATGGTCGAAGGAATAGGTTACTATGTATTTGAAAGCTTACAGCAATACGAACTTAATGACTTGATCTTAAGCTACGCTTACTATGGGTGTGTGTCCATCACATCATTCTCCTAATGATATAACCTTGTTATTAATCACATCCTAATGTCCATGATCAAGAAACCATGATCATCAATTAATCAACAAGCTAGTTCAACAAGAGGCTTACTAGGGACTCTTATATGTTTACAAAACACACATGTATTAGTGTTTCCTAATAATACAATTATAGCATGGGATGTAAACATTCATCATAAACACAAAGATATAATAATAATCACTTTTATTTTTGCCTCTTGGGCATATCTCCAATAGAAGAAACTCCATGTTGATGGATTTTTGGAGTCTTTTGATTTTGATCAATTAACGCTTGTGAAACTTTCCTCGAGATAATTGAAACTCCGTCCATAAGCCAAAGAGGAACGGATGACTAACTTATTGGATATTATGCATGTTGATGTACATAGTCCATTATGTGTAGCCATATGCGATGGATCTTTTTGCTTCATATGCTTTCTCCAGAAATTTGAGTGAATGTATCTATATATTTACTTAATAAGGAAGAAGTATGAAACATTTGAAAATTGTTCAAAGACTTTCAAGATGAAGTGAAAAATCATTGTAACAAGAAAATAAAAGAGTTTACGATTTGATCATGAAGGAAAATATTTGAGTTATAGGTTTAGCAAAACACCTAAGATTTCAGGAATTATTCCATGAATTTGCGTTTCCCAATAAACCACAGGAGTATGGTATGTTCGAGAGATCAAATCAAACCTTGTTTGACATGGTAAGATCAAAGGTGTCATTTATAAAAATGCCATTATGTTTTAAGGATTAAAGCTTTAGAGACACCGCTTTTACACTTAAAAGAGCACCATCGTGATTCGTTGAAATGACACCATATGAGTTATGGTTTGGGATAAAACTATAATTGTCTTTTCTTAAATTTTGGTATGCTAGGCATAGGTAAAATGTTTACAGCCAAAGTCAGATAAGCACATCTTTTTAGGTTATCCCAAATAATTTGTTGGGAATTCCTCCATAACACCGAGGACAAAAGAGTTTGTCGCTTGAAACATCAAGTTTCTTGAGAAGGAATTTTTCGTGAAAATTTAAGTGGGAGGACAGTAGAACTATGATAAGGTTGTTGAACCTTAGCTATATGTGCTAAGTAGCGTAGTGCCGGAAAGTGTCCCTGTGGCGGCCAAAATGCTCATGGCTCCCGTGATTACAAAGGGTGTGATCTTGGAGATTAGAGTTCCTATTAAACCATGTGGGTCGGTAAGAATCCAATAGTAAGATTTGAAATAGAAGTCGTTATTGTTTTGACAATGATGAACCGACTACATGCAAAAAAGCGATGATGGGCCCTGACTCCATAAAATGACTAGAAGTCATAGAATCCGTGATAGTATCCATACACGAGAAATCAAGTTTCTGAACTTGGAAGACCCTCCGGAAACGCGTGAAGCCTATCGGTCGTGTTTGGATCTATAAAGAAATAGACATGGATGTTTAACATCTATGAAATAGTCGACATGTCGGAAAGAAGTGTATGACAATGTTCAAGGAGTTTACTATGACAAGATTCAATCTTTTATAGCGATATTTAGTCTTGACAGATTAATGTAGCAACCACTGCATATAATTTGGTATATGTAGTTGAATAAACAAAACAAGGTTCTTCTAATAGAATGGTTACCAAGGACCTGTACATGACACGGTCCGAAGGGTTCTGTTAATTCAAAGGGTGCTAAAAGGGCATGTAAACTTCAATAGTTGAAGTGAGCATAGCAGAGTTGGAATCTTCACCATGATGAAAATGTTAAAGGAGTTTAATTTCATCGGAGATGATGAAGATGCTTGCTTTTGCAAGAAATTAAGTGGGAGAGCTGAGACAAATTTCCAATACATTATGCAAAGTACATATTGTTGATTGGAAATGATGTATCTTTTATTGACACAGGTTAATAATTTCATTAAAATGGGATTTCGATGAAAGACTGGGGCAACACCGGAATATTTGGCATCAATGTCTATATGGTTATATTGAGGCGCTAATATGGTTATGCCAGATGTACATATATGTGATATTGAAAGGGTTCAATATGGAAACAACAAGAAAGGTTCTTGCTGCATGGAACGGATTGTATCAAGATTCAAGTGTTTCAACACTTGGTGAGTAAAATCACATGAATATTTCGATCGATTATACCGTGATATTTATATATCCAGATATGTCCGATGCTCTAAATGTTATGAGCACATCCAGAATGATTCATAAGATGATCATTGGAGGATAGTAAAGATATTCTTATGAGCTTTGGAAGAACTAAGAATATATCCTGTATAAGTGACAAATAGTTAAAGGTAGTTCATTGTAAAGTGTTAGATTGATACTAGTTTTGTCATAAGATACAAATTAAATTTATCCCAATTTAGAGTATGGGTGGCACAATGTAATGGAAAGGATGTTCCATGATGGATTTGGATGAGTTCCAAAGTTGCATTGTGACAGATACTACAACAAAAGGCTAAGTATATTACTGCTATAGTAGCAGCAAAGGAGGGCATTTGTCTTAAGTAGTTTGTTATCAAACTAGGTTTGGTTCAAAGTGGGATAATATTATGAAGATATATTGTATGACAATAATATCAACATATTTTAACCCGAACGAACTAAATGTCTGACCAAAGGACCAAATTTATACAATGCCATCTCATTTGAGAATGAGTGATGCGTAGAGACGCAAAGACATGCAAATACACACGGATTATGTTAACCACTAGAAATCGCATATATGCAACACCAGAAAGCCATAAGTGTTCAATACGCAAAGTTTGTCAAATTAGATTATTGACTCTAGTGCAAGTGGGAGACTGAAGGGAATATGCCCGAGAGGCAATAATAAAGTGGTTATTATCTTATTCCATGTTTATGAAAATGTTTATTTTGCATGCTATAATTGTATTAATTGGAAACATTAATACAGGTGTGTTTAATAAACAAAATACGAAGTTCCTAGTAATGCCTCTCATATAAACTAGCTCGTTGATTAACAAGATGATCAAGGTTTCGTGATCATGGACATTGGATGTTGTTAATAACGAGGTCACAACATTGGTGGAATGATGTGATGAACATTCATCCGAAGTATAGCATTACGATCAAAGTCATTATGTTTATATTGCTATAACACCATACAAAGTAATCTTAGTCCTTAGACCATGAGATCATGTTAATTGCTAACATCAGAAGAGTAACTTGATAACATCAAATGTCACACCGTAAAAGGGTGACTATAAAGGTGGGTTCAGATACTCCGAAGGTGTTATGTTGAGGCTCATGGACATGTAATATATCATGTTATGTTGAGATCAAACTAGGTATTTGGATGCCGATGATCGAATCTCGGACATGTAATATATCATGAGAGAAAGGGATTTAGTTACGATGTTAAAGGTTCACACGATCACAAGAGTCATCGTTGAATATGTGGGAGTCGGTATGGATCTCCAGGTCCCGCTGCTGATTATTGATCGGAGAGGGGTCTCGATCATGTCTGCATTATTCGCGAACCGTAGGGTGACACACTTAAGGGATACCGACACCATTTTGAGCAAATATGTTTCAGATAAAGATTTAAGAAAGCGCTGGAATCATTTCGATGGAAACCGGAATTGTTTCAGGTGAAATTGTTTAACTGGTTCTGCATGTGATATTGAAATTTTGCAGGGAGTTTTATGTGAATGTTTGTTAATTAAAGTAATTAACAAAATTATGAATAAAATAAATAAGAGTGTTTTATTTAATGAGAGCTGACATGAAATTTGGTGGAAATTTAATGCATGTGAGTGGACATGAGTGGAGGTGTGTGTATGTGTGAGTGGGAGCTCCACCCACATGAATGAGGGAGAGGTGGGGGCACCCACCATGGACGGCGCCATGCCCCCTCCCCTATATAAGGAGCACATCCTCCTCCTCCTCTCCTCTTACCCCACCTCCTCGTGAAGGTTCTCTTCTCCCTCTAGTTATTCCACATGGTCTCGGATTAGCGAGATACATGTTCCCAGTGGCTTTATCTGGAAAGGAGTTGCTGCTTCCGCTGCATCGCTGGAGCGAGTAGGCAGGGTTGTTCGGTGTACCGGACGTGTGTGCGATCACGGATGCACCGCTACTTTGTGGTGCTGGACTTGATGGTGCTGGACCTGATGGTGCTAGAACTGCTAGACCTGAAGGACTTCATCACGATCTTGAGATCGGCAAGTGTACGACTAAATCATCCACGAGTTCCATCTCGTTAGCAAAGCTTTGTGGTCTTCGAGGGTAAGTTCTCTATGGATGTATATCCACCCGTTGCTTATATCTAGTACATAAATATTGGCATATAGTTCCCATCGTAGGAAATTTTTTGTTTTCTATGCTGCAAACCCAACATGAGTCTCCACAATTGGCGATCTATCGAGCACCACAATGTCCTCTGAAGGCTCTTCATTGCCAGCTCCAGCCGCACAAGTCTCCGTGGATGGCAAAACCATTGCACCACCTCCATCATCTGGCACGCCGATGGCAGGTGCAGTTTCATCAGTACTAGCTGCAGCTGCAACTACACCAGTCTCCACAGAAGGTAAACAAGGAGGCGTCTTAGGTGTAGCGATCTGACATCCATTTTCTACTCCGTCATCGGGAAACTGAGAGTCTTCTTTAACTTTGTGCTTCTGCGGTTACAAGATAAATAGAGATTACAGCGAAAGCATCTACGTGCAACGACAAGAACATATGTCATTCTATTGATTTACCTTGTCATCTAGGATAACAAAAGTCACAAGATTGGAACCTATTTCATCGAGAATCCTCTTTTTTGCTCCTTCCCCTATCTCCTTCTGCAGCAAGTTGTAATATTGATTACATGATGTTGATTGACAAATATATGCAAATGTTCAAAAGTTTGTGATGTCGAACTACCAACTTCGAACGGATCCCCACTGTTCTTAGTTATGGGATCTAGCCCAGAAAACAAGCTTCTATGGAATCCTAGTCTACAAAAAAGGATGCATACCAGGGATATGAACTACTCTACACATGACAATGATATGCAATCGACAATAAAAATTTAACCGCATCATCAACTCTATCATGTAAGTTCAGAGTGAATCTAGATACACTCGTTTCACATAAGCTAAAACATCTTATATTATGAAACAGAGGGAATAGGTACGAGTGTTCTAGTATTTCACAAACCACCATTGCTGCTGCAGGATAGAGATGACGGATGCTCCACCGCCCTACAGAAGGTTGTGCGCGGATCTCACAACCACCTGTAGAGGATGGATCCGAGGAGCTAGTCGGCAACAATATGGAGCGAGAGGCCAGGGGGCGGTAGTGGATGGGAAGAAGGGACTGAGTAAAAGAGGCTATGTGTGCGTGGGGGGAGGTCGGTTCGGGAGTTAAATCCAGCTTGTCTTGGAAGGAACGTGCTGCCACGTGCACCAGCGTGTGCAAAACTCCCTCCCTCTCTCTTCTGCGGCAGCTACTGACAGTAGTACTCTAGCTAGCTTCATCGAGTTCTCTGGTACTCCTACTAGTAGACCTTTACTACTACTAGGGTAGACAAGGAGTACTTGTTCAGAAGAATAAAAAACTAGACTAGCACACCATCGTATAGTATTGCCTTGTAAAATCACTGGTGATGCCATGATGAGCGACATGTTTTTCCTGGTAAACCTAGAAAACATCATGTTCCTTCCACCGCGTGCAGTTTCTGAGCGAAGTACTTACCAACACGTCCAACTTAGGCTTACAGGACCCAAACTGCAGTGAAAAAGAAACAAAACTATGGACCTGCAAGGAGTAATACTAACAGTACTACTATTATACAACATTATGGAAGAAATTATGTACGGAATAGTAGTAGTAGAGTACAACTATACTCCTAATAAGGTTCTTTTACAAGCTTAGTGAAATATACATACTGGAGAAACTACCAAATGTACAAAAGGGGTTTTTGGTCATACGGAGTATTTTACAAGTCGAACCGGGTGCGAAACTAAATGCTGAGTACCCGTACATCAGCTAAAAACCAGCCAAAAGAAAGAGTTCAACAAAAGGCCAAGACGAAATGAGCTATCCTTGAACAGGCTCCTTCCACTCCAAGGCATTTGAGAAGCTTGGGATGAACCAAAATGGAGTCTCCGACCATGTCCAACGAGTGTTGGTGTGGAAACCAACAGTTGCGTCACCATTCAAACTGAAGCGGAAAATTTCAGGACGCGGCCTGTACTCGTAGCCAATTTCTTGGTGTGATGTGTAAACACAGTTCCTTCTCGTCAGATGTCCAGGCGGATCATTTGCATCACCTACTGCAATCATAATCGGATAGTTCACACCAAGGAAACGAGAATATGATCCAAGGTCAGTAACCCTTTTCCATCGGTTATCTGTAGTTAACTGTCGTGTGTCCATCGAGAACACCATGCACTCAAACCCAGAAGGATAGGTGCGAACGGTGCGACCATAGTGAACAACACTAGTATCATCAGCAATTGCATTACCTGAGACACCATATGTATAGACCATAAGAAGTCTTGAACCACCGACAGATCTTGCTAACCACCACCTACTAGGAATATTCTCCTTATCGTCCTCAACAAACCCATGTGATAGGTCCAACACATCGCATGGCGATAGGATAAGGATAGGACCTTCAAAGGGAAAAGAAATGTAACATGGTAATAATATTGATATTGATCTGACATTGTAGAAGTTGATATACAGTACTATTTTCAAAAATCTTGATTATACTTAAGATGTTTGATTGCGTAAAAAAATGCCAACCTAGGGAGATGCTATGGAAATTCTAATTCTTTTCGTGATGGGGATATGCTATGGAAATTCTCCTAGAGACATAGTTTGATTCATGGGATCAAATGAAATAGGAAATAATCCTGTAGGATGTTGAATGTAAAGTTCATAGGGAAAAAAAGCAATGTTGGATCCTACAAGATTTTGATGCCTTATATACTAAAGGAAAACCAATAAGGATTATTTCTAGGAGGTTTAATATCTTATCTTATCTTATAATAATATTAACACTATGTAGTGTATGAATAACTTTGAATATTCACTATTGGATCAGGTCATGCGAATCCCAACATTGCCAGCAGTTGGATCTTATTTCCATTCTAGCATCTACTTGAAGATTCTATTGATAGTCTTTAGCACAATGAACGCTATGCACAATCCTCAAAACACACTTCTCCATCATTCTAGAATCTTCTCCTTCATTTGTCAAGACCATTTTAACAAAATTTACAAGTACTAGTACCTAATAAACATCGACTTCTACATGATAGAAAATACAATAACTAAATATGCGTCCATACTTTACAGATGTCGATCAAATTTCTATTTTTTTGAGCTTTACCTAGTATTATAATTCTATATAGTTATGATATGTCATATGTCTAGTATCTAACTCTCACGTAAATACTACTACTAGGAGACAAGGCAATACTATCAGCAGAACTCAATCCTATGAATCAAATTACTTATATGTAAGAAAACTTAGTAAGAATTGCATTCCTCTGAAATTCCTAGGGAATTCGTACGAATCAAAGAGGCTAAAATTCCTATGAAATTCCTACTAACCAAAGAAACTTCAGAAATAATAACTTACATTGATTCAGGAATAATATTTGGGTCTCACATAAGTACTTACTACTACGTAGTAGATACCATAGTTTCCATGGGATGTACTAGGAGACGAAGCAATACTATCAGCAGAACTCAATCATATGAAACAAACTACTTATATGTAAGAAAACCTCCTAAAGATTGCATTCCTCTGAATTTCCTAGGGAATTCCTTCGAATCAAAGAAACTTAAATTTTAATGGAATTCCTACTAACCAATGAAAGATCAGAAAAAATAGCTTGCATCGATTCAAGAACAAAGCTAATAAAATACGTAGGGAGGAGAATTTACGAAGTTCTAGAGACTTCCATGCATAAACACAGCCGTTCTCGGTTATGGCGAACACATGATCATGTTGGATAATAGCATCGTAGTATCTGAAGAAGCCATGAAACTCGTTCACACAAACTGACCATCCATGACTATCATTCCGGTTGATGACAACAATCTTGAATTCGAAAATGGCGAGTAGAGAGAAATCTTTGTATCCCCCAGCAGCTGTCGGAACTTGGCAAATGACTATCTTCTACAGTTTTGTACGTCGACCTTCATCAGCATCATCCTAAAATGTAAGTGCAGAACCTTCGGTCGGTTCAAACCCCGACACTTGCGGAATAACAATCTTGTGACGAGTGTACACATTGACAAGGTCCCACATGAAATCGAGCCCAACTGTGACGATCCAATCTCCATTGCTGCCTGCTCGCTGCTCATCAAAACCATTTGGCATCACAGCATTGGAGGAGAACCTGTCTAGCGGCGTCAGCTTGCACGGGCTACCCGCCACATCAAAGCAGTCTTTGGATTCCCATGGTCTCACCCGGGTGAGAATGAAGAACACATGGGAGGCCAAACGAATGAGAAGAAGGCCTAGTTCCGCTCTCTTTTGCTGATTGAAGAATATGTTTGGACGAACTGACGAGGCTCGCGACAGTGGTGGTGTCACAATGGTTGATGAGTACTTGAAGAGGGCCTTCGGTGAACACCTTCTGAAACTGCTAAGGATATTTACAGACCTTGCTCGATCTCACCAAGGAAGGAGGCTGCAGATGGTGTTTTTGGGGGGCTTTCTTTGGGGTGGGGTGGGGTGGGGTGGGGAGGGAGGGAAGATCATTGGCGTGAGCTGGCGGCGATGGTGCGATGGAGAAAACAAAGGTTGATGGTGCATTACTCTACTACTAGTAATACTGCAGAAGGTGGGCGAGTGGGGGTGGGGCACCAATTGAGGATAGTTGCACAAACCTCCAACAATTAGAGTCGTAGTTGCAAAGAGTTCCAACTGTTGAGCCCCGGGTATGTAAGAAATAATGCTAAGAGGGCTAATCGAGAATTTTATGCTATGTGCAGCATTTGTACCAAAAATTAATTGTAGTACAGTAGTTCCTTGCAACTAGACTATCCTGATTATCTGGAGTTCCCTGCAATTTCAAATCCAATTGTTGGAGGTTTGTGCAATTTCCACCCTTCTCGTGTTCCAAGGAAGCTCTATGACCCTATGTTCAAACAAAAAAAATGATCAAAGAGAAAAAAAGACCATCTCCCAGGGCTCGTTTGATTTGCAGGATTCTCAAAACATAAGAAGAGGAAACTACATGAATTTGGATCAAGTATGTGTTTGAATCACATGGAAAGCAAAGGAATACTTTGAAGGAATCTCAATTCTTGTGTTTTTCCTATTCCTATATTTTTCCTATCCTGCGTTCTAAACGGGACATAATTCCTACATATTTGAATCCTATGAATCAAACAAAATAGCGTAGGATTATTTCCTAAGGGACAAGATCCTTCACAAAAACTTTGAATTTTCTTTGAATCAAAGAAGGAATAAAAAGGTTTCCTCTCTCAGGAAAAAAAGGAATTCCACCTCTTGGAAAAAAAAGGAACTCCACCTCTTGGACAATTCACTGTGACGAGAGTAGCTACTAAAGTCTATGTCTAGTACTAGGTATAGGGCCCAACTGTAGCATGTTATTTACAAGTAGTACTAATAGTACAGTACACTATCAGTCTTTGCAGGTGCCTAGAAGGAAACAAAATAAAGCTCTACAGGCAATAAATGGCCATGGCAATTTCCAAGATACACAATCTTTTGCTTGTTCATTTTGATCTGGGCGACAGCCGGAGGATAGAGGAGTACTAGCTGCTTCGTGTCTTGAGCCATCCAGCTGGAGTAGAAATTTGCATATAAAAACCTGAATTGTCCTGTCAAACCAATGCTCGTTGCATGCAGCTTGACCAAACAGACTTACTGCACTAGTACTTTACTGCGTGTCCAAAAAACTAGGGAGTACAAGAAGTACTAGTGCACTAATGTTACACAGAGAGTATTTTTTAATGGACACAAAGAGTTCCATATTCATCTTGTAGCACCAAAAGCAGAAGTTGTGCCAATATAGTATAATAGTAGTCACGTCCAGGTTGCCTTACAGGGAAAAAAATAGTACTATGAGCAACAAGATCTATCTATTTTTGTACTCCTATTTGCGTATACTAGTAGTACTACTACGTACTCAGGAACGGCACGAGCGTGTGCTCCACTAGTGCGCCTACGCATGTAGGGTAATCCAGTACAGAGTAGATCGCCACCGGATGGTCGCGTGATTATTAAGCATTGGTCCATGCTCTAGTCGTGGGCACGTGCCGTAGCAGTAAAAAAATTGTGAAAAATAGATTACTCATAAATAATTACTCTCTCCATCCTAAAATAGTAGTTATTGACTTGGCTTTGTCTAGATACACATGTATGTCAACGCATCTTAGTACTTTGATGCTCCCTCATTTCCAAATTAGAAAGCATACTAGGTTTTGTCGAAGTCAATATTTATAAAGTTTGACCAACTATATATACAAACATACTAACTTACATAATGTCAAACGCATATAATATGAAAACATGGTTCATGATGATTCTGATAATATTTAGTTGATGCGGTAGGTGTCCATATTATTTTCTAGATATTTAGGCTAAATTTCAGGGCAGCCTATCCTACACGCTAGACCCACGTTGACGCATCGTCCAAACCAGCGCAATTTCGACGGCAATCATGGTTCAAGACTTAAATCTAGTCGAATTGACAAGTTTGGGCATAAAATTCCGTAATCACTGAGTTAGATGACTAAAATCGAAGCACCGTAAGAACGGTTAGTGTGTTTATCTCTGGTCCATGTCGTAGAAGTTAACAATAACATAAAAGTCATACTAAACCCCTAAATACTCCATAATAACATTAGCAGCAAACTTAGTTTACATCCGAAATGCATCCTTCCTAGTACCAAAAGAGAACCTACATGCGACTACTACTAGTAAACTGGAGTAGTAAAATAGTACTACTAGCAGTACTATTTATCTTCTGATACACCATTACAGTCTTGATCATCAGTCGTAGTTTAAGATCATTTTTCCTGTTGATGCAAATCTAGAAAGATACATGGATGGACTGTCCAACCTTCAATAGGAACCGCGGCGGCACCCCGAGGTACGTCCTGAGCTTGTCAGACGCGAGGTTGGCCGACGACGAGCTGCTCGTCAGCTCGATTACCGCATTAAGGCTCTCGACCATCGACAAGTCCGTCGACCCCGGCAGGCCAGTCGCACATACTTTCACCGTGTACTACGGCCACAAGCACCTGTCTTGCCTGATGCACACCAAGGACACGACGGCGGCCGGGCCGAGCGCGCTGATGGTCAGGCCGAACACGGCACCGTCATCCCCACAGAGGAAGCGCGTGAATCCCCTCATGCTTGTTGGTGGTGTAGTCGGGATGAGGCAAAAGAAGGTACTGCCGTAGATGACCCTGGTTACTATGACCCCGTGGGCCTCCTTCATGTGGGGAAGGAGTCCTGCCGGCGAGGCAATAAAATCACAGGCGGAATCAATGCAGGAGCACGGGCCGTGCGAGCACGCGATCTTGTGCTCGTCTAGCTTATCGAAGGCGACCAAGCTAAAGCAGCCGTCGTAGGGGCACTCAATTATCACCTCATATTGGACGGCGTCCATAGCAGCCGGCTCACGGTCGAATCCGCCTACGTGGTACATGAACTTGTGGGAGTGGTTACAGAGGAAAGATCGGCTCGCTGACGTAGTGCCCACCGGCCAAAAACCCGGGTTGGGTGGGTATACTAAAGAGTATACTGATTGAATTTCATACTGTACTGACACAATTGTATAGGAATATGCTAGGCATGGGCGCACTGGCGGTAGCTGCACTTGGCCACTTTTTTCTTAGACAGTGTCCACATGCTATACATGCTTCGTCAAAACAAAAAGGCTGCAGAAAGTTGACAGGTGAGTAATAAAGCAGGTGTCACACTGTACTGTACCAGATAGTACAATACAGACAGAGGGAGAGACCGAGACAAGAAGATCTAGGTGAGTGAGAGGCAAGAAGATCTACTCCTGGAGAGACACGAAAAGCCTGCGGCCTACTGCAGGATGTACAGTGCTGCAGGGAAGAGACCGAGGACTGCATGCATGTCTTTGACACCAACCTTTAATTAACTGTTTTGGTCTTATCAAATTTAAATGGCCTTAATAATCCCAAATAGAGGGACTACTAGGAATAGTAGTAGTACTATATCTTACAACAAATCAGACAAACCAGTACTGCATTTATTAGTGGTACTTTTTTTTGATAAATTATAATTACTAGTAGTACTTAGATATGTGAAAAACCAATCCAAGTTACTACTCCAATAGAGAGTAAGATCACTCTGTTTTATGGATTCTTGTTTACAATACGTACTAGTAGTAAAAGCTAGAATGTAGATTGTTTCAGAACAAATTTTGGCTCTACAATATCTAGCATACGCGCAAACCTCAAAATATACTTCATTGCTTAGTTTCAGGGATCTTGTGCTAAATGCATAGACTTGGATGTAATTTTTATTTTTATGAGGTCCTTGATGTAACTTGTGCTAAAAATTTAACGGCTTAGTTTCAGGGATATTTTTACGTCACGTAAATTTTCTATGATCTCGGAAGTTGAGAAGAACATAATAATTTAGACATGTCGTAAAAATTTTAGTTTACATGCCATATAAAAATACGACGTAAAATGCGTATTTTTCTATGTTTTTTACACTATAATGACTCATAAATCGTATTTTTATGTCGATTTTTTTACGTTTCTGATGAACATAAACATAATTATTAGTATACAAAACATAAATTTCTATATGTGAGAACATAAAAATATGTGGGGTGCAAAATAACTATTATGCACCCTAGGTGCTGAATAGGGTTTATATATATATATATAGAGAGAGAGAGAGTGGTGCTATTTGACCTCCAGGGTGTAGAATAGTTATTCTACACCCACCCTCTATATTACTAACCGTATAAACATTTTATATCACGTAAATTTTCTCTTACCTCCGAAGTCTAGAACAACATAAGAAAATTTAGACATGTCGTAAAAAAATCATTTACATGCCGTATACAAATACGACATAAAATGTGTATTTTCTATGTTTTTACACCATAATGACTGATAAATCATATTTTTATGTCGATTTTTTACGTTTTTGATAGACATAACCATAATTATTAGTATACAAAACATAAATTTCTATATGTGAGAACATAAAAATATGTGGGGTGCAAAATAACTATTCTGCACCCTAGGTGCTGAATAGGGTTTCTATATATATAATATATATATATAGTGGATCGACAACATGTTGTACATGTGATTCCTATGTTTTATGGGTTTTGAAGCTTCCTATAGTTAACCCCGCACATTTGAATAACTTTATATCGATATCTCGAAATTATGTCAAATTTGAAACTACAAGTAAATTGTAGGTTTTGCTTTGATAGATTTACGAAAAAGCTTCTAGAGGTACCCATCGAGGGTTCAAAATTAAAATACCAGAAACCAACGATAGTTTCGGCGATAGGTTCAACTTCTTGCTAAGACTTTGCATATTGGTAATTTAATGAAATTAGGTTAAACTTGAGCTAGCTACAAGTAAACGCCATAGATTGCTCTTGAATTAAATATCTTTTCATAGGTAGATCATCGATGCATCTTCTTATAGTAAACAGTGTCGTTGGTGTGAGTTTTCAACTATCAAGAAAGAACATTCAATTCTACATTTTCCAAGTGAAAAATACGAGCGAGGATGTTCCTTTCCCAAAAGAAAAGTCCAAAGAATATTGGATCAGAATGTCACAAGCCAAGTATACATACATATATATTGGACCAACATGTTGTACCAACGATTCTCATGTTTTATGAGTTTTCAATCTTCCCAGCTAACTCTGCCCATTAGAATGACTTTATATCGATTTATCGAAATTAGGTCAAATTTGAAACTACAAGTACTAGTAAATTGCATGTGCCCTGCACGTGAGACTCGGATAATAGATATTTGGCATATCATCACTATATAAAATTATAATAGGCAAACCGGAAAAAATATAATAGGCAAAATTTGAACTACTCCAAGTAAACTATGTAGGTTGCTTTGAAAGTTTTACGGAAAATCTCTTAGAGGTATCCATCGGAGGGGGCACGCGGGGGGGGGGGGGGGGATGGGGAAATTAATATACTATTAGGAACCAAAAGAGAGTTCTGACAGCAGGTTTATCTTCTTGGTAAGATTTTGCGTCTTGACAGTTCAACGAAATTAGGTCAAAATTGAGCTACAAGTAAGTGCGATAGATTGCTCTTGAATTTAATGAAATTAGGTCAAACTTGAACTACATGTAATAAATTGTATGTTTCTTTGAAAGTTTTATTAAAAAATCTTTTGGAGGTACCCATCGAGCGGTTAACTAATATATCAGAAACCATAGGGAGTTTTGACGAGTGGTTCGACTTCTAGCTAAGATTTTGTATCATGAAAATTTTGAACACCTTTTGAAAACGATCACATGAAATAGGGAGAGATGGGAAATAATATTTATATTCTCTATGGGCAACCCACAAGCTTGAGGTGCACCTTAGGATTAAAGATAACTTTATTTTTTCCACTATGTATAAGGTGAACCTTAGCGGATGCCACATAGTAGGCCATTTTTTTGAACGAGTAGTAGGCCATATTAAGGTGTGCTTTTTTACACAATGCTGGAGTAGTATATTTCTTTGCTTAGACATATGGTCACCTATGTCCACACGCTGTACATGCTGAGAGAATAAAATGTTGGCAGGGGAAGAGGGCAGCAACGGAGAGAAGTTGAACCCGGTTCCATGTCAGAGCAAAGTTATGATGCGTTTCTGACATGAGGTACTCCTGCGCCCTTACAGTGTACTACACTATGCTAGTACTAGTAAATTTTAGGACCTATGCATGCAAAACAAACTGTGTGTTTTCTCTCTCCTTCACTGCCTCTCACCATCCATCCTCCCTCTCTCCTACCCTTTCCCCTTGCACAGCGACCCGTCTAATCTCTCTGTCATCCACAGTGTGGTGCTGCGCACGTGTGCCTTGGTACGTCGGCTCTGTGTCTCTGGCGTGTTCGGCAGCCGCGTTGGTGTGGAGTAGGGACGAGGAGTACATAGGAAGTAAACCACTTTGGTCCTTGGCGGCAAAAAAATTCAAACTATTCCGTTATTTGAAATTTTCACTTGCTTCCGAAACATCGGGAGGGAAGGTTACTCAAAAGATCGTCCATTCGCAGTACTTCTTATCTTTATCTTGTCTTATCTCTTACAATAACATACTATAGCACTGTATAGTGTACGGATAACTTCGAACATTGACCGTTGGATCAAGACCAGCAAATCCAAACATTGCTAACCGTTGGATCTTCTTTTCCATTCTTAGCATCTACAAAGATTCTACTAATAGTCTTTAGCACGATGAACTCTACTATGCACAAACCTCAAAACACACACTTTATTGCTCAGTTTCAGGGTCCTAGTGCTAAATGCATGGACTTGGGTGCAATTTTCATTTTTGAGGTCCTTGATGTAACTTGTACTTCCACCGACTGTGTTAACTCTCAAGCACCTCGCTCCTATGAGACCTACCACAGTTAAAAGAAAATGCAACCACCCCAACTATCAAATAAACTGGACCACAGTTTCTTATACGTAATACCCAAGTTTTTAGTACTAGGATTTTTCAAGCTTTCAAGCTAACTTCGCACACTTCAGTGACTTCTTGTCGATTAACGGAATTAGGTAATACTTGAGCTATAAGTAAGAGCAATAGATTGCTCTTGAATTAAATTTATTTTCATAGGTAGATGGGTGCATCTTCTTGTAGTAAACAATATCGTAAGTGTGAGTTTCCAACTATCAGGAAATAAAATTCTTAGTTTTCCGAGTGATGACGAGATGGTTCTTTACCATAAATAAAGCTCGAAGCAGAATATGGATCTCAATTCCATAAGCCAAGCTTCTAGACATATTAAGTGGACCAACGTGTTTTACTTACGATTCCCATATGTTTTTTGAGTTTTCAAATTCCATAGCTAATTAACTCCGCCCACTTGAATGACTACATGTGGATTTATAGAAATTAGGTCAAACTTGAACTATAACTAAATTGTAGGTTGCTCTAAAAGTTTTACGAAAAAGCTTTTGGAGGTACCGTACCAGTCGAGAGGGTTGTCACAATCAATATATGAGAAAAAACCGAGAGTTTTGACAACAGGTTTGACTTCTTGCTAAGATTTTGCATCGCATGACACTATTTAATGAAATTGCGTCAAACTTGAGCTACAAGTAAGCGCGATAGATTGCTGTTGAAATATATGACTTTTTAGAGAGGTAGATGGGTGCATTTTCTTGAGTAAACAGTGTCGTCGGTATGATGTGATTTTCGATATATACCAGGAAAGAAGATTCAATTATTCTCAATTTTTCGAGTGATGACGAGCGAAGTTGTTCTTTTCCATAAAGAAATGTGCAAAGAATAATATTGGATCTGAATGCCAGAAGCCAAGTTTACCGACATATATAGTGGACCAACATGTTGTACCAACGATTCCCATGTTTTATTTATGAGTTTTCAAGATTCCTAGCTAACTCTGCCCCCTTGACCTGATGACTTCATGTCGATTTATCGAAATTAGGTCAACTTTGAAACAAGAAGTAAATTGTAGGTTTCTTTGAAAGTTTTACGAAAAATCTTTTGGAGGTACCCATCGAGGGGTCATAATTAATATATCATAAAACACCGTGAGTTTTGACGATATGTTCAACTTCTTGCTAAGATTTTGCATCTTGACAATTTAACGAAATTAGGTCAAATTTGAGCTACAAGTAAGCGCGATAGATTGCTCTTGAATTAAATGTATTTTCAGAGGTAGATCAATGCACCCTCTTGTTGTAAATAATGCCGTCAGTGTGAGTTTCAAACTATCAGGAAAGAACATTCAATTCTACATTTTCCGAGTGAAGACGAGCGAGGTTACTAGTTGTTATTTTTCGTAAAGAGAAGTCCAAAGAATATTGGATGTGGATGCCACAAGCCAAGTTGACATACATATATAGTCGATCGACAACATGTTGTACTTTCGATTCCCATGTTTTATGAGCTTTCAAACTTCCTAGGTAAATCTGCCCATTTTAATGACTTTAAGTCGATTTATCGAAATTAGGTCAAATTTGAAACTACAAGTAAATTGTAGGTTTTGATTTTTAACTTTTACGAAAAAGCACTTAATTTGGAGGTACCCATTGTGGGGTCACAATTAATATATCTGAAAACAACAAGAGTTTTGATGATAGGTTTAACTTCCTGCTAAGATTTTGCATCTTGACAATTTAATGAAATTAATTAGGTGAAACTTGAGGTACAAGTAAGCACGATAGATAGCTCTTGAATGAAATGTCATTTGAGAGGTATATGGGTGCATTTTCTAGTAGTAAGTGATGGCTCAATGCATGGCGCCCAGAAAAGTGTTGATGGCTCGTGGTTGATGTAGAGCTCGTTGGGAACCCCAAGAGGAAGTTATGATGAGCACAACAGCATGTTTCCCTCAGTTATGAAACAAAGGTTTAATCGAACCAGTAGGAGCAAGGAAACACCCCAAAGGTGTTACTAGCTGAGCTTTGGCAGGGCGCACTACCGGTGCTAGTAGCAACGTGGATACCTGCACAACACAACCACAGAACTTTGTCCCCAACTTCCGATGAGGTTGTCAATCTCACCGTGTTTTGCAGAAAACAAAGGATTAATCGTATCGAATGGAAAGAAGTGAAGGTTTGCAGAAAGAAAACACAAAGCAGTAAAATATTGTAGATTGTATGTAAAGAAAAAGGACCGGGATCCATAGTTCACTAGAGGTGGCTCTACTTAAGATAGATAACATGCTAGGTGAACAAATTACATCGTGGAAATTGACAAACACCGAGAAAGCAATACATGCATATACTAATCATCTTGACTCCTATGAGACTTGATTGGGCATTACAACATAATACATAGACCGCCATCCAACTGAATCTATGACTAATAATCCACCTTCAGGTTACCATCCGAACCCCCTCCAGTATTAAGTTGCAAGCAACAGATTATTGCATTACGAACTGCGTGTAAAGTAAACAATACGATTGTTCTATGAACAAAGGATTGTTGTTTTCTCCCTAGTAGCAACAGCACATCTAGTACCTTAGAGATTTCTGTCACTTCCCCAGATTACCAAAGGCATGAACCCACTATCGAGCATAAACACTAACTCTTGGAGTTGCTAGCATCTACTTGGCCAAGATAGCTACTAACAACGGAAAGAATGCAAGATCTCAAATAACAAAGATATGATAGAATCAATAATCAATCTGAAATAGCATCTCAATATCCATCGGATCCCCTCAAACACAACATGTATGAATTACAAATAGATGATCTTGATCATGAATGGAGCACACAAGATCTAAACATGAAAGCACAAAGGAGGAGAAACCAGCCATCTAGCTACTACATGGAACCGTAGTCCAAGAATGATCTACTCACGCATCACACCGGAGGCTTGCATGGTGATGAAGAAGGCCTCCAGGGTGAATTCCCCTCTCCGGCAGGGTGCCGGGAAGAGCTTTAGATCCCTCCCGATATAGGGATGGAGATGACAGCAGCTACATACTATTTCGTGGATTTTTGATCGGGTACTTAGGGTTTTCGTCCCGAGGGCATCTTATAGTCAGAAGGGGAGGCCGAGGGGGTGCCAGGGCTGGCCTCACCACCCCTGGCGCGGGCTAGGCTGGGCCGCGCGGCCAGGTGTTGTGGCCGGCCCCTGGCCCTTCTCCGTCTCGTATTCTTGCACTTGATTACTTCCGGAAAAATAGGCACTTTGGCTTTTGTCCCGTCCAATTCTGAGAATATTCATTTTCTAACTTTCCTGGAACCAAAAACAACAGAAAACAGGCAGCTAGCACTGTGGCTCTTGTTAATAGGTTAGTCCAAGAAATCATATGAAAAGTACTCCAAAGTTGGAACAAAACACAAGAAATTGGATACAACCAATCATGGAACATCAAAAATTATAGATACATTTTCAATGTATCAACATCCCCAAGCTTAACTCCTGCTCGTCCTCGAGTAGGTAAGTGATAAAAACAAAGCATAATTTTTGAGGGGACATGCACCATCAAAGACTTGATCAAAGTATTTGCAAAACATTCAAAGCTGGGATCATAGTACTTCAATCATAACATGATAAACAAAGTTCTAGCAATAAGCAAAGAAACTATGATGCAACATGAAAAGGCACAAACAAAATATTCATGAATAACAATGCTTTGCAAGACGTTTGTTTGTTTCACATAAAGAAAACATAGCATAACAGTATTCAGCTTGTCCCTCAATAGAGTAGCAAATATAAATGCATATGACACCTTCAAAGTTCATAAGAGTGACTAGATACAATAGTTTCAAACAAGCAATAACAAGTTATGCATCAATCAAATAGTCTTGGGACAATGCACATAGAACTAAGAATGGCCACTATGCTCTCAAAGTAGGTGCATAAAGATAGAAGGTGGAGACTCAATATAAGGGTGGAAGAAAAGTCTTTTGTAAAAGGAAGTAGGGATTCAAGTCTCATAAAGAGCTTCCAAAAATTATGGTACTTGTAGTTTTCAGTTCTCATTGCCCCTATCATAAGCATCTTGAAGTGATTAAGGTTAAAGTGAACAAACTATGGTGTACATGCTTGACGAAGTATAAGTCAGAAATCTCATGTCCCTTGTATACGAGGGCCGCTCCTCATGCTACTCAAGTTTAGTCACCGATAAGTTCTTGTCATCGTAAGTACATGTGTATCATTGAGAACCACCAACGGGGTACCCCTTGACCGATGATACGAAAGAATCCCCATATCAAAATGACAAGGCAAGCAGACAACGAGCATCTCAGCATTCTTCTTATTTACCATGGGAATATGGTGCTTTTTTCTATCTTTCCTCTTTTCATAGTATCTCTTTTTTTCTTTTTTTCTCAATATAGGACTCTTTTTTTATAAGAAGAATGCTTCATAGACAACTCATTATGGTTACGCTGCAGGTTTCCACCATGTCAGCATGGATTAGACCAGCGGCCCAGGCGTTTCTCTAACACATATACATAACTCCATGGACTTACAAGATCCCCTTTCATTTCACACCGACGACATCCATATACAAAAGAGCATGATATCAACTAGGTACAAGTACCAAGTGCAATGTTGAAAGCGTTCCCCATGAAAGAATGGTTCTGCTAATTCCCGACAAATAAGTGCAGGCATATACAACATAGAGGACACAAAGATTCAAGTTTATTAACGGCAAGTAAAGTAAAGTGTGCCATCAAGTTCGTGAGAGCTTTAATCACTAGTTTTCTTATAACAAGTGGAAGGTAAACAAAAGCATGAATGTACTTGGAATAGCATAAGCTAGTAGGTAGGTATGGTGGACTCTTTGGAATAACTTGGTTTAGGGAGTTGGATGCATGAGTGGAACTCATACTTTGTTGTGGAGGCTAGCAAAAGACTGGGAGCGACAAACTAAGAGAGCAATAATGGCCATAATCATGCAGAGCGACAAAACATCATTGATCAAAGCATAAAGTGATACTACAAGTTGAAAACTAAAGGATCATAAAGGCTATGGTGACTTGAGATAGTCATAACATGGTGTGAGCATGTGCCAAGTCAACCCAAATAAAGCATCAAAGAAGAATACCACTATACTATGCTTTAATATGCTAAAACAACGCATGATTCATCCAAGGCACATTAAGAAATCTCAATTGTTTATAACAAGTCATGCTACAACAAAGAATACTAAGCATAAAGCCAAAACAATATCAAACATGGCATGACAAAGCATAGGCCACAGTCAAAAACGATCTCTTTTTACCACATAAGCATGAACTTTCCTACTCTTTTCCAAACCAAACCAAACTATTTGCAAACCAAAGTATGAAAGAGGGGGTCCAACCAATTTATTCAGAAAACTAAGCAAACCAAAGCAAACTAAAACCAAAAAAAAAAACGAAAAAGAAGACGCTCCATGAAAAACACAACTGTGCATGAAACAATAAAAATGAAGTGTTTGGAAGAAACCTAGAATTTTTATTGATGAAGAAGGGGATGCCTTGGGCATCCCCAAGATTTGATGCTTGTACTTCTTGGATATTTCTTGGGGTTACACGCGTGGCATCTCCAAGCTTGAGCTTTAGTCCATCCTTCATCTCATTACTCATTCCTTCCATACACCTGAAATTTTTCCTTCATACAAAACTTCACACAATCTCATTAGCAACATTAGTGCACTTAAGATAAATAAGTCTCAAGGTTCAGTTCTAACACCCAATAAACTTTCATTCAAACACTAGCTACTGTAGCACTTCCCTCAAAAATCTCAATTCCCCAAAAGAACTTAAGAAGGAACCAACAAGAAGCAAATGCAGAAAATGGCAGAAATCTGGCAAAACAGACCAGCAGGTAAAGACGATTTTTTTATAAGACCTTATGTTGATCAAATCAAAAAGTGTTGAACTAAAGAAAGTTAGATAACAATCTGGGGCAGAAGCAAAAAAAATTACAGCTCAATCCGATATACAGAGCTCTCTCACGAATTTTTACGGTGAAGCACAAAAATCTGTTTCGGGACAGCAACTTTCCCAATCATTACTTCTTTCTCATTAGAGGTTACTCTTTGGCACAAAAAGCAAATAAAAAGGATAAGGAGCGGTTATTACAGAGGTAATAACTTTCAAGACTCATCTAAAACTCTTGGGTTATCTCCCAACAAGTACTTTTCTTTAACGCCTTTAAGTTAGGCATAAGAAGCAAAGAAAGAATCAAGTGTTCTCAAATGAAGAAGCATTAAGATCAATACCAGAAATATTTTCAACAAGGCAAGGTATATCATCCAAATAAGTTTGAGAGGATCCTCTCTCAATGCTCTTAGGTTCACTATTCGCATCAAAAGGGTTTGCAGGAACAATCCAATCAAGATTCTTTTCTATGGCATCATGTATTGCTACTAGTTTGAAGGGTATTGGTATCTTAGGTTCCTCCCCATTAGGTTCGGTTTTGTTCATCTTTTCTCATGTACCAACAACATCTACACATGAGCCTAGCATATTGAAACGTTCAAAGACTTTTCTAGCTTCCTTGGCAACATCATAGAATTCCTTAAACAAAGTTTCTAGAATAAAATCCCTCTTTTCAGGGTCATCAATTTCCTTAAGCATAAGAAACATTACTTGCATTAAGGGGTTGAGGTTAACAAACCTAGCTTCTAACATGTGAATTAAATAAGCTGCAGCAATCTCATAGTTTGGAGCAAGTTCTACAAGGGACCAATCCTCAGTATCTTCATTCTTACTAACATGATTAAAGAATTCTTCAATGTTATCTTTCCCAATTATAAAACCACTACCAATTGGAAGGTCTTTTAGGATGAATGTAGGGATCAACATGGTGAGCTAAGGAAGAGGTGACAACTAAAGGAGACTTAATTTTTGTGTGTTTTTGAATAAGAAAGCAAACAAGTAAAACTAATTATTTTGTGTTTTTTGGAACAAAACAAGCAAACAAAGCAAAAAGAAACTAAAAAAACAAAAACAATAAAGTAAAGAGATTGGTTATGAGGGACTCCCCTTGTGAAGATGTCCTTGACTCCCCGGCAGCGGCGCCAGAAAAATGCTTGATGGCTCAATGCACGGCGCCCAGAAAAGTGTTGATGGCTCGTGGTTGATGTAGAGCTCATTGGGAACCCCAAGAGGAAGGTATGATGAGCACAGCAGCAAGTTTCCCTCAGTTATGAAACCAAGGTTTAATCGAACCAGTAGGAGCAAGGAAACACCCCAAAGGTGTTGCTAGCTGAGCCTTGGCAGGGCGCAGTACCGGTGCTAGTAGCAACGTGGAGACCTGCACAACACAACCACAGAACTTTGTACCCAACTTGCGATGAGGTTGTCAATCTCACCATGTTTTGCGGAAAACAAAGGATTAAACGTATCGAAGGAAAGAAGTAAAGGTTTGCAGAATGTAAACACAAAGCAGTGAAAGATTGTAGATTGTATGTAAAGAAAAAGGACCGGGATCCATAGTTCACTAGAGGTGGCTCTCCTTAAGATAGATAACATGCTGGGTGAACAAATTACAGTGGGGCAATTGACAAACACCAAGAAAGCAATACATGCATATACTAATCATCTTGACTCCTCTGAGACTTGATTGGGCATTACAACATAATACATAGACCGCCATCCAACTACATCTATGACTAATAATCCACCTTCAGGTTATCATCCGAACACCATCGAGTATTAAGTTGCAAGCAACAGATTATTGCTTTACGAACTGCGTGTAAAGTAAACAATAGATTGTTCTATGAACAAAGGATTGTTGTTTTCTCCCTAGTAGCAACATCACATCTAGTACCTTGGAGATTTCTGTCACTTCCCTAGATTACCAGAGGAATGAACCCACTATCGAGCATAAATACTAACTCTTGGAGTTGCTAGCATCTACTTGGCCAAGATAGCTACTAATAACGGAAATGATGCAAGATCTCAAATAAAAAAGACATGATAGAATCAATAATCAATCTAAAATAGCATCTCAATATCCATCGGATCCCCTCAAACACAACATGTATGAATTACAAATAGATGATTTTGATCATGAATGGAGCTCACAAGATCTAAACATGAAAGCACAAAGGAGGAGAAACCAGCCATCTAGCTACCACATGGATTCGTAGTCCAAGGATGAACTACTCACGCATCACACCGGAGGTTTGCATGGTGATGAAGAAGGCCTCCAGGGTGAATTCCGCTCTCCGGCAGGGTGCCGGGAAGAGCTTCAGATCCCTCCTGATCTAGGGATGGAGATGACGGTGGCTACAGACTCTTCCGTGGATTTTTGATCGAGTACTTAGGGTTTTCGTCCCGAGGGCATCTTATAGTCGGAAGGGGAGGCCGAGGGGGTGCAAGGGCTGGCCTCACCACCCCCTGGCGTGGGCCAGGCTGGGTGGCGCGGCCAGGTGGTGTGGCCGGCCCCTGGCCCTTCTCTGTCTCGTATTCTAGCACTTGATCACTTCCGGAAAAATAGGCACTTTGGCTTTTGTCCCGTCGAATTCCGAGAATATTCATTTTCTGACTTTCCTGGAACCAAAAACAGTAGAAAACAGGCAGCTGGCACTGTGGCGCTTGTTAATAGGTTAGTCCAAGAAATCATATGAAAAGTACTCCAAAGTTGGAGCAAAACACAAGAAAGTGGATAAAACCAAGCATGGAACATCAAAAATTATAGATACATTTGCAATGTATCTGTAAGCAGTGCCGTGCGTGTGAGTGTCCAACTACCAGGAAAGAACATTGAATTCTACATTTTCCGAGTGAAGTTGAACAAGGTTAGTTGTTCTTTTCTATAAATAAAATTCCAAAGAATATTGGATATGGATGCCACAAGCCAAGTTGACAGACATATATATATATAGTGGATCCACAACATGTTGTACTTGTGATTCCCAAGTTTTATAGGTTTTTAAGCTTCCTATAGCTAACCCCGCACATTTGAATAACTTTATGTCGATATCTCGGAATTAGGTCAAATTTGAAACTACAAGTAAATTGTAGGTTTTGCTTTGATAGATTTACGAAAAATCTTTTGGACGTACCCATAGAGGGTTCGAAATTAATATACCATAAACCAACGAGAGTTTCGATGATACGTTCAACTTCTTGCTAAGACTTTGCATATTGGTAATTTAACGAAATTAGGTCAAACTTGAGCTAGCTACAAGTAAACGCCGTATATTTCTCTTGAATTAAATGTCTTTTCATAGGTAGATCACCGGTGCATCTTCTTGTAGTAAACAGTGTCTTCGGTGTGAGTTTCCAACTATCAAGAAAGAACATTCAATTCTACATTTTCTGAGTGAAGAATACGAGCGAGGTTGTTCTTTTTCCTAAAGAAAAGTCCGAAGAATATTGGATCTGAATGCCACAAGTCAAGTTTACATACATATATATTGGACCAACATGTTGTACCAATGATTCCCATGTTTTATGAGTTTTCAAACTTCCCAGCTAACCTGCCCATTAGAATGACTTTATGTTGATTTATCGAAATTAGGACAAATTTGAAACTACAACTAGTAGTAAATTTCACGTGCCCTGCACGTGAGACTCAGCTAATAGATATCTGGCATATCATCACTATGTAAAATTATAATAGGAAAAGAAGAAAAAATATAATAGGTAAAATTTGAACTATTACAAGTAAACCTTGTAGGTTGCTTTGAAATTTTTACAGAAAAGCTCTTAGAGGTACCCATCGGAGGGGGCGCGGGGGGGGGGGGGGGTGCAGGTAATATACTATCAGGAACCAAAAGAGAGTTCTGACGACAGGTTCATCTTCTTGCTAAGATTTTGCGTCTTGACAGGTTAATGAAATTAGGTCAAACTTGAGCTACAACTAAGTCCAATAGATTGCTCTTGAATTTAATGAAATTAGGTCAAACTTGAACTACAAGTAATAAATTGTAGGTTGCTTTGAAAGTTTTATGAAAAAAGCTTTTGGAGGTACTCATCGAGCGGTTAATTAATATATCAGAAACCACGGAGAGTTTTGATGAGTGGTTCGGCTTCTAGCTAAGACTTTGCATCATGAAATTTTTGAACATCTTTTGAAAACGATCCCGCGCATCCAGACATATTTCATGCCCCAAAATTTCAGATACTTCAAAATTCCCATTCGAACCCTATTAAATTCGGTAGGTGGGGGTCTTCACTCGTAATTTTCCTAGTATAGTGCTACCAGTACCTAAACCCAACCCCCTCTCTCTCCTCCAGGAATACGTAACCGGCCGGAACATCCCCACTACACATTAGCCGATGGACCCGCACACCTAATCTTCTCAACGAACCCTCTTGTCTGGCGCGCTGATCACATCATCGACCGCCTTGGATCTGCTCCACGGACGTCGTGGTCCAGCGTTCTGCTCGTATCCACGCCCGCCCAAGATCTGCTTCCTCGTCGACACCCACTACGACTATAGCACCTTCGGCGACCTCGACGTGACCCGTGAGGATGCGGAGGAGGCCTAGACGCTGCCCCGTCCGAGGTAAAACCAGATCTCCCTACGCGATTTGTTTGTTGGCAATGTACTATATTCGTGCTAAATTTAAAAACTAGAAGGTTCTTTACTTGATATACACTTGTTATTTACTCCCTCTATTTCAAAATATAAGATGCTTTAGCTTTGTGAAATAAGTGTATCCAGACTCATTTTAGTGTGTAGGTTCACTCCAAACCTAGATGAACCTACACACTAAAAGAGGTCTATATGCACTGTTTTCACAAAGCTGAAACATCTTATATTTTGAAACAGAGGGAGTACTAAATTAACACGTTGCGGTTTCGCTTAAACTCCACGCATTGAATTGTTTTTATGTACTGTACTATTTCTTTGTGAATTATTAGTCACTTCACATATTTGTTTAAATTCTCCGATGTACCTGTCCACATGAGATATGATTATATAATATCTCTCTCATTCGCCAATTTCGGAACTATAGTATTTCCATCGTGCTATTGTCCTGCTATCCTATACTACACGTTTACACATATCATACTATTTGACCATTATGTATTGCCGATTTGATCCCTCTTAACCTGCGGCTCAAACTGTTTGCTATTATTATGCAAGGAGCAATCTCAGTTTGCACATAATATCATAGAGTGAATGGCTCCTATAATCTCGTCAGACCCCGTCACTTTTGTTTCACTTCATGCCAACGTATATCATGTTGGAACCTGTTTGTATTTACAGTTGGCCTTACTTTTTTGCAGAGGAACAACAATGGATTACAAACTCCGCCCGTCCACGCGAGCCGCCGTAGATCTCGTGTAACACCTACCGTAAGGCCCCCCACCCGAAGTTTGGTCCTTGCCACATTTTTTGTTTTCTTAAATTTACCATTTGTCTTTCTTGTTTTCATATTTTTTGGCCAAAAATTAGCGTCGAACATTTTAGCCCCACTATGGTCTGCTTTTGTTCCATGTGCTTAGTTCAATTTCCTAGATATCGAGATGTCGGGTGTATTGTATTTGAGTTCTCTAATAGTAAGAACAAGGCCACACTAGCGATAAGATCCACACAAGTATCATAAGGAACTCTGTGCAGTTCATCTCACTCTTGTATCTACTGTGTATCATAGTTAAATGAACTGGCTATTTTAATACGGGGCCCTTTGGTGGTTCAGTTTGTTTTTCTCAGGCCGCCGAAGCATTGAAATTATCTGGCTATTCATGAATAATTCAATGTATGCTTGATTCATTATTTGTCTGGAATTATCTGGCTAGCATATTCGAGGCTCACAATTGATGTGTTTTTATTGGCTGAGTTACTCTTTTTTTGTCTATGATTAAATCAGTGGTAGATTTCGTTGTGTAGTTCCTAGCTAGTTTATATATGAGAAACATAATGGCTTTGTTTTAATATTCATTTTATTCATGTTATGCACATTCTAGTTTGAGCAGTCTGCATCAGGTACTTTGGTTGATTGCTCGCATTGTTATTCAAAATGAACTTGTAGTTTGTTTCCCAAGTCTGTTGTTTAAGTAACTTGTTTTGTCTTGGTCTCAGCCATCTTCAAGTAGAGCAGTCATCTCACAGAGCAGCACATACTTGCATTGCTCCATGGCGCCAACTGGTCCACTTATTCAAGAAGAAATAGATGTATGAGCCACCACTATTAATTGCTTCCTTCCTTATATATTACTGCATTGACACATTTAAAATTCATGGTGGTGTGATTGCATGGTAATTCTGTTATAACTTGTTTTGTGTTTGTTTCAGGCTGCAAATGAACCTCTGAATGCCAAACAAAGAGCCACTTCTCCAAGTTTAGATTTTGTTTCACATAGCTGCAGTGATAGTACCTATTTCTCATGGCACACCGCTTCGACTGATCCTTGTTTTTCAGCCAAAAGATTATTTGAGGATGCCCTCCAAGATGCCCGTGATATTGTTGAGCAAGAAGCCAACAAAACAGATTCAGTAATCACCATAGCATGCAAAGACTTATATGAATTGAAAAACAGGAAAGCCTTAATGTAGAACATACTTAATAATCTCATATGTAGCTCTCATGGAAAGCCAGTTGTTACATGTCTCGGGATGCAAGCTCCATAGAGACCTTTTCTGTAACAAGAGTTATGGTGTTTTTTTAGGTTTCTGGACTCTGCTGCAACTTTTATGCTTCATTTTATGACTATCAAGTTTACTGAGGATTGTAATAATCTACTATAATTTGCAGTTGTAAGTTGTTTGAGGATTGTTGCAAACTGAGCATCTATCAGAATTACTACACACACATGAAAAAACAGTGAAACTGTAAGAGGTACAACACACGATCGACCGAAACAGGGAGAACATCCATTGTATTACACGGGCACCATAGAGCTTGCAAAATTCATAGACGTTAAGTCAACAAAGTGAACACACAAAGAGCAGATCTGAAGAGAATACATCAAGAGCAGACGCACACAATCCATCAATCTGATGGATAGCCATTGTAGTAATCGTAGTGGGTGGTACCATCCTCGCCATATGGTGGCACCATCTGCAGCTCAAAATGCTCGACGATTCTGCAATACTCCGCCAGCAATCGATCGAGTTCAGAAGGATGGTCATCCCATAATCCTCCTACTCCATACCCATATAAAACGCTTGGCTCCTCTTCCCACGCAAGAGCCTCAAAGTTGTAAGATCTAATATCAGATAGATCCGCATAGTATATGTTGCCGGCCTGCACCGTGGGTACCCTAGTGTTGTCGACGCAGATGTACCGATTCTCAGCAACGAAGAGAGCATGACTTCTGATGCCTCTGACCGGCTGAAGGACACTGTTCTGGGTATCAACCTGGTAAACAACCGGCCTGCCGCCATAGACCGGTCCACTCACAACGAACATCAACTCCCCGTCGGACTCGACGAGGTAAAAACAGTTCTCTGGGAACTGGCAGCCCGGAATAGGGCCTGCAATGGTGGGATGCATCTCCAAGGTTCGTGTGGAGCGCTGCAGCTACACATCTCCATGAGCACCATCACACATAGTCGAGAGGATAGACCCGTATCTGTCTACAACAAAAACATCACCAGTGTAAGAAGTCATGCTCCGGAGTTCCGCAAAGTCATACAACGAGTACCACCCTTCACCAAAGACCGGGCGACTCCCTTCCTCCGTGCTCTCATCCATCCATCGAATGGTGGTGTTCTGATTGTTTGATGTAAACACCATCAACGAGGGAACATCGTCATAGCGATAGAAGCCACCCGCTCGGTCGGTATCTCCGCCCTCAGGCGCTTGATAGCACCCGAGAAGGGGTTGTACAACCGAGTCTTGTACGCCTGCACCCTCTGTCCAAGCATAAGGAGGCCGCTGGTTGTGCTACCGACATAAAAGGACATTGTAGAGATAGAGGGAGGAGAAACAGAGATTCAGTCAAGGTAAACAGACTGAAATTCAATCAAGGTAAACCCTAGGCAACAAGTGGACAAAGAAATAGAACTTGAAAACATATAGTATAGGATGTGGATGCAAAAAATGGATCGCATATATACAGATGAATATAAAGAAAGCCCCTGCGAATAACCTAACTAATCTTCTTCTCAAGGTGGCAGCCAGTTCTCATGTTCAGTAACGTGATGGCGGCGTCTTCTATCCAATATTCGTCCGACAACTAGTGCTCTAGAACAATCTAGTTGGCTGGCATAAAGCGCTCCTCCGTGAAGCCACGTCAGGTGTTGTAGACTGCCTGAAAGGAGGCGTAGTAGTCAAAGTCGTATGTCGAAAGGAAGATGTCACCTATCTTCTGGACGAGTCCCTCAGGGAGACCAACCCATGGCGAGTCCTCCTGCTTCTTGTTGGCCATGGATGATGGCGTTCGTGTGGTCTTGGTCCCACCAACTGGCACAGGAAGCGGTTCCAGAGACAAGCATTTAAACAAAGGCCTGGGAAAGCGAATCGTGTGGAAACGAGATGACGGCATGCACATAGCAACCGCAAGCGCGTTTCATCAAACTAGCACGGGAACGTGCATGCGCACGCGCATTAATTATGGTACACCGGTCGTGCGCACACTAGCTTTACGACTCCTGGGAGCACACGAGTGTGTAGGTGTAGGACGATACCAGTAGTAGTAGTATCATAACCTCATTGTATTTAATTATCCCAAAATCTAAGAAGAAAACCTGCGCTCCCTGGTCCTCAGGGCACACGCAAACACAGGGCATTTTCCATTTTTTGCATGGCAATCCATTTTTCAATTTCGCTTTTTAGCTATGCCCTTGGATGCTCACCATGTGGCCGGATGGGGTGTGTGCTCCATGGAGCTAAAAACCTCATGTTCTCTCAATAACACGGTCGTTAATTATTGAGGTATATATGTTTTTAGTCCCACAACTTGCACCGTGGGAGCGTTTTAGACCCACATCTTACAAAGTGAGCAACACTAGCCCCACAACTTGCAACCAGGAATATTTTAGTCCAATTCAATCAAATTTCTATGATTTTGTCTGAATTCGTTGTAACTAATTATGGAAGTGACATGTGGCATCATATTTTTTGCAAAATGACCCCTGTGTATTTTCTGCCTACCAGTTGTGACCTTGGTACGACTTGACAGGAGGATCTGAATAAGAAAACAAATAAGAAAAATTACCAATGCATTGTAGGGTATCGAACTGATTACCTGTGCTACTGAAGAAATCAACCTTGCCACTACGACATGCACACATAAGTGATTAACTGAAGAGCGCTCTGGCTGATGTGTTCTTTATTTTGGATATTCAAAAATATGTGTTCTAGGGTACAATAACAACTCAACTTTATTCCTTTTCATTTTTGTGAATAAGAAAAAACTCAAGTTTATTCTAGACACTGCAGCTAGCTACTAGGTTAACGACAAAGGTATACAATTGATATTATGGACTGTGCCAACATAGACGTGAGCTTTTTTTGCGTTCGTATGTGCTTTTTTATTGTATAGATAATTACTTCGCCCCAAGTACTCCTCGTCTGGCATAATTACGTCCTCTCAAGTACTCCTCGTCTCACATGAGTAGTCGTGGGCATCTACAAGCATAGTGGCTTGTGGGTGTGTGTGTATCGTTGTACACAAGTGTTAAGTTCGAATCCATTCTCCTCTTAGAGATTTAACTATTTTATTTGTACGTCTACTAATAGGTGGCCCACGTATCAGTCCGCATAGGGACACAAATGACATAAAAAAATATAGAGGGATCATTTTAAAAAAATGAACATCATTTGTGGACAAATTAAGTAAAATTCACTAAAATTCCGTTAAATTGGACTAAAATGCTCTCGGGATATAAGTTGAGGTACTAGTATTGGTCATTTTTCAATATGTGGGACTAAAACACTATCGTGGTGGAAGATGTGGGACTAAAGGTGTATATACCTCTTAATTATTTTACAGCCTCAATTGCTAGACTGGAGGACCAATTAATGCTCCTAGTTTTGCTCAATTATCCTCTAGTTGACTGTAAAATATGAACCACCACGTCGTGTAATGCGCCGATCATGTTATTAAAACGGGAGTGCATCCATTGGCTTGCATGATTTTAATTAGATGCGGTGGCCACGAGCATTGCCTCGATTTTAGGATTACTACTGCATGCAATAACTAGCTATAAAGCGAGTAGGTGAAGTTAATTCTCCGAACTACTAGTACTACTGCGGCCTAGTAATACCGAACACAGGGAGTACCTCAAGTGTGTTTATATGGATGATCAGTGGATGTGACTCTCGGCCATGGATTCATGACCATATAGCCGTACGTTCTACCACCCTTTTTACTACTACTACTACTACTAGTACAGGGACGCTAGAAAAATTCAAAATCTCAATCGAGCGGCAAAATCACACACACCGACTTCAAAGCATTTCCCGCCTAACCATTTCAAAAACTTTGAATCAAAATTTCCCACCTAGGGAGTACCATTTTTATATTATTATTATTATCAGATGGGCGTTGTAAAATTCAAAATCTCAATCGAGTGGCAAAACCGCACACCGACTTTGAAGCATTTACCAAATTCAATATCTCAATCAAGCGGCAAAATCACACAGTAATCTTGAAGCATTTCCTGCCCCTTAGGTTCAAAATCTTTTGACTTCAAAATTCTGATTCTACGCATTGTTCTGATGCCCTATGGGAAAGCTAAAGTCGGTAGCTTGGGGGCACGATCGTAATTTATATTTTTGTTCACCTACTTAGTCCGGATTCCCCTAAATTTTCCCGCTGGTCCTTCCAAAAATCCCAGCCCCCTATCTCCCACGCCCTCACCTCCACGACCACGACGCGCACTAGCTGGCGGCAATTCAACGGCGTCCGGACTCGCTTGAGCGGCGGTCTCATGCACCGCCGTGGAGCCGCTTCACCGATGCTCACCCACCAGATTTGGTTCACCGGGTCTCTCTGCCATTGCACTGGAGCTGCAGTGTCATTCACCACGGCGATGGCGTCATCGACCGCCCAAGCTCTGCTTCCTGGCCGCCGAAAGCTACCCAACCGTACCGGATCCGCTTCACCGGTGTACACCGGACGTGATCTAGTTCCGGGAGTTCCATGTCCACCGCTATAGACCAGCTGGCCATCGCCATTCACTGCACTGGATCTGCCTCACCGACACTCTCGTCCACCGCGCTCAAACCAGCATCGACTGCCCAAGATCTGCTTCTCCGACGCCAATAGCCACTGCAACCGCAGCACCCTCGGTGACCTGGACGTCACCCGCATGGTACCGACGATGCTTAGACACCTCTCCGTCCAAGGTTAACCAAATTTGCAACCCATTTTTGTTTTGTCAGCAGTAGAGAAGGTTCAAGCCTGTCGTAGTGAACTGCATTTTTGTCATCGTGCTCATACATACAATTTAGTGGGCATGCCTGTTCTTCGTGCTAGTACATACAAGGTCATTAGACATGTTAGTTTGCATGCGCTGCTCTACAAATTTCAAGTCATGGACATGTCTGTTATTTTGTCATACACATGTTCTTAGCTACTCCATACAACAGTAATTGTCTACTACTGTGTAATTCTTGCAAAATCTGAAGTCAGCGAAAAATATTAGTGTGGATTCCCTGGTCTACAGTTGCTGAATCTATCTATTTCGTCCCGAGATCAGTTCCTGCTATTATTTCCTCCTTGGCATTGTTCCGTTATCCTGTAGTAGCCGTTTAAACTCTTCATACTAATTCGATTATAATTTTGTTGTTGCCATCTGCTTCTTCAAAAGCTGCATCACTAACTATTTCCTTTTTCTTGCATATAGCTCAAAATGGAACAATGAACATGTTGGCTTGCATAGCCTATTCTACATGTTCACAAGGGATGCCATTGATTCCTTATCTTGTGTTAGCTCGTCCTGACAACGGCATAACTGTCCTCTACTATGTAGTTCACTCGTGGTTTGCATTCATACTCTAGATGTTCTCTTATCATGCCGTTATAATTTCTATCTGGTTGATTCTTAGCTATGACAGCAACTACATGCCATTGTGTAGATCCCCACAAATTTTGAGTCACCCAACGACTATGCATTCCAGGATATGCCACTGCTTCCATATATATTTGTTGAAATGACCTCGCTTTTTTATATTTGCTGAAATTCTAAGAAAGACTTTGTTTGATTGCTCATTTCATTCTAGGCACACTTGTCTAATCCTTGTTTGTCCTGCTCTATAGGTTCACAAGCGACACCATTATATCTTGTATCTGGTTCTAGGTCTGGTTCATCCTAAGTCACGACATAACAATCCTCTACAATATATAGTTCATTCGTGGTTTGCATTCCTGCTCTACAAGTTCTCGTATGATGCAGTTATAATTTCTATCTGGTTCATTCTTCGCTATGACAGTAACTGCATGTCATTTTGTGTCTCAGCGCAAATTCCGACTCACCGATGTCTCTTGCATTTTAGGGTATAGAACTGCTTCCATATATATTTGTTGAAATGACCTGACTAGTTTATTTTTGCTGAAATTCTAAGCCACACACACACATTTTTTGATTGCTCGTTTCACGGTAGGCATACTTTTTTAATGCGTGCTTGCTTGTCCTGTTTGTTTGACGTGTTGGTCAATAATTGAATCATTGACCAGTTGTAAATTCCAGATCATAGCTCCTGTCATATCAGTCAAATGAGTAGTTTGTCTTGTTTGATGTATTAACTTGTTATTACTTAGTTTCAGGGTGCAATTATTGGTATCGCCACCAAAGAGGGGAATGCAAGATCATGTCTCCTCCAATGTAGCTGTCACACTCGAAGGAAGATGCATGTGATCAATTGAGGACTCTGCTATCAACTTGATTGTCAACTGAAATGCCAATATTTCTTTCCCTTTATTTGATAATATGTAATAATTTTAAGAAGTTTGCAGCTGATGTAATATCTAGACAACTTGCGTAGGCCATGTATGCATTTAGTTGACGCCGTCCACATATGCGGTAGTTGTTACGATAACTACGCCAGGCAGGTCGATTAGGCAATAATACTGTGCTTTGTTATTGGCCTATCGTGTATTCGGTCGACGATGAATAGTAAAAAATGATGGATTGTATAAACATTTTATGATATTGGCATGTGCTTCAGAAAAGGCTGAAACTATAAAAGGCCGTAAACGTAATGGGCCGACCTACAAGTTGTAACTAGACGTATCAGTAACAAGCCTTAAGAGTAACATGACATAATTGTAACAGGCCATAACAGTAACATGCCTTAACTAGAAGGCCGTAATAGAAACAGCCCATCGCTGTAACAGGCAAGAAACCGTGAAATCCCAGAACCATAACAGGCCAAAACAATAGCCGGCCGCAACAGTAATGGGCCGCAACAGTGAAAGGCTAGAATAGTGACAAGCCAAAACAGTAACAACCCGAGAAATTTCCAGGCTAGGGAAGTAACAGGCCGACACATTTACCAGACGAGAACAGTAAAGGGCCTCTTGTGGGCCTGAATAGGTAAAGCCCAGAACAGTGAAAGGCTAGGAGAGTAACATGCCTGAATAATAACGGGCCATCTCAGACAAGGGCCGTCGGTAGGCCGCCTACGGTGGGCTATGATAAATAGTGATGGGCCGCCCGCAGGCCTTAAATGTACATGAGAGACTTGGCACAGGCTGCTAATGGGCCACAGAGTGTTGTACCATCGTGGGCCTTCATTAGGCCGAAACAGTACTGGGCCTGAAAGTTTGTGGGCCGCTGCTGGCTGCAGCTTTGGGCCCATTTCAAACAGCAACACAAAACAATAACAGACCATCTTCTTATTGGGCTCCCTTAATGGGCCGGCCCAGTTAGAATTTAGTAGGCCTTGGCTGGGCCTGGCTTCTGCCACAGTTTTTATGGCTGTTAACGGTGGTAACTGGCCGCTAACGGGGGCTACCATGTGGCAGTTTCCATGACGTCAGCAGTCAACGTGGCTGGCGAATAGATCTTGTAGTGCTAGCAACATGCTAGGATTCAACTGCAACATGCATTGTATCATAAGTTTGAAAGATACTGCATCACCACACCCACTTGGATGTGTGTGTGTGTATCAATGTGCATCATTGTGGTTATGGAAAAGAACACATGCAATGATGCCACTCCAGCATGTGGCCAACCATGTCTAGGAACCCTAGCAGCATGCTAGGATTTAATTGCAACATGCATTGTCGCACCAGTTTGAAAGATGTTGCATCACCACACCCACTTGGATGTGTGTATGTATCAATGTGCATCATTTTGGTTTTGGAAAAGAACACATGCAATGATGCCACTCCAGCATGTGTAAAATCATGTCCAGGATCCCTAGCAGCATCTTGTATTCAACTACAACATTCATTGTAGCACCGGTTTGAAAGATGCTGCATCATGACACCCACTTGGATGTGTCTGTATCAATGCACATCATTGTGGTTTTGGAAAACAACACATGAAATGATGCTACTCTAGCATGTGGCCAACCATGTCCAGGACCCTTGCAGCATGCTGGGATTAAACTGTAGCATGCATTATAGCACTGTTTTGAAAGATGCTGCATCACAACACCCACTTGGATGTGTGTGTTTGTGTATCAATGTGCATTATTGCGGTTTTGAAAAACAACACATGCAATGATGCCACTCCACCATGTGGCCAACCATGTACAGGAACCCTAGTAGCATGTTGGGATTCAACTACAATATGCATTGTAACACCAGTTTGAAAGATGTTGCATCACCACACCCACTTGGATGTGTGTGTGTATCAATGTGCATCATTGTGGTTTTGGAAAAGAACACATGCAATGATGCCACTCCAACATGTGTACAACCATATCTAGGAACCCTAGCAACATGTTGGATTCAACTACAGCATGCATTGTAGCACCAGTTTGAAAGATTCTGCAACACCATACTCACTTGGATTTGTGTGTGTATCAATGTGCATCGTTGTGGTTTTGGAAAAGATCACATGCAATTATGCCACTCCAGCATGTGGCCAATGATGACCCACAAGTATAGGTGGTGTATCGCAGTATTTTCGAGGGAAGTGAAACCCAATTTATTGATTCGACACAAGGGGAGCCAAAGAATGTTTATCAGCCTTAACAACTGAGTTGTCAATTCAGCTGCACCTGGAAACAATCTTACTCACATCAGTTTATCAGTAGCAACAGTTTTGTAGTAGGAATAGTAAAGTAACAGCAGTAGTAAAGCAAAGACAGTAGTAACAATAGAAGTAAACAGTAGGATTTGAGTGTGGTATGGATAGGGATGGATGGATGGGCGTTGCATTTGACAAGACAATTCACATGGCAAACAGACATATGGCAATTACAGATAAATAAGATAAAGCATCCAAGTACTAGATAATCCTAGGCATGTGTTCCATATATAGTCATACGTGCTCGCAATACGAACTTGCACAACATCTTTTGTCCTGCCAGCCCGTTTGCAGCAGGGCCTCAAGGGAACTACTAGCAATTAAGGTACTCCTTTTAATAGAGCACCGGAGCAAAGCATTAACACTCCGTGAACACATGTGATCCTCACATCAAAGCCATTCCCTCCGGTTATCCCGATTTCTATCACTTCGGGGCCATTGGTTCCGGACAACAACGTGTGTATACAACTTGCAGATAAGACCATAAACAATGCTATCATAATGAATCAATAACATGTTTAGATCTGAAATCATGGCACTCGGGCCATAGTGACAAGCATTAAGAATAACAAGTCACAACAAAGTCATAAAGCACTAATAAAAGATACTAGGCACCATGCCCTAATAATCTGATGCCATTACATGAACGATCTCATCCAATCCCTACCATCCACATAGCCTACAGCGGGGGATTACTCACTCATAGATGCGGGAAACATGGATGGTCGATGGAGAAGCGATGGTGATGATGATGGCGATGATCTCCTCCAATTCCCCGTCCCGGTAGGGTGCCAGAACGGAGTTTCTGGTGCTGTTTTGTGGAATCTAGTGGTGGCAGAGGAGCGGAACTCCTTCTGGAAAAATGTCGAATCCCCCTTGGTTTTTAGGTCAGGAGGCAACTTATAGGCGAAGAGGGAGGCCGAGGGGGTGTCTGGGGCGGCCAGACCACCCCCTGGCATGGCCATGCCTGGCCCGCACGGCCAGGTGGTGTGGCTAGGCCCCATGCCCTCTCTGTCTCGTATTCTGGCTCCAGGTGTCCCTCCGTGAAAAACTGACTTTGGCTTTTGTCCCGTCCATTTCTGAAAATATTCATTTTCTGACTTTCCTGGAACCAAAAATAGCAGAAAACAGGCAGCTGGCACTATGGCTCTTGTTAATAGGTTAGTCCAAGAAATCATATGAAAATTACTCCAAAGTGTGGACAAAACATAAGAAAGTAGATAAAACCAAGCATGGAACATCAAAAATTATGGATACGTTTGCAACGTATCAACATCCCCAAGCTTAACTACTGCTCATCCTCGAGTAGGTAAGTGATAAAAAGAAAGAATAATTTTTGAGGTGACATGCACCATCATAAACTTGATCAAAGTATTTGTAAAACATTGAAAGTTGGGATCATAGTACTTCAATCATAACATGAAAGACAAAGTTCTAGCAATAAGACAAAGAAACTATGATGCAACATGAAAAGGCACAAACAAAAGATTCATGAATAACAATGCTTTGCAAGACGTTTGTTTGTTTCATATAAAGAAAACATAGCATAGTAGCATTCAGCTTGTCCCTCATAGAGTAGCAAATATAAATGCATAGGACACCTTCAAAGTTTATAAGAGTGACTAGATACAAATAGTTTAAAACAAGCAATATCAAGGTATGCATTAATCAACAAGTCTTGGGACAATGCACATAGAACTAAGAATGGCCACTATGCTCTCAAAGTAGGTGCATAAAGATAGAAGGTGGAGACTCAATATAATGGTGGAAGAAAGGCCTTCATAGAAGGAAGCAGAGATTCAAGTTTCATAAAGAGCTTCCAAAAATTATGGAACTTATAGCTTTCAGCTATCATTGCCCTATAATAAGCATGTTGAAGTGATTAAAGTTAAAGTGAACAAACTATGTGTACATGCTTGACGAAGTATAAGTTAGAAATCTCATGTCTCTTGAATACGAGGGCCGTTCCTCATGCTACTCAAGTTTAGTCACCAGTAAGTTCTTGTCATTGTAAGTACATGTGTATCATAGAGAACCACCAACGGGGTACCCCTTGCCCGATGATACGGAAGAATCCCCATATCAAAATGACAAGGCAAGAAGATAACGAGCATCTCAGCAATCTTCTTATTTACCATGGGCATATGGTGCTTTTTTATCTCTTTCCTCTTTTCATAATCTTTTTTTTCTTTTTCTCTTTTTTCTCAATATAGGACTCTTTTTTTATTTATAAGAAGAATGCTTCATAGACAGCTCATTATGGTTACGCTGCAGGTTTCCACCATGTCAGCATGGATTAGACCAGCGGCCCAGGCGTTTCTCTAACACATATACATAACTCCATGGACTTACAAGCTCCCCTTTCATTACGCACCGACGACATCCATAGACAAAAGAGCATGATATCAACTAGGTACAAAGTACCCGTGCAATGTTGAAAGTATTCCCCATGACAGCATGGTTCTGCTAATTCCCAAAAAAAGTGCAAGCATATACAACATAGATGACACAATGGTTCAAGTTTATTAAGGCAAGAAAAGTAAAGTGTGTCATCAAGTTCGTGAGAGCTTTAATCACTAATTTTTTCATAACAAGTTTAATTTGGAAGGTAAACAAAAACATGAATATACTTGGAATAGTTTAAGCTAGTAGGTAGGTATGGTGGACTCTTTGGAATAACTTGGTTTAGGGAGTTGGATGCATGAGGGGAACTCATACTTGGTTGTGGAGGCTAGCAAAAGACTGGGAGCGACAAACTAAGAGAGCAATAATGGCCATAATCATGCAGAGCGACAAAACATCATTAATCAAAGCATAAAGTGATACTACAAGTTAAAAACTAAAGGATCATCAAGGCTATGGTGACTTGGAATAGTCATAACATGGTGTGAGCATGCGCCAAGTCAACCCAAATAAAGCATCAAAAGAGAATACCACAATACTATGCTTTAATATGCTAAAACAACGCATGATTCATCCAAGGCACATTAAGCAATCTCAATTGTTTATAACAAGTCATGCTACAGCAAAGAATACTAAGCATAAAGCCAAAACAATATCAAGCATGGCATGACAAAGCATAGGACACAGTCAAAAACAAGCTCTCTTTACCACTTAAGCTTGAACTTTTCCTACTCTTTCCCAATCCAAACCAAACTATTTGAAAACCAATGCATGAAAGAGGGGGTCCAGCCAATTTATTCAGCAAACTAAGCAAACCAAGAAAACGAAAAACCAAAACAAAAACGAAAAAGAAGACGCTCCAAGAACAACACAACTGTGCATGAAACAATAAAAATGAAGTTATTGGAAGAAACCTGAGACTTTTATTGATGAACAAGGGGATGCCTTGCGCATCCCCAAGCTTTGACGCTTGTACTTCTTGGATATTTCTTGGGGTGAGATGCGTGGCATCCCCAATCTTTAGCTTTAGTCCATCCTTCATCTCATTACTCATCCCTTCCATACACCTGAAATTTTTCCTTCATACAAAACTTCACACAATTTTTATTAGCAACATTAGTGCACTCAAGATAATAAGTCTTTAGGTTCAGTTATAACACAAATAAAACTTTCACTAAACACTAGCTATTGTAGCACTTCCCTCAAAAAGCTCAATTCCCCAAAAGAACTCAAAAAGGAACCATCAAGAAGCAAATGCAGAAAATGGCAGAAATCTGTTAAAACTGACTAGCAGGTAAAGACGAATTTTTTAGAAGACTTTCTGTTGCTCAAATCAAAGAGTGTTGAACTAACGAAAGTTAGATAACAACCTGAGTCAGAAGCACAAAAATTCGCACGTCAAAAGGCCGTACAGAGATTGTACACGATTTTTTACGGTGAAGCACAGAAATCTGTTTCGGGACAGCAACTTTCGCAACCATTACTTCTCTCTTATTAGAGGTTACTCTTGGCACAAAAAGCAGATAAAAAGGATAAGGAGCGGTTATTACAGAGGTAATAACTTCCAAGACACATCTAAAACTTTTGGGTTATCTCCGAATAAGTACTTTTCTTTAATGCCTTTAAGTTAGGCATGATAGTTTGAGAGGATGCTCACATAAGAAATATGAATTGAAGTAAAAGAGAGCATCAAGAAGAAAATTCAAAACAAATTTAAGTCTAACCCACTTCCTATGCATAAGAATCTTGTATGCAAATAAATTCGCAAAGAACAAAGTGATAGGCATAGGAACATAAAACAAGAGTAACTTCAAAACTTTCAACACATAGAGAGGTGTTTCAATACCATGAAAACTTTTACAACCATATTTTCCTCTCTCATAATAATTTTCAGTAGCCTCATGAATAAACTCAACAACATAACTATCACATAAAGCATGCTTTCCATGTTCTACAAAAACATATTTTTTATCAAGCTCAAAAATAGTGGGATTAAATCCTTCAAAACCACTTTTATCAATTCTATAACACGATGACTGATCATTCAATATAGGACCATCGTCTAGATCTTTATCATAAACAATTTCTAAGCAAAACTCTTTAGTACCATGCAAATCTAAGTTAATCACAAATAAAGGATTATCATAGATAACATGAGCATAACATTCACCCTCCTTTGGTAAGTGTGGGGGACAATCAAATAATGTAAGGGATAAAGAGTTACTCTCATTAGAAGGTAGGCATGTGTAGCTAATCCATTCTTCCTCCTTTTTTTCATCACTCTCCTCCTCTTTTTCATCTAATAAGCTTTCAGGTTCATCAATTTCTTCTTCCATAGGATCCTGCAAGGCATTACTCTCTTCCATTTGTGGAAAGCATCTATTAATATATTCAAGAATATAGCCATTTTATTCCTTGTAATTATCAAAGCAAAATCTAAGTATATCATAAACCTCATATTTATAAGGTGAATCATCAATATTTTCAAGCAAACTAGAAAGTTCAAATGCACCCTTCCAAGCAATAAATTCTTCAATTTGTTCCACATCATAAAATTCATAATTTCCCTTAACATAAGAAGATATGGTAACATTATCATTATACTCACATTGGAAGGGAGGTGTTTATACCTCTTACAGCAACAAGATTTATCAAAGCAATAAGTAACGTTGTAAGTAGAGCACACGTTTCTAGCAATGGTATACAATTTATCAATTTGTTCCCATAAGTGTTTCCCTTTTTGTGACAAGCGGTGTTCCTTATAATAATATTTTTGTTCTTCCGTGAACCCACCTTGCCAATAAGCTTCAGTTTCAAAAAACCAACCATTGATAAAAAGCATGATAAAGCAAGACAATAACAGACCAACAAAAATACCAACTAGAGTAGGAACTAATTTTTTTTTGTATTTTTGATAAAGAAACAAGAAAACAAGGCGAAAATAAACTAAGCTTGAACAATAGTGATTCCAAGTGGACTTGATAAATAAAGCTATGCTCCCCGGAAATGGCGCCAGAAAATAGTCTTGATGACCCACAAGTATAGGGGGTGTATCGCAGTATTTTCGAGAGAAGTGAAACCCAATTTATTGATTCGACACAAGGGGATCCAAAGAATATTTATAAGCCTTAACAACTGAGTTGTCAATTCAGCTGCACCTAGAAACAATCTTGCTCACAGCAGTTTATCAGTAGCAACAGTTTTGTAGTAGGAATAGTAAAGTAACAGCAGTAGTAAAGCAAAGATAGTAGTAACAATAGTAGTAAACAGTAGGATTCGAGTGCGGTAGGCATATGGATGGATGGACGGGCGTTGCATGGACAAGACAATTCACATGGCAAATAGACATAGGGCAATTGCAGATAAATAAGATAAAGCATCCAAGTACTAGATAATCCTAGGCATGTGTTCCATATATAGTCATACGTGCTCGCAATGAGAACTTGCACAACATCTTTTGTCCTGCCAGCCCGTTTGCAGCGGGGCCTCTAGGGAACTACTATCAATTAAGGTACTCCTTTTAATAGAGCACCGGAGCAAAGCATTAACACTCCATGAACACATGTGATCCTCACATCAAAGCCATTCCCTCCGGTTATCCCCATTTTTGTCACTTCGGGGCCATTGGTACCGAACAACAATGTGTGTATACAACTTGTAGATAAGACCATAAACAATACTATCATAATGAATTAATAACATGTTCAGATCTGAAATCATGGAACTCGGGCCCTAGTAACAAGCATTAAGCATAACAAGTCGCAACAAAGTCATAAAGCACTAATAAAAGATACTAGGCACCATGCCCTAACAATCTGATGCCAATACATGAACGATCTCATCCAATCCCTACCATCCCCATAGCCTATAGCGGGGGATTACTTAGTCATAGATGGGGGAAACATGGATGGTCGATGGCGAAGTGATGGTGATGGTGATGGCGATGATCTCCTCCAATTCCTCGTCCCGGCAGGGTGCCAGAACGGAGTTTCTGGTGCTGTGATACGTCCAAAACGTATATACTTTCCCCAACACTTTTTCTATTGTTTATCCTCTAGACTTGTGTGATTTGGATGCAACTAATGCGAACTGACGCTATTTTCAGCAGAATTGCCTTGGTGTCTACTTTTTGTGCAGAAAATCAACTATCAGGAAAAATCCCGGAAAATATGCCAAAACTTCTATTTCACCCGAAGACTCCAGGAGCCAGAATACGAGACGGAGAAGAGCCTTGGGGTGGCCACACCACCTGGTGGCGCGGGCCAGGCCAGGCCGCGCCAAGGGGTGGTGTGGGCCCCCAGGCACCCCCTCGGCCTCTCTCTTCGCCTATAAGGAGCCTTCTGACCTAAAAACTCCGGGGAGTTCGACGTTTTTCCAGAAGGAGTTCCGCTCTGCCGACACCAACAGATTCCACGAAACAGCACCAGAAACTCCGTTCTGGCACCCTGCCGGGACGGGGAATTGGAGGACATCATCGCCATCATCATCACCATCCCTTCTCCATCGATCATCCATGTTTCCCCCATCTATGAGTGAGTAATCCCCCGCTGTATGCTATGGGGATGGTAGAGATTGGATGAGATCGTTCATGTAATGGCATGAGATTGTTAGGGCATAGTGCCTAGTATCTTTTATTAGTGCTTTATGACTTTTTTGCGACTTGTTGTGCTTAATGCTTGTCACTAGGGCCCGAGTGCCATGATTTCAGATCTGAACTTGTTATTGATTCATTATTATAGTATTGTTTCTGGTCTTATCTACAAGTTGTATACACACGTTGTAGTCCGGAACCTATGGCCCCGAAGTGACAGAAATCGGGATAACCGGAAGGGAAAGGCTTTGGTGTGAGGATCACATGTCTTCACGGAGTGTTAATACTTTGCTCCGGTGCTCTATTGAAAGGAGCACCTTAATTGCCAGTAGTTCCCTAGAGGCCCCGCTGCAAACGGGCTGGCAGGACAAAAGATGTTGTGCAAGTTCTCATTGCGAGCACGTATGACTATATATGGAACGCATGCCTAGGATTGTCTAGTACTTGGGTGCTTTATCTTATTTATCTGCAATTTCCCTATGTTCTGATTGCTGTGTGAATTGTCTTGTCCATGCAACGCCCATCCATCCATCCCTATGCCTACCGCACTCGAATTCCACGGTTTACTGCTTTTGTTACTACTGTCTTTGCTTTACTACTACTGTTACTTTACTATTCCTACTGCAAAACTGTTGCTACTAATAAACTACTGTGAGCAAGATTGTTTCCAAGTGCAGCTGAATTGACAACTCAGTTGTTAAGGCTTATAAATATTCTTTGGCTCCCCTTGTGTCGAATCAATAAATTGGGTTTCACTTCCCTCGAAAATACTGCGATACACCCCCTATACTTGTGGGTCATCAAGACTACAAGAAGAAGAAGTACTTGGATTCTCTTGGATTCTACAAGAAGAAGAGGTACTTGAATCAATAAATTTTCTTGTGCCGTTGACGGGGAGCATAGCTTTATTTATCAAGTTCACTTGGATTCTCTATTGTTCACTGCTTTCCATCCATCATGGGTAAGTCTCATGATGGCAAGGTTCCTATTTTACCATCCACTACAAGAAGAGGTACGGTTCTGAACACCTCTACTGCTCTTGATTCACCGTTTGTTTTGAGTAAGTTCCTTACACCACCACATACACATGCTACACACACTGCTACTACTGCTGAATCTGAAACTTCGGATGCTTACGATGCTGCTTCTACCATGCTTGATAAGAGCGGTTCATTAGGTCCTTTCCTAGATGCTACGATTGCTAGAACTATAGCTGGAAATACCGAAACTCCTAATGAAGACACTGCCACACCTGTTAGCTCACCTGAGTCTAGTAAGAGTTATGATGCTAAAGAATATTATGTTGAGATGACTGATGAGTTTATTGAAGAATGTAGGAACACCCGTGATAGGAGCGCTGCTAAGAGTCTCCTTGAGAGGCATACTATTAGACCCAAATTATCTCTTGATGCTAAGTTTGTTGCTTCTCCCATAAACATTATAGATGAATATTACGATTTCTCTCTCGATCTATCTTACATAGCTATTGTCGAGAAAGAACCTTTTTGTGGGACTAAGAATGAAAGTGCTATAGCACATATGAATGAACTTTCTACCATGAGTGGCTTGTTTTCTGATGAAATTAAGATGCGTACTTATTTTGTTGCTAAGATTTTCCCTTTTTCACTGAAGGGAGAAGCTAAAACTTGGTTTGGTAATTTACCTCCGGGATCTATTGATAGCCCTAAGTGCTTGATTAGTACTTTCCTGCAGAAATATTTTCCTCCTAGTGCTAGACATGTTGTTTTGCAGGAACTTTTTGATTTTAAACAGGGAGAAAAAGAGGTATTGCCCGAATCTTGGGCAAGGTTTTGTGCTTTGATTCATGCACATGCTGGAAGTCCATTACCTAAGAATGAGCTACTTGATATATTTTATAATGGACTAACCGAAGAATCTAGGACATACCTAGATAGTTGTGCTAATTGTGTTTTCAGGAATAGGACTCCAAAGGAAGCTGAGGAATTAATGGCCAAAATAAGCAAGAATTATGAAGATTGGACTCCTCCTAAAAAAGCTACACCTGGAGTAATTGTACCTGAACCATCTATTCATGTGCCTATTCCAACACCAAAGAAGAGGGGAGTTATTGAATTAAATGATGAAGTGATGAAGGAAGCTAAGAAATGTCTTAAGGAGAAGGCAATTAAAGCTGCAGATGTCAAGAATTTACCTCCTATAGAAGAATTATGTAAGCCTATTCCCTACTCACCCACTACTGAGGTACACTCCCTCCAACACTTTGATGAAGGTGATATCCCTTACTTGAAACCTCCTGATCAATGCTTAGAAGAATTTGATATCTTTATTGTTAAGCAAGATAACTTTAATAAAAGGGTGCAAAATCATTTAATGGAAAACACTAGAGCTATTGTTGAGTTGAAAAATATTTTGGAAAGAACCTCTAATGATGTTAAAATGATTGTTAAACACTTTCAAATGGTTCAAACTCAAATAGATCAACTCGTTAAAGTACAAAACGACTTGCTAGTTAATGCTACTAAAGAAAAACATGCTTATGAAATTAGAACTAGAAGTGGAGTTGCTAGCCAGGATCCTCTATATCCTGAGGGGCATCCCAAAAGAATTGAGCAGGATTCTCCACAAGCTGAAAATAGTGGTTCTACTTGGAAGAAAAGGAAAAAGAAACAGAAAACTGTTGTAGAACCCTCTGAACCTGCTGTAGATCCTAATAGTATATCTATCTCTAATGCTGAAACTGAAAGTGGTAATGAAGAAAATGAAGTGCCTAATGAAGAAAAAGTTAAAGAGGAACCTGAAAACCACACTAAGAATACTAAATACACCAAAGAAGATTTTATTGCTAAGAAACATGGTAGTGAAAGAGAACCTTGGGTCCAAAAACCTATGCCTTTCCCTGATAAGAAACACAAGTTAAAGGAAGATGAACACTATAATAAGTTTTGTGAGTGGATGAAGCCTTTATTCTTGCAAATTCTTTTGACTGATGCTATTAAATTGCCTCCTTACTCAAAGTATATGAAGGACATTGTCTCGAATAAAGGAAGATCCCTAATGAAGAAATTTCTACTTTGCTTGCTAATTATTCCTTCAATGGTAAGGTTCCTAAGAAACTTGGAGACCCAGGGATTCCAACTATCCCGTGCTCTATTAAGAATAGTTATGTTAGAACCGCTTTGTGTGATCTGGGAGCTGGAGTTAGCGTTATGCCTTTCTCTCTCTATAAGAGGCTTCAACTTGAAAAATTAATACCAATTGATATATCCTTGCAAATGGCTGATAAATCTACCACTATTCCTGTGGGTATATGTGAGGATGTACCTGTTCAGGTGGCTGATAATTGCTTGATATTAACTAATTTTGTTGTGCTTTAAATGCGTGAAGATGATAATATGTCTATTATTCTTGGGAGACCTTTTCTTAATACTGTAGGAGCTGTTATTAATTGTAATCAAGGAAAGGTGACCTTCAATGTTAATGACAAGGAACATACTGTCTATTTCCCCAAGAAGATTGAAAGGACTTATGGTTTAAATTCAATTGAACATGTTGAAGGCATTCAAGTTGGAGAAATATATTGTCCCATACCAAAAGAAAAATTTGAAACTATTATGATTGGGACAATTGCTATCAAGGTTGAGGTAACATAATCATTAATGGAATACAAAGTTTTGTCTCATATGCAATTGTTCTGGTAGCAAGACTTGATCAACCTTGCTAACAAAGGATTCCATTGAACAAAACAATGTTTTCATTATGATTATCCCCGTTTATTTCTATCCTTTGCATTTTAGTTTTTGCTTTCGTTTAGTTTCCTTTGTGTTGTTAGTTTGCTTGCATGCTAGAACTTCTGTAGTTCTAGCCTTGTTTTTATCTTTGCATCATGTTTCCAAAAATAAAAAAATATGTCTGTCAGAAAAATCATTCTTCTATTTCTGAAAATTGCCCAAAATAAAGTGTCTAAAAAAGTCCAGAAAATTCATATTAAATTTTTACGTAAAAAAAGGGGCAGAACAGTACCTGGTAGGTACTAGGGGGGCCCACCAGGCAGGCACACCATGTGGTGGCGCGGCCAGCCCTAGGTGGCGCCATGCCCTGGTGTGGGCCACCCCTGGCCCCCCACTACCTCTCTCTCCTGCCACTTTGTTCTCTCTCCCGAGTAAGCTCCAGTTCATAGCTCAAAATCGCGTTCTCTCTGTGCTTGCTCTCGATTTCTTCGATCTCTTTGCTCAGCCCATCTTTCTTGCTGAAATTTGGAGCAATTGTTCCTTGGTATGTGACTCCTCCCCTTATCCAAGTAGATTTGTGTTTGGTAGATTGTATGTTGAGTATTTTGCTGCTATAGGTGACTGGTTATGAGAGCTTGTAAGCTTGTTTTATGCTTAGAGATATTCTTTTGATGCATGTTTAGGCCTCTTGCAAGTCCCTTTGAGTAGAATCCTTAATTATATTTACTTTGCAATCACTTGTTTAATAGGTGTTTAAATTTCATAATAAAAGATGAGTGAACACCACCTAAACCAACATGAGCCTTGGGTGCCTGATGTCATGAAGGTTCACCGGGAGGAGGAAGTTTTTCCCTCCATTTATCCATGCTCTGAGTTCATGAGAGCTGCATGAATTCTACAAGATTTACACACTTTGGTTTCTAATGCAGGGTTAGAGCACTTTTTGGAAGATGAACCTTGTCAATTTGTGAAGCTAACCATGTCGGTGGTGCAGGATTTCAAATTTAGTCACTCTTTGCCTAACCCCATGGTCCATTACAAAATCTACAATATAGCTGTCGACTTGTCTCTTGATGATTTTTGGGTAGCTATTAAGGTACCTCAATGGGGATCATGTAAGAAGATTAAAGAGAGACCGGAACCACTCATGGAGTTATACGCAGAAATTTGTCAAGGGAGTAGCTTCTCGAAGGAGAATGGAAAAATCCGTAACATTCATCTTCCCTCCATTCGCTACTTTGCCTACTTTATTGCCAAGTGTGTTCTTGCTAGGAAAACTGCCAATAAGTTATCTTTGTTTGATCTAGCATTTATCTCTGCTGCTCTTAGACGAGATAGGTCTTACAACTTGGGTGCTTTGATAGCTTTCCGTCTTGCTGCTAACCGTGAGAAAGGTGGAATTTGTGGAGGCCTCATCGCTTCTCGTTTACTAGCATTGCATGGTTTAGTGCCTCATCATCTAGACTTACAGTTTCCCATAGAGAGGCTTGATTTCAATTCCATGATACAGCATAAATTTATTTCCTCGTGGGCTAGTTTGAGTGAGTTATCTTATGAAATAACCTTTCTCAAAGCTGGCTGGAGAAAGAGCAAGTCCGAGCATGTTGTTGTTTTGCCTGCACCTGTTTTGTTTAACCTTGATAACAGGGAAGGATGGTCCCTCACTGAGGAGGAGCTTGACACGTACTTGGGAGAGCTCTCCCAACAGGAGCAGGACCCTAGAAGGGAGGTTACGGATGATTCGGGCCAGCCCTCGAATGAGGGAGAGTCTTCATATCAGCAGGCCGCTTATGACTGGGGAGCCTCTTCTTCTTCTCATGGGCCCAGCTACGACCATTCTTACCAAGATCCACCCGCTTGGAACCCCTATTCATACATGGATTGATGCCCACTTAGGCCAAAAGCCTAAGCTTGGGGGGAGGTACGCCGACACCGCACTCATCTCCATATCATGTTGCGTCGGTCTTTGTATATTCATGTTTTCGTTCTCTTTTTAGTTTTCGTTCTTCTTTGCTTTTGCTTTCTAAAAACACAAAAAGACCAAAAATATTTCTATTGTTTGTCTTTGGTTTGCTTCTTCTTTTTGCCTTGGTTTGCTTTTCCCTTTTTTCCTTGTTGAACTATTAGAAAAAACCCAAAAAGATTTTGCTTTGCTTGTTTTTCTCTTTTGGTTCTCGTTTAAAAATCAAAAACACCAAAAATATTTGTCGTTCTTCTTTGGTTTTTGCGAGTATACTACAGGGTTCGGCAGTGCTCAGTGGATTATTGGTTTCATATTATTATTCAAGCCACACAAGTGAAGAGCAATAATGAGGATTAATGACAACTTGAGGCATGGTAAGAGGCTGGTAACGAACTCTATTTGTTTTCATTTTTGTACATATACTCATCATTGTGAGCTTGCTTAGTCCGTTCATGTAGAGTGTATGTTTTCTTTGGATGCTTAGTAGTTCTTGCTTTCTTGTGATTAGCTCCAGCTCACTAACAGTTTGTAGCATGTTTCATTAATGTTTGCTTGCATTACTCTATTCATAAATTGGTATGACACCGTGGTATCCTCCTCTGAATGTTTCATTTGATCAACTTGGCACATGCTCATGCATGCACATGACTGTGATAATCAGTTAAGCCTTGATGAATTATTTTGCCTTGAGGATCTTGAATCATTTTCATGCCATGAGTAGTCCTGTTTTGTTGCAAGCATGATAATGACAGCTACTGCTCTCTCGTTTATCGCTCCCTTACTATTGCTAGCCTTCACTTCCACTGAGTGTTTTACTCAAGTTTCCAACTCCCTAAACCAAATATTTCCAAAGTGTCCACCATACCTACCCATTAGCATCATTTGCTACTTCCGTGCATATTCAATATGCCTTGTTTTCTTCCGAATAAAATGTTTGCTTGTTATGAGGAAGTTAGTTAGTAAAGCTCCCACGAACTTGATGGCACACTTTATTTTCTTGCTCTTAATAAACTTGAAACATTGTGTCCTTCTTTGTTGCGCATATGCTTGCGCTTTATGAGTTGAAGTTAGAACCATGTATCATGGGGACCGCTTTCAATGCTTCATAGGTACTTTGTACTTAGTTGATATCATGTTCTTTTGCTTATGGATCCCGGCGGTGTGAAATAAAAGTGGAACTTGTAAGATCATGGAGTTTGTATGTATGTTAGAGAAACGCCTAGGCCGCTAGCCTAAGTCATGCCTAATCATGGTGGAAACTTGCAGCATAACCATAATGAGCATTCTATGAAGCATCCTCAATAAAAATCTATGCACATAGTAAATAAAAAGATCGCTAAGATGCTCATTGTCTACTTGCCTTGTCATTTTGATCATGGGATACCTCCCGTGTCATGTGCAAGGGGTACCCCATTGGCGGTTCTCTATGATACGTATATACTTACAATGAAAAGAGCTTACTTGTGACTGAAGTTGAGTAGCATGAGGATCGGTCTTCGTAAGTAAGGGGCATGAGACTTCAATTTATAACTTGTCAAGCATATCCTCTTAGTTGTGTCACTTTCACCTTAACCACATTAAAGATGCTTATGATAGGGGCAATGAGAGCTCAAAGCTAGCTAGTACCATACTTTCAGCATTTGAAAGCCTTTCAAATTATTCAAAACCTTTTCCTCTATCTGTTGAGTCTCCACTTATTCTTTGAGCACCTTCTTGAGAGCATAGTTGTCATCATTTGTGTTTGTTTCATTACTTGATTATTTGTGTTATGACTTTGATGCTTGTATCTTTGATATCTTTACTTCTAGTCATCACTTGAACTTCAGAGGTGCCTTGACATTCATAATCAAAGGCAAGCGAGATACCACTCTATCATACCTTTCTATGAGCATTGTAATGTTGCTTATGTTTGTGCTTCGTGCTACTTATTATTCTTGAATTGGAATCTCTTCATAGCTTGCAATGACTATTAACTAGATTCAGTTGCATACTCTTTATTATGAATTGTCTGAGTAGTTGATCACATTGCTGAGAATATTTACATCATCTGAAACAAATGTGTTCGTTAAAGCTCTTTTATCGCACTCAGTTTTCAACTGAATTGCTTGAGGACAAGCAATAAGCTAAGCTTGGAGGGAGTTGATACGTCCAAAACGTATCTACTTTCCCGAACACTTTTGCTATTGTTTCTCCTCTATACTTGTGTGATTTGGATGCAACTAATGCGGACTGACGTTGTTTTCAGCAGAATTGCCTTGGTGTCTACTTTTTGTGCAGAAAATCAACTATCAGGAAAAATCCCGAAAAATATGCCAAAACTTCTACTTCACCCGAAGACTCCGGGAGCCAAAATACGAGACAGAGAAGAGCCCTGTGGTAGCCACACCACCTGGTGGCGCGGGCCAAGCCAGGCCGCGCCAGGGGGTGGTGTGGGCCCCCCAGGGACCCCATCGGCCTCTCTCTTCGCCTATAAGGAGCCTTCTGACCTAAAAACTCTAGGGGGTTTGACGTTTTTCCAGAAGGAGTTCCGCTCCGCCGCCACCACCAGATTCCACGAAACAGCACCAGAAACTCCGTTCTGGCACCTTGCCGGGACGAGGAATTGGAGGAGATCATCGCCATCATCATCACATCGCTTCTCCATCGACCATCCATGTTTCCCCCATCTATGAGTGAGTAATCCCCCGCTGGAGGCTATCGAAATGGTAGGAATTGGATGAGATCGTTCATGTAATGGCATCAGATTGTTAGGGCATAGTGCCTAGTATCTTTTATTAGTGCTTTATGACTTTTTTGTGACTTGTTGTGCTTAATGCTTGTCACTAGGGCCCGAGTGCCATGATTTCAGATCTGAACTTGTTATTGATTCATTATGATAGTATTGTTTCTGGTCTTATCTACAAGTTGTATACACATGTCGTTGTCCGGAACCTATGGCCCCGAAGTGATAGAAATCGGGATAACTGGAAGGGAAAGGCTTTGGTGTGAGGATCACATGTCTTCACGGAGTGTTAATGCTTTGCTCCGGTGCTCTATTGAAAGGAGCACCTTAATTGCCAGTAGTTCCCTAGAGGCCCCGCTGCAAACGGGCTGGCAGGACAAAAGATGTTGTGCAAGTTCTCATTGCGAGCACGTATGACTATATATGGAACGCATGCCTAGGATTGTCTAGTACTTGGGTGCTTTATCTTATTTATCTGCAATTGCCCTATGTTCTGATTGCTATGTGAATTGTCTTGTCCATGCAACGCCCGTCCATCCATCCCTATGCCTATCGCACTCGAATCCCACGGTTTACTGCTTTTGTTACTACTGTCTTTGCTTTACTACTACTGTTACTTTAGTATTCCTACTACAAAACTGTTGCTACTGATAAACTACTGTGAGCAAGATTGTTTCCAGGTGCAGCTGAATTGACAACTCAGTTGTTAAGGCTTATAAATATGCTTTGGCTCCCATTGTGTCGAATCAATAAATTGGGTTTCACTTCCCTCGAAAATACTGCGATACACCCCCTATACTTGTGGGTCATCATGCTGTTTCGTGGAATCTGCTGGTGGTGGCGGAGCGGAACTCCTTCTGGAAAAACGTCAAACCACCCTTGGTTTTTAGGTCAGGAGGCAACTTATAGGCGAAGAGCGAGGCCGAGGGGGTGCCTGGGGCGGCCAGACCACCCCCTGGCGTTGCTAGGCCTGGCCCGCGCGGCCAGGTGGTGTGGCCAGGCCCCAGCCCCTCTCCGTCTCGTATTCTAGCTCCTGGTGTCCCTTGGTGAAAAACTGACTTTGGCTTTTGTCCCATCCAATTCCGAGAATATTCATTTTCTGACTTTCCTGGAACCAAAAATAGCAAAAAAACAGGCAGCTAGCACTGTGGCTCTTGTTAATAGGTTAGTCCAAGAAATCATATGAAAAGTACTCCAAAGTGTGGAAAAAACATAAGAAAGTAGATAAAACCAAGCATGGAACATCAAAAATTATGGATACGTTTGCAACGTATCAGCCAACCATGTCCAGGAACCCTAGCGTCATGCTGGGATTCAACTACAACATGCATTGTAGCACCAGTTTGAAAGATGCCACATCACCACACCCACTTTGATGTGTGTGTGTATCAATGTGCATCATTGTGTTTTTGGAAAATAACACATGCAATGATGCCACTCCAGCATGTGGCCAACCATTTCTAGGAACCCCAGCATCATGCTGGGATTTAGCTGCCACATGCATTATAGCACCAGATTGAAAGAAGCTGCATCACCACACCCACTTGTATGTGTGTGTGTGTATCAATGTGCATCATTGTGGTTTTGGAAAGAACACAAGCAACGATGCCACTCTAGCATATGGCCAACCATGTCTAGGAACCCTAGCAGTATGCTAGGATTCATCTTCAACATGCATTGTAGCAACAGTTTGAAAGATGCTGCATCACCACACCCATTTGGATGTGTGTGGATCAATGTGCATCATTGTGGTTTTCGAAAATAACACATGCAATGATGCCACTCCAGCATGTGGCCAACCATGTACACGAACCCTAGCAACATGTTGGGATTCAACTGCCACATGCATTGTAGCACCAGTTTGAAAGATGTTGCATCACCACACCCACTTGGATGTATGTGTGTGTATCATTGTGCATCATTATGGTTTTGGAAAAGAACACATGCAATGATGCCACTCAAGCATGTGGCCAACCATGTCCAGGAAACCTATAATCATGCTGGGATTCAACTACAACATGCATTGTAGCACTGGTTTGAAATATGATGCATCACCACACCCACTTGGATGTGTGTGTGTATCAATGTGCATCATTGTGGTTTTGAAAAAGAACACATGCAATGATGCCACTCCAGCATGTGGCCAACGATGTCCAAGAACCCTAGTAGCATACTGGGATTCAACTACCACATGCATTGTAGCACCAGTTTGAGAGATGCTGTATCACTACACCCCCTTAGCTGTGTGTGTGTGTATCAATGTGCACCATTGTGGTTTTGTAAAAAGACACATGCACTAAGGTCACTCTACCATGTGGCCAACCATGTCCAGGAACCCTAGCAACATGCTATTATTCAACTTCAACATGCATTGTAGCATCAGTTTGAAATATATTGCATCACCACACCCACTTGGATGTGTGTGTATCAATGTGCATCATTATGGTTTTGGAAAAGAGCACATGCAATGATGCCACTCCAGCATATGGCCAACCATGTGCAGGAACCCTAGCAGCATCCTGGGATTCAACTGCAACATGCATTGTAGCACGCGTTTGAAAGATGTTGCATCACCACACCCACTTGGATGTTTGTGTGTATCAATCTGCATCATTGTGATTTTGTAAAATAACATATGCAATGATGCCACTCCAGCATGTGGCCAACCATGTCCGAACCCTAGCAGCATGCTGGGATTTAACTAGAACATACATTCTAGCACCAGTTTTAAAGATGCTACATCACCACACCCACTTGGATGTGTGTGTGTGTGTATCAATGTCATTGTTGTTTTTGAAAAGAACACATCAATGATGCCACTCCAGCATGTGGCCAACCATGTCTAGGAACCCTAGCAGCATGCTGGGATTTAACTGCCACTTGCATTATAGCACCAGTTTGAAAGAAGCTGCATCACCACACCCACTTGTATATGTGAGTGTATCAATGTGCATCATTGTGGTTTTGGAAAGAACACATGCAACGATGCCACTCTAGCATATGGCCAACCATGTCCAGGAACCCTAGCAGTATGCTGGGATTCAACTTCAACATGCATTGTAGCACCAGTTTGAAAGATGCTGCATCACCACACCCATCTGGATGTGTGTGTAACAATGTGCATCATTGTGGTTTTGGAAAATAACACATGCAATGATGCCACTCCAGCATGTGGGCAACCATGTCCACGAACCCTAGCATCATGCTGGGATTCAACTACCACATGCATTGTAGCACAAGTTTGAAAGATGTTGCATCACCACACCCACTTGGATGTATGTGTGTGTATCAATGTGCATCATTATGGTTTTGGAAAAGAACACATGCAATGATGCCACTCCATCATGTGGCCAACCATGTCTAGGAACCCTATAAGCATGTTGGGATTCAACTTCAACATGCATTGTGGCACTAGTTTGAAATACGATGGATCACCACACCCACTTGGATGTTTGTGTGTATCAATGTGCATCATTGTGGTTTTGAAAAAGAACACGTGCAATGATGCCACTCCAGAATGTGGCCAATGATGTCCAAGAACCCTAGTAGCATGCTGGGATTCAACTACCACATGCATTGTAGTACTAGTTTGAAAGATGCTGCATCACCACACCCACTTAAATGTGTGTGTGTATCAATGTGCATCATTGTGGTTTTGTAAAATAACACATGCAATGAGGTCACTCTACCATGTGGCCAACCATGTCCAGGAACCCTAGCAGCATGCTAGGATTCAAATGCAACATGCATTGTAGCATCAGTTTGAAATATGTTGCATCACCACACCCACATGGATGTGTGTGTATCAATGTGCATCATTATGGTTTTGGAAAAGAACACATGCAATGATGCCACTCCAACATGTGGCCAACCATGTGTAGGAACACTAGCAGCATCCTGGAATTCAACTACAACATGCATTGTAACACCCGTTTCAAAGATGCTGCATCACCACACCCACTTGGATGTGTGTGTATCAATGTGCATCATTGTGGTTTTCGAAAAGAACACATGAATGATGCCACTCCAGCATGTGGCCAACCATGTCCAGGAACCCTAGAAGCATGCTGGGATTCAACTGCAACATGCATTGTAACACCAGTTTGAAAGATGCTGCATCACCACACCCACTTGGATATGTGTGTATGTATCAATGTGCATCATTATGTTTTTTGGAAAGAACACATGCAATGATGCCACTCCAGCATGTGGCCAACCATGTCTAGGAACCCTAGAAGCATGCAAGGATTCAACTACAACATGCATTATAGCACGACTTTGAAAGATGCTGCATCACCACACCCACTTGGATGTTAGTGTGTATCAATCTACATCTTTGTGGTTTTGTAAAATAACACAGGCAACGATGCCACTCCAACATGTGGCTAACCTTGTTCAGGTACCATAGCAGCATGCTGGGATTCCACTGCAACATGCATTATAGTACCAGTTTGATAAATGCTGCATCACCACACCCACTTGGATGTGTGCGTGTATCAATGTGCACCATTGTGGTTTTGGAAAAGAAAACATGCAATGATGCCACTCCAGCATGTGGCCAACCATGTCCAAGAACTCTAGCAGCATGCTGGGATTCAACTACAACATGCATTGTAGCACATGTTTGAAAGATGTTGCATCATCAGCCTCACTTGGATGTGTGTATGTATTAATGTGCATCATTGTGGTTTTCTAAAACAACACATGCAATTATGCCACTCCAGCATGTGGCCAACCATGTCGAGGAACCCTAGCAATATGCTGGAATTCAACTACAACATGCATTATAGCACCAGTTTGATAGATGCTGCATCACCACACCCACTTGGATGTGTGTGTATCAATGTGCATCATTATTGTTTTTAAAAATAATGCATGAAATGATGCAACTCCAACAAGTGGCCAACGATGACCAGGAACCCTTGCAGCATGATGGGATTCAACTGCCACATGCATTGTAGCACTAGTTTGAAAGATGCTACATCACCACACACACTTGGATGTGTGTGTATCAATGTGCATCATTGTGGTTTTATGAAACAACAAATGCAATTATGCCACTCTAGCATGTGGCTAACCATGTGCAGGAACCCTAGCAGCATGCTGTGATTCAACTGCAACATGCATTATAGCAGCAGTTTGAAAGGTGCCGCATCACCACACCCACTTGGATGTGTGTGTACCAATGTGCATCATTGTGGTTTTCGAAAAGAACACATGCAATGATGCCACTCCAGCATGTGGCCAACCATGTCAAGGAACCCTAGTAGCATGCTACGATTCCACTACAACATGCATTGTATCATCAGTTTGAAAGACGTTGCATCACCTCACCCACTCGGATGTGCGCGTGTGTACCAATATCCATCATTGTGGTTTTGGAAATGAACACATGCAATGATGCCACTCCAGCATGTGGCCAACCATGTCTAGGAACCCTAGCAGCATGCTAGGATTCAACTACAACATGCATTGTAGCATCAGTTTTAAAGATGTTGCATCACCACACCCACTTGGATTCATGTGTGTATCAATGTGCATCATTGTGGTTTTGGAAAAGAACACATGAACTGATGCCACTCCAGCATGTGTACAACCATGTCCAGGATCCCTACCAGCATGCTGGATTCAACTACAACATTCGTTGTAGCGCCGGTTTGAAAGATGCTGCATCACCACACCCACTTGGATGTGTGTATGTGTGTGTACCAATGTGCATATTGTGGTTTTGGAAAATAACACATGCAATGACGCCACTCCAGCATGTGGCCAACCATATCCAGCAACCCTAGCATCATGCTGGGATTCAACTGCCACATGCATTGTACCACAAGTTTGAAAGATGTCGCATCACCACACCCACTTGGATGTATGTGTGTGTATCAATGTGCATCATTGTGGTTTTGGAAAAGAACACATGCAATCATGCCACTCCAGCATGTGGCCAAGCATATCTAGGAGCCTAGTACCATGCTGGGATTTAAATGCAACATGCATTGTAGCACTAGTTTGAAAGATGCTGCATCACCACACCCACTTGGTTGTGTGTGTATCAATGGGCATCATCGTGGTTTTGTCCAGGAACCCTAGCAGCATGCCTGGATTCAACTACAAGATGCATTGTAGCACCGGTTTGTAAGATGACGCATCACCACATCCTCTTGGATGTGTGTGTGTATCAATGTGCATCATTATGGTTTTCGAGAAGAACACATGCAGTGAAGTCGCTCCAGCATGTGGCCAACGATGTCCAGGAACCCTAGCAGCATGCTGGGATTCAAGTACAACATGCATTGTAGCATCAATTTGAAAGATGTTACATCACCTCACCCACTTGGATGTGTGTGTGTATCAATGTGCATCATTGTGTTTTTGGAAAATAACACATGCAATGATGCCAATCCAGCATGTGGACAACCATGTTGAGGAACCCTAATAACATGCTATGATTCATATGCAACATGCATTGTAGCACCAGTTTTAAAGATGCTGCATCACCACACCCACTTGGATGTGTATGTGTGTCAATTTGCATCTTTATGGTTTTGGAAAATAACACATGCAAGGATGCCACTCCAGCATGTGGCCAACCATGTCTAGGAGCCGTAGCAGCATGCTGGGATTCAACTACAATATGCATTGTAGCACCAGTTAGAAATATATTGCATCATGAAACCCACTTTGATGTGTGTGTGTATTAATGTGCACCATTGTGGTTTTGGAAAACAACACATGCAGTTATGCCACTCTAGCATCTGGCCAATCATGTCGAGGAACCCTAGCAACATGCCGCAACATGCATTGTAGCACCAGTTTGAAAGATGCTGCATCACCATACCCACTTTGATGTGTGTATCAATGTGCATAATTATGGTTTTTAAAAAGAACACATGCAATGATGCCACTCTAGCATGTGGCCAACGATGTCCATGAACCCTAGCAGCATGCTAGGGTTCAACTGCCAGATGCATTATAGCACCAGTTTGCAAGAGGCTACATCACCAAACCCACTTGGATGTGTGTGTATGTATCAATATGCATCATTGTGGTTTGTAAAACAACAAATGCAATTATCCAACTCCAGCATGTGGCCAACAATGTGTAGGAACCCTAACAACATGCTAGGATTCAACTACAACATGCATTGTATCATTAGTTTCAAAGATGTTGCATCACCAGACCCACTTAGATGTGTTTGTGTATCAATGTCCATCATTGTGGTTTTGGAAAAGAACACATACAATGATGCCACTCCAACATGTGGCCAACCATGTCTATACCCTAGCAACATGCTAGGAATCAACTTCAACATGCACTGTAGCAGTAGTTTGAAAGATATTGCATCACCACACCCACTTGGATGTGTGTATATAAATGTGCATCATTGTGTTTTTGGAAAAGAACACATGCAACGATTCTAATCTAGCATGTGGCCAACCATGTTGAGGAACCCTAGTAGCATGCTAGGATTCATATGCAACATGCATTGTAGCACCAGTTTGAAAGATGACGCGTCACCACAGCCACTTGGATGTTTTTGTGTGTGTCAATGTGCATCATTATGGTTTTGGAAAAGAACACATGAAATGATTCCACTCCAACATGTGGCCAACAATGTCTAGGAAACATAGCAGCATGTTGGGATTCAACTGCAATATGCATTGTAGCACCAGTTTGAAAGATGTTGCATCACCACACCCACTTGGATGTGTGTGTGTATCAATGCGCATCATTGTGGTTTTTGAAAAGAACACATGTAATGATGCCACACTAGGAAGTGGTCAACCATGTCCAGGAACCCTAGCAGCATGCTGGGATTCAACTACCACATGCATTGTATCACTAGTATCAAAGATGATGCATCACCACACCCACTTGAATGTGTGTGTGTATCAATGTGCATCATTGTGGTTTTGGAAAACAACACATGCAATGATGTCACTCTACACTACTGCATAAAGGCTTATAGCCTCTAGGTGATTAGTGACAGACAAAACTATGCCCGTCACTAGTAAGTATTCCTAGTGACAGGCAAAGATAAGCCTGTCACTAGTTCGAAATACTAGTGACAGGCGCGGAATATTAACTGTCACTAGTACTTTTTTGGAAGCTACCAAATAGAAAAAAAAAAATTAGTGACAGACGTCTATAAATGCCTGTCATTGAGTCACTAATATTTTTCATGGAGGCTGACTAAAAAGGACAATTTATTAGCGAAGGACATCGCTAAATGCCAGTTACTAGTAAATAAGTAATTTTTCTGTAGCCGACCCGACCAGACCGGCTGATGCCACCTCTCACCTTTTGCTCTATGTGATGAAGCAAACGTACAAGACACAAGCAATTCTATTCCTAATCAATCGTGTACGTGTATGTGCTATCAGATTCTTTCCTTCTGCCTTGGATGACATGGTGGAGGCGGCAAGAGGCCGGATGTGTAACTTACGTTTTTTAAACTACAACGTGTAACTTACGTTTATTAAACACATGCTGGAGCTAATCTATTCGTACACAGTGTATGGATGATGACACGGTCGCGCGGTCAACAGTTGTGAGGCTTGAGTTCAAAGAAAAAACAAAAAAAAACAACAATTGTGCGGCTTTGGGCCGGCTCTTTTGATCGGTTGTATGTCTCCATCTCCAGTAATATAGGAAAAGCTAGAGCGGCATATCCAAAACATCTCAGCAATATGATCATCGAGATCAATGGTTCCGATTACCACCAAAACATGGTTAGACGCGACCAGACCCACGCCTAATCCACCACTGCGACAAAACCCAAACGCCACCGCACGAGGCAGAAGATACCACCGTGATTGGTCCCCCACGACGCGATTTCACCGGCGCCGCATCACCCCCTGCACCAGACTGCATCCAAGGGAACCGCCCCCCTCACCGCCGGCCCAGTGCCCTACCACCCCTCCCACCGTGATTTGGGAGCCATTGTGACAAACGTTGCCGGCCGCACTACCTTGGATGCTGGCCGCGGCCGCCGCCCGTGCGATCTAGCCACCGCGCTGCACGCGAGGCCGCCTTGCCACCCCTCCTGCAGTTGCCATCCAAAACTAGGTCATGAAACTAGTAGTCATCTCCTTTGATTCGTAAATTCTCCTCTCTGATTTTTTTGTCCGTGGCTTTTGATGATAGCTGACATAAACTTCTAAATCAATGACGGGATCATAGGAGTCCTCCGCTGCATGGCAAGGAGCCCGTTGTCGTCTTCTCACCAAGTCAGGCTCGTGCCTATTTGCCTCCAGGGCCGATGGAGTGTCATTTCCGGGATCTGTTACTGTTGTTGTTAGCAAGACTGCACAGCCGAACAGGTGATACTTCCAATGGAACCAATGGGTCATGGCTGCCCTTCTTCCTAAGCAAACATGGCGTATTCAATTTTTTGTCCTTTGGACATCAAGGTTTTCATATTCCTCTTCCCTTGAGTTACCTTTTATGTGTACAAATTTCTTGTGCATAATAAAGTAAACAAAATACTTGGACTAGCTAATTTATGTTCTTTTGTTATATAGTCTCGCAAGCAAGTAAGTAGATGTCAAATACACAGACATGTTTGATAATGGTATCTATGACGTCAGGTTATGATATGATGCCGGCGAAATCGGTTTTATCTATGCCATCAGGTTATGAATGATATTCTACCAGAAAAGGATGTTCTCTTTCAAACAGTGATCAACGTGTGCACCTGGATTAAGTTAAGTAGTACTTGGTTTTTGCTATGGATGAAACGTACTTTTATTAATGTTGCATGCGCATGTGCTTTCTAAATTTGGTAGTGATATATCAAAATAAATTAGAGTACTAGCACTTTTATTTTCATGGTGATAGTTTTATATCATGATGTGAAGACGAGCTAAAACACTGAATCTGGTTGGTGATGAGCCCTTGGACTTTTTTCTTTAAATGTTACACATCTGCCATGTTTGTGCCTGGGCAGTATTCACTTTGGAAGCGGGGAAGGCAGGGCTTGATTTACACATCACAACATCACTAGCTGCTTGCCCAAGCAAAATGCAGATGGCACACAACTAGAAAAAATGTGCCTTCGGGGTTGGAGGAATGCTCCACTATAGGACAACTGATGATGTTTTCAGCCTTAAAATCAAGAATGATCATTGTGGAACTACATATGTAAGTAATTATTACATAGAGGTGGAGGTACCATCAGATTGTTTCTTGTACAGAAAGTTGCGTTTGTTCTGATTTTTTTCACTTTTAGGATACTTTTGGTTGGATGGGATAGCATACAATAAGTCTTCCATGTTATATGTTGTACCACACAAGTGGAGGTACCATCCTTTGTCCGCTTTTCTTGAAGATAATATATATTCTTTCCCAAGGAATTCTCTTCATACTTTTGAGTTTCACTTCTGAAGCTGATGATGTTTGAAATATGAATGCAAAAGATATGATTTTTTGGTCTTATTATTTTACATGAAGTTCTACTGTATTGTCATGTTCAAAAGATATAGTTCTTAGTTTGCAGTATTTTCAAGGGAGCAAGGTTTTGATACTTACTTCTTGATGACATGCAAATACTAGCTTGTGGAGAATATTTCTCTGATGTTATAACTCACACTGTTTGCTAGATTTCGTGTAGAAAATTAATTATGAAGAAAAGATTAAGTGATATGTCCCATGTTGGACAAAATAAAAGATCTCTTTTATTGCTTACTGCTTTTTAACATGCATACGTTAAGGTTGTACCTGGTGACAAGGAAAGATAGAATCTGTATCATATCAGTAACTCTTTCAATAGCTTCACACTGATTTTTTGAATTATTTAGAAACTATCTTCCCTTTACACTTTAGAGAAATGCATTGCACGAAATGAATTCAAATGGTGTAATGAGCACGTGCAATAGTACGAATTTAATAAATAATACTAGTGATATATGCAAACAACGATCTTTTATATTCAGACTATTGTATTCAAATACATGAAAAAGCAGGGGTACCTACTTCAGGGCCTTGCGTGTTCAAAATAAATCTAGCTAGTTTTGAGTACTTTACAATGCTGCTTTAATCTTGACATGCTTGTCAGACATATATTAGCTCCCGGATTCAATAATTGATAGTCTCTAGTTTCTTGATATGTCCTTGTTATGTGTCTTTAGTCGATCTATGTATGCTTATTCGTTTGGACTTGTATGGAAAATGCAAAGCTTCGGTTGTGGTACACTATATACCATGAAAGCATACATGATATATTATATGCTCATTTCCTTGTTTGTATCAGATTAAGCATGCCATCAGTGTCCGGCGAGATTCGGGTCCATACAAGAAAGACGTAATGAAATAATTTGCACCTCAACAACATGATGGAAATCTCGAACAGTAGAAGGAACTTGTAACTATGCACATGACCATAATACATGTACTGTGGTGGTGCTTCTTTTTATAGTTCAAACTTGTTTCTAGATAAGTTATCAAGGAACTATTATTCCTTTGTAAATGATAGATTACGTGTTCAGTGTGTTAGATGTGCAAATATTATGTCATATTGGTTTATGTGAGTACCATTGGTACAAATAATATTGTGCAATTTGAAATATTCGAGAAATGCATTTTATATTCTTATAACATCTGATTGTGTCATTTGGAATATAACAAGGAAAAAACATTTAATTTTTTTATTTCCAAAATTCAACCTAGTGACGGGCCTATTCTGCAGTAGTGCTAGCTTGTGGCCAACCATGTCCATGAACCTAGCACCATGCTGGGATTCAACTGCAACATGGATTGTAGCATCAGTTTGAAAGATGTTGCATCACCACACCCACTTGGATGTGTGTGTATCAATGTGCATCATTATAGTTTTGGAAAAGAACAAATGCAATGATGCCACTGAAGGATGTGGCCAACCATGTGTAGGAACCCTAGAAGCATCCTGGGATTCAACTACAACATGCATTGTAGCACGAGTTTGAAAGATGCTGCATCACCACACCCACTTGGATGTTTGTGTGTATCAATCTGCATCATTGTGGTTTTGTAAAATAACACATGTAATGATGCCACTCCAGCATGTGGCCAACCATGTCCATGAACCCTAGCAGCATGCTGGGATTTAACTACAACATGCATTATAGCACCAGTTTTAAAGATGCTACATCAACACACCCTTTTGGATGTGTGTTTATCAATGTGCATCATTGTTATTTTCGAAAAGAGCACATCAATGATGCCACTCCAGCATGTGGCCAACCATATCGAGGAACCCTAGCAGCATGTTGGGATTCAAATGCAACATGCATTGTAGCACCAGTTTAAAAGATGATGCATCACCACACCCAGTTTGATGTGTGTGTGTGTATCAATGTGCATCATTATGGTTTTTGAAAAGAACACATGCAATGATTCCACTCTAGCATGTGGCCAACCATGTCTAGGAACCCTAGAGGCATGCTAGGATTCAACTACAACATGCATTGTAGAACTAGTTTGAAATATGATGCATCACCACACCCACTTGGATGTGTGTGTGTGTCAATGTGCATCATAACTTTTTTTTAAAGAACGCATGCAATGATGCCACTCCAGCATGTGGCCAATGATGTCTAGGAACCCTAGCAGCATGCTGGAATTCAACTACCACATGCATTGTAGCACCAGTTTGAAAGATGCTGCATCACTACACCCACTTGGATGTGTGTGTGTATCAATGTGCATTATTTTGGTTTCGTAAAATAGCACATGCAATGATGCCACTCAAGCATGTGGCCAACCATGTCTAGGAACCCTAGCAGCATGTTGCGATTCAACTGCAACATGCATTGTTGTACCAGTTTTAAAGATGCTATATCACCACACCCACTTGGATGTGTGTGTGTGTGTGTATCAATGTGCATCATTTTGGTTTTCGAAAACAACACAACAATGATTCGACTCTAGCATGTGGCTAACCATGTCTATGAACCCTAGCAGCATGTTGGGATTCAACTACAACATCAATTGTAGCATCAATTTCAAAGATGTTGCATCACCACACCCACTTGGATGTGTGTGTCTATGTATCAATGTGCATCATAATGGTTTTGGAAAAGAACACATTCAATGATGCCACTCGAGCACGTGGCTAACCATGTCCAGGAACCCTAGCAGCATCCTGGGATTCAACTATAACATGCATTGTAGCTCCAGTTTGAAAGATTCTGCATCGCCACACCCACTTGGATGTGTCTGTAAGTGTATCATTGTGCATCATTGTGGTTTTGGAAAATAACACATGCAATGATGCCACTCCAGCATGTGTATAACCATGTCCAGGAACCCTAGCAGCATGCTGGATTCAACTACGGCATGCATTGTAGCACCGGTTTGAAAGATCTTGCATCACCACACCCACTTGGATGTGTGTATCAATGTGCATCATTGTGGTTTTGGAAAAGAACACATGCAATGATGCCACGCCAGCATGTGTACAACCATGTCTAGGAACACTAGCATCATGTTGGGATTCAATTGCCACATGCATTGTAGCACCAATTGGAAACATGCTGCATCACCACACCTACTTGGATGTGTGTGTGTATCAATGTGCATCATTGTGGATTTCGAAAAGAACACATGCAATGATCCCCCTGCAACATCTGGCTAACCATGTCCAAGAACCCTAGCAGCATGCTGGGATTCAACTGCAACATGCATTGTAGCATTAGTTGGAAAGATGCCGCATCACCACACCCACTTGGATGTGTGTGTATCAATATGCATCATTGTGGATTTGGAAAATAACACATGCAATGATGTCAGTCCGGCATGTGGCTAACCATGTTCAGGAACCCTAGCATCATGCTGGGATTTAAGTGCCACATGCATTATAACACTAGTTTGAAAGAAGCTGCATCACCACACCCACTTGGATGTGTGTGTCTATCAATGTGCACCATTGTGGTTTTGGAAAAGAATACATGCAATGATCCCACTCCAGCATGTGGGTAACCATGTCCAGGAACTCTAGCAGCATGCTGGGATTCAACTACAACATGCATTGTAGCACTAGTTTGAAAGATGTTGCATCATCAGACCCACTTTGATGTGTCTGTTTGTGTATAAATGTGCATCATTTTGGTTTTGGAAAAGAACACATGCAATGATGCCACTCCAACATGTGTCCAATCATGTCTAGGAACCCTAGCAGCATGTTGGGATTCAACTACAACATGCATTGTAACCCAAGTTTGAAAGATGTTGCATCACCACACCCACTTGGATGTGTGTGTATCAATGTGCATCATTGTGGTTTTGGAAAAGAACACATGCAATGATGCCACTCCACATGTTGTACAACAATGTCCAGGAACCCTAGCAACATGTTGGATTCAACTGTAGCATGCATTATAGCACCAGTTTGAAAGATGCTGCATCACCACACTCACTTGGATGTGTGTGTGGGTATCAATGTGCATCATTGTGGTTTTGGAAAATAACACATGCAATGATGCCACTCCAGCTGTGGCCAACCATGTCCAGGAACCCTAGCATCATGCTGGGATTCAACTGCAACATGCATTGTAACACTAGTTTGCATGATGTCGCATCACCACACCCACTTGGATGTGTGTGTATCAATATGTATCGTTGTGGATTTGGAAAATAACACATGCAATGATGTCAGTCCAGCATGTGGCCAACCATGTCCAGGAACCCTAGCATCATGCTGGGATTTAAGTGCCACATGCATTATAACACCAGTTTGAAAGAAGCTGCATCACCACAATTCTATGTGTGTGTATCAATGTGCATCATTGTGGTTTCGGCAAAGAACACATGCAATGATGCCACTCTAGCATGTGGCCAACCATGTCTAGGAACCCTAGCAGCATGCTGGGCTTCAAGTTCAACATGCATTGTAGCACCAGTTTGAAAGATTCTACATCACCATTCCCATTTGGATGTGTGTGTGTATCAATGTGCATTATCGTGGTTTTGGAAAATAACACATGCAATGATGCCCCTCCAGCTTGTGGCCAACCATGTCCATGAACCCTAGCAGCATGCTGGGATTCAAGTGCCACATGCAATGTAACACCAGTTTGAAAGATGCTGCATCACCACAACCACTTGGATGTGTGTGTATCAATGTTCATCATTATGGTTTTGTAAAAGAACACATGCAATGATGCCACTCCAGCATGTGGCCAACCATGTCCAGGAACCATCGAAACATACTAGGATTCCACTACAACATGCATTGTAGCACTAGTTTCAAATATGATGCATCACCAAACCCACTTGAATGTGTGTGTATCAATGTGCATCATTGTGGTTTTGAAAAAGAACACATGCAATGATGCCACTCCAGCATTTGGCCAATGATGTCTAGGAACCCTAGCAGCATGTTGGGATTCAACTACCACATGAATTGTACCACCAGTTTGAACGATGCTGCATTGCCACACCCACTTGCATGTGTGTGTATCAATGTGCATGAATGTGGTTTTGTAAAATAACACATGCAATGATGCCACTCCAGCATGTGGCAAACCATGTCCAGGACCCTAGTAGCTTGCTGGGATTTAATGGCAACATGCATTGTAGCACAAGTTTGAAAGATGTTGCATCACAACACCAACTTGGTTGTGTGTGTATCAATGTGCATGGTTGTGGTTTTGGAAAAGAACACATGAAATGATGCCACTCCATCATGTAGCTAACCATGTCTAGGAACCCTAGCAACATGCTGGGATTCAACTCTGACATGCATTATAACAACAGTTGGAAAGGTGCTGCATCACCACACCCACTTGGATGTGTGTGTGTTTGTGTTTCAATGTGCATCATTTTGGTTTTGGAAAATAACACATGTAATGATGCCACTCCAGCATGTGGCTAACCATGTTCAGGAACCCTAGAAGCATGATGGGATTCAACTTCAACATGCATTGTAACACAAGTTTGATAGATGCTACATCACCACACCAACTTGGATGTGTGTGTATTTGTTGGGGGGATACCCTCGGGTAGGGTAACACCTGGGTATAAGGGCCGAGTTAGCCGGGGTACGGCGCTGTCAAAGCAACTGCTGACCGGGTCACCTCAGGGCAGGCCGCCCGGCTCATGGGGCTCCTCCTTGACTATGGTCCGGCCGGCATAAGATTTATGACGGCCATGTCTATTTGTTTTGCAGGTAACTTGGTAAGCCGGATTAGCTATATGCTAGCCGGGTTATCTTAGATTCCAAGAGAAGGAATCCGCCGCTGGTCAAAAGGTGGCTTTATTAGCTGTAGCATGAGCTAAGTAAAGTAAAGAAGGGGTCCAGCGGGTTAGGGGCGACCAAGGGGACGTAGGCAAAGCCGTATGACGGAGCCCGTGTCTGGTGACGCCAAAAGACAAGGATTACGCCATGGGTTACATCCAAAGCCCGGACGAGCCGTTAAAGGGAATAAAGAAGCATCTGCTTTAGGAAAGGAGCATATTCGTAGGATATGCTGCCACCTGTGCCCTAGAATTGTAACCTGGGCTTCCCTATATAAGGAGCATCGGGGCCTCCATAGAGAGGGACGGCCGATAGATCAATCATTTTCTGTCTAAGGTAGAACTCTAGGACTAGTTGATAGGGAGTAGGAGACATCGCCTCCTTCTTGCTGAGAGCCTCAAGAGCACTTGTAAACACCAGTTGATAGAGAATATACAAGAACTTCTGTGCGTGGAATCACCATGCTCTCCCTCCCTGGATTCCCCTAGCACTCATTGGCCCCATCTTTAACCTATCCATGGCATCTGCCATGCCACCACCACGACAGTTGGCGCCCACCGTGGGGCTCGTGGTGCTAGCAGGGGTGACAGTTCAGACGAGAAATATCTCAAGCACCGGCGAGCGTATCGTCTCAGGCTTGGTTCAGCGCTTTCGAGCGCTGGAGTACGTCGGCGACAACGCGGGAAGCTTTAGTAGGCACCCTCCACCGTGCAACGACGTCTTCCTCAAGCTTGGCGCACACAAGATCTACGTCAGCGTGGACAAGTCCTGCATTCACCCACGGCACATCGTCGAGGGAGGCGAGCCACCTCTTAGCGCAGCTCGTGGAGTGTGTATCACTCGCCCCACTAGCAGCGTTGAGGTCCTGATGACCGCGCCAGACGCGGGACCAAGCAAAGATCCAATACCAGAGCCAGAGGTAACACCAAAGCAGACCATGTCTAGGTTTCCTCCACTAAAAAGGCCAGAGAATGTGCTCCAGGAAGTGATAGATAGCTTAGCAACGCCAATAGGACCAGTGGTAGATCCGGCGCAGGCACAAGTTGAGTTAGAGGAAACTAGGCGGAAAATGTTAGCTAGAGCAATGAAAGTAGCAGAGCTTCATCGGTCGTTGAACATCACCTTGAGAGAGTATGCTAAGCCAAACTATATTGATGGAGTGAAAATCCGGGGCAGGAACCTGATCACTGAGATTGACAAGGAGTACGAGCCTAGGATGGGTCAAACAACCACAATAGTAACAAGATGGTTGGGTCGGTACAGTACCTCGACAAAGAACCTCATGGCAGCAAAGAACTTTCAGCTTGCTAGAGGAACCCGAACTTATGATGGTAGTACCAGGCCAGAGGATTGGCTGATTGACTATGCCACATCAGTCAAGATCGCAACAGGAAATTTGAGATGGGTGGTGAGGTATGTACCACAGATGCTGGAAGGACCAGCGCAAGTTTGGTTGAACAATTTTCCACCAGGAAGCATAAACTGTTGGTTGGATTTCTAGGAGCTGTTCGTTAGCAATTTCTCAAGCACTTACGAGACACCCAATAGACCACAAACCCTTGCATTATGCCGGCAGAGACGGAATGAGCCAAATAGAGATTTCCTGACTCGGTGGTGCAATGTGCGAAACTCGTGTGAAGGAGTAATTGAATCAAAAGCTATTGTGTGGTCTGCTCAGGGATGCAGATATGGAAGTATGTTGTGGCAAAGACTACAACGAGATATGCCAACTACCTTAGCTGAGGCGATCTGGATTGCAGATTCATATGCCTTGGGAGATCCAATGCAACCCCGGCTGATGTCGAGTGAGGCAAACAAGGAGTACTACAACCAAGATATCTCCGGGTCATCAAGGAGAAATGATTTTCGAGGAAAAAGAAGGGATGAGCGTCCGGATTATCGGTATAACTCGCAGCAGGTCGCAGCGGTAGACTAGGATCAGCCCAATGCCGGAGCAAGCCAATGCCAAAAAACTGGAGGGCAGAGCTGGCAACAGAAAAACGAAGGGAGAAAACCATGGACCCTGGATCAGAAGAAATAGTGGCAATAACAAAAGGATAGACCGAGGTATACATTTGAGTCTATGCTAGATCAACCTTGCAAGTTCCATATGCCAAGCCCGAATAGCCCGGCGAATCATACAACCAAGCAGTGTGAATGGATGAGGAAATTAGAACAGGAAAGTTCGGGGAATGCTCAGGCACCTCGGAACGAAGAACCTAGAAATGAAGCACCCCAGCCACCATTACTGGTAGGGGGGAATGGACAGCAACTAATGCTGCCACCACCTCCTTCGAGGTAGGAGAATCCGAAAAGAAGGGACGTTGTACATCAAGTGGGCAATAACCAGCAACAAGGTCGAGGTTACAACGAGAATGAGGGATGAAATGAGTACAGGGAACATCATCAAAGCTACTATGTGTTCACCACGGAAGAGAATGACCAGAAAAGCTTGCAGTGTCGGCATATGGAGGTAAACGCAGTAATGCTAGCGGTGGTGAGGTATATACCCTGGGCAGATCAGGAGATTACATGGAGTGTCAAGGAACACCCAAAGATCATGTCGAGCCCAGGAACCTATGCTCTGGTCCTAGATCCGACGTTCATCGGGCCGAATCTCAATGTAAGATTTTCCAAGGTATTGATTGATAATGGTAGCAGTATCTACATTATGTACAAGGATACCATGCAAAAGTTGGGGATAACAGAGAACATGTTGCAAGCAACAAGGACCACCTTTCATGGCATTGTGTCGGGTATTTCTTGTGAACCAATCGGTAAAGTCTGGGTAGACGTGTTATTCGGCACAAGAGACAACTTCCGCACTAAAAACTTGGAATTCGAAGTGGTGAATCTATAGAGCGCCTATCACGCGTCACTCTGCAAACCAGCGCTAAACAAATTCATGGCAACTACCCACATCAGTTACCTTAAGATGAAGTTGCCTGGACCAAGGGGCGTGATAACTGTATCAGGGGACTTCCGGTGTTCGATCGAGTGCGCCTCAGCCGGATCCAATTTAGCCCAGTCACTCGTGATAGCTCAACAAAAAAGGAAGATACTGGAAGTGGCGGCATTGGCTCAATCCGCACAACAACATATGCCGACCTAGACCAACCCGCACGGGAGCGTATCATTCCAAGCAACTAACGACACGAAGAAAGTGCCAATCAATAATCAGTTCCTAGAGCGCACCGTGACCATTGGTGCCGGGTTAAGAAGCAAATAGGAAAGCAAGCTTTACAACTTCCTCCGTGAGAATCGGGATATCTTTGCTTGGTCTACACAAGATCTACAAGGTGTACCAAGGGAGTTGGCTGAGCACTCATTAAATGTAAGACCCGGGGCTAAGCCGGTAAAGCAGCCTCTTAGGCGTTTCGCAGAAGATAGAAGGAAAGTTATTGGAGATGATATAGCAAGACTACTAGCGGTTGGGTTTATCATGGAAGTACTCTATCCGGATTGGCTCTCTAATGCGGTGCTGGTGGAGAAGAAGAAAGATGATCCGAACGTGGACGTGGTATGGCGCATGTGTATTGATTACACGAACCTGAATAAGGCGTGTCCTAAAGATCCATTCCCGCTCCCTAGAATAGATCAAGTCATAGACTCAACGGCCGGATGTGAGCTACTATCATTCATTGATGCGTATTCTGGTTTCCACCAGATACCCCTGAATCCGGATGATCAAATAAAGACTGCATTTATTACCCCATACAGGGCTTATTGCTATCGCACTATGCCGTTTGGATTACGTAATGCAGGAGCAACGTACCAGCGATGCATGCAAAAATGCTTGCACGACCAAATAGGTCGGAATGTGCAGGTCTATGTGGATGATGTGGTAATAAAGACCAAGGAAAGCAATACGCTCCTTGAGGATATCCGACAGACATTCGCGAACTTAAGAAGGTTCCGAATGAAACTGAACCCGGAGAAATGCACCTTTGGCATACCCGCCGGAAAGTTACTCAGTTTTTGGGGGTCCAGCCGTGGCATTGACGCTAACCCGACGAAAATCCAGGCCACTGAAAGAATGGAACTACCAAAATGTCTTAACGATGTGCAGAAGTTCACTGGTTGCCTGGCATCGTTAAGTCGGTTCGTTTGTCGGTCGAGAGAGAAGGCCATGGCCCTCTATCAGCTAATGAAAAAGGCAGACAGGTTCACATGGATGCCATAGGCGGATCTTGCATTTTGAGAATTAAAAAAGATGTTATCTACCGCGCCAATCCTTGCTGCACCACTACCTAACCGAGTCGTAAGTGCACTAATCGTAGTGGAGCGTGAGGATGAAGGAAAGTCAGTGCAAAGGCCGGTGTATTATCTGAGCGAGGTATTATCAGCCTCGAAACAGAACTATCCTCATTATCAGAAGATGGCATACGGCGTATATATGTCGGCCAAGAAACTCAAACACTATTTTGAGGAACAACCCATCAAGGTGATATGTGTGGCACCCATTTCCGAAATCATGAGTAACAAAGACGCAAGAGGCCGAATAGCAAAGTGGGCTATCGAGTTAGCTCCATACGCACCACAATTCGACAGAAGGGATGCGATCAAGTCACAAGCTGTGGCGTATTTCTTTGTGGACTGGGCCGAAATGCAATATGAGCCACCCTTGCCGAACTCCAATTATTGGCAAATGCGTTTTGATGGATCGAAACTGAAAGATGGGTTGGGTGCCGAGTAGTGCTTACCTCGCCCAAGAAGGATCAACTAAAATATGTCCTTCAAATCCATTTCAGTGCCTCGAATAATGTGGCAGAGTACGAAGCATTGGTGCATGGTCTCAAAGTGGCAAAAGAAGTAGGGATACTTTGGATACAATGCTTTGGAGATTCTGATTTGGTGGTGTAACAAGTGTCTGGAAATTGGGATGCCCTGGATGCTAACATGGCGTTATACAGATTCCATGTTCAGAAAATAAGCGGGTTCTTCGAAGGATGTGAGTTCCATCACATACCTCGGATTGAAAATGAGGCAGCCGATACGCTGTCCAAGCTAGGCTCATCCCGACGACCAATTCCGCCAAACGTGGATTTGGAGCACTTGAGAAAACCATCTATCACACCATTAGCGGAATCAGATTCAATTTATATCCTGTCACTCCCTAGATCAGGAGCTGTACCTATGGAGATAGAATGGGGAAGCACCTCAGCAAACCCGGGGACTGCTTCAGCAAACCCGGGGAGAGCCTCAGCAAACCCGGGGACTGTTCAGCTTGATCCGGCAGGCGTTATGTCGGTGGATGCAATGGAAGTTGATGAGGAACGATTTCCCGTCCGGACTATACCAACTTGGGCAAAGCCAATTTTTTATTTCCTAAAAGAGGGAATTTTGCCGGATGATGAAATAAGTTCAAGGCAGATTCAGAGAAGGGCAAAGGCCTATACAATTATCAACGCCGAACTATACAAAAGAAGTGTGATAGCAGTACTACAACAGTGTGTTGATCCGGAGGAAGGACTTGACATCCTCCGGGATATTCACCAAGGGGAATGTGGCCACCATGCCTCCTCAAGAGCCTTAGTAGCAAAAGCTTTTCGGCATGGATTTTATTGGCCCAGTGCTTTGGAGCAAGCAGAGGACTTGGTAAGAAAATGCAATGGTTGTCAAAGATCACCGCAAAAACTCACCTACCAATGTTGGAGCTGAAAACTATCCCCATTACATGGCCATTTGATGTATGGTGCCTAGACATGGTAGGACCATTTAAGCCGGCTAGAGGAGGGATGACCCATATGCTGGTCATGGTGGACAAGTTCACCAAATGGATTGAAGTGAAACCAATTCAAAAATGTGATGGGGGTAACAACAGTAAAATTCCTCAAGGATATAATCCTAAGATATGGCTATCCCCATAGCATCATAACTGATAATGGAACAAATTTCGCCGAAGGAGCATTTGCGAGGTTCTGCCGAGAAAAGAAGATCCGGTTAGATGTCGCCTCCGTCGCCCACCCCGCATCGAACGGGCAAGTGGAAAGATCCAACGGACTGGTATTGTCCGGGATAAAACCTCGGCTCATAGAGCCGTTGCAAATATCAGTAGGGTGCTGGATAGAAGAACTACCAGCGGTACTGTGGAGTTTAAGAACAACTCTGAATCGATCAACAGGCTATACGCCATTCTTTCTGGTCTATGGGGAAGAAGTTGTATTACCAGCCGGCATAGAGCATGATTCGCCAAGAGTCACTCAATACACAGAAGCCGAAGTGCGCGAAGCTCGGCAGAATGATGTTGATCTGCTAGAAGAAGCGAGAGAACTGGAATTGTCTAGATCCGCCATATATCAGCAAAATGTCCAACGCTATCATAGCCAGAAAGTAAACCCCCGAGTTTTCTGGGAAGGTGATTTGGTACTCCGGTTGATACAGCGCACTGCTGACATGCACAAGTTACCCCCTCCATGGGAAGGACCTTTCATTGTGAGCAAAGCTTTGCGCAATGATTCCTACTACCTTATTGATGCACAGCCCCAGCAAAAGAACAAGGCGGACAGATCCGAAGAGGAATCCAAAAGACCGTGGAACGTAGCACCGCTTCGTCCTTTCTACACCTAAGAGGTGTATGTATCCGAACTACTCGTATGTCAGTATGTATGTCAATGATGAGCTTACAATAAAAACTTTGCCACCCCGAGCAGAGACTCGGGGAGTGCTATAATACTTGTCTCTTGTTTTCGTATTTTTGTGTCGACTGGGTTAAGACGCTTATATCTTAGTCGTATTAGTAATGTGTGAGCACCAAAAATCTAACTCTTCGACTTTGCTGCTGTCCAACAAGAATTGGCTTCATGGCAAGCAAGAGAACAAGTTTGGAATGGCAAGACACATGAAAAATGACTAAGGGAAAGAACTTAAGCGGGCCAACATTGGTTTTTTTACTAACCCTTAGTTTGTTTTATTCACTAAAATGCCGAATTGTTTTGAGCTAATTTCAAGGTTTCAAGTATTGTTAAGTCAATTTTTTGAGCCTTGGACACGTAAGTCGAAAAACTGAATCAAGGTAGACGCGAGCCGAGTCAAAAATTGGAAGAACAAGAAAATGAAACTCGGGGACTTCGCCCACGATAATCGGGCAATAAAACTTAGTTCAGAACTTAAAATTTTAGCACAACGAAACCCAAGTATTTAAATACATGTGCGCCCGGCATTCCGGGGATCTGATAAATGTGACAAGTGTTTTCCAAGGAGCAGGAGCAGCAGACGAATCATCTGTCGACGAGGAAGGTGCTCTAGAGTGTGGGGGAGGAGCGCTAGCTTCGGCTTCGTCCTCCGGGTTAACCTAGATATCCTCCAGGTATTCATCTTCCTCGCCAGTTCAGAGCCTTCGCTTTCACTCCCTTCATCATCCTTAGCTCTAGAGACAATTTCGTCATTAGCAACATCAAGATAACTCGCCCCTCATTCCAATCATGGCAGAAGGAGTACTGGATGAGCTTGTTAGCACAGGCCTGGAGGTGCGCAATCCACTTCGGATCCTCGCACCACTTAGACCTGGTGCGCATGAGAGTGAGCAATTCCAGATCGATTCCTTCGTACCACGAGAGTGCAAATTTCAGAGCAATGTTGGCCCCAGCCCGTGCGGCAGACTCGCGCCATAGATATAGCTGCGTGTCACATTCCATGAGCTTGGATATGAAAGCCGAGCCTTTCTTGGGAATGGTTTCACTAGGCCAGAGGCAGCTGAACATCCATGTTGCCGCCGGGATGATGTCCGCGCCATGATTCTTTACTACCTCAAGGCGAGCGGTGAGACTCGCCAGGAGATCATCTATGGTATAAGGGATTGGCTCGGCATCAAGGGCAGCAGGAATTCCACGCTGTTCGCGGGACTGGTGTACGACGGAGGCAGTGAGTGTATTAATCTCTAGAAATTTGCCTAAGGATAAGAAGATAAATAGTGAACAAAAGGACCAAATCCGTATGGTAGAAGATCAAGCAAGGGCAGAAAACTTACGCGCAATTTGGAAGAGGAGTCGTTGAAGCTCAGAATTAACATTGGCATTATGGACCCGGAGTTTCTCGTATTCGATGGTCACCGACGTAAGCTTGACGTCGGCTTCCTCCAATAGGCTCTTGTCATTGGAGATTTGCGTGGTTAAACGCTCTTTCTCCTTCGCAAACTCCTGGTCGGCCTTCTCCAGCTCGGACTGATGGGAGCTCTTAAGCCTTTGAATTTTGGCATTCAGCCGAGTGATCTCCGAGTCCTACTGTTGGAGCCGAGCTATCTCTGCGTCTTTCTTTTTCAGTTCAGCCTCATAATTACCTACTTGTTCGAGGCAGTGAGTCATCATTTCAGGCATGGTGACACTGTCATCGAGAGCAAGTACAACATGATCCGGAGGACCCAAAGTATGAGTGTCCACCGGATAAAGCAAGGAAAGTACAACGATAATGTGAAGGGGATAAGTTTACCTTTGATTTTCGCAAGGTTTTTCCTCATGATTTTGTTCTTAGCTTCAACTTCGGCTGCATGATTCGGACAACAAATTCGTATAGGTCCTAAGAAGTTTGAATGAACAAGGAAGAGGAAGAATGGAAATTTACCCCTCTTATGGTACTCCACCAAGATTTTACCATAACACGCGCGAATGTCTTTGTAGGAGTCCAACAGGCGCTGGAACTCAGTGGTTCGGCGGTTAGTGGTAATCTGAAATAAGCAAGGAAAAGACAAAGTTCAAAGGCAAGGTGAAAATAATTCGAAGTCTACAAGACCCAGGCCAAGTGGAACTTAACCCGGCTCTAGGTGTGTGGATATTCGAAGTCTACAAGACCCGAGCCAAGTGGAACTTAACCCGGCTCTAGGTGTGTGGATATTCGAACTATACAAGATCCGGGCCAAGTGGAACTTAACCTAGCTCCAGGTGTGTGGATATTCAAAGTCTACAAGACCTGGGCCATGTGGAACTTAACCCGGCTCTAGGTGTGTGCATATTCGAAGTCTACAAGACCCGAGCCAAGTGGAACTTAACCCGGATCTAGGTGTTTGTATATTCGAAGTATACAAGACCCAGGCCAAGTGTAACTTAACCCGACTCTAGGTGTGTGGATATTCGAAGTCTACAAGACCCGGGCCAAGTGGAACTTAACCCGGCTGTAGGTGTGTGGATATTCGAAGTACATAAGAAACGGGCCAAGGGAACTAGACCCGGCTCAAAATCTACTAGAATTTGATGTCATTATGAACAAAAGCTAAGCTCTATGAGAAGCATCCAACCGAATAACAAGTTATTCCCTCGAAGGGTCGGGGACTAGGGCTATATCTACAAGTGTTCAGTTATGTAAAACATCAACAGTAGAGAAAAAATTACCTCCATCATCCGGCCATCCAAGGAGATAGCCTTGGTAGCGGAGTTCATCGGGGCGCTGAACTCGGCTGGGCCGAACCTCTCTGGCAGATCGTCTAGAGGGTCGACGAATTTGGTGTCGTTCCAGTTCTTCACATACCCAAGGAGTTGTGGACTGTAACTTTCGCCGCTCCGAGAGTAGTTTGCCACAAGACCCTTCACGTGTGCCTCCCGCCTAGCGGATTGAGCTGCAGCAGGACTGGTATGCAAAACCAGTTGTTGGTTGCCCTCTGATCCGGGAGCGGTAGACCCAGATGAAGTTACTTTGGCTGACCCGGAGGTCTTCTTGGCTTTGCTGGATGAGGGTGGAGGAATTGACTGAAAGATGTCTACCACGGAAGGGGTAGACCCGGAGGGAGCCGATGGAGCTTTTCCCTTGGGAGGCTTGGAGGCTCTTGATGTTGTTGGTGCTGGTGCTGGTGCTAGTGCTACTAGTGCTGGTGTTGGTGCTGTTGCTGCTGGTGCTGGTGTTGGTGCTGGTACTAGAGGTGCTAGAGGCGGTGCCGATGAAGCTGGCACCTCAGGATCTGGCGCTGAGGCCGAGGAACCGGGGAGATCTGGCATCGCCGTATCCTGATCCGGCCCACTACCGCCCGCACCTACATTGCCCTCCTCTTGGCGAGGTGGGCTCTGGTCAGGTGCAGCCGCGGAACCCTCTTGAATAGGGCTGAGCGGGCGATAATCATCGTTGCGGGGGGGGGGGGGGGGGGGGGGGGGGGAGAGGGACTGCTCCGGAGTAGGGAGGCAATGACGGGGCCGCTCTGAGGGATGTCCCTAGGAGCTCTGACAGAGAAAGAGCACCGAGTCAAAAAGAAGAATCAATAAGAAACAAAGGCAAGCAAAGGAAAAAATCTCAAGAAGCAGTATTATAGAACTTACTCATCCGCGGTAGGAGGAGCCCAAGGCTTGGGCGCCCTCCGAACCGTGCTCTTGGTGGCAGGCTTGGACGAGGGTTTAACCCTGGACTTCTTTTGCCCCTTCTTAGGCGGCAGCACCTCCGAAGCTGCGGCCGAGGTAGCTGCGCGCTTCTGGGATGGAGCCGGGGCCGGGCCACCAGTGGCAAGGGGAGGAACCTCATGGACCTGATCGTCCGGGTTAGCTGAACATTCGAACATAAGCCAGGTGCAAGTAAGAGATGAGAACCGGATCAAATACCTCAAGGACCTCAACGTCTGAGTCATCATCGTCTGACCAATCCCTTAGATAAGAGGCCTTACCAGCGCTGCATCTGACGACGTCTGGGGTAGGCAGGAAGGCCTCCGGATCAGGCTCCACCTCGTCCTCCTCGATGCGGTCCTCTAACCATTTGCTTGCCAGCACCTCGCCATCCTCCAGTGGTTGCTGGAGGAATTTCTGAGAGAAAATAATTGCCAAATTACAAAAGGGAAACAAACATACAAAGAAGATTCAGAAAATAGAGAAGGGTTAATTTACCTTTGTAGGGGGGTTGTTACAGGTGAAGGGCTCAAGTCCCCACTCCCAATCCTCGGAGAACTCATTCTCCACATTGAATATGGACTTAACCCGGCGGTATACCACCGAGTTATCCAGCTCGAAGGAAGAAGTTCGGTGAGGGTCAAGAGGGCCGCTAAGATAGCAGATCTTGTGGGCTCACTTCTGGAGGGGGGAGACCCGGCTGCAGAGGAAAGTGATCATGATGTCCTCCCCCCGGAGTTTCTCCTTCAGCAGGTCATTGAGTCGGCGCTCTACTTGATTTGCCAGAGCCGTGGGCCACTTCGGAATGCTCTCCCAAAGTGAGGCATCAGGAGGGCCAAGTCTGAAGGGGAGCAGCCGGATCAGGTCCTCCTTCGTGGTGTTCCGGACATAAAAGAATGTCTAGGCCTAGCCTTTGCAAGATTCGAGTCCAGTGACCCGGGGAAACATGGACTTCCTCCGGGGAGAAATGGAGGCGGCGCCGCACTAGGTCAAGTGCTTTGTCTCCGGGGCACGCTCGTTATCCGGAACCACGTTCCTCCGCAGACCAAAGAACTTAATCCAAAGTTCTCTGGTTGGACAGAGGACAAAGAGGTAATGGTGCTTGCGGGGAGACATTGCGGTTGCAACTTATATGTGTAACCAAAATCAAAGAAGAAATCGAAAGTAGGAAGGCCAAAGCCACATTGGAAATGTGATAGAAAAACTACATATTCCCCATATTTGGGGGAAGGAGAGTGATACGTCCATTTTGCATCACTATTCTATGTCTTAATTCACAATTATTCATTGATATATTTCGTATTGAGAGGTGATACTTATGTTATTTCATCTATTTTTGCATGGTTGATGAGTTTTGGAGCATGGACCGATGCAGTCAGGATTCTGATGGAAAAGGTGCTGTTTGGAGGCAAAATTCGCGAAGATCAGAAAATCCGGGAAAATATACGGAAAATCCTATTTTTCCAGAAGACTCAGGATGCCAGAAGATGGAGTGGAGGTGGGCCACAGGGGGCCCACACCACCCCATGGCGCGGGCAGGCCTAGGCCGCGCCAGGGAGTGGTGTGGTCGCCCTGGCCCACTCCAGCCTCCCTCCTCTGGCGTATATCATCCCCACGAAACCCTAAAACTCAGGGAGCAACCATAGAAAGATTCCGCCGCCTCTGCGGGGCGGAAAACACCAAGAGAGAAAGATCTCTTCGGCAGACAGATTTCTGCCGGTGGAATTCCTTCCCGGAGAGGGGAGATCGTCGCCATCAACACCACCATCAAGCTGGACTTCATCGGGATCATCATCATCATCACCACCACCATCATCATCATCAGCACCCTCATCACCATCTCCATATTGCTGTAACAATTGCATTGAATCTTGCATAGTTCATAGGGGAAACTTTCCCGGTGTTGATTACTCTTTGTAGTTGATGCTATTGAGTGAACCATTGAATTATTGTTTATGTTCAGATTGTTATACATCATTATTCCATCTCTGATCATCATCCATATGATGTCTTGTGAGTAGTTCGTTTGGTTCTTGAGGACATGGGAGAAGTCTTGTTGTTAGTAGTGGAGTTGTGTTGAGAAAGATTCAATAGATTGTTATTTAAGTTGTGATGTACTTATTCTAGTGGTGTCATGTGAACGTCGACTACATGACACTTCACCTATATGGGCCTAGGGGAATGCATTGTGTATTTGGCTACTAATCGTAGGGGTTGCCAGAGTGACAGAAACCTGAACCCCCGTTAGGAAACCATTGCACAAGGGACATAAGGGTCTTAGAGTTTAAAGCTGTGGTTAGGTTTCTACCTTAATTACTTTCTTGTACTTACAGATGTTTTCAAGGGGTATAATCACAAGTATGTATTTAGTCTTGGATGGGGCGGTACATTAGCACAGGTTCACCCACACAACACTTAGCAAGCTAGAGAAGATTAATCGACTATATGAAGCAAAAGCACTTGACAGTCTTCCCATGTGTCCTCGAGAACGTTTGGTCATCTATAGAAATACAACCGGCTTGTCGTTTGCTGCATAAAGGATTGGGCCACTTGCTGCATTCATTCCTACTGTCTTTTATTTACTCGTACTTTGTTTACTTGCTTTATCGAAAACCCCTAAAAATCCGTTTGCTAAGTATTTGCAGAGAATTCCTGATCCATACCACTAGCCAGCACCTTCTGCTCCTCGTTGGGTTCAACACTCTTACTTATCGAAAATACTGAGATACACCCCCTATACTTGTGGGTCATCAAGACTATTTTCTGGCGCCGTTGCCGGGGAGTGAAGCGCTATTGGAGAGTGGAACTGGTAAAGGAAACTTCTACTATGAGTATTGTTTACTTCTTCTAGTTGCTTTATTTTCATTATGGATAATTCGCTGAGTTTCTTATTTGGTAATGCTATTACCACTGCTAAGGTAGTAGATAAGCCACCACCTGCTGAGAAAGATGTTTTCAAAATACCTACAAGAATTATTGATCGTGTTATGGATAACTACTATGTTGGGGATGGAACTGTCCATCCTGGTGATCATTTACTCTTTATACACGAATTATGCGGGTTGTTCAAGTGTGCAGGTATTACTACAGATCAAGTTAAGAAGAAGTTATTCTCATTATCGCTGAAAGGAAGAGCTGAGGAATGGTATAAGCTACTGAAGAATGGTCAAGCTCTGGAATGGGAGGAAATGGTGCCTCTCTTTTATTCAAAGTTTTATCCTCCTAGTGAGATTCATAAATATCGGAATCAAATATACAAATTTTGGCCTCTTGATGGAGAAAGTACAGCTCAAGCTTGGGGGAGATTGAAGTTACTAATGCTCACATGTACCATTTATGAGCTCCCCAACAATATTATTATCAATAACCTTTATGCAAGGCTCCCTCTACATGTTAAGGATTTATTGGACACTTCTTGTGCTGGATCATTCACTCGTATGGAAGCAGAAGCAAAATGGGACCTTCTAGATCGTATTCAAGACAATGCTGAAGCTTGGGAGAATGACAAAGGTAGAAAGTCAGGTATAAATTATGATTATGAATGCATTGAATCTTTTATGGGAACTGATGACTTTAAAAATATTAAAAATGCTTATGGTCTAGACTCTCAAGCTATTGCTTCTTATTTTAAGGCTTTTGCTTCTTATATTGAAGTGCCTAAAAAGAAGTGGAATAAGTATCATGAACCTTATAAAGATGTTGCTAAGAGTGTTCCTGCAAGAAATACTGAAGTTTATACTACTAATCATGTTTTACCTAAACCTTATATTGAGAGAATGCCTTTTCCAGTTACGGTAAAGGAACATTCTATGATAACTAGTATGGTTAATGAAAGTACGAAGGAAGCTGTTGAACCTGATAAACAAATGGTTGATGAACCTATTGTAGCAAATGTGAAAGACTTTGTTGCTAAATATGAAAGAGAGGGGCACACTATCCTTTGTAAGGATACCTCTAATATTGTTTCTCATAGTGGTGTTATGAGAGCTAGTATTCCTGTGTCTTCTGTTAGAATAAGTGATCAGTGCTATGATGGTGCTTGTGATAGATATATTGTTAAGTTTATGCATGGTACTGAAAGTTACTATGAGAGAGGGAAAAGTGTTCTGATGCATCTCAATAATATCAAATTTCCTCGTTTTATGCTGAAAGTTTTATGTTGCACTTCTTCTGCCTTCTTATGCAAGTAGCCTCTGGCTTCAATAGCTTGTTTGTTTACAAAATTCCCTTGCATAGAAAGTGGGTTAGACTTAAATGTGTGTGTTTTTTCTTCTTAATGCTCTCTTTCACTTCAATTCATAACCCTATGAGAGCTTCTTCAAAATTATCATGCCCATCTTAATGGCTATCAAGAAAGAGCTTTATGGGAGACAACCCAATTTGTTTTTGCTTTTAGTTTGTTTTTGTTTATTTGAGTCTTGGAAGTAATTACTTTGGTAATAGCCACTCCTTATCCGTTTTGTTTGGTTTTTGTGTCAAGATCAACCTCTAATGAGAGAGAAGTAAGATTTGGGGAAGTTGCTCTCCCGAAACAGATTTTTGTGCTTCACCGTAAAAATTCATGAGAGATGTCTGTATGTCGGATTGAGCTGTAGTTCTTTGTGCTTCTGCCCCAGGTTGTTATTTAACTTTCGTTAGTTTTGCACTTTTTGAGTTGAGCAACAGAAGATCTTCGAAAAAATTGATCTTTACGTGCTGGTCTGTTTTGACAGATTTTGCCAATCTTGCATTTGCTTCTTTATTCGATTTCCTTCTTGAAATCTTTTTGGGTTTTTGGAAAGAGTTGATACAGTAGCTTGTGTTTTTATGGTTTTCAGTTCAAGTTGGACTCAAAAAGGTTTTATCACTTCACTTATACTAATGTTGCTAATGAGAATTGTGTGAAGTTTTGTGTGAAAGAAATTTCCAGGAAGTGGAGACAATGGTGTAATAAAAGAGAAGGGTTTTATGACTCAAGTAATAAGTGTATGAAGATGAAGATATTGATGATTCAAGTGATGACTCCGGAAGGATCCACTAAATACCAAATTCAGAGACCTGCAGGGTCCGTGTGCAAAGAGGTAACAGTTCTGGTAAGAAAAGTTCCACGAAAATACAATCCAACTATATTTTTGCAGTTTTCAGTCAATAAGGAAAGCTTCGAAGCGAAAAAGGGACGGAAACGGAGCCAGAGTGGCCCACACCACCCCATGGCGCGGGCCCACCCCTGGCCGCGCCACCAGGTGGTGAGGCCACTCCGGACTCCGCCTCCGACTCGTTTTCTCCTAGTACCTTCCTTTTGATATGAAACTTCGTAATATATAACCCCCCGGACCTCCCGAGGTCCGTATATCGTGTTTTCGTCGTGTTTTTGTTTCGATCTGTTTCTGTCAGGACATACTCTTTGAAGGTTTAGAAGCACAATGGTGTCTGCCAAGGATAAAGGGAAGGAACCTATGGAGGAAGACCTCCAAGACTCCGGGAAGGAGAAGGAGATCAAGAGTGAAGGTGAAGAGGAGCAAGGCCAATGTCCGGACACCAGCACTACCATTGCAAGCATTGGAGTGGTGGCGAACCATGCCAGAATCAGAAGGACGGCACGGATGTCAACTGGAGGGAAGCCTCCACGTCACTGCTTGGCGCCAAGGACACCTTCTCCGAACACCAAGAGTACCTTCCATACCTTTACCCATAACCATATAGGAAAAGAAGACTCCAAGTGGGAAGAATGGAAGAAGAATCACAAGAGCTGTGATCCCTAAACTGAAATGATTATGGGAAGTATTGAGCACAACTCGGAGTTGATTCGTACTCTCACCTTCGAGATTGAGGACTTTGGGAAACTTATCAAAGAGCTCATAGAGAGGATAGCACCACCACCTAAGGAGTAATTCGTCATCAGGTTTGGCATTCCCTTGGTTTGTTCCAAGCTTGGGGGAGTGTCGTGGTATCATATCACTATCTTCTATCTTTTTACTTTATTAGTAGAGTCATATCATGAATAGAGGAGTTATCATGTAGTATGGTTTGCATTATGGAAGTGTCCCCTCTCTCGTTAGATATGTATCCCTTGGTGTGAGTTTCCATTATGGAATATTAATGATAAGTTCTATCATTCACTCTTTTGCATAGCTTATGTTAGTTTTCAATTCGTGGTTATATGATTGATCTTGTTGTTAGTATTGGTAGCACTCTGGGATCATTGAGTTAATTTAGTTGGTTTTGGCAAACCTGGCTCGGTCAGTAGTAACACCTTTTTGAGAGTTGAAAGAAAAAGATAGAAGTACCCTAGAGAAAAATAATTTCATCATCCTTCTTTCTTGATTTGCTCATATGTCTAGTATTCTCTAGTTAAGATCTTTTGTGCTTCCAAGGAAGATTGCATGTTTGTGTTTATCATTTGTATGTTTGTTTGTTTCCTTCAACTCTTGTACTTGCTACCCAGCCTTGCTAGCCAAAAACCTGTACTGAGAGGGCATTCTTCTCGTGCATCCATCTCCCTTAAACCAAAACCTTTGCCATTTGTGTCCACCATACCTACCTAGTAGCATAATTTCTATTCCAAGTAAATTCTTGTTTTGTCTACCTCCCAAATTAAAGTTGTTATGCGAAAATTAGTGATTAAAGCTCTCACAAACTTGATGGCACTCTTTATTTCCTGCACTTAATAAACCTGAACCATTGCGAACTCTCCATGAAAGTTATATGCTTGCAAATTATAGGCTGGGGATTAGCAGAACCGTGCTGTCACGGGGAATGCTTTCAACACTTGTAAATATATACCCAGTTGATACCTTGCTCTTTTGTTTGTGGATGTCATCGGTGTGAAATAAAAGGGGAGCTTGTAAGTCCATGGAGTTATGTATGTATGTTAGAGAAATGCCTGGGCCGCTGGTCTAATCCATGCTGACATGGTGGAAACCTGCAGCATAACCATAATGATATCTATGAAGCATTCTTCTTATAAAAAAGAGAGAGATAGCTATTGAGAAAAGGAAGAGGAAAAAAAAGAGATACTATGAAAAGAGGAAAGAGAGAAAAAAGCACCATTTTCCCATGGTAAATAAGAAGATTGCTGAGATACTCATTGTCTACTTGCCTTGTCATTTTGATATGGGGATTCTTCCGTATCATCGGGCAAGGGGTACCCCGTTGGCGGTTCTCAATGATTCACACATACTTATGATGACAAGAACTTACCGGTAACTAAAGTTGAGTAGCATGAGGAGCGGCCCTCGTACTCAAGGGACTTGGGATTTTCAGTTTATAGTGTGCCAAGCATATAACTCAGATTGGACCTCACTTTAACCTTAATCACCTAAAGATGCCTATGATAGGGGCAATGAGAGCTGAAAGCTAGTAAGTATCATAATTTTTGGGAGCTCTTTATAAGACTTGCAATCCCTACTTCATTCTGCGAAGGGCCTTTCTTTTACTTTGTAGTTGAGTCAGTAAACCTATTCCCTTCTATCTCTGCAAGTATTTTGAGTTGATGTGTTTCGTTCATTCATATGATGATTTATTCAATCATGTTTCTTATGTTCCTTGCTTTGCACGTTGCTCTTATCTTGATGTTTACTACTTTGAAAGCTATCATTGAAAAGCCAGCTATTTGTGAACTCCAGCAAATTATCAACTATTCTTCGACCAAGAGCTAAGTTTGCCATTACCAATTATGATTCACTTTATGTATCTTTATTGTGTTTCCATTACTCATTGCAAGTTGAGTTATATAATAGTGAGTTGTCTTCTATTATGATCTATGTATTTGATGAATGTGATGCTTCTTGTCCGTATTCTTTTATCGACTCTTCACTCCATAAACCTGAGGTCATGTTTATTGAGCTCAGTTTCGCTTGGGGACAAGCGAAGTCTAAGCTTGGGGGGAGTTGATACGTCCATTTTGCATCACTATTCTATGTCTTAATTCACTATTATTCATTGATACATTTCGTATTGAGAGGTGATACTTATGTTATTTCATCTATTTTTGCATGGTTGATGACTTTTGGAGCATGGACCGCTGCAGTCAGGATTCTGATGGAAAAGGTGCTGTTTGGAGGCAAAATTCGTGAAGATCAGAAAATCCGGGAAAATATACGGAAAATCCTATTTTTCCAGAATACTCAGGATGCCAGAAGATGGAGTGGAGGTGGGCCACAGGGGGCCCACACCACCCCATTGCGCGGGCAGGCCTAGGTCGCGCCAGGGAGTGGTGTGGCCGTCCTGGCCCACTCTAGCCTCCCTCCTCTGGCATATATCATCCCCACGAAACCCTAAGACTCGGGGAGCGACCACAAAAAGATTCCGCCGCCTCTACGGGGCGAAAAACACCGAGAGAGAAAGATCTCTCCGACAGACATATTTCTGCCGGGGGAATGCCTTCCCGGAGAGGGGAGATCATCGCCATCAACACCACCATCAAGCTGGACTTCATCGGGATCATCATCATCACCACCACCACCATCATCATCATCAGCACCCTCATCACCATCTCCATATTACTGTAACAATTGCGTTGAATCTTGCATAGTTCATAGGGGAAACTTTCCTGGTGTTGATTACTCTTTGTAGTTGATGATATTGAGTGAACCATTGAATTATTGTTTATGTTCAGATTGTTATACATCATTATTCCATCTCTGATCATGATCCATATGATGTCTTGTGAGTAGTTCGTTTTGTTCTTGAGGACATGGGAGAAGTCTTGTTGTTAGTAGTGGAGTTGTGTTGAGAAAGATTCAATAGATTGTTATTTAAGTTGTTGTGTACTTCTTCTAGTGGTGTCATGTGAACGTCGACTACATGACACTTCACCTATATGGGCCTAGGGGAATGCATTGTGTATTTGGCTACTAATCGTAGGGGTTGCCGGAGTGACAGAAACCTGAACCCCCATTAGGAAACCATTGCACAAGGGGCGTAAGGGTCTTAGAGTTTAAAGCTGTGGTTAGGTTTCTACCTTAATTACTTTCTTGTACTTACGGATGTTTTTAAGGGGTATAATCACAAGTATGTATTTAGTCTTGGATGGGGCGGTACATTAGCACAGGTTCACCCACACAACACTTAGCAAGCTAGAGAAGATTAATCGACTATATGAAGCGAAAGCACTTGACAGTCCTCCCATGTGTCCTCGAGAACATTTGGTCATCTATAGAAATACAACCGGCTTGTCCTTTGCTGCATAAAGGATTGGGCCACTTGCTGCATTTATTCCTACTGTCTTTTATTTACTCGTACTTTGTTTACTTGCTTTATCGAAAACCCCTAAAAATCCGTTTGCTAAGTATTTGCAGAGAATTCCTGATCCATACCACTAGCCAGCACCTTCTGCTCCTCGTTGGGTTGGACACTCTTACTTATCGAAAATACTGCGATACACCCCCTATACTTGTGGGTCATCAGAGAGACTTCACCGGAGTCGAGGCGGCAGGCGACGCCGGTGGGGATGCGCTGCGTGGCGTGGAGCCAATCGAGGTCCTCCTTGCAGACGGTGGAGACGTCCCAACAGCCGCGTTCGCAGCCCTCTGCTCCTTCTTCCAGCTGCGCCACCACCACTGCTCCGCCTCAGACATGGTGGATTCAAAGCTTTCGACGAGGTAGTCAGAATAGAGATAGCCGGAAGAAGGGAAACGGGAAGCGCAAGGCCCCGTGGTGGAAATTAGCAATGGGAACGACATCCTAGATGTGAGTGACTGCCTGAGCGTGGTCGCGGTGGCGCTCGTGGAGTAGAAAACTGACGGTGGAGGTGGAGTTGCTGTGAAAGAGAGAGAGGCTAGGAAGCGCAGAGGAAATGGGGGAACTTCCCCTGAAATCGCCCCACGCCTCCTACTTAACTGTGCAGCATGCGCGTCGTGGGATCCTTTGCGGGTGACGCACCGCACGCAACGAGCGTGTATCTGTCCGGGATAGCCAATCAGAGCAAGGCGACATGAGGGGCTATAGAAGCAAATGACCCCACGATGTGATGCAACGGTATGGTTAACGAGGCGCTACAGTGAAGGGACGTTTACAACAGTTATTCCTCACATTGCGATAGTAACCGGTGCATTAAATGCACGTGGCCCTTAAAATGAGGCAAAGCGATGATTACCCTCCACGTAGGATGTGGAGAAGTGTACAAGAGAAGGAAAGGAAACCCGGATAAGCGAGCAAAAGACCTAGCCAACGAGGAATAACTCGAAATGAGCAAAGGGTCGCAAGATGAGAAACTCCAGACTAAGAGGTAACTCGGCCTAAGGAGTAAATGATCCGGATATAGGAACCTGTTGTGGCCTTAAAAACTAAAAGTTGCTAAGATCGCACCAGCTTCGAGGACTAATGTTGGGGGGATACCCCCCGGTAGGGTAACACCGGGGTATAAGGGCCGAGTTAGCCGGGGTACGGCGTGGTCAAAGCAAGTGCTGACCAGGTCACCTCAAGGCAGGTGGAATCACGGTGTGACCCAGCTCATGGGGCGCCTCCTTGACTATGGTCCGTCCGACATAAGATTTATGCCGGCCATGTCTATTTGTTTTGCAAGTAACTTGGTAAGCCAGATTAGCTATATGCTAGCCGGGTTATCTTAGCTTCTAAGAGAAGGAATCCCCTGCTGGTAAAAAGGTGGCTTTATTAGCTGTAGCATGAGCTAAGTAAAGTAAAGAGGGGACTAGCGGGTCAGGGGCGACCAAGGTGACGCACGCAAAGCCAGATGATGCAACCCGTGTCTGGTGACGCCAAAAGACAAGGATTACGCCATGGGTTACGTCCAAAGCCCGGACGAGCCATTAAAGGGAATAAAGAAGCATCTGCTTTAGGAAAGGAGCATATTCGTAGGATATGCTGCCACCTGTGCCCTAGAATTGTAACCCGGGCTTCCCTATATAAGGAGCACCGGGGCCTCCATAGAGAGGGATGGCCGATAGATCAATCATTCTCTGTCTAAGGTAGAACTCTAGGGCTATTTGACAGGGAGTAAGAGACATTGTCTCCTTCTTGCTGAGAGCCTCAAGAGCACTCGTAAACACCATTGATAGAGGATATACAAGAACTTATGCACATGGAATCAGCACGCTCTCCCACCCTGGATTCCCCTAGCACTCATTGGCCCCGTCTTTAGCCTATCCATGGCATCTGCCGTGCCACCACCACGACAGTATCAATGTGCACCATTGTGGTTTTAGAAAAAACACATGCAATGATGCCACTCCAGCATGTGGCTAACCATGTCCATGAACCTTAGCAGCATGCTGGGATTCAACTGCGACATGCATTGTACCACCAGTTTGAAAGATGTTGCATCATCAGACCCACTTGGATGTGTGTATGTTTGTGTATAAATGTGCATCATTGTGGTTTTGGAAAATAAAACATGCAATGATGCCACTCCAGCATGTGGCCAACCATGTCCAGTAACCCTAGCAGCATGCTGGGATTCAACTACAACATGCATTGTAACACCAGTTGGAAAGATGGTGCATCACCATACCCACGTGGATGTGTGTGGATCAACGTGCATCATTGTGGTTTTGGAAAAGAACACATGCAATGATGCCACTCCAGCATGTGTACAACCATGTCCAGGAACCCTAGCAACATGCTGGATTCAACTACATCATGCATTGTAGCACCGGTTTGAAAGATGCTGCATCACCACACTCAGTTGGATGTGTGTGTATCAATATGCATCATTGTGGTTTTGGAAAAGAACACATGCAATGATGCCACTCCAACATGTGGCCAACCATGTCAAGGAACCCTAGCATCATGCTGGGATTCAACTACAACATGCATTGTAATACCAGTTTTAAAGATGCCGCATCATTACACCCACTTGGATGTGTGTGCATCAATGTGAATCATTGTTGTTTTGGAAAATAACACATGCAATGATTCCACTCCAGCATGTGGCTAGCTATGTCCAGGAACCCTAGCATCTTGCTGGGATTTAACTGCCACATGTATTATAGCACTAGTTTGAAAGAAGCTGCATCACCACACTTGTATTTGTGTGTATCAATGTGCATCATTATGCTTTTGGGAAAGAACACATGCAATGATGCCACTCTAGCATGTGGCCAACCATGTCCAGGAACCCTAGCAGCATGCTGGGATTCAACTTCACCATGCATTGTAGCACCAGTTTGAAAGATGCTACCTCACCATACCCATTTGGATGTGTGTGTATCAATGTACATCATTGTGGTTTTGGAAAAGAACACATGCAATGATGCCACTCTAGCATGTGGCCAACCATGTCCATGAACCCTAGCAGCATGCTGGGATTTAACTGCCACATGCAATGTAGGACCAGTTTGAAAGATGCTGCATCAGCAGACCCACTTGGATGTGTTTGTATCATGCATCCTTGTGGTTTTGGAAAATAACACATGCAATGATGCCACTCCAGCATGTGGCAACCATGTCCAGGACCCTAGCAGCATGCTGGGATTCAACTGCAACATGCATTGTAGTTGAAGTTTGAAAGATGCTACATCACCACACCGACTTGGTTGTGTGTGTATCAATGTGCATCATTGTGGTTTTGAAAAAGAACAGATGAAATTATGCTAGTCCATCATGTAGCTAACCATGTCTAGGAACCCTAGTAGCATGCTGGGATTTAACTGCGACATGCATTATAACACTAGTTGGAATGGTGCTGCATCACCACACCCACTTGGATGTGTGTGTGTGTTTGTGTATCAATGTGGATCATTGTGGTTTTGGAAAAGAAAATATGCAATGATGCCACTCCAGCATGTGGACAACCATGTCCAAGCACCCTAGCAGCATGCTGGGATTCAACTGCAAGATGCATTGTAGCACCAGTTTGAAAGATGTTGCATAACCACACCTTTTGGACGTGTGTGTGTATCAATGTGCATCATTGTGGTTTTTGAAAATAACACATGGAATGATGTAACTCCAGCATGTGGCCAACGATATCTAGCAAACCTAGCAGCATGCTAGGATTCAACTACAACATGCATTGTAGCATCAATTTGAAAGATTTTGCATCACCACACCCACTTGGATGTGTGTGTGCATCAATGTGCATCATTGTTTTTTTGAACTTTTATACGGGAGGGGAGCCCCCCACAGTCCTTTATTAAAGTGAAAGACAGAAACACAAGTTCAAAGAATATTTACATACAAGAGACATGAAAAAGAGAAAGAGAAAAGGCTATTTATAGTGCCTTAGGTTAAGTTGTAAAGACATGATGACAACAGAGCCTTAACATTGCCCTTCAACCTATGCTTAAGCAAGGTCAAAATCACAAAAGAACCTAGATCTCTAGCCTCTGAATGAGGGTCCCTCATGTCTAAAGACCATCGCATTCCTTTATTTCCAGATGTGCCAACATGCCAAAATGTTTACTTCTGTAAACATGGGCCATTGAAATTTTTCTTAGCCATCTTAAATGCCTCAGGGATTCTAGTGTCTCTCTAGTCTACTAGTAAATAGTTCCACACATGGACACTAAACAGGCATTGAAAGAAAAGATGTTTCTAGTCCTCTCTTATCTGCCCCCTGCACAGAACACAATCATTATCATCTGTAACTTTCCAATGCCTTCTGACCAACATATCTTTTGTGTTCAATCTATCATGTAGGAGTAACCAAGCAAAAAACCTATGCTTTGACATGCACTTGCTCTTCCAAATCTTAGCCGAAACCATGTCATTATTCTCCTCTCTGAAATTTCTTTCATAATGGACCTTAGATATGAACATGTAATTGCTGAACTAACAGATCCATTTGTCATCATTTATTGACAAGTTGGTGTCAGGGAGTAGAATCTGAAGCTTCTCATATTCCAAAAAAGCATCAGCAGATATGGGCAGAATGAATGCCTCGTGGAGATTGTTTAGAGAGTAGATATCATGAACAGAGGCTAGCTTATCTCTGGCAAAGGAGAATAGCCTGAGGAATTTCTCACACAACATAACATCAGCCCAGTGATCATTCTAGAATAGAATGGAAAATGTAGAACCAACTTGACATTCAGTTATAGCCCTCCACTCATCAACAAGATTGATAATACTCTTCCACTAGAAAGACCCACACCTAGTCACAGCATGTGGCACAGATTCATGATAGTATGTATCTCTGACTAGTTTGACCCATGGCAAGTTGGCATTGTTATAAAATTTATCAAGGTGCTTTAACAACATAGCTATATTTTGCTTTTGAAGATCTAGTGCACCTAGTCCTCCTTTTTTCTTTGGCATGCAAATCATCTCCCAGGAAGCTAGGGAGTTTGTTCTCTCATCCTTCTTGTATTTCCGCCAAAGACACCTCCTTCTACCCTTATCAATGATCTCCAGCACTCCAAAAGGAATTGAAAGAGTGCACATATAGTAAGTTGGTAAGGAAGAATGGACATAGTTGACTAGAACCAGTCTATCACCATATGAAAAAAAATAAGCAGTTGTAGATAATCTTCTTTCAAGCCTATCAATTAGGGGTGAAAAATCTTTAATCTGAGGTTTAGTGGTACCCATTGGCAATCCTAAATAGGTGAAGGGCGTAGAACCAACTTGACAGTCAAACACTAATGCCACATGGGCTCTCTCTTCCTCGAAAAGGTTAACTGGGATGAGAGAAGATTTATTGTAATTTACTTTTAACCCAGTAAAACTAGCATATTGATCCAATAGCTCTTTGAAAAACATGTAATTGCTCATCCTCAGCAGGTAGTATAATGATAGTGTCATCTACATACCAAACAATAGGGAAAGAACCTTCTCTGAGGATTGGTAACTGTAGCCTCCCTTGGTTCAAAGCCAAATTGACAATGCTCTTTAATAAATCTCCACCTAATACATATAAGAGAGGTGACAGTGGATCCCCTTGTCTGACCCCTCTTCTACAAGCAAACTTATTACCTGGCACACCATTTAATAAAACAGAGGAAGAGCCAGAGGAAAGAATCTCCTCAACCACTCGAATAAAATTTGATGGAAATCCCTTGTACCTCAGAATTTGCAACATGGCACTATGCTCAATAGTGTCAAAAGCCTTTTCAAAGTCAATTTTAATGAACACGGATTTCTTTCTATATTGCTTACATTGATGTAAATACTCTAAGACCATGCTAGGCAATCCTGAATTGTTCTTGCCTTAATAAACCCATACTGATTATCATGAATGCATCTAGTAATCTCTGACTGCAGTCTATTTGCATTGTTGGGGATGTAACCCCAGGTACCCAGAGTTGGTGGGTTAAGTTATTCAGTTGAGGATGTGAAATCTAAGTTGAATAAAGAAATGAAGGAGAAAAAATGAATCTGGGCCGGATTAGACATAATTCGGCCTAGTTCAGCCCCTTCTAGGCCGAATTGGGGCTCAATGGTCCAGCTAGCCATTTGACTAACCAAATCAGGTCCAAACCCATTTGGGCCGAGTTTGCCAGCTAGCCCACCTACCTCGAATAGCTCAATCCGAGCCAACTCGCACCTCCGACTTCCAGTTATCTCGCCTCGTCGACAGCGCCGACCCCCGCCACCGTTTCATCAGCGGCATACCCCGGGTGGGCCGGTAACTCCCTCAACCCATCCGGCCCACCACGGGAGGCCACTGTGCCACTTCCGCCTCGCGCCAGCTTCCCACGGCTTTAGCACCCTCCTCTGCGTGGGCCAAGATGGAGAGGACTCGGCCCACCGCAGGACTCTCCACCAACCGCATCGTCACGCCACCCCGCCGCCAACGACCTGGGTGGGCCAACACCGTGGCCCACCCCAGGAAACCCTCACGCCACCGGCAGCACTTCGCCAGAATCCCCCGGGTGGGCCGAGACGGAGCTAAATCGGCCCACCACGGGCTGAAGCTTCTCCACCACTAGGTCGAAGTTCACTAGTACCCCGGCTGGGCTTAATTCTACATCTCAGGTCCGAATTAAACGGTAATTCGGATGGGGCAAGAATAAGTCGGCTAGGGCACTGTTCACTGCCCAAGTGGGCCCCATTTCTCCCCCAGGCCGAGTTATTTTCCCCCTTGGCCGAATTTCACAACCCCGGGCCGAATTACTTCGTCCCGGAGGTTCCTTTGCTTATATCTGGACCTACCATCAACCTCTACATCGACACGCTACCAAGTCAAGTCAAGCCTACGTCAGGTGCCAGTCTTGGAACGCCCGTGGCTCAAACTGGCCCCCTTTGGTCCAAGGTGCTAAGGAATATGCTGGGCATCTTGGGAGATGCTAGGGAATATGTCGGGCATCTCCTAAGATGCTAAGGAATATGCCGAAGGGATAAGAACGATGACTCATTAAAGGACAAGATGACTGGGCAAGCCCCCACTAGACAGCTCATAGAAGTACTTTTGATGACATACCATGTCTCCTGGGCTCCCCTTTATAAGGAGCACCAGGGGTAACGTTACACGAAAGGCCCCCGAATGGCTCCTCTCCCTCTGCTCATTAGGAACAAGGTTTCTTCTTCCTCTGCTCTCTCAATGAGAGGCATAAGAGTACAACTCAAGGAGCGCCATTGTAGCCACAAGGATGGAAAGATATATGAGATTAGATGCAGGAGTAGAGGTGTTATCTCACTAGGAGAGCCTCGAACCTGGGTATATCGTGTCTCTCTGAGTTCTTCTGTATGAGGTCTCCACTTCATCATCCCTCCCCGGATTCCTCCATCGTCCATCGGCCCCAACTTTAGCCTACCCATGGCATATGCCGTGACACCACCACGACATGCATAAATCTTTGTAATGAACTTGAGACAAGTGTTAGTCAAGGAGATGGGTATAAAATCATTTACAGATTCTAGTGACTGCTTCTTTCGAACTAGAGTTATGAATGATCCATTTATGCTTTCTAGAGAAGTAATTCCATTATGAAAGTCCATAGCCATCTAGATAAAATCTTCCTTAATGATGTGCCAACATTTTTTTACAAAGTATCCATTAAAACCATCAAGGCTAGATGCTTTATCAGCTTTTAAATCCTTGACAATACCATCTATTTCCTCCAATATATGTGAAATGATTAGATAAACTGTCTTGCGAGTCCACCTTAGATATCATGGTGTTAAGCCCTTCTATATCAGTAGTTGGATAAGTAACCCCCATTCTACTTTTATAGCATTTCCAAAAAGATGTTGTCTTCTGATTATGTTCAGTCAATCTAAAACCATCCTCATCGTGTATTTCAGTGATGATATTATGCCTGTACCTTTTAGTAGCTGTGGCATGAAAAAAATCGTGTTTTCCCCACTTAACTGAACCCATATAATGGTACATCTATGCTTCCAATAGTCAGATTGTTTTGCCCATTAGGTTCTTAATATGAAATTTGACAATATTTCGTAAATTAAATTCAGGGACTAATAGTGGCCTTTGGCCCTCAATTTTATCCAATTTGAAAATTACAAAATTGGATTTATCAATGAGAGATTTAAGATGAGATGGGTTTTTCCCCCACTTCTTCAGCTCATATCTCAACTTCTTGAACTTAGCTGCCAGAATGGATGTGGTAGAGTTACCTCTTATTTTTTTCTTCCATAATCTTTCCACTAGCTCATAAAATCTAGGTTGATGCACCCAGAAATTTTCAAATCTGAAAATGTGTGCTTTAGGAATATTTGTGGATATTTGCACTACACAAGGCACATGATCAGAGTTTGTCTTGGCTAGTGGTAAAACCATTGTATTTGGGTATTTCAGAGTCCCATCACATGATGTAAAAAAAAATCTAGCTGGACAAGTAATGGTTGACTCTGCATGTTGGACCAAGTATAATTTCTACCTTTCAAGGGTAGTTCAATTAAACCCAAATGACTGATAATATCATTAAAAGTAATGATGTCATTCATGTCTGCACCACGTTTATTCCTGTTATTTTGAGACCTCATAAAATTGAAATCTCCCAATAAAATCCAGAGTTCTTGTGCAGAGATTTGAATGTTATATAACCATGAAACAAAATTATCCCTGTCCACACCCTAACAAGGTCCATAAACTGCCACCAGCTTCTAACTCTCCCCATTGTGTAAAGAATTGAAATTAATAATTATACCAGATCTATGGATCTCAATTACATTGCTAGAGAAAACAAAACTGTTCCATAGAACAATGATACCCCCAGAGAAGTGGAAAAAGAATATTTATCAAATCTTTTAGGGCAGAATGCCCTATGAATGAGTGGTCAAACTGTTCACATTTAGTTTCTTGCAAACAAATGACTGCAGCTCTACTCTCTTCAATTTTGTTATAAACTGCAATTTGCTTATTTTTATCATTTAACCCACTAAAATTCTAGTCAAGGACCAGCCAGTCCTAGCTATTATTATTTGTATTATCCATTAGAACCACAAAAAACCATAATGAGCACATCTCCTATTTTAAATAAGCAGATGGAGGCTAGAACTGATAACAAAGCAATGCCACAGTAAAACCATACATAAAAATACTTTGGAAGTTCATCACATAGAACACAGAATAGTTCAACCACAAGACCATAAGAGTGCAAGTAACATAAAGGGCCTAGAACAAGGCCATAAAAAGAACAATGCCCACTAATCATTAGAAGATTCAGCATTCTTGTTGGATTTAGGAGAAGCCATGAGAATCTCCTTAGTCATATCTTCTTTAGAGATTTCAAGGATCCTTCCAGCCTGTTGCAGAATCTCCAAAGGAGTAGTGCTTGTTGCCTGATCTGCCCTGTCCTCCTGCATAATGGGTTTTGCTGACTTAGCTTTTTCCCATGTTGAGGCTAATCAACATAGGGAAGTAGCTTATATCCATTGTTCCTAGTAGTGCTTCTAGTGGCACGCCTCTCAGTTGTGTTGCAACCAAAACCTCCTTTGCCTTCCTCCCCCTCTTTTTTGGTGAAACAAATGGCATCATGACATTCTCCATTGGGGGCATCAATTTGAGACTCATAGAGCTACCACAAGAGGTGTAACTATCCATGCAAGCATCATTCTTCTCATTAGTCAAAAGAAGTGGAGAGGGGGTAACTAGAAGGATTTTTGTGTAGCCAAATATTGCAGATCATGTGGTAGGCGTCCCACAACAGAAAAATCCAGAGAAAAAGTTTTTCATTACCAAAACATTCCACCCCATGGCCATGTCAGGAAGGAGCACAGTAAATATCTGCAGGTTATTGTTATCAGCCTGGTTACCAGCAGGGACAATGGCCAGGGTTCTTTCCAGCTTCACCTGTTGTACCACAGGTCCCTCAATGACAGGTCCCCCAACTATCTGAGCATCACCCCAACCTTGCAGAAAGTGAATATGGAGGATCCAGAAGCACCTGAAGTAGAAAAGGTGATGGAAGACTAATTCTGTGCTGGCTGTATATTCTGAACCACATTGTCTGCAGCATGTTCCTGCTCCTAGGCATCCCATCCAAGCACATCAGGTCGAATGTTGTCAAGGATCCAATGATTGCCAGCATCATCATCCCATGGAAAATGTCCACGCAACGGGTGTGGAATCCCATTGTGTGGCTCGGGAGATTCATCTCCAGGCAAAACATCCTCTTGCTCACTCAGAAGGCTAAAATAGGGAACTGTCCATGACACAAATGTGCCACCATAATGCTGAGGCTCTCTAACAGTGATCGATTTAGGTATATCCCTAGCTCTAGTATAACTGCATTTAATCAGAGTTCTTGTTGGTGAAGGGTCCTCTCTGTACTAGCCTCTCATCTTCCCAAACTTAGCCACAGTCTCCCTAAGGAAATCCTCATTACGATAATCCATTGGAAGGTTTAAGAGCATGATCCACCTAGTAACTGTATAAATTGTAGCTCTAAAGTTTGGTCTAGCATCATGGCGAGTAAAATTTAACATACGACCATTACCCAGATTGAACTTAGGTAGTGATACTAGAATATCTCACCTAACGGAATCAACCATCCAAAACAAGCCAATGCCAACAACACTTTCAGCAAAAGACAGTACCTCAAGGTGCATATCATCATGGACGTGGTGGGTAATCTGATCAAGTACCTGGTCGATCTCCTCTCCCTCTGGTCTCGGCAGTACCACCGCCATGGCCCAATTCTCGGGAGCTTTTGGAGAAGTAACCGAAGAGGTGACATAAATCCTTGCAGTCCTCTAATCATCACCCCAAGGGTGAAGAACTTGCATCACTGCCAGAGTGAAGCGGTTGGGATCAACTAGGAAGTTCTCCATTGCTAGGTTTGGATTTCTCGGTGAAGAGGTTGAGATCTGCGAAGAGCCAGGCGGTTTTGCACCAAATTCAAACGACAAAGCCCAAGATAAATCTGTCTTAATCCTCGGTGCAGAGTCCTTGACAAATTGAGCAGGGTAGTGGGCCGATTGATTTGACGGTTTGGTGACCCAGCAAAAAGTCGAATTTCCCCTAGATTACCTGGACAGAACCTTTTAATGTGTCCACTTCGATAACATGCAACACAACGTACATCATTATGACATTTATCAGTTACGTGATCAAAACATAGGCACTTGGAGCATGACCAAACTTTTAGTGCCATGTCATCAATCAGTTGCATAAATTCTTTGTCAGAATCCTCTAATAAAGTATCACTAGAATTTAAAGAGGAGTTGCAATGCAGATCAATAACATCCGCAGAACTTTCCACCAAAGAGACACTCTGATCAAGAGAAATACCATTTTCATTTAAAATAAAAGCCCCCACAGCTAGATCAGGTAAATTCTTGGTGTCATCAACTAGAACATCATCAGCAGCCAGAGTTTTATCAATTTCCACTTGGGTATTATCTAATCTGTGAAGCAATTCAGAAGACTTATTATTTGCATGTCACCGAGCAACATTAACCCATTGAGCATTAGTCTCCTTGAACCACATTTTTACCTCTAGGGGCCAATTCGGTCTACCACGTCCCTAAAGGTGAAAATAACATTTGAAATGAAAACATTCAAAAGATCTCAAACTTAATATGAAGAAACGCACTCTTTTAGAAGAAACTATGAATGAGAAAACTCTGTCCCTAAGAAGTGACACATTCATCTCACCACAAAAAACCCCAATTGCAACTTCAAGAGCTAAACCAATTGTGTCTTCACTAAGTCTAAAAGAAGCCAGACCAAAAGAAACAACCATTGTGAAGTGATCAGACCCAATGAAAGGATGAACTGATGACTGAAAAAGAGTTCTGATCCTCTTGGCAATTTTAATCCCTGGAGAGAAATCCAAGTCCAAAGTGTTCGCAGCATGCATGGCCATGTTGGAGGGATCAATGGGGTCTGAATCAAGAATCCTAATGGGTGTCCATTCTAGGTTAAAAGATATAGGGGCGCCATTATCCAATAATCTCCCGTTACTCAAAACCAATCGGGATTGCACCTTGACATGATGACATTTAAGAGAAATTACTTAGCAAGATGAGATAAATTATCGTACCTTTAAGACACGATCATCAATAACAACCCCATTAGATGGGACCAATAGAATCTTCTTCAGCCTCGGGATTACCACCAGAAAACCTGAATAAATGTGATCCACACATCGATCCAAGGTCATTGAATAAAGAGCCTTCCAACGCCAAGCAGATCGATCCAAAATGAGAGAGGTAGGCATGATCAAGGGAAGGAGAGGTAGAGGGAGAAGAGAATTTTAAAGAGCGGACGCCGGCAGCCGGAGTGGCCATCGGCAGCGAAGAGTGCTAGGCAATCTAGATCGCCATGCAATCGCCTGATCGCTAGGTACTAAATTGTGGTTTTGGAAAAGAACACATGCAATGATGCCAATCCAGCATGTGGCCAACAATGTTCAGGAACCCTAGTAGCATGTTGGGATTCATCTACAACATGCATTGTAGCACCAGTTTGAAAGATGCTGCATCACCACACCCACTTGGATGCGTATGTGTGTCAATGTGCATCATTATGGTTTTGGAAAATAACACATGCAATGATGCCACTCTAGCATGTGGCCAACCATATCTAAGAACCCTAGCAGCATGCTAGGATTCAACTGCAATATGCATTGTAGCACCAGTTTAAAAGATGCTACATCACCACACCCACTTTGATGTGTGTGTGTATCAATGCTTATGATTGTGGTTTTGGAAAAGAACACATGAAATGATGCCACTCCATCATGTGTACAACCATGTCTACAAACCCTAGCAACATGCTGGATTCAACAACAGCATGCATTGTAGCACCGGTTTGAAAGATGTTGGATCACCACACCCACTTGGATGTGTGTGTATTAATGTGGGTCATTGTTGTTTTCAAAAACAACACATGCCATGATGCCGCTCCAGCATGTGGCCAACCAAGTCCAGAAAACATAGCAGCATGTCGGGATTCAACTTTAGCATGCATTGTAGCACCGGTTTGAAAGATGCTACATAACCACACGCACTTGGATGTGTGTTTTTGTGTATCAATGGGCATCATTGTGGTTTTCGAAAAGAACACATGCAATGATTCCACTCCAGCATGTGGTAACCCATGTCCAGGAACCCTAGCAGCATGCTGGGATTCAATTGCAACATGCATTGTAACACCAGTTTGAAAGATGTTGCATCACCAAACCCACTTGGATGTGTGTGTATCAATGTGCATCATTGTGGTTTTGGAAAAGAACACATGCAATGATGCCACTCCATCATGGGTACAACCATGTAAACCCTAGTAGCATGCTGGATTCAACTTCAACATGCATTGTAGCACCGGTTTGAAAGATGCTGCATCACCACACTCACTTGGACGTTTGTGTGTGTGTATTAATGTGCATCATTGTGGTTTTGGAAGATAACACATGCAACGATGCCACTCCAGCATGTGGCCAACCATGTCAAGGAACCCTAGCATCATGTTGGGATTCAAATGCAACATGCATTGTAGCACTAGTTTGAAAGATGTCGCATCACCACACCCACCTAGATGTGTGTGTATCAATGTGCATCATTGTGGTTTTGGAAAATAGCACATGCAATGATGCCACTCCAGCATGTGGCCAGCCATGTCCAGGAACCCTAGCATCATGCTGGGATTTAACTGCCACATGCATTATAGTACCAGTTTGAAAGAAGCTACATCACCACACCCACTTGTATGTGTGTGTTTATCAATGTGCATCATTGAGGTTTTGGGAAAGAACACATGCAATGATGCCACTCTAGCATGTGGCCAACCATGTCCAGGAACCCTAGCAGCATGTTGGGATTCAACTTCAACATGCATTGTAGCACCAGTTTAAAAGATGCTGCATCACCACACCCATTTGGATGTGTGTGTCTCAATGTGCATCATTGTGGTTTTGGAAAAGAACACATGCAATGATGCCACTCCTGCTTGTGGCCAACCATGTCCATGAACCCTAGCAACATGCTAGATTTCAATTGCCACATGCATTGTATGTCCAATTTGAAAGATGCTGCATCACCACACCCACTTGGATGTGTGTGTGTATCAATGTTCATCATTATGGTTTTGGAAAAGAACACATGCAATGAAGCCACTCCAGCATGTGGTCAACCATGTCTAGGAACCCTAGAAGCATGCTAGGATTCAACTGCAACATGCATTCTAGCACTAGTTTGAAATATGATGCATCACCAAAACCACTTGGATGTGTGTGTATCAATGTGCATCAGTGTGGTTTTGAAAAACAACACATGCAATGATTCCACTCCATCATGTGGCCAATGATGTCCAAGAACCCTAACAGCATGCTGGGATTCAACCGCCACATGCATTGTAGCACCAGTTTGAAAGATGCTGCATCACCACACCCACTTGGATGTGTGTGTATCAATGTGCATGATTGTGGTTTTGTAATAACACAAGCAATGGTGCCACTCCAGCATGTGGCCAACCATGTCTAGGGACCATAGCAGTATGTTGGGATTCAACTTCAACATGCATTGTAGCATCAGTTTGGAAGATGTTGCATCACCACACCCACTTGGATGTGTGTGTGACGAGGGTTTAACTCATCAATGCCCATTGTTATGGGCTAGGGTTTTGGAGAATGAGGGAGCACTGGAGGCATCAGTCGTCTAGCAAACAAGCACATAGGGACGCAAGGTTTACCTAGGTTCAGGCCTCGTAGAGGTCCCTACTCCTGCTTGTCTGCTCTTGGAATTAACGAAGGGAATCGAAGATTACAATGGTGCGCAGATGCAATCTGGCGAAGGTTGTGGAAACTAGGGTTGTGTCTGTCCTCCTCGCCGCCCCCTCCTAGCCTTTATATAGATAGGCTAGGTTTCAGGTAGCAGGTCGAGTGGGTTACAGATTAGGGGTGTTCCATTTGAACTTTCTATTTGGAGTTTCTTCTTCTCTCGCAAGCAATCGAGAGTCCATGGGCCACTCGAATTATCCACTGGGCCTTGGAAATGCCATGGGCTTCTGCCGTATCTGGACCGTATATACCAAGCTCGAGTACTTGTAGGGTATACCCATGTCAGTAGCCCCCGAGTGTCCAGTGGAATCGTAGATTCGACTAGGGACTTTATGAAGCCTTTCGAGTGCATGACTGAGCATTTTTCAAGTCTTTTGTTTGTGTCATAGGGATTGTTGATATACGTGCCTGATTTAACCGATGTGTCGGTGTCAGTTAACTGCCTTAGGGAAAAACAACGCAATCTACTGAAACTCGAGTCCCTAGACTCGAATTTGGAAAAGTGTTGGCGTAATTCGACTGAGGCCGCAGAGGTCTTACAGGAGTCGAATTCTAGTGTATAAGTGTGAGCACTCGACGTGACCGTCAAGGCATGTTGATCGTACCTATAGGCATGGATATGTTTCTGGTAGTGCGCAGCAGATGCGTTGCCAGGCCTTATTCAGGTCTTATCTTCACTCTGTAAGCACGACATCTGAATTTTTTGTCATCGCGGAGATGATTCGGGTCGCCCAGGAGACGTAGTCTCTTTGTAGGGAAAGTGTGAGGCAGAGTCGCCATAGCATTCGAGTGTGGATGTTATCAACACACAGTATGATGTACAAATGAGCATAGGGTGCGTGACTAGCATTCCCTATGGGAGTAGCCCCCGAGTGCCTGGTTGAGTCGTAGACTCGAGCGGGAACTAAAAATGTTTTGCGACTGCTGTCGTCTTTTGTTGATTGTTTCAGTCGACTTTCCCTCTAGCGCTCCCTATGGGAGTAACCCATATTTCACAATCGAATCGCAGATTCGAGTGATGGGTTTGTCTTGAACGCTTGTACACCTGCATAAAAATAATCATAGGGTGCGCGACCAGCGCTCCCTATGGGATTAGCCCCCGAGTGATTGGTTGAGTCGAAGACTCAAGTAGTCAAGATCTTCGGTTGCTGATATTGACGACGTCAGTGCTGACAATGTGATGACCTCAGTTGCCCGCGTGAGCGGTTTTGATGGGACCCGACGAGCTGTGGGTCCCAGTTTCTGACTTTCATTTGACCGGGCGTGCGTAATCTTCTATTTTAACTACGTCTCCTCGATTTCCACGCGTAATGGGAATAGTGGAGGGAGGGACGTTTCATGCTTCAGCTTCGCCATGTGTCGATGGCGATGTGCTCCATGCGTGTAGTAGGGTTTCTACTGGCCGTTGGATGGTGCCTGTAAATAGGTTAAGTAGCAGCGTAGCTGCGGTAAGTTTCCCATCTGCTTTCATTGTTCTTACCTCCATCGCCATTGGTGTTGCTTTCTGCTTCTCTACGCCCTTTCTCGTTGCAGCGCTGGACCAGCTCCGTACCTTCCCTAGCTACTTCCTCCGCTCTCATCGCCATCGAAAGATGGGCAAGAAGAAGGGAGGCGCCACCGCTGGGTCCACGGTCGACATTGCCACCACCAAGAAGAAGGGCGGTCCCGCCACTGTGGGCACCAGCGCCGCTGGCCCTGGGAAGAAGAAGGGTGCGGGCACCCGCGGCACCAACGGCGCTTGGTGTGCGTCCACCATCAGGTCTGCTAAGCTGCAGCTTCATCGTCGAGATGGACTTCTTCCGTCAGTGGAAGATGACTCGCGAGTGCCCGACGAGGAGGTAATTCCGTGTCCTCCCCCTGGTTTCCGGGTGATGTTCCTTGCGTTCATCATCCAAGGTCTCTCTCTACCGCTGCATCCTTTCTTCAGGGGCCTCCTTTTCTTCAACGGGCTCTAGCTGCATCAGCTGTCCCCAAATTCTATTCCCACATCTCCTGCTTCATTACGCTTTGCGAGTGCTGGCTCGGAATCGAGCCAGACTTTGGCCTTTTTAAGAGGCTTTTTAAGCTAAAATGCTAGTCAGCATCTGGCTCTATAGTCTATGACGTCAGAGGAGCGGAATCCATGTTGACTCTTCTGTCACCTACTTTGCCATCGACCTCACCGCGTCCGTCCAAGGGTGGAGGGACAAGTGGTTCTATATCCGCGACCAGAAGGCCGAGGGAGAGCACTATGGGCTGGCGCCCTTCAACCCCGCGGGGACTTGCAAGAGGAGGTGCTCCTAGAAGAACGTCATCATGCCCGGCGAGTCCGTGGAAACAGAAGTGCTGTACGAGTGCGTCTGCGACCTCAAAAGCTGCATAGGCAAGGAAGAAGGTGGCGCTGCCCTCATTCACACCTGGTTGCGCCGCCGCGTCCAGCCTCTACAAGCCAGAGTGCATCCTATGTTCTGCTGGACCGGTGCTGAAGATGCCACTCACGTGTCTGGTGAGGGCATTTCCACGAGTGAAGTAGATAAGAGGGTGCGACTGGTGACCAAATACACCACCAAGGAGGATCTCCCGGGGGAACCAGTTGTGCCTCCTTTCGACGCCTCTAACCCTCCTCCTGAGGTAGAATTTGTACTGTGAAGTAATTTCTGCTTTCGGCTGCCTCTATCATGCTTTGATGTGTAATGTTGTGTCTTATAAATGCAGGACTGGAAGGTGTCTCCAAATTTACCCCTTGTCCTGAGGGGGTTATTCCTCGCGAGGTGCATGAAGAGGACGAGCCGGAATCGACCGTCCCAATTGAAGAGGAGGGAGCCCCCGAGTCCAGTGACCCGGACACTCGCAAGCGTTCCCATTGGCGGCCCACTCTAGGCACAACTTCCTCTCCTCCATTGGCGGCCCACTCCGGGCACAACTCATCGACTTCCCCGCATGCGAGGGAACACCAGATGGTTGCCCGGACGACTGTGCGACAGTCATCTTCGGAGTCTCTGGAGGAGCACGTAAGCTTCTTTTTTATAATGCATTCAAATTTGTAATTCGTGTTATCTGTTGACCCTTTGTTTCTTTTTGGGACAGCTCATCATGAAGGAAGCTTCTCATTTAGCGGAGCAGGTCCTTGTGATGGGTCGACAGCATGCAATGTTGGACAATATTTACCGTGTTGTCGAAGGTTGGTATTGGTTTATAATTTCGATTGATGATGCATCGTGTGTGTTGTAGCTGAGCACGACGAACTTCTTCGCAATGCTTCTTCTCTTGAAAAGGCACTCGCCACGGCGGTGAAGAGTCACGACGAAGCAGTTGTAGCACCCCGGTAAAACCATAACTAGAAAATCGCTGTGTTTTTGTTTTGTGTATCATTATGACCGCATGCTCATATCATCATGCCACATTGCATCTGAGCATCGTCATCATCATGCATATATTTGTCTAAAACTAATTTACTAAAAGACCTATTTTGTTTTCTACATTAATCCCCTCTCTTTTATTTCAAATCAAACTCGGGTCTCTTCCGGATATTTTGTTTATCTAAAAGATATTTGCAAAAGTGTTTAAATAAAAATAAATAAAGAAAACTACTTTTTACCGGGGAAGGCAGCCCAGTCGTTAGGCCAGACCACCTACGACCCCGACACAACAAAACCCTAACGCTAACCGGACCAAACCCTAACCTAAACCAGCTAACCCTAACCCTACCTACCGTAAGCCTAGACCTACCCAGCCGCCACCACCTGCCGCGTCAACCACGAACGCAGCGACACCCTCCCCGCGTCGCACGCAACCAGGCCTCACTCCCTGGCCCCACACGCCCGTAGGAGCCATGCCCTAGCCGCGTCCCCCCATCCCCGAGCGCCACTGCAGGCCTCTCCATGACGCCGCGTGCCCCCTTGCCGTCCTCGTCGCTCCTGGCGGCCACAGAAGCTTGGCCACCACCGCGTCTGCCTCCCGCCGTCTCGCTCCTTTCCGTCGCGCCGCCAAACTCCTCGTTGTCGACCTCCGCGCGCCCGTCGCCCCTCTCCGCTCCTCCCCTGGCCGTCCTTCACGGATCTGGCCAAGGCCGCCATGACCGTCGCCTCCGTGGGCTTCCTCGATCTGAGCACCCACGCCAGCGCCGGCCTCCCCTCCGCCGTGTCGCCTGCCACCGCCCTTTGCGCTGGCCGCTGCTACTGACGCGCCCCATCCCTCCTCGCCGCTCTAGCTTGGCTCCATGCCTTTTTTTTGGCCAGTAAGGTGTGCTACAGTTCATGTGGTGTTTCGCTGTTCCTTGCTGGTCTCCAACGCGAGTCTGACCGTCTATTCCTGCTGCTTGCCATGTTTTGCCTTAGTGTGTTGTGGTGGTTTACGGTGTTGTGATCGTGGCACCATGTGTTTGCAATGTGAGGCTCCCCGTGTACCTGGTGATGTCCGGCAAGGGTCCTCGGTGGCGTTGAGGGTAATGCAAGATGGCAACACTGCCTAGAACCCTACCGATGAACAAGAGATGCAAGCTGGACAAGTACATGTAACCCGAGAAGCCACCCGAACATCTGGTATGGAGTCCAAGTTTGCCATCGACAATCGAATCCTCGAAACCCCAAGCTCTCCTTCACGGTACCCGAAGACCCTGATCTCGTCGACCACAAGACCGATCCCGCCGATCCCGAACCAGAACACCCTCAGAATCCTCAAGATCTTCGACCCCAAAATGTGATCCCCTTTCGAGACCCCTATTTTATAATATATGACATCTATAGTTGTTGCATATTAAATCATTCATACTCACATACATATTGTGGTTGTTTCGAGGTATTTAGACTCTTCACCTAAACTAAATATGGAGACTATATGCGGGCTATTTTATTCTTATATTGCCTCCATTTAAATTTGTGTAGCGAACCGATGTCATGTTTCTCCTGGTTAATTCAACATTTAAATTGTGGGGTATCTAAACAACTTGAATCATATAATTAATTGCCGGGACCCCGGTTCCGCTTAATTTTGCCTAATTGCATCACATCTTTGCCATGTCATGCAGCATACCTACATCATGCCCGATCTTCTGCCGTAGTATTAAATACTGTATCCGGTGTTTCTTCTAGTTCTTTGCTTCTTCGCGGATTAGGCCGATGAGTTGATGCGAGTGTCCACCTGATCTTTGGATGAATCTTCCACAATGTTTCCTAGGCAAGCATTCTCCCCCTTTCTACCTATTTTGCGTTTATAGTCTTTACTTCCTCCTGTTGATCTATTGCTATCCTTGTTGCGATGCTTTAGTTTCCATGCACCATTTATATTCCTTGTAACCTCTATATTGCCTTGGACACATCCTATTGCCTGTTGATTGATAGACAGTTGGCCTTGCGAGTCGTAGTTGCTTGCTCAGGTGCTGCTTCGCGTCATTGTCGTTCCACCATTGATAAAAGGTTGGCACATGCTTAATGATAGAGATGCTTAATGGTGGAGATGATCATGAATTTAAATATAACTGTTAAAATGCTGGGAATAGATATAACTAATGTAGAGGCATCGGTGAGCAATAGATGTTATTTGGTTTTTCCACGCTCACTTGTGTCCCGTAGGACCCCGAGTACTTGATACCTGTTCCTTGACTATCGCACTATCCGCATATGGGACCATGAATCCCCTTAGCCAGAGCTTGATTCATTTCTTATTTCTTGGGGCCACAAACTAGTTTGGGGCTTTATTACTATCATGTACTTATGCCATGCTTTACTGCTTTATTTACGATTATGCGTGGAGCACCTGTGTTTAGGAATTGCGGAGTGTTTTCGTGGTATCAACAAGCCCGGTCACACTTTCAGGTTCCCAGTCGTTTACAGCCATTGGCGCAAACCTTGGGTCCATCTCGGAGCCCACCAACTTCGTTGCGGGTAGCTTAATGGGGTGGCCCCCTGAAATATTTTATGAATCCTGTGATTGCATTGTCGTGAAAAGCTCGTTGGGTTTTGATTTGGTTTTTCCGAGGTTGATCATGTGTGTGTTGCTATCTGTGCACCCCTGCAGGGTAAATCTTTCTGAAAGCCATGTCCACGGTTATGGACGACTTGGAGCATAGTATCTCAATCATAGACAAGCATAACTAAAGTAGTGCTATAAATTTGACTTAATATGTGACTAGTAATCAGCTTCACTACAATGGAATGGATAATAAAAGTGCCAACAACTGGTGGAATTGGGGTGTATCGTGTCATGTTATACCTGCCTAGTAAGTATTGCAACTCCAATGGAATGAGAAAAAAGTGCCAACAACTGCTGGGTTTGGGATGTCACATGCTAATTGTATCTGACTTGTAAGTACTGCAACTACCACTGAATGGTTAACTAAAACTGCCCACTACTTATGCTATCAGGATGGCTCATGCTATCTATATCTGACTAGTAAGTGATTCAACTATAACAGACTGAATAAAACTGCCAACTGTGTGAGTTCCTCGGTTTGACTTCCTCGTTTGGTCTCGAGGGGGAATACCAGGATGGGTATGATTAGTGTTAGTATAAGGTTGGTTCCGAATAGGTCTTTCTTATCTGTCTCTAATAGCCGACAGTTTATCGAGTATCTATAGGTTGTTTAGTGTAACTACCTCGGTGAATTACGCTCTTAGTTAATGCCTGGATGAACGAAAGTGGTTAAAATAGTACGGTGGGGCCCAGGGCCACTCACGGTAGACCTTTCGGCCGTCCTAACCACTTTCAGACAACGGGACAAGAACGAGCGGCGTAATCGGCAGACGAAGGGATCAACTACATACACAAATGAGTATGTATGCAAGCCACATACAACAGTCCTCAGAGCCATTCCATCTAAAAGAAATAGAAATATTGCAACGCCATACGGGAAGATCAAAATGTCCTAGATAGATATAATAATTTAGGATAGCTCCTCATACATCACACATCAGAGTATCAAGCGGAAGCGGAAATCAAGATCCGAGTACAGATAAGAAGCAAATTGACATAAGATGCCCCATAAATAAACACATCCCGCCCACAGATCTCACGGATCCCCGTTCCCGGAATCTCTACACCGAATGATCGTTGCCAACATCATCTGTCTCTTCCACCCAGTATCCATCCTGCGGGTACACCTGTTCATCTGAATCAAACAATTTATCGTGTGAGACCCTAGGGGTACTCAGCAAGTCTTAATGCCGCTAAAGGGGACACAACCTAGGGTGACGCAATTGTAGCAAAAGATAATACCTAACAATTCTACAGATACTCGCTAACCTTTCGCCTAACCAAAGATAGACGGAAGTCCGTGAATTAAGAACAACAGTTATAACAGTATAATTAACAGATCCATCCTCCTCCTCGCTTACCAACGAGGAAGCGGACGAACAACCCCCATCATCCGTTGGCAGTTTTTTTTAACCATTCCATGAGTGTTGCACTATTTACTAGTCAAGTACTTAGTCAAATTAAAAGCGGTACTTTAGTTATAATGTCTATTATCGAGAAACTATGCTCCAAGTCGTCCATAACCGCGGACATGGCTTTCAGAAAGATTTACCCTGCAGGGGTGCACGAATAGCAACACACACTCGATCAACCTCGGAAAAACCAAATCAAAACCCCACGAGGCATTCACGACAAAGCAATCACAGGATTCAGAAACATTTCAGGGGGCCACCCCATTAAGCTACCCGCAACGAAGTTGGCCAGCTCCGAGACAGACCCAGGGTTTGCGACGACGGCTGTAAACGACTGGGAACCCGAAAATGTGACTGGGCTTGTCGATACCGCGAAAACATGGCGCGATCCAAAACAGTATAGGTGCTTCTCGCACAAACTTAAATAAAGCAGTAGCATGGCATAAGTACAGGATAGTAATAAAGCCCCAAACTAATTGTGGCCCCAAGAAATAAGAATGAATCAAGCTCTGGCTCAGGGGGATCCATAAGGCCTCCCGGATGTGGATAGTGCGAATAGTCAAGGAACAGGAATCAACGACTCGGGGTCCTACGGGACACAAGTGAGCAGGAAAAAGCAAATAGCAGATATTGCTGACCGGTGCCTCTTTCATTAGTTATCCCATTACTACTCAGGTTAAGTTGTTTAGGTACCTCATTATTCATCAGACACTCACATACCCTACACATGCTTTTCTACGACTCGCATGGCTCAAACAACTCCTGTAGTAATGGCTCATGGGACCGGAACAAGCTTGGTGTGGTTTAAAAGTAAAGTCCATGCAGTACTTGGGATTCAATTTAATGCAATCGCGACTCAATGATGCAAGAATAAGATAGAGGAAATAGGTACTGTATGTATGCAAGCATGTGGTAGTGCTTGCCTGGCAGCTCAGTTGAAGCAAGAGATGGTTCTGGATAGTACTCTTGTGGTTCCTGGTAATTCTCCTGCTGAGCGTCTATCCGAAGAAGAACCAAACAAACAAGGGCCAACAAAAATAAAGTGCACAAGCATATGAATTAAAATGCGACAAGCAAACAAGCATGCCATGATGAATGATGCACAATTTGCATGGCATTAAAGTAGCATGGCAAAGGTGAGGTGTGGATACAAGAAATAAAACACTTTATTATTTAATGAACCAAGTTTTATTGTCATAAACAGTTCAGATTTTTAATAACAACATGATGCATGCTTCAATTCAGAACAAGGACTGCATAGATAGAACGGGCTCGCCGCACTGGTCGATTTAGACATATTATTTGTCAAATTTGGAATTATAAAACCAAAGTTATTAATTAATTAAGGAAAAGGGCATTTTATTGTAATTTTAATCATCTCGAAATTTAAAGTGTTCAAAATATATTTTGAAGGGCATATTTGAATTCCTCACATTTTTCTGATTCCAAAACATATATTACTTGTATTATTTGGATTTGTATTTTAAAAATTATTTGAATCTGATTTGAATTTGAATTTAAATCAATTTGAAAAAGGTTTAAATAAAAATAGACTCAGGAAAATACTTTTGTCACCCAGGCGAAATCAACCCCAGTCACTGACGGGTGGGCCTTGCGCTGACTGGGCCACGCGCGGGGAAAATGTTTTGTCACCACGGGTTGGGCTAGCCACAGAGACTGCGGGGTGGGCCAACTAGCGCAGGCCCACGTGACAGCGGTGAGGTAGACAGGGGCTGACAGGTGGGGCTAGGGCTGGAGCCCGGATTGCGGCCGGGAAAAGCAGAGGGGCTTTCTGCAAGATGGCTAGGGCGGCTGGCAGGGGGGTCCTCCTGGAGCGTGGGTTGCAGGAGTCAAAAAGGTGGGGGGCTTAATGTAAATTTCCACGGGCCCGGTACTGTTTCTCTTCTTCTCTGTCTGACGCGAATTCGGCGCGCGGCGTGGGGCGGGGGATCGATCCCGGGACGTGGACGTGCGCGCTGAGGTGGCTCACCAGTGCGGTAGGGCGAGGGGAGTTGACAGGTGAGGGGCTGGGGATTAGATAGAGTGCTGCGCGGCGCGGGGAGGCTGCAGATGACGGCGAGCTCGGGCGCGCGGCGGGCGTTCGAGGAAACGAATGGCGGGGCTGGGGCGGTACGGCGAGGTGGACCGTGTCAGGGGAAAAGAGGGGCTCACCGCGGGCTCGACGGTGGGCGCGGATCGAGGCGAGGAGCGGCGGAGCAGCGAGATCGCTGGCGCTCCGGCGGCTAGGGTTTCGTCAGGTCGGCGAGGATCTGGCGGCCCTGGGAGCTTCTCCTTCGCATCAGCGTGTACAGGGTGTCGTAGAGGAACCTCCTCGAGCTTCTAGGCCACATCCAGGACGAGCTGCTCGGCTGGATCGACGGGGACGAGGTGGTGCTGGCGGCGACCGGCGGCAGAAGCTGTTGTCGGGGAGGAGGAAGGAGAAGAGGAGGGGCAGATCTGGCGAGCCAGGAGAGTCGTGGGGAGGAGGGAAAAGTGAGAGGGAGAGAGAGGAGAGGGAGCCATGGCAGGGTAGATAAAGGTGGCCTCGGTGCCACCTTTTCTTCCTTCTCCTCGAGCACGTGGGGGAAGCTGGGGCTTGTCCTGGGGCTGGACGGCGGCAGGAGGGACTGCAGGTGGACCAGGCAGCGTGGTGGCTGCAGGGTGGGGCTAGCATGGCGGTAGAAGAAGAGAGAGGGGAGGGGTAGGTCGGCTAGGTTAGATGGTTAGCTCGGGCTAGGGTTTGCTAGGGTTAGGGTGGCTGGGTGTGGGCCAGGGAGAGGGTGGCCAGGTGGGCCTCATGGGAGAGAGAGAGAGGAGGAGGAAGATTAGAGTTAGGGTTTAGTGTAAATTAGGTATAAAAGAATTATAAATAGAAAAGCTAGGTTTAGATTCTTGTTAGGTATTTAGGTTTTAATTTGGTTTATGAGGCCAAACCAAGAAGAAACATGAAGCTTGATCTTGCTTGAGATAATGTGGAGGAGAAACAAGAAACAAAGAGGAAGAAAAGAAATAGATGGAAAGGCCACATAGGGACATACATGTAGAAAATAAAATAAAATAAAGAGATGTGGGTGAGACTAAGGGGATGGTGGAATGGTAGAAGATGGTTTCCCAAGATGGGATCCCTCAAATCCAAAGAAAAACCAATGGATTAAAAGGTGGTGAAGAATTGTGCATGGCCCATGCAAAAATAATAATGCCATGATTTATTTTGTGAAAACAATAATAATATTATGGCATTATTCTCATGCATTTCCAAGAGGTGGAATAAATCCAAGCAAAATAATTTAAAAGATTTGATCCACCCCAAACCACATGAGCTAGAATAAAAATATCAAAAGAAAAAGAAATACAAGCTCATGGTTACTGGGATGGTGGAATTATAAAGTGGTGGAAAGGAAAGGTGGTGGAATGGAAATAAAAGATATGCCCCCAACTCAACTTGGGCATTAAACAATATATCAACAACCAAATACAATATCAAGAGGCAAATACAATTAATAATGCATATGAGAGAAGAACCAAAGAAATAGGGTTTTATATGATGCTCAAATGCAAGGTGGCATGATGACATGAGCATGATATAATTATGGTGCAGCAATTATATATATGAAGTAGCCAAAATCTTACTAGTACAAGTAGCATTACAATTGTTAGACAATTGGGATGCTACAACTCTCCCCCACTAAACAGGAATCTCGCCCCGAGATTCTAGGAAGAAGAAGACTCAAAGAGGGTAGGATACTTGGCACGGAGCTCATCTTCACGTTCCCAGGTTGCTTCATCAACGGAATGGTGCGACCACTGCACCTTGCAGAACTTGATGGACTTGTTGCGAGTCCTTCTTTCTGCGACTTCAAGAATTTTTGTGGGGTGTTGTTGATAAGAAAGGTCTTCTTGAAGATTAATGAGTTCATGGTCCACGGTCCTGCCGGGATCCTTGAAGCACTTCTTGAGTTGAGAGATGTGGAAAACATCATGGACTTTGAGTTGTTCAGGAAGCTCAAGAGCATAAGCAACTTCTCCTCTTCTTCCACGAATTTTGAAAGGACCGATGTATCTAGGAGCCAGCTTTCCTTTGATACCAAAGCGGTGCGTACCTCTCATGGGAGTGACACGAAGGTAAACGAGATCACCAGGGACATACTCCATGTCTGTGTGCTTTCTGTCATAATTGCTCTTCTGGCGACTTTGAGCAATCTTCAGATTTTCGAGAATGATGTGAACTTTCTCCTCTGCTTGAGTTACAATGTCGGGGCCAAACAATATTCTTTCACCTGCGTCCGACCAACCAATCGGAGTTCTGCATTTGCGACCATAGAGATCCTCAAATGGTGCCATCTTTAGACTTTTCTAGAAGTTGTTGTTGTAAGAGAATTCAGCATAAGGAAGACATTCTTCCCACTTCATGCCGAAAGAGATAACACAAGCACAGAGCATATCTTCTAGAATCTGATTGATCCTTTCAACTTGTCCTTGCGACTGAGGATGGTAAGCTGTGCTGAAGTTTAGTTTTGTTCCCAAAGCATTTTGGAAACTTCCCCAGAACTTGGAAGTGAAGATGCTTCCACGGTCTGAAGTGATCTCAAGAGGAACTCCATACAGAGAGACAATTCTGTTGATATAGAGCTCAGCCAACTGAATTGCTGAAATTGTTTCCTTGACTGGAAAGAAGTGAGCTACTTTGTAAAGTCTGTCAATGACAACAAAGATTGCATTGTTGCCTTTCTGCGACCTTGGAAAACCAGTGATGAAGTCCATCTCTACTTTCTCCCATTTCCATTCCGGAGGCTTCAATGGCTGTAAAAGACCGGAAGGTTTCTGATGGACAGCTTTAACTCTACGACAGACATCACACTCCGATACATACTTGGCACAATATCCTTTCAAACCCGGCCACCAATATTGTGTTTTCAAGTCCATGTACATCTTAGTGCTGCCAGGGTGGATAGAAAGAACAGAATCATGCGCCTCCTTGAGAACTTGCTCTCTTAAACCCGGGTAGTTCGGAACAAACATCCGGTGTTCAAAGAAGAGAGTGCCTTGGTCATCAACGTGGAATGACTCGTACTTCGGAAGTTGAATGTTGGAGATGATCTTTTTAGTGTAAGGATCCCCAAGCTGAATGGAACGGACCTTTTCTTCCAAGAGAGGTGTTGCTAGAAGGTTCAGAAGATAACCTTGATCCACAATTTCAAGGTTGAGCTTGCGGAATTCCTCGCACAAGAGAGGCTATTGTTCTTCCACCATGAGGTTATTGACATAAGATTTTCGGCTAAGAGCATCTTCCATGACATTAGCTTTGCCCGGGGTGTAGTTGATGGTCAAATCGAAATCATTGATTGTTTCAATCCACCTCCTCTGACGAAGGTTGAGATTAGGCTGTGTGAATATATACTTCAGACTCTTGTGATCAGAAAAGATCTCACAACGGTTGCCAAGCAAGTAATGCCTCCATACTTTCAAAGCAAAGACAACTGCTGCGAGTTCGAAGTCATGTGTAGGATAGTTGATCTCATGCGTCTTCAACTGTAGAGAAGCATAAGCAACAACTTGCTTTTCTTGCATAAGGACCGCACCCAATCCTTGCAATGAGGCATCACAGAAAATCTGGAAAGGCTTTGATGTATCTGGAGGAACTAAGACTGGTGTGGAAGTGAGCTTCTCTTTGAGTGTTTCAAAGCTTGCTTGACATGCAGGAGTCCAAAGATATTTCTTGCCTTTCTTGAGGAGATCGGTAAGAGGCTTCGCAATGTTTGAGAAGTTTTGAACGAAGCGATGACAGTAACTGGCCAAACCAAGGAAACTCCAGACTTCTTTGACATTTATGGGTGGAAGCCAGTCCATAATTGTCTTAATAGTTTCTGGGTTGATGGCAATGCCCTTGGCAGAGATGACGTGACCAAGGTAGGTGACTTGAGGCAGCCAGAATTCACACTTGGAGAACTTTGCATACAGGCGGTTCTCACGAAGCTTGTTTAGGACACACCGAAGGTGTTCTTCATGTTCTTATTTTGACTTAGAATAGACTAGAATGTCATCCAAATAGACCACAACAAACTTATCAAGATACTCCATGAAAACCAAGTTCATAAGCCTCGAGAAGGTGGCAGGTGCGTTGGTGAGACCGAAAGACATGACCGTGTACTCATACAGGCCATAGCGGGTGGTGAAAGCTGTTTTAGGAACATCTTCCTTGCGAATCTTGATTTGATGATAAACACTTCTCAAATCAAGCTTAGAGAATACCACAGCTTCAGCTAGTTGATCGAAGAGATCATTAATCCGCGGAAGGGGATATTTATTCTTGATTGTTTTAGCATTGAGTGCCCGATAGTCCACACAAAGTCTATCAGTCTTGTCTCGCTTCTTCACAAAGATGGTTGGACTACCCCAAGAAGAAATACTATGCTGAATGAAACCCAACTTCTCTTGTTCATCCAACTGACGCTTAAGTTCAGCCAACTCAGCAGGACCCATTTTATAAGGCCGCTTGGAGATAGGAGCGGTGCCAGGTTCAAGTTCAATGACAAACTCAACCTCACGATCCGGAGGCATACCTGGTAACTCTTCAGGAAAGACATCTGGAAACTCACAAACTACAGGGACACTCTGAATACCTTCCATAGCATCATCATTCAGAGCCGCCAAAGAATAAAGCTGAATTGCAGGAGTCAGACTTGGAGAATAGACTATATGGCCTTCAGGAATTTTCAGAGAAACCGAACGTTCAGCACAATCAATCACAGCTACATTTGCTGTCAACCAATCCATGCCCAAGATAACATCAATATCAGAATTGCCCAGAATAATTAAGGAAGCCGGAAACGAAGAGCCACCAATCGTAATTTGATTGTCACGGCTGATTTTTGAAGCCCTCATGTTTGAACTAGGAGATTGCACCATAAGGCGAGTTGGTAAAGCATCAGAAGGTAACCCATTACTCTCCGCAAACTTGTATGACACGAAAGAATGTGAAGCACCAGAATAAAATAAAACTCGTGCAGGAACTGAGTTAACAGAAAGCATACCCATGACAACTCCAGGTGCATGCTCAGCTTGAGCGACGTTGACACAGTTGGCACAAGCAACCGTAGACCCAGGCTTAGTGTTGATGTTGAGAGCCCGAGGTGGAGGTGCACGAATCATAGGAGCACTTGCCGCAGGTCTTGGAGGTGGTGGTGGAAGAGCTTTGTTGTTCATTGGGCAATTCCAGTGCTGATGCCCAGTGTTTCCACAAGTATAGCAAGCACCAGGTGGACGTGGAGCAACGTAGCCAGGGACTCCGCCAGGCGCTCCAGGGTAGTTGTGGTTGTAGCCCCTGGGAGCCGCAGTGAAGGAGTTTGGTGGCCTTGGTGCGTAGCTTGACGGTCTTGGTGGAGCAGGGAGCGACGGTGGGGTGTTAGGAACCCAGACACGATGCTTAGAAGGAGCTGTCATAGCAGAAGAGCTTGCTGTATCAAGGTTGTGTTTCTTTGACTCCTCAAACACTTGCCTACTTGCTTCTTCCTGCAGAGCTGTGTGTTGAAGTTCCAGGAAAGATGCCGGCCTTGCATGAGTGATTGCATATTTGATGGAAGCATTGAGGCCTTGCCGAAACCTCTTTTGCTTCTTCTTGTCATCAGAGATCTCATCGCCACCATAATGAGAAAGGTTCATGAAGTTTCTGATGTAGGTGTTGACATTGTCAGTGCCCTGCTTGAGGTTGAGAAACACTTCCTTCATCCTTTCCATGACAATTTCTGACAAATATTGCTCTTTGAAAGCAGCAGTGAACCGCTCCCAAGTAGGCTGAAAACCAGAAAGATCTGCCTTGAGGTAATTTTCCCACCAGAGAGCTGCATCTCCCTTCAGAAGGTGAGTAGCACACTTGACCCATTCTTTCTCAAGAACATCCGCAGTCATCAGCAACCTTGACACTTCACGAAGCCAGTCATCCGCATCAAGTGGCTGATCAGACACCTCAAATTGGCGTGGGTTGAACTTGAGAAAACTCTTGATATCTCCTCGCTTGGGAGGTGGAGGTAGCGGAGCAAACTCATTCCTTCTCACGCTTTCCTCGAAGCGCTGCTGGTTCTGCTGCATAGTGCCCACAGCATTTGCAATACTTGCCAAAGCAGCCCCAAGTTCAGGTGGTATGTCCTCCTCAGAACGGAGTGGTGGTGCCATCCTGTGATTGATATAAAACACAAGTCAGTACTATAATGGAGAATGATAATAATCCAAAATAGTACCAAAATGGAATTAATCAAGATTAAAGAATGCAATTCACAGAGATGATATTAAAATATCAACAAAGTTCAAGGCAGTTAGAAGATATTAAGCATAATGCACATGACTGAAAAAGGAGTGTGGTACACAACTAACAAAGAAATTTTTTTCGCAAATTTTGGCATTAAAATACCACTATATGCGCAAAACCACTTAACGAATCAAGATTAGTAACTCTACTAGTTCAATATACAAAAGCGAATGACAAAAGTAGTTGTATGGTCGCGACTCCATCCCGCACTCAAATCATTACTCCGCACATGAATCAGTAAAACACATATCCAAACACCTTCTTCTTAAGATGAACCTAAAGATTGGTAACTACGGAAAAGAACACCCCAACAAGATAACGTCGGATAACAAAGAGTAAGATAGATCGCATCGGTGTACAACGAATCAAAATAGATCACGTCGGTTTACAAAGGACTATCGATAGGGAATGTACCAACAGTTGATAACCAAAAAGGCAGATAGAGATAACATTTGGATGCAACAGATAGACAAGGAATTCACACACACACACACACACAAACACAACCTATGGTACTACGGAACCCAGAACACGTGAAGCCTAGTTTGAATTTTAGGAGAGGATTGAAAACGTTACACTTCCTTACCAGAAAAGGGTGGGTGGGTGGGTAAGAAGAAAAATGGAAGCAGTCCTACTCTCACGTTTGTTTTTCCCTAGTATACATAACTACCAAAATATTTGCTAGACTGACAACGACCATTTTGGCTGAGACCCTGAAGGGCGGGATGGCTCTGATACCAATTGTAACTACCTCGGTGAATTACGCTCTTAGTTAATGCCTGGATGAACGAAAGTGGTTAAAATAGTACGGTGGGGCCCAGGGCCACTCACGGTAGACCTTTCGGCCGTCCTAACCACTTTCAGACAATGGGACAAGAACGAGCAGCGTAATCGGCAGGCGAAGGGATCAACTACATACACAAATGAATATGTATGCAAGCCACATACAATAGTCCTCAGAGCCATTCCATCTAAAAGAAATAGAAATATTGCAACGCCATAAGGCAAGATCCAAATGTCCTAGATAGATATAATAATTTAGGATAGCTCCTCATACATCACACATCAGAGTATCAAGCGGAAGCGGAAATCAAGATCCGAGTACGGATAAGAAGCAAATTGACATAAGATGCCCCATAAATAAACACATCTCGCCCACAGATCTCACGGATCCCCGTTCCCAGAATCTCTACACCGAATGATCGTTGCCAACATCATCTGTCTCTTCCACCCAGTATCCATCCTGCGGGTACACCTGTTCATCTAAATCCAACAATTTATCGTGTGAGACCCTAGGGGTACTCAGCAAGTCTTAATGCCGCTAAAGGGGACACAACCTAGGGTGACGCAATTGTAGCAAAAGATAATACCTAACAATTCTATAGATACTCGCTAACCTTCCGCCTAACTAAAGATAGACGGAAGTCCGTGAATTAAGAACAACAGTTATAACAGTATAATTAACAGATCCATCCTCCTCCTCGCTTACCAACGAGGAAGCGGACGAAAAACCCCCATCATCCGTTGGCAGTTTTTTTAACCATTCCATGAGCGTTGCACTATTTACTAGTCAAGTACTTAGTCAAATTAAAAGCGGTACTTTAGTTATACTTGTCTATGATCGAGAAACTGTGCTCCAAGTCATCCATAACCACGGACACGGGTTTCAGAAAGATTTACCCTGCTGGGGTGCACGAATAGCAACACACACTCGATCAACCTCGGAAAAACCAAATCAAAACCCAACGAGGCATTCACGAAAAAGCAATCACAGGATTCAGAAACATTTCAGGGGGCCACCCCAATAAGCTACCCGCAACGAAGTTGGCCGGCTCCGAGACGGACCCAGGGTTTGTGACGACGGCTGTAAACGACTGGGAACCCGAAAATGTGACTGGGCTTGTCGATACCGCGAAAACGTGGCGCGATCCAAAACAGTACAGGTGCTTCTCGCACAAACTTAAATAAAGCAGTAGCATGGCATAAGTACAGGATAGTAATAAAGCCCCAAACTAATTGTGGCCCCAAGAAATAAGAATGAATCAAGCTCTGGCTCAACGGGGGTCCATAAGGCCTCCCGGATGTGGATAGTGCGAATAGTCAAGGAACAGGAATCAAGTACTCGGGGTCCTATGGGACACAAGTGAGCAGGAAAAACCAAATAGCAGATATTGCTCACCGGTGCCTCTTTCATTAGTTATCCCATTACTACTCAGGTTAAGTTGTTTAGGTACCTCATTATTCATCAGACACTCACATACCCTACACATGCTTTTCTACGACTCGCATGGCTCAAACAACTCCTGTAGTAATGGCTCATGGGACCGGAACAAGCTTGGTGTGGTTTAAAAGTAAAGGCCATGCAGTACTTGTGATTCAATTTAATGCAATCGCGACTCAATGATGCAAGAATAAGATAGAGGCAATAGGTACTGTATGTATGTAAGCAGGTGGTAGTGCTTGCCTGGCAGCTCAGTTGAAGCGAGAGATGGTTCTGGATAGTACTCCTGTGGTTCCTGGTAATTCTCCTGCTGAGCATCTATCCGAAGAAGAACCAAACAAACAAGGGCCAACATAAATAAAGTGCATAAGCATATGAATTAAAATGCGACAAGCAAACAAGCATGCCATGATGAATGATGCACAATTTGCATGGCATTAAAGTAGCATGGCAAAGGTGAGGTGTGGATACAAGAAATAAAACACTTTATTATTTAATGAACCAAGTTTTATTGTCATAAACAGTTCAGATTTCTAATAACAACATGATGCATGCTTCAATTCAGAACAAGGACTACATAGATAGAATGGGCTCGCCGCACTGGTCGATTTAGACATATTATTTGTCAAATTTGGAATTATAAAACCAAAGTTATTAATTAATTAAGGAAAAGGGCATTTTATTGTAATTTTAATCATCTCGAAATTTAAAGTGTTCAAAATATATTTTGAAGGGCATATTTGAATTCCTCACATTTTTCTGATTCCAAAACATATATTACTTGTATTATTTGGATTTGTATTTTAAAAATTATTTGAATCTGATTTGAATTTGAATTTAAATCAATTTGAAAAAGGTTTAAATAAAAACAGACTTAGGAAAATACTTTTGTCACCCAGGAGAAATCAACCCCAGTCACTGACAGGTGGGCCTTGCGCTGACTGGGCCACGCGCGGGGAAAATCTTTTGTCACCACGGGTTGGGCTAGCCACTGAGACTGCGGGGTGGGCCAACTGGCGCAGGTCCACGTGACAGCGGTGAGGCAGACAGGGGCTGACAGGTGGGGCTGGGGCTGGAGCATGGATTGCGGCCGGGAAAAGCAGAGGGGCTTTCTGCAAGATGGCTAGGGCGGCTGGCAGGGGGGTCCTCCAGGAGCGTGGGTTGCAGGAGTCAAAAAGGTAGGGGGCTTAATGTAAATTTCCACGGGCCCGGTACTGTTTCTCTCCTTCTCTGTCTGACGCGAATTCGGCGCGCGGCGTGGGGCGAGGGATCGATCCCGGGGCATGGGCGTGCGCGCTGAGGTGGCTCACCAGTGCGGTAGGGCGAGGGGAGTTGACAGGTGAGGGGCTGGGGCCTAGATAGGGTGTTGCACGGCACGGGGAGGCTGTAGACGACGGCGAGCTCGGGCGCGCGGCGGGCGTTCGAGGAAACAAACGGCGGGGCTGGGGCGGTACGGCGAGGCGGACCGTGTCAGGGGAAAAGAGGGGCTCACCGCGGGCTCGACGGTGGGCGCGGATCGAGGCGAGGAGCGGCGGAGCGGCGAGATCGCTGGCGCTCCGGCGGCTAGGGTTTCGTCAGGTCGACGAGGATCTGGCAGCCCTGGGAGCTTCTCCTTTGCGTCAGCGTGTACAGGGTGTCATAGAGGAACCTCCTCGAGCTTCTAGGCCACCTCCAGGACGAGCTGCTCGGCTGGATCGACGGGGACGAGGTGGTGCTGGCGGCAACCGGCGGCAGAAGCTGTTGTCGGGGAGGAGGAAGGAGAAGAGGAGGGGCAGATCTGGCGAGCCAGGAGAGTCGTGGGGAGGAGGGAAAAGTGAGAGGGAGATAGAGGCGAGGGAGCCGTTGCAGGGTAGATAAAGGTGGCCTCGGTGCCACCTTTTCTTCCTTCTCCTCGAGCACGTGGGGGAAGCTGGGGCTTGTCCTGGGGCTGGACGACGGCAGGAGGGACTACAGGTGGACCAGGCGGCGTGGTGGCTGCAGGGTGGGGCTAGCATGGCGGTAGAAGAAGAGAGAGGGGAGGGGTAGCTCGGCTAGGTTAGATGGTTAGCTCGGGCTAGGGTTTGCTAGGGTTAGGGTGGCTGGGTGTGGGCCAGGGAGAGGGTGGCCAGGTGGGCCTCATGGGAGAGAGAGAGAGAGAGAGGAGGAAGATTAGAGTTAGGGTTTAGTGTAAATTAGGTATAAAAGAATTATAAAGTGAAAAGCTAGGTTTAGATTCTTGTTAGGTATTTAGGTTTTAATTTAGTTTATGAGGCCCAACCAAGAAGAAACATGAAGCTTGATCTTGCTTGAGATAATGTGGAGGAGAAACAAGAAAGAAAGAGGAAGAAAAGAAATAGATGGAAAGGCCACATAGGGACATACATGTAGAAAATAAAATAAAAGAAAGAGATGTGGGTGAGACTAAGGGGATGGTGGAATGGTAGAAGATGGTTTCCCAAGATGGGATCCCTCAAATCCAAAGAAAAACCAATGGAGTAAAAGGTGGTGAAGAATTGTGCATGGCCCATGCAAAAATAATAATGCCATGATTTATTTTGTGAAAACAATAATAATATTATGGCATTATTCTCATGCATTTCCAAGAGGTGGAATAAAGCCAAGCAAAATAATTTAAAAGATTTGATCCACCCCAAACCACATGAGCTAGAATAAAAATATCGAAAGAAAAAGAAATACAAGCTCATGGTTACTGGGATGGTGGAATTATAAAGTGGTGGAAAGGAAAGGTGGTGGAATGGAAATAAAAGATATGCCCCCAACTCAACTTGGGCATTAAACAATATATCAACAACCAAATACAATATCAAGAGGCAAATACAATTAATAATGCATATGAGAGAAGAACCAAAGAAATAGGGTTTTATATGATGCTCAAATGCAAGGTGGCATGATGACAAGAGCATGATATAATTATGGTGCAGCAATTATATATATGAAGTAGCCAAAATCTTACTAGGACAAGTAGCATTACAATTGTTAGACAATTGGGATGCTACATTTAGTGCATGCTTCGCTGCCGCTTCAGTCCACCATACCTATGTAGGCGAGAGCCGCCGAATTCTACCCTCACCGTGTACTGGCCTCAGTACTGACGCTCCTCTTTTTCCTTTGCCCTTTGTCGGCACCCCTTTTATTTTAGCAGGTTTGAGATCGCTGTCGTTAGCAGGGTTACCCTTCCGGCTTGGCCTGGGCAGGGTTATGGACGCCATTAGTTATTCTTCAGGGCTCTTAGCCCCATTTGCATCTTGTCCGTAGTCGGACGCTCTATCGTTTTCAAGGTGATTTGGATCTTTGTATAGTATATATGTATTCTTGACTCATGGAGTCATTGTTGTATATATATATATGTTCTTTGGGTTCCATCGTGGGCTAATGTGTAATGGTATTACTTCGTTTTCCACCCGCACGAAAGTGCCTTGTGGGCGTCCTTGAATCGTTTCTATGCGGGTTTGGCGGGAAGCGCTGAAACTTGCATAGGGCCGATTCGAGGGTGTTACAAAGTGGTATCAGAGCTCAGCAATTGCGATACCCCACTGGTCCAGCCTGTAGGATAACCTAGCTAACGGTCGATGTAGAGTGTCAAAACTATTTTACAAAATCGGTTGGATAGATCTCAGTAGGTCTATTTTTACTCCTTACCTCTATGCTCTTCTCCTCTTACCCTGCGTGTTTTTAATCTACTCTTATCTTTTCTTTGAGTCCAGGATTTCTCGTGGTCGGGTTTCTGTCGTACCTTCAGGGTTTCGCTTTCTTCCTCTTGTAACGGTGCTTCTACATCTGGGCTTCATGCTATTTGAGGAATCCTTCGTCTGTTGGACTTCCCTTTGTTCCTTCTTGTACCTTCCGGTGTTTTCCAACACGACGACCTCATCTACATCAGATCCGATGAAACCCTGCATCGCTCCTTTGTTTCCGAACCTCGCTTGTCGAGATCTTCAGTCTGATTTCGAGAGTTGATTGCATAATTCTACTATTCATGTATAGAGTAATGCTTTGAGTGCGGATGGAGTCATGACCATACCACTACTCTTATCATTCGCTCTGCACATTGAATTGGCGGATCTATGCAATTTACTCCTTCCACTGAAGTTAGAGGTAGCCTTATGACCTCTTTCTTCATCTTTGTTTCCCCGGAGTGTTCTCGACGAATGTGAGCAATGACCTCTTGTTAGTGGTATCGGAGTTTCCAATATGGAGCAAGAATCTTTGTTAGTGGTGTCATGAGGATCTATGCGAAGCAAGAAGATTCAGATCGTCGGTTTTCTTCGCCGTACCATGAGGCGGATTTCGAGGGCGAGATCCATTGTTATTGGTGTCGAATTGTAGCACCCCGGTAAAACCACAACTAGAAAATCACTTTGTTTTTGTTTCGTGTATCATTATGACCGCATGCTCATATCATCATGCCACATTGCATTTGAGCATCGCCATCATCATGCATATGTTTGTCTAAAACTAATTTACTAAAAGCCCTATTTTGTTCTCTACATTAATCCCCCCTCTTTTATTTCAAATCAAACTCGGGTCTCTTCCGAATATTTTTTTTGTCTAAAAGATATTTGTAAAAGTGTTTAAATAAAAATAAATAAATAAAACTACTTTTTACCGGGAAGGCAGCCCAGCCGTTAGGCCAGGCCACCTACGACCCCGGCCCAACAAAACCCTAACGCTAACCGGACCAAACCCTAACCTAAACCAACTAACCCTAACCCTACCTACCGCTAGCCTAGACCTACCCAGCCGCCACCACCTGCCGCGTCAACCACGAATGCAGCGACACCCTCCCCGCGTTGCACGCAACCAGGCCTCGCTCCCTGGCCCCACACGCACGTTTCCCCTCACCAACCGTACACCCAGCCCAACCCCGACCCCGACCCAATCAACACATAACCTGCCCCAGCCCCGCTCCTATCGCGCGACCTGGCCCCACGCCATCGCTACCGACGCAGACCCCGGCCCTCACGCAACCGCGCCCTCCCTCGATTTTCCCCTCGATCCCCTCCTTCCTTATCTCGTTTGGGAGCCTGGCCGAGCAGCACCGCGCCGCCGCCTGCAGGAGCCGCGCCCTGGCCGCGTCCCCCATCCCCGAGCGCCACTGCAGGCCTCTGCCATGACGTGGCGCACGCCCTTGCCGTCCTCGTCGCTCCTGGTGGCCACAGAACCCCGGCCACCACCGCGTCTGACTCCCGCCGTCTTGCTCCTTTCCGCCGTGCCGCCAAACTCCTCGTCGTCGACCTTCGCGCGCCCGCCGCCCCTCTCCGCTCCTCCCCTGGCCGTCCTTAGCGGATCCGGCCAAGGCCGCCATGACCGCCGCCTCTGTGGGCTTCCTCGATCTGAGCACCCATGCCAGCGCCGGCCTCCCTGCGCCGTGTCACCTGCCACCGCCCTTTGCGCTCACCGCTGCTGCTGACGCGCCCCGTCCCTCCTCGCCGCTCTAGCTTGGCTCCACGCCTTTTTTTGGCCAGTAAGGTGTGCTACAGTTCATGTGGTGTGTCACTGTTCCTTGCTGGTCTCCAACGCGAGTCTGGCCATCTATTCCATCTGCTTGCCATGTTTTGCCTTAGTGTGCTGTGGTGGTTTACGGTGATGTGATCGTGGCACCGTGTGTTTGCAATGTGAGGTTCCCCGTGTAGCTGGTGATGTCCAGCAAGGGTCCTCGGTGGCGTTGAGGGTAATGCAAGATGGTAATGCTGCCTAGAACCCTCCCGGTGAACGAGAGATGCAAGCTGGACAAGTACATGTAACTCGAGAAGCCACCCGAACATCCGGTGTGAAGTCCAAGTTTGCCATCGACAACCGAAGCCTCGAAACCCCAAGTTCTCCTTCACGATACCCGTAGACCCTGATCTCATCGACCACAAGACCGATCCTGCCGATCCCGAATCAGAACACCCTCGGAATCCTCAAGATCTTCGACCCCAAAATGTGATCCCCTTTCCGAGACCCCTATTTTATAATATATGACATCTATAGTTGTTGCATATTAAATCATTCATACTCGCATACATATTGTGGTTGTTTCGGGGTATTTGGACTCTTCACCTAAACTAAATATGGAGACTATATGCGGGCTATTTTAATCTTATATTACCTCCATTTAAATTTGTGTAGCGAACCGATGTCATGTTTTGCCTGGTTAATTCAACATTTAAATTGTGGGGTATCTAAACAACTTGAATCATATAATTAATTGTCGGGACCTCGGTTCTGTTTAATATTGCCTAATTGCATCACATCTTTGCCATGTCATGCACCATACCTGCATCATGCCCGATCTTCTGCCGTAGTATTAAATAGTGTATCCGGTGTTTCTTCTAGTGCTTTGCTTCTTCGCGGAGTAGGCCGATGAGTTGATGCGAGTGTCGACCTGATCTTCGGATGAATTTTCGACAATGTTTCCTAGGCAAGCATTCTCCCCCTTTCTACCTATTTTGTGTTTATAGTCTTTACTTCCTCCTGTTGATCTATTGCTATCCTTGTTGCGATGCTTTAGTTTCCGTGCACCATTTGTATTCCTTGCAGCCTCTATATTGCCTTGGACACATCCTATTGCCTGTTGATTGATAGATAGTTGGCCTTGCGAGTCGTAGTTGCTTGCTCAGGTGCTGCTTCGCGTCGTTGTCGTTCCACCATTGATAAAATGTTGCCACATGCTTAATGATAGAGATGCTTAATGGTGGAGGTAATCATGACTTTAAATGCAACTGTTAAAATGCTGGGAATAGATATAACTAATGCAGAGGCATCAGTGGGCAATAGATGTTATTTGGTTTTTCCACGCTCACTTGTGTCCTGTAGGACCCCGAGTACTTGATACCTGTTCCTTGACTATCGCACTATCCGCATATGGGACCATGAATCCCCTTAGCCAGAGCGTGATTCATTTCTTATTTCTTGGGGCCACAAACTAGTTTGGGGCTTTATTACTATCCTCTACTTATGCCATGCTTTACTTATTTATTTACGATTGTGCGTGGAGCACTTGTACTGTTTAGGAATTGCGGAGTGTTTTCGCGGTATCGACAAGCCCAGTCACACTTTCGGGTTCCCAGTCGTTTACAGCCATTGGCGCAAAGCTTGGGTCCGTCTCTGAGCCGGCCAACTTCGTTGCGGGTAGCTTAATGGGGTGGCCCCCTAAAATATTTTATGAATCCTGTGATTGCTTTGTCGTGAAAAGCTCGTTGGGTTTTGATTTGGTTTTTCCGAGGTTGATCGTGTGTGTGTGTTGCTATTTGTGCACCCTTGCAGGGTAAATCTTTCTGAAAGCCGTGTCCACGGTTGTGGATGACTTGGAGCACAGTATCTCGATCATAGACAAGCATAACTAAAGTAGTGCTATAAATTTGACTTAATATGTGACTAGTAATCAGCTTCACTACAATGGAATGGATAATAAAAGTGCCAACAACTGGTGGAATTAGGGTGTATCGTGTCATGTTATACCTGCCTAGTAAGTATTGCAACTCCGATGGAATGAGATAAATGTGCCAACAACTGCTGGGTTTGGGATGTCACATGCTAATTGTATCTGACTAGTAAGTACTGCAACTACCACTGAATGGTTAACTAAAACTGCCCACTACCTATGCTATCAGGATGGCTCATGCTATCTATATCTGACTAGTAAGTGCTTCAACTATAATGGAATGAATAAAACTGCCAACTGTGTGAGTTCCTCGGTTTGACTTCCTCGTTTGGTCTCGAGGGGGAATACCAGGATGGGTATGATTGGTGTTAGTATAAGGTTGGTTCCGAATAGGTCTTTCTTATCTCTCTCTAATTCCCGACAGTTTATCGAGTCTCTATGAGTTGTTTAGTGCATGCTTCCCTGCCGCTTCAGTCTACCATACCTATGTAGGCGAGAGCCGCCGAATTCTAGCCTCACCGTGTACTGGCCTCGGTACTGACGCTCCTCTTTTTCCTTTGCCCTTTGTCGGCACCCCTTTTGTTTTAGCAGGTTTGAGATCACCGTCGTTAGTAGGGTTACCCTTCCGGCTTATCCTGGGCAGGGTTATGGACGCCATTGGTTATTCTTCAGGGCTCTTAGCCCCATTTCCATCATGTCCGTAGTCGGACGCTCTATCGTTTTCAAGGTGATTTGGATCTATGTATAGTATATATGTATTCTTGACTGATGGAGTCGTTGTTGTATATATATATATGTTCTGTGGGTTCCATCGTGGACTAATGTGTAATGGTATTACTTTGTTTTCCACCCGCACGAAAGTGCCTGGTGGGCGTCCTTGAATCGTTTCTATGCGGGTTTGGCGGGAAGTGCTGAAACTTGCATAGGGCCGATTCGAGGGTGTTACAGCAGTCGCTGCACTGGATGAGTCGCGGAAGCGCGAAGAGGATTTGCGCACCTCCACCGCTGAGATGGAAAACTTGTTCGAAGAACAACTCTACTCGATTGCCAAGTCTCTCTCATGTATTCTTTCGGCTGAATTTTCATTGTTTCTTTCTTCGACATCTTATCATTGTGCTGACTCTTTGCTCTTTGTAGGTGCTAGTGGTCTGAGCTTCGACGCCCAGCTACTTCGTCGTGATGATGCTTTGGCAGGCACCATCGCGGTAGTCGAGGACCGCAACGCTTCCCTTTAGGGGACACTGAATAAGGCCAAGGGTGTGCTCAGTCGCATCCGCGAGGAGCTGGCGCCCAAGGTTGAGATGATTGAGAACCGTGAGGACCTAGTGGAGTCCCTCACTAGAGGTATTCCCGCAGACTTCAGGAATTCTCAGCGGGCGGTTGGGGCTACCATGGCACTCGCAATGGTGCAAGCCCATGGCGTGGATGTGGATCCTGCTGCAATCTCCAGGGCGATGCCCATTGGTGCAGATGGTCAATAGGTAGTGTTTGCTCCTTTTGCAACTGTATGCGGTAAGTACGGGCCGCAGCTCATTAGCACAGTCACAAAATACTCCGAGGAGCTGCAGCGAGCGAAGAAGGTAGCAAAGGCTGTGGTGTCAGGGGCTGGCGGGAAGAGTTGGGCCACGTAGAGATAAACAAAACTTTTTCCCTACACTGTGATCCCAAGATCCAGCTCAGGTAGAAGGCCACGAGGATTACCACTAGACGCGCAGTTGCGGAATTGATGAAGCATGTCGCTTGATGTAGTGCAATCCTCGCGATCCGTTCCGGTTCCACGATCCACGATCCGTACTTTCTTCATGATCGTCGAAGTGCTGAACGTACATCACCTCCGCCGGTATCCACGTGTACGAGGAGGAGCGCCGGCGATGGACTGCTAGGTCCGGTACGGTGGCAACAGGACGGACTGGGGCTAGGGTTTCCAACACATGGAGTGACCTAACCTTGTGCTCTAAGCACCTGCGCCCCATCTTATATAGGGAGTGAAAGTGGGCTCCACTCACTTGTGGCCCATTCACTAAAAAGGCCTATATTAGCCACTGCAAGTCTCACTTGCTGACTAAGTCCATGTCTCTATTTGGGTCCAACCCAAATAGGTTTCCTGTTTGGGTCTAACCAAAACTTGCTCCCGCTCTTAAGTGTGTGACCCGACAGGCTCATGGTAACCCGAACACGATTCCGAGTCTCACTCGTGATCGATCAGTTGGTAGCGGCTCCTAGCAGAACATGCCAACTCCCAAGTACCAATAAGTCATGACGACATACCTTCCAATGCGACTTTCGTCTGAGTCCCTTTTGCCTCACGATATACCTTGTCGGACTATAGGTGAATGACCGTCATCCCTTAAATAGTCCGACTCTCTTTCTCGATCCCAGATAAGTGATTCATCCGACTAACTCTTAGGCGGCTGCCTCGGTTAACACTTATCCGAGACGCGCATGGCCATGATTTCCGAATCATATCTTCCGAGAGGGCCCAGAGAATATCTCTCCAGATGGAGGGGCAAAATCCCGTCTTGGTTATTCACGCAGCTTGATTCTCAGACGACCCGAACTCCGCGTTTATAACTACCCAGTGACGGAACATCGTTTGACAGAACCTAAGTCGGAGATCCTCAACTCGGATTGTGCAATAACCTCAGGTCTAAGGATTACATTGATTGCGACATGCAAATGACGACTTGTTCGTTGCATCTCAATATGGGTCAGTCTGACTCGCTAAACTCTTTAGCCGAATCCGTGTAAGTTGGAATAGCATCTCCATGCCCATGACAAGTGGAACCTAGTCATCTGCCGACTTTCACATTGGTCTAAGTTGTGCGTCCGGCACAACCTCAATGACCAAGGACAATTAGTATGAACAACATGAATATGTAGTTCCACAATCAAATCACATATTCGATGATACATATCAGCAGTTCATACATGAACCATAACCTTATGAATACACAGGAATATCATCATACATGATTGCCTCTAGGGCATATTCCCAACAGTCTCCCACTTGCACTAGAGTCAATCTTTCGACATCACATGTCTAGGCATCTGATGCCCATTGCTCTCAGGTGCGCCTCATGCTTCGGCTGTGGAAGTGGCTTTGTCAACGGATCCGCAATGTTTGCATCCGTGTGTCCAGGCATCTGATGCCCATTTCTCTCAGGTGTGCCTCATGCTTCGGCTGTGGAAGTGGCTTTGTCAACGGATCCGCAATGTTTGCATCCGTGTGTACCTTGCATAACTTGATATCACCTTGATCCACGAACTGGTGAATAAGGTGGTACCGCATGAGTATATGTTTGTTCTTCTGGTGTTGTCTAGGTTCCTTGGCTTGTGCAATAGCACCATTGTTGTCACAATACACGTCTAACTGATTGGACGAGCCCTGAACCACACCAAGATCCACGAGGAAATTCCTTATCCAAACGGCTTCTTTTGCCGCCTCCGAGGCAGCAATATACTCAGCCTCTATCGTAGACGTAGACACCGTTTCTTTCTTGGAACTTTTCCAGCTCACAGACCCTCCGTTTATCACAAACACATATCCGGATTGCGAACGAGAATCATCCGAGTCAGTGAGATAACTTGCATCCGTGTAACCCTTTACACTGAGTTCATCCTCACCTCCATAAACTAGGAACATATCCTTAGTCCTTCTCAAGTACTTGAGGATATTTTTAGCCACTGCCCAGTGGATCTCTCCAGGGTCAGCCTGGTATTTGCTCACAACACTTAGAGCATAGGAAACATCCAACCTAGTACAAATCATAGCGTACATGATGGATCCGATTGCAGAAGCACACGGAATCGCACTCATCCGACTTCGCTCATCAGTTGTCGAAGGACACTGGGTCTTGCTAAGTTTTACGCCATGGGACATCGGTAAGAACCCCTTCTTAGAAGATTCCATGTTGAACTTGTTCAACACTTTGTCCAAATATGTACTCTGACTCAGTCCAATGAGGCGCTTTGATCTATCTCTATAGATCCGGATTCCTAGTATGTAAGTCGCCTCACCCAAGTCTTTCATCGAAAAACTCTTTTCCAATGATTCCTTGGTCTCTTTCAACATCTGGACATCATTTAATCAATAATATGTCATCCACATACAAGATCAGAAAGTTTACTTTGCTCCCACTAAACTTCTTGTATAAACAAGAATCATGATCGCTCTTGATGAAGCCAAACGATTTGACTACCTCATCAAAGCGAATGTTCCAACTCCAAGATGCTTGCTTCAACCCATAAATGGATTTTCGAAGCTTGCATACTTTGTCAGCATTAGCCGAATCGACAAAACCCTCGGGCTGTATCATATACACATCCTCGGTTAAATTTCCATTAAGGAAAGCCGTCTTGACATCCATCTGCCATATCTCATAGTCAAAATAGGCTGCTATAGCTAACATGATCCGAACTGATTTAAGCATCGCTACAGGAGAGAAGGTCTCATCGTAGTCAAATCCTTGAACTTGTCGGAACCCCTTCGCGACCGTGCTTTATAGATAGAAACTTTTCCATCCATATCAGTTTTCTTCTTAAAGACCCATTTGCACTCGGCGGGTCTTGCACCGTCTAGCAAATCAACCAAGTTCCAAACTTGATTTTCATCCATGGACCTTCACTCGGATCTCATGGATCCAAGCCATGACTCGGAATCAGAACCCACCATCGCTTCTGAATAAGTTGCCGGCTCATCACTGTCTAACAACAATACATCACGAACACTTCGTAATCTGGCCGATCTTCGCAGTGTCGGTGCAATTTCCGGCTCAGGTACCATGTCCGGCTCAACCTCTAAGGCTATTGTCGACTCGCTGCTAGCCGGTATCTATCGAATTTCTTCGAGATACACCGTACTCCCACTGACTCTCCGACTGAGAAACTCTTTCTCAAGGAAGACACCGTTTCGAGCGACAAACACTTTGCCCTCTTCTGGGTTGTAGAAGTAGTAACCCAAGGTTTCCCTCGGATACCCCACGAAAATACACTTATCCGACTTAGCTGTAAGCTTGTCCGACTGAAGTCGCTTGACAAAAGCTTCACAACCCCAAATCTTAAGGAAAGACAAACTCGGCTTCTTGCCAGTCCACATCTCATGTGGTGTCTTTTCTACCGACTTTGATCGTACTTTGTTTAGTGTGAACGCTGCAGTTTCTAGACAATAACCCCAAAATGATAAAGGCAGATATGTCCGACTGATCATTGATCGTACCATGTCCAACAAGGTCCGATTCATCCTTTCCGACACACCGTTTCTCTGTGGTGTTCCTGGAGGAGTGAGCTGGGGAACTATTCCACAACTCTTTAGATGGTCATCAAACTCATGGCTCATGTACTCGCCTCCTCGGTCCAACCGAAGAAACTTTATTTTCTTGCCAAGTTGATTTTGTACCTCATTCTAGAATTCCTTGAACTTTTCAAAGGCTTCCGACTTATGTTTCATCAAATAGATATATCCATATCTACTCAAATCATCAGTGAAGGTAATGAAGTACTCATAACCACCTCTGGCTGTCGTGCTCATTGGGCCACATACATCACTATGTACTAGTCCCAATAAGTCGGACGCCCTTTCACAACTCTTTGCAAAAGGTGTCTTGGTCATCTTGCCAAGAAGGAAGGATTCGCATGTCTCGAACAACTCTAAGTCGAACGAAGTTAGGAGTCCATCATCATGGAGCCTCTTCATGCGTTTCCAACTTATATGACCAAGCCGACAATGCCAAAAGTAAGTCATATTCAGATCATTTGGTTTTAACCTTTTCACATTTATGTTATAGACAGATTCACTATCAAGATTCAAAATAAATAACCCGTCCCGGACGGGCGCAAAGCCATGAAACATATCATTCAAATATAAAGAACAACCATTATTCTTAATATTTGACTCATAGCCCTGTCTCATCAAACATGAGGCAGAAATGATGTTTCGACTAAGCACTGGAACATAATAACAATTATTTAGCTCCATTAAGAATCCAGAAGGTAAATGAAGTTGCATTGTGCCGACTTCCAACGCAGCAACTCTTGCTTTGTTTCCGACTCTAATGTCAACCTCACCTCTTGCAACGCTCCTAGTTCTTACCAGTCCCTGCAACGAGTTGCATATGTGAATGACTGATCCGGTATCATATACGCAAGAACTACCAGGTGCATCAGCAAGATAAATGTCTATAACATTGCAAACAAGCGTACCTGAGCCAGAAGTCACACCTCCGCTCTTGGCTTTATCAGCCAGATACTTGCTGCAATTTTTCTTCCAGTGGCCATCTGACTTGCACTAGAAGCAAGTGGATCCGGCTGCAGGAGATGGCTTAGTCCCTAAGGAAGCGCTTTGGACTGGGTCCTCCGCCTTACCTCCTGACTTTGCCTTCTTCTTCTTAGTCCAAGAACTCTTCTTGAACTTAGCCTTGTTTTGTACCATCAACACTTGACTGTCACCTTTCTTGAGATCCGCGTCTGCCTGCTTGAGCATCCCATGTAATTCAGTGAGCTTCTTATCCATACCATGCATGTGGTAGTTCGATATGAACTAACCATACGCACTAGGAAGACAGTTCAGAATTATGTCTGTAGCGAACTCTTCGCTTATGGGGTAGCCAAGTCTTTCCAGAGACTGCACGTAACCAACCATCTTGATCACATGCGGACTCAGTGGATCGCCATCATTAAGCTTGCAGCTCAACAAGGACTGATAGACTTGATACCTCTCAGTCTTTACCTGATCCTGGAACATACTTTTGAGGCTTTCGATCATATCGTAGGTCTCAACATTCTCGAACTGTTGCTGCAAGTCCGGTTCCATGTGATCAAGCATAAGACAGCTAATCTCCGTGGATTTCATCACAAATCCGATGGTAGGCATTGGTGGCTACGACACTCGCATTCTCATCCGGCTCAGCTGGAAGTGGGTTGTCTAGGACACGATCCCTTTTTTCTTGTTTGAGAACAATTCTCAGATTACGATACAAGTTGGTGAAATTAGTTCCATTCAGCTTATCTTTCTCTAAGATGGTTCTCAAAGCAAAACCGGAAATCTGAGGAAGACTGCTAGGTGCAATTGATCTACAACAGAAAATATGCAAAACACTTAAGACATGTATCCATAAAAGAGCAAGCATATTAAACACTTTAATATTTATGCTCCCACTAGAACCAACATCCCTCCGATGGTTACTTAGTGATTCAGGACCCTAAATAAGCAAGTCGACTAGTGAGCTTTAGCATCACCGCTAGCCGTCAAGTGATCTAGGTAGACAACTCCTTGTCAATCGTATCTCATACGAGTCCTATTGAATGGGTGGCATCACATGCCCCGGCTCCCATCCGACTTTTCCCCAAGTCCCACAACAGTTGTGATAGACCTGTCTAGATTACCAAGTGCTTCCGCTGTAAGAGTCCAACTCGAACCCACCTAGTCGGACAGAATTGATAGCACCTCAATTTTATGAGCCCACTACCAAAAATGTCCGACTTGTGATGGTGCAGCACTGGTGGGGAAACTGACTAGACCTTCTTTGAGGGATTATATTCTACCAACTATCTAATAGAGGTAAAACAGAGACATAACAATAACACAAAATAAGGCAATTATAATGTGAAATGGTATGGCTCTTTTCATGGCGATCTCCATCTCCATAAAGCCCGTAATCCGACTCGTGTCAACTCTTGTCACGTGCCGTCTTACACCATGTAGCTGACTTGTACACTGACTTGCATGCCATCCGGATTCTCCAAACAGCTACACTAGCTAGTAATGCAAATTACACAGAGAATCCGACACACATGCCGTTATACAATAATGTGACAGCACCTAGGCTCCAGCCGGCTGACAAAAACCGTGATACGCAGATCACGTATGGATTACACACATCACATGCACATAAGCCATACCATTCACAACATCATCCTGCAAAAACAAGTTATGCATAGATACAATATCTACCGGTGTTGTGAAACTCGCAACGACATCTAAGGCACTATGACAGGGCGAAGCCGGCGGTCCCGCTAGCCGGATAGCGGGCAGGGATCGAAGGGGCAGATCATCCATCTACATTCCGGACATGGATTTCGTCATCGGATAAAACTATTTTACCCAAATCCGATCCGGACTCTGATTCGATCAAACCCTTTGATCTTCGATCACTGCATCCGGGTTTAGATGTCACAGTCTACCCCGATGGCGGAGGCCAACCGGTAGGGGTATGTCATTCCACGACCTTAGCAGTTAGATCATGGAAACCAGATCATCCATTCCCCCGAGTACAGTTGATCCAATCAACTTTGTACAAAACCGATCTATCTCATAGATCGACCAGCAAAACTGCAATTAGATCCAATCTAACGACAACCGCATATCACATATGCGTGATCTCGAGCCTAAAACCAGAAGCTAACGCTCTGATACCACTGTTGGGCCACGTAGAGATAAACAAAACTTTTTCCCTACGCGGTGATCCCAAGATCCAGCTCAGGTAGAAGGCCACGAGGATTACCACTAGACGCGCAGTTGCGGAATTGATGAAGCACGTCGCTTGATGCAGTGCAGTCCTCGCGATCCGTTCCGGTTCCATGATCCACAATCCGTACTTTCTTCACGATCGTCGAAGTGCTGAACGTACAACACCTCCGCCGGTATCCACACGTATGAGGAGGAGCGCTGGCGATGGACTGCTAGGTCCGGTCCGGCGGCGATAGGACGGACTTTGGCTTGGGTTTCCAACACATGGAGTGACCTAACCTTGTGCTCTAAGCACCTGCGCCCCAGCTTATATAGGGAGTGAAGGTGGGCTCCACTCAGTTGTGGCTCATTCACTAAAAAGGCCTATATTAGCCACTGCAAGTCTCACTTGCTGACTAAGTCCATGTCTCTATTTGGGTCCAACCCAAATAGGTTTCCTGTTTGGGTCCAACCCAAACTTGCTCCCGCTCTTAACTGTGTGACCCGACAGGCTCATGGTAACCCGGACACGATTCCGAGTCTCACTCGTGATCGATCAGTTGGTAGCGGCTCCTAGCAGAACATGCCAACTCCCAAGTACCAATAAGTCATGACGACATACCTTCCAATGCGACTTTCGTCTGAGTCCCTTTTGCCTCACGATGTACCTTGTCGGACTATAGGCGAATGACCGTCATCCCTTAAATAGTCCGACTCTCTTTCTCGATCCGAGATAAGTGATTCATCCGACTAACTCTTAGTCGGCTACCTCGGTTAACACTTATCCGAGACGCGCATGGCCATGCTTTCTGAATCATATCTTCTGAGAGGGCCCAGAAAATATCTCTCCAGATGGAGGGGCAAAATCTCGTCTTGGTTATTCACATCACGCAGCTTGATTCTCAGACGACCCGAACTCCACGTTTATAACTACCCAGTGACGGAACATCGTTTGACAGAACCTAAGTCAGAGATCCTCAACTCGGATTGTGCAATAACCTCAGGTCTAAGGATTACATTGATTGAGACATGCAAATGACGACTTGTTCGTTGCATCTCAATATGGGTCAGTCTGACTCGCTAAACTCTTTAGCCGAATCCGTGTAAGTTGGAATAGCATCTCCATGCCCATGACAAGTGGAACCTAGTCATCTGCCGACTTTCACATTGGTCTAAGTTGTGTGTCTGGCACAACCTCAATGACCAAGGACAATTAGTATGAACAACATGAATATGTAGTTCCACAATCAAATCACATATTCGATGATACATATCAGCAGTTCATACATGGACCATAACCTTATGAATACACAGGAATATCATCATACATGATTGCCTCTAGGGTATATTCCCAACAGGAAGTATGTGGCGTCTGAGACTGCCACGGAGTCGATGAGGCCTCCGAAGTCAAAGTCTAAGTCAAAGAAGCAGGCTGCTCCATAATAGTTATCTTGTAATAGTTGTAGTTTGACTTTCTTTGCTGAAAACATGCTTTTGTCAAAGTGTCTCTGTTGATACTTTTGTCGTGCTTGAATGCATTCGAGCCTTTTATCCCTATATTGCTTGGTCCCTTATTCGCTCTTGCTTAATTTGTGATAGGGTACATCGAGTAGTCCTTCAAGTGATCCTTGTGATCCTCTGTTCATCCGTGAAAACTTGGTGCAGCCGCGCTCGAAGGTGGATGAGTTATCCTTGCTTTCGCCACTACGCAATCGTATTAAGCAACTAGAGCGTGAGTTTCCCATCCTTCGCGGTCGCGCGGATGTATGGAAGTCGAAGGTGGAGAAGGCTACCGCCTGTGAGCAATATTTATTGGAGGAGGTGGCGCAACTGAGTGAGCTGTTCAAATGTTAGCTTTCTGCCCTCTTATCTTTTATTTTACTTGGCCGCGACGATTCCTTGTGTTCATACTGTGCCCTTTTGCTTGGTGTAGTTGTCACCGGCATGGCCTCTATCCACTTGGTGAATTTGTCGACTGCGATTAAGAGGTAGACGTAACCTCCTTGTGAGGACCTAGGGAGCTTGCCGACCATGTCTAGTCCCCATTATGCGAAGGGCCACGATATTGGCCTGAGTTCTACGGCAGGTGCATGAGGTTTGTCCGCGAATCGCTGGCAAGCGTTGCAGCGCTGGATGATGTCCTTGGCGTCGCGCATGGCCGTAGGCCAGTAGAATCCAGCTCGTAGAGCTTTGGCGACGAGGGCGCGATTGCCGGCATGGTGCCCGCAAGTGCCTTCGTGGATGTCGAGGAGGACGACCCTTCCATCTCCGTTGGAGACGCACCGTTGGAGCACTCCTGTGATGCTGCGCTTGTACAACTCTCCGTTGTTAACAACAAATGCCTTGGATCGTCGTGCGATGTGTCACGCGTCCGTCGGATCATCTGCCAACCTCTTGATGAGTAGATATGTGATGTAGGATTGTGTCCAGGATGGCTCGATCGTCATGACGCCCATTGATCCTTCGAGTCATGTGTCCAACTCTAGGTCATTGAGTGCCATAGGCTCGTTGGGTGGCGTAGCCCCCGAGTCCGTTGATGTGCCTGCTTTCTTCTCTGGAGCCTTTGGCTTGATGGAGCGTTCGCAGATGCGCTCGTGAAATACTCCAGTTGGTATGGGGCCATAGGTAGAGCCAATGTTGGCGAGTGTGTCCGCCTCTTCGTTGCTTTCGCAGCCTATGTGCCGCAGCTCACAGTCGTCGAAGTCCCCTTCAAGTGTGTCATAGAGGTCGTGGTAGGCGATCATATTATCGTTCAGTGCGTCACACTCGTGCATTGTTTGGTTTACCACCAGCTTGGAGTCGCCGTAGATGATGAGCCTCTTGGCGCCACAGGCTTTCACCATCCGCATCCCATGGAGCAGGGCTACGTACTTAGCTTCATTATTGGAGGCCGTGAACTGCATTCGCAGAATGTATTTCAACTTGTCTCCCTGGGGCGATGTCAATATGACACCTGCGCCAGCCCCGTCCTTTCGTTTGGACCCGTCAAAATGCATTGTCCAGAGATAGGACATATCTGGCTTTTCAGGGAGCTGGTTCTCCATCCAGTGCACGAGGAATCAGGGAGGACTTGCGACTTGATCGCGTCGCTCTTTTCATATGTGATGTCTCGTGGAGACAGCTCGATTCCCCAAATGGCGACTCGTCCGGTAGCATGAAGGTTGTTGAGGATATCCCAAGCGGGGCATCGTTGACTACCATGATTGTGTGCTCCTGGAAGTAGTGGCGCAGTCGCCTGGCTGTCATGAAGACGCCGTACGCCAGCTTCTCGTAGTGCGGGTACCTCTGTTCTGTCGGCGTGAGCACCTCGCTGAGGTAGTAGACTGGGTGATGTACCCCGTGGACCTTGTTTTCTTTGGCTCGTTCCACTATGAGCATTGTGCTGACCACCTGGGTGGTGGCGAAGATGTAGAGCAATAGCGGCTCCTTTTCATGTGGAGTCACCAGTACTAGCGAGGTGGATAGTAGACACTTAAGGTCTTCGAATGATGCTTGCGCCTCGTCTGTCCACTCGAACTTGTTAGTTTTCCGGAGAAGCTGGTAGAAAGGCAGTGCCTTTTCGCCCATTCAACTAATGAATCGACTGAGCGCTGCGATTCGCCCAGCCAGCTGCTGGACGCCTCTTACGTTCTTTGGCTTCTCCATGGCCAGTATGTCTTTTATCTTCTTCGGGTTTGCTTCGATCCCTCACGCGGAGATGAGATACCCGAGTAATTTCCCAGATGGCACGCCGAAGGCACATTTTTTATCCGGATTGAGCTTGATCCAGTATCAGTCGAGGTTGGTGAAGGTATCACGGAGGTCGTCGATTAGAAAGGCTTCCTCCTTGGTCTTGATGACGATGTTGTCAATGTAGACTTGGATATTGCGACCAAATTGGCTCTTGAGGCAGGCCTGCATGCACCGCTGATAGGTGACTCATGCATTTTTTTAGCCCGAAGGGCATGGTGTTGTAGCAAAACACACCAAAGGGCATTGTAAATGCTGTCTTCTCTTGATCTTCCTCCTCCATTCGAATCTGATTGTAGCTTGAGTAGGAGTCGAGTAAGAAGAGGCGTTCACATCCCGCGGTGGAGTCGATCATTTGGTCGATTCGCGGCAGCGAGAAGTGATCCTTTGGGAAGTGCTTATTCATGGAGGTGAAGTCCATGCACATCCGTAGGATATCCGTGTCTTTTTTGGGTACCAACACTGTATTAGCGAGCCAAGTGCTTTCCTTGATCTCGTGTATGAAGTTTGCATCGAGGAGTCTTTTGATCTCCATTTCGACTGCTTTTGCCCGTGGTTCAAACAGTCGCCGTATTGTCTGCTTGACTGGCCTAGCGTCTAGATTCACGTTGAGTGCATGCTCGGCGAATTCTATGGGAACCCCTGGCATGTCCGAAGGACACCATGCGAAGATTTCCTAGTGCTCACGGAGGAATTCGACGAGCGCGAGTTCCTATGCGGAACTCAAGTTGTTGGCGATGAGGGTCGTCTTGGTTGGGTCCGTTGGGTGGACCTGGAATTTCTTCGTGTGCATCGACGTGTCGAAGGATAGGTCGGGTGAGCTTGGCCTGCTGAGGGAAGGTAGATTGTTGTCTGTCGACTCCTTCAATCTTGCGAGTTCCTCCTGCATGTCAAAGGACTGGGAGATTCGGTTGAATTCCCTGTCACAACTGTCGGATCTCTCAAACCTCCCGTTGATTGTGATGATGTCGTTTGGACCTGGCATTTTCTTATGTAGGTAGGCGTAGTGTGTCACTGCCACGAACCTAGCGAACGCGACGCGTCCGAGGATGCAGTGGTACAGTGAAGGCCAGTTGATGACTTCGAAGTTGATGCGTTTGTGCCGAAAGATTTTTGGCATGCCAAAGATGACGTCGAGGTTGATTTTTCCCAGGGGATATATGCCCTTGCTTGGGACGATGTCGTGGAACGTCATGTCTGAGACCTCCAGACATGTCAGAGGGATCCTCATTGCATGCAAGGTACTTGCGAACATGAGGTTAATGCCGCTTCCACCATCCATGAAGACGCGACTCATGTCGAAGCCTCCGATCTACGCCTCGAGTATGAGGGGACAATGGCCTGGACGAGGGACTTGGCGCACATGATCGCGCTTGTCAAAGGTGATGCAGGAGTCGCTGCCACCGAGGTAGTCAGTGGTGGAGGGCGGAGAATTTGTCGCCAAGTTGACGTGGCGAGTGATGGCCTTCTGCACTCGATTTGAGGGGCCTCCATTTTGGATCATCATGTTACCTAATGCCCGTGGGTACGGCTCGCCCCCGTGATGCTGGACTGCCACAGCCGTAGGTGGTGGTGGTCCGGGTGGTGGTGGAGGAGCTCCATGTGCTACAGCGCCTGGGGCGGCTCCATAACCCCTGTTGACTGCATCGTGATTCATCCGAGCCAAGCTTTCATGGAGTTTGAGGAACTCGCGGTAGTCCTTGAGGAGGTGACTGGATTTCTTCTTGCCGTCATGCTTGTTGAAGTAGAAGTGCAGATTTCACGGCCCATACAGCTTGTCCTCGATAGATGTTGCGGGTGCCTATTCGCGAGTGCGTCGCTGCCATAGTTGCGTGGTTTTCCCGAAGTCACGGTATACACAGCTACGATAGCCGCTGTTGCGGTTGTCGTCACGTTTGTCGATGTAGCCGGCTGCGACCATATTGACATCGTTGCAGTCATCGTAGATGTGCATTCAACGCTTGCTTGGGCAGTCGTGTCTGCATTCGAGTTCCGCTTCATCGTCGGAGTGAACGCGGCTTTTCACCGAGTCTTCTCCATCCGCCCACCAATTCGCGATTTCCATCAGGTGGTCAATTGTCTTGGGCTTCGAGCGGCCCAACTCCTCTCTGCGCTCTATGCGGCGAACACCACCGTTGAACGCGTCGATACCGCGATCCTCTGAGATGTTTTCTGCGGAGTTCTTGATGATGGACAACCTCTGGATGTACGAGCACAGCGACTCACCAGATCTTTGTTGGCAACCTCTTAATTCTTTGGTTGATGCGGGCCTTTTGTAAGTGCCCTTGAAGTTGTGGACGAAGCTGTAGACCTGCTCTTCCCAGCTGCGAATGGATCCACGCGGGAGGTTGTTGAGCCATGCGCGAGCGGCCCCCTGCAGCTGTAGCTTCAGGCATTGCATGGCCATGCTTCGACTTCCACCGTGGAGCCTGACAGAGGACATGTGGTCCTCCAACCAGATTTTCGGGTCCTGCGGACCATTAAATTTTAGGTTCTCCGATGGGAGTTTGAACTCCTTAGACATTCGCTTCTTCCTGATGGCTCTGCTAAAGCATCTGGTGCCGTAGAGCTCCACGTCTTCGTCCTCTGAGTCAGTCGAACGAGCATGTCGTGCACGCATCTTGTCGACTTTGCGCTGTGTGATGTAATCACGCGCGTCGTAGTCGTAGTGGTGCCGTCGTGAACGGGGACGTCGAGACAGGTGATACATTGCAAATGTATCTGTAATTTTTGATGTTCCATGCTTGGTTTTATCTACTTTCTTGTGTTTTGTCAACACTTTGGAGTACTTTTCATATGATTTCTTGGACTAACCTATTAACAAGAGCCACAGTTCCAGCTACCTGTTTTCTGCTGTTTTTAGTTCCAGGAAAGTCAGAAAATGAATATTCTCGGAATTGGACGGGACAAAAGCCAAAGTCGCTATTTTACCTGAAGACATCTGGAGCTAGAATACGAGATAGAGAAGGGCTGGGGCCTAGCCACACCACCTGGTCATGCGGCCAGGCCTGGCCCGCGCCAGGGGGTGGTCTGGCCGACCCTAGCAACCCCTCGACCTCTCCTTCCGCCTATATATTGCCTTCGGGACCAAAACCCTAAGTACTCGATCAAAATTCCAGGAAAGAGTCTGTAGCCGTAGTCATCTCCATCCCTAGATCGGGAGGGATCTGAACCTCTTCCCGGCACCCTACTGGAGAGGGTATTTCACCCTAGAGGCCTTCTTCATCATCATGCAAGCCTCCGGTGTGATGCGTGAGTAGTTCATCTCTGGACTACGGGTCCATGTAGTTGCTAGATGGCTGGTTCTCCTCATTTGTGCTTTCATGTCTAGATCTTGTGAGCTCCGTTCATGATCAAGATCATCTATTTGTAATTCTGAATGTTGTGTTTGTGGGGATCCGATGGATATTGAGATGCTATTTCAGATTGATTATCGATTCTATCATGTCTTTTTTATTTGTGATCTTGCATGCTTTCCGTTGTTAGTAGATATGTTGGCCAAGTAGATGCTAGCAACTCATTTATGCTCGATAGTGGGCTCATGCCTCTAGTAATCTGGGGATGTGACAGAAATCACTAAGGTACTAGATGTTATGTTGCTTCTAGGGAGAAAACTACAATCCTTTGTTCATAGAACAATCATATTGTTTACTTTACACGCAATTCGTAAAGCAATAATCTGTTGCTTGCAACTTAATACTGGAGGGGGTTCGGATGATAACTGGAAGGTGGATTATTAGTCATAGATGTAGTTGGATGGCAGTCTATGTATAATGTTGTAATTCCCAGTCAAGTCTCAAAGGAGGCAAGATGATTAGTATATGCTTGTATGCTTTCTCGATGTTTGTCAATTGCCCCTTTGTAATTTGTTCACCCAGCATGTTACCTATCTTAAGGAGAGCCACCTCTAGTGAACTATGGACCCATGTCTTTTCTTTTACATACAATCTACAAACTGTTTACTGCTTTGTGTTTACTTTCTACAAACTATTACTTCATTCCATTCGATACATTTAATCGTTTGTTTTCAGCAAAACCGGTGAGATTGACAACCTCATCGCAAGTTGGGGACAAGGTTCTGTGGTTGTGTTGTGCAGGTCTCCACGTTGCTACTAGCACCGGTAGTGCATCCTGCCAAGGCTCAGCTAGCAACACCTTTGGGGTGTTTCCTTGCTCCTACTAGTTCGATAACCTTGGTTTCATAACTTAGGGAAACTTACTTCTGTGCTCATGATACCTTCGTCTTGGGGTTCCCCAACGAGCTCATCAATCACGAGCCATCAACAGGTCGTGGCTATCATCGCTGGATGAGGGCGAGGAGTAGCGCCTTGCTAGAGCCTTGCCCTTATTCGGCTCCGGTGTTGGCTCTTTGTCGAGGGCGGCTTCGATTAGTCCCAAGCCCGCGATCATAGATCGGTGCATGGCGGCTCGTGGATCTCAAGCTGGCGGCTGGTTGTTGAGGAGGTACATGGTGTCCACCGTTACCGCAGCTTGCGACATCTTCGGGAGCACATTTCCCCGCGTATCCACCTTCATGGAGCTGAAGTCGAGGACTTTCGTAGCTTCTACGTGCTCTTGCTCGGTGAGGTGGGCCAGTCGAGATCGCCTCTTGTTGGCGACGTATTCATTGCCTTTGGAGGAGGATCCTCTGTGGGAGGAGAGCCCAACTCGTTGGAGGCTCGATTCGTCCGCCGCCTTTTTACGCGCGTAGAGTTGCACGATTTTATGTAGCTTGCGTTTGTATTCTTCCTTCAAGAGCCAGTGGTAGCCCATCAGCAGTTCCTGTGGGGAGCCGAAGGGCAGAGGGTTGCCTCGTAGGGCTTCTCGACAGCGTGCCCACTCGTTGTAGTTGAGCCTGATCACTATGCACTCCCAAGTGTTTTCATTCACAATGGTTGGAGGCTCTGCTCCATTGTTAATAGGCGCACCGTTGCCACCGTTGGTGGGGCCGCCGTTAGATATGCCGCCATTGGGCGGGCCGCTGTTGGGTGTGTCACCATGTGGCGGGCCGGTGCCAGATCCGTTGCCCGCATTGTCGCGATTGCCGGAGGTGTCGCCAGCGTTGATGATGATGCACATGAAGTGGTTGGAAAAGCTGTTGCTCCCACAACTTTTAGATTCGGAGCCGTAGGCTCCATCCTCAGTGGCTAGGTCACCCAGATCGGGTTCGTGACTATTGTCGCTATCCGTGCTCCCCGGCTGCTGCCGAGGCGTTGAGCTCGCCAAGGGTGCCGATTGGCGGAGGGAACCATGATGCTGGAGCAATTGATGGTGTCGTCGGCTGGTCAGGCAGGTGAAGCGTGCCTAACTGACCCACTTGGAAGCGGAGGCTCCCGATCGCCAGGCTGATCCCGTCGCCCACGGACTCGAAATCCGGGCGAGTGGCAGGCGTGTGGATGGTGAAGTCAAACGTGCCGAAGAGTTGGCGAATCTCCGTTGTTGCGGAGTTGTTGATCGCGGTTGATGGGGCCGAAGAAGCCGCAACATCAGCAGTCCCAGTTCCCACAAACGGCGCCAATTTACGAGGGTTTAACTCGTCAATGCGGGGCTTGGGTTTTGCAGAAGGAGGGAGTGCTGGAGGCATCAGTCGGCTAGCAAACAAGCACACAGGGACACAAGGTTCACCCAGGTTCAGGCCTCGTAGAGGTCCCTACTCGTGCTTGTCTGCTCTTGGAATTAACAAAGGGAATCGAAGATTACAATGGTGCGCAGATGAAATCTGGCGAAGGTTGTTGAAACTAGGGTTGCGTGTGTCCTCCTCACCACCCCCTTCTAGCCTTTATATAAATAGGCTAGGTCTTGGGTAGCAGGTCGAGTCGGTTACAGATTAGGGTTTTTCCCTTTGAATTTTCTATCTTGAGTTTCTTCTTGTCTTGCAAGCAATCGAGAGTCCATGGGCCACTCAAATTCTCCACTAGGCCTTGGCAACGCCGTGGGCTTCTGCCGTATCTGGACCGTATATACCAAGCTCGGGTACCTGTAGGGTATACCTATGTTAGTGTGTGTCTCAATGTGCATCATTATGGTTTTGGAAAAGAACACATACAATGATGCCACTCCACCATGTGGCCAACCATTTCCAGGAACCCTAGGAGCATCCTGGGATTCAACTTCAACATGCATTGTAGCACCAGTCTGAAAGATGCTGCATCACCACACCCACTTGGATGTGTCTGTGTATCAATGTGCATCATTGTGGTTTTGTAAAATAACACATCCAATGATGTCACTCCAGCATGTGGCCAACCATGTTCAAGAATCCTAGCAACATGCTGGGATCTAACTACAACATACATTGTAGCATCAGTTTTAAAGATGATTTATCACCACACCCACTTGGATGCGTGCGTGTGTGTGTGTCAATGTGCATCATTGTGGTTTTCGAAAATAACACATCAATCATGCCACTCTAGCATGTGTCCAACCATGTCTAGGAACAGTAGCAGCATCCTAGGATTCAACTGGAACATGCATTGTAGAACCAGTTTGAAAGATGCTGCATCACCACACCCACTTGGATGTGTGTGTGTGTATCAATGTGCATAATTATGGTTTTGGAAAATAACACATGCAATGACCCCACTCCAGCATGTGTCCAACCATGTCTAGGAACCCTAGAAGCTTGCTGGGATTCAACTGCAACATGCATTGTAGCACTAGTTTGTAATATGATGCATCACCAGACCCACTTGTATGTGTGTGTCTATCAATGTGCATCATTGTGGTTTTGAAAAAGAACACATGGAATGAGTCCACTCCAGCATGTGGCCAATGAAGTCCAGGAACAATATCAGCATGCTGGGATTCAACTGCCACATGCATTGTAGCACCAGTTTGAAAGATGCTGCAGCACCACACCCACTTGGATGTGTGTGTGTGTGTGTATCAATGTGCATCATTGTGGTTTTGTAAAATAACACATGCAATGATTCAACTCGAGCATATGGCGAAACCATGTCCAGGAACCCTAGCCGCATGTTGGGATTCAACTACAACATGCATTGTAGCACCAGTTTTAAAGATTCTACATCACCACACCCACTTGGATGTGTGTGTGTATCAATGTGCATCATTGTGGTTTTGTAAAATAACACATCAATATGCCTCTCCATGATGTGGCCAACCCTGTCTAGGAACACTAGCATCATGTTGGGATTCAACTACCACAAGCATTATACCACCAGTTTGAAAGATGCTGCATCACAACACCCACTTGGATGTGTGTGTGGGTATCAATGTGAATCATTGTGGTTTTGGAAACAAACACATGCAACGATGCCACTCCAGAATGTGGCCAACCATTTCCAAGAACCCTAGCAGCATGCTGGATTCAAATGCAACATGCATTGTAGCACCAGTTTGAAAGATGTTGCATCACCACACCCACTTAGTTGAGTGTGTGTATCAATGTCCTTTATTCTTGTTTTTGAAAAGAACACATGCAATGATGCCACTCCATCATGTAGCTAACCATATCCAGGAAACCTAGTAGCATGCTGGGATTCAACTACCACATGCATTGTAGCACCAGTTTGAAAGATCCTGCATCACCACACCCACTTGGATGTGTGTTTGTGTGTATCAATGTTCATCAATATGGTTATGTAAAAACACATGCAATGATGCCATTCTAGCATGTGGCCAACCAAGTCTAGGAACCCTAGAAGCATGCTAGGATTCAACTCCAACATGCATTGTAGCAGCAGTTTGAAATATGCCGCATCACCACAACCACTTGGATTTGTGTGTACGAATGTGCATCATTGTGGTTTTCGAAAAGAACACATTCAATTATGCACTCCAGCATGTGGCCAACCATGTCCAGGAACCCTAGCAGCATAGTCGGATTCAAATGCAACATGCATTATAGCATCAGTTTGGAAGATGCTACATGACCACACCCACTTGGATGTGTGTGTGTATCAATGTGCATCATTTTGGTTTTGGAAAAGAACACATGCAATGATGCCACTTCAGCATGTGGCTAACCATATTCAGGAACCCTAGCAGCATGTTGGGATTCAACTGCAACATGCATTGTAGCACCAGTTTGAAAGATCCTGCATCACCACACCCACTTTGATGTGTGTGTGTCAATGTGTATCATTGTGGTTTTGGAAAACAACACATGCAACGATGCCACTCTAGCATGTGGCCAACCATGTCTAGGAACCCTAGCGGCATGCTGGGATTCAACTGCAATATGCATTGTAGCACAAGTTTGAAAGATGCTGCATCACCACACCCACTTGGATATGTGTGTATCAATGTGCATCATTGTGGTTTTGGAAAAGAACACATGCAAGGATGCCACTCGAGCATGTGGCCAACCATGTCCAGGAACACTAACATCATGCTGGGATTCAACTTCAGCATGCATTGTAGCACCGATTTGAAAGATGCTGCATCACCACGCCCATTTGGATGTGTGCGTTTGTGTATCAGTGTGCATCATTGTAGTTTTGGAAAAGAACACATGCAATGATGCCACTCCAGCATTTGGCCAACCATGTCCAGGAACCCTAGCAGGATGCTCAGATTCAACTACAACATGCATTGTAGCACTAGTTTGAAAGATGATGTATCACCACACCCACTTGTGTGTGTGAGTATCAATATGCATCATTGTGGTTTTGACAAATAACACATGCAATGATGCCACTCCAGCATGTGTACAACCATGTCCAGGAACCCTAGCAGCATGTTGGGATTCAACTACAACATGCATTGTAGCACCAGTTTTAAAGATGTTGCATCACCACACTGACTTGGATGTGTGTGCATGTGTATCAATGTGCATCATTGTGGTTTTGTAAAATAACACATGCAATGATGCCTGATGGCTCGCTGTTGATGTAGAGCTCGTTGGGAACCCCAAGAGGAAGGTATGTTGAGCACAACAACAAGTTTCCCTCAGTTATGAAACCAAGGTTTAATCGAACCAGTAGGAGCAAGGAAACACCCCAAAGGTGTTGCTAGTTGAGCCTTGGCAAGGCGCACTACCGGTGCTAGTAGCAAAGTGGAGACCTGCACAACACAACCACAGAACTCTGTCCCCAACTTGCGATGAGGTTGTCAATCTCACCGTGTTTTGTGGAAAACAAAGGATTAAACGTATCGAATGGAAAGAAGTAATAGTTTGCAGAAAGTAAACACAAAGCAGTAAACAGTTTATAGATTGTATGTAAAGAAAAGGAACGGGATCCATAGTTCACTAGAGGTGGCTCTCCTTAAGATAGATAACATGCTGGGTGAACAAATTACAGGGGGGCAATTTACAAACATCGAGAAAGCAATACATGCATATACTAATCATCTTGAATCCTTTGGAACTTGATTGGGCATTACAACATTATACATAGACCGCCATCCAACTGCATCTATGACTAATAATCCACATTCAGGTTATCATCCGAACCCCCTCCAGTATTAAGTTGCAAGCAACAGATGATTGCTTTACGAACTGCGTGTAATGTAAACAATATGATTGTTCTATGAAAAAAGGATTATTGTTTTCTCCCTAGTAGCAACAGCATATCTAGTACCTTAGAGTTTCTGTCACTTCCCTAGATTAGCAGAGGCATGAACCCACTATCGAGCATAAATACTAACTCTTGGAGTTGCTAGCATCTACTTGGCCAAGATAGCTACTAACAACGGAAAGCATGCAAGATCACAAATAAAAAAGACATGATAGAATCAATAATCAATCTGAAATAGCATCTCAATATCCATCGGATCCCTGCAAACACAACATGCAGAATTACAAATAGATGATCTTGATCATGAACGGAGCTCACAAGATCTAGACATGAAAGCACAAAGGAGGAGAACCAGCCATCTAGCTACTACATGGATCTGTAGTCCAAGGATGAACTACTCACGCATCACACCGGAGGCTTGCATGGTGATGAACAAGGCCTCCAGGGTGAATTCTCCTCTCCGGCAGGGTGCTGGGAAGAGCTTCAGATCCCTCCCGATCTAGGGATGGAGATGACGGCGGCTACAAACTCTTTCGTGGAGTTTTTATCTGGTGCTTAGGGTTTTTGTCCCGAGGGCATCTTATAGGAGAAAGGAGAGGCCGAGGGGGTGCTGGGGTCGGCCAGACCACCCCCTGGCGCAGGCCAGGCCTGCCTACGTGGCCAGGTGGTGTGGCCCGCCCCCAGCCCTTCTCCGTCTCGTATTCTGGCATCTGATGACTTCCGGAAAAATAGGCACTTTGGCTTTTGTCTCATCCAATTCCGAGAATATTCATTTTCTCACTTTCCTGGAACCAAAACAGCAGAAAACAAGCAGCTAGCACTGTGGCTCTTGTTAATAGGTTAGTACAAGAAATCATATGAAAAGTACTCCAAAGTGTGGACAAAACACAAGAAAGTGGATAAAATCAAGCATGGAACATCAAAAATTATAGATACATTTGCAATGTATCAATGCCACGCCAGCATGTGGCCAACCATGTCCAGGAACCCTAGCAGCATGCTGGGATTCAACTGCAACATGCACTGTAGCACCAGTTTTAAAGATGCTGCATCACCACACCCACTTGGATGTGTGTGTGTGTCAATGTGTATCATTGTGGTTTTTGAAAAGAACACATGTAATGATTCCACTCTAGCATGTAGCCAACCATGTCCAGGAACCCTAGCAGCATGTTGGGATTCAACTACAACATGCATTGTAGCACCAGTTTAAAGAGGTTGCATCACCACACAAACTTTGATGTGTGTGTGTATCAATGAGCATGATTGTTGTTTTGTAAAATAACACATGCAATGATGCCACTCCAGCATGTGTCCAGCCATGTCCAGGAACCCTAGCAGCATGCTAGGATTCAACTGCAACATGCATTGTAGCACCAGTTTGAAAGATGCTGCATCACCACACCCACTTGGATGTGTGTGTATCAATGTTTATCACTGGGCTTTTGTAAAATAACACATGCAATGATGCTAGTACAGCATGTGGACAACCAGGTCCAGGAACCCTAGCAGCATGCTGGGATACAACTGCAACATGCATTGTAGAACCAATTTTAAAGATGCTGCATGACCACACCCACTTGGATGTGTGTGTGTATCAATGTGCATCATTGTGGTTTTCCAAAAGAACACATCAATGATGCCACTCTAGCATGTGGCCAACCATGTCCAGGAACCTTAGCAACATGCTGGGATTCAACTAAAACATGCATTGTAGCATCAGTTTGGAAGATGTTGCATCACCACACCCACTTGGATGTGTATCTGTGTATAAATGTGCATTATTATGGTTTTCGAAAAGAACACATGCAATGATTCCACTCCAGCATGTGGCCAACCATGTCCAGGAACCCTAGCAACATCCTAGGATTCAACTGCTGCATGCATTGTAGCACCAGTTTGAAAGATGTTGCATCACCACACCCACTTGGATGTGTGTGTATCAATGTGCATCATTGTCGTTTTGGAAAATAACAGATGCAATGATGCCACTCTAGCGTGTGTACAACCATGTCTAAGAACCCTAGCAGTATGATGGATTCTACTCTATCATGCATTGTAGCACCAGTTTGAAAGATGTTGCATCACCACACCTACTTCGATGTGTGTGTGTATCAATGTGCATCATTGTGGTTTTGGAAAATAACACGTGCAATGATGTCACTCCAGCATGTGGCCAACCTATCCTTGAACACTAGCATCATGTTTGGATTCAACTGCCACATGCATTGTAGCACCAGTTTCACAACATCCACTTGGATGTGTGTGTATCAATGTGCATCATTGTGGTTTTATAAAAAACACATGCAATGATGCCACTCCAGCATGTGGCCAACCATGTCCAGGAACCGAAGCAGCATGTTGGATTCAACTTCAACATGCATTGTAGCACTAGTTTGAAAGATGCTGCATCACCACAGCCACTTGGTTATGTGTGTATCAATGTGCATCATTGTGGTTTTGGAAAATAACACATGAAATTATGCCACTCCATCATGTAGATAACCATGTCCAGGAACCCTAGGAGCACGCTGGGATTCAGCTGCCACATGTATTGTAGCACCAATTTGAAAGATGTTGCATCACCACACCCACTTGTATGTGTGTGTGTGTCAATGTGCATCATTGAGGTTTTGTAAAAAACACATGCAATGATGCCACTCCAGCATGTGTCCAACCATATCCAGGAACCCTAGAAGCATAATGGGATTCAACTGCAACATTCATTGTAGCACTAGTTTGAAAGATGCTGCATCACCACACCCACTTAGATATGTGTGTGTGTGAATCAATGTGCATCATTGTGGTTTTCGAAAAGAACACATGCAATGATGCCTCCAGCATGTCCCCAACCATGTCCTAGAACGCTAGCAGCATGCTAGGATTCAACTACAACATGCATTATAGCATCCGTTTGAAAGATGCTGCATCACCACACCCACTTGGATGTGTGTGTATCAATGTGCATCATTTTCGCTTTGGAAAAGAACACATGCAATGATGCCACTCCAGCATGTGGCTAGCCATGTTCAGGAACCCTAGTAGCATGCTGGGATTCAACTTCAACATGCATTGTAGCACTAGTTTGAAAGATGCTGCGTCACCACACCCACTTGGATGTGTGTGTGTATAAATGTGCATCATTGTGGTTTTGGAAAAGAACACATGCAAGGATGGCACTCCAACATGTTGTTACCCATGTCCAGGAACCATAGCAACATGCTAGGATTGAACTACAGCATGCATTGTAGCACCGGTTTTAAAGATGCTGCATGACCACGCCCATTTGGATGTGTGTGTTTGTATATCAATGTGCATGATTGTGCTTTGGGAAAAAACACATGCAAATATGCCAGTCCAGCATGTAGCCAAGCATGTCCAGGAACCCTAGCGGCATGCTCAGATTCAACTGCAACATGCATTGTAGCACCAGTTTGAAAGATGCTGCATCACCACACCCACTTGGATGTGTGTGTATCAATATGCAACATTGTGGATTTGAAAAAGAACACATGCAATGATCCCACTCCAGCATGTGTACAACCATGTCCAGGAACCCTAGCAGCATGTTGGATTCAACTATAGCATTCATTGTAGCACCGGTTTGAAAGTTGTAGCATCACCACACACACTTGGATGTGTGTGTATCAATATGCATCATTGTGGTCTTGGAAAATAACATGTGCAATGATGCCACTCCAGCATGTGGCCAACCATGTCCTGGAACCCTAGCATCATGTTGGGATTCAAATACCACATGCATTGTAGCACCAGTTTGAAAGATGCTGCATCACCACACCCACTTGGATGTGTGTATGTTTCAATATGCACCATTGTGGATTTGGAAAAGAACACATGCAATGATGCCACTCCAGCATGTGGACAACCATGTCCAGGAACCCTAGCAGCATGCTGGGATTCATCTCCAACATGCATTGTAACACCAGTTTCAAAGATGTCGCATCATTACACCCACATGGTTGTTTGTGTGTGTATCAATGTGCATCATTGTGGTTTTGTAAAGGAAAACATGAAATGATGCCAGTCCATCATGTACCTAACCATGTCCATGAACCCTAGCAGCACGCTTGCATTCAACTGTTGGGGATATACTTTCCGGGTATCCTCACTATACCTCATTGACCAGGGTGGCCCACTTTGGGTTAGAGCTGTGCTTAACGGGCGGCCTAGTCAGAGATAAGAGACGGAGTCCAGTCCGGCTACGAGAAGGCCCAGAAGACTTACCGACATAGGCCCATAGTGTTACTTGTAGTTCAAGATGTACTCTATAACCGACTCTTAGTCGTAGCCGGATAGATCTCTCTTGTAAACCCTAGGCCGGATATCTATATAAGCCGTCCTAGGGAGAGCCTTTAGGGCACCCAACTCTGACAATAGTCTACAATCTCAACTCTCACAGTCGAAACCCTTATAACCCATATTCCGGCTCTGCCGTATTACTGGATTGCTAGCAGGAGTAGGATCCGTCCAAAGCCGGCGGATTCGAACCTGGGTAAACTTGTGTGCTCACGATCCCGGATTACCGTACGTCTGACACCCCTCTCTCTCACACTCCTCGAGGACCCCCTCATTGCGTAGCTATCATCAATCCAACGACAGTTTGTGCCCACCATGGGGCAAGTGAGCTTCGGATCTGCGTTTTGAGCGGAATCTGCAAGAATCGGAATCGGCAAGACTATCACCGCCGGTCGCATCCTCTACCCATGTGACGTCCCTCTCATCGTTCTGGACGAGACCTGGATTCCGGCTAGGGAAGCTGTGACCACCTACACCATCATGTCTTTCGGTGAGATCGATGTTTACATCGGTTTCGCTGAACCTGTCCCGTCCACCCCAGCGGTGATGATAGAGGTAGAAGAAAATTATGGGTCCCCTTTGTCCGCGGAGGCGGCAGAGTTCCGGATCTCAGAAAACCCTAATCCCACCCAGCCCACACCCATTGCGGAGATAGTGGACAAAGCTGAACCTGAGCCAGATCTCACAGTACAAGTCGAATCTGGAGTGGATCTCCCTAGCGAGATCGAATCCCAGATCGATCCACCTGTGGAGTTCGAAATCCAGGAAGAGCAAGAAGATAACTCTGATTCCGGCTCTGATGATGCCGGAATAGACATGCCTTTCCTGAGATACACGTTGGGGCGCATGATGATGCAAAATGCAAGCATTGATGCAATCCTCGAGACCATTAGGCGTTTCGACGAAGCCTACCAAGAAAACTGCAACTATCTTAGGAGGAACACATCACACTTGGTTGGATATGTTGGATCCAGATCCGGTTCTGCTGATGCGGGAGACAACAAAGACTCGGTGCTGGAGGCATTCGGAACAAGCGTCGACTTACTGGGATCTTTGAATGATTCCATGACGTCGGCAGATTTCCAAAAGTTCTCAGCAGAATATGAAGAGGAGCTTAACTCCACAGCTTCAGAAGAGGGAGAAGCCATGGACGAAGGATCCGGAGAAAACTCTCCTAAAGCACAGGATAACATGGATCTCAGAGATAATCTCGAGGACCAAATGGCCGAATGTACCGATCAGAACTTGACTCCGAGAAACAGACCCAAAGCCGTCTTTGCTATAGGTGCGACCAAGAAGGCAAAGAAGAAGAACAAGAAGAATAAGACCCCGGCGAAAGATCTTCCGGCAAAGGAAGTGATTGCTGAGGAATATGAGGAAGACTAGGATGGAGCACTTATCCTAGATGAGCCCAAAGAAGAGTCGGTGGATGGACACATGATCATTAAAGGTGCACGTAAACTCATCGATGCTGCATTAACTACACCTATCCCTACAGCTGTAGAACTTACTGCTGAAGAACTAGATGAAAGGGCCCAGGCTCTAGAAGCACGTCGCCAAGTGCCGCTAGATGAAGCCAAAAACATCGAGGAAGAAAAGAAACGCATGGCAACTGCTGAGAAGTACATCTCTCGGCAGCATCAGAACACCCGAAAATGTCACACGCGTGAATATCAATTTCCGGAAGTTCACAAGGTTCTCTTTGAGGGAGACCCAAGGATGCCTCGACTCAACAGCAAGGGAGATCTGGTGTATCCAACCCGGTGCAAAACACAATTGCAGCTCGAGATATCCTGTCAAATAATCCAGGCGCAGAACAAGTTCGATTGGGCATTAAGCTACTCACCAAGGGTCTAGAGCAGCAGAAGGCCGCCAAATCCAGAAGAGGAAAACTGGTCTCCCAATCCGACCAATGTCGCATGGATCCGGCTTGGGATGACATAAGACCCCAACGGGAGGAGGACCATCAAAGAATGCCACCTCCTAGACCTACAAGCCGTCCGGCTGAGGCCCACCATGGTGGGAGTGACGTACAAAGAAACAACGGACACTGTGCCGAGACAAGCCGGCAGGGGCTCGTCGCAATGAAGACCCTCCCGGAACCGGAATAATGACGCTCCGGACAGAGGCCGGTGATCAGCCCGAAACAATCCAGCTGCCCCACCTTCTCCACCAAGTAGCCATCACAACGGCTCTCAAGGAGGCCAAGGAGGGCGTCGTGGTGGATGAGGTGGTGGTACAAGCCGAAGTCCAGCTCCAAGGCACCGCAACCATAGCCGTCACTCAGGATGGCGATCTTTGTCTCCAAGTGACGCGAGACACCGGATTAACTCCAACATAGAGGCGTGGTGCTATGAAAATGATGATATATATGTGGGCCCAAAATGCTTCGGACCACGAATTCAACAAACACATTTCCTGGAAGGATTTGCTATCTCAAGACACATTCAAGCCTACGACGGTGTTGCTCGGCTAGATACTTGGCTCCAGGATTTTTTCCAGGCTTCCTACATCGCCAAAGGCTAAAATAGCTTGGTCGCAACCCAATATCTCCCACTTATGTTGTGGAAAACGGCGCGATCATGGCTCAATGATCTTCCGGAGAACACCATACACAACGGGTATGACTTGCAAATTGCATTCTTTCGGAATTTCGAAGGCACGTATCGGAGGCCCTGTACAGTAGGAGACCTATAGCATTGCACCCATAAAGCCGGAGAAACTTGACGAGATTTTCTCGGACGATGGATCGACACTAAAAAATCTTGTGAGGGAGTAAATGACCAAACTGCGATTGAACCTTTCATTGTAGGTCTCCCAATTGGTTTACTACGTCATCGCTTGAAGTGTGACAAGGTCACTGATTTGGGAGAGATGATAGAAACAGCAAGCAAGTATGCAGATGCTGACCACGATGCAGAGGGATTACTGAACGCCCTAGCTGTGCCATAGTCGTTAAAACAACCAAAGCAGCAAGCTCAGAAGCATAAGCACACCTCGGAAGAAAAACCCAACGTGGAAACGGCAGTGGTTACTGCTCCTTTCGGGTCTGGAGGACGAGGAGGACATGGTTGTGGCCGTGGACGCGGTCGTGGGACATCAAGGGTCCAGGATAGGGGAGACTAGCAAATTGGTAAAACCTACTCCTAGGCCGACATTGCCAATAAACCATGTGTGCATCACATACACGCCAATGGGGGCTCGTCTCACACAAACGCCGAGTCTCGTTTTAATGAAGACATCAAGAAAGACGATACCGCTGGCTACAGGGGTAAGCGGAAGAGGGGAAAGAAGAATCCCAAAAAAGATAAAGAGACCAAGGAAGATTCTGACATGGAGGAAGCTGATCCTTCAAATCCCAAGCCGGAGGGGAAGAAAAGCTTCCCCACAAACAAAGACACCTACGTCACCTTCCTCGGATCTCAACCAACTAAGGTGAAGAAAGCAGTTCTGCATGAGCTCAACGCAATAGCTTTGGCTGTCCCACAGTACCTAGACTGGTCAAAAGTTGCCATGACCTTTGACCATGCTGATCATCCGCCTAAGTTGCACAGGCGAAAAAAATACGCCTTAGTCTTCAATCCACTTATTGACGACTATGGTTTCTCCAAGATACTCTTGGATGGCGGCAGCAACATCAATATTCTGTATGTCGAAACACTATGCCGGATGCGAATCTCAGAGACCCAGCTGAATCACAGCTCTGTGATCTTTCATGGAGTTGTCCCAGGAAGACAAGCAAATTCCCTACGAGAGATCACTTTGGATGTTACCTTTGGAACTCCAAAGAACTAGCGGACGGAAGCACTTTCCTTCGAAGTGGTCCCGTTCAAGAGCGCGTACCACGCTATATTTGGACGTCCAGCCTACTGGGATTTCATGGCTCGTCCGTGTTACATTTACAATATGATGAAAATTCCAGGTCCCAACGGCGTGATCACCATCAAGAGAAATCCGCAGAAAGCGCGAGAGTGCAAGGATGGAAATGCCACCTTCGCTAAAGCCGTGTTGCACGCCCAGGAGTACTAAGAGATCAAGAAGACCATAGAGTCGTCCAAGATGCCCGCAACAAAGAAGGAGGTGACAAAGCCAAATCCGTAGTTCAAGGCATCGGAAGCGACGAAGAAGACGCCGTTGAAGGATGATGACCCCTCCAAGGTGACCCAGATAGGCGTAGGCCTAGATAGCGCATAGGAAGGCATGCTCGTTAAGTTCCTCCAAGCAAATCAAGATATCTTTGCATGGCAGCCATCTGACATGACTAGAGTACCTAGGGAACTTGCCGAGCACTCTCTAAATGTACACCCGAACGCTAAACCCGTCAAATAGTCCCTACGATGTTTTGGTGATGTAACGCGTAAGGAAATAGCTAAGGAAGTAGCCTGGCTCGCGTTAGCCGGGTTCATAGAAGAGGTCATCCATACTAATTTGTCGGCCAACCCTGTAATGGTACCTTAAAAGGACACCACTGATTTTAGGATGTGTGTTGATTATACTGCCTTGAATAAGGATTGTCCCAAAGATCCATTCGCTCTGCCTAGAATTGACCAAATTAACGATTCTACGGCAGGCTCGGAACTCCTTTGTTTTCTCGAAGCATATTCTGGTTATCACTAAATTCGGATGAAGGAATCAGATAAAATCAATACTTCATTCATAACCCCCTTCAGAACCTTCTGTTTCGTTATGATGCCCTTTGGGCTCAAGAAGTCAGGAGCTACGTACCAGTGCATTATGCAGCGTTGCCTCCACGACCAAATCGAATGCAACGTACCTGCATATGTGGACGACATTGTGGTGATGTCCAAAAAGAAGGAGACACTAATTTCCGACTTAGAGGAAACGTTCGCCAATCTACAAAAATACAACATATTGCTTAATCCAAACAAATGTTTCTTGGGAATCCCAGCCGGAAACTTGTTAGGTTTCATCGTGTCTCAAAGAGGCATAGAGGTGAACTGAGAAAAGATCAAGGCTATACTCAATATTTCTAGGCCGACTCGCCTGAAGGACATTCAAAGACTAACTGGTTGCATTGCTGCAGTCATTCGGTTTGTAAGCAGGCTTGGAGAAAGAGCCGCACCACTATGCAAGGTCTTGGAAAAGACCAAAAAATTCGTTTGGACTGATGAAGCTGAAGCTGCAGTACAAGACTTGAAAGATGTACTCTCGTCTGTTCCTATACTTGCAGCTCCGGAACCAATGGAATCGATGTTGCTCTATCTCGCTGCGACAAACAGGGTCGTCAGTGTCGTTATGGTGGTGGAGAGACCAGAGGAAAATCAGGATTACCTGGTGCAGCGTCCGACTTACTACCTCGGTGAGGTCCTAACTGAATCGAAGTAGCGATATCCGCACTATCAAAAGCTGGCTTATGGTGTGTTTTTGGCATCCCGTAAGCTACGACATTATTTTCAGGAACACCCAATTACCGTGGTGAGCACAACTCCCATGAGAGATATAATCAACAACAACGAGGCTACAGGACGCGTCGCAAAATGGGGCATAGAGCTTTCAGCTTTCGACATTGAGTATAAACCTCGAACAACAATCAAATTCCAAATCCTTGCTGACTTTGTTGCTGATTGGACAGAGACAAAGGAGAATATGACCCTCCCAGAGTTGGAATATTGGAACCTATATTTTGACGGGTCTAAGTCTCGAGGGGGCTCGGGGGCTGGCGTGGTGCTCAAATCACCCCAAGGAGATAAACTTCTATACGTGTTGCAGCTCCACTTCGCAGCAACAAATAACAATGCCGAGTATGAAGCACTGCTGCATGGAATCCAGATTGCTAAGAATATCGGCATCCGACGTTTGATGTGTTACGGAGATTCGGATCTTCTTCCTCAAAAAGTGTCGGATATCTGTAATGCAAATAAGCACATGGCATCATATAAAGCTGTTGTGGATGAATTATCTAGAACGTTCGAGGGATTCGAGGTTCAACACCTCCCTCGAGCAGAAAATGAGGAAGTAGATGCACTATCTCGAATAGGCTCTACACGGAAATAGGTCCCGGATGGCTCTTTTTTAGAGCACCTCAAAGTTCCCTCTATAAAAAGGGAAGACGAGGAATATCCAACCAAATCCTACTCACCTTTAGTAGCAGTTCTGTCTGTAATTCCTAGCTGGACTCAACCCTACCTTGGTTACTTGGTAGATGGCAAATTACGCGAAGGCGAAGTTCTGAGATGAAATATTGTCCGACGAGCGAAATCCTATACTATAATTAGTGGTGAGCTCTATAAGCGGAGTGCATCTGGGGTCTTTCAGCGCTGCTTATCTTCGGAAGAAGGAGTGGAAATCTTATGGGAAATCCACGAGGGCGAGTGTGGTCACCACGCTCCAGCCAAATCTCTAGCGGAAAAAGCTTTCCAACACGGTTTTTCTGGCTTACAGCCAAGGAAGATGCAGAACGGCTGGTCAAGACGTGCAAAGGCTGCCAAAAGTATGCCAAACAAGCCCATGTTCCTGCTGATCAGCTACGAATAGTACTTATAACATGGCCTTTTGCGGTCTAGGGGCTTGACATGGTAGGACCACTTAAACGGGCTCCAAGTGTATTTACTCACCTCTTACTGATGGTGGATAAATTCACCAAATGGATTGAGGCTAAACCCGTCACTAGTTGTGATGGAGCAATAGCCAGAAGATTTGTCGAGGATGTAATAATCCGATACGATTATCCGCATAGCATGATCACGGACAATGGGAGTAATTTCTCTATGGGAGAGCTTGCCGAATTCTGCAATGAACGAAATATCCGGCTTGACATTGCATCAATCGCACATACGCAGGCTAATGGACAAGTCGAAAGGGCAAATGGTTTAATCCTGCAAGGCCTAAAACCAAGACTCGAAGCACCACTGAGACGTGCTGCGGGGGCTTGGGAAGAGGAATTACCCTCTCTAATATGGAGCTTGCAAACAACTCCAAACAGGTCAACCGGATACACACCTTTCTTCTTGGTCTATGGTGCTGAAGCAGTTCTTCCTAGTGATTTGATTCACAATTCTCCTAGAGTTACCGCGTATATCGAAGAGGATGCTGATATTTCTCGACAAAATGATCTCGACTTAATCGAAGAAGTTCGCGTCGTTGCTGAAATGAGATCAACAGCCTATCAGCAGAAGTTATGCAAGTATCATAGCCAGAGAGTCAAAAACCGGTCTTTCAATAAGGGCGATTTGGTTCTCCGGCTAGTGCAACAAAGAAAGCACAAACATTCCCCAATATGGGAAGGGCCTTTTTTGGTTAGTCGAGTATTGCACAATGGTTCATACTACCTAACTGATATGCGGCCAGTCAAAGAAAGACCTACTACTATGAAGAGAAAGAGAGCTGGAGGCAGTACAAACCCGGAAGAATTAGACAGACCATGGAATATTGCTTAGCTACGTCCCTTTTATTCTTAGTTTACCCTTCTTTGTAATCATATATGTGTACATGTTCAAAAAGAAATAAAGTGTTGGTTGCCTCAAAAAATTTCTGAGAAGTTTTTTACCATCTTATTTCCAAATGATTATGTTATAGTCGAAAATCCCAGAATACTTGAAAGTACTTTATGCTCATGATTGTTCTGTTTAGATTTCTGATTCTAAAATTGCTACATTTCGGGTATAAATTTAAATTGTATAGTCTATGCTTTGGTTATTTGTCTGATTCCCGGATGCAGGTATTTTCCGAGTAGTGAATTGTTGGTACTAGAAGCCGGATTTGTTTCCGAGTTTAAGCTCATTTAGCGATTGAGCTTCGTTGCTCGGCAAAGTTTCTGTGCTAAAGGTTGGCCAGCTCACGAAAGGGACGAGGCAGAAATCCAGATAAACGATAAAGTGCAGACAAAAAAAACAAGTGCTTATGGGAACATTTCAGGCACATAACATTAAAGCCAAAAGTGTTGAACAGATAAAATAAAACTTGGCACTAGCAAAAGTATCATACTACTTATTTACATACCCAAATTATTTTCAGAATAACATATTGTTCTTTCTGATATTTATGATGCAGGGGGAGAGGTAGGAGCTGCCGGCCTACTGGATACATCAGCTTCACCTTGATAGCGTTCCGAGATGTTCAAATCCGATACGGTTTGATCATCGTCAGAAACTTCTGCTATTTCTTCGATAGGCAGAAGTGGTGTGTCCACGCGGGTGAAGAAAGGCGTGTCATATCTGGTTAAGTCGGCTACATGATATCCATATCTGGCGCAGGAATCCATGATGGCCTTGATGTCTTGCTCCTGTCCGTCTTCATCCATAGTAGAATACCCTCTGGTTACTTGCCAGATTTCCATGCTTCCATGGTGGCTCATAACCATGGTGAGAGCGTTCTACGCTACGGTCCACGCGTAGGACATGTTCCAGTCCTGGACAAGCTGTGGCATCTCCTTAGCCTTGTCTCGCACTTCAAAGCCGGACATGCTATGCATGTTTGGAACCTTGAGAATTTTTCCAATATCTTCGATGGATTGGCGGAACTCATGAAGTAGATCGCCGACTTGTGTAAGCCGGCTGGTGCGAGATTCGGCAGAGGCTGAGTCCAGTAAGTGATGTCTACGCACTTCTATTCTTGTAGACAGTTGTTGGGCCTCCAAGTGCAGAGGTTTGTAGAACAACAACAAGTTTCCCTTAAGTGGATCACCCAAGGTTTATCGAACTCAGGGAGGAATTGGTCAAAGGTATTCCCTCTCAAGCAAACCTGCAACCAAGATACAAGAAGTCTCTTGTGTCCCCAACACACCCAATACACTTGTCAGGTGTATAGTTGCACTAGTTCGGCGAAGAGATAGTGAAATACAAGTTGTATGGATAAAAGATAATGGTGCTAGAAAATACTTTGATGGTGTGGAAGAGACTAAAGGCAAACTGAAATAAAGATGGAAGCTAGCAAACATGTAATATATCTAGTTGCAAACGGTGTTTCAATGCTAAGAAACAAGGCCTAGGGATCATACTTTCGCTAGTGAACACTCTCATATAAATATCTTCTCTTTATGATACTACTCTGAACTACTCTTCGGTTGGACACTCTAATCCATGGTAGGGCTATAACTGCACACCTCAAAGTAAGCCTTTCCCATCTAGATATCCCCACACTGTCACCTTGAGCACTATATGGTTCCAACAAACACCACAATTTCGTAGAAACATCCAACTCCAAATATAACTCAGAACAAGTATTTGTAATCTCTAGCCTTAGTGCCACCATGGTGTGCACACTATCAACTTCACACGCAAGGGGAGAGCAGAGATCTATTAAAGCACTTGAGTAGCAAAGTAGATCTACTTGATTACAAAGCTCATGATCACAATATGATCATGCATAGAGAGAGAGAGATGAACACATAGCTACCGGTAGAGAACTACTCCCTCCTCATCATGGGAATCAGCAATAGTGATGGAGATGGTGGTGGAGATCGATGGAGATGGCTCCTAGGGCACTTCCTTGTCCTGGCAGGGTGCCGGAACAGAGGCTTTCTGTCCCCCGAATCCCCCCTTCGGTAGCAGCGGTGCTGCGGAACTTTTCATGGCTGGAGGCTTGATGATTTAGGGTTTTTGCATCCGGAGGCATCTTATAGGTAAAGAGCCAAGGTCGGTGGGCGGCCAGGGGGCCCACACCACCTGGTGGCGCGGCCAGGGCTACCCCGCACCACCACATGGTGTGGCTAGCCCCTGGCCCCTCTCCGTCTCGTCTTCCGGTAAAATATCGACTTTGGCTTTTGTCCGGTCCAATTCTGAGAATATTCATTTTTTGGCTTTTCTGTAACCAAAAACAGAAGAAAACATGCAACTGGAACTGTGGCATCTTGTTAATAGGTTAGTTCCAGAAAATGTATAGAACTACTCCAAAGTGTGGGCAAAACATAAGAAAGTAGATAAAAACCAAGCATGGAACATCAAAAGTTATAGATACGTTTGCAACATATCAACATCCCCAAGCTTAACTCCTACTCGTCCTCGAGTAGGTAAGTGATAAAAAGAAAGAATAATTTTTGAGGTGACATGCACCATCATAAACTTGATCAAAGTATTTGTAAAACATTGATAGCTGGGATCATAGTACATCAACATAACATGAAAGATAAAGTTCTAACAATAAGACATAGCAACTATGTTGCAACATGAAAAGGCACAAACAAAAGATTCATGAATAACAATGCTTTGCAAGATGTTTGTTTGTTTCACATAAAGAAACAATAGCATAATGGCATTCAACTTGTCCCTCATAGAGTAGCAAACATAGATGCATAGGACACCTTCAAAGTTCATAAGAGTGACTAGATACAAATAGTTTAAGAACAAGCAATATCAAAATTATGCATCAACCAACAAGTCTTGGGACAATGCACATAGAACTAAGAATGGCCACTATGCTCTCTCAATAGGTGCATGAAGATAGAAGGCGCAGACTCAATATAAAAGTAAAAGAAAGGCCTTCATAGAAGGAAGTGGGGATTCAAGTTTCATAAAGAGCTTCCAAAAATTCTGGCACTTATTAGCTTTCAACTCTCGTTTCCCCTATCATAAGTATCTTGAAGTGATTAAGGTTAAAGTGAACAAACTATGGAGTATATGCTTGACAAATTATAAGTTGGAAATCTCATTTCCCTTCAATACGACGGCCGCTCCACATGCTAATCAAGTTTAGTTACCGGTAAGTTCTTGTCATAGTAAGTACATGTGTATAAAACAGAACCGCCAACGGGGTACCCCTTGCCCAATGATATGGAAGAATCCCCATATCAAAATGACAAGGCAAGCAGACAATGAGCATCTCCGCAATCTTCTTATTTACCATTGGAATATGGTGCTTTTTTCTCTCTTTCCTCTTTTCTCATATCTCATTTTTTTACTTTTTCTCTTTTTTCTCAATATTTGACTATTTTTTTTATAAGAAGAATGCTTCATAGACAACTCATTATGGTTTTGTTGTAGGTTTCCACCATGATAGCATGGATAGACCAGCGGCCCAGGCATTTCTCTAACACACATACATAACTCCATGGACTTACAAGCTCCCCATTCATTTCACACCGACGACATCCATAGACAAAAGAGCATGATATCAACTAGGTACAAAGTACAAGTGCAATGTTGAAAGCGTTCCCCATGACATCATGGTTCTGCTAATCCCCAACAAATAAGTTCAAGCATATACAACATAGACAACACAATGGTTCAAGTTTATTAAGGGCCAGAAAAGTAAAGTGTGCCATCAAGTTCGTGAGAGCTTTAATCACTAGTTTTCTCATAACAAGTTTAATTCAGAAGGTAGATATAAACATGAATATACTTGGAATAGCATATGCTAGTAGGTAGGTATGGTGGACTCTTTGGAATAACTTGGTTTAAGGAATTGGGTGCATGAGTGGAACTCATACTTGGTTACGGAGGCTAGCAAAAGACTGGGAGCGACAAACTAAGAGAGCAATAATGGCCATAATCATGCAGAGCGAAAAAACATCATTGATCAAAGAATAAAGTGATACTAAAAGTTTAAAACTAAAGGATCATAAAGGCTATGGTGACTTGGGATAGTCATAACATGGTGTGGGCATGTGCCAACTCAACCTAAATAAAGCATCAAAGGAGAATACGACAATACTATGCTTTAATATGCTAAAACAATGCATGATCATTCCAAGGCACATTAAGAAATCTCAATTGTTTATAACAAGTCATGCTACAGCAAAGAATACTAAGCATAGAGCCAAAACAATATCGAGCATGGCATGACAAAGCATATGCCACAGTCAAAAACAACCTCTCTTTACCACTTAAGCATGAACTTTCCTACTCTTTTCCAATCCAAACCAAACTATTTGAAAACCAATGCATGAAAGAGGGGGTCCAACCAATTTATTCAGCAAACTAAGAAAACCAAGAAAACGAAAAACCAAAACGAAAATGAAAAGGAAGACGCTCCAAGAACAACACAACTGTGCATGAAACAATAAAAATGAAGTGATTGGAAGAAACCTGGGATTTTTATTGATGAAGAAGGGGATGCCTTGGGCATCCCCAAGCTTTGATGCTTGTACTTCTTGGATATTTCTCGGGGTGACACGCGTGGCATCCCCAAGCTTGAGCTTTAGTCCATTCTTCATCTCATTACTCATTCCTTCCATACACCTGAAATTTTTTCTTCATCCAAAACTTCACACAATCTTTATTAGCAACATTAGTGCACTCAAGATAATAAGTATTTGGGTTCAGTTTAAAAACCAATAAAACTCCCATTAAAACACAAGGTATGGTATAACTTCCCTCAAAAAGCTCAATTCCCCAAATGAACTCAAAAAGGAACCAACAAGAAGCAAATGCAAATAATGGCAGAAATCTGTCAAAATAGACCAGCAGGTAAAGAAGAATTTTTTCGAAGACCTTCTGTTGCTCAAATCAAAAAGTGTGGAACTAAAGAAAGTTAGATAATAACCTGGGGCAGAAGCACAAAAATTCACGCCTCAAAAGTACGTACAGAGATTGTACACGAATTTTTACGGTGAAGAACAGAAATCTATTTCCGGACAGTAACTTTTCAAAACATTACTTCTCTCTCATTAGAGGTTACTCTTGGCACAAAAAGCAAATAAAAAGCATAAGGATCGGTTATTACAGTGGTAATAACTTCCAAGACTCATCTAAAACTTTTGGGTTATCCTCCAATAAGTACTTTTCTTTAACGCCTTTAAGTTAGGCATGATAGTTTGAGAAGATGCTTACATAAGAAATATGAATTGAAGTAAAAGAGAGCATCAAGAAGCAAATTCAAAAAACATTTAAGTCCAACCCACTTCCTATGCATAGTAATATTGTAAAGAAACAAGCCATGAATAGTGTAACTTCAAGACTTTCAACATAAAGAGGGGAAACTTAATATTGTTGAGACAAATAAGACCATGTTTCCCTCTCTCATAATAACTTTCAGTAGCGTCATGAATAAAATTAACAATATAAATATCACATGAAACATTCTTATCATGAGCCACATGCATAAAAGAATTAATATTCTCCACATAAACATAGTCATTCTTATTAATTGTAGTAGGAGAAAAGTCCACAAAATAGCTATCATTATTACTCTCATCACCATAATCATCAAATATAGGAGGCATATTGTAATCATAATTAATTTTCTCCTCAATAGTAGGTGGATTGAAAATATCATAGTCATCATTGTAATCATCATATATTGGAGGCATAGTATCATCAAAGTAAATTTTCTGCTCCGTGCTTGGGGGATTAAAAAGATCATTTTCATCAAAACTAGCTTCCCCAAGCTTAGACTTTTCCATAGCATTAACAATAATGGTGTTCAAAGAATTCATACTAATAACATTGCTATTAGCATGCAAATAAAGTTCCATAGGTTTTTAAATTTTCTCTTCAAACACTTCATGTCCTAACTCAAGATAAAAACTATAAAGATCTCTAATTTTGTTGTTGTTTTCCATTAAGCCTAACAAGTGAAAACAAGAAACAAAAAGAAAAAATTGCAGAATCTAAAGGAAATAACTTCGAGCACTCACAGCGGAGGATGTGAGTACCTTTTACCTTACCTCCCCGGCAATGGCGCTAGAAAATAGCTTGATGTCTACACACTTCTATTCTTGTAGACAGTTGTTGGGCCTCCGAGTGCAGAGGTTTGTAGAACAACAACAAGTTTCCCTTAAGTGGATCACCCAAGGTTTATCGAACTCAGGGAGAAAGTGGTCAAAGGTATTCCCTCTCAAGCAACCCTGCAATCAAGATACAAGAAGTCTCTTGTGTCCCCAACACACCCAATACACTTGTCAGGTGTATAGGTGCACTAGTTCGGCGAAGAGATAGTGAAATACAAGTGGTATGGATATAAGATAACGGTGCTAGAAAATACTTTGATGGCGTTGAAGAGACTAAAGGAAAATTGAAATAAAGATGTAAGCAAGCAAACATGTGTAAGATGTAAAGGAGTTATGAGTACTTGATATCCTCCGCTTCTTGTGCCTCCTCCTCGGCAGTAATATTTCAGCTCTCCAAGCATTGTCGGGTGATCCGCTAGATTACCTCTGCTGATTTCGGTGTAATGCCAAGCTTGGTAAGACCTGTATTGTTGAGAAGATTCTCAGCGAATATTTTTGCCGAGGGATCATTACCCGAAGAGGGTTCACCCTTATCAAGACTTGAGTCACCCATGGTGACGTCAGTTTGCGAGTCAAGAATCCCTGGCTCTACTGATGGAGCCGGATCTTCTACAGCAGCCGAAGATGGAATAATCTTCGGTGATGTGGAAGATTGAGGTATAGAGGCGGCAATAGGTTGAGGGGCAGGAGTCGGAGGAGCTACGGCAGGAGAAGCCAAGTTCAGCTTCGACTAGCATAGGGGCTTCGATGTAACTCCTTTCCCCTTGCCCTTGATGAGCTATTTAGCACTGAGAAGGTAATAGGACAAAGAACTTTACATCTTAGAAAGATTTACAAACAAAATACAGAGACCTTGTGAGGAAAGAATACCTCTTCACAACTAGCACCTCCTTCGTGCCAATGGCCACTGTCGGAGCTTTACGCTTATGAGGAACAATGTCCGGCAGTGGAACCATTTCTCCTTTCTCCTGTGAAAAATTAGGAGGATATCACTCGATAGGAGCAAGATCCGACTCGGGGAGGTCGGCAAGCTGAAAAGAAGAAAATATCTCAGTATTGCAAAATAAGATAAAGATGAACACATAAAACGAGTTGCTCCTAAAGCTTACCAGCACCACGGAGTTTTCTTCCGTGTGCATGTCTAGAGACAGCTCTGGAATCTTCCTCTCAATCCGCTCCCTTATCAGCCATTTGATTTGACATATGTAGTCTTTTTCCGTGTAGGCCTTGGGGCTGATTCGGAGGGAATCTTTCTTGGAAGATGTGATGAAATGCATCAGTCGATCTCCATGATGCTAGAGAGGCTGGATCCGGCGTGCCACCGAGCATTGAACTAAGTCAGACCCTCACAGGCCCTGGTGTTTCATCAAAAACTCGATCCGCCTCTTGGCGAGAAGCAGATCATCACTAAGAGCCGGAGCGACCTCATCCCAGTATTCTTGGGGAGTGGAGGCTCCGTCGATGAAAGCCGGCAAAGCAGTAGCTTTGCCGGGAGCAGGAATATCCTTGTGATAGAAGAACGTGGACGGCCATTGCTTGACCGACTCACTAGCCATAATCCGGGGATAGACGCGCTATCTTCTAACAGAGAAACTAATAGTACCGGTAATGTAAGGATTACCGGCAGTGATGGAATTTCTCCGGACATGAAAATAGTACCGGAAAAGAGTAAGGCTCGGCCTAATGCCAAGATACACGTCGCACAAAGTTGCGTATGTGCTCATCTCTAAGAGAGAGTTTGGGGGAATATGATGGACATGAACTCCGTAGTGATCTATGAACTCGGAAAATAAATCTGAGGGAGGAAAACTCAGACCTCTGTTAAGGTGATTGCTGAAGTGCACTCGCTCGCCGCCGTGATGGTTGGGGATGGTTTCTATGCCACAGAGCTTGGCGTCGTCGAGGATGCATGGGATCCAAACCCCGCGGTTGCTTTCCTTATCCACCACTGCTGCCGTTGCCGCCGTGGCGGAGGATGATGCCGAAGCCATTTTGCTCGTGCGCCGGTGAACATGGATGGGGGCGCTGGGGATTTCTAGGAAGCATAGGAGCTCTAGGTTTGTGGGAGGAGTAGGGGAGAAGGAAACAACGCAAGAAGCTGGTGAAGGAGATGAGGAAAAGGATCCTCACCACTTATATCCACCGGCTGTGCCAAGATTCGTGGAAGGAACTGAGAAACCGCCCACGTGATGATTAAGTTGCCTCGATCTCCATGCACGCATTGAAACGGCGCCTCAGTTCCGCAAAAGGCAGACCCACCAACGGTTGTGCTGACAAGAAATGTCTATCAGTGACGTGACTTGACCATGCCTGGTGTCAGACGACATCAGAGACTAAGTTATGGCTTAGTTTAAATTTCGAGCTGGATACCTTAGTAACATTTTCATTGGTCCGAATCACTGTTGGGACTCGGATCGTATCTTTTCTTTTGAAGTTTCAAGAACCCTTCAAGATTTTGCAAGCCAAAGATCAAGCTAGACAATGATGAATCTGGATTTGGATCTTGGAGGCCTCCGGGGGCTACTGTTGGGGATATACTTCTTGGGTATCCTCACTATACCTCACTGACCAGGGTGGCCCACTTTGGGGTAGAGATTTTCTTCACGGGCAGCCCAGTCAGAGATAAGAGACGGAGTCCAGTCCGGCTATGAGAATGCCTAGAAGACTTACCGACATAGGCCCATAGTGTTACTTGTAGTTCAAGATGTACTCTATAACCGACTCTTAGTCGTAGCTGGATAGATCTCTCCTGTAAACCCTAGGATGGATATCTATATAAGGCATCCTTGGGAGAGCATTTAGGGCACCCAACTCTGACAATAGTCTATGATCTCAACTCGCACAGGCGAAACCCTTGTAACCGATATTCCGGCTCTGCCGTATTACTGGATTGCTAGCAGGAGTAGGATTCGTCCAAAGTCGGCGGATTCGAACCTAGGTAAACTTGTGTGCTCACCGTTCCGGAATACCGTACGTCTCACACCCCTCTCTCTCACACGCCTCGAGGACCCCCTCATGGCGTACCTGTCATCAATCCAATGACATCAACTACCACATGCATTCTAGCACTAGTTTGAAAGATGTTGCATCGACACGCCCACTTGGATGTGTGCGTGTGTGTATCAATGTGCATCATTGTTGTTTTGAAAAAGAAGACATGCAATGATGCCACTGCCCAACCATGTCTAGGAACCCTAGCAACTTGCTGGGATTCAACTACAACATGCATTCTAGCACTAGTTTGAAAGATGATGCATCACACTACAAGAAAAGTTTCCTCCGCAACGACTTGGCCCGACGGTCGTCGTAGAAGGCGCATCTTCCGCGAAGAAATTCTCGGCTCGGCCATGGCCGATTGAAAACTTTTTTTTCTAGTTTTGCGGCCCTCTACTACGACGGATCTGCTAAAAACGTGGGGGAAGCTCGGCCAGCACATGGTAAAAGCAAGATTTTCTTTTCCCCGCGTGATGTTGGCTCTCCGAAGTCTTTTGATGCGTGTGGTTCCCGGATGTTAGTGTCTCTTGCAGACCATACTTTTCGGTCGCTCCTCCCTGATTTGAACTCGATAACGTTGCTGGAGGCGTATTCCATTTAGTCAGGCTACTAGGTCCCACATGTCAGCCTCTCATTAGAAGGATCGTGTATATGATGGATTTTTTTCCGTCGCTCGTGCTACGCTGTTCCTAAGTTGATAGCGCTGCTTGATGCATCACCGTCTAATCAATCTCCTGGGACCCACATGTCATCCTCTTATTAGAAGAAACGTGTGTATAATGGAATGTTTTCCCTTGGCTATTGCCTCCCTGATTTCAACTCAATAACATTGCTCGACGTATCTGCCGTCTAGTCACGCTATTCGGTCCTCCATGTCAGCCTCACATTATAAGAATCGTGTGTATGATGGAATTTGTTTATTTGCTCACGCTACTCTGTTCCGAACTTGATAGCACTGCTCGATGCATCTACGGTTTAATCAAACTCCTGGACCCCACATCTCATCCTCTCATTAGAAGAAACATGTTTATGGTAGAACTTCTTCCCTCGGTCGCGCCTCCGTGTTCCGAACTTGATACCGTTGCTTGCTGCATTTATCGTTTAATAATGATGCAGGGCCCCACATGTCATCCACTCATTAGAAGAAACATGTGTATGATTTAATTTTTGCTATTTTTACAGGCTGTAGCGTCCCCCATGTGAGCCTCTCATTAGAAGAAACGTGTGCATGCTGGACTTTTTTCTCGCTCGCGCCTCCCTGTTTCGAACTTGGCAACGTCGCTCGAGGCATAACCTGTATATGTCCATGCTACTAGGTCCCACATGCCGGTCTCTCTGTAAATCAAACCTGTGTATGATGGACTTTTTTTCGGCCGCGAGTCCGCTGTTTTGACCTTAGCAACATTGCTTGATGTGGCAGTCGTGTATGGTCTTGTTGCTGAGGCCCCATGTCAGCCTCTCTGGTATTTTCTGGCTTGTGGGTCCCAGATGCAGCGTCGTATGTTCTGGCAGGTGCGTTCCCGATGCCAGCCACTCTGTACAAGTATTTAACTATTTTTCAAACCCGATAATTAAACTCGAGGGATGCTGAAGGCTGGTGGGTCTGCGATGTCAGCCTCTTCATAAAGAAATATTGCTAGAAGAAAAAAATGTAAACCCAAGATAATTTTATGTCAAGCACAGAGAATCGAACTCAAGACTTCAAACCACATATAAACCATCTGCGTTGCCACAACGACAAACAACATAGATGAACATTCTCATTAAAAAGCTTTATAGTATCTATAACTTATATATTAGCCTTCTTAAAAAGATTTTATGTGTCCATGCTATCTCTCTTATTAAAATAAAAGGGAATAGATCATGGCATCTCAATTTATTAAATGCCAGATAATGGACTAGTTTCTTAAAAACATGGGTAGGCGGGTTTTTTGTTTTTATTTTAAAGGACAATTCCAAAAACGTCGAATTAAACATTTTGGGCTATTCTACATCTACTATACTCAATGGGCTATACTCCATGCACTATTCTCCATGGGCTCCTTGATAAATATTTAAATGGGCTATTGTTAGCAAATCCCCTGACCCCTACAAGGCCAAATTAAATTGTTTTGGGCTAAAGAGGGGCGAATGGGCTAGATTTTACCTCCTCTTTAGTAAAATTTGCATTATGCTGTGGCTCGTCCAGATTCGGAACACATACCTCACTACCGGAGGGAAAAAAATAATTCTTTTGACATATATTCGTGTAAAAATATCTAAAGAACAAGGGACACAGACCGCGTGCGCCAAAACTAGACTGGTATCCAATGACTTTACCTGGTACCCTCTCATTTCTGTCCAAAACACATCCAACGGTTCTGATGACACATAGGCAAAAGATCTAGTGCAAGAAGCCCAGCAGCAACGACAGAACATTTTTACAAATTCAGTAGCATTTGAAAAATCCAGTAATACAAAATAAGACATAAAAAATATCGACAGATTCCTAGTTCATATTCAACAGCACTTGACCGATTATGCAGCATTCCAAAGTGACTGTTTCAGCTATACAGACACTGAAACTCAATAGCAGTACAAAGAGAACCCATTCATGTTTTAGCTCTAAAAACCTTGTCGCACGATCGGTTTGCCCTTTTCCCCAAACACACTCGATCATTGGAGCAAGCATAACTGACGATCAAATATGCTTGTGTGTGCATACCTCCTCTTCACATTAATAGTAGTTTGACCCCCATATATGCATCCCAAAATGCCCAAGCCTCATCTAGATTGTGAGAAAGCCAAGTTTAAAAAGGAAAGCAAGACAATCTACTTCACTTGATCTAAACAAGTACCAGTACATCAATATTAGTTCTAGAAAATACCTTAGTAATAGTAACGACATAACACTTGACAAATTGAGTAGCTTTTGAAGCTTGCGCAGTACATAATAAGACAGAAAAAATATCTACAGATTCCCAGTTCATATTCAGCACCACTTGATAGATTCAGCAGCATTTCAAAGTGACCGATTCAGTAATACAGACAATGGCCAAAAGAAATGATAGATTCAGCAATGCAGACATTGAAATTCAATAGTTGTAGCAAGGCCATGACTCAAAAGGAAAGAAAGTCCATATTCAGCACTCAATCGGTTGATCTGAACAAGTACCAGTACATATGTATACTACAAAATAGATTAGCAGTAGCAAGATAAGACCTCCATACAAAATACTCAGCATAACGCAACAACGTGTCAAGTGCTAGCCGGGTAGTGCTTTATTTCTTGCATGTTACCCTTTCCTTGTCACACCGTCACCTGTGGGCCCACTATGTTAGCAGCATACATTGGAAATATGTATACATTGCCGCAAACTTGTTCCACCTCTCCCTATACAAATGAATCTGTCACCAACATAAAGTAGTAACTAATTAGTACGACGTTAAATATCTTAACATTGGGGTCATCACAAAGAATATTTAGATGTTTTATCTCACTTTTGAACTTGTTGATGCAATACTCCTAATCCACAGGGAATTCCGATGAACAGTTCAGAAGCTTCCAGGTAACACCGCGGCTGCAACATGTACGACCTGATCCCTTCCAGGCGACTTCGTCCAATGATGGACTGCTCGTCAGCTCAGATGTCACCACCATTTTGACCGCATGGAGCTCATGTCACAAAGACAACGACCAAAGCTTCACACTGTACCGCGGCGAATCGCACACCCCTGAACTAACAAACCTGGGGGATATGACGATGTCAGTGGCGTGTCCATCAATTTGCGCTAAGAACACGGTTCCCTCTTTCCCGTTGCCGATGATATTCGCTCTTTGCGAGCCCCCTGTTTGTACTGGCTTAGACGGCTCCCAGTGTTTGTGGCTATAGGGCACTATGGGCGCAGTCCTTGAGTGGGCAACTCTGAGGTGGCGGACGAACTCTACCATAGGTGTTAGCTCTACCGACGAGGTGATGAAATCTCATCCAGGCTCTGTGTAGACTTGCTGGCCGTGAAAGCACTAGATTATGTGGTCGTAGACGTCGTTCTAGGGGACAAATGTCCCGCAGTGGTCGTTGGGGCATCTGCTACCTTTTCCGCCCGCGACTTGGCGGTACAGCTCCTTGGAGCATGCAGCCATCCGGGCAGCGCTAGTAGTGTCCAGACGCATAGCGATTTCGTTGAAAAGGTCAGACCAGAGTATGACTATCGGGGGACTTTTGGAGAGGGGTGGCGTGCGGCCTGCAAGATCCGATGTAGAGGGCGAGATGGCAAGGAAAATGTGCAAAGAGTGCACTAGAGACGATCCCAAATGCAAGGCCAGGCGGCATTGGCGAGTGGGGATAAAAACAACTGAGATGGGGAAGATGGGAAGGCTCTTTAAATGAGTTTTTTTGCAAGGCCTCTCGAGCTGCATCCAGGACGCCGATTAGCTTGGATTGCACGCTGTAGTGCACTAAATTAACCATCTGAAATCCTGGCACATTTTATAACTAGGCCGACACGCTGCCGTGCGCTGAATTAACCATGTCACAACCTGGGCCATTACAGCTAAGCCAGCACACTACCATGTACGCCGACTAGAGTTACTACTGCTGTCATGTTTGACTAGATGATGTTTATTTAGTTTGCTAAAAAGGATTATACTGTGTAGGGCTGGACTATCGAGCGGCTTGACTCGTTAAGGCTCAGCTCGTTAAGGCTCATGCTCATTAAGGCTCAGATCATTAAACCCATTAAGGATAACAAGCAAAAAGTAAAGCTCAGCTCGGTTCATTAGATGTTAACGAGCTCGCATGAGCTTCTCGTTATGAAAATGTATCAGCCTCAGACAAAGGCATACCGATAATTAAAAACGACAGTTGGCAGGGTTCGGTCAGTGCCACGGTCAGCAGATCCAGATCGAGAAGATGGAGATGGGGTATACAGTGGGAGATGACGAGTTGACGATACACATGAGAAATATTCTGAATCGATCGGGAGAGTCTAGGGTAATGTTTTTGGGCAGTCGCTCTAGCTCCTGGATTGATCAGTCTACTCAATGGGTTAGATGTTTGCCTTAGACGGGCTACCATATTAGACATGTAGCAACATAAGTGGGCCTTACCTTGGTTGTTACCGAGCTTAACGAGTAGCTTACGAACATCGTTAACTCGATCATTTAGCTCATTAGGGATATCGAGCAAAAACTGCAACTTAGCTCAGATTGTTAAGGAAACAAGTCGATTTTGAACGAGCCGAGCAAACGAGTGCTCATTAAACTTGTCGAGTTTCGAGTTTTATGTCCATCCCTAATACTTTGGAACATGAGGTAGTACAATACTAGTAGTAGTACACTAGATGTTTGTTTTGCAGTTTTGCTGCAAACATAGTACAATAAATACCTCCACATTGGAGCCTAGTGCAATTAAGTACCACGGTGTTCCAACAGGATGCATGATAACGGAAGGTGTTCAAGCACCTCATTACAGAATAGTTATAATTAGAAGCGAACATTCACTACATCAATACACCTACGATATAGTAAATTGTCTATTAAATGATGGGTGATAACTTGCACATCTGATCACCTTCTCGCAGTAATCATGATCAAACACTATCACCTTAAAGGAAGTGGTGGCAAGCTTCTTGAATACCAAAAAGTATCCTACCTTCAACTCATGTGCTTTGACAAAATCTAGCCATACTTTGTCAAGGATTACCTTGCCATCTTGCTTCTTCAGCTCGACGTCCCAGCTGTAGGCTTTGCATATCTTCAGCTTGATGGCCTCTAGATACTCACCGCCAAACGTAGGCAAAAAGGAGCTGGGTATGCTCTACACGTCTAACCCTCCCAGTATTGATAACATCTTGCAGAACTCGTCATAAGTGTTCTCCACGTGGGTGTTCCTGGCTCGCCCCTCCATCCAAGCTTGAGCTTCTTGCCCGAACACTTCAAAAAAAATACCATGGACAAAGTCTCTACTAGCTGTTAATAATTGTGAAATAGTACAATATTAGCTGATAGAGTACAATACAAGATCAGCTAAGAAAGTAAAGTGGAGCAATTTTCTTATCGAAGTACACAAATTAAAGTCTTAACTCTAGCTAGCATGAACGCCAGTTATATTAGTACTACTTCCAAGGTCTAGTCATCACATTAGTGCAGTTCTTTATCGAGCAGTATAGATACCGAACACCCAGGAATAGACGAACGGACGAACATGATGAGCTCTATCTGCTGCCGGTGCTAGAGATGCATACATATACTTGAAATTTTGGCAAAAATCTAGGTAGGTCAGCAGCCGCCCTAACTTGCCCAAATTAAAGGGACCTCCGGCCCTAAGACAAACATAAATCAAAACATACTGAGTGGCCTCCCAAATCATCATCAACCGTGGATCAATCAATACAAAATTTGAACTTATTATTACATTTCATCGTAGATCTAGCCCCAGAACTAGCTTGCATGTGTAAAACTGAACTGTAGTATACAACGGGTTAAATGCACTAGATGAGAACTATACTCAACACCAAACCCAATGTTAACCAAGCGCTAATAAAAGCTTGATTGCATCTCATCATCAAGATCAAGGGTTCCAGGGATTATGTGTTTGGGCCACGCAGAGATAAACAAAACTTTTTCCCTACGCGGTGATCCCAAGATCTAGCTGAGGTAGTAGGCCATGAGAATTACCACTAGACGCGCAGTTGCGGAATCGATGAAGGACTTCGCTTGATGCAGTACAGTCCTCACGATCCGTTCCGATCCATGACCGTCGAAGTGCTAAACGTATAGCACCTCCGTCAGTATCCACACGTACGAGGAGGAGCACTGGCGATGGACTTCTAGGTCCAGTACGGCGGCGACAGGACTGGACTGGAGCTAGGGTTTCCAACACATGGAGTGACCTAACCGTGTGCTCTAACCACCTGCGCCCTAGCTTATATAGGGAGTGAAAGTGGGCTCCACTCACTTGTGGCCCATTCACTAAAAGGCCTATATTAGTCACTGTGAGTCCAACTCACTGACTCTGTCCATTTCCTTTTTGGGTCCAACCCAAATATGCTCCCGCTCTTAAGTGTGTGACCCGACAGGCTCATGGTGACTCGGACACGATCTGAGTCTCACTCGTGACCGATCAGTTGGTAGTGGCTCCTAGCAGAACGTGCCAACTCCCAAGTACTAAAGAGTCATGACGACATACCTTCCAATGCGACTTTCATCTAAGTCCCTTTTGCCTCACGATATACCTTGTCGAACTATAGACAAATATCCCTTAAATAGTTCGACTCTCTTTCTCGATCCGAGATAAGTGATTCATCCGACTAACTCTTAGTCGATTGCCTCGGTTAACACTTAACCGAGTCATGCATGGCCATGCTTTTCGAATCATATCTTCCGAGAGGGCCCAGATAAAATGTCTCCAGACGGAGGGGCAAAATCCCATCTTGGTTATTCACATCACACAGCTTGATTCTCACTCGACCCGAATTCCGCCTTTATAACTGCCCAGTGACGGAACAACGTTTGATAGAACCTAAGTCAGTGATCCTAAACTCAGATTGTGAAATAACCTCAGGTCTAAGGATTACATTGATTGAGATATACAAATGACGACTTATTCATTGTATCTCAATATGGGTCAGTCCTACTCGCTAAACTCTTTAGCCGAATCAGTGTAAGTCGGAATATCATCCCTATGCCCATGACAAGTGGAACCGAGTCATCAGTCGACTTTCACATTAGTCTAAGTTGTGTGTCAAGCACAACCTCAACGACCAAGCACAATCAGTATAAATAGCATGAATATATAGTTCCACAATCGAATCACATATTTAATGATATATATCAGTAGTTCATACATGGAAAATAACATTATGAATACATTGGAAATAACCTTAGTAGTTAGATCACGGAAACCAGATCATCCATTTCTCGAGTACTGTTGATCTAATCAACTTCATACAAAACCGATCTATCTCATAGATCGACCACCAAAACTGCAACTTGATCCAATCTAACGCCAACCGCATATCACATATGCACGATCTCCAAACTAAAACCAGAAGCTAACGCTCTGATACCACTATTTGGGCCACGCAGAGATAAACAAAACTTTTTACCTAGGCGGTGATCCCAAGATCTAGCTGAGGTAGTAGGCCACGAGAATTACAACTAGACGCGCGGTTGCGGAATTGATGAAGCACGTCGCTTGATGTAGTGCAGTCTTCACGATCCGTTCCGATCCACGATCGTCGAAGTGCTGAACGTACAACACCTCTGCCAGTATCCACACGTATGAGGAGGAGCATCGGCGATGGACTGCTAGGTCCGGTACGGCAGCGACAGGACTGGACTGGAGCTACGGTTTCCAACACATGGAGTGACCTAACCGTGTGCTCTAAGCACCTGCGCCCCAGCTTATATAGGGAGTGAAAGCAGGCTCCATTCACTAAAAGGCCTATATTAGTCACTGTGAGTCCAACTCACTGACTCTTTCCGTTTCCTTTTTGGTCCAACCCAAATATGCTCCCGCTCTTAGGTGTGTGACCCGACAAGCTCATGGTGACTCGGACACGATCTGAGTCTCACTCATGGCCGATCAGTTGGTAGCGGCTCCTAGCAGATCGAGCCAACTCCCAAGTACCAAAGATTCATGACGACATACCTTCCAATGCGACTTTCATCTGAGTCCCTTTTGCCTCACGCTATACCTTGTCGAACTATAAACGAACATCCCTTAAATAGTTCGACTCTCTTTCTCGATCCGAGATAAGTGATTCATCCGACAAACTCTTAGTCGATTGCCTCGGTTAACACTTAAACGAGTCATGCATGGCCATGCTTTCCGAATCATATCTTCCAAGAGGGCCCAGAGAATATCTCTCCAGACGGAGGGGCAAAATCCCATCTTGGTTATTCACATCGCGCAACTTGATTCTCAATCGACCCGAACTCCACCTTTATAACTTCCTAGTGACGGAACAGCCTTTGACAGAACCTAAGTCGGTGTTCCTCAACTCAGGTTGGGCAATAACCTCAGGTCTAAGGATTACATTGGTTGAGATATACAAATGACGACTTATTCACTGTATCTCAATATGGGTAAGTACGACTCGCTAAACTCTTTAGCCGAATTAGTGTAAGTCGGAATAGCATCTCTATGCCCATGAGAAGTGGAACCGAGTCCTTAGCCCACTTTCACATTAGTCTAAGTTGTGTGTCCAGCACAACCTCAACGACCAAGGACAATCAGTATAAACAACATGAATATATAGTTCCACAATCGAATCACATATTCAATGATATATCAGTAGTTCATACATGGATAATAACTTTATGAATACATTGGAAATAACATCATACATGATTGCCTCTAGGGCATATTCCCAACAGTCTCCCACTTGCACTAGAGTCAATCATCTGACATCACATGTCTAGGAATCTAATGCCCATAGCTCTCAGGTGCGCCTCATGCTTCGGCTGTGGAAGTGGCTTTGTCAACGGATCCGCAATGTTTGCATCCATGTGTACCTTGCGTAACTTGATATCACCTTGATCCACAAACTAGCGAATAAGGTGGTACCGCATGAGTCTATGTTTGTTCTTCTGGTGTTGTCTAGGTTCCTTGGCTTGTGCGATATCACCATTGTTGTCACAATACAAGTCTAACAGATTGGACGAGCCCTGAACCACACCAAGATCCATGAGGAAATTCCTCATCCAAATAGCTTCCTTTGCCGCCTCCGAGGCAGCAATATACTCAGCCTCTGTCGTAGACGCAGACACCGTCCCTTGCTTGGAACTCTTCCAGCTCATAGCCCCTCCGTTTATCACAAACACATATCCGGATTGCGAATGAGAATCATTTGAGTCAGTGAGATAACTCACATCCGTGTAACCCCTTACACTGAGTTCATCCTCACCTCCATTAACCAGGAACATATCCTTAGTCCTTCTCAAGTACTTGAGGATATTTTTAGCAGCTACCTAGTGGATCTCTCCAGGGTCAGCCTGGTATCTCGTCACAACACTCAGAGCATAGGAAACTTCTGGACTGGTACAAATCATAGCGTACATGATGGATCCGACTGTAGAAGAATATGGAATCACACTCATCCGACATCGCTCATCAGTTGTCGAAGGACACTGAGTCTTGCTAAGTTTTACAGCATGGGACATTGGTAAGAACCCCTTCTTAGACGATTCTATGCTGAACTTTTTCAACACTTTGTCCAAATATGTACTCTCACTCAATCCAATGAGCCGCCTTGATCTATCTCTATAGATCCGTATTCCTAGTATGTAAGTCGCCTCACCCAAGTCTTTCATCGAAAAACTCTTTTCCAATGATTCCTTGGTCTCTTGCAACATCTGGACATCATTTCCAATCAGTAATATGTCATCCACATATAAGATTAGAAAGTTCACTTTCCTCCCACGAAACTTCTTACATAAACAAGAGTCATGATCACTCTTGATGAAGCCAAACGATTTGACTACCTCCTCAAAGCGAATGTTCCAACTTCGAGATGGTTGCTTCAACCCATAGATGGATTTCCGAAGTTTGCATACCTTGTCAGCATTAGTCAGATCGACAAAACCCGCAGGTTGTATCATATACACATCCTTGGTTAAATTTCCATTAAGGAAAGTCGTCTTGACATCCATCTGCCATATCTCATAGTCGAAATAGGCTACTATAGCTAACATGATCCGAACTAACTTAAGCATCGCCACGAGAGAGAAAGTCTCATCGTAGTCAACTCCTTGAACTTGTCGGAACCCCTTCGTGACAAGACGTGCCTTATAGATAGAAACATTTCCATCCATATCAGTTTTCTTCTTAAAGACCTATTTGCACTCGACGGGTCTAGCACCGTCTAGCAGATCAATCTAGTTCCAAACTTGATTTTCATCCATGGAATTTAACTCGGATCTCATGGCTCCAAGCCACGACTCAGAATCAGATCCCACCATCGCTTCTAAATAAGTTGCTGGCTCATCACTGTCCAGCAGCAACACATCACGAACACTTCGCAGTCTGGTCGATCTTCGCAGTGTTCGTGCAGTTGCCGACTCAAGTACCACGATTGGCTCAACCTCTAAGGCTTTTGCCGACTCTCTGCTGGCCTGTATCTCTCGAATTTGTGCGAGCTGCACCGTGCTCCCACTGACTCCCCGACTAAGAAACTCTTTCTCAAGGAAGACACTGTTCTGAGCGACAAACACTTTGCCCTCTTCTCGGCTGTAGAAGTAGTAACCCAAGGTTTCCATCGGATACCCCACGAAAATACACTTATCCGACTTAGCTGTAAGCTTGTCCGACTAATGTCGCTTGACAAAAGCTTGACAACCTGAAATCTTAAGAAAGGACAAACTTGGCTTCTTGCCAGTCCACATCTCATGCGGTCTATTCTCTACCAACTTTGATGGTACTCTGTTTAGTGTGAACGCTGCAGTTTCTAGACAATAACCCCAAAATGATAAAGGCAGATCTATCCGACTCATCATTGATTGTGCCATGTCCAACAAGGTCCGATTCCTCCTTTCCGACACACCGTTTCTCTATGGCGTTCCTAGAGGAGTGAGCCGGGGAACTCTTCCACAACTCTTTAGATGGTCATCAAACTCATGGATCATGTACTCGCCTCCTCGGTCCGACGGATGAAACTTTACTTTCTTGCCGAGTTGATTTTGTACCTCATTCTGGAATTCCTTGAACTTTTCAAAGGCTTCTGACTTATGTTTCATCAAGTAGATATATCCATACCTACTCAAATCATCAGTGAAGGTAATGAAGTACTCATAACCACCTCTGGCTATCGTGCTCATTGGGCCACATACATCACTATGTACTGGTCCCAATAAGTCGGACGCCTGATACATTGCAAATGTATCTATAATTTTTGATGTTCCATGCTTGGTTTTATCCACTTTCTTGTGTTTTGTCCACACTTTGGAGTACTTTTCATATGATTTCTTGGACTAACCTATTAACAAGAGCCACAGTGCGAGATGCCTGTTTTCTGCTGTTTTTGGTTCCAAGAAAGTCCGAAAATGAATATTCTCGGAATTGGACGGGACAAAAGCCAAAGTGCTTATTTTTTCGGAAGTCATCAGATGCCAGAATACGAGACGGAGAAGGGCCAGAGGGCGGCCACACCACCTGGCCGCGCGGCCAGGCCTGGCCCACGCCAGGGGGTGGTGTGGCCAGCCCAGGCACCCCCTCGGCCTCTCCTTCTGCCTATAAGATGCCCTCGGGACGAAAACCCTATGGACCTAATCAAAAAATCCACGAAAGAGTCTGTAGCCGCCGTCGTCTCTGTCCCTAGATTGGGAGGGATTTGAAGCTCTTCCCGGCACCCTGCCGGAGAGGGGATTTCACCCTGGAGGCCTTCTTCATCACCATGCAAGCCTCCGTTGTGATGCGTGAGTAGTTCATCCTTGGACTACGGATCCATGTAGTATCTAGATGGCTGGTTCTCCTCCTTTGTGCTTTCATGTCGAGATCTTGTGATCTTCGTTCATGATCAAGATCATCTATTTGTAATTCTGCATGTTTTGTTTGCGGGGATCCGATGGATATTGAGATGATATTTTAGATGGATTATTTATTCTATCATGTCTTGGTTATTTGTGATCTTGCATGCTTTCCGTTTTTAGTATCTATCTTGGCCAAGTAGATGCTAGCACCTCCAAGAGTTAGTATTTATGCTCGATAGTGGGTTCATGCCTCTGGTAATCTCGGGAAGTAACAGAAATCTCTAAGGTACTAGATGTGATGTTGCTACTAGGGAGAAAACAACAATCCTTTGTTCATAGAACAATCATATTGTTTACTTTACACGCAATTCGTAAAGCAATAATCTGTTGCTTGCAACTTAATACTGGAGGGGGTTCAGATGATAACCTGAAGGTGGATTATTAGTCATAGATGTAGTTGGATGGCGGTCTATGTATAATGTTGTAATGACCAATCAAGTTCCAAAGGAGTCAAGATGATTAGTATATGCATGTATTGCTTTCTCAATGTTTGTCAATTGCCCCGCTCTAATTTGTTCACCCAGCATGTTATCTATCTTAAGGAGAGAGCCACCTCTAGTGAACTATGGATCCCGGTCCTTTTCTTTTACATACAATCTACAAACTGTTTACTGCTTTGTGTTCACTTTCTTCAAACTTTTACTTCCTTCCATTCGATACGTTTAATCCTTTGTTTTCAGCAAAACACGGTGAGATTGACAACCTCATCGCAAGTTGGGGACAGAGTTCTGTGGTTGTGTTGTGCAGGTCTCCACGTTGATACTAGCACCGGTAGTGCGCCGTGCCGAGGCTCAGCTAGCAACACCTTTGGGGTGTTTCCTTGCTCCTACTGGTTCGATTAAACCTTGGTTTCATAACTTAGGGAAACTTGCAGCTGTGCTCATCATACCTTCCTCTTGGATTTCCCAACAAGCTGTACATCAACACCGAGCCATCAATGCCCTTTCACAACTCTTTGCAAAAGGTGTCTTGGTCATCTTGCCGAGTAGGCAGGATTCACATGTCTTGAACGACTCCAAGTCGAACAAAGTTAGGAGTCCATCATCATGGAGCTTCTTCATGCGTTTCCAACTTATGTGACCAAGCTGACAATGCCAAAAGTAAGTCATATTCAGATCATTTGGTTTCAACCTTTTCACATTTATGTTATAGACAGATTCACCCTCAAGATTCAAAATAAATGACCCGTTCTGGACGGGGGCAAAGCCGTGAAACATATCATGTAAATACAAAGAACAACCATTATTCTTAATATTCGACTCATAGCCTTGTCTTATCAAACATGAGGCAGAAATAATGTTTCGACTAAGCACTTGAACATAATAACAATTATTCAGCTCCATTAAGAATCTAGAAGGTAAATGAAGTTGTATCGTGCCGACTTCCAACGTAGCGTCTCTCGCCACACTCCTAGTTCTTACCAGTCCCTGCAACGAGTTGCATATGTGAATAACTGATCCGGTATCATATACCCAAGAACTACTAGGTGCATCAGCAAGATAAATGTCTATAACATTCCAAACAAGCATACCCGAGCTAGAAGTCACACCTCCACTCTTGGCTTTATCAGCTAGATACTTGCTGCAATTCCTCTTCCAGTGGACATCCGCCTTGCAATAGAAGCAAGTGGATCCGGCTACAGGAGATGGCTTAGTCCCTAAGGAAGCGCTTTGGACCAGGTCCTCAGCCTTACCTCCCGACTTTGCATTCTTCTTCTTAGTCCAAGAACTCTTCTTGAACTTAGCCTTATTCTGCACCATCAACACTTGACTGGCGCCTTTCTTGAGATCCACCTGAGCCTGCTTGAGCATCCCATGTAATTTAGTGAGCTTCTTATCCATACCATGCATGTGGTAGTTCGATATGAACTCTCCATACGCACTAGGAAGAGAGTTTAGAATTATGTCCATAGTGAACTCTTCGCTAATGGGGTAGCCAAGCCTTTCTAAAGACTTCACGTAACCAACCATCCTGATCACCTGCGGACTCAGTGGATCGCCATCCTTAAGATTGCTGTTCAACAAATCCTGAGAGACTTGATACCTCTCAGTCTTTGTTTGAGCTTGGAACATGCTTTTGAGGCTTTCAATCATATCGTAGGCCTCAACATTCTCAAACTGCTGCTGCAAGTCCGGTTCCATGTGAGCAAGCATAGGACAGCTAATCTCTGTGGATTCATCACAAATATGACGGTAGGCATTAGTGGCTGCGACTGTCGCATTCTCATTCGGCTCATCTGGAAGTGGGTTGCCTAGGACATGGTCCCTCTTTTCTTGCTTGAGAACAATTCTCAGATTACGATACCAGTTGGTGAAGTTAGTTCCATTTAGCTTATCTTTCTCTAAGATGGTTCCCAAAGCAAAACTGGAAAACTGAGGGAGACTACTACGTGCCATTGATCTACAGCAGAAAAATATGCAAAACACTTAAGACATGTATCCATAAAAGAGCAAGCATATTAAACACTTTAATACTTATGCTCCCACTAGAACCAAAACCCCTCTGATGGTTTCTTAGTGATTCAGGATCCTAAATAAGCAAGTCGACTAGTGAGATTTAGCATCACCGCTAGCCGTCAAGTGATCTAGGTAGACAACTCCTTGTCAATCACATCTCATACGAATCCTATTGGATGGGTGGCATCATATGCCCCTGCTCCCATCCGACTTTTCCCCGAGTCCCACAACCGTTGTGATAGACCCATCTAGATTACCGAGTGCTTTCGCTATAAGAGTCTGACTTGAACCTACCTAGCCGAAAAGAATTGATAGAACCTCAATTTTATGAGCCCACTACCAAAAATGTCCGACTTGTGATGGTGCAGCACTGGTGGGGAAACCGACTAGACCTTCTTTAAGGAATTACTTTCTACCAAATATCTAATAGAGGTAAAAGAGAGACATAAACATAACACAAAACAAAGAAATTATAGTGTGAAATGGTATGGCTCTCTTCATGGCGATCTCCATCTCCACAAAGCTTGTAATTCGACTCGTGTCAACTCTTGTCACGTGCCGTCTTACACCATGTAGCCAACATGTTCATCGACTTGCATGACATCCGAGTTCTCCAAACAGCTACACTAGCTAGTAATGTAAATTACATAGAGAATCCGACACGCAGGTCGTTATACAATAAAATGACAGCACCTAGGCTCTAGCCGGCTGACCAAACCGCGATACACAGATCACGTATGGATTACACACATCACATGCACATAAGCCATACCATTCACAACATCATCCTGCAAAAACAAGTTATGCATAGATATGATATCTACCGGCGTTGTGAAAACTCGCAACGACATCTAAGGCGCTACGACAGGGCGAAGCCGGCGGTCCCGACCAAACTCTTTGATCTTCGATCAATGCATCTGAATTTACGTGTCATAGTCTACCCCGATGGCGGAAGCCAACCGGTAGGGGTATGTCGTTCCACGACCTTAGTAGTTAGATCACGGAAACCAGATCATCCATTTCCTGAGTACTATTGATCTAATCAACTTCATACAAAATTGATCTATCTCATAGATCGACCATGAAAACTGCAATTTGATCCAATCTAACGCCAACCGCATATCACATATGCACGATCTCGAACCTAAAACCCGAAGCTAACGCTCTGATACCACCGTTTGGGCCACGCAGAGATAAACAAAACTTTTTACCTACGCGGTGATCCCAAGATCTAGCTGAGGTAGTAGGCCACGAGAATTACAACTAGACGCGCGGTTGCGGAATCGATGAAGCACGTCGCTTGATGTAGTGCAGTCCTCACGATCCGTTCCGATCCACGATCGTCGAAGTGCTGAACGTACAACCCCTCTGCCAGTATCCACACGTATGAGGAGGAGCACCGGCGATGGACTGCTAGGTCCGGTACGGCGGCGACAGGACAGGACTGGAGCTACAGTTTCCAACACATGGAGTGACCTAACCGTGTGCTCTAAGCACCTGCGCCCCAGCTTATATAGGGAGTGAAAGCAGGCTCCATTCACTAAAAGGCCTATATTAGTCACTGTGAGTCCAACTCACTGACTCTTTCCGTTTCCTTTTTGGGTCCAACCCAAATATGCTCCCGCTCTTAAGTGTGTGACCCGACAGGCTCATGGTGACTCGGACACGATGTGAGTCTCACTCATGGCCGATCAGTTGCTAGAGGCTCCTAGCAGATCGAGCCAACTCCCAAGTACCAAAGATTCATGACGACATACCTTCCAATGCGACTTTCATCTGAGTCCCTTTTGCCTCACGATATACCTTGTCGAACTATAAACGAACATCCCTTAAATAGTTCGACTCTCTTTCTCGATCCGAGATAAGTGATTCATCCGACAAACTCTTAGTCGATTGCCTCGGTTAACACTTAAACGAGTCATGCATGGCCATGCTTTCCAAATCATATCTTCCGAGAGGGCCCAGAGAATATCTCTCCAGACGGAGGGGCAAAATCCCATCTTGGTTATTCACATCACGCAGCTTGATTCTCAGTCGACCCGAACTCCGCCTTTATAACGTCCTAGTGACGGAACATCGTTTGATAGAACCTAAGTCGGTGATCCTCAACTCAGGTTGGGCAATAACCTCAGGTCTAAGGATTACATTGGTTGAGATATACAAATGATGACTTATTCATTGTATCTCAATATGGGTCAGTACGACTCGCTAAACTCTTTAGCCGAATCAGTGTAAGTCGGAATAGCATCTTTATGCCCATGAGAAGTGGAACCGAGTAATTAGCCCACTTTCACATTAGTCTAAGTTGTCTGTCCAGCACAACCTCAACGACCAAGGACAATCAGTATAAACAACATGAATATATAGTTCCACAATCGAATCACATATTCAATGATATATATCAGTAGTTCATACATGGATAATAACTTTATGAATACATTGGAAATAACAGCATACATGATTGCCTCTAGGGCATATTCCCAACATTATGTACATACCGCACTGCCACCGCGATGTCTTAGGGATGTGATGGCTCTATAGATGAGGTTGCAGGGCTTGCTATCCACAGCCGACCCGCCTAAGACGAGTAAGTTGTGGCGGTGCTGGTCGTCAATGGAGGGAAGCGCAATGGCGATTAAGGAGTGTTGTGTGAGAGAGGGTTGGGGCTGGGGCTAGTGAGGGAATAAATGCGGCGAGGTTACACGAATGTTGTGGAGAAAGCAAACCTTGCCCCCAATACAGTACTACTAATTGTCGTGCAAAAATTAATTTCCTAGAAAATTGGGCACGGTAGCTTGAGTGCTTGAATAGGGAAACATCAAACACATACTATGAAAGTATATTATTACGTACATGGTGCCTAGTACAAGCAATAGTGGAAATGATATTGCAAGTACTGATACTACAATACAGTATGAAAGTACTACGTACATAGTACTGTACATTACATGGTGACAAGTACTAGCTATAGAAATGATGTTGCAAGTGCTCATAATCAGCTTTTCAGTATTTTGGTCAAACTTCACATAGTTCTAACGAGGCAGGATTGGCACGAACCACATTGGCACCTCAAACATTTGCTCTCTATGTTTTGCTCCAGTGTAGTTAAGTGATGAGCCTATGGCAGCTCCCCCATTGACGTGCATGCGGCTCCAATCTGGAATTAGCTGTGGGTGATGTTGGCAGTGCACATGTGTAGCAAACACACAGTCTCCTCTGAACACTAGCAAAGCTTCGTCAACATCAGCAGCACCATGTTCGGAGTTTGTAGGGGGCTCGAGGATTAATGGATGGTTGACTCCGACAAACACTGACCTCCCTTAAAGATTATCCCTTCTGATCCAGTCTAGTGCTACAGGGTCATCTAAATTAAGGGCCCTCTGAAAACGTGGCAGCGGAGCGAGGGATAAGAGAGTAGTTCTCTACCCATGTATGATACATGATTACCATGGCTGCTGGTTCATGCACCCCTTGTGTGAATCCACATGATATTCCATCAAGCTCTACCAAGTATCAGCTGCGTAACGTGATATCTTCAGCCTCGGCATCGTCACCGGCTTGTACGTTTGCCGACTCTTCAATTACTGGAGCCTGTATGACACACGGACCTGCAAGTATACCTATTTGTGCATTTCAGTTAGCAAAAGTATCACGAACAATGCAGTTGTAAGTAATTTATAAATTTTACTTTTAAATAATGGGACTCACTCCACTTGTTTGGTTCCAAGAAAAGAACATCTCCTCGCGGTTCTATCACCGCGTATATGCGATCAATAAACCCCTGATTAGACACTTGGCAATGGCATCCACATACATTGCTGGTGCAAGATAGTCGTTTCGAAGGATAATCCAGTCCCTTTCACAAGTAAAATCTATGGTAGAAATGAATTTGTCAAACACCGCCATCGCGCTGTAGTGCCATTGGTTGTCAAATATGTACGGTTTCTTTGCTATTTGTATCTTCAGCAGCTCGATATTCACATTCTTATAGAGGTAAGTGCATGGGGGCCGGGGAAACACTGGTTACCCGATGGATAAATATCAACACGATGCACACATGGCAGCTTGATACGTGCCATATTGTAGACGTTTTGGAGGTACCAGCGCCCCGGGTGCTTTGCAATCGCAATATATTCTCTGTTGGCACCAACCCAATGACCCTTGTTTTCAAATCATTCATCATCCCATGTTCCGAGAATGTCATCATCAACTGGTACAAATGCTTCTACTGTTTGATTGTCTAGTGGCATCAGCAATGCGTTAATGCCCTGCAAAAGATTTTCCTCATATCTAGGGGCATGCAAGGTGTTTGACAAAGGGGGTAGTGCTAGCTAGCTTTGCGGAAAAACTACTATCTGAAAGATGTAGAAATGTGTTGAATAAATCATGAATGCATATAGACAAACACACCAAGGAATAAGGTCTTGTTTGCATTAAAGAAAAAGTGTAGGAATAGTTAAGTTTCCTATGCTGGCACTGTTCAGAGGAATGGACCAGCGGAAAAAATGCAGGCAATTTTCCTATGATTGATTAACAAGATTAGGGGCCTCTTTCAATCAATGGTTTTTAAAAAACATAGGAATAGGAAAAACACAGGATTGACATGGTAGGTACAGTAAATTCATATTAGGAATTAAAAACGCAAGAATTTTGTAACATGTGTCTTTGGATGGTGAATAGGAAATAAACACAAGAGTTTTGCAAGAATATAGTGTAAGCGCATTGGACTTCTCAAAGGAGAAATAGAATGTGGTTGGAGCTCATGTTTAGATTCTTATGGAATGGAGGGCATAGGAACTAAGAAGTGACTCCATAGGAATTTGATATCTTCCAAAATCCTATGGGTTAGAATCCTCCAAAACTCATATGCAATTGTTCATATCCAACTTGAACCTCATTTTCAAATTCCTACGCGTGCAAAGAACAAGAATGAGGTCCCAAGAGACACAATAACATCATAAATATACTCTCCCGTCAGGTTTGACTTTGATTTTACCATGTTTTAAAGTGATCCTATGTTTTTGTATTCATGTAAACCAAAGAGCCAACTTTTTACATAAATCTTGTGTTTGTAAAACACATGAAACTTAAAATATAACACCAGCCTTGATTGGCCAATACACCTTCTATTACAGGTATCAACAATCCTAGTCATTCTTGTGTTTTCAGATTAGTTTGTTTGGAGGAGAGGGGGACACTGAAGCAAAAGTCTTGGGCCTCTTTCGATCATAGGATTGAGAATAAAGGAATTTCATAGGTTTGCCAGTGAAAAATAGGCGATTAGAAAATGTAGGAAACCTACCTACATGATTGGCACGATGAGAGTTGAGCCTCAAGTAGATGTTCCAATTCCTACGGGATTTAAGCATGGGTGGGGGGTTGTAGTTCAAAAGAATTTGCATACCACGATTCCCTCTATCCAAATTCAATCCATAGGAAAGAATCTAAGGATTTGAGTCCTACAAAAATCATGCAAAACTGATTTTTACCTACTTGTTACGGTCTAGTGGCCATGTCTATGGGTCAGAGTGAAGTAGGGAGGGCAAACCAAATAGGAGACTAGGATCTTCCGCAATCCCTCGATGCATGCCAACCATGCTGCGAGCAAGGCGAGCGATGCTCAGAAGATCGATGTGACCGGTGATGTTGCTCAGCGGTCCGTAGTGGAGGTTGCCAAACCCGATTGCTTGGCTGTAGCGCTTAGATATCTTATGCTTCATTGCTCCAGATGTCGTTCCGGGGAAGAGTACTGAGGAATATTAGTAGGGATGGGTTGGCGGTTTCTACATTTCTTCAAGGGTGGAGAGGGGCTACGATGGTGCACAAGCGGCTAGAGCGGATGAGGAAGAGGATGAGGGGCGCGGGGCAGTTCTCCTCCGGTTGTCGGATCGACTAATCTGACCCATTATATTAGGGGAAAACTAATGTGGGACGTTAACATAGACACTTATACAAAAAAGTAATAATAACAAAAAATTAGATATAGTTGTATTTCTTAAACGCTCCAGCCTACAACGCTGGCCCCTTGTTTGAGGTGCTACTATTTTTTCTGGTAGGTAGCTAGGGACAGCAAATCACACCGTGCCGAAGAAAAAAAGGTTTGAAATGTCCTCAAATTTGCTTTGCGTGTGGGGATGGTGATGCCGCACTGAAGGAGAGAGCAAACACATTTTTTGAATGCATATATACTACTCCCTCTGATCCATATAATGTTCTCAAATTTATCTAGATTAGAATGTATATTGTCATGTTTTCGTGCTAGATTTATCTAATGGTTGGAAACTCCGAGCGGCAATATTATTCCCATGACATGATTCACCCATTTATTCCCAAATATGGGAACTTCATGGATGATGGGAGTATAATTTACATCAAGGACCCAAAAATGGAGAAAATTACATAGAGGTCCTTACATTTATCACAAAGCACCCCAAAAATAACCAAGGGAAATAGTCGGGTCTGGCTTCTTCTCGAGAGAGCAGAGCCATACTCTTCATACTACTTTATCTTCGATTGTTTTCAAAATATATGGCCAAATTTGGTCATGAAAATTCCTGGACATGGGATCATCATCAGCATAAAGTATGATGTAGATATGGCCATGACCTTGATACGTCCAAAACGTATCTACTTTCCCGAACACTTTTGCTATTGTTTCGTCTCTAATTTGTGTGATTTGGATACAACTAATGCGGACTAACGATGTTTTCAGCAGAATGGCCTTGGTGTCTCATTTTTGTGCAGGAAATCAACTTTTAGGAAAAATCCCAGAAAATATCGCAAAACTCCTATTTTACCAGAATTCTCATGGAACTAGAAGACAAGACGAAGAAGAGCCACAAGGGACTCACACCACCTGGCCGCGCAGGCCAGGCCAGGCCACGTCAAGGGGTGGTGTGGCTGCCTCGGAGTCCGCCTCGACCTCTCCTTTCGCCTATATAAGCCCTTTGACCTAAAAACAGAGGGGGGTTCGACGCTTTTCCAGATAGAGTTCTGTTGCGCTACCACCACCAGAAACCGCGATTCAGAACCAGAAACTCTGTTCTGGCACCCCACCGGGCGTGGAATTGGAGGAGATCATCGCCATCATCATCACCATCGCTTCTCCATCAACCATACATGATTCCCCCATCTATGAGTGAGTAATCCCCCTCTCTAGGCTATGGGGATGGTAGGGATTGGATGAGATCGTTCATGTAATGGCATCAGATAGTTAGGGCATGCTGCCTAGTATCTATTGTTAGTGCTTTTTGACTTTGTTGCAACTTGTTATGATTAATGCTTGTCACTAGGGCCCGAGTGCTATGATTTCAGATCTGAACATGTTATTTATTCATGATGATAGTATTGTTTATGATCTTACCTACAAGTTGTATACACATATTGTTTTCCGGAACCAAAGGGCCCGAAGTGACAAGAATCGGGATAACCGGAGGGGATGACTATGATATGAGGATCACGTGTGTTCATGGAGTGTTAATGCTTGGCTCCAATTCTCTATTAAAAGGAGCACCTTAATTTCCAGTAGGTTCCCTAGAGCCCCCGCTGCAATGGGCTGGCAAGACAAAAGATGGTGTGCAAGTTCTCATTACAAGCATGTATGACTATATATGGAACACATGCCTATGATTATTTAGTACTTGGATACTTTACCTTATTTATCTACAAATTCCCTATGTCTTGATTGCTATATTAATTGTCTTGTTCGTGCAATGCCCGTCCATCCATCCCTATGCCTAACGCACTTCAATCCTACTATTTACTGCAATTGTTACTATTGTCTTTACTTTTACTACTGCTATTACTTTGCTATTGCTACTACAAAACTGTTGCTATTGATAAACTACTGCAAGCAAGATTGTTTCTAGGTGCAGCTAAATTGACAACTCAGTTGTTAAGGCTTATAAATATTCTTTGGCTCCCCTTGTGTCAAATCAATAAACTGGGTTTTACTTCCCTCGAAGACTGTTGCGATCCCCTATACTTGTGGGTCATCAAGACTATTTTCTGGTGCCATTGCCGGGGAGCATAGCTCTATTTATCAAGTTCACATGGAATCACTATTGTTCATTGCTATCCATTCATCATGGGTAAATCTCGTGCTGGAAAGGTTCCTATATTACCATCCACTACAAGGAGATGTACGGTTCCGAACACCTCTGTTGCTCTTGATTCACCATCTGTGATGAGTAAGCTTCTTCACCACCACCACCACCACATACACATGCTACACATACTGCTACTTCTGCTGAATCCGAAACTTCTGATACTTATGATGTTGCTTCTACTGTGCTTGATAAGAGTGGTTAATTAGGTCCTTTCCTAGATGATACGATTTCTAGAACTATAGCTAGAAATACTGAACTCCTAATGAATACACTACTACACCTGTCAGTTCACACGAGTCTAGCGAGAGCTATGATATTGAAGATGGATATATAGAAATGGCTGATGAATTTATTAAAGAATGCCAAAACACTCATGGTAAATGTGCTATTAAGAGTCTCCTTGAGAGACTACTATAAAACCCAAATTATCTCCTAAAGATAAGTTTGCTACATCTCCCATAAACATTAAAGATAAGGATTATGATTTCTCCCTTGATTTATCTTACATAACCATTGTTGAGAAAGAACCTTTTTGTGGGACTAAGAATGAAAGTGTTGTAGCACATATGACTGAGCTTTCTACCATGAGTGGCCTATTTTCTGATTATATTAAGATGCGCACCTACTTTGTTGCTAAAATTTTCTCTTTTTCACTGAATGAAGAAGCTAAAGCTTGGTTTAATAATTTACCTCCTGGATCTATTGATAGCCCTGATTGCTTCATTAGTACTTTCTTTCAGAAATATTTCCCTCCTAGTGATCGACATGCCATTTTGCAGGAACTTTTTGATTTTAAACACGAAGAAAAGGAGATATTGCCTGGATCACGGGTAAGGTTTTGTGCTTTAATTCACGCACAGCCTAGATGTCCATTACCTAAAAATGAGCTTCTTGATATATATTATAATGGACTAACTGAAGAATCTAGGACATACCTGGATAGTTGTGCTGATTGTGTTTTCAGGAAGAGAACTCCCAAAGTAGCTGAGGAATTAATGGCTAAAATAAGCAAGAATTATGATGACTGGACTTCACCTGAGTTAACTACACTTTAGTTAGTTGTGCCTAAGCCAACACCAACACCAAAGAAGAGGGGAGTGATTGAACTAAATGATGAAGTGATGAAGGAAGCTAACAAATGTCTTAAGGAGAAGGGTATTAAATCTGAAGATCTGAAGAACTTACCTCCTATGGAAGAATTATGTAAGCCAATCTCCCACTCATCCACTATTGAGGTACACTCTCTCCAACATTTTGATGAAGGTGATATTCCTTATTCTAAACCTCCTGATCAATGCTTAGAATAATTTGATATCTTTGTTGTTAAGTAAGATAATTTTAATAAAAGAGTGCAGAATCATTTAATGGAAAACTCTAGAGCTATTATTGAGTTGAGGGTTATTGTGGAATGAACCTCCAATGATGTTAAAATTCTTGTTAAACACTTGCAAATGGTTCAAACTCAAATTGATAAGCTTATTAAAGTACAAAAAGATTTGTTAGTGAATGCTGCTAAAGAAAAACATGCCTATGAAATTAGAACTAGTAATCTTAAATATGTTTAAATTTTGTAACTTGCTTTTAGGATCGAATTTTACACGGACAATCGGAGTACATTTTACATCAAGGACCTAAAGAAGGTAAAATTACATCGAGGTCCATACATTTAGCACGATGCACACTAAAATTATGCAGGGAAAATTATCATGTTTTTCTGCTTCTAGAGTGAGAAGCTGACCGAGCCATACTCTTCATACTACTTACTCTTCGTTTCTTTTCAAAATATGGCCAAATTTGGCGGCATGCAAATTCTTCACTATGGGATCATGAATCATCAGCATATAAAGTATGATGTAAATATGTATGACCCTAGTCTTTCGGCTTGAAATGCAAGAATTTTCATATTCATTAACAACTAATAAGTTTAATTAAGTTTAAATTTTACCACTTGCTTTTATGTTCAAATTTTACACAGATGGTGGGAGTACATTTTCAGTAAGGACCTAAAAAAAGGTAAAATTACATCGAGGTCTATACATTTAATTTCCGCGGAGCACCCTAAAATGAAGCAAGGAAAACAGTCGGGTTCGGCTCGTTCTCGAGACAGCAGCTGGTCGAGCCATACTCTTCATACTACTTCCCTCTTCGCTTGTTTTCAAAATATGGCCAATTTGGTGGCATGAAATTCTTGGATATGGGATCGTGAATCATCGATGTAAAGTATGATGTAGATATGGACATGACCTTGGCCGTTCAACTTGAAATCCAAGATTGTTCATACTCACTCATGACTAACCTTAAAGTCGTTCAACTTTTACCACTAACTTGTAGGTTTGAATTTTACACGAACGGTAGGAGTACATTTTACATCAAGGACCTAAAAGGGGGAAACTACATCGAGGTCCATTCATTTAGCATGAAGTACCCTCAAATTAACCAAATAAAATAGTCCGGTTCGGCTCCTTCTCGAGAGAGCAACTGATCAAGCCGTACTCTTCATAGTACTTCTTCCTCTTCATTTGTTTTCATAAAGTACCAAAAGGGGAAAATTACATCGAGGTACAAAAATTTAGCACGGAGCACGCCTTAAAATTAAGCAAAGGAAAATAGTGAGGTTCGCCTCCTTCTTGAGAAAGAACCTGACCAACACATACTCTTCGTAGTACTACATCCTCTTTGTTTGTGTTCAAAATACATGGCCAAATTTTGTTTCATACAAATTCTTTGATATGGGATCATGAATCATTAGCATAAATTATGATGTACATATGTCCATGACCCCGGTCCTTCGGCTTGAAATGCAAGAATGTTCATACTCATTGACAACAAATAAGCTTAAATACGTTTAAATTTTGCCACTTGCTTTTGTGTTTGAATTTTATAGGGACAGTGGGAGTACATTTTACAACAAGGACCTAAAAAGGGGTAAAATTACATCGAGGTCCATACATTTAGCACGAAGCACCCTAAAATTATGTAGGGAAAACAGTCATGTTTGGCTCCTTCTCGAGAGAGAAACTCATCGAGCCATACGCTTCATACTACTTTCTCTTTGTTTGTTTTCAAAATATATGGCTAGAGTTGGCAGCATGAAAATTTGTGGACAATGGATCATCATCAGCATAAAGTATGATGTAGATATGGCCATGACCTTGGTCGTTCGGCTTGAAATCCAAGAACATTCATACTCATCGATAACTAATAATCTTAAATATGTCTAAATGTTACCACTTGCTTTTAAGTTTGAATTTTACAAGGACAGTGCAAGTACATTTTACATCAAGGACCTAAAAAAGATAAAATTACATCGATGTCCATACATTTATGTCTGAAAACTTGTCTTGTGGTATTCATATCCATATTCTTTGGTGTTTCTTTATGTAAAAGAACAATCTTGTCATCACTCGAAAAATTGAGAATTAAATGTTCTTTCGTGATAATTGGAAACTAACATCGAGGACATTGTTTACTACATGAGGATGCACCCATCTACCTCTGGAAATACATTTAATTCAATAGGAATCAATTTCCCTTACTTGTGTAGATCCTAAGGCTGGTCATAGTGGGGAGTAACTTCAACTAGTGTCATGCACCTAACACTAGTCTAAGTTACCACCTTCATAGTGCATAGTAACTAATAGGTAGTGTCATAGAAGACTTATTAATTATCATGTAGACTCATTTTCACTTGAAAAGTGTGATGTTATGATAAGTTAGCTAGTTACTACATCCATCTCTTTCCTCATTTAATAGCACGCCATGTCATCACTCGGAAAACTGAGAATTTTATTTCCTGATAGTTGGAAACTCACACTAACGACATTGTTTACTAAAAGGAGATGCACACATCTACTTACGAAAATACATTTAATTCAAGAGCAATCTATCGCGCTTACTTGTAGCTCAAGTTTGACCTAATTTCGTTAAATTATCAAGATGCAAAATCTTAGCAAGAAGTTGAACCTATCTTCAAAACTCTCGGTGTTTTATGATATATTAATTGTGATGCCTCGATGGGTACCTCCAAAATATTTTTCGTAAAACTTTCAAAGCAACCCAATTTACTTGTAGTTTCAAATTTGACCTAATTTCAATAAATCGACATAAAGTCATTCGGTCAAATAGGCAGAGTTAGCTAGGAAGTTCGAAAACTCATAAATAAAACATAAGAATCGTTGGTACAACATGTTGGTAAACTTGGCTTCTGGCATTCAGATCAATTATTCTTTGGACATTCCTCAATGGAAAAGCAAAACCTCGCTCGTCATCCACTCAGAAAATTGAGAATAATTGAATGTTCTTTCCTGATATAGTTGGAAAATCACACCGATGAAACTGTTTGGATTTGCTGGTCTTGATCCAATGGTCAATGTTTGAAGTTATTCGTACACTATATAGTGGTATGGTATGGTATTTTAAGAGATAAGAAAAGATAAAGATAAGATAAGAAGTACTGCGAATGGCCGATCTTTTGAGTAACCTTCCCTCCCGATGTTTGGGAAGCAAGTGAAAATTTCATAAACGGGAAAAGTTTGAATTTTTTTGCCACCAAGGACCAAAGTGGTTTCCTTCCTATGTACTCCTGGTGCCTACTCCACACCAACGCGGCTTCCGAACACGCTAGAGACACAGAGACGCCATACCAAGGCACACGTGCACACACCATTTTGTGGACCAGGGAGACATCAACCAGGCCGATGCGTGAGGGGAAAGGGTAGGAGAGAGGGAGGATGGATGGTGAGAGGCAGCGAAGGAGAGGGAAAACACACAATTTGTTTTGCGTGCATAGGTCCTGAAACATACTACTACTAGAGTGGCCGCAGGAGTACCTCGTGTCAGGAACCCATCATAACTTTCCTCTGACATCGAACCGCCTTCAACTCCTCTTCGTTGCTGCCCTCTTTTACCCTGCCTACATTTTATTATCTCAACATGTACAGTGCATGGATATAGGTGAGCATATGTCTAAGCAAACAAATGAGTGCTACTATACTAGTGTACTAGTACTAATATATTTTCCTCAAAAAAGTACTAATATACTACTCCCTCTGATCCAAATTAATGTTCTTAGATTTGTCTAAATTCTGATGTATCTAGCACTAAACCATGACTAGATACATCTGAATCTAGAAAAATGTGAGAACACTAATTTGGATCAAGGGAGTACTATTTGATTTTTCGCTAATAAGGGCATCGGCAATGAGTACAAAAGCACACCTTAAGGCCTAGTATGTGGCATCCGCTAAGGTTCACCATATACATTGTGGAGAAAATAGAGTTTGTATCCTTAATCCTAATAAGGTGCACGTCAAGCTTGTGGGTTGCCCATAGAGAATAGAAAAATCATTTCTCCTCTCTCCCTGTTTCTTGTGATCGTTTTCAAAAGGTGTTCAAAATTTTCATGATGCAAAATCATAGCTAGATGTCAAACCACTCGTCAAAACTCTCTCTGGTTTCTGATATATATTAATTAACCACTCGATGGGTACCTCCAAGAGATTTTTTCTAAAACTTTGAAAGCAACCTACAATTTATTACTTGTAGTTCAAGTTTGACCTAATTTCATTTAGTTCAAGAGCAATCTATCGCACTTAGTTGTAGCTCAAGTTTGACCTAATTTCATTAAATTGTCAAGACGCAAAATCTTAGCAAGAAGATGAACTGGTCGTCAGAACACTCTGTGGTTTCTGATAGTATATTAAATGACCCTCCTGCCCCCCCACGCGCCCCTCCAATGGGTACCTATAAGAGCTTTTTCGTAAAACTTTCAAAGCAACCTGCAAAGTTTACTTGAAGTAGTTCAAATTTTATCTACTATATTTTTTATACTTTATCTATTATAAATTTGTATAGTGATGGTATGCCAGATGTCTATTATCTGAGTCTCACGTCTAGGGCACGTCCAATTTACTAGTACTGTAGTTTGAAATTTGACCTAATTTCAATAAATCGACATAAAGTCATTCTAATGGGTAGATTTAGCTGATAAGTTTGAAAACTCATAAAACATGGGAATCATTGGTACAACATGTTGGTCCAATATATATGTATGTAAACTTGGCTTGTGGCATTCAGATCCAATATTCTTCGAACTTTTCATTAGGAAAAAGAACAACCTCGCTCGTATTCTTCACTCAGAAAATGTAGAATTGAATGTTCTTTCTTGATAGTTGGAAACTCACACCAACGACACTGTTTACTACAAGAAAATGCATCGATGATAAACCTATGAAAAAACATTTAATTCAAGAGCAATCTATAGCGTTTACTTGTAGCTAGCTCATGTTTGACCTAATTTCGTTAAATTGTCAAGATGCACAGTCTTAGCAAGAAGTTGAACCTATGGTTGAAACTCTTGTTGGTTTCTGATATATTAATTTTGACTCCTCGATGGGTACCTCCAAAAGCTTTTTCGTAAATCTATCAAAGCAAAACCTAAAATTTACTCGTAGTTTCAAATTCGACCTAATTCCAAGATATCGATATAAAGTCATTCAAATGGGCGGGGTTAGCTAGGAAGCTTGAAAACTCATAAAACATGGGAATCACAAGTACAACATGTTATCGATCCACTTTATATGTCTGTCAACTTGGCTTGTGGTATCCACATCCAATATTCTTTGGACTTCTCTTTATAGAAAATTAAAGAACAACTAACCTCGCTCGTCTTCACTCAGAAAATGTAGAATTGAATGTTCTTTCCTAATAGTTGGAAACTCACACTGACGGTATTGTTTACTACAACAAGATGCACCGATCTACCTTTGAAAATACATTTAATTCAAGAGAAATCTATCGCGCTTACATGTAGCCCAAGTTTGACCTAATTTTGGTAATTGTCAAGATGCAAAATCTTAGCAAGAAGTTGAACCTATCGTCAAAACTCTCGGTGTTTTATGATATATTAGTTGTGACCCGTCGATGGGTACCTCCAAAAGATTTTTCATAAAACTTTCAAAGCAACCTACAATTTAGTTGTAGTTTCAAATTTGACCTAATTTCGATAAATCGACATAGAGTCATTCACTCAAATGGGTAGAGTTAGCTAGGAAGTTTGAAAAATCATAAATAAAATAGGGGAATCGTTGGTACAACATGTTGGTAAACTTGGCTTCTAGCATTCAGATCCAATATTCTTCGGACACTCCTAAACGGAAAAGCACAACCTCGCTCGTCATCCACTCGGAAAATTGAGAATAGTTGAATGTTCTTTCCTGATATAGTTGGAAAAGCACACCGACGACACTGTTTACTACAAGAAAATGCACCCATCTACCTCGGGAAAGTCATATATTTCAACAGCAATCTATCGTGCTTACTTGTAGCTCAAGATTGACCCAATTTCGTTAAATAGTGTCATGCGATGCAAAATCTTAGCAACAAGTAAAACCTGTTGTCAAAACTCTCGGTTGTTTCTCATATATTGATTGTGACCTCCCCCTCCGCCGATCGGTACGATACCTCCAAAATCTTTTCCGTAAAACTTTCATAGCAACCTACAATTTAGTTATAGTTCAAGTTTGACCTAATTTCAATAAATCGGCATGTAGTCATTCAAGTGGGCAGAGTTAATTAGCTAGGGAGTTTGAAAACTCAAAAAACATATGGGAGTCATCAATAAAACACATTGGTCCACTTAATATGTCTGGAAGCTTGGATTATGGCATTGAGATCCATAATCTTCGAGCTTTCTTTACGGAAAAGAACCATCTCGTCATCACTCGGAAAACTGAGAATTTTATTTCCTAATAGTTGGAAACTCACACTGACGATATTGTTTACTACAAGGAGATGCACCCATCTACCTCCAAAAATACATTTAATTCAAGAGAAATCTATCATGCTTACTTGTAGCTCAAGTTTGACCTAATATCGTTAAATTGTCAAGATGCAAAATCTTAGCAAGAAGTTGAACCTATCGTCAAAAATCTCGGTGTTTTATGATATATTAATTGTGACTCCTCGATGGGTACCTCCAAAATATTATTCCTAAAACTTTCAAAGCAACCTACAATTTACTTGTAGTTTCAAATTTGACCTAATTACGATAAATCGACATAAAGTCATTCGGTGAAATAGGCAGAGTTAGCTAGGTAGTTTGAAAACTCATAAGTAAAACATGGGAATCATTGGTACAACATGTTGGTAAACTTGGCTTCTGGCATTCAGATCCAATATTATTCGGACATTCCTAAACAGAAAAGCACAACCTCGCTCGTCATCCACTCAGAAAATAGAGAATAATTGAATGTTCTTTCCTAATAAAGTTGGAAAATCACACCGACGACACTGTTTGGTTTTGCTGATCTTGATCCAACGGTCAATGTTCGAAGTTATCCGTACACTAGATAGTGGTATGGTTCGGTATTGTAAGAGATATGAAAAGATAAAGATAAGATAAGAAGTACTACGAATGGCCGATCTTTTGAGTAACCTTCCCTCCCGATGTTTGGGAAGCAAGTGAAAATTTCGAAAACCAGAAAAGTTTGAATTTTTTTGCCGCCAAGGCCCAAAGTGGTTTCCTTCCTATGTACTCCTCATCCCTACTCCACACCAACGCGGTTGCCGAACACGCCAGAGACACAGAGCTGTCGTACCAAGCAACACGTGCGCAGCACCATGCTATGGACCAGGGAGAGATCAGTTGGGCTGGTGCGCGAGGGGAAAGGGTAGGAGAGAGGGATGATGGATGGTGAGAGACAGCGAAGGAGAGAGAAAACACACAATTTGTTTTGCATGCATAGGTCCTAAAATTTACTACCAGTAGAGTGGCCACAGGAGTACCTCATGTCAGGAACCCATCATAACTTTCCTCTAACATCGAACAACCTTCAACTAATCTTCGATGCTGCCCTCTTTTACCCTTCCTACGTTTTATTCTCTCAGCGTGTACAGCACATGGACAGAGGTGAGCATATGTCTAAGCAAAGAAATGAGTACTATACTATACTAGTCTACTAGTACTAGTATACTTTCCGCAAAAAAAGTACTCCGTACGAATATACTACTCCCTCCGATCCAAATTAATGTTCCTAGATTTTAAGAGCAACCTATCACGCTTACGTTTAGTGAAAATTTGAAAAGGTTCGGTTGGAGTACAGTTTACATCGAAGACCTCAAAAAATAGAAAATTGCATAGAGGTCCATACATTTAGCACAAATAACGCTAAAATGAAGCAATGAAAAACAGTCGGGTGCAGGTCCTTCTCGAGTGAGTTGCCGAGCCATACCCTTCGTACTACTCCTACTGTACATCCGATCCAGCGTGCTGCAGGTGTGCTTGGTGGCTTCCTCTTTGCAGGGTGTGAAATGGAACGATAATGGAGTACTATAGAGTAGTGGTAAAGCTGGTCTGATCATAATGAAGTGCATCGAATGTGATGGGACGTACTGTAGACACCAAACAGTATAAAAAATCCCTTGTGCACCACTATCTGTGGAATCTTTTGAATAACCTTCCCACCGGATGTTTGGGAAGGAAGTGAAAATTTCGAAACTGCGAAAGTTTGAACTCTGACTCTAATAATAGTATGAGTACTGTCCCTTTTGTTGCCAAGCCCCAAAATGGTTGCTTCTACGCAGCACGCCTGATACTGACACGAAGCCGACGACAAGGCAGGTCGACACACGTGTGCAGCGCCACGTTTTGGATGAGGGAGAGATCACCTAGCCGGGGTGTGGGGATGGTGATTAGGCACTAAAGGAGAGAGAAAACACAATTTGTTTTGCGTGCATACAGTAGTATATAGTAAATGTCCTTAAATTTACTAGTACTAATTCCGTAGTACTAGTACTACTAGGTGACTATACCCTATACCTCGTGTCAGGAAGCCATCACAACTTTCCTCTCATATCACACCACCTTCAACTCCTCCTCTTTGCTGCTCTCTCGAGCTGCTTCCTCTATGCCCAAAGTTTCTCTTCTTTCTCTTTGTTTCTTTTTTATAGAAATACATATTCGACCTACTTGCTTTATAGAAAATACACTCATCTCACTTGGAAAATTGAATTTTTCCTTTCCTCATGGTTGGAAACTCCGAGTGGCAACATTGTTACCATGCCATGATTCACACCCATTTTATGCCCAAATATGGGACCATCACGGATGGTGGGAGTACAATTTACATCAAGGACCTAAAAATAAAAGAAAAATATAAAGGTCCTTATATTTAGCATGAAGCCCGCTAAAATGAAGCAATGGAAATAGTCAGGTGCGGCTCCTTCTCGAGAGAGCAGCTGATCGAGCCATACTCTTCATACTACTTTCTCTTCATTTGTTTTTGAAATATATGGCAAAATTTGACGGCATGCAAATTCTTCGATATGGGATCATGAAACATCAACATAAAGTATGATGTAGATAAGTCCATGACCCTGGTAGTTCGGCTTGAAACGCAAGAATGTTCATATTCATTGGCAACTAATAAGCTTAAATACGTTTAAATTTTACCACTTGCTTTTAGGTACGAATTTTACATGTACAGACGGTGGAGGAACATTTGACATCAAGGACCTAAAAAGGTAAAATTACATTGAGGTCCATACATTTGGCACGAAGCACCCTAAACTAAAACAGGGAAAACTCATGTTTTGCTCCTTCTCGAGAGAAAAGCTGATTGAGCCATACTCTTCATACTACTCCCTCTTTGTTTGTTTTCCAAATATGGCCCAATTTGACGGCATGCAAATTCTTGGATATGGGATCATGAATCATCGATATAAAGTATGATATAGATATGGCCATGACCTTGGTCGTTCGGCTTGAAATCCAAGATTGTTCATACTCATTCACAACTAAGCTTAAATACGTTTGAATTTTAGCTAATTTTTTTTAAATAATACATTTTTTAAATAATTTTCACGAATAATACACGAATTGAAAGATTTACAATTCTAGCATGGTGTTGGCATTTGAAAAGCCGACCAGTCCTTATCAGCTTTTGAATAGCCGGCTAGTCCCTGACTGTTTTTAAAAAGATGACTAGTCCTTGTCTGCTTTTGAAAAGCTGACTAGTCCCCCTATTCTTCACATTGCCCTATAACCTATCGGCTTCTCAAAATAAGACAGGGACTAATTAGCTTTTCAAAAGCAGACAGGGACTAGACAGCTATTCAAAAGCCGATAAGGACTGGTCGACTATTAAACAGCCGACACCATGCTAGAATTGCAAATCTTTCAATTCGTGTATTATTCGTGGAAATTATTAAAAAATTAGCTGAATTTTACCACTTGCTTTTATCGTCTAATTTTACACGGATGGTGGGAGTAATTATAGAAAGGACCTAAAAAGGGGTAAATTACATCGAGGTCCATACTTTTAGCACGAAGCACCCTAAAATTAAGCAGGGAAAACAGTCATGTTTGGCTCCTTCTTGAGAAAGAAGCTGATCGAGCCATACTCTTCATACTACTTCCTCTTCGTTTATCTTCAAAATATGGCAAAATTTGGTGACATGAAAATTCTTGGATATGTGATCATCATCAGCATAAAGTATGATGTAGATATGGCCATGACCTTGGTTATTCATCTTGAAATCCAGGAATGTTCATTATCAACACCTGGATTTTTAATACCAGATGCCCGTTATGCCATACCTCGCAATCCCAGGATTACCATTTTTCCGAGACATAACGGATTGGATATCACAGTACATCATCCATTACAAACCATATATAAGGTCTTACACAAATAAGGATCTCATGATCTAGTCTTAATGCAACAAGCAACGGAAATAAAAGATAAGCCTAGTGGTGGGGTCCATCTTCATGGGCACAGGCAATGCTGACGAAGGCAGATAGTCCTAGTTATCATAGCCGTCCTGCTGGCCATCATCTTGATAGTCTCCTTCATAGTCTGGCCATGAGAATAGCCAATGACAAAAGCCATAAGTACTCTTTAAGTACTCGCAAACTACCACTAACAAGTAGTATAGTTCTAAGTTAAAGTGCTAGGTCTAAGTTTAAGTATAAAGTTAAGTTTTGAAACCTAAGCTGAGTTCTGAAGCAAAGAAAGATCAAATGAAGTTCTAGAATCACAATCACCAAACAATACTTATACAGTCTAAGTAGCATTCTAAAACACTAATTTGATGATCTATTATCATCACAAGCATCACAAGTTTTAATTCAATAGTTTCATCCTTTTTAATTTAGAAAAGTAATTTCTACTCATTGAAAAATTACTAAGATTTAATATTCACCACTTAAAATATGGGATCATGTGGACACATGTCATCACCACATATTCTATCATGTGGGAATGTGATTTAAGATTTGGATCATAATTACTTTGTTTTAAGTTCAATATTTAATGATTTAAAGTGACTAGAAATGCCTATATAGCATTATTTTGGTACTAGTCCAAAGTCACTGCACGTAAACCTTAATATTATTACATATTCAGATAGATATAGTGAAATGTGATTTTTCAGAGTTGGAATGAACTCAAAAGCTATCATGGTTGAATTTTGAAAAATGTTGCAATGTGCAAATGCTTCTGTCTTATTATTTTTACTATGAGAGATCTATAATTCTAATGGAATTAAATTCAACTTACTTGGATAGATCATTTCAATACCTTCAGGCAAAATTGGTTTCATGCAATTTGGATTTGTAAATCTCTCTGAATTGATTTTCAAACTCAGAGACAGAACTAAGTTTAAACTTAATTGAAAAATCCTAATTCAAACTAACTGGGTCACGCGGGAAACTCTAACGGGCCGGCCCAGTGTCACTCTGCGGTGCGGGGCTCAACTAACAGGGGGGTCCACAAGTCTGCGGCTCATAACACGCGAAGTGGTACGGGGCGATGTGGGCCATTAGATTAGAATAAGGATCAACGGCTGTGGCATGTCGTCGACGACGGACCTGTCATCGGCGAGCTCGAACCCTAGCGGCTCGGTGGGGGTGCATAGGGGGCGTACCAGGGCTCCAGTGACAACGGCGAGGCGGGCAAACGAACTGGTGGTCGACGGCGAGCTCAGGGACGGTCGAGGCAGCTCCGGGGGTGGTCGCAATCAGCGGAGCCCCTTCCTCCTCTGCTGTGGGCTACTCTGGCCAAATTCCGACAAGCAAGTGCTCATGCTGCTCCGGCTAGAGGTGTGGGACGATCGGTGAGGTGAGAGGAGTGGAGTGGTGTGTCGAATGGGGCTGGGGGTGCCCTCCTTTTATAGGCTCGACGGCGAGACCGAGAGGGATGGGCCGGCGATGGTGGCGACATGGCTACGGGCGGCAAGCGGCATGGCGGAGGGTGGCGATCGACAGGCGGTCTCCTGGCGGTGCTCTAGGAAGTGAATGCGGGCGTAGGGGCGGTGGTATGCGGTCGGGGGCTAGCTGGCACTCTAGGCGGCAGAGGCGGCAGTGTCCACGGCGAGCGGTGGATATGGTGCTTTGGGCGGCGAACGGGCGTGTTCGTCGTGTTCCCTGGGTCATGGCAGAGCGATGGGCGCGGGCTGCGGTCGAGCGTCGGCTTGTGCAGCGCGTGCTCGGCATGGCTCGGTGGCACTGGGCCCGTGGTTTCCTCGGTGGTCCACTGCTGCGCTTGGCTTGGGGAGGGGATAGAGGGTGGCGGTGACGTCCTGGCTACCTCCTAGACATGGCAAGAGAGAGGGAGGTGGTCTGCTGGGGCGAGTGCATGGTCAGCCGTCGAGCTAGTGCTCGGGGTGGCTCGTCAGTGTGACTAGGGACAAGGGGGATGGGTGCTAATGGTATGGTTAGATCAAGAGGGGACAAGGGGATTAAATGGAGATCAAATGGGGGCAAAACCCTGTGCAAAACAGTGATCTATGGTTTAGATTTTACCCCTGCCTGCCAAGTGTTTGATTAAATGGCCGCAAGAAATAAACTTTGGAATTTTGAAAAGATTTTTGGTGGGTTTGCTAGACATAAGCTTGAGACTCTGTGGGTGCTTGGGTTTTGAAAATTGAGCTTGTTTGAGTGGTTTTTGAAATAGTGGGATCTTCCCATATGCAAAAGATTCAATTTTAAACTGTCCATTAAAATTACTATTTGAATGTTTTTAGCAGATCACAAAGTGGGCCGCGGTACCTCATTATGTGTACTATCAAGGGGTGTAAATATCCACACATGTTTCTGTTAAGTTTTGAGTACTAGGAACAGCTAAAGTAGGCATGATAGTCAAATTGGCCAAAATGACCATTCACTTCAATTATTCATTTTGAGTTGTTCTTCTTTGGGAAAAGTTTGGGAATGACTTAGATGATGTTTATTTCACCTAAAGAACATTTTACAAGCGATGAATCACAGAACCATGGCAATTCAAATCAATCCCTAAATTAAATGCACATACACATGAATGCTTTCATTTTTAATTTGGAAAAGTTTTTGTTAACCCTAAATTTGATGATTTGGATCTTGATAAGATTGGATTGAAGTTTTGGGATGTTACAAACCTTCCCCCCTAAACAAAATCTCGTCCCGATATTTACAAAGAAAGCTAGGAACTAAAGAGATCTTGGAACTCTATCCTAATGTAATCTTCGCGCTCCCAAACGGCTTCCTCCTCGGTATGGTTGCTCCACTGAATCTTGAGAAACTTGATGATCCTGGTCCTGGTGGTTCTGTAGGCTTCTTCTAATATACGGATGGGCCCTTCCCAATAGGTCAGGTCATTGCTGATCTCAACAGCTCGGTGATCGATGTTCTTGAAAACTTCAGTCTTCTTGAGCACTTCCAAGCATTTGTGAAGTAACGAGATATGGAACACATTGTCGATGGCTGACATCTCTTCGAGCAGTTCCAGTTGATACGATACTTTCCCCTAGACGGTTCAGAATCTTCAAGGGCCCTATATATCTGGGGGCTAACTTTCCTTTCAGACTAAAGCGTTGAGTTCCCTTTAATGGCGAAACCTTGAGATATACAAAATCTCCGATATTGAAAGTCAGGTCTCTCTTTCTCTTGTCAGCATAACTCTTTTATCTGGATTGGGCGGTCTTGAGGTGCTCACGGAACTTATGAACTTTCTCTTTAGCTTCTCGGAGAATGTTGGGTCCAAAGATCTGACTCTCTCCTACTTGCGACCAATTCAAAGGGGTACGACACTTTCTTCCATATAGGAATTCAAATGGTTCCATCTGCAAACTAGCTTGATAACTGTTGTTATATGAAAACTCTACGAAAGGCAGGCAGTCTTCCCATTTTCACCCGTATTCCAACACAGAAGCTCTAAGCATATCCTCTAGGATCTGGTTGACTCTCTCAGTCTGCCCATCAGTTTGCGGGTGATACGCGGTGATGAAGTTCAACTTGGTTCCTAATCCTTCCTGAACTTTCTCCCAAAACCTTGAGGTAAACTGGGTTCCTCGATCTGATACGATGGTCTTGGGGGTTCCATGCAGACTAACAATTCTAGCGATGTATAGCTTTGCACTCTGGTAGGTAGTCTTGACAGGTATAAAGGGGGCTACTTTGGACAATCTATCAACTATGACCCAGATTGAGTCATTTCCCCTACTAGAACTAGGTAAAACGGTGATAAAGTCCATTCCCACGGAATCCCATTTCCATTCCGGAATATGCAATGGTTGCAATAGTCCTGCAGGTCTCTGATGCTCTGCTTTGACTCTTTGACAATGTCACACTTGGCGATGTAGCTTCTGATTTTTCTCTTCATCTTGTGCCACCAAAATTGCTCTTTCAAATCCTAATACATCTTCGTTCCTCCGGGGTGGATAGAATAAAGAGTATCATGAGCTTCCTTCATGATAACTTGCTTCAGCTCCGAATCAGCTGGCACACAGATACGTCCCATGTACCATAAAACTTCTTCTTCGTCTTCCGTGAATCCCGGTACCTTTCCTGTACCAATACGACGTTTGATTCTGTCGATACTTTCATTCCCCTTCTGGGATTCCTTGATTTGGCTAATCAAAGTGGGTTGAAGTTCAATGCTAGCTAAGAATCCTTTGCTAACTAAATCAGTCCTGAACTGCTCCAACTCCTCATACAGACTTGGTTGCTTCTCCTTGATCATGGTGTTTAGCCTACACGGCAATCTGCTAAGAGCATCCGCTACCACATTGGCTTTGCCGGGGTGATAGGGAATGTCAAGGTCATAATCCTTGATTAACTCTATCCATCTCCTTTGCCTCATTTCCAGCTCCTTCTGAGTGAAGATATACTTTAAACTCTTGTGATTTGAGTAAATCTCACAATGATTACCCATCAAATAATGACGTCATGTCTTCAATGCTAGAACCACAGCTTCTAGCTCATGACCATGGGTCGGATAGTTCTGCTCATGCTGCTTCAGTTGTCGAGATAGATACGCAATGACTTTGCCTTCTTGCATCAATACACATCCTAGACCAATCTTGGATGTGTCACAATACACATCAAACGGCTTCTTGATGTCTGGCATGACCAATATTGGGGCTGAAATCAATCTCTTCTTCAGCTCCTGGAAACTAGCTTCACATTTGTCTGTCCATTCAAACTGCTTGTCCTTCTTCAACAATTGGGTCATGGGTTTGGCGATACTCGAGAATCCTTCTTCGAACTTGCGGTAGTATCCCGCTAATCCGAGAAATGCACGGACTTGGGTTTGAGTGGTTGGGGCTTCCCATTCTTCAACATCTTTGATCTTGGCGGGGTCAACAGAGACTCCTCCTGCAGACACAATATGTGCTAGGAATCCTACTTCCTTCAGCCAAAACTCACACTTGCTGAACTTGGCATATAACTGATGCACTCTCAGGGTTTCTAGAATGCTTCTCAGATGTTGCTCATGCACTTCTTCATACTTGGAGTAGATAATGATGTCGTCGATAAACACAACTGCAAACTTATCTAGAAAATTCATAAAGATCTTATTCATGAGATTCATGAAATAAGCAGGGGCATTGGTTAATCCAAAATACATAACCGTAAAGGCGGTCTTCGGAATATCCGTTGCACGAATCTTAAGTTGGTGATAACGAGTCCTAAGATCAATCTTTGAGAATAGCTGGGCTCCAGTCAACTGATCAAATAGATCCTCTATCTTTGGCAAGGGGTACTTGTTCTTGATGGTGACGTCATTCAACTTTCTGTAATCTGTGCACAGATGGTTGCCTCCATCTTTCTTGTCGACGAATAACACTGGTGATATCCATGGCGATGCGCTTGGTTGAATCAAGCCTTTCTCTAACATGGCATCCAACTTCTTCTTCAGTTCCACTAACTCTGAGGGGTTCATCCTATAGGGTCTCTAGGCTATGGGTCCGGTTCCGAGGATTAGTTCAATAATGAACTCAATATCCCTATCCGAGGGCATACCTGGCAATTCATCTGGGAATACGTCTGGGTATTCATAGACTACTCTAACCTAGTCTATGGTGGGCAGGGCTACACTCTTGTTGCACTTGAATTGACGGGGTAAGGTTTCAAAGATATGCTCTACTGTTACTCCAGAGCTACTGGTCATGGTGATGGCTTTCTTAGCACAGTCTATCAGTCCTTTATGCCTTGACATCCAGTCCATACCTAGTACTACTTCCAATCGTTTGGTTCCAAGTACAATTAGGTTGGCCTAAAAATCTATCCCATGTATTCTGATAGGCACAGCTTTGCAAATCAGTCCTTTATGCCTTGACATCCAGTCCATACCTAGTACTACTTCCAATCCTTTGTTGTACCGGGGATTTGAACTATCATGACATGCTTCAGGTTGGTTGGGTGAATCTTACTAGTGCATGCAAATTCTTCGGTGACAAATGAATGTGATGCTCCTGAATCAAACAATACTCTTCCTAAAACTGAGTTGACAGAAAACATACCCAGCACTACATCTAGCGCTTCCTGGGCTTCTTCTGCGTTCATGTGGAAGAGACGGCCGTTGCGGTTGTGAGGGTTTCCTGGTGCAAATCTTCTTCCTGGTTGAACACGACGCCGCTGTTGAGCTGGGGCATTCACATTGGCGTTGGCTGCAGTCTTCTTGGGACACTCATTGGAATAGTGACCCTTCACTCCACACTCGAAACAAGTGATCTGGGACTTGTCCTTTACTGTGACAGGTACAACATTGCTGCCAGTTCTGGGTGCAGTGTTGTTGTGGTTGTTTCTGTTTGTAAGATCTCACCATAATAAGATAAGATCCCTGTGATTGCAGTGTTAGTCCCTAGATCAAAATGCTAGCACCCACAGTTTAAGATGAAGTACACAGAAACAAAGGTCATTATTACATCGCATAACCAGGAGTATAATGGTTCTTACAACTCACTTAGCCCAAGGCTAAGACACTCAAAGTTCACAATACATAGCATAATAATAATAGAGTCTTAAATCTTCATGTGCCACAGGCAAGCATGTCGAGTGTAGACCCGCAACCCTACTCATCATCAGAGTATCCTGCAACATAATAAGTTACAGCCACAAGGGTCAATACATTTGGAATTGTATTGGCAAGTGATACCATAGATACTTAGTGTAATCCATCAACTACATGAATATATGGCTAAGGGGGGGGGTTATGGCTGGCTTTGCAAAAGCTAGTTTAACTTATAGTTTTTTGAAGAGTACCAATGATGGACATCACTGAACCTCTACCCATGCTCCCCCACAAGTTTTTAACTTAGAGAAATTTGGATGAGGAGATTATTGAACTACTTCACTGTCTTGAGGCTCAGAAATTGTCCATAACCGGGGACACGGCTAAGTACTTAGTTTTACCCTCTCGAGAGGTGGTGCACTTTCCCCACAAGACTCGACATGCATCGAGACAAGACCTTTCAGAAACAATCCCTCAGACCACCACAGACGCGTTCCATCCTAACATATCTACCACCTTCTGTCCGTCTGGCTGAGTTCTTGCAACTTAGTTGGTCCAGGAAGAGCCCATATGCCATGTGGCTACACTAGAAGCTTCATGACAAGAATGTCTCCAATCTCTTTGTTCCTGGGTGGCCATCCACAAGTGTGATACACCAGCTGACCATAGACATGGCCCCTGAGTAACCACTCAACATAATCCAAGCAAGTCCCATTCCACCCAGGTGTTTCATTAATATTAGTTGTTTTCTTAATTAAACAAAATAATATCTTTCCATACTATCTTATGTGTATAATCCACCTACGAATTATAATAGCATGGCTAAGCACTCTAGCATACGAAGCCTTTCAACTAGGAGATACTACCAAGATATAGTCTATAGGATAGCATAGCATAGTAACATATAAATAATCCTACCATGCTAAGATCTACCAAAATAACACTAGTGCAATAGTGAAAATAATAGGACATAAGATGAAATATCACTTGCCTTGGTAGCTAGGGGAATAGGTACAATCCTCACAACAAAAAACTTCACAATCCACACAATCTACACAAGATCAATACAACAACCATAATGCAGTCAATAAAACATTACAAAAACATGAATGCATGCAAAATGCAATGATATGATCACAACTCTATAATTTACAGAGTCTACAGTACAGAGGATAAAATACCTCATCTAAATGCATCAGAAATTCCCCAAAATAATTTATAGAACAATTTTTATGAGCAAAATACTCCTAAAAAGGTTCTGCCTATAAATCCAATTTTTTAGTAGCAAAAGTGTGAAACAAGGCCTCCATAATAAAGGGCTTATTTTTTCTGAATCCATAGACACCAAATTTGCATTTTTCTGAATTGTGGAACAAAAGTTATGAATTTTCTAAGTTTAATACAAAATTTGTCTAATTTCTATTTAAACAGATAATCCTGGGCGACGTGGCGCCATCTGATTGGCCCGTACCGGTTCAGTCGGATCGGCTGTTGCGGGCCATTCGATCTTAAGTGACTACGGACGGATCTGATTAGCCCGTACCGCTTCGCGCTCGATCTAATCCTAGCCACAAACGAAGGATCTAACGGTCCTAGTGGCCTGGCCGGAGATGGGCGGCGCTGACCAGCTGGGCGCGGCGGCGGAGCGTCGGCCGACAGCGTTCTGGTGGTTCTACAGGGGCAAGGAGTCCGCGGACATGTACTAGAGGTCGAGGAGGTCGTGGCGATCTCGATGGAGGCTACTGTGGCGTGGAGGGTGGTCTGGCTTGGCCTTGATCCCTCGCTGGAGTTGCGTTGCCGGCGGAGCTCACGGCTCGGTGATGGAGATGACGACCTGGGGCTCGAACAAGCCAGCCAGGGGGTCAGTGAGATGTGCACGGATCAGCACAGTCTAGCAGAGGTCAAAAAAGGGCGGCGGAAACCCTACCTTCACCTGAACAAGCGATGGACGGCGGCGACAGTGGAGTTCGCCGGAGCTGGACCGTGTCGTCGATCTGGGGCAAGAGAAGGCACGTGGCCGGAGTTAAAACACGCGCCAGTACACGACAATCAAAATAGGACAGAGAAAAGGACGCGGCGTGGCTGGAGCTCACCGGAATCGTCGCCGGAGTAGCTTCGGACGGCGGTGGTTCGAGCTAGCAATTGGGGAGCCTGGGGGCTCTCCAGGGGCAGTGGCTGGGGGAATCTGTCGAGGAGGGGGAGGGGATTAAGAAGGGATCGTGATTGTGGCGATTAACTCGCAGTAACGCTCGAATTCGGCCGGACTTTGTAACGGCAGAGGAGTGAAGGGGCGCCGACCGTTCGTGTGGGAGGCGATGAGGTGGCGTCGACCTGGCACGGGGCCCAGTGGTAAGTGAGTGGGGGTGGGTTGATGGGCTGTGCGGAAAAACAGAGAGGGGGAGAGGAGTGGCCCGGGTGGGCTGCTGGGTCGGTTTGGGCCAAAAGGCCAGAAGTTGCTGCTGCTGTTTGAATTTTTCTTTCCCTCCTTTTCTTTTATTTTCGAATTCTTTTCTAGATTTTGTTTGAATTTAGAAAATGTGCTCCAAAAAGCCTCTAAATTTCACCAAAAATTTGGAGGATGAATCTAATGCAATGTAATACATGCCATGATGATTTGAATGCAATGATGAAGATTTTTAAAGAAAATTTTGGGATGTTACAAATCTAACCCCCTTAAGATGAATCTCGCCCTCGAGATTCGGGTTGGCTAGCAAATAGGTGAGGGTGAGCTCTCCGAAGTTCATCCTCTCGCTCCCAGGTTGCTTCTGATTCAGTGTGATGGTTCCACTGCACTTTGCAGAATTTGATTGTCTTGGTACGGGTAGTTCTTTCTGCAGTCTCTAGAATCTTAATAGGTTTCTCTTCATAAGTGAGATCATTATCTAGCTGAACTTCCTCCAATGGTATAGTGTCTTTCAACGAAGTTTCTTCCATCTCTAGGTGACACTTTTTCAGCTGAGTGACATGGAATACATTATGAACTGCTGACAGAGATTCTGGTAATTCTATCTCATATGCCACTTCTCCTTTGCGGCTAAAAATCTTGAAAGGTCCTACATAGCGTGGTGCAAATTTTCCTTTGATTGCAAATCTTTTCACCCCACGAAGTGGTGATACCCTGAGATAAGCTCTATCACCAACCTCATAGGTAACCTCTCTACGTTTTGGCTCAGCATAGCTCTTTTGCCGAGATTGGGCTACCTTTAGCCTATCCCTTACCATCTTGACCTTCTCTTCAGCCTCCTTGATTAGGTCAGGCCCGAACAAATTTCATTCTCCTACTCCATTCCATAGCAATGGTGTAGTACACTTCCTTCCATAAAGAAATTCAAATGGAGCCATTTCTATGCTTGATTGATAGCTGTTATTGTAGGAAAATTCTGCGTACGGTAGACTTTCATCCCAACTGGATCCATAATCTAACGCACATGCTCTCATCATATCCTCTAATATTTGATTGGTCCTTTCTGTCTGCCCGTCAGTTTGCAGATGAAATGCAGTGCTGAATTCTAACCGAGTTCCCAGTGACTCGTGAAGTTGTCGCCAAAAGTGCGAAGTGAATTGAGTCCCTCTGTCAGATACGATACTTTTAGGTACCCCATGCAAACATACAATCCTATTCATGTATATCTTGGCTAACTTTGCACTTGTATAAGTGGTCTTTACTGGTATGAAATGGGCCACTTTTGTCAAGCGATCAACGATAACCCATATAGAATCGCATCAGGATTTAGTCCTGGGCAGTCCGGTAATAAAGTCCATACCAATTTTATCCCATTTCCAATCAGGTATTGGTAGTGGTTGTAATAATCCTGCCGGTTTCCGATGTTCCGCTTTTACACGACTGCACACATCGCACAAGGCAATGTGCTCTGCTATGTCCTTCTTTAAATTATTCCACCAAAACCTCTCCTTAACATCCATATACATCTTAGTATTGCCAGGATGAATTGAATATGGTGAGTTGTGCACTTCTTGTAAGATCAACTTCTTAAGTTCAAGATCCCGCGGAACACAGATACGTTTTTCGTACCATAAGATTCCTTGATCATCTACATGGAATCCTTTTGCCTTGCCTTCTCTAACTTTACTTCTGATTTCTTCTATCTCTTTGTCCAACTTTTGAGCTTCTTGCATTCTGTCCATTAGTGTGGGTTGCATTTCCAAGGATGCAAGGTACCCTTCAGGCACTATCTCAAGTCTCAGCTCTCTAAATTGGGCACACAACTCCTCCGGCAACTCTCCTTTGTTGAGGCCATTCACATAAGCTTTGCGGCTTAATGCATCAGCGATGACGTTTGCCTTTCCAGGGTGGTATTGCAAACTTAAGTCGTAATCTTTGATAAGTTCTAGCCACCTTCTTTGTCTCATTTTGAATTCTTTCTGTGTAAAAATGTATTTCAGACTCTTGTGATCAGTGAACATTTCACAACGTTTTCCCATGAGGTAATGCCTCGATGTTTTTAGGGCATGCACAACAGATGCCAACTCTAGATCATGAGTAGGATAATTCACTTCATGATTTTTGAGTTGCCTTGATGCATAAACTACAACTCTACCTTCCTGCATCAATACACCTCCTAAACCTTGGTGAGATGCATCACAATATACTTGAAAGTCTTTCTCAAGGTCTGGCAGACATAACACTGGTGCTGACACAAGTCTCTTTCAATTCCTGAAAGCTGGTTTTGCAAGAATCTATCCAATTAAACTTCTTCTCCTTCTTTAGCAGATCAGTCATGGGCTTTGCTATCTTAGAGAAATTTTCAATGAACCTCCGCTAGTACCCTGCTAGGCCAAGGAAACTACGGATTTCTTTAACCGATTTAGGAGGTTCCCATTCTGTCACAGCTGCCACTTTTGCTGGATCAACAGCTATACCATTTCCAGATACTATGTGCCCAAGAAAACCCACTTTATTCAGCCAGAATTCACATTTGCTGAACTTGGCATAAAGTTTATGTTCCCTGAGTTTCTCTAGAATCAGGCGTAGATGTTCTTCATGTTCTTTGTTGCTCTTGGAATATACCAATATATCATCGATGAATACCACTACGAACTTGTCAAGGAATTCCATGAATACCTTATTCATCATGTTTATGAAATAGGCTGGTGCATTAGTCAATCCAAACGGCATCACTGTGTATTCATACAACCCATATCTAGTGGTGAATGCAGTCTTGGGTATGTCATGTTCTCTAATCTTTAGTTGGAAGTATCCTGATCGAAAGTCAATTTTCGAGAACACACATGCTCCCTCTAGCTGATCGAAGAGATCATTTATTCTAGGCAGGGGATATTTATTCTTTATGGTCACTTCATTAAGTGAACGATAATCTATGCATAGCCTTTGGCTTCGGTCCTTCTTTTCAACAAACAAGACTGGTGCTCCCCAAGACGACGAACTTGGTTGGATAAATCCCTTTTCCAATTGTTCTCCCAGCTGTTTCTTGAGTTCTTTTAACTCGTCCACTGACATCTTATAAGGTCTCTTTGCTATAGGCCCTGTTCCTGGCAGTAGGTCTATCAAAAACTCCACATCCCTATCTGGTGGCATGCCAGGTAATTCTTCGGGGAACACATCTGGGTATTCCTTCACTATTGGCACACTGTCTAGGCTAACCCCCTTAAGAGAATTAACCTTGCTCCCCTTGGGTTCAAAGTTAGACTTGAACCTGATCCTTTTCTTTTCTGGGGTGGTAAGCATAACAGTCCGCTTGGCACAATCAATCACCCCTTCATAACGGGTCAACCAGTCCATCCCTAATATGAAATCTAATCCTTGGGACTCTAGGATTATTAAACTAACCGAGAACTTGTTCTTTCCAATTTCTAGGATGATCTGTCGGCACCAAGAATTTACTATCATTTCTCCACCCGGGGAGCTTACTTTAATGGGACATCCAATGGTTTCAGTGCAGAGTTCGTTTTTGATTACAAATTCTCTTGAAATGAATGAATGCGATGCGCCAGTATCGAAAAGGATAAGTGCAGGAAAGGAATTAATCTTGAACTTACCGATCACGGCATCAGATCCTTCTTGGATTTCTTCCACATTAATGTGATTCACATGACCCTTTTGGAATGGGTTTGGCTTAGTCCCATCAGTGTTCTTCTCTGGGCATTCATTGGCATAGTGCCCCGTCTTCTTGCACTTAAAACATTCCACCTGATTGATGTCTTTCTTTGCTGGCTGACTGTGACGATTCTGACCATTTTGGTTTCCATGGCCATGTCAATTGTGGTTGTTCCTGAATCCACCTTTGTTATGCCCATGATGGTTGTTTCCATCATGGTTGTGGTTATTGTTATGATGGTTATCATGATTCCCATTCTTGTGGAATTCTGAACTCCCACTTCCTTCTCCATGAGAGCGCTTGTGAGGAGATCCTGATCCAAACTTATCAAAATGGTGCTTCCTCTTTCTACCCTCCACTTGTTTCATCTTGTTTTCTAGGATGGTAGCTTTATCACACAAGGATTGATAAGTTGGAACATATGCAACAGATAGTTGCATAGAAATTTCATCATTCAGCCCATCTAGGAACTTCTCCTTTCTCTTTGCATCAGTGTCAACATCATTGGGTGCATAACGTGACAAATTATTGAACTCTTCGATGTATTCAAAAATACTGTGGTGGCGTTGCTTGAGGTTATGAAACTCCTTTTTCTTCAACCCCATTATTCCAGAAGAGATGTGAGTGGTGTGAAACCCATCCTCAAACATTGCCCAAGTCACCTCCTCAATAGGGTGGGTAATTTGGAAATTATCCCACCAAGCAGCTGCATGACCTTCCAATAAGTGTGCTGCAAATCTGACCTTTTCTGCATCTGTGCATCCAACCGTGACTAGGTCCTTATTCACAGAACGTAGCCAATCATTTGCTACCATGGGGTCAGTGGTACCCGAGAACTTAGCAGGTCTCAGCCTTAGAAATCTGGTCAGCATATCCAGAGATGGTGGATTGTTCTGGTTGTTGTTATTGTTGTTGTTGTTCTGATTCTGGGTTGCCATGAATTGAGTCATCATTTGCATCAATTGGGTCTGCGCAGCCATCATCTGCTGCATTCCATTGCCATTGTCATCCTCGTTGTTGCGTCGGGGAGGCATCTGTGGTTTTAATAAGGGTAAGTAATGATAGATAACCCCAAATAAAACAACAATCAATCAAACAAGCACATGCAAGTTCAACATCACAGTAATGACAGAGTTTGCGAAAATAAACATACTACCATAGTCACCCACAAGTCGGCATGACCTATGCAACTCAATAATAATAGAACGATAGGTCGATGGAATAGAATCACTACTCCTCCATGTCGACTTCCTCCTCCACTAGTGCAAGTCCTACTGCTGCAAACCCTGCCTTGTATTCATCCAAGCTTGTAGTAAGAGCATCGATCTTTGTCTGTAATTCTCTCTTCTGTGTGCGTAGCCTCTCTATCACCTCGTGATCTGCTTCCAGCTCAATGTCCTCAAGCTCTAACTCGGCCTCCAAGTCTCTAATCTTCTTGTTCTTGTCCTGAACTCTCTTCTCTTGGCTCTTGAATTTCTTCTCTTGGTCTTCAAACTTCTTCTCCATTTCCTTGATTCGATTTTCCTGCTCCAGGAAGGCCTTGTCCTTCTACTTAAGTTGGACTCGTAGTTCGTCGTTGCTAAGCATCACATTAGTCCTATCAGTATCAAGGTGTCTAATAAGGCTCTCTAAATCCTGGAGGTAGTGACGCACGGGCTTGATGGAATCCTTAGTGGACTCGTCCAACACAATAGGCTCTCCATCCTCGTCGCGCCTCCCAAAGAAATGGAAGTAGTAGCTCCTGATCTCAGAAGAGTGACGTCCACATAGGCGTCCCAATAGCTCCTCCATAGCAACGTCGAGGCCTCTCTCCATGTCATCATGGAGTATCTTGAAGGCAATCTCCCCAGTTTGGGGCTCTATCTCATGTCCTGGCTAGGTAACTATGAATCCCCATAAGTCCTTCCTCTGAAACTTCCTCAGCTGATGTCCCTGAATGGTAGGGATTGGAAGAGCGAGCACTTGGACCAGCTTCAATAGGCGAGTCCCGAAGCGAGTCCCCTTGAAATCCTCGGCCGTGCTATAGACAAAATTTGGCATCTTTTGCATAGTATGGAGAAAATTAGTGACACACAATAGATAAAGAAAATACAAGGCAAAAAATGAAAGAAAATCAACCAACAAAACATTCCAAGTAGCAATACATTGTTCAACTCAAGCACTCAAGGTTCCACACATAACTTATTTTTGTCATACCACATAAGTTGGTATGATCAAAATACTAACGTGATAAAATGCCAAGGGTGGTGGTCCAACTAGTATTTCACTCCTTCTTAACCAAGGTGGCAATTTGGGCATCCTTGGTAGCAATCTGCTTGTCTTGGTCACATAGCTCCAAAGCTAGGCCTATAATATCCTTACTTAGACATTTCACAGTGGCCTTTGAGTCGTGGACAAGACGCTTCTCCTCGTTGAGATCTTCCTGAGTATTGAGCATTCTATACTTGAGTCTCTCCCCAAGTTCCTCAATAGCTTTCCATGCAGCATTCCTTGCAGAGTCAAAGAATGACGGGTGCATTTTAGAGTTGGTGAACATGCAAAATCCCGTACTCTTGGGATCGTCCTCCTTGTCCTTGTACAAATGGAGTTGCACCCACCAATACTCTTGTCCTTCGTCTATCACATGAAATCCCTTGTACACGGCTTCACCATTCATCCCCAAGCCGAGCATGAGGTTCTTGAGTACATTGGGAAATTCTGTCTCACACTCCAGGGTCATAGTCATAAGTGGTCCCTTCTTGACAGATTCATTGATGGTGGACATCTACAAAAATAGATGAGTAGGATGATTAGGGAAAGTTTTACGAGATGAAAAGACAAGTGTAAGGTTGGAAATAGAGTTATTTTTCCTAAGGGTTTTCCTTAGTATAATCCATTCTAGGGTCACGAACCTATAGGCAACACAGTGCTCTGATACCATCTGTAAGATCTCACCATAATAAGATAAGATCCCTGTGATTGCAGTGCTAGTCCCTGGATCGAAATGTTAGGACCCACAGTTTAAGATGAAGTACACAGAAACAAAGGTCATTATTACATCGCATAACTAGGAGTATAATGGTTCTTACAACTCACTTAGCCCAAGGCTAAGACACTCAAAGTTCACAATACATAGCATAATAATAATAGAGTCTTAAATCTTCATGTGCCACAGGCAAGCATGTTGAGTGTAGACCCGCAACCCTACTCATCATCAGAGTATCCTGCAACATAATAAGTTACAGCCACAAGGGTCAATACATTTGGAATTGTATTGGCAAGTGATACCATAGATACTTAGTGTAATCCAACAACTACATGAATATATGGCTAAGGGGGGGTTATGGTTGGCTTTGCAAAAGCTAGTTTAACTTATAGTTTTTTGAAGAGTAAGTTTTCTCATTCATACTCTAAGGTACCAATGATGGACATCACTGAACCTCTACCCATGTTCACCCACAAGTTTTTAACTTAGAGAAATTTGGATGAGGAGATTATTGAACTACTTCACTATCTTGAGGCTCAGAAATTGTCCATAACCGGGGACACGGCTAAGTACTTAGTTTTACCCTCTCGAGAGGTGGTGCAGTTTCCCCACAAGACTCGACATGCATCGAGACAAGACCTTTCAGAAACAATCCCTTAGACCACCACAGACGCGTTCCATCCTAACATATCTACCACCTTCTGTCCGTCTGGCTAAGTTCTTGCAACTTAGTTGGTCAAGGAAGAGCCCATATGCCATGTGGCTGCACTGGAAGCTTCATGACAAGAATGTCTCCAATCTCTTTGTTCCTGGGTGGCCATCCACAAGTGTGATACACCAGCTGACCATAGACATGGCCCCTGAGTAACCACTCAACATAATCCAAGAAAGTCCCATTCTACCCAGGTGTTTCATTAATATTAGTATTTTTCTTAATTAAACAAAATAATATCTTTCCATACTATCTTATGTGTATAATCCACCCACGAATTCTAATAGCATGGCTAAGCACTCTAGCATACGAAGCCTTTCAACGAGGAGATACTACCAAGATATAATCTATAGGATAACATAGCATAGTAACATATAAATAATCCTACCATGCTAAGATCTACCAAAATAACACTAGTGCAATAGTGAAAATAATAGGACATAAGATGAAATATCACTTGCCTTAGTAGCTAGGGGAATAGGTACAATCCTCACAGCAACAAACTTCACAATCCACACAATCTACACAAGATCAATACAACAACAATAATTCAATCAATAAAACATTACAAAAACATGAATGCATGCAACATGCAATGATATGATCACAACTCTATAATTTATAGAGGATAAAATACCTCATCTCAATGCATAAGAAATACCCCAAAATAATTTATAGAACAATTTTTATGAGCAAAATACTCCTAAAAAGGTTCTGCCTATAAATCCAATTTTTCAGAATAAAAAGTGTGAAACAAGGCCTCCATAATAAAGGTCTTATTCTTCTGAATCCATAGACACTAAATTTGCATTTTTCTGAATTGTGGAACAAAAGTTATGAATTTTCTAAATTTAATACAAAATCTATCTAATTTCTATTTAAACAGATAATCCTGGGCGGCGTGGTTCAATCTAATTGGCCCGTACCGGTTCGGTCGGATCGGCTGCTACGGGCCGTTCGATCTTAAGTGACTATGGACGGATCTGATTAGCCCGTACCACTTCGCCCTCGATCTAATCCTAGCCTCAAACGAAGGATCTAACGGTCCTAGTGGCCTGGCCGGAGATGGGCGGCGCTGACCAGCTGCGCGCGGTGGCGGAGCGTCGGCCGACAGCGTTCCGGTGGTTCTACAGGGGCAGGGAGTCCATGGACACGTACCAGAGGTCGAGGAGGTCGTGGCGATCTCGATGGAGGCTACGGTGGCGTGGGAGGTGCTCTGGCTTGGCCTTGATCCCTCGCCGGAGTTGCGTTGCCGGCGGAGCTCACGGCTCGGTGACGGAGATGACGACCTGGGGCTCGAACAAGCTAGCAAGGGGGTCAGTGAGATGTGCACGGATCAGCACGGTCTAGCAGAGGTCAAAAAGGGGCGGCGGAAACCCTACCTTCACCAGAACAAGCGATGGACGGCGGCGGCACAGGAGTTCGCCAGAGCTGGACCATGTCGTCGATCTGGGGCAAGAGAAGGCACGTGGCCGGAGTTAAAACACGCGCCAGTACACGGCAATCAAAATAGGACAGAGAGAAGGACGTGGCATGGCCGGAGCTCACCGGAATCATCGCCGGAGTAGCTTCGGACGACGGTGGTTCGAGCTAGCAATTGGGGAGCCTGGGGGCTCTTCAGGGGCAGTGGCTGGGGGAATCTGTCTAGGAGGGGGAGGGGATTAAGAAGGGGTCGTGATTGTGGTGATTAACTCGCGGTAACGCTCGAATTCGGCCGGACTTTGTAACGGTAGAGGAGTGAAGGGGCGCCGGCCGTTCGTGTGGGAGACGATGAGGTGGCGTCGACGTGGCACGGGGCTATAGCATCCCAATTGTATAACAATTGTAATGCTACTTGGTCTAGTAAGTTATTGGCTACTTCCTATATACAATTGTTGCATCATAATTATATCATGCTCATGTCATCATGCCACCTTGCATTTGAGCATCATATAAAACCCTTTTCTTTTGGTTCTTCTCTCATATGCATTATTAATTGTATTTGCCTCTTGATATTGTATTTGGTTATTGATATATTGTTTAAATGCCCAAGTTGAGTTGGGGGCATATCTTTTATTCAACTCCACCACCTTTTTTTCACCACCTTATAATTCCACCATTCCATTTATCCATGAGCTTGTATTCCTTTTTTCTTTTGATATTATTCTAGCTCATGTGGAGGGGGTGGATCTAATTCTCTAAATTCTTTTGATTGGCCTTATCCCACTTCTTGGGAATGCATAAGAATAATGCCATATTATTATTATTATTATTGTTTTCACAAAATGAATCATGGCATTTATTATTTTTGCATGGGCCATGCAACCACCATCACCACCTTTAACCCATTTGTTTTCCTTTGTTGTAGTGGTTCTTCTTTGTGGGATCCTCTACATCATCTCTCTACCACTCCCTTATTCTCATCAACTTCATTTTTATTTTCTCCATGCATGATTCAAATGAGAGCATCTTCCCATACATCTTTTTCTTTCTCTTTTTCTTGGCTACCCCTCCACCTCATCTCTTGATAATTCAAGCCCTCATGTTTCTTCTTTTTGGATTGATCTTATCCACATGTATAAAAAAAACCTAAACAACTAATTAAAACCCTAGACCTAGTTTGCCTCCATTTCTACCTAAACCTAGATCTAATCTAAACCCTTAATTTCACCTCTCTTTATTTCACTCCCTCTCTCTACCATGCTGGCCCCACCTAGCCGTCTCACCTCACCTGCCTTACCTTTTTCTTTAGATCCAAGACAAAGAGAAGAAGGAGGAAGAGAAGACCTACCCGACCCCCTCCTCACTTTTTGCAAAGCTACCACTACCCATGTGCTTCCCTTTTCCCTCTCCACTACCCATGAGCCGCCCAAGTCCCTCTCCACTTCCCCTTCTTCCTCCCTAGACGACAAGACCACCACCTAGAACCAAAACCCTAGCTGCTACGTTTTCGCTCGAGTTCTGCGCGCCCCGGCGCTCCCCAAGCCCCGCCAGGAGCACCGACGAGGTCGTCCACGTCACCTTCTTCGCCTCGTACCAGCCCGGGACCACAGCCTCGCCGAAGCAAGCCGGGCGCCGTCGTGAACTGGAGAAGGCCGAGGTCGCCGTCCGCAAGCCCAGCGCCAGATCCACACCACCTCCGCGCGTATGACCACGCCAACGACACCGCGGTGAGCCCCCGCATCCCCTAAACATGGTCTTCCCCTTCCTCCTGCGTCGTAGCTCCACCGCACTCCGTCGAGCGCTCTGTGCGCCGTCGCGTGCCGTGCGCGGGCTGTCAGCGACATCCCCGACACCTCTACCCCCTCTGTTCCTCTGCGAAGCCTGGCTAGCACAACCACTCTCCGGAGAGGCTCCCTGTACGAAAGTTGTAGCTTGATATTCCCTCTACGTTTTTCATTTTGGGGTCGACGCGATTCATCCAACGGATGCGTCGCCAGCGTCGACGGAAGACGGCCAGATCCGCCGCCAGCAGAACTTATGCGTCAGCGAGCAGCCACAGCCGATGTCCTTTTGCACTTAGCCCCCTCCCCTTTTTCCCGCCTAAACTCGCAGTCCCAGGAGCCCCACCTGTCAGCCCCGGTGAAATCTTACAAGAAAACCCCCGCGGTCTGGAGATTCTCCGCCCGCGCAGCCCCAGACCGCCCACGTGTCACGCCCCTGCTGAGCGACGCGCGCGCGTGGCCCCACTGAGCTCGACCCCACCTGTCAGCGGTTGCGGCTAGGGGAGGTCCCGGTGAGAAAAGTTGACGGCGCGTCTTTTCCGCGCGTTCAGCGCTGGCCCACCCGTCTGTGGCTGGGGCTGAATTCGCCTGAGTATAAAAAGTATTTTCCAATTTCTGTTTTCAATTAACATTTCCAAAAATTATTTAAATTCAAATTCAAATCAGTTTTCAAATAACTTTTAATTTACAAATCCAAATAATACAAATAATATATGTTTTTGAATCAGAAAAATGTGAGAAATTCAAATATGCCCTTCAAAATATTATTTGAACACTTTAAAACTTCGAGATGATTAAAATTACAATAAAATGCCCCTTTTCCTAATAAATTAATAACTTTAATTCTACAACTCCAAATTTGACAAATAATATGTCTAAATCGATCAGCGCGACGAGCCCGTTCTATCTAAGCAGTCCTTGTTCTGAATTGAAGCATGCATCATGTCATTATTAAAAATCTGAACTGTTTATGACAATAAAACTTGGTTAAATAATTAATAAAATGTTTCATTCTTGTACCACACCTCACCCTTGCCATGCTACTTTAATGCCATGTAAATTGTGCATCATTCATCATGGCATGCTTGTGTGCTTATCGCATTTTAATTCATATGCTTGTGCACTTTATTTATGTTGGCCCTTGTTTGTTTGGTTCTTCTTTGAATAGACGCCCAGCAGGAGAATTACCAGGAATCACAGGAGTACTACCCAGATCCATCTCTCGCTTCAATTGAGCTGCCAGGCAAGCACTACCACATGCTTGCATACATACAGTACCTATTGCCTCTATCTTATTCTTGCATCATTGAGTCGCGATTGCATTAAATTGAATCCCAAGTACTGCATAGCCTTTACTTTTAAACCCCACCGAAGCTTGTTCCTCCATCCCATGAGCCATTACTACAGGAGTTGTTTGAGCCATGCGAGTCGTAGAAAAGCATGTGTAGGGTATGTGAGAGTCTGGTGAATAACGAGGTACCTAAGCAACATAACCTGAGTAGTAATGGGATAACTAATGAAACAGGCACCGGTGAGCAATATCTGCTATTTGGTTTTTCATGCTCACTTGTGTCCCGTAGGACCCCGAGTACTTGATTCCTGTTCCTTGACTATTCACACTATCCACATCCAGGAGGCCTTATGGACCCCCCTGAGCCAGAGCTTGATTCATTCTTATTTCTTGGGGCCACAATTAGTTTGGGGCTTTATTACTATCCCGTACTTATGCCATGTTACTGCTTTAGTTAAGATTATGCGAGGAGCACCTGTACTGTTTTGGATCGCGCCATGTTTTCGCGGTATCGACAAGCCCAGTCACATTTTTGGGTTCCCAGTCGTTTACAGCCGTCGTCGCAAACCCTGGGTCCGTCTCGGAGCCGGCCAACTTCGTTGCGGGTAGCTTATTGGGGTGGCCCCATGAAATATTTCTGAATCCTGTGATTGCTTTGTCGTGAATACCTTGTTGGGTTTTGATTTGGTTTTTCCGAGGTTGATCGAGTGTGTGTTACTATTCGTGCACCCCTGCAGGGTAAATCTTTCTGAAAGCTGTGTCCGCGGTTATGGACGACTTGGAGCACAGTTTCTCGATCATAGACAAGTATAACTAAAGTACCGCTTTTAATTTGGCTAAGAACTTGACTAGTAAATAGTGCAATACTCATGGAATGGTTAATAAAACTGCCAACGGATGATGGGGGTTGTTCGTCCGCTTCCTCATTGGTAAGCGAGGAGGAGGATGGATCTGTTAATTATACTGTTATAACTGTTGTTCTTAATTCATGGACATCCGTCTATCATTGGTTAGGCGGATGGTTAGCGAGTATCTATAGAATTGCTAGATATTATCTTTTGCTGCAATTGCATCACCCCAAGTTGTGTCCCCTTTAGCGGCATAAAGACTTGCTGAGTATCCCTAGGGTCTCACACGATAAAATGTTTGATTCAGATGAACAGGTGTACCCGCAAGATGGATACTGGGTGGAGGAGACAAATGATGTGGGCAACGATCATTCGGTGTAGAGATTCCGGGAACGGGGATCCGTGAGATCTGTGGGCGGCATGTGTTTATTTATGTGGCATCTTATGCCAATTTGCTTCTTATCCGTACTCGGATCTTGTTTTCCGCTTCCGCCTGATACTCTGATGATTGTTGTATGAGGAGCTATCCTAAAATATTATCTCTATCTAGGATATTTGAATCTTGCCCTATGGCGTTGCAATATTTCTATTTCTTTTAGATGGAATGGCTCTGAGGACTGTTGTATGTGGCTTGCATACATACTCACTTGTGTATGTAGTTGATCCCTTCGCCTGCCGATTACGCCTCTCGTTCTTGTCCCGATGTTCTGAAAGTGGTTAGGACGGCCGAAAGGTCTATCGTTATAAAAATGTTGCAAGGTGCAAATGCTTCTGTCTTGTTATTTTTACTAGGAGAGATCTCTAACTCTAATTGAATTAAATCCAACGGTCCTAGGTAGATCTTTTCAGTAGCTTTCTAACAAAATTGGAATCACTCCATTTGGATTTGTAAATCTCTCTGAATTGAATTTCAAACTAGGGGACAGAACTAGGTTTAAACTATATAGAAAAATCCTAATTCAAACTAACTGGGTTGCGTGGGAACGCTAACGGGCCGGTCCAGTGACACTGCGCAGCGCGGGGCTCACCTGACAGGGGGGTCCACCGGTCAGTGGCTCATAACGCGCGAAGCGGTACAGGGTGATGTGGGTCGTTGGATTAGAATGGGGATCAACGGCTAGGGATCGTCGTCGACGACGAACTGGTCGCCGGCGAGGTTGAACCCTAGCGGCTCGGTGGGGGTGCATAGGGGGCGTACTAGGGCTCCAGCGACGACGGCGCGGTGGGCAGATGGACTGGTGGTCGACGGCGAACTCAGGGACGGTCGAGGCAGCTCCGGTGGTGGTTGCAATCATTGGCGCCCTTCTCCTCTAGAGGCGGCCTGCTCCGGAGGAATTCCGGCGAACCGCTGCTCGCCTTCCTCCGGCTAGAGGTGGGGAATGGTCAGTGAGGTGAGGGGAGGTGAGTGGTGTGCCACAATGGGCTGGGGGTGGCCTCTATTTATAGGACGACGACGCGACTGAGAGGGATGGGCAGGCGGCTCCGGCGAGGGCTGCACAGTGTGCTTGCGGTGTGGTGTGCAGTAGGAGGCGGTCACTGGTCTCCTGGTGGTGCTCTACGTGATCAATGTGGGACTAGGGGCGGTGGTATGCGGTCGGATGGTGCTGGCCCTCTGAGCGGTAGAGACGACGATGTCCACGGCGAGCGGTGGCTATGGTGTGTTGAGCGGCGAACGAGCATGTCCGGCGTGCTCCCTGGGTCGTGGCGAAGCGGTGGACGTGGGTTGTGGTCGAGGGACGGAGTATATGCGCGTGTCGGGCGCGGCGCTCTGGCGCGTGCTCGGCTTGGCACAGACAGGCTGTGCGCGGCGCGTTGTGGGTGGTCCATGGCTTGGCCTAGCTCGGGGAGGGGACAGAGGGTGGCGGTGAGGTCCTGGCTAGTTCGTAGACATGGCGAGAGAGAGGGAGATGATCTGGTGCGGCGATGGCATGACCGGTGAGCCAGGATGTGCTCGGCTTGGCATGGCCATGCTGCTAGGGGGTAGGGGATGGGTTGGTTAGGGTCTGGTTTGATCAAGAGGGGACAAAGAGATTAAATGGGGATCATTTGGGGGCAAAACCCTGTTGCAAACAGTGATCTAATTACTAGGTGTAAGTCATGCCTGCCATGTGTTTGATGAAATGGCCGCAAGAACATTCTTTTTGAATTTTGAAAAGATTTTTGGTGGGTGTGCTAATATTAAGCTTGAGACTTTGTGGGTGCTTGGGTTTTGAAATTTGAGCTTGTTTGAGTGGTTTTTGAAATAGTGGGATCTTCCCATATGAAATAGATTCAATTTTCAAATGCCAATTAAATTTAGTGATTGAATATTTTTGGCAGATCACAAAGTGGGCCTTGGTACATCATTATGTGTATTAGCAAGGGGTGCAAAGATCCACAATTGTTTCTGTTAGGTTTTGAGTACAAGGAATAGCCAAAGTAGGAATGGTAGTTAATTTTGCAAAAATGACCATTCATTTCTTTTATTCATTTTGAGTTGTTTTTCTTTGGGAAAATGTTTGGGAATTATTTAGATGATGTTTATTTCACCTAAGAATCATTTTACAAACAATGGATCACAGAACCTTCCCCCCTAATTTAAATGCACACACACATGAATGCTTCATATTTTTAATTGGAAAAGTTTTTGTTAACCCTACTTTTGATGATTTGGATTTTAATAACCTTAGATTAAAGTTTTGGGATGTTACAGACCTTCCCCCCTTAAACAAAATCTCCTACAAAGAAAACTAGGAACTAAAAAGATCTGGGAACTCTGTCCAAATGTAATCTTCTCGCTCCCAAGTGGCTTCCTCTTCGGTATGGTTGCTCCACTGAATCTTGAGACACTTGATACTCCTGGTACTTGTGGTTCTGTAAGCTTCTTCTAGGATACAGATGGGTACTTCCCGGTATGTCAAGTCATTGTTGATCTCCATAGCCCTGTGATCGATGTTCTTGAAAACTTCAGTCTTCTCTGGCACTTCCAGGCATTTGCGAAGTAAAGAGATATGGAACACATTATGAATGGCTGACATCTCTTCAGGTAGTTCCAGTTGATACGATACTTCTCCTCGACGGTTCATAATATTGAAGGGCTCGATATATCTAGGGGCTAACTTTCCTTTCAGACTAAAGCGTTGGGTTCCCTTCAATGGTGAAACCTTGAGATATACAAAATCTCCGACATTGAAAGTCAGGTCTCTCCTTCTTTTGTCATCATAACTCTTCTGTATGGACTGGGCGGTCTTGAGGTGCTCACGGACATTGTGAACCTTATCTTCGGCTTCTCGGAGAATGTCGGGTCCAAAGATCTGACTCTCTCCTACTTGTGACCAATTCAAAGGGGTACGACACTTTATCCCATATAGGAATTCGAATGGTGCCATCTGCAAACTGGCTTGAGAACTGTTGTTATATGAGAATTCTGTGAAAGGCAGGCAATCTTCCAATTTGATCCGTACTCTAATACACAAGCTCTTAACATATCCTCTAGGATCTGGTTGACTCTCTCAGTCTGTTCATCCGTTTGCGGGTGATAAGCGGTGCTGAAGTTCAACTTGGTTCCTAATCCTTCCTGAACTTTCTGCCAAAATCTCGAGGTAAACTAGGTTCCTCGATCTGATACGATGGTCTTGGGGGTTCCATGTACACTAACAATCCTAGCGATATACAGTTCTGCTAGCTTCGCACTCTGGTAGGTTGTCTTGACAGGTATGAAATGAGCTACCTTGGAAAGTCTATCAACTATGACCCAGATTGAGTCATTTCCCCTACTAGAAGTAGGCAAACCGGTGATAAAGTCCATTCCTACGGAATCCCATTTCTATTCCGGAATCTGTAAAGGTTGCAATAGTCCTGCAGGTCTCTGATGCTCTGCTTTCACTCTTTGACAGGTGTCACACTTGGCGATGTAGCTTCCGATTTCTCTGTTCATCTTATGCCACCAAAATTGCTCTTTCAAATCTTGATACATCTTCGTTCCTCCGGGGTGGATAGAATAAAGAGTATCATGAGCTTCCTGCATGATAACCTGCTTCAGCTCGAAATCTACTGGCACACAGATACGTCCTTTGTACCACAGTACTCCTTCTTCGTCTTCAGTGAATCCAGGTACCTTTCCTGTACCAATACGACGTTTGATTCCGTCGATACTTTCATTTCCCTTCTGGGCTTCCTTGAATTGGCTAATTAAAGTGGGCTGAAGTTCAATTCTAGCTAAGAATCCTTTGCTAACTAACACAGTCCTGAAATGCTCCAACTCCTCATACAAACTTGGTTGGTTTTCCTTGATCATGGTGTTTAGCCTACACTGTAATCTGCTAAGAGCATCCGCTACCACATTGGCTTTGCGGGGTGATAGTGAATGTCAAGGTCATAGTCCTTGATTAACTCTATCCATCTCATTTGCCTCATATTTAGCTCCTTCTGAGTGAAAATATACTTCAAGCTCTTGTGATCTGAGTAAATCTCACAGTGATTACCCATCAGATAATGACGCCATGTCTTTAATGCCAAAACTATGGCTGCTAATTCAAGATCATGGGTCGGATAGTTCTGCTCGTGCTGCTTCAGTTGTCGAGACAGATACGCGATGACTTTGCCTTCTTGCATCAATACACATCTGAGACCAATCTTGGATGCATCACAATACACAACAAATGGCTTCTTGATGTCTGGCATGATCAATATTGGGGCTGATATCAATCTCTTCTTCAGCTATTGAAAACTGGCTTCACACTTATCAGTGCAGTCAAACTTTTTGTCCTTCTTCAACAATTGTGTCATGGGTCTGGCTATGCTTGATAATCCTTCTACGAACTTGCGGTAATATCCCGCTAATCCGAGAAATGCACGGACTTGGGTTTGAGTGGTTGGGGCTTCCCATTCTTCGACATCTTTGATCTTGGTGGGATCAACTAAGACTCCTCCGGCAGACACAATATGTCCTAGGAATCCTACTTCTTTTAGCCAAAACTCACACTTGCTGAACTTGGCATATAACTGATGTTCTCTCAGGGTTTCTAGGATGATTCTCGGATGTTGGTCATGCTCTTCTTCTGACTTGGAGTAGATAAGGATGTTTTCGATAAACACAACTACAAACTTATCTAGGAAATTCATAAAGATCTTATTCATGAGATTCATGAAATAAGCAGGGGCATTGGTTAATCCAGAAGACATAACCGTATACTCGTATAAACCATAGAGAGTAGTAAAGGAGGTCTTTGGAATATCCGTTGCACGAATCTTAAGTTGGTGATAACCAGTCCTAAGATCAATCTTTGATAATAGCTAGGCTCTAGTCAACTGATCAAATAGATCCTCTATCTTAGGCAAAGGGTACTTGTTCTTGATGGTGACGTCATTCAACTTTCTATAATCTGTGCACAAATGATTGCCTGCATCTTTCTTATCGACGAATAACACCGGTAATCTCCATGGTGATGCGCTTGGTTGAATCAAGCCTGTTGCTAACATGGCATCTAACTGCTTCTTCAGTTCCACTAACTCTGAGGGGTTCATGCTATAGGGTCTCTGGGCTATGGGTCCGGTTCTAGGGATTAGTTCGATAATGAACTCAATATCCCTATCCGGGGGCATACCTGGCAATTCATCTAGGAATACATCGGGGTATTCATAGACTACTCTGACTTGGTCTATGGTGGGTAGGGCTAGACTCTTGTTGCACTTGAATTGACAAGGTAAGTTTTCAGAGATATACTCTACTATTACTCTAGAGCTACTGGTCATGGTGATGGATTTCTTAGCACAGTCTATCAGTCCTTTATGCCTTGACATCTAGTCCATAGCTAGTACTACTTCCAATCTTTGGTTTCGAGTACAATTAGGTTGGTATAAAAATCTATCCCATGTATTCTGATAGGCATAGCTTTGCAAATTTTTCTAGCTTTGGTTGTTGAACCGGGGATTTGAACAATCATGACATGCTTCAAGTTGGTTGGGTGAATCTTACTAGTGCATGCAAATTCTTCGGTGACAAATGAATGCAATGATCCAGAATCAAACAATACTATTGCTAAAACTAAGTTGACAGAAAACATACCCAGCACTACATTTGGCGCTTCTTGGGCTTCTTCGGTGTTCATGTGGAAGAGACAACCATTGCGGTTGTGAGGGTTCCCTGGGCCAAATCTTCTCCCTAGTTGAACACGACGCTGCTGTTGAGCTGGGGAATTCACATTGGAAGTGGCTGTAGTCTTCTTGGGACACTCATTGGAATAGTGACCCTTCACTCCACACTCGAAACAAGTTATCTGGGACTTGTCCTTTGCTGCGACGGGTACATCATTGCTGCCAGCTCTGGGTATAGTGTTGTTGTTGCTATTGGGAGGGGCACTGTTGAAATTGTTGTTGTTGCCGGAGTTGTTGTTGTGTCCTCCGGATTTCACATTGTTTCCGCAACGGTTGGGGTAGCTTGGGCGAGACATTGGTGGTCGATTGTTCCTTCGTGCATATCCTGGTGAGGGGTTGGGACGGTACTTCTGGTGACTGCTGGATCCTGATTGCTGCATCATACGGCGCTTGCGGTTTTCATTGGCTTGGTTAATCTTCCCTTCCATCTTCATGGAAGAGTCGACTAGCTCTTCGAGATCCTGGAAACGGATGTTGACGAGGACAGTCTGCATCTCATCATGCAGTCCGTTCAAGAATCTCTCCTTCTTATTGGCCTCCGTGTTGATCTCATCAGGTGCATATCTGGCAAGTGATAGGAATCTATCATGGTACTCCACCACAGTCATTCTTCGTTGCTTTAATTCGTGAAACTCATCCCTCATCCGAGTGACTAGACCCTGCGGCACATGGGTGCATCTGAACTTGACTTTGAAAGCTTCCCATGTCATCACTTGACCATGGTTCATGTTACGGATACTAGTCCACCAACCTCTTGCATCTCCCACCAGATAGTGGGTGGCAAAGAGAACTTTCTCGTTTTCATCAACTCCTGCAACTTCTAAGTTGTTTTCCATGGTCTGTAACTAGTCATCAGCATCTAGTGGGTTTTCAGATTGGTTGAAGATTGGGGGATTGGTATTCTGAAAGTTTTTGAGTTTCGATCCATGGTGATCCTGATTTCCATGCCCTTGGTTACTCAGAGCCATCTAGGCGATCTGTTGTAGTGTTGCTAAGTTGGCTTGGCGTTCTGCCCTGCTTGCTTCTCTGTCTGCAATGAGATTCTTCAAGATCTGCAGCATGGGGTCTTGCAATGAGCTGCTGCCTCCTTGGTTTCCACGAGTCATCTGGAGATTGAGGTAGATACAGGGGTAAGAGGGAAATTCTGAGGTTCATGGTTTTGGTTTCAAATCTAAAACTTTGAGTTAGACTCAGGTTTTTCAACTAACTCCATTTCATTCATGCATACAAGCACATGATACAACACACACCACAACAATCAAAAGAAAACAGATGGTTTGAAGAACCATTCTGTAAGCTACGATACATTGGGACCTATACATCTCATGCTACGAGAGTGCTCTAGTGCATCTACTCATCGTCGATGAAGTCAGAGTCCTCATCATCTGTGTAGAAGTCCACGGCATCCTCCTCCAGAAAGTCATCGTCATTGCTGAGGTAGGAATCCATGTCTCCCTAGATGTCTTCACCCTCATCTTCTTTTTCCTTCGCGGCAAGCTGAGCTTCCTGCTCCTTGACGGTTTTCTCGAGGTCGGCCACCTTCTTGCGAAGACGGGCGATGGTGCGATCCTTCTTTGCATGCTGGCGGCAAAGAGACTGGCGATCTTGGACGAGCAGTGCGAAAGTCTGGGCCTTCTGATCGGCAATGGCACGGTTCTGGTTGGCTAACTCTCTAGCATTGTCCAGCTCCTGCTGTTTGTCGTGCAGCAAGAAGTCAAGATTCTCCACTTGACGCATCAACTCTGGTGACTTGGCATCTCCATTGGCATTCCCATGAAGTCACGTCTTGCATAGTGAGCAAAACGGGTTCCTTGGATTTGGTTGACACTGAGGGCACATAGACGTGCGAGAGCTTCATGCATTGCCCTGGCTAATCCATCTAGCCAGTTGTTCTCTCTCACTGAGAACTGAATTCTCTCGGAAGTTGGTGCTTCGATGCTTCCTCTAAGATCAGCTATGAGAAGCCACTGTAAGTCTCCTCCTGGGGGTCCTGGAAGTTGAACTCCAAGAAACTCCGGATGTGGGCGTCCCAGCAACTCCGACAGTGAATCCAAATCCCTTTCGAAGATCAGTTGACCTCCGTTTCCCAACTGGTAAAACTTGCTGTACTTAGACTCCATCTACAGGAATTAAGGATGAGGAAATTAGTGAGGTGATCAAGTGTGTCAAATTTTTTAGGTAGTAATGTAAGAATTTTGGAGGAACATGAATTTTTGAGAGAAAGAAAGAATTCCCAAGGATAAGAGAGGAAATAGTTTTCATAAATACTCACTTTGATTTTGAAACTAGTTTTTTTGTTTTGACGTCCATTCTAACTAGCGTCACCTATGGTCAGGATGGCTCTGATACCAACTTGTCAACACCCGGATTTTTAATCCCAGATGCTCGCTATGCCATACCTCGCAATCCCAGGATTACCATTTTTGCGAGACATAACAGAATGGATATCCACAGTACATCATCCATTACAAACCATAGATAAGGTCTTACACAAATAAGGATCTCATGATCCAGTCTTAATACAACAAATAGCGGAATAAAAGATAAGGATAGCGGTGGGGTCCATCTTCAGGGGCACAGGCAATGCTGACGAAGGCAGATAGTCCTAGTTAGCATAGCCGTCCTACTGGCCATTATCTTGGTAATCTCCTTCATAGTCTGGCCATGAGAATAGCGAGGGACAAAAGCCATGAGTACTCTTTAAGTACTCGCAAAATACCACTAACAAGTAATATAGTGCTAAGTGAAAGTGCTGAATCTAAGTTTATCTATAAAGTTAAGTTTGAAACCTAAGCTGAGTTCAGAAGAAAAGAAAGATAAAATCAAGTTCTAGAATCACTTAAGTTGGGAAGCTTTTGTCATAAACACAACCCTAGTGTGGTCAAGTCAAGATTCATCATTCCTTACATAAGTCTATTTGAAAACATCTCACAACGAAATAGTATGGCCATTCCAACTGTCCATAACCGTGGACGCGGCTATTCGAATAGTTTGACACTCTGCAGAGGTTGTTCACTTTCACCACAAGATTTGATACATCTGTCAGGGATAACCCTGAATCATCATACTTAGTATGCAGATAATCAAACATAACCTTTCCTTTACACACCCTAGTATAAGCACCTCTCCTTTGAGCATGGCCTCCCAACCATGACCATCTGTCACCTTGGGCACTACATAGGTGGACCACATTGAGAGGTAGCCTTAGCTCAGACCTCTCCTGCGAGGGAACTAATACTAATGTAGATAAATTTCCGGCTAAGCCTTACCCAATTCAGGTAATGTGGTGTACGGTAAATTTGGAATGGTATCGCATCTGAATCCAACCATCAGTTTTATAAAAGGGTTCAGGCTCATGGCTCAATATTTTCATCATCATAAACCATTTGTGTTTCTCAACACATGTCAAAACATCTCAATAGAATGACTCATCATTCCAAGGTTTTCATCATTCATTTTCACCAAGTGTTCCCAACTAAAGTGACTCAAGTTTTTATCTACTCTAAACTACTAAGTTAAGAGTGTTCACTAAGGTGGAAATGATGGGATCAATCTCATGCCATAGAATGACATCTAAAGGTTTCTCTATAGTTCAAGCTTTATACTTTTTATGCTACCTTCAAAACAAGTAAAGAACTTTGGGTAAAGTAAAGGAAGTAAAGCTTGAAAGTAATGCTTGGGCTAAATACTGGTCAAGGTGGTATAACCAAAGCATGCTTAAAGCATCTTTGCCAAGTCATCTAGCTTAATTCTAGCTTGCTAAAAATAGCTTGCCTTGGTTGGTGAAGTGGTTGAAGGCTTCTTCTTCTTCCTCTGGGTAGAACTCCTCCTCCTCGTAAGCTTGGTCAATACTATCATCTATAAATACATATGGAATACACAATCACCAAACAATACTTAACTAGTCTAATTAGCACTCTAAGGCACACATTTGATGATCTATTATCATCACAAGCATCACAAGTTTGATTAACTAGTTTCCTCCTTTTTATTTTAGAAAAGTAATTTGTACTCATTGAAAAATTTAACTAAGATTTAATATTCACCACCTCAAATATGGGATCATGTGGACACATGTCATCACCACATATTCTAACATGTGGGAATGTGATTTAAGGGTTGGTTCATAATTACTTTGATTTAAGTTCATTATTTAATTATTTAAAGTGACTAGAAATTCCTATATAGCATTATTTTGGTACTAGTCCAAAGTCAATGCCTGTAAACTTTAATATTATTACATATTCCGATAGATATGGTGAAATGTGACTTTTGAGAGTTGGAATCAACTCAAAAGCTAATTTGGTTGATTTTATAAAAATGTTGCAAGGTGCAAATGCTTCTGTCTTGTTATTTTTACTAGGAGAGATCTCTAACTCTAATTGAATTAAATCCAACGGGCCTGGGTAGATCTTTTCAGTAGCTTTCTAACAAAATTGGAATCACTCCATTTGGATTTGTAAATCTCTCTGAATGGAATTTCAAACTAGGGGACATAACTAGGTTTAAACTAAATAGAAAAATCCTAATTCAAACTAACTGGGTTGCGTGGGAACGCTAACGGGCCGGCTCAGTGACACTACGCGACACGGGGCTCAGCTGACAGGGGGGTCCACCGGTCAGTGGCTCATAACGCGCGAAGCGGTACGGGGCGATGTGGGTCGTTGGATTAGAATGGGGATCAACGGCTGGGGATCGTCGTCGACGACGAACTGGTCGCCGGCGAGGTCGAACCCTAGCGACTCGGTGGGGGTGCATAGGGGGCGCACCAGGGCTCCAGCGACGACGGCAAGGCGGGCAAACATACTGGTGGTCGACGGCGAACTAAGGGACGGTTGAGGAAGCTCCGGGGGTGGTCACAATCAGCGGCGTCCTTCTCCTCCAGAGGCGGCCTGCTCCGGTGTAATTCTAGCGAACCGCTGCTCGCCTTGCTCCGGCTAGAGGTGGGGAATGGTCAGTGAGGTGAGGGGAGGTGAGTGGTGTGCTGAAATGGGCTGGGGGTGGCCTATATTTATAGGACGACGACGCGACCGAGAGGGATGGGCAGGCGGCTCCTGCGAGGGCTGCACAACATGCTAGCGACGTGGCGCGCGGTAGGGGGCGGTCGCTGGTCTCCTGGCGGTGCTCTACGTGATCAATGCGGGACTAAGGGTGGTGGTATGCGGTCGGATGGTGCTGGCGCTCTAAGCGGCAGAGACAGCAGTGTCCACGGCGAGCGGTGGCTGTTGTGCATTGGGTGGCGAACGGGCATGTCCGGCGTGCTCCCTGGGTCATGGCGAAGCGGTGGACGCGGGCTGTAGTCGAGGGGTGGAGTGTATGCGTGTGCTCGGCATGGCACAGACAGGGAGTGCACGGCGTGATGTGGGTGGTCCATGGCTTGGCATGGCTCAGGGAGGGGACAGAGGGTGGCGGTGAGGTCCTGGCTAGTTCGTAGACATGGCGAGAGAGAGGGAGCTGGTCTGCTGCGGCGATGGCATGACCGGCCGGCCAGCATGTGCTCGGCTTGGCATGGCCATGCTGCTAGGGTGTAGGGGATGGGTTGGTTAGGGTCTGGTTTGATCAAGAGGGGACAAAGAGATTAAATGGGGATCATTTGGGGGCAAAACCCTGTTGCAAACAGTGATCTAATTACTATGTGTAATTCATGCCTGCCATGTGTTTGATGAAATGGCCGCAAGAACATTCTTTTTGAATTTTGAAAAGATTTTTGGTGGGTGTGCTAATATTAAGCTTGAGACTTTGTGGGTGCTTGCGTTTTGAAATTTGAGCTTGTTTGAGTGGTTTTTGAAATAGTGGGATCTTCCCATATGAAATAGATTCAATTTTCAAATGCCAATTAAATTTAGTGATTGAATATTTTTGGCAGATCACAAAGTGGGCCTTGGTACATCATTATGTGTATTAGCAAGGGGTGCAAAGATCCACAATTGTTTCTGTTAGGTTTTGAGTACAAGGAATAGCCAAAGTATGAATGGTAGTTAATTTTGCAAAAATGACCATTCACTTCTTTTATTCATTTTGAGTTGTTTTTCTTTGGGAAAATGTTTGGGAATTATTTAGATGATGTTTATTTCACCTAAGAATCATTTTACAAACAATGGATCACAGAACCTTCCCCCCTAATTTAAATGCACACACACATGAATGTTTCATATTTTTAATTGGAAAAGTTTTTGTTAACCCTAATTTTGATGATTTGGATTTTAATAACCTTAGATTAAAGTTTTGGGATGTTACACACCTTCCCCCCTTAAACAAAATCCCCTACAAAGAAAACTAGGAACTAAAAAGATCTGGGAACTCTGTCCAAATGTAATCTTCTCGCTCCCAAGTGGCTTCCTCTTCGGTATGGTTGCTCCACTGAATCTTGAGACACTTGATACTCCTGGTCCTTGTGGTTCTGTAAGCTTCTTCTAGGATACAGATGGGTACTTCCCGATATGTCAAGTCATTGTTGATCTCCATAGCCCTGTGATCGATGTTCTTGAAAACTTCAGTCTTCTCTGGCACTTCCAGGCATTTGCGAAGTAAAGAGATATGGAACACATTATGAATGGCTGACATCTCTTCAGGTAGTTCCAGTTGATACGATACTTCTCCTCGACGGTTCAGAATATTGAAGGGCTCGATATATCTAGGGGCTAACTTTCCTTTCAGACTAAAGCGTTGGGTTCCCTTCAATGGTGAAACCTTGAGATATACAAAATCTCCGACATTGAAAGTCAGGTCTCTCCTTCTTTTGTCATCATAAATCTTCTGTATGGACTGGGCGGTCTTGAGGTGCTCACGGACATTGTGAACCTTATCTTCGGCTTCTCGGAGAATGTCGGGTCCAAAGATTTTACTCTCTCCTACTTGTGACCAATTCAAAGGGGTACGACACTTTATCCCATATAGGAATTCGAATGGTGCCATCTGCAAACTGTCTTGAGAACTGTTGTTATATGAGAATTCTGTGAAAGGCAGGCAATCTTCCCATTTTGATCCGTACTCTAATACACAAGCTCTTAACATATCCTCTAGGATCTGGTTGACTCTCTCAGTCTGTTCATCCGTTTGCGGGTGATAAGCGGTGCTGAAGTTCAACTTGGTTCCTAATCCTTCCTGAACTTTCTGCCAAAATCTCGAGGTAAACTAGGTTCCTCGATCTGATACGATGGTCTTGGGGGTTCCATGTACACTAACAATCCTAGCGATATACAGTTCTGCTAGCTTCGCACTCTGGTAGGTTGTCTTGACAGGTATGAAATGAGCTACCTTGGAAAGTCTATCAACTATAACCCAGATTGAGTCATTTCCCCTACTAGAAGTAGGCAAACCGGTGATAAAGTCCATTCCTACGGAATCCCATTTCTATTCCGGAATCTGTAAAGGTTGCAATAGTCCTGCAGGTCTCTGATGCTCTGCTTTCACTCTTTGACAGGTGTCACACTTGGCGATGTAGCTTCCGATTTCTCTGTTCATCTTATGCCACCAAAATTGCTCTTTCAAATCTTGATACATCTTCGTTCCTCCGGGGTGGATAGAATAAAGAGTATCATGAGCTTCCTGCATGATAACCTGCTTCAGCTCCAAATCTACTGGCACACAGATACGTCCTTTGTACCACAGTACTCCTTCTTCGTCTTCAGTGAATCCAGGTACCTTTCCTGTACCAATACGACGTTTGATTCCGTCGATACTTTCATTTCCCTTCTGGGCTTCCTTGAATTGGCTAATTAAAGTGGGCTGAAGTTCAATTCTAGCTAAGAATCCTTTGCTAACTAACACAGTCCTGAACTGCTCCAACTCCTCATACAAACTTGGTTGGTTTTCCTTGATCATGGTGTTTAGCCTACACTATAATCTGCTAAGAGCATCTGCTACCACATTGGCTTTGCGGGGTGATAGTGAATGTCAAGGTCATAGTCCTTGATTAACTCTATCCATCTCATTTGCCTCATATTTAGCTCCTTCTGAGTGAAAATATACTTCAAGCTCTTGTGATCTGAGTAAATCTCACAGTGATTACCCATCAGATAATGACGCCATGTCTTTAATGCCAAAACTATGGCTGCTAATTCAAGATCATGGGTCGGATAGTTCTGCTCGTGCTGCTTCAGTTGTCGAGACAGATACGTGATGACTTTGCCTTCTTGCATCAATACACATCTGAGACCAATCTTGGATGCATCACAATACACAACAAATGGCTTCTTGATGTCTGGCATGATCAATATTGGGGCTGATATCAATCTCTTCTTCAGCTATTGAAAACTGGCTTCACACTTATCAGTGCAGTCAAACTTTTTTTCCTTCTTCAACAATTGTGTCATGGGTCTGGCTATGCTCGATAATCCTTCTACGAACTTGCAGTAATATCCTGCTAATCCGAGAAATGCACGGACTTGGGTTTGAGTGGTTGGGGCTTCCCATTCTTCGACATCTTTGATCTTGGTGGGATCAACTAAGACTCCTCCGGCAGACACAATATGTCCTAGGAATCCTACTTCTTTCAGCCAAAACTCACACTTGCTGAACTTGGCATATAACTGATGTTCTCTCAGGGTTTCTAGGATGATTCTCGGATGTTGGTCATGCTCTTCTTCTGACTTGGAGTAGATAAGGATGTTTTCGATAAACACAACTACAAACTTATCTAGGAAATTCATAAAGATCTTATTCATGAGATTCATGAAATAAGAAGGGGCATTGGTTAATCCAGAAGACATAACCGTATACTCGTATAAACCATAGAGAGTAGTAAAGGAGGTCTTTGGAATATCCGTTGCACGAATCTTAAGTTGGTGATAACCAGTCCTAAGATCAATCTTTGATAATACCTAGGCTCTAGTAACCTGATCAAATAGATCCTCTATCTTAGGCAAAGGGTACTTGTTCTTGATGGTGACGTCATTCAACTTTCTATAATCTGTGCACAAATGATTGCCTACATCTTTCTTATCGACGAATAACCCCGGTGATCTCCATGGTGATGCGCTTGGTTGAATCAAGCCTGTTGCTAACATGGCATCTAACTGCTTCTTCAGTTCCACTAACTCTGAGGGGTTCATGCTATAGGGTCTCTGGGCTATGGGTCCGGTTCCAGGGATTAGTTCGATAATGAACTCAATATCCCTATCCGGGGGCATACCTGGCAATTCATCTAGGAATACATCGGGGTATTCATAGACTACTCTGACTTGGTCTATGGTGGGTAGGGCTAGACTCTTGTTGCACTTGAATTGACAGGGTAAGTTTTCAGAGATATACTCTACTATTACTCTAGAGCTACTGGTCATGGTGATGGATTTCTTAGCACAGTCTATCAGTCCTTTATGCCTTGACATCCAGTCCATAGCTAGTACTACTTCCAATCTTTGGTTTCGAGTACAATTAGGTTGGTATAAAAATCTATCCCATGTATTCTGATAGGCACAGCTTTGCAAATTTTTCTAGCTTTGGTTGTTGAACCGGGGATTTGAACAATCATGACATGCTTCAAGTTGGTTGGGTGAATCTTACTAGTGCATGCAAATTCTTCGGTGACAAATGAATGCAATGATCCAGAATCAAACAATACTATTGCTAAAACTAAGTTGACAGAAAACATACCCAGCACTACATTTGGTGCTTCTTGGGCTTCTTCGGTGTTCATGTGGAAGAGACAACCATTGCGGTTGTGAGGGTTCCCTGGGCCAAATCTTATCCCTAGTTGAACATGACGTTGCTGTTGAGCTGGGGAATTCACATTGGAAGTGGCTGTAGTCTTCTTGGGACACTCATTGGAATAGTGACCCTTCACTCCACACTCGAAACAAGTTATCTGGGACTTGTCCTTTGCTGCGACGGGTACAGCATTGCTGCCAGCTCTGGGTATAGTGTTGTTGTTGCTATTGGGAGGGGCACTGTTGAAATTGTTGTTGTTGCCGGAGTTGTTGTTGTGTCCTCCGGATTTCCCATTGTTTCCGCAACAGTTGGGGTAGCTTGGGCGAGACATTGGTGGTCGATTGTTCCTTCGTGCATATCCTAGTGAGGGGTTGGGACGGTACTTCTGGTGACTGCTGGATCCTGATTTCTGCATCATACGGCGCTTGCGGTTGTCATTGGCTTGGTTAATCTTCCCTTCCATCTTCATGGAAGAGTCGACGAGCTTTTCGAGATCCTGGAAATGGATGTTGACGAGGACAGTCTGCATCTCATCATGCAGTCCGTTCAAGAATCTCTCCTTCTTATTGGCCTCCGTGTTGATCTCATCAGGTGCATATCTGGCAACTGATAGGAATCTATCATGGTACTCCACCACAGTCATTCTTCGTTGCTTTAATTCGTGAAACTCATCCCTCATCCGAGTGACTAGACCCTGCGGCACGTGGGTGCATCTGAACTTGACTTTGAAAGCTTCCCATGTCATCACTTGACCATAGTTCATGTTACGGATACTAGTCCACCAACCTCTTGCATCTCCCACCAGATAGTGGGTGGCAAAGAGAACTTTCTCGTTTTCATCAACTCCTGCAACTTCTAAGTTGTTTTCCATGGTCTGTAACTAGTCATCAGCATCTAGTGGGTTTTCAGATTGGTTGAAGATTGGGGGATTGGTATTCTGAAAGTTTTTGAGTTTCGATCCATGGTGATCCTGATTTCCATGCCCTTGGTTACTCAGAGCCATCTAGGCGATCTGTTGTAGTGTTGCTAAGTTGGCTTGGCGTTCTGCCCTACTTGCTTCTCTGTCTGCAATGAGATTCTTCAAGATCTGCAGCATGGGGTCTTGCAATGAGCTGCTGCCTCCTTGGTTTCCACGAGTCATCTGGAGATTGAGGTAGATACAGGGGTAAGAGGGAAATTCTGAGGTTCATGGTTTTGGTTTCAAATCTAAAACTTTGAGTTAGACTCAGGTTTTTCAACTAACTCCATTTCATTCATGCATACAAGCACATGATACAACACACACCACAACAATCAAAAGAAAACAGATGGTTTGAAGAACCATTCTGTAAGCTACGATACATTGGGACCTATACATCTCATGCTACGAGAGTGCTCTAGTGCATCTACTCATCGTCGATGAAGTCAGAGTCCTCATCATCTGTGTAGAAGTCCACGGCATCCTCCTCCAGAAAGTCATCTAGGGGCTAACTTTCCTTTCAGACTAAAGCGTTGGGTTCCCTTCAATGGTGAAACCTTGAGATATACAAAATCTCCGACATTGAAAGTCAGGTCTCTCCTTCTTTTGTCATCATAACTCTTCTGTATGGACTGGGCGGTCTTGAGGTGCTCACGGACATTGTGAACCTTATCTTCGGCTTCTCGGAGAATGTCGGGTCCAAAGATCTGACTCTCTCCTACTTGTGACCAATTCAAAGGGGTACGAAACTTTATCCCATATAGGAATTCGAATGGTGCCATCTGCAAACTGGCTTGAGAACTGTTGTTATATGAGAATTCTGTGAAAGGCAGGCAATCTTCCCATTTTGATCCGTACTCTAATACACAAGCTCTTAACATATCCTCTAGGTTCTGGTTGACTCTCTCAGTCTGTTCATCCGTTTGCGGGTGATAAGCGGTGCTGAAGATCAACTTGGTTCCTAATCCTTCCTGAACTTTCTGCCAAAATCTCGAGGTAAACTAGGTTCCTCGATCTGATACGATGGTCTTGGGGGTTCCATGTACACTAATAATCCTAGCGATATACAGTTCTGCTAGCTTCGCACTCTGGTAGGTTGTCTTGACACGTATGAAATGAGCTACCTTGGAAAGTCTATCAACTATGACCCAGATTGAGTCATTTCCCCTACTAGAAGTAGGCAAACCGGTGATAAAGTCCATTCCTACGGAATCCCATTTCCATTTCGGAATCTGCAAAGGTTGCAATAGTCCTGCAGGTCTCTGATGCTCTGCTTTCACTCTTTGACAGGTGTCACACTTGGCGATGTAGCTTCCGATTTCTCTGTTCATCTTATGCCACCAAAATTGCTCTTTCAAATCTTGATACATCTTCGTTCCTCCGGGGTGGATAGAATAAAGAGTATCATGAGCTTCCTGCATGATAACCTGCTTCAGCTCCGAATCTACTGGCACACAGATACGTCCTTTGTACCACAATACTCCTTCTTCGTCTTCAGGGGTGGATCGTTTTTTTCTCCGGGGTGGATCGTTTTTTCCGGGGTGGATCGTTTTTTTCTCCGGGGTGGAACGTTCCTCCGGGGTGGATCGTTTTTTTCTCATCCATCTTCATATAATTATATTGCACTCTTTAGCATTCGAATGCGCTCTATGGAGCTTTTGGAACGATATACTTGTCGTATAGTAGTCACTGTTTAATATACATATACATTTAAATTTAGTCAAATATGTGACATCCTTTTTAATTAGGTTGGAGGGCATTTTCAGAAAAATTAGGATGGAGGGACAGTATGTCTGATAAATCAAAAATAATTAAATCGTCAGTTAGTGATCTTTAAATTTGGTCATACTTTCTACTTTGTCAGATGTGTAGGGATCCAGATATAGTGTCTAGAAAAGAAAATGCACCGTTAGCGTCAGGGACACCCAGCTATTGTCTGGACTCTATAGTACTTTCGGTCACAAGCACAGCTACCTCTATAGTCTCCCCACGGACACCCAACGATTCTTTACATAGGCATTCCCGCTAGAGCCTTCGCAGGGAAGGTATCCACTTTGACCCGTTGATTTCGGATTGGACCACAAGATTGTTAGACGATGAAATTTGTCTCCCTAGATGATGTTTCTACTACTACGTAAAAATACACTTATGTGTGAGCTGTGTTGATTAGCGAGGGTCATCAGCATACGGGGGCCTCGATCGCACAAAAAAAGGTTTGTCACTCAATCAATTGTGCTCACATCCATACACCTCAGTAACTAGACTATGATCAACATATATACGGAGAGAGAATACGAGTAATACAATGATCAACCCAATAGAATCCACTCATTAGTACATGATGCATGCAACTCAGTATCCTAATAATATCATACATCTAATCTATATCTATATCTATACCACTATACAGTACACGAGTTTTTAAATTTGGATTAGCCACTCAGCTTCAGAGTCTTTTCCGGCCGATGCACCTTTGGTGTAATCCAAACTGTTGAGTTAAACGTTGGAGCTGCTATGTGCCACACATCAAGCTAGAACATAATAGATTTGACAGCTATGAGGGCTTGGATTCATCACCTTGCTTTCCCGCGCACTACTCGCGCTGATGAATTTGCCGGACTCTTCGAGATTACTCATTGTGTAGTCAGAGTTGAGGGCCCCATGTGGCATACAACCACTTAAATCATATCCATATTGTGGCTTCATTCATTGTCTGGAAGCAAACGAAAAGACTACTACCATTAAATGTGAGCATTTACCAACTCGACTGCCCCTATGCACTAATCGTCCATCCATCTAATCACTCGCTTTATAATTTAAAGTTTTCAATTCTCCCTATCTGACAAATGATTCTTCAAACTGACAACCTAGAAAACGCCTCTAGAAAGAGAGAAAGAGAAATTACTTATGCTGTTAATTAGGTGTGTAGCATTACCTCTGTATGTAAATACAAATTAGCGGAAGTACTTAATCACTAACGTGCAACTAATTTCGTGCGTTATTTTATAGTACAAATACTTCAGTACAAAAATGTAAACCTGTGATGGAAGAAAAGAAGTGGTTTCATTTATGGAGTGTGGCGAATATCATTATTTATCATGACAACATTGCAAATTTATAATATTGCCGTACTCCCTCAATACGAAAATTAGATTTGTCTAGATTCACGAGTATATAGATCGAGTATATAGATCATATTCACGAGTATATAAACGTATTTTAGTGCATACGAATCTAGATAAATTCCAAGTCACTCATTTCCGAACTACTAGTAATCATTTTATCACAAGTATCATAAGACAAGAGGTCAATTGTCTTTGTGAGTGTCCACAAGAATGTAGTACATTTATTGAATTAAAAATTTGCACCTAGCCACCACAAATGAATCTAGCATGCTCCCTCCGTGACAGTTCTAATTACAAATTAGACAGTCACTAAGGTTTATACACATCAGGTCATTGCATATGGTTATTGTGTTGGAATTCATTTCTTGTGCTATATATTCTTGGTGATGACGGCATTATTTTCTCATGTAATGGAAACATTTCCCCTAATGGTGAAAACATTGTTTTTTTTATGGAATACTCTATAAAATGGTAAAAATAATTATTAACAATGAAAATATTTTTAGATACTAAAAAAAGGTCACAACTCTTTTTTGGTCGTTTCATGCATCATTGGAAATGATCGTAGTTTAATGTAACATTTAGAAAGTAGGAAAAAATGATGAAACATACATGTAACATTGAATGTAGACTCCAGTCGTTGTTTATGGAGAGGTATATGTACATTGTCTGCCTGGACGGCAAATGTGAACAATGCAAAACCAAAATTGTGCATGTCGATAGTCATGAAAAACCATCCATAGTACTGCATCCATTAAAAATACACGATATCTTGGTAATCCAGAAACATGTTTGGGAGTACTTCTAAAATACTCGAGATATGTTTAGTTCTAAGTCGACCAAGTATTGCACCAAAGTTCTAAATTATGCAGGATATTATTATGCTTTAATAAGGTAAGTTATTGGAGGGCACGCAATAAAATAGTCGTGCGAAGCATGTACAGTTTACTAGTCACGTAAGTACAGTACCTTTTTTTGAGCTGCATGCATTCACTCATGAATACCATAAGTAAAAGTTTGAACTCGTGGAGCGCCAAAATGACATCGCGCCATCTAGCTCGATTAATGGTCTGCTACTACAATAACCTACACATCTACCCCTATAGTCTAATCTAGGACACCCAGCGATTGCTTGCATAGGCGTCCGCGCCAAAGCCTTCGAAGGGAAGGTATCCCCTATAGCCCGTTAATTTGGGATGGACGGACAAGATTGCTAGACGGCCAAAATCACGTGGTCCCCACTCCCCCATGCCCCTCCATTTCAAACACTGCGAAATTTCTGGCGCCCCTCCATTTCAAACGATACCAAAATCACGTGCTCCCCACTCCCTCGCGCCCCTCCATTTCAAACACTTCAAAATTTCTGGTACCCCTCCATTTCATATGATACCAAAATCACATAGTCCCCACTCCCTCGCACCCCTCCATTTCAAACACTGCGAATTTCTGGAGCCCCTCCATTTCAAACATTGCGAAATTTCTGGCGCCCCTCTATTTCAAACGATACCAAAATCATGTGGTCCCCACTCCCTCGCTCCCCTCCATTTCAAACATTGCAAAATTTCTACCGCCCCACCATTTCAAACACTGTGAAATTTCTTGCGCCCCTTCGTTTCAAACGATACCATAATCATGTGGTCCCCACTCCATCGCGCCCCTCCATTTCAAACACTATGAATTTTCTAGCACCCCTCCGTTTCAAAGGATACAAAAATCACGTGGTCCCCACTCCCTCGCGCCCCTCCATTTCAAACACTGCGAAATTTCTAGTGCCCCTCCATTTCAAACGATACCAAAATCACGTGGCCCCCACTCCCTCGCGCCCCTCCATTTCAAACACTGTGAAAATTCTCGCGCCCAAAACCTCCCGCAACACTTCTCTGTGGCTGGCTTTGCCACCGGAACTCGACACCATGCACTCCTTAGCCAACAGTATACCAGAGCTGCATCAGTTGCGGTCTCATCCAAAGCATCATTGCTGCTTCACCGATGTCCACTGCACCCGACCTTGGTCACCGAGTCCGTTGTCGTCCACCTCATCTGATTTCCTTTTCCCACTTTCCCCTCCTTGGCGCTGAATCTTTCAATGACTGCCCAAGATACACATCAACACTGTCGGCATCCTTCCCACCCGTACCTTACCTGAACCGCTGTGTAGTGAACCGATTCAACCTCGTCCACCGCGCTCAAGCCGGCATAGAGCGCCAAAGATCTGCTTCCCCGACGCAAACAGTCGGCGCAACCCAAGTAGCCTGGGTGACAAGGATGTCACCTGGGCCAGTACGGATGATGATTAGAAGCCTATCCGACCATGGTATCCAAATCACCAACTCTTTTTTTGTTTTGTCAGCAGTACAGCAGGTTCAAGCCTATTATAGTGAACTGCATTTTTCTAATTGTCATGTACACCCAGTCAAAGTGCACGTCTATTCTTCGTGCTAGATACTACGGAGTAGGTCACTAGACATGTTGGTTTGCATTCAATGCTCTACAAATTTTTAAGCCATGCACATGTTCTTAGCTACTCTGAACAATAGTAATTGACTGCTATCGTGTAGTTCTTGCAATATGTAAAATCAATGGAAAATATTAGCTTGGATTCCCTACTCCACAGTTACTAAGTCTATCTGGTTCGTCCGGAGATAAGTTGCTGTTATTGTTTCCTCCTTGGCATCGTTATGCTATCTGGTAGTACCCATTTAGACTCTTCATACTATTTCGATTATAATTTTGTTGTTGCCATTTGGTTCTTCAAAAGCGGCAACACTAACTATTTTCTTTTTCTTGCATAGATCCCAGAATGGAACAATGAACACGATGGTTTGCATAGCCTCTTCTATAGGTTCACAGGCAATGCCATTATTTCCTTATCTGGTGCGGGTTCATCCTAAGCAATGGCATAACTATCCTCTACTATGTAGATCACTCGTGGTTTGCATTCCTGTTATAGAAGTTCTCTTATGATGCCATATTTCTATTTGGTTGATTCTTAGCTATGACAGAAACTGCATGACATTGTTAGCTCACCGTAAATTCTGAGTCATCGTACGTCTCTTGCATTCCAGGAAATACCACTGCTTCCATATATATTTGCTTATATGACCTGCCTAGTTTATATTTGCTGAAATTCTAAAAAACACTTTGTTTGATTACTCATTTCATTGTAGGCACACTTGTCTGATAATTGTTTGTCTTGTTCTACAGGTTCACGTGCGATGCTACTATATCTCGCATCTCGTTCTGGTTCGTCCTAAGCAACGACATAATTATCCTCTACAATATATAGTTCATTCCTTGTTTTCATTCCTGCTATACAAGTTCTCGTATGATGCAATTATAATTTCCATTCGGTTCATTCTAAGCTATGAGTAGTTTGTCCTGTTTTTTGTATTAACTTGTTATTACTTAGTTTCAGACTGCAATTATTGCTATTCCCACCAAAGAGGGAGCTGCAAGATCATGTGTCAAGGTGGTTTTCCAATGTAGCTGTCACACTCAAAAGGAGATGCAACTGATGGATTGAGAAAGAAAATTGAGGACAATGCAATCAACTTGATTTTCAACTGAAATGTTGAATTTTCTTTCCCGAGCATTGATATTATGTAATATTTTAAAGAAGTTTGTAGCTGATGTAATATCTAGATAACTGCGCCATGTAGGCATTTAGTTGACGCCTTCCACGCATGGCGATATCATAACTGCGCCAGCCAGGTCGCAGGTAAGAGTTTAGGTCTTTGTTACTTGCCCTTATTGTACTAGACCTACCATGAACAGTAAAAGATGCTCGCTAATTGTACTCCTTTTATGATAGTTACCTGGGATTCAGAAAGACTGAAACGGTAGGTGTCCGCGACCTTAATAGGCCTACCATCAGGTGGCAACCAGTAAGAGGCTAGAACAGTAATAGGCCAAACAGTAACATGCCAAAACAGTAACAGGCCAAAATAGTAGTAGGCCAAAACCGTAACAGGCCAAAGCAGTAATAGGCCAAAGCAGTAACAGGCCAGAATAGAGGCAACCCAGCTTAGTAACGGGCAAGATTAGTAACGGACCTGAACAGTAGATGGCCAGAATAGTAACGAGGTAGAACAGTAGCAGGCGAAAAAAATTACAAGACAGAAATAGCAACAGGACAAACATATTGGCAGGCCATAACAATACCAGATCAGAATAGTTGTAGGCCACCGGTGGGCCCGAGAAGTTGACAGACGGTATGGTAAAAGGCTAGAATAGTATTGGACCTTCTCAAAAGTGGGTCGTTCCTAGGCGGCCCTGAATGAGCTGTGAGAATAGTGACGGGCTAACCGTGGGCCTTAACAGTATCGGGCCTACTTGATGCAGCATGTTAACGGGCCGCACATTATTCGAACAATGCGGGCTTCTGTAAGATGAAACAATAACGGGCCTGACAATCGCGGGCCGCTGCTGGCCACATCTTTAGTCCCATTTGAAACAGTGCAGGACAAAACAGTAACGGGCCATAATCTTATTGTGTTCTCCTAATGGGCCTGCCCACTTAATTATTAGCAGGCCTTAGCTGGGCCTGGCTTCTACCACGGTTTCTATGGCTGTTAATGGCGGTAACTGGGCGTTAATGGTGTTTGCCACGTGGCATTTTGCATGACGTCAGCAGTCAACGCGGCTACCGAACAGATCTATGATAGAACAAGTTTTCGTGGCTGAAGGGTGCGATCAGCCACGGTCAAAAAAAACCATGGTAGATTCTTTTGTGGTGGGGCTTTTACCAAGAAGGGCCCCGTCATAGCAGACTTTTCAGCCACGAAGAACGGGCCTTCAACCACGAAAATTGTCCGTTGTAAAAGCCAACTTTTCTTGTAGTGTCACCACACCTACTTGGATGTGTGTGTGTGTATCAATGTGCATCATTGTGGTTTTGGGAAAAACACAGGCAATGATGCAACTCTAGCATGTGGGCAACGATGTCCAGGAACCCTAGCAGCATGTTGGGATTGAACTGCCACATGCATTGTAGCACCAGTTTGAAAGACGTTGTATCACCACACCCACTTGAATGTGTGTGTTTGTGTCACTACAAGAAAAGTTTCCTTCCGCAACGACTTGGCCCGACGGTCGTCATAGAAGGGGCGTCTTCCACGACGAATTTCTCAGCTCGGCCATGGCCGATGGAAAACTTTTTTTCTGGTTTCACGACCCTCTACTATGACAAAACCGCTAAAAACGTGTGTATGTTGAACTATTTTTTCGGGTCTCAGATGTCAGCCTTAGAGTACAAAAAATGCTCATAAAGGCCGAATTAATAAGATTCTAGGCTAACTCGGGGCGGATGTCCTATTTGTCATGGCTTATATTCCATGGGCTCACTCCTAAATTGAATGGGATATGGTCGATGGCCACAAGACCACGAAAAGGCCAAATTAGAAGGTATTGGGCTATGCTTGGGGCTCATAGGCTAATTTCATGGGCTATGCTTGGGCCTGCTGGGTCGGACATGTTAGCTTCTCTGTAAGTGCAATGTGTGTATGATGGTCCTTTATCCCGCCGCGTCCGCTGTTTTCACCGTGTCAGCCGTGTATGGTCTTACTGCTGGGGCCCTTATGTTAGCCTCTCTGCCATGTTATCGCTTGTGGTTCCCCGATGCAACTTTGTATGTTCTTTCTGGTGGGTCCCTAATGCCAGACTCTCTGTCCAAGTATTTAAACTTCTTTTTCGAACACACCCTCAAAAAACACGAGGGACACTACATGCTAGTGGGTCCGTGATGTCAGCCTCTCCGTGCAATATTGCTTGAAGGAGAAAATGTAAACCAAGGATACACACACGTAGAGGAGATTCGAACAAAAGACCTTCAAATCAAATAAACATAAACTGAGTGCGTTTCCACTACAACAAAGATATTTATAGAAAGAATATCATTAAACTTTTATTAGTACTACAACTTATGTATTATTCTTCTTAAAATACTTTGTGTGTCTATGTTTATCTCATTTAAAATATAAAAGGAAAGCGCTCCTGGCATCTCAATTTATAAAATGCCACATAATGGGGTATTTTTTTTAAAACATGGGTAGGCGGAGTTTTTTTTATTATGAGAGGTGGGGGAAAATTCCTTAAAGGCCGAATTAAAAATAGTTTGGCTATTGCTCTACGTTGGTTGTATTCCATAGGCTATACTCCATGGCCTTCATTCTCAAATTTCACTGGGTTATGCTCGGCAGTCCGCTGACCCCCAAAAGGCCGCATTAATATGTTCTCGGTTTTGCTCCATGGGATCCTTTATAAAATTTTGCTGGGCCGTGATCAGTAGTCCCTGACCCCGAAAAGATTGAATTAAAATATTCTGTGCTAAAGAGGGGCCGAAGGAGCTACTACTAGATTTCTTCTCATCGTTAATAAAAATTGCATTGTGATAATTCTTTTTGGCAGATATTCATGTCAAAATTCAGCAGTATAGAATAAGGTAGAAAAATTATCAACAGATTCGAAGTTAGTATTCAGGAGCACTTGGTCAATTCAGCAGCATTTCAAAAGTTACCAATTCAGCAATACAGACAATGAAATACAATACCAGTACATCCGTATTAGTTGCACAAAATGCTTTAGTAATAGCAACGATATAACATTTGAGAGATTCAATAGCTTTTCGGCTTGAAATTCACTAGTAGTACAGAGAGAATCCGTTCTTGTTCCAGCTAAAAAAACCTTGGCGCACGATCAGCTTGGCCTGTTCTCCGAATAGACTCAATCTTTGGAGCAAGAAAAACTGATGATCAAGTCTGCTTCTGTGTGAGTACCTCGTCCTTATGTCAATGCTTGTGTGACCGCCCATAGCAACCCAAAATTACGAATACTTATCTGGATAATTGTGAAAATGCTAAGTTTCAAAAGATAAGCTATACAATCTGATACACTTCATCTAACCAAGTACCAGTACATCATAGTTCATTCTACAATATATTGTACTAATAGTAATGACAGAACATTTGACAGATTCAATAGCATTTGAAAGATTCAGTAGTATAGAGTAAGACCGTAAAAATATCAGATAGATTCCCGGTTCATATTCAGTAGCACTTGATAGAGTCATCACAACATTTCAAAGTGACCGGTTGTGGCAGTACATAGACAGTGACTAAAAAAATTGATAGATTCAGCAATGTGGAAATTGAAATTCAATAAATGTAGCAAGGACTTATTCAAAAGGAAAGCGAGACCATATTCTTCACTTGACTGGTTGATCTGAACACGTACTGACATGGGTATACCCTACAGGTACTCGAACTTGGTATATATGGCCTGAATACAGCGGGAGCCCATAGTGTCACCAAGGCCCAAACAGAGAACTCGAGTAACCTACGGACTCTCGATTCTAGGGGAACAAGAAGAAGCTAAAAATAGAAAGTTCAAAGGGGAAAACCCTAAGCTGTGACCAACTCGACCAGCTACCCGAGACCTAGCCTATCTATATAAAGGCTAGGAGGGGGCGGCGAGGAGGACACACGCAACCCTAGTTTCCACAACCCTCGCCAGATTGCATCTGCACACCATTGTAATCCTCGATTCCTTCAATAATTCCACGAGCAGACAAGAAGGAGTAGGGACCTCTATGAGGCCTGAACCTGGGTAAATCTTCGAGTCCCATGTGTGCTTGTTTGCTAGCTGAAAGATGTCTCCGGCGCTCCCTCCTTCTCCAAAACCCAAGTCCATAACAATGGGCATTGATGAGTTAAACCCTTGTCAATTGGCGTCGTCTGTGGGAATTGGGAGTGCTGATGGTGTGGCTTCTTTGGCCCCATCAACTACGATCTACAACTCCGCAACAGCGGAGATTCGCCAGCTCTTCGGCGCGTTCGACTTCACCGTCCACATGCCGGCCACTCGCAAGACTTTCGAGTTCGTGGGCGATGAAATCTGCCGGGCGATCAGGAGCATCCGCTTCCAAGTTGGTCAGATGGGCACACTTTGCATGCCTGACATGCCGACGACACCATCGATTGGTCCAGCATCGTGGTTCCCTCCGCCGATCGGCACCCTCAGCAAGCTCAATGTCTCGACAACAGTCGAGAATACGGTCAGGGACAGTAGTCGTGAATTCGATCTGGGCGAGCTGGCAACTGAAGATGGAGCTTACGGCTCCGAATCTGAAAGTTGTGGGAGCAGCAGCTTCCCCAACCACTTCATGTGCACCGTCATCAACGCGGGCGATCCCACCGCCAACCGCGACAACATGGGCAATGGAGGCAATGAAACCAACCCACCAAACGGTGGTATACCCAATGGCGGACCACCGCCAAATGGCGGCCCCACTAATGGCGCCCCCATCAACAATGGAGGGGCAATCGAACCTCCAACTATGATAAACGAGCAAACCGTCAAACGCGTCATGATCAGGCTCAACGACCTCGAGTGGGCTTATTGCCGAGAAGCCCTACGAGGCCACCCTCTACCCTTCGGCTCCCCGCAAGAACTGCTGATGGGCTACCATGGGCTCCTGAAAGAGGAATACAAGCACCAACTACAAACAATTGTGCAACTCGAGGCGAGTAAAAAGGCGACTGATGAATCAAGCCTCCAACGAGCTAGGCTCTCCTCCCACGGAGGATCCTCCTCTAGGTGCAACGAGTACATCGCCAATAAGAGCCGATCTCGACTCGCCCACCTCACCGAACAAGAACGTGTAGAAGCCGCCAAAGTCCTCGACTTCGGCTTCATGACGGTGGATATGCGTGGCAACGTGATCCCAAAAACGACGCAAGCCGCGGTAACGGTGGCCACCATGTACCTCCTCAACAACCAGCCGCCAGCTGGAGACCCTCGAGCTGCCATGCACCGATCTACGATTGCAGGCTTGGAGTTAATTGAGGCCGCCCTCGACAAAGAGCCAGCATCGGAACCGAAGAAAGGTAAGGCTCTGGAAAAACGCTACTCCTCACCTTCATCTAGCGATGATAGTCACGATCTGTCTCGACATCGCCGCTCACGGCGACACGACCATGACTATGATGCGCGCGATGACCTCACGCAGCGCAAGCTTGACAAATCAAGGGCACGACATGCTCGGTTGACTGCCTCAGAGGACAAAGATGTGGAGCTCTGTGGCGCTAGATCCTTCAGTAGGGCCATCAGGCAAAGGCGAATGCCCAAGGGGTTTAAGCTCCCATCAGAAAACCCGAAGTTCGACGGTCTGCAGGACCCAATAATCTGGCTAGAGGACCATATCTCCTCTTTCAGGCTCCACGGTGGAAGTCGAAGTATGGCCATGCAATGCCTGCAGCTGCAGCTACAGCGCGCCACCCGAGCATAGCTCAACAACCTCCCACGCGGATCCATTCGCAGTTAGGAAGAGCTGGTCTACAACTTTGTGTGCAACCTCAAGGTCACCTACAAAAGGCCCGCGTCAATCGAAGAACTGAGGTGCTGCCAGCAAAGATCGGCCGAATCACTACAATCATACATCCAGAGGTGGTCCATCATCAAGAACTCCGCGGAAAATATCTCGGAGGACCGCGCAATCGACGCATTCAACAGCGGCATTCGCCGCATAGAGCTCGGGGAGGATCTAGGTCGCTCGATGCCTAAAACCATCGACCACCTGATTGAGATCGCGAATCGATGGGTAGATGGGGAGGATTCGGTGAAGAATCGCGTCGACTCCGATGATGAAGCAGAACTTGAACGCAGACGCGACCGCCGAAGCAAACGCCGCATGCGCATCTACGATGACCGCAATGATGTCAACATGGTCGTAGCCAGCTACACCGATAGACGCGATGACAAACGCAATAGCGGCTACCGCAGCGGTGGATACCGCGACTCCGGGAAAACCACGCAAGTTCTCAGTCGCGATGAGGCACCCACAACATCCATCGAAGGCAAGCTTTCCGGACCATGCACTGTGCACTTCGACAAGCACGATGGAAAAAAGGAGTCCAGCCACCTCCTCAAGGACTGCCACGAGCTCCTCAAACTACATGAAGGTCTGGCTCGGATGAATCGCAACGCAGTCGAAAGGGGCTACGGAGCCGCCCCAGGCGTTGTGGCACATGGAGCTCCGCCACCACCACCTCGACCACCGCCAAACGCAGCTGCACCCGACCAGCATCACGGAGGCGAGCCATACCCGCAGGCCATGGGCACCATGATGATCCAAAAGGGTCGCCCCTCCAACCGGGTGCAGAGGGCCATCACTCGCCAAGTCAATCTCGCAACAAACTCGCCACCATCTACCACTGAGTACCTCAGTGGAAGCGATTCCTGCATCACCTTCGACAAGCGCGACCACCCGCGTCGAGTACCTCGTACAGGCCACTGTCCCCTCGTACTCGAGGCACAAATTGGAGGTTTCGACATGAGCCACGTCTTCATGGACGGCGGAAGCGGCGTCAACCTTATGTTCGTGAGTACCTTGCGAGCAATGAGGATCCCTCTGACTTGCTTAGAAGCCTCAGACACAACATTCCACAACATCATCCCAGGCAAGGGTGTATATCCCCTTGGCAAAATCAACCTCGACGTCATCTTCGGTAGGCGAAAAACTTTCGGCGCGAGCGCATCGACTTCGAAGTCGTCGACTAGCCCTCACATTACCACTGCATCCTCGGACGTGTCGCGTTCGCTAGGTTCATGGCGGTGCCGCACTATGCCTACCTGCAGATGAAAATGCTAGGCCCTAATCGTGTCATCACAATCAACGGGAGCTTCGTGAGGTCTGACAGTTGCGACAGGGAGTTCAACAGAATTTCCTAGTCCTTCGGCATGCATGAAACTGGCGAGACTAAAGGAGTCAACAGACAACAGTCTGACCCCCCTGAGCCGGCCAATTTCACCCGACCTATCCTTCGACTCATCGGTGCACACGAAGAAGGTGCAGGTCCACCCATCGGATCTCGCCAAGACGGCCCTCATCGCCAACAACTTGACTCCCGCATAGGAACTCACGCTCGTCGAATTCCTCCGTGAGCACTGGGAAATCTTCGCCTGGTATCCAGTGGACATGCCAGGAGTTCCCAGGGAATTCGCCAAGCACGCACTCAACGTCAACCCAGACGCAAAGCCGGTCAAGCAAACAATTCGGCGACTGTCCGAACCAAGGGTAAAGGCAGTCGGAATGGAGATCAATAGACTCCTCAATGCCAAATTCATACGCGAAATCAAGGAAAGCACTTGGCTCGGCAATACGGTGCTAGTACCAAAAAAGGACACGGATATCCTGCGGATGTGCGTGGACTTCACCTCTCTAAATAAGCACTGCCCAAAGGACCACTTTCCGCTACCACGAATCGACCAGATCATCGATTCCACCATGAGATGTGAGCGCCTCTGCTTCCTCGACGCCTACTCAGGCTACAACCAGATTCGATTGAAGGAGGAAGATCAAGAAAAAACGGCGGTTACAATGCCTTTCGGTGTATTCTGCTACAACACAATGCCCTTCAGGCTGAAGAACGTAGGAGCCACCTACCAGCGGTGCATGCAGGCTTGCCTCAAGAACAACTTGGTTGCAACATCCAAGTCTATGTCGATGACATAGTAATCAAGACCAAAGAGGAAGCCTCACTAATCGACGATCTGCGCGAAACCTTCGCCAACCTCGACTGCTACCGGATCAAGCTCAATCCGGACAAATGCGCCTTTGGCGTACCATCTGGGCAACTACTCGGGTATCTTATCTCTGCAAGAGGGATCGAAGCGAACCCAAAGAAAATAAAAGCCATACTAGCCATGGAGAAACCGAAAAACATAAGAGGTGTCCAGCAGCTGGCTGGGCGAATCACGGCGCTCAATCGATTCATCAGTCGCATGGGAGGCACTGCCCTTCTACCAACTTCTCCGCAAAGCTAACAAGTTCGAGTGGACCAACGAGGCACAGGAAGCATTCGAAGACCTCAAGCGCCTACTGTCCACCTCGCCATTACAGGTGACCCCACGTGAAAGGGAACCACTATTGCAATACATCTCCACCACCAACTAGGTGGTCAGAACGGTGCTCGTGGTAGAACTAGCCGAGGAAAACAAGGTCCACGGAGTACAACGCCCAGTCTACTACCTCAGCGAGGTACTTACGCCAACAAAACAGCGGTACCCGCACTACCAGAAACTGGTGTACGGCGTCTTCATGATGGCCCGGCGACTGCGCCACTACTTCCAGGAGCACCCAATCGTGGTAGTCAACGACGCCCCGCTTGGGCACATCCTCAACAGTCCCGACGCCACTGGACGAGTCACGCTTTGGGGAATCGAACTGTCTCCACGAGACATTACATATGAAAAACGCGATGCAATCAAGTCACAAGTTCTCCCTGGCTTCCTCGTGCACTGGATGGAGAACCAGCTCCCCGAAAAACCAGATATGTCCTACCTCTAGACAATGCACTTCGACGGTTCCAAGCAAAAGGATGGGGCCGGCGCAGGTGTCATACTGACATCGCCCCAGGGAGACAAGCTGAAATATATCCTGCGAATGCAGTTCACCGCCTCCAACAACGAAGCTGAATACGAGGCTCTAATGCACGGGATGAGGATGGCAAAAGCCTGCGGCGCCAAGAGACTCATAATATATGGCGACTCCAAGCTGGTCGTCAACTAGACAATGCACGAGTGCGACGCACTGAACAAGAACATGATCGCCTACCGCGACCTCTACAACACACTCGAAGGGGACTTCGATGGTTGCGAGCTGCGGCACATAGGTCGCGAAAGCAATGAAGAAGCGGACACACTCGTCAACATAGGCTCTACCTGCGCCCCCATATCACCTGGGGTATTTCTCGAGCGCATCTGCGAACGCTCCATCAAGCCAAAGGCCGTAGAGAAGAAAAAAGCGCAGCAACAGACTCGGGGGCTATGCCACCCAATGAGCCAATGGCACTCGATGACTTGGAGCTGGATATAGGACTCGAAGGGCCAATGAGCGTCATGATGATCGAGCCATCCTGGACTCAACCGTACATCAAGTACCTTCTCAGCAAGAGTCTACCGGACGATCCGACTGCCGCACGGCATATCGCGTGGCGATCCAAGGCATTCGCGGTTATCAACGGCAAACTATACAAGGCAGCATCACAGGAGTACTCCAACGATGCGTCTCCATGGCCGATGGAAGAGCTGTTCTCCTCGACATCCATGAGGGGACCTGCGGGCACCATGCCGGCAGTAACGCCCTCGTCGCCAAAGCTCTACGAGCTGGATTCTACTGGCCTACAGCCATGCGTGAAGCCAAGGACATCATCCACAAATGCAACGCGTGCCAGCGATTCGCGGACAAGCCACACGCACCTGGTGCAGAACTCCGGCCAATCCCATTGGCCTGGCCCTTCGCGCAATGGGGACTCGACATATTCGGCAAGCTCCCAAAGTCCTCACGAGGAGGCTACGTCTATCTCCTGGTCGCAGTCGACAAATTCACCAAGTGGATAGAGGCCATGCCAGTGACAAATCAGTCAGGATACAGCGCAGTTAAGTTCTTCGAGTCCATCGTCTACCGTTTCGGAGCACCGCACAGCATCATCATAGACAATGGGACGAACTTCACATCCAAAGATTTCCAAGAATTCTGCTAGAATCTGGGAATCAATGTCAGCTATGCCTCCGTAGCACATCCACAGACCAACGGTCAGGTTGAAAAAGCTAACAGGCTCGTCTACGATGGCATCAAGAAGAGACTCCTCCGGCCACTCGAACAGGCCGCCGGCTGCTGGCCAGATGAGTTGCAATCGGTACTCTGGAGCTTACGCACAACTCCAAACAGCGCCATAGGGTACACCTTGTTCTTCATGGTGCACGGGGCTGAAGCGGTACTACCCGCAGAAGTATGATACAAGGCACCACGAGTGGTTGCTTAGAGCGAGCAGGAGTCAACTCTTGCACTCGAAGACTCTATCAACCTTCTTGACAAAGCGCAGGAAATCGCCGCGGAAAGATCAACAATCTACCAGCAGAACATGCGCAACTACCACAGAATAAGGTTACGCCCCAGGTCCTTCGTTGAAGGTGACTTGGTCCTGCGACTGAAGCAGCAAGGGCTTCTCAAACTCGAGTCCCCCTAGGAGGGACCATACGTGATTACAGAAGTAATCCCAAGTGGCGCATATCACCTTAAATATTTAGAGACTGGAGTCGCATACTCCAACCCCTGGAATGTCACGCAGCTATGGCGCTTCTACCCTTAGTCGTCTTTACTTTTACATTGCAAATAAGGCTACTCAGCCACACATTGTACCTCATACTATTCTGCGAATAAATAAAGCTAAGTGCCCCAAAACTCTGTGTTCCTTTTTATTTTTCTTGCAATTAATCCACTCGGGGGCTGCGCCACCCTGTACACATCTGTTCTACGAACTAACGCGAGATCCTGAGTAGCTGACTCACCAATCAAAACCATTGATAAATACCAACCAAGCTGCCATGCACCTAACAGGTTGGCAAGGGGCTGAGATAAACGCAAGTCAGGCTAACGAAAAGGAATCGCATAGTGCAACACACTCACAAAACATACACGCTAACAAGCTCTTTTACACATCACTGTCAATCAATTATACACAACATATATACGAACTTTACAACACTGGTACAACTATGTGCAGGATACAAACTAAACTACTGTTGCAGCAAAGGAACGTTGGTTTGCTCCTCAAAGAAGTCGATGATCTCCTCCGTTGGGCGATCCACCGCCTGCTAGTGAGGAACCATGTTCCATGTCGAACCCACTGGCGGCACTGGGGGTCCCGCCGCAATCGCGTCAACGTCCCCATCGGGTCTGTGCTGTCGCACCAGCGATAGAGCGGCCTTGGCACCAGCCACTAGCTGCTGCCGTACACACTCGCAGACCGCATTCAAGTCTTAGAATTTGGCAAAAAGGGCCAGCAGGCTCGATGGAACTGCGTCCAGCGGGAACATCGTCCGATAAATATTCTTCAGGCACGATTGCGACTTCTTCAGGAAGTGAAGCACTCATGACGCACGATCCTGCAGGGTCGCCAGTGCGATTGCGCGATCATGATCCACCCAGAAGTATCCACTCGCCTGAAGCTGCTCCTGGATTAGATCATTCATGCGAACGACAATCCTATCTTTCTCATCCTGCGGATGGCGCGCACTGACAACTATACCGAGCAAAGGCAGAAGTATGAAGACAAGGAACTACTGCGAGTGACTACAAGCAAAAGATAAGGAATAAGAAAACTAACATTTGAATTGGTCGCCCAGCTGCGTCACCTCCCCTAACAGATATTGTTCTCAGGCGGCGGCCTTCTCCGCCTTCGACTTCCATACATCCACATTTGCACGGAGTACGGGCAATTCATGCTCCAATATCTTCACGCGGGCACGGAGTCACGAGAGCAGAGACAGCTCATCCACCCTTGAGCGTGGCGGCGCCAAGGTGTCATCAAGCGGTGGCGAATCCTAAGTTTCCCACAATAGATCACTCGATGTGCCCTATCACAAGTCAAGCAAGAGGCAATAAGAAGACTAAGGCGAGGCATAGAAAAAATACTCGAGTATATTCAAGATTAACAAAGTATCAGCAGATACACTCACCAAAAGGCATGTTCTCGACAAAAGACATAAGCTATTTAACTATTACAAGATGCGACTACTGAGGAGTGATTGGCTTCTTCGACTTCGACTTCGGTTTTGGGAGCCCCATCGAGTCTGTGGCAGTGTCAGACGCCACAGACTTCCCGCTAGCGCCTGATGTCGCAGCCTTCACCGCTTTCTTGGCTCACTAAAGCTCCTTAGAGTACTTCGCAACCGTATTGATCAGCTGTGGGCCGTACTTGTCACAAGAAGTCTCGAAGGGAGCAAAGACTACCTGCTGGCCATCAGCGTTGACAGACATCACCTTGGAGACCGCTGCAGGATCAACTTTGACTCCATGGGCTTGAACCATTGCGAGTGACATCGAAGCGCCAGCCGCACGGAGCGAGTTCTTGAAGCTTGCAGGGATTCCCCCGGCAAGAGACTCCACCAGCTCGTCTATATTCTCGATCAACTTAGCCTTGGGTGCCAGCTCTTCCCGGAGGCGACTGAGCACGCCCTTGGCCTTGGTGAGCGTCCCCTGAACGGCAACGCTGCGATCTTCGGCTGCAAAAATGGCACCCGCCAGGGCATCATCACGACGGAGTGCCTGGGGATCAAAGCTCAAACCGCTGGCATCTACAACCAAGCATAGGCACAAGGGTCAACACTAACAACAAATTCGAAAGAAGAGATACTACACTTACATGATCCTCCAAAGACTCCGAAGTTGATGGATTCACAGATGTCCGGATAACCATCTGGTGCTCCACATTGTGTGGAGAACTTGAGAAATTATGCCCGGTGTGGGCCACTAATGGAGGAGAAGGGGCGCGCTCAGCCATTTTCTTGGCTTTGGAGGTCACGACTCCAGATTCTTTCAGAAATTGTACGTTGCCAGAAGATGAGGGCGCTTACTAACTGCAAAATAAAACCAATATCAAGGAAAGGCAACTTCAAAGAACAACCAAAAGAAAGACCCATCCACTTACCAATCAAACTTGTCAAAATCGAAGGTTTGATCCCCCCGACTCTGACGATGACTACTTCGGTAGGCGCATATTCTTGCGAGAAGATGGCGCCACGACACTCACAGGAACGGCAGGTATCAAAGACTCTGCACCAACAGTTGCACCTTCCGGAGTCGAAGGAGACGATGCATCCGAATCCTCGTTGTGCGAATGCTTGCGAGTATCTGGACCACTCGACTTGGAGGCTTCCTCTTCCACATCAGATGGGACAGTCGACTCCGACTCGTCCTCTTCCAAGGATTCACGAGGGATAACCCCCTCAGGAAGAGGGGGCATACAGGGTGACACCCCCCAATCCTGCATACAAAAAACAATTTAGCGCAAAGTCAAGAAAGAACCCCAGCAAAGAAGCAGTTGACAAACAAAGCTACTACGTAGCACAACTGTACCTCAGGAGGAGGGTTAGTAGCATTGAACGGAGGAACGTCTGGATCATTGGGAAGCACATCCTTGGCGGTGTACTTGCTGACCAGTCGCACCCTTTTATCTACCTCACTCGCGGAAATGACATCGGCAGATACGCGAGTGACATCGTCCGCGCCAGCCCACTGGAACATAGGGTGGACTCTGGCCTGCAGGGGCTGGGCACGGCGGCACAGCCATGTGCGAATGAGGGCGCAGCCTCCCTTCTCTTTACCCATGTGACTCTCGAGGTCACAGACGCGCTCGTATAGCACATCTGTATTCGCGGACTCGCCGGGCATCACTATGTTCTTCCAGGAGTGCCTCCTCTTGCACGGCGTTGCGGGATCGAAGAGCACGAGTCCGAAGTGGTCTCCGCCGGCCTTCATGTCACGGATGTAGAACCACTTGTCCCTCCACCCTTGGACGGACGCCGTGGGTTTGATGTCGAAGTATGTGGCGGAGGAGTCGACGTGGATACTGTAGCCGCCTACATCGTAGACTACGAAGCCAGACACGGATTGGCGCTTCAGCTTGAAGAGGCGCTTGAAGAGACGGAAGTGCGGCTCGATTCCAAGCCAGCACTCGCAAAGAGTAATGTAGCAAGCTACATGGAGGATGGAGTTGGGGTACAGCTGATGCAGCCGGAGCCCATAGAAACAAACAAGGCCCCTGAAGAAAGGGAGCAGGGGCAACGAGAGACCGCAGATGATGAATGCTAGGAACATCACCCGAATACCGGCAGGAGGGGAAGGAATTACCTCGCTGCCAGGGACGCGTGCGTCTGCGACAGCGGAAGAAAGAACTCCGTCTTAGCATAGGAGACGGAGCTCAGAGGACTTGATCACGGACGCGCGACACGCGCCATTAGTGACGCGAGTGCCCGTGCCCTTCTTTTTTCCGACGGCGGCGGCACTGGTGCCCGCAGCGGCGGAGCCTCCCTTCTTCTTCGCAGCAACCGTGGCGGCGGCGGAATCGGCCGTGGAACCTCCCTTCTTCTTCCCTATTCTATGGTGGCTGTGTGACTGGAAAAAGTAACTAGGAAATACGCGGAGCTGGTCCAGCGCCACGAAAGAGAGGAACACAAAGAAGCAAAGGAGCAGCAAAAATGGCGACGGAGGCAAAGTCAGAGAAAAGAAGAAGATGTGAAAATTACCGTCGCCGCATCTCTACTTAACTCCCTGGAAGATGCAATCTAATGGCCAAGAAAAACCCTACCAGACGCGTGGCGTTCATCGTGCTCGACACGTGGAGGACCTGAAGCGCGTACCGTCCCCCAATACCCCCATTACGCACGGAAATCTAGGAGGCACAGTTAAAACAAAGATTACGCATGCCCGGTCAAGTCAGAGTTAGAAAATGGGACCCACCACTCGTCACGTCCCGTCAAACCTGCTCACGTGGGCAACTGAGGTCATCACATTATCAGCACTGACGTCATCCAAAAATGGGCAGCGGAAGACTTCGACTAATTTAGTCCTTGCTCGAGTCTTTGACTCCACCAAGCACTCGGGGGCTACTCCCATAAGGAGCGCTAGTCATGCACCCTACGATTTTTCTTTCCTTTTGCAGGACCATGGACAATCGAAACACACCCAATCACTCGAATCCACGATTCAACTATGGACATGGGTTACTCCCATAGGGAGCGCTGAAAATAAAATTCAACTGAAACAAGCAAACAAAAGACGACATCAGTCGCAAAAGTTCTTTAGTCCCTGCCTGAGTCTTTGAATCAACCAGGCACTCGGGGGCTACTCCCATAGGGAGCGTGGGTCGCGCACCCTATGATTATTGGTACATCGTACTGCATGTTGATAACATCCACACTCGAAGTTTATGGCAACACCGCCTCATATTTTTCCCTACAACGAGACTGCATCTCCTGGGTTACCCGAATCATCTCCGCGATGACAAAAATTTAGACGTCGCGCTTACAGCATGAAGATAAGACCTGAATAAGGCCTGGCAACGCATTTGCTGCGCAGTACCAGAAATATGTCCGTGCCTTCAGGTACGATGAACATTCCTTGACGGACGCGTCGAGTGCTCACACCCATATACTGGAGTTCGACTCCTGTAAGACCTCCGCGGCTTGAGTCGAATTACACCAGCACATTTCCGGATTCGAGTCCGGGGACTCGAGTTCGAGTAGATTGCGTTGTTTTACCCTAAGGTAGTTAACTAATACCGATACATCGGTTAAATCAGGCACGCACATCAACAATCCCTATGACACGAACAGAGCAGTCGAAAAACATACCCAGTATGCACTCGAAAGGATTCATAAAAGTCCCTAGTCGAATCTACGATTCCACTGGACACTCAGGGGCTACTGACATGGTTATACCCTACAGGTACTCGAACTTGGTATATATGGCTTGAATACAGCGGGAGCCCACGGTTTTGCCAAGGCCCAAACAGAGAACTCGAGTAACCTACGGACTCTCGATTTCTTGGGGAACAAGAAGAAGCTAAAGATAGAAAGTTCAAAGGGGAAAACCCTAACCTGTTACCGACTCGACCTGCTACCCGAGACCTAGCCTATCTATATAAAGGCTAGGAGGGGGGCGGCGAGGAGGACACATGCAACCCTAGTTTCCACAACCCTCGCCAGATTGCATCTCTACACCATTCTAATCCTCGATTCCCTCAATAATTCCACGAGCAGACAAGCAGGAGTAGGGACCTCTGCGAGGCCTGAACACTGGGTAAATCTTCGAGTCCCCTATGTGCTTGTTTGCTAGCTGAAAGATGTCTCCAGCGCTCCCTCCTTCTCCAAAACCCAAGTCCATAACAATGGGCATTGATGAGTTAAACCCTCGTCACGTACCGAACAAAAGTTTTGATAGGTTCCGTAGCATTTGAAAGATGCAGCAGTACATAATAAGAAACAAAAATATCGATAGATTCACAGTTCACATTCAGCATCACTTGGACATATTCAATAGCATTTCAAAGTGACTGATTCAGTTTGTCCTTTTCCCCGTACACTCGATCATTGGAGCAAGCTAAACAGGCGATCAAGTCTGCTTTTCTGTGCATGCCTCCTTCTCACATCAATGCATGTGTGTGACCCCCATAGGCTTCTCAAAGTGCCCAAAGCCTTGTCAAGACTATGAGTTTATGACAAGGCCAAGTTACAAAACAAAAGCAAGACCATCTACTGCACTTGATCTAAAGAAGTAGCAGTACATCAGGATTAGTTCTATACAAGGCCCAGTTCCAAAAGAAAAGCAAGACAAACTGTTGCACTTGATCTAAATAGGTACAACAACACCATAGTTAGTTCTACAAAATATTTCATTGTATGTACGAATAGTAATAATAGAATACTTGACAAAGTCAATAGCATTTAAAAGATTTAGTAGTACAGAATAAGACCGAAAAAATATCGACAGATTCCCAATTCATATTCAGCAGCACTTGACAGATTCCCAGTTCATGTTCAGTAACACTTGACAGATTCAACAGCATTTCAAACTGACCGAATTAGCAGTACACAGACAATAATTGATAGATTTAGCAATGCACACATTGAAATTCAATATATGTAGCTAGGCCTGATTCAAAAGTAAAGCGAGACCGTATTCTACACTTCATCGCTCGATCTGAACAAGCACCAATACATAGTTATTATTGCAAAATAGATTAGAAGAGGAGGAACTCCATAGAAAATACTCAGAACTACCTTAAGCTAGGAACCACGTCTCCCAAAATGATAAGTACTAGTACATACAATAGGTATTACTACAAAATACATTATCAGTAGTTGAACTCCATGAAAATACTGCTAAGAACAACTACTAAGAATAGGTAGTAAGTCTTTCTAGCAGTTCAAATACTCCAACGGACATTAAGATGTGTTTATCTCACTCATGAATCCTGTTAATCTGAAGATAGTATTGCAGGGTGCACACCGACAGTTGACGAGCGACAGGAGCCACTGCACCTCATCGAACGGGATGCTATCGGGCGACGCGGTGCTCTCCAGCACGCATAACCTAGAATTTTTTATCCTTCTCCCCTCAATCACAGTCGATGACCAAAACTTCACCATGTACCGTGGCGACAAGAACGCCACCGACCTGACGCATACAACAGATACGATGTGTAGCGTTTGACGCATGTCAAGTGGCACCGTGAACACAGTACCATCGTCCCCGGATCAAATCATATCTACTATCCTCAGGCCTGTTGCCGGCAGAGGCTTAGAGGAGTACCTGCGTGTTTTGCCATAGCGGAAACTGCACACCCTCATCGAGTGAGCTTCACATAGGTGGGCGAGGAACACCGCTGGCGAGGCAGTGAAAATGCAGCCATCCTCCATGCAGTCGTCAGGGCCGTGCGCGCATGCGATCTTGTGGTTGTGGACCTGACGGTAGGAAACCAATGTCCTGCAACTGTCGTAGGGGCATATGCTACCTTTTCCACTGGTGCCTCAGAGGTTCAACTCCTTGGAGCATGCGGCCAGCCACAAGGTGCTGGTAGTGTCCATATGCATAGCAATCTCATCGAACACATTGGCGCCGACGTTGCTCCATCCGCCATATTGCCGGTTGGGCCCCGAATCTGCCATGGCGTCCTGATAGTTTGGTGGTGAGGCAGATCAATCTATGACTGTTGGGAGGTTTTGGCGGAGAGGGGTGGCGGACTGGAAGGATCAATGCTGCGGGCGAGATGGTGAGGAAAATGGTTGAAGCGCCTGTTGGAGACGATACCAAATATTGCCGGAGATGGGAAAGATGGAATGGCTCTTTGAACGAGGAGTTTTTAGCATGTTCATTCGTCGGTCTTCTACTGCAGGGCACAGCTGCATCACGGAGACTTTAATTATTAGCTAGCTAGTGTAGCACGCCAATGCTGTCTAGTACTATAGCATCAAGGAAACTTTACTAATTAGCTAGCTAGTCTAGCACGCCAATGCTGTATAGTAGAATGCCATATCATCACAATATAAAACTGTACTACTCCATAGAGTAGTATTAGGTAAAGTTGAGAAAATAATTATATTTTCGAGTCGCTTCCATAAAATATCGGGTGTATATTTGGTTCTTGTACTTGTGCATAGCATTCATTGTGCTAAAGTCTAGTATCAATAGAATCTCCTACTTCCTCTGTTTCAAAATATAAGATGGTTTAGCTTTTGTGAAACAAATGTATCTAGACATCTTTTACTACACACTAAAAGTAGTATGTAGTTTTGGAGTGAACCACACACTAAAAGGCGTCTAGACACATTCGTTTCACAGAAGTTAAAACATCTTATATTATGGAACGGGGTGAGTAGATGCTAGAATGGAAAATAAGATTCGAGGGTTAGCAATGTTGGAATTTGGTAGTCTTGATACAATGGTTAATGTTGAAAGTTAATTGTACACTATATAGTGGTAAGATAAGATAAGATAAATCTCTAAAAAATATGGTCTCATCATATCAGCTTAACCAAAGACTAGTGCATGAGGCTAGAATCATTGAAACCAATGTTGTTTTCATAGAGTACGACCCTTACACAAGCATTGAGGTGATTGTTCAAGTGTATGTCATGTGGTCTGTAACATCCTATTGATGCTAAAAATTCCATAGTTTCTAAAGTAACTCTAGAATCGGCGGACTAAAGTGCATTATGCTAAAGGTCCAAAAAAAGATAGTCAAGTTCATACAAGTAACTAAACATAGTACTGCTACAAGGACATGTTTCAAAGGAGAGGAGACCAACAAGTTGAAAGCTGATGACTTCAGATAACCAAACAAAATAAACAGTTCAACATGGTCGAGAAATATTTATGTAATTATAGTACGAACTATTACATATGGATTGCATTAGTACGTACTGTGGCAACATGTCTTGTTTCTTAGTTAAGAATGAGGCCATTCTAATCGACGGTGTTCATGAAGGTTGGTATGAACCAAAGCGGATGCTTCACTATTCCTGTCCAGAAGTGAGGGTTACTAATTCCCTCAAGGACATTGATTTCAGAAGTAACACCGCAGTCTTTACCACTCCGACTGAAGCGGCATAATTCAGGCTACCACTCTTTGGAAAGCCATGCTGCAGTTGGTAAGATATAGACACAATTACTTCTCATCAGATAACCTGAGGTAATTTCTGCACCGCCTACGTGCATGATAATCGTATAGTTCAGTCCAAGGAAAAGAGAATATGATCCAAGGTCAGTAATCCTTTCCCATGGATTAGCTTGATCAACCTGACCAGTGTTCATTGAGAACACCAAGCAGCCAAACCCAAAAGTATAAGTCGAGATAGTGCGATCGCAGTGTACAACACGAGGATAAGCAGCACCAGTATGATGGCGACAATGACAAGTAAGACAACTAGGATCATAAGAAGCAAAATCATATATATATGAATAAGTCTAGAACCATCAGCAGATCTTACTAACCACCACAAACCAAAAAAGTAGTCTTGCTCATCTCGAGTAGCATTAAGAAATGAATCCACCAACTCATCTACGGCAGCTGGTCGCGTCAAGACCAGTGCAGGACCGCGATGAGGCAATCGCAGCGCGTGACGAGGCACAAAAGCAACTCCGTCGCCGCCATGGAAAAGAAACTCGCCACGGCTGTGAAGGGCCGCGATGAGGCAATCGCAGCGCGTGACGAGGCACAAAAGCGCGAAGAGGATATGTGTGCCTCCATCGCAGCCAAGGAGAAGTTTTTCGAAGAACAACTTTTCTCGATTGCCAAGGCCCTCTCAGGTACCTTGCTTGGATATCATTATCGTTCTCTGTTTGATTTTTGTCGCTGGCGCTGACTTTCGTGTCCATGCATGGGTTTATGTGCAGATGCTGGTGGTTTGAGCTTTGACCCTCAGGCCCTCCATCGTGACGATGCCTTGGCGGGTGCGCTTTCAGCAGTCGAGGACCACAGTGCCGCCGTTCAAGATATGCTCTCCAAGGCCAAGGGCGTGCTCAGTCGCCTCCGGGAGGAGCTGATGCCCAAGGCTGAGCTAATCAAAAACATGGACGAGCTGGCGGAATCTCTCGCCGGGGGTGTCCCTGCAAGCTTCAAGAACTCACTTCATGCGGCTGGCGCGTCAATGTCACTCGCTATGGTGCAGGCCCACGGAGTCGAAGTTGATCCTGCAGTGGTCTCAAGGGCGATGCCCGTTAGCGCGGATGGCCAGCAGGTAGTCTTTGCTCCCTACGCGACTGCCTGTGGCAAGTATGGGCCGTAGCTGATTAACACAGTTGCAAAGTACTCTGAGGAGCTTCAACGGGCCAAGAAGGCGGCAAAGGCTGCGGCGTCAGGGGCCGGCGGAAAGTCAGTGACATCTGATACCGCCACGGACTCGATGAGGCTCCCGAAGCCGTCTAAGTCGAAGAAGCCAGCTGCTCCGCAGTAGCTCTATAATAGTTTATTAGTTTGTGTATTTTTTCAAGAACATGCCTTTCGCGAGTGTATCTGCTGATACTTTTGCAAATCTTGAATGCACTCGAATATTTTGTCTGTGTGTCGATTTGGTCTTCTTATTTGCTTCTTGCTTGGCTTGTGGTAGGGCCGGGCTCGAGGGTGGATGAGCTGTCTCTGCTCTCGCGACTGCGTGATCGCGTGAAGCAGTTGGAGCGTGAATTGCCCATGCTCCGCGGTAACACGGATGTATGGAAGTCGAAGGCAGAGAAGGTCACCGCCCGAGAAGAATATCTGTTGGGGGAGGTGACGCAGTTGGGCGACCAATTTAAATTTTAGTTTGCTTACTCTTGTCTTTCCCTTGTAGTCACTCGCAATGGTGTGTTGTCCTCATGCTTCCGTTGTTTCTTTGTATAGTTGTCAGCGCGCGCCATCCGCGGGATGAGAAAGATAGGATTGCCATTCGCATGCATGACCTGACCCAAGAGCAACTTCAGCAGAGTGGATACTTCTGGGTAGATCATGATCGTGCGATTGCGCTGGCGACCCTACAGGATCGTGCATCGCGAGTGCTGCACTTTCTAAAGAAGTCGCAGTCATGCTTGAAGAACATTTATCGGATGATGTTTCCACTAGATGTTGCTCCATCGAGCCTGCTGGCCCTCCTTGCCAAGTTCCAAGACTTGGCTGCGGTTCGCGAGTGTGTAAGGAAACAGTTGGTGGCTGGTGCCAAGGCCGCTTTGTCGCTTGTACGACTGCATAGGCCTGATGTAGACGTTGCGGCAATTGCGGCTCAGCCACCTGTGCCGCCAGCGGGTTCTGCTTGGAATATGGTGCCACATTATCAGGCAGTGGATCGCCTAGTAGAGGATATCGTCGACTTCTTCGAGGAACAAACCAATGTTCTCTTGTTGTAGTAGTAATTTAGGTTGTATCCTGCACATAATTGTACCAATGTTGTAAAGTTCGTATATATGTTGCGTATAACTGATTGTTGATGATGTATAAAAGAGCTTGATAGCCTGTATGTTTTCTGAGTGCGTTGCACTATGCGACTCCTTTTCGTTAGCCTGGCCATGTGTTTATCTCATTCCCTTGTCAACATGTCAGGTGCGTTACAACTAGGCTGATGTTTGTCAAGGGATTCGATTGGTGTGCCAGCTACTCAGGATATCGTGCTTTAGTTCGTAGAACATATGTGTACAGGGTGGCGCAGCCCCCGAGTGGATAATTTGCGAAAAATAAAGGAAAATAGAGAGTTTTGGGACACTTAGCTTTATTTATTCGTGGGACAGTACGAAGTACAATTTGTGGCTAAGTAGCCTTATTTGCAATGTAAAAGTAAAACGACTAAGGGTAGAAGCGTCGTAGCCGTGCGACGTTCCACGGTTGGAGTATGCGACTCCTGTCTCTAGATCTTGAAGGCGATAGACACCACCTGAGATTACTTCTGTAATCACGTATGGTCCCTCCCAGGGGGACTCGAGCTTGAGATGCCCTTGGTGCTTCAGTCGCAGGACCAGGTCGCCTTCGACGAAGGATCTGGGGCATAGCCTCCTACTGTGGTAGTTGTGTAGGTTCTGTTGGTAGATCGTTGATCTTTCCACGGTGATTTCCCTTGCTTCGTCAAGGAGGTCGACGGAGTCTTCGAGTGCAAGAGTTGACTCCTCGCTGTAAGCGACCATGCGCGGTGCTTTGTGTCGTCCTCGGCGGGTAGCACCGCTTCAGCCTCGTGCACGATGAAGAACGGGGTGTATCCCGTGGCACTATTTGGAGTTGTGCATAGGCTCCAAAGTACAGATTGTAGTTCGTCTGGCTAATAACCCGCGGCTTGTTCGACTGGCCGGAGGAGTCGCTTCTTGATGCTACCGCAGATGAGCCCGTTCCCCTTTTCGACCTGACCGTTGGTCTGTGGATGCGCTACCGAGGCGTATGATGTTGATTCCCAGATTTTTGCAGAATTCTTGGAACTCCTTGGATGTGAAGTTCGTCCCATTGTCCGTGATGATGTTGTGCGGCACTCCGAAGCGGTAGACGATGGATTCGAAGAACTTGACTGCACTGTGCCCTGATTGATTGGTCACTGGCATGGCCTCTATCCACTTGTGAACTTGTAGACTGCGACCAGGAGATAGACGTAGCCTCCTCGTGAGGACTTGGGGAGCTTGTCGACCATGTCGAGTCCCCATTGTGCGAAGGGCTAGGCCAATGGAATTGGTCGGAGCTCTGCACCAGGTGCGTGCGGCTTGCCTACGAATCGCTGGCACGCGTTGCATTTCTGGACGATGTCCTTGGCGTCGCGCCTGGCCGTAGGCCAGTAGAATTCAGCTCCTAAAGCTTTGGCCACGAGGGCGCGACTACCAGCATGGTGCCCGCAGGTACCCTCATGGATGTCGAGGAGGACAGCTCTTTCGTCGGCCGTGGAGACGCATCGTTGAAGTACTCACGTGATGTTGCGCTTGTATACTTCGCCATTGATAACAACGAATGCCTTAGATCGCCGCGCGATGTGCCGTGCATCAGTCGGATCGTCCGGTAACTTCTTGCTGAGAAGGTAAATGATGTATGGTTGAGTCTAGGATTGCTCGATCATCTTGACGCTCATTGGCCCTTTGAGTCCTATGTCCAGTTCCACGTCGTTGAGTTCCATTGGCTCACTGGGCGGCGTAGACCCCGAGTCCGTGGTTGCGCTTATTTTCTTCTCCGCGGCCTTGGGCTTGATGGAGCGTTCATAGATGCGCTCGAGAAATACCCTAGGTGGTATGGGGGCGTATGTAGAGCCTATGTTGGCGAGTGTGTCCGCCTCTTCATTGCCTTCGCGTCCTATGTGCCGCAGCTCGCAACCATCAAAATCCCCTTTGAGTGTGTCGTAGAGGTCACGATGGGCGATCATGTTATTGTTCAGTGCATCGCACTCGTGCATTGTTTGGTTGACGACCAGCTTGGAGTCACCGTATATAATGAGCCTCTTGGCGCCGCAGGCTTTTTGCATCATCATGCCGTGTAGCAGGGCCTCGTATTTGGCTTCGTTGTTGGAGGCGGTGAACTGCATTCGCAGGATGTATTTCAGCTTGTCCCCTTGGGGCGATGGTAGTATGACACCTGCGCCTGCCCCGTCCTTTCGCTTGGATCCATCAAAGTGCATTGTCCAGAGGTAGGACATATCTAGTTTTTCGGGGAGTTGGTTCTCCATCCAGTGCACGAGGAAGTCAGGAAGGACTTGCGACTTGATTGCGTTGCACTTTTCATATGAAATGTCTCATGGAGACAATTCAATTCCCCAAAGCGCGACTTGTCCCATGGCGTCGGGGTTACTGAGAATATGCCCCAGCGGGGCGTCGTTGACCACCACGATTGGGTCTTCCTGGAGTAGTGGCGCAATCGCCAGGCGGTCATGAAGACATCGTACGCTAACTTCTGGTAGTGCGGGTACCGCTGTTTTGTTGGTGTGACAACCTCGCTGAGGTAGTAGACTGGGCGCTGTACGACGTGGACCTTGTTTTCCTCGGCTAGTTCTACCACGAGCATCGTGCTGACCACCTAGTTGGTGGCGGAGATATATAGCAACAGCGGCTCCCTTTCTCGTGGGGTCACCAGTACTGGTGAAGTGGATAGCAGGCGCTTGAGGTCTTCGAATGCTTCCTGCGATTCATTGGTCCACTCGAACTTTTTAGCTTTGCGGAGGAGTTGGTAGAAGGGCAGTGCCTTTTCACCCGTCCGACTTATGAATCGACTGAGGGCCGCAATTTGCCCAGCTAGCTGCTGGACGCCCCTTATGTTTTTTGCCTTCTCCATGGCCAGTATGGCTTTTATTTTCTTCGGGTGTAACATCCCAAATTTTGTAGATTCAGATGTTACTAGTAAGCATGCATCATATCACTGCATCTAGCATCGCATATCGAAAAATTTGCATCAGGTTTTTCTCAAACCCATAGTCACTTATGGACAAAAGGGGGGTAAAACCTTTTTAACCACCAAAACCTTTGCAAAAGTGTTATTTTATAATCCTATCCTAACCCTCTTCTTTTTACAAAATTTTAGAAACAAGTTTCGTCTAATTCGGAGTCTGTTTGCAAAAGTTATCGAATAAATAGCTATTCAGAAATTATTAAAAGAATAAAAAAACTAAACTAACTGGGCCGGCGAGCCAGCACGGGGCTATCTGCCGCACGCCCGGCCGGGTGGGCGACACGCAGCCGCCAGCGGCCCAGCCCGCTAGCCGCCCGCGCCCGCCAGCCGCCCGCGTCCGCCAGCAGCCCGCCAGCCGCCCACGTCCGCCAGCAGCCGCTGACAGGCGGGGCCCGCCTGTCAGCCGCCTCCCTGCCGAATCCGGCTCGGCCCCGTCCGCCGCCGCCGCTAGCGCGCAACCGCCGCCGCCGATTCCGGTGCGGACTCCGCGACGTCCGCGCCAAGCCTCCGCCTATAAAAGCCGGGCACGCCCCCCAGTCAACCCTAGCCCTTTCTTCTGCCGCTACCGCCGCCGAGCCGCCGCCGATTGCTCACAGGAGCGCGCCGCCATCCGCCGCCAGCAGCCGCCGCCCGCCGTCGCCTCGGGAGGAGAAGGTCGCCGCCGCCCCCGGGAACGCGACCCCGACGAGGAGCCGGCCCCCGTCGTCTAGCTCGCCGGGCCGGAGGAGCATCTCCGCCGCTGCCGACCGTCGCCGGAGGAGCGCCGCCGCCCGCCAGTCGCCGCCACCGGTAAGCGCCGCCCGCCCCCCCCTCGCCCACCGTTGGATCTAGATCCAACGGCCCAGATCCGCCGACGCCCGCGGGCCAACCGCGTCGCGCCGCGTGGCAGTGCCACGTCGACGCCGCGTCGCCCCCTCGTCGCGTCACGCGCACCCCGCTGGCCCACTCACGTGGCGCCACGTGTCGTCGCGTCGCTGGCCCTTTCTCCTTTTTTTTATATAGGCAAAAATAGCTGAAATCTTGTAAAATTCATAGTAATTCAAATAATAGTCCAAAATTTGCGTATAATATACTGTTGGATTCATATTTTCGAGTAGAACACAGATCTACAATAATATTACTGTTTTGCCACAGCAATCCTGCAGTAGAATTAAAAGTCTAGATTGGAGTATTTTAATTCTAGAAAATTATCCGTAGCTCCGTTTTAGTTGATTCTTGTTGCGTTGGCTTTGTATCGTCGAGATCTTCTGTAGAAAATTGTCATATCTTGCTTAGGGTGTTTATATCTGTTTCGAGATAGATTAGAGCTATAGATCTAGTTTCAAGCCTGGTTAATTAGGGTTTAACCCAAAGTACTTAAAATCTGTGGGAAATCTTTCCTAATGACATCCCCAACTCAACAACACCCCTGGTTAAAACCCTTGGTCAAAATCAAATCCACTCTTGCAATTTTACCATGTTGCATGCATATTTGACTTCGTCGATTGTTTTGTGCAAATCGTGATTGAATCCATGTTTGTTTCGTTAGATTGCTCGGAGTGCGCTGCGGAGTTTTGTTGCGTAGATTGCTGCTTGGATCAAGGCAAGTTACACCACTTGTTCATATTAATGTCCCAGTTTTTTTACTATGCATGTTTTACTCTTCAAATTCTGTAGTATGCATGCGTAGGTTTTTGGTAGAATTTCTTAGTATTATTTTGCAAGTACGGTTTTGTAGTATGCCATGAGTAGCTCTATGCTTAGGATTTTCTATCCCAATAGGTTACCCTGTTTTTCTAAGTTATGCTTGCTATGCTATATACTTATATATATCAAATACCGTTGGGAGGGTTCGAAAGACTCAAAAAATTTCTAAGTACGATAGCTCTCCCAAGCAAACTTTTCTTCTCCAAACCCCCTTCAAAATAAAACTAAGTTTTATTCTGGGCGGAATGGTTGTCGGGACAACGAGTGAGATTTTGGTGGAGGACGGCCTCCCAGGAATCAAAGAAGTCTGCGATATTTCAGAATTCAGAAGCTTCCCGTGCAACCACAATACATATGGGCTCTGTCTTGGCTTAGTACTTAGTGGGAAACCTCACCGGGCTACCAACATTTGGAGGTTCTTGGCACGGTTGGATCCAGCTGGTAGAGGGGCTACTAAGGGAGGGCTTTGCCATGGTCTTGTCTGTAAAAGGGCTTGAATCGTGGATTGTCGGGAAAGTGCACAACCTCTCGAGATTATTGCAATCAGATCGATTAGCCGAGTTCATGGAAAAGAACATCTTGAGCATCTGAAGGAATGGAACCTTTGAAAGGTCTTTCTCTCTCTCTTTTCCAAACTTAAAGTTTTTATAAACCCCAGGGCGTGAGTAATATCGCCATTGGGTGGGATTTTGGGAACTTGGTGCGTATTATCCAAGTGCTAGGTTGATTTGGGCACTTGGTGAGTAATATCCTCGTGTTCCATTCAACCCCATACTACTTATCAAAGTTTACAAAGTAGGGAAAACTTTTCTCTCTTTTCTTATTACATTGATAAAATTGGCTTTACGCAAATAAACCCCAGAGCCTACTCTTAGCCTTGCATGTAGAGTTAGTCTTGTTCCTCCCTTGGTGTAATTTGCCAATACATTCAAAGTATTGACCCAACTTGTTGGCTGCACGTCTTATGTGCAGAATCCGAAGATTGAAAGGTGCGTAGGGATCGCGGGTCTTCACGCAGCTAGCCTGAGGCGTTGATGGACTCAAGTTTTATTTAGTTTCCGCTGTTTTATTTAATCTAGCTATAATCTATGCAAGTTGTAATAATTATACTCTGGATTATTCGTGTAATAATGACTTGTGTTTTACATGATATTTCATCGACTGTGAGTGCTAGCTATTGATCCAAGGACTAGCATGTTAATCACAGGGACTTAGGATCCTTAACGATCCGAGGTCGCAACAGATGGTATCCGAGCACAAAGTTGCCTGTAGGACGTGACCCCTAGGATTGGAAACCACCTTTACCATGTGTGTTATGCTTTCTATATTCTTCTAAGTTATTTGTACTCTCCTAGTATTTCTCTTCTTTATCACCTTGTGTCTAATTTTCTCTCTCAACCTAAAGATGACGGCCTTCTACTACGACACCGCCGAAGACATCAAGTGCCTGCGTTTCGGGGAGTGCCTTCTAGACATCATCAAGACACTGCAGTTACCCATGCCATCAATCAAGGGAGGCGAGTTGAGGAAGATGCACAAGGAAGGATGCTGGGCAATTGAAGTCATCCAACCAGGGCGCAGTCGGATAGAACCCAAGACAGAGGCCATTGTACTCAACGTCACCAGCAACTCCAAGTAGAAAGGACTTAGCATTTGCTTGCAGGAGCTGATTGGACGCCTTTGCAGACGCCACCATGAAGAGGTTGAAGGCAACTACATCAAACTCTTTGGAAGACGTGATGAGAAGGGAGTCCCAATCGAGTTGACCCCGGAGGAAAGGAAGACATGCAAGCGTCGAATAATCCAATATCAAGACTTGGAGTTCCACATGAATGACCTTCAGAAGGGGAGCTGCCTTGAGATCGTGAGGAATGACGAGCTCTGTGCCCTAGTGAAGGAAAAGGACGAGAAGATCGAAGAGCTGGAAGAGAAGATCAAGTCCCTAGGAGGGGAACTCACCGCCCAAGACAAGAGGTTCGCTAATCAAGAGAAGAGGGTGCAAGATAAGAACAAGAGGATTAGGGAGCAAAGTCTAGTGCTCGCAAAGAACGAGATGGAGTTCAAGAACCTTGCCATCATGATAAAGGACTGCGAGCGGCTAAGAGGGGCTTGGAGGAGAAGATCACGCCCGTGACTATGGGGTCAAGTTTGATCAAGATGCTACAGAAGGAGAAGAAGGAACTCCAAGCGAAGCTGGAAGCTGCTACCCAGGAATTGCAAGAGGTGAAGGAACTTCAAGGAAGACTCGAAGCTGCGACACCGGAGCCACAGGAGATGAAGGAACTTCAAGAGAAGCTTAAAGCCACGACAAGGGACATGGAGCTATACAAGTCACTACTGGAAAAGGAATGCTTCATCATTGAGGATGAGGAAGTGGATGATGAGTAGAGTAGTTGGACCACCATTAGTTCTATAGTCTAACGTTATTCGCGATTGTAATGAGTACCAAAAATCTTATATTGGTTGGTTAAACCTGGTTGAGTGTGTGGATTTTTGTGCTATGTGTTCCTTGCTTTCTCGTGTGTTTTCTTGTTTGCATAAGGGTAGGAGTTTATTCCTTAGACTTTCTATCTATTTCTTAACTTGCCTCTCAAACCCTCCAGATGGCGAGATGTGGAAACAACAATAACAACATGCCCCCAGAGATAGCAGAACTTCTGAACACTCAGAATCAGCTGATCCAACTCCTCACTCAAAACATGCAAAACAACAACAACAACCCGCCGCCTCCGCCACCTCCACCGCCCCAACAGGATCGCTTTACTCGATTCCTGAGGTTGAACCCTCCAACCTTATCAAGCAGTGCTGAGCCAATTGTGGCAGACGACTGGCTCCGCACCATCAACAAGAAGTTAGACACCGTCCAAGTTGTTGGAGCTGATAGGGTGCGCTTTGCCGCGCACCAACTTGAAGGACCAGCTGCCGAATGGTGGGATAACTACCAGGTCACCCACCCTGATATTGAAGCTATCACCTAGAACCAGTTCGAAGCAGCCTTTCGTACTCATCACGTAGCCGCGGGAGTCATGTCACTTAAGAGACGTGAGTTCCGCGACTTGAAACAACTGCACCGCTCTGTCTCCGAGTATGGGGACCTTTTCAGCAAGCTGGCACGTTATGCACCTGATGATGTATCCACTGATGCCAAGAGACAGGAGGAGTTCTTGAGGGGACTTAATGACGAAATATCTATTCAGCTTGTGGCTCTGAAGTTTGATAGCTATCAGGAACTTCTAGATAGGGCAGTGGTAGTTGAAGCAAAGCAAAGGAGTATAGAGAACCGGAAGAGAAAGTCCACCTCACACAAGCACAACTCTGCCCCATATAAGAAGCATCGCACTTCGTCACCCCCACCCCACAACCATAATGGCCATAACCACAATGGTCATCGTCACGGAGGACATAACCACAATGGCCATAAGCACCGCAATGGAAATGGCAATGGGAAGGATCTGAGTGAAGTGACTTGCTTCAAGTGTAACAAGACAGGGCACTATGCAACTACTTGCCCCGAAAAGGCGAAGAATGGGAATGGCAATGGAAACTGCAACGGACACAACCATAACAATGGTAATGGAAATGGGAAGAAGCCGAACCCGTTCGTCAAAGCCAAAGTGAATCATGTCTCCGTGGAGGATGCTCGTGAGGCACCTGACTCCGTGATCGGTAAGTTCAAGCTTAACTCCACACCTACAGTTGTTCTTTTTGACACTGGTGCATCGCATTCATTCATATCAAGGGTATTTGTGGATAGAGGCAAGACACCTACGGAGACTATTAGTACTCCCCTAAGGGTAAGTTCTCCTGGAGGAGAAATAGTGGCAAACTCTGGATGCCGTGGGTTAGAACTAAGAATTGGGACGCACACCTTTCCCACCAGCCTAGTCGTTCTGGAATCCCAAGGCCTATACATAATTTTGGGCATGAATTGGATGACTGAGTATGAGGGAGTCATAGATTGTGCCAAAAGGACTATCGCACTCACGACTCCATAAAAGAAGAGGATCCGCTTTAAGTCAGCTTTCGCGCTCAAAGGAAGTTTGGTGAACTCTCTTAAGGGGGTTAGTTTGGAGGATGTGCCAATTGTGAAGGAGTATCCAGATGTGTTTCCGGAAGAATTGCCAGGGATGCCGCCCGACCATGACATTGAGTTTCTCATTGACTTGATGCCAGGTACTGGACCAATAGCCAAGAGACCATACAAGAAGGATGTGGATGAGTTGAAGGAACTTAAGAAACAGCTTAGAGAGCAATTGGACAAAGGCTTCATTCAACCAAGTGCGTCATCTTGGGGAGCACCTGTCTTATTCGTGGAGAAGAAGGATAAAACCAAGAGACTAGTCGTAGACTACCGGTCATTGAACGAAGTAACAATCAAGAACAAGTACCCCCTACCCAATATAAATGACCTGTTTGACCAATTAAAGGGAGCTAGTGTGTTCTCTAAGATTGATCTCCGGTCAGGATATTTCCAGCTAAAGATCCGGGAACAGGATGTACCCAAGACAGCCTTCACCACAAGATACGGATTGTACGAGTACACCGTGATGTCATTTGGCTTAACCAATGCCCCAGCATACTTCATGACTATGATGAACAAGGTGTTCATGGAGTACTTGGATAAGTTTATTGTAGTATTCATTGATGACATACTCATATACTCCAAGGAAGAGAAGGAACATGAGAGGCACCTGCGCCTAATCATGGAAAAGTTAAGGGAACACAAGTTATATGCTAAATTTAGCAAATGTGAGTTCTGGTTGAAAGAAGTGGGTTTCCTTGGTCATATTGTATCAGCTAAAGGTGTTGCCGTAGACCCAAGTAAGGTAGCTTCCGTGACAGAATGGGAGTCTCCTAAGAATGTGGGTGATATTAGGAGTTTCTTGGGCCTTGCGGGGTATTACCGAAGATTCATCGAAAACTTTTCCAAGATAGCAAAGCCTATGACAGAGTTGCTGAAGAAAGAGAAGAAGTTCGAATGGACCGAGGCCTGTGAAGCAAGCTTTCAGGAATTAAAGAAGCGTCTAGTAACGGCACCAGTTTTGTGTCTCCCTGACATCCAAAAGGACTTCCAAGTCTATTGCGACGCTTCCCGGCAAGGACTTGGTAGTGTACTGATGCAAGAAGGACAAGTAGTGTCTTACGCCTCTCGGCAACTTAAGAACCATGAGAATAACTACCCCACGCACGATTTGGAACTAGCATCACTTGTGCATGCGCTCAAGGTATGGAGACACTACCTAATGGGCAAACATTATGATGTGTTCACGGATCACAAGAGTCTCAAGTATATCTTCACTCAAAAGGAATTAAGTATGAGGCAACGGAGATGGCTTGAGCTCATCAAGGACTATGACTTGGACCTGCAGTACCATCCTGGAAAGGCTAACGTTGTGGCAGACGCCTTAAGTCGGAAAGTCTATGTAAATGGGCTTACCGTGGGAGAACTACCAAGTGATTTGTGTGAACAATTCAAGGACCTCAGGTTGGAAATAGTTCTGGAGGGATACTTAGCCACTATGGAGATAGTGCCAACACTTCTGGACCAAATCAAAGAGGCCTAGAAGGGGGACAAAGAGTTGGAAGAAATAAGAGCTAATATAGGCAAGGGTAAAGCAAAAGGGTTTCACACGGATGAGCAAGAAACACTTTGGTATGAGAAGCGTCTGTCTGTTCCCGATGACCCTGATATCAGGAAGTTAATCCTTCAGGAAGCTCACGATTCGCCCTACTCAATTCATCCCGGTAATACAAAGATGTACATGGATGTGAAGGATAGATTCTGGTGGAACAACATGAAAAGAGAAATTGCTGAATATATCTCCTTGTGTGACGTATGCAACAGAGTTAAGGCCGAACACCAAAAACCAGCAGGACTGCTGCAGCCTTTACCTGTGCCCGATTGGAAGTGGGACAAGGTAGGCATGGATTTTATCACAGGACTACCGCGGACTCGATATGGGTATGACTCCATCTGGGTAGTGGTCGACCACTTCACAAAAGTGGCCCACTTTATTCCCGTAAATACCACCTATACAAGTGCTAAACTTGCCAAGATTTATATGTCAAAAATCGTAAGTCTTCACGGAGTGCCCAAGGGGATTGTTTCTGATAGAGGTACCCAATTCACCTCTAAGTTTTGGCGACAGCTACACGAGTCTCTAGGGACGCGACTAGAGTTTAGTACTGCCTTCCACCCACAAACAGATGGACAAACAGAAAGAGTTAATCAGATCTTGGAGGACATGTTAAGAGCCTGTGCGCTAGACTATGGGTCTAGTTGGGATGATAACTTGCCATATGCGAATTCTCATACAATAACAGCTACCAATCTAGCATCAAGATGGCTCCATTTGAAGTTCTCTATGGTAGAAAGTGTAGGACTCCGCTGCTATGAAGTGGGGTTGGAGAACATAGTCTGTTTGGACCTGAACTGATCAAGGATGCCGAAGAAAAGGTGAGACAGATTCAAGACAGGTTAAAGATAGCCCAATACCGACAAAAGAGTTATGCTGATTCCAAGTGCAGGGATGTGACTTATGAAGTGGGAAACCGTGCGTATCTCCGAGTTTCACCACTACGAGGAGTTAAGAGATTCGGAATTAAGGGTAAGTTAGCACCCCGATTTATAGGGCCCTACAAAATCTTGGGTCGCAGAGGGGAAGTTGCCTATCAGTTGGAATTGCCCGAAATGTTAACAGTTCACGATGTTTTCCATGTGTCGCAACTAAAGAAGTGTCACCCAGAAATGGCTGAAACCCCACTAAATGATACAGTTCCATTGGAAGAAGTTCAATTGGATAACGATCTCACCTATGAGGAAAAGCCCACCAGGATCCTGGAAACAGCCGAGAGAGTTACTCGTACCAAGACTATCAGATTCTGCAAAGTTCAATGGAATCACCATTCCGAGGAAGAGGCCACATGGGAACGTGAAGAAGATCTGAAGAAAGAACACCCACACCTATTTGCTAACCAACCTGAATCTCGGGGACGAGATTCTTCTTAAGGGGGGTAGGTTTGTAACATACCAAATTTTGTAGATTCAGATGTTACTAGTAAGCATGCATCATATCACTGCATCTAGCATCGCATATCGAAAAATTTGCATCAGGTTTTTCTCAAACCCCATAGTCAGTTATGGACAAAAGGGGGGTAAAACCTTTTTAACCACCAAAACCTTTGCAAAAGTGTTATTTTATAATCCTATCCTAACCCTCTTCTTTTTACAAAATTTTAGAAACAAGTTTCGTCTAATTCGGAGTCTGTTTGCAAAAGTTATCGAATAAATAGCTATTCAGAAATTATTAAAAGAATAAAAAAACTAAACTAACTGGGCCGGCGAGCCAGCACGGGGCTATCTGCCGCACGCCCGGCCGGGTGGGCGACACGCAGCCGCCAGCGGCCCAGCCCGCCAGCCGCCCGCGCCCGCCAGCCGCCCGCGTCCGCCAGCAGCCCGCCAGCCGCCCACGTCCGCCAGCAGCCGCTGACAGGCGGGGCCCGCCTGTCAGCCGCCTCCCCGCCGAATCCGGCTCGGCCCCGTCCGCCGCCGCCGCTAGCGCGCAACCGCCGCCGCCGATTCCGGTGCGGACTCCAAGACGTCCGCGCCAAGCCTCCGCCTATAAAAGCCGGGCACGCCCCCCAGTCAACCCTAGCCCTTTCTTCTGCTGCTACCGCCGCCGAGCCGCCGCCGATTGCTCACCGGAGCGCGCCGCCGTCCGCCGCCAGCAGCCGTCGCCCGCCGTCGCCTCGGGAGGAGAAGGTCGCCGCCGCCCCCGGGAACGCGACCGCGACGAGGAGCCGGCCCCCGTCGTCTAGCTCGCCGGGCCGGAGGAGCATCTCCGCCGCTGCCGACCGTCGCCGGAGGAGCGCCGCCGCCCGCCAGTCGCCGCCGCCGGTAAGCGCCGCCCCCCCCCCTCGCCCACCGTTGGATCTAGATCCAACGGCCCAGATCCGCCGACGCCCGCGGGCCAACCGCGTCGCGCCGCGTGGCAGTGCCACGTCGACGCCGCGTCGCCCCCTCGTCACGTCACGCGCACCCCGCTGGCCCACTCACGTGGCGCCACGTGTCGTCGCGTCGCTGGCCCTTTCTCCTTTTTTTTATATAGGCAAAAATAGCTGAAATCTTGTAAAATTCATAGTAATTCAAATAATAGTCCAAAATTTGCGTATAATATACTGTTGGATTCATATTTTCGAGTAGAACACAGATCTACAATAATATTACTGTTTTGCCACAGCAATCTTGCAGTAGAATTAAAAGTCTAGATTGGAGTATTTTAATTCTAGAAAACTATCCGTAGCTCCGTTTTAGTTGATTCTTGTTGCGTTGGCTTTGTATCGTCGAGATCTTCTGTAGAAAATTGTCATATCTTTCTTAGGGTGTTTAGATCTGTTTAGAGATAGATTATAGCTATAGATCTAGTTTCAAGCCTGGTTAATTAGGGTTTAACCCAAAATACTTAAAATCTGTGGGAAATCTTTCCTAATGACATCCCCAACTCAACAACACCCCTGGTTAAAACCCTTGGTCAAAATCAAATCCACTCTTGCAATTTTACCATGTTGCATGCATATTTGACTTCGTGGATTGTTTTGTGCAAATCGTGATTGAATCCATGTTTGTTTCGTTAGATTGCTCGGAGTGCGCTGAGGAGTTTTGTTGTGTAGATTGCTGCTCGGATCAAGGCAAGTTACACCACTTGTTCATATTAATGTCCCAGTTTTTGAGTATGCATGTTTTACTCTTCAAATTCTGTAGTATGCATGCGTAGGTTTTTGGTAGAATTTCTTAGTATTATTTTGCAAGTACGGTTTTGTAGTATGCCATGAGTAGCTCTATGCTTAGGATTTTCTATCCCAATAGGTTACCCTGTTTTTCTAAGTTATCCTTGCTATGCTATATACTTATATATATCAAATACCGTTGGGAGGGTTCGAAAGACTCAAAAAATTTCTAAGTACGATAGCTCTCCCAAGCAAACTTTTCTTCTGCAAACCCCCTTCAAAATAAAACTAAGTTTTATTCTGGGCGGAATGGTTGTCGGGACAACGAGTGAGATTTTGGTGGAGGACGGCCTCCCAGGAATCAAAGAAGTCTGCGATGTTTCAGAATTCAGAAGCTTCCCGTGCAACCACAATACATATGGGCTCTGTCTTGGCTTAGTACTTAGTGGGAAACCTCACCGGGCTACCAACATTTGGAGGTTCTTGGCACGGTTGGATCCAGCTGGTAGAGGGGCTACTAAGGGAGGGCTTTGCCATGGTCTTGTCTGTAAAAGGGCTTGAATCGTGGATTGTCGGGAAAGTGCACAACCTCTCGAGATTATTGCAATCAGATCGATTAGCCGAGTTCATGGAAAAGAACATCTTGAGCATCTGAAGGAATGGAACCTTTGAAAGGTCTTTCTCTCTCTCTTTTCCAAACTTAAAGTTTTTATAAACCCCAGGGCGTGAGTAATATCGCCATTGGGTGGGATTTTGGGAACTTGGTGCGTATTATCCAAGTGCTAGGTTGATTTGGGCACTTGGTGAGTAATATCCTCGTGTTCCATTCAACCCCATACTACTTATCAAAGTTTACAAAGTAGGGAAAACTTTTCTCTCTTTTCTTATTACATTGATAAAATTGGCTTTACGCAAATAAACCCCAGAGCCTACTCTTAGCCTTGCATGTAGAGTTAGTCTTGTTCCTCCCTTGGTGTAATTTGCCAATACATTCAAAGTATTGACCCAACTTGTTGGCTGCACGTCTTATGTGCAGAATCCGAAGATTGAAAGGTGCGTAGGGATCGCGGGTCTTCACGCAGCTAGCCTGAGGCGTTGATGGACTCAAGATTTATTTAGTTTCCGCTGTTTTATTTAAGCTAGCTATAATCTATGCAAGTTGTAAGAATTATACTCTGGATTATTCGTGTAATAATGACTTGTGTTTTACATGATATTTCATCGACTGTGAGTGCTAGCTATTGATCCAGGGACTAGCATGTTAATCACAGGGACTTAGGATCCTTAACGATCCGAGGTCGCAACATCGGGTTTTCCTCAATTCCTCTCACAGAGATGAGGTACCCGAGTAGTTGCCCAGATGGTACACCAAAGGCGCATTTGTCCGGATTGAGATTGACCGGGTAGCGGCCGAGGTTGGCGAAGGTTTCGCGTAAATCGTCGATTAGGGAGGCTTCCTCCTTGGTTTTGATTACTATGTCGTCGACATAGAGTTGGATGTTGCGACCAAGCTGATCCTTGAGGCAAGCCTGCATGCACTGCTGGTAGGTGGCTCCTGCGTTTTTTAGCCCAAAAGGCATTGTGTTGTAGCAGAACACACCGAAGGGCGTGGTAAACACTATTTTTTCTTGATCTTCCTCCTTCATTCGGATCTGATTATAGCCTGAGTAGGCGTCGAGGAAGCAGAGGCGCTCACATCCCACAGTGGAGTCGATGATCTGGTCGATTCGCGGCAGCGGGAAGTGATCCTTTGGATAGTGCTTATTTAAAGAGGTGAAGTCCACGCACATCCGCAGGATATCCGTGTCCTTTTTTGGTACTAGCACCTTGTTGGCGAGCCAAGTGCTTTCCTTGATCTCGCGTATGAATTTGGCGTCGAGGAGTCTGTTGATCTCCATTCCGACTGCCTTTTCTCTTGTCTTAGATAATCAGCAGATTGTTTGCTTGACTGGCCTTGCGTATGGTTTGATGTTGAGTGCGTGCTCGACGAATTCCCTGGGAACTCCTGGCATGTCCGCAGGACACCAGGCGAAAATTTCCCAGTGCTCACGGAGGAATTCGACGAGCGCGAGTTCCTATGCGGGACTCAAGTTGTTGGCGATGAGGGCCGTCTTGGCGGGATCCGATGGGTGGACCTGAACTTTCTTCGTGTGCACCGATGAGTCGAAGGACAGGTCGGGTGAACTTGGCCGGCTCAGAGGAGGCAGACTGTTGTCTGTCGACTCCTTCAGTCTCGCGAGTTCTTCCTGCATGCCGAAGGACTGGGAGATTATGTTGAATTTCCTGTCGCAACTGTCAGACCTCTCGAAGCTCCCGTTGACTATGATGACGCCATTGGGACCCGACATTTTCATCTGCAGGTAGGCGTAGTGTGGCACTGCCATGAACCTAGAGAACGCGACACGTCCGAGGATGCAGTGGTACTGTGAGGGCCAGTCGACGACCTCAAAGTCGATGCGCTCGCGCCGAAAGTTTTTCAGCATGCCGAAGATGACCTCGAGGTTGATTTTTCCAAGGGGATACATGCCCTTACCTCGGACGATGTCGTGGAATGTTGTGTGTGAGGCTTCTAAGCAGCTTAGAGGGATCCTCATTGCTCGCAAGGTACTCGCGAATATAAGGTTGATGCCGCTTCCGCCGTCCATGAAGACGCGACTCATGTCGAAGCCTCCAATTTGTGCCTCGAGAACGAGGGGATAGTGACCTGGACGAGGTACTTGGGGCGGATGGTCGCGTTTATCGAAGGTGATGCAGGACTCACTTCTGCTTAGGTACTCAGTGGTAGATGGTGGCGAGTGTGTGGCCAAGTTGACTTGGCGAGTGATGGCCTACTCCACCCGATTCGAGGGGCGTCCCTTTTGGATCATCATGGTGCCCATGGCCCATGGGTATGGCTCGCCTCTCTGGTGCTGGTCCGGTGTAGCTCCATTTGGGGGCGGTCCAGGTGGTGGTGGCGGAGCTCCATGTGCCACGGCGCCTGGGGCAGCCCCGTAGCCCCTTTGACTGCGTTGCGATTTGGGGGCAGTCCTTGAGGAGGTGGCTAGATTTCTTTTTGCCGTCATGCTTGTCGATGTAGAAGTGTACGGTGCATGGACCAGACAACTTGTCTTCACTGGATGTTGCGGGTGCCTCATCGCGATTGCGGTGTTGCCACACTTGCGTGGTTTTCCCGAAGTCGTGGTATCCTCCGCTGCGGTAGCCGCTGTTGCGGTTATCGTCGCGCCTGTCGGCGTAGCCGGCTGTGACCATGTTGACGTCGTCGCGATCATCGTAGATGCGCATGCGGCGTTTGCCTCGGCGGTCGCGCCTGCAGTCGAGCTCCGCCTCGTCGTCGAAGTGAACGCGATTTTTCACCGAATCCTCTCCATCTGCCTAGCGATTCACGATTTCCATCAAGTGGTCGATGGTTTTGGGCTTTGAGCGGCCCAGATCCTCCCTGAGCTCTATGCGACGCACGCCGCCGTTGAATGCGTCAACCGCGCGATCCTCCGAGATGTTCTCTGCGGAGTTCTTGATGATGGACCACCTTTGGATGTAGGAGCATAGCGATTCGCCTGATCTTTGCTGGCAGCATCTCAGCTCTTCGATTGATGCAGGTCGCGTGTATGTGCCCTTGAAGTTGCGCACAAAGCTATAAACCAGCTCATCCCAACATGAAGGAATATGCCCTGAGAGGCAATAATAAAGTTGTTATTATGTATTGCTTGTATATGATACATGTTTATTTTGCATGCTATAATTGTATTGATCGGAAACATCAGTACATGTGTGTTTAATAAACAAAAAGGGTTCCTAGTCATGCCTCTCTTATTGACTAGCTTGTTGATTAACAAGATGATCAAGGTTTCCTGATCATGGTCATTGGATGTTGTTAATAACAAGGTCACAACATTTGTGAAATGATGTGATGAACATTCATCCGAAGTATAGAATTACGATCAAGTCATTATGTTTATATTGCTATAACATCATATGAAGTAATCTTTATCCTTAGACCATGAGATCATGTTAATTGCTAACACCTAAAGAGTATCTTGATAACATCAAACGTCACACCGTAACAGGGTGACTATAAAGATGGTTTCAGTGCTACGAAGGTGTTATGTTGAGGCTCATGGATCAAGAGTAGAATTTGTCAATCCCGATGATGGATAGATATACTCTGGACCCTCTCAGTGATATCACATTAAGATAGCTTGAAAGCAAGTGATGTGATCACTAGAATGTTGTATCATGGGAACGAGAAAAGAGTGCATGTCGGTAACGAGATCAAACTAGGTATTTGGATACCGATGATCGAATCTCGGACATGTATTATATCATGAGACAAATGGATTAAATTACAAGCGTTAAAGGTTCTCACGATCACAGCAGTCATCGTTGAATATGCAAGAGTCAGTATGGATCTCCAGGTCCCGCTTCTGATTATGGATCTGAGAGGAGTCTCCATCATGTCTGCATTATTCGCGAACCATAGGGTGACACACTTAAGAGTTACCGGACACTAGTTTGGAGCACATATGTTTCAGACAAAAGAATTGCAAAGCACAGGAATTGTTTCGATAGAAACCAGAATTGTTTCGGGTGAAATTGCAGAAAGTGGTTCTGCATGTGATATTGAAATATTGCAAGGGGTTATATGTGAATGTTTATTAATTAAAGTAATTAACAAAATTCTGAATAAATTTAATAAAAGAGTTTTATTAAATGAAAGAGCATTAAACTTAGAGATTTTAATGCATTTAAAGTGGAGACTTTAAAAGGGAATGTGAAGAGGCATTTTAATGTGGAGGGAGTTACCACCACATGAATGGAGGAGGTGAGGGGTCACCTCCATGAGGCGCCGGCCATGGAGGGGGTACCCCCGATCCTCCTATAAAAGGACCCCCTCTTCCTCCTTCTTCCTCACACCTCCTCGTGAAGGATCTCTCCCCCCCTCTAGAATTATTCCCCCATGGTCTCGGATTAACGAGGTACATGTTCCCAGTGGATTTTCTTCTGGAAGGAGTTGCTGCTTCCGCTGCATCATTGGAGCGAGTAGGTGGAGGTTGTCTGGTGGCTTGAACGTGTGTGCGAGGACGGATGCGCTGATGATTTGTGGCGCTCGGACTTCCACACGATCTTGAGATCGGCAAGTGTACGACTACACCAACCACGAGTTCCTACTCGTTAACAAAACTCATTTTCTTCGAGGGTAAGTTCTCGATGGATGTATGTCCACCCGTTGCTCTGTACCTAGTAGATAGATCTTGGCGTACAATTCTCATCGTAGGAAATTTGTTTGTTTTCTATGCTGCGGACCAAACAGTGGTATCAGAGCCTGATATATGCGTAGGTGCTTTGCACGGGTAGTACACATATGTTTATATGTGGGCGATGATGATTATGTTATTGCATCTTCTATGTATTTTGGATATTGGTGGCATAGTGGGATGAAGCGGCCCGGACCAACCTTACATGTCATCGTACATGAGACAGGTTCCACGACTGACATGCAACTAGTTTTGCATAAGTGGCTGCCAGGTGTATGTCTCTCCTACTATAGTCAATATCTGATCTACAACGATTTTCTAATAACTTGGTTATCCTCGTTGTGGTTCATGTTCGTAGGTAAGACTAGTTCTATCTCCGAAAGCCCTAAGCCACGTAAAACTTGCAATTCATAAATTAGAGGCGTCTAGTTTAGATCGTTGCTGGACTAGTGTCTTGATATGGTATTGTTGTAAGTAGATGTATGATAGATACTCTGACAACACACTCAACGTGTAAGTTCCATAGACCTTGGCCTTACACACAAAGGAATGATATAGATCATACCACGATGCAAATGATAGAGATCAAATCCATGGACCATATCAGCTAACTTTACACGTTAGATGTTAGCACCTTATACTGCTAGTTTGGCGCATTTGGTAGCATTGTAAGATGATCCCTCATTTAGATATCAAGATAAAATGTGTTCTTGCTTAAGTATGCACCGTTCTATGGATCGTGTTTCGAGACATCACGTGATGATCGCGTGTACTAGACTCTACGCTTTCATACAACGGGTGTAAGATAGTTTTACACACGTGAGTACTAAGGTTCTTACTTGGCGAGCCTAGCATGTACAGACGTGTCCTCGGAACACGGACCGAAAGGTTAAGCATGAGTCATATAGTTGATATGATTCCCATATAGATGCTCGCCTTTGAAGCTACACCGACTCACGTGATGATCGGACTTGGTGTAGTGGATTTGGTTCATGTAATCACCAAAAAGACACGAGGGATGTCGTTTTTGAGTGGGAGTTCATTAGTAATTTGGATTAGTTGAACTCACTCTATCATAAACTTAGTGTAAATAAACTTTACAAATTCTGTTGTAGATGGCACCACCTGCTTTTAATTTCAATGTGTTCATGGAGAATGAGAAACTTGCTGCGAATGGTAGAAACTTCACCAACTGGGCTATGAATTTGAGGATTCTCCTCACTGCTGCACAAATACAATATGTGCTAGAGGCGCCGCTAGGCCCCCCACCAGCTCCTGATGCCCTTGACGAGGAAAAGAATGTCTATATAACTCGCCAGGAGGACCACAACTTAGTTCATTGCGGCATACTGTATGGGCTAGAGCCAGAACTTCGAAATCGTTTCGAAAATGGCAATGCCTTTGATACCATGGGAGAATTGAAAATGATTTTCGATACCCATGCTGCCGTAGAGAGTTATAATGCTTCTGAAAAGTTCTTTAGCAGCACGATGGAGGAGAACACCTTCGTTAGTGAGCACGTACTCAAAATGTCTAGGTACGCCGATAAGCTTGTGTCCTTGGGAATAACGATTCCCATTGACTTAGGCATACATCGTGTTCTCCAATCTCTGTCACCTAGCTACAAGAGCTTCGTGATGAACTATAATATGCAGGGCATGAAGAAGTCTCTTCCTGAGCTTCTGTGAATGCTTAAGACTGCAGAAGTGGAGATTAGGAAAGAACATCAAGTGTTGATGATCAATAAGACCACCGGTTTCAAGAAGGACAAGAAAGGCAAGCACAAGGGAAAGAAGGGTGGCAAATATGTTGTCGCACCTGAAAAGAAACCCTGAGCTGGCCCTAAGTCTAACACCGAGTGTTACTATTGCAAGGGGACTGGCCATTGGAAGCGCAATTGCCCCAAGTATTTGGCGGACAAGAAGGCCGGCAAGGCAAACAAAGGTATATGTGACATACATGTTGTTGATGTGTACTTGACTAGTACTCGCAGTAGCACCTGGGTATTGTATACGAGATCGGTTGCTAATACAAGTAACTCGATTCAGGGGCTGTGGAACAAGCGACAACTAGCAAGGGATGAGGGCACGATGCGGGTCGGCAATGGATCAACAATTGATGTGATCGCCGTCGGAACGCTGCCTCTCCATGTGCCATCGGGATTAGTGATAAATCTAAATAATTGTTATTTGGTTCCTGCACTGAGCATGAACATTGTATCTGGATCATGTTTGATGCAAAGTGGTTATTCATTTAAGTCTGAAAAGAATGATTGTTCGATTTATATGGATAATATCTTTTATGGTCATGCACCTATGTTGAATGGTTTATTTCTGTTGGATCTCGAGAGTAATATTACGCATATTCATAATGTTGATGCTAAAAAGATTAAACTTGATGATGATATATCTACATATATGTGGCATTGCCGTCTAGGTCATATTAGCGTTAAACGCATGAAGAAACTCCATTCTGATGGACTTTTGGAATCACTTGATTTTGAATAATTTGATACATGTGAGCCATGCCTTATGGGCAAGATGACTAGAACGCCGTTTTCCGGTTCAATGGAACGGGTGACAAATTTATTGGAAATCATACATACTGATGTGTGTGGACCAATGAGTGTGTCGGCTCGAGGTGGATATCGTTATTTTGTTACTTTCACGGATGATTTGAATGGATACAGGTATATCTATTTGATGAAACATAAATCTGAAACCTTTGAAAAGTTCAAAGAATTTCAGAATAAAGTGGAAAATCATCGTCACAGAAAGATCAAATTTCTGCGGTCTGACCGTGGAGGTGAGTATCTAAGTTACGAGTTTAGCACACACATGAAAGAGTGTGGAATAGTTTCACAACTCATGCTTGCCGGAACACCACAACGTAATGGTGTGTCGGAACGTCATAATCGTACTTTATTGGATATGGTTCGATCTATGATGTCTCTGACTGACTTGCCACTGTCCTTTTGGGGTTATGCACTGGAAACCGCTGCATTCACTTTAAATCGGGCACCATCTAAATCCGTTGAAACGACACCATATGAATTATGGTTTGGAAACAAACCTAAGTTGTCATTTCTTAAAGTTTGGGGATGTGATATTTATGTGAAGAAACTTCAGCCACATAAACTCGAACCCAAAGCGAAAAAATGCATCTTCATAGGATACCCTAAGGAAACGATTGGGTATACCTTCTATGACAGATCCAAGGGCAAGGTTTTTGTTGCCAAGAATGGATCCTTTCTTGAGAAGGAGTTTCTCGCGAAAGGTGTGAGTAGTCAGAAGGTAGAAGTCGAATAGGTTATTGAACCTTCTCTTCATGAAATGGCGAGTAGCATAGCACCGGAAATTGTTTCGGAGTTGACTTCACCTAATGAAGAGAGATCTAATGATATTGATCATGAAACTCCGAAAGAGGACAGTACCAAACCTCGCAGGTCAAGTAGGACACGTGCAGCTCCTGAACTGTACGGTAATCCTATTGTGAATTTCATGGTTGATGAAATAGATGACCCTGCGACAGATGAAGAAGCGATAATGAGCACGGATTCCAATAAATGGCTAGAAGCCATGAAATCCGAGATGGAATCCATGTATGAGAACCAGGTTTGGACCTTGGTCAACTTACCTCATGATCGAAAGGCCGTTGAGAATAAATGGATTTTTAAAAGAAAAACTGATGATGATGGTAATGTGACCATCTATAAGACTCGACTTGTCACAAAGGGGTTTCGACAAATTCAAGGAGTTGACTATGATGAGACATTCTCTCCCTTAGCGATGCTTAAGTTGGTTAGGATTATGTTAGCAATTGATGCTAATAAGGTATGCAAACTTCAGCGATCCATCTATGGACTGAAGCAAGCATCCCGGAGTTGGAATCTCCGCTTTGATGAGGTGATCAAAGAGTTTCGATTTGTCCAAACTTATGGAGAGGCTTGTATTTACAAGAAAGTGAGTGGGAGCAATGTGGAATTTCTGATATTATATGTGGACGACATATTATTGATTGGAAATGATATAGATCTTTTAAACAGTGTTAAAAGTTATCTAAACAGCAAATTTTCGATGAAAGACCTTGGTGAAGCGTCATATATATTAGGCATTAAAATCTATAGAGATAGATCAAGGCGCCTAATTGGGCTATCACAGAGTACATACCTTGATAAGATATTAAAGAAGTTTAATATGGACGAAAGTAAGAAGGGGTTCTTACCTATGTTGCAAGGCAAGACATTGTGCAAGACTCAAAGTCCGGCTATGGCGGAAGAAAGAGAGATAATGGATAAGATCCCCTATGCCTCGGCCATAGGCTCTATTATGTATGCCATGCTATGTACAAGACCGGATGTGGCACATGCTATTAGTTTGTGTAGTAGGTACCAATCTGATCCAGGTTCGGAACACTGGATAGCGGTCAAGAACATCCTCAAGTACTTGAGAAGAACTAGGGATATGTTTCTTATATACGGAGGTGAAGAAGAGCTAGTCGATAAGTGTTATGTCGATGCTAGCTTTGACACCGATTCGGATGACTCTAAGTCTCAATCCAGATACGTATTTCTCTTGAACGGAGTAGTCGTTAGTTGGAGGAGTTCCAAACAACCTGTCATGGCTGGATCAACGATGGAGGCGGAATATGTTGCTGCTTCAGAAGCGGCGCGGGAAGCGGTTTGGATGAAAGAGTTCATTACGGAACTAGGTGTGGTTCCTAGTGCATTGGACTCAATGGTGATCTATTGTGACAACAATGGAGCCATAGCCAACACTAAGGAACTAAGGTCTCATAAGAATTCCAAGCATATTATGCGTTGGTTTCACTCCATCCGCGAGCATGTCAATGATGGACATATAAAGATTTGTAAAGTGCACACGGACCTAAATGTAGCAGATCTGTTGACTAAAGTTATCCCTAGGGCAAAACCTGATCAACACCAGAACTCCATAGGTGTTAGATTTATCATTATGTGAACTAGATTATTGTCTCTAGTGCAAGTGGGAGACTGAAGGAAATATGCCCTGAGAGGCAATAATAAAGTTGTTATTATGTATTCCTTGTATATGATAGATGTTTATTTTGCATGCTATAATTGTATTGATCGGAAACATCAATACATGTGTGTTTAATAAAAAAAAGGGTTCCTAGTCATGCCTCTCTCATAGACTAGCTTGTTGATTAAAAGGATGATCAAGGTTTCCTGATCATGGACATTGGATGTTGTTAATAACAAGGTCACAGCATTTGTGAAATGATGTGATGAACATTCATCTGAAGTATAGCATTACGATCAATTCATTATGTTTATATTGCTATAACATCATACGAAGTAATCTTTATCCTTAGACCATGAGATCATGTTAATTGCTAACACCTTAAGAGTACCTTGATAACATCAAACGTCACACTGTAATAGGGTGACTATAAAGATGGGTTCAGTGCTACGAAGGTGTTATGTTGATGCTCATGGATCAAGAGTGGAATTTGTCAATCCCGATGATGGATAGATATACTCTGGGCCCTCAAGGTGATATCACATTGAGATAGCTTGCAAGCAAGTGATGTGATCACTAGAATGTTATATCACGGGAACGAGAAAAGAGTGCATGTCGGTAACGAGATCAAACTAGGTATTTGGATACCGATGATCAAATCTCGGACATGTACTATATCATGAGACAAAGGGATTAAATGACAAGCGTTAAAGGTTCTCACGATCACAGAAGTCGTCGTTGAATATGAAGGAGTCAGTATGGATCTCCAGGTCCCGCTTCTGATTATTGATCCGAGAGGAATCTCAATCATGTCTGCATTATTCGCGAACCGTAGGGTGACACACTTAAGAGTTAACGGACACCATTTTGGAGCACATATGTTTCAGATGAAAGAATGGCAAAGCGCAGGAATTGTTTCAATCAACCGGAATTGTTTCGGGTGAAATTGCAAAAAGTGGTTCTGCATGTGATATTGAAATATTGCAAGGGGTTATATGTGAATGTTTGTTAATTAAAGTAATTAACAAAATTCTGAATATATTTAATAAAAGAGTTTTATTAAATGAGAGAGCATTAAACTTAGAGAATTTTAATGCACTTAAAGTGGAGACTTTAAAAGGGAATGTGAAGAGGCATTTTAATGTGGAGGGAGTTACCACCACATGAATGGAGGAGGTGAGGGGTCACCTCCATGAGGCGCCGGCCATGGAGGGGTACCCCCTCCTCCTATCAAAGGCCCCCCTCTTCCTCCTTCTTCCTCACACCTCCTTGTCAAGGATCTCTCTCCCCCTCTAGAATTATTCCCCCATGGTCTCGGATTAGCGAGATACATGTTCTCGGTGGCTTTTCTTCTGGAAGGAGTTTTTGCTTCTGCTGCATCGCTGGAGAGAGGCGGTGGAGGTTGTCCAGTGGCTTGAACCTGCGTGCGAGGACGGATGCGCTGCTGATTTGCGGCACTCGGACTTCCACACGATCTTGAGATCGGCAAGTGTATGACTACATTAACCACGAGTTCCTACTCGTTAACAAAACTCGTTGTCTTTGAGGGTAAGTTCTCGATGGATGTATGTCCACCCATTGCTCTGTACCTAGTAGGTAGATCTTGGCGTATAGTTCTCATCATAGGAATTTTTTGTTTTCTATGCTGCGGACCCAACACAACTGCGAATGGATCCGCGTGGGAGGTTGTTGAGCCATGCTCGGGCGGCGCCTTGCAGCTGTAGCTGTAAGCATTGCATGGCCATGCTTCGACTGCCGCTGTGGAGCCTGACGGAGGAGATGTGGTCCTCCAGCCAGATCTTCGGGTCCTGCAGGCCGTCGAACTTTGGGTTCTCCGAAGGGAGTTTAAACCCTTTGGGCATTCGCCTTTGCCTGATGGCTCTGCTGAAGCATCTAGCGCCGCGGAGCTCCACGTCCTCGTCTTCTGAATCTGTTAATCAGGCACGTCGCGCCCTTGACTTGTCGATCTTGCGCTGTGTGATGTCATCACGCGCGTCGTAGTCGTGGTCGTGTCGCCGTGAGCGGCGACGTCGAGACAAGTCGTGACTGTCATCCCTGGATGAGGGTGAGGAGTAGCGCTTTGCTAGTGCTTTGCCTTTTTTCGGCTCTGGTGTTGGCTCCTTATCGAGAGCAGCCTCGATTAGTCCCAAGCCCGTGATCGTAGATCGGTGCATAGCGGCTCGGGGATCTCTAGCTGGTGGCTGGTTGTTGAGGAGGTACATGGTGGCTGTTGTCACCATGGCCTGCGGCGTCCTGGGGACCACGTTGCCCCGTGTATCGACTGCCATAGAGCTGAAGTCGAGGACCTTTGCAGCTTCTATGCGTTCTTGCTCGGTGAGATGGGCCATCCGGAATCGCCTTTTGTTTACGATGTACTCATTTCCCTTTGAGGAGGATCCTCCGTGGGAGGAGAGCCCAGCACGTCGAAGACTTGACTCAACTGCCGCCCTTTTGCGTGCTTCGAGTTGCGCGATTGTTTGCGCTTGGCGCTTGAATTCCTCCTTCAGGAGCCAATGGTAGCCCATCAGAAGCTCTTGTGAGTAGCCGAAGGGTAGAGGATTGCCCCGTAGAGCCTCGCGGCAGCGAGCCTATTCGAGGTCATTGAGCCTAACCATGACGCGTTCGCCAGTTTGCTCGTTTATTATAGTTGGAGGTTTGATTGCCCCTCCATTGTTGGCGGGAGCACCGTTTGGCGGTGGTCCGCCATTCGGCGGTGGTCCACCATTATGTATGCCGTCCTGGCCTCCGTTGCCCGTGTTATCACGATTGGCAGAGGAGACGCCCGCATTGATGACGGCGCACATGAAGTGATTGGGGAGGCTGTTGCTCCCGCAACTTTCAGATCCGGAGCCGTAGGCCTCGTCCTCAGTTGCCAGATCACTAAGATCGGATTCGCGACTGCTGTCCCTGTCCGTACTCCGAGCTGCTGTCGGGGCATTTTGCTCGCTGAGGGTGCCGATCGACGGAGGGAACCACGATGCTGGAACAATCGACAGTATTGTGGGCTGGTCAGGCAGGCGAAGCGTGCCCATCTGACCAACTTTGAAGCGGAAGCTCCCGATCGCCATGCTGATTCCCTCGCCCACGGACTCGAAAGCCGGGCGAGTGGCTGGGGTGTGGATGGTGAAGTCGAACGCGCCGAAGAGCTGGCGAATCTCCACTGTTGCGGTGTTGTAGATCGTGGTTGATGGGGCTGAAGAAGCCACAACATCAGCACTCCCAATTCCCATAGACGGCGCCAATTGACGAGAGTTTAACTCATCAATGCCCATTGTTATGGACTTGGGTTTTTGAGAAGGAGGGAGCGCTGGATACATCTATCAGCTAGCAAACAAGCACATAGGGGACTCGAAGATTTACCCAGGTTTAGGCCTCGTAGAGGTCCCTACTCCTTCTTGTCTGCTCGTGGAATTATCAAAGGAATCGAAGATTACAATGGTGCGCAGATGCAATCTCGCGAGGGTTGTGGAAACTAGGGTTGCGTGTGTCCTCCTCGCCGCCCCCTCCAGCCTTTATATAGATAGGCTAGGTCTCGGGTAGCAGATCGAGTCGGTTACATGTTAGGGTTTTCCCCTTTGAACTTTCTATCTTTAGCTTCTTCTTGTTCTTCAAGGAATCGAGAGTCCGTAGGTTACTCGAGTTCTTCATTTGGGCCTTGGCGACACCGTGGGCCTCTACGTATTCAGGCCATATATACCAAGCTAGAGTACCTGTAGGGTATACCCATGTCACCTATCGAAGGAACTAAAAGACATCCGGAAAAATCTACTGTGCATAATTCAATCTGATGAATCAAATGACTGCTATAAGAAAAAATCCCACGGAAAAACTATGATTCATACAGTTCATAGAGTCTAAAATAACTACTCATATTTTCATTTAAACGAAACACTACCTATGTCCATTCAGTATAGTAGCTTGGGCACATGAGTAATTAATCCAGTACACTACATATGAAGGAATAATTACCAGGATGCAGAGGATCCCAAACATGAACGTTGCCATAATGAAATATGGAGAACACCAGTCCGCCCTGGGTAATTCCATCATTGTAACTGTAAGGGTTTAGGGTGTGGTTCAGAGGAAGTGGAAGAACTGTCCATGCATCATCACTTCCCTGGAGGATGGCAATACTGATGTTGAATACTTCAACAAGCGAGAAATCTTTATATCTCCCAACAGTGTGGGTACTTGGCAAATAGGAATCTTCTGCATTACAGCTGGAAGATTATTATCCAACAAGAACGTGGTTGGCTGGTCGGTTGCTTGGAACGACAATGCTAGGAGAGGAATCTTGCAATTAGTGTACATGTTGCTAAGATCCAACTTGCCTCTGAAGCCAGCCGTGGCAATCCAATCTCCATTGGCGCCTACCCACTGCCTAGAAGTATAGCCTGGTACCATAGCATCGGAGGAGAACCTGTCCAACGGAGACAGCTTGCACGGGAGGCTATCAATTTTAAACTAATGCAATACATCTAGCGGTCCCTTTGTCAGGGGAATGAAGAACACATGGGAGGCCAAATGTCATTGAAGCATCCAGAGTTGCACTAGCTTTCGTAGATTTAAGAAAAAAATTGGACGAATTGATTAGGGTGATGACGTCGCATCGGGTTATGAGTTCTTCAAAGGGGCCTTCAGTAAACACGTCGTGAAAAATCTTAGAATCATGCTCATTGTTCTTGCTTATTGACGCCATCGCAAGGTAGTGTCTAAATTTCATTGATTGGGGTTTCAGAAGAGAGGGGGAATCGATGGTGGCAACTGCCTAAGCGATATGAGGAAGAGAATCCGAAAGCGGCATTGGCGGTAGCAGCGGCGCGTGGTCCGGAAGGGGAAGATGCCGAGAAGAGAAGGGGAAGACACCCTAGAGGGGGCAGGGGAATAGGCAAGGGGGGAAAGTTGGATTAATCAATATGAGTGTGTGCTCCTCAGCTGCATTTCGAAGAGGCAGTGACCCACCGACTCGCTACTCTCTAGTAGTAGTAGATGTCTAGACGGTCGGAGTAGTTAATTTGGAGGAGACTGTGACCGGCCTGACTCCCTAGTACTAGACGCCTAGGGTACGGGTTGTATTGTAATTCGGAAATCCGAGCTCTGTATTTTTATTTTACTTGCATGGACGAGCTCGGTATTTCTTTTTTTCATGGAATGAGATCTATATTAGGGCATCACCTATGTATGTGGAAAAACTTGTCAATAAGATGGGTCCCACATACTACACCATAAGCTAATTCATTGCACCATAATGTGTGTAGACAAACTTGACCATAATCTAGGACCCACATTTAAGAGCTAACGACACCCATCCTTTTGACTGAAATTAGTTTTATATTGCTATGTGTACTCACTATAAGAAAAGTTGGCTTTTACAATAGACACTTTTCGTGGTTGAAGGCCCATTTTTCGTGGCTAAAAAGTCTTCTACGACGGATGCCCATCGTGGTAAAAGCCCCGTCACAAATGAATCTACCACATGTTTTTTCCTGGCCGTGGCAGATCGCACCATTTAGCCAGAAAATGTGTTCTGTCATAGATCTGTTCGCCAGCCGCGTTGACTGCTGACGTCATGCAAAATTCCATGTTGCAAACACCGTTAACGCCAATTATCGCCGTTAACGGCCACAGAAACTGTGGTAGAAGCCAGGCCCAGCCAAGGCCTGCTAATAATTAAGTGGGTCGGCCCATAAGGGGAGCCCAATAAGATTATGGCCCATTATTGTTTCGTCCTGCACTGTTTGAAATGGGCCCAAAAGAAACAACCAACAGTGGCCCGAGAAGTCAGGCCCGTTACTGTTATGGCCTACAGAAGCCCACACTTTTCGAATATTGTGCGACCCGTTAAAAGCCTGAGTTAAGTAGGCCCGATACTGTTAAGGCCCATGGTCAGCATGTCACTGTTCGCACAGCTCGTCCTGGGCCGCCTATGAATGACCCACTTTTGAGAAGGTCCGATACTATTCTGGACTTTTACTATTCTAGCTCGTTACTGTTCTGGGCGTCTACTATTCATGTCCGTTACTATTGTGGTCCTTTACTGTTCTGGCCCGTTACTGTGCTAGTTGTCGTTGTTCTGGCCTGCTACTGTTCATTCCTGTTACTGTTCTGGCCTGTTGCTTTTCTGGTCCGTTACTGTTCTGGCCTGTTACTGTGCTGGGTTGCTACTTTTTTGGTCTGCTGGTGTTTTGGCCTTCTACTATTTTGTCCTATTACTATTTTAGACTATTACTGTCCTGGCCTGTTACTGTTCTGGCATGCTACTGTTCTGGCCTACTACTGATTTGGCATGTTACTATTTTGGCTTGTTACTATTTTCGTATGTTACTGTTTTGTCCTGTTACCATTGTTGTTTCTGTAATTCTAAAGGCCATGCAAATATCATAAAAGGAGTATAATTAGCGATCATCTTTTACTGTTCATGGAAGGCGCAATAAAAGAAGGGAAAATAGCAAAACCCTATACAGTTACCTGATCGACCTGTCTAGCGCAGTTATGGTACCGCCATTCGTGGACGGCGTCAACTAAATGCCTACATGGCCTATGCGAGTTATCTAGATATTACATCAGCTGCAAACTTCTTAAAAATTATTACATAATATGAACAAAAGGGAAATAAAATTCAGCATTTCAGTTGCCAATCAAGTTATAGCAGAGTCCTCAGTTTGCTTTCTCAATCCACCAACTGCATCTCCCTTTGAGTGTGACAACTACATTGGAAAACCACCTTGAGACATGATCTTGTAGTCCCCTCTTTGGTGGCGATAGCAATAATTGCAGTCTGAAACTAACTAATAACAAGTTAATACAGCAAACAAGACAAACTACTCATAGTTAAGAATGAACCAGATAGGAATTATACTACATAATACATGTAGAGCAGGAACGCAAACCATGAATTAACTATATAGTAGAGGATAGTTATGTCGTTGCTTAGGACGAACCAGAACCAGATACGAGATATAATGGTGTGGCTTGTGAACCTGTAGAACTGGACAAACAAACATTAGACAAGTATGCCAACAATGAAATGAGAAATCAAACAAAGTGTTTCTTAGAATTTCAGTATAAACTAGCCAGATCATTTCAGCAAATATATATGGAACCAGTGGTATTTCCTGGAATGCAAGAGTCGTTGGGTGACTTGGAATTTGCGGTGAGCTACACAATGGCATGCAGTTACTATCGTAGCTAAGAATGAACCACATAGAAAATATAAACACGGCATACCAGAACTTGTGAGCATGAATAGAAAACACGAATTAACTATATAGTAAAGAATAATTATGCCATTGATTAGGACGAACCAGCACCAGATACATAAAATATATAATGGCATCACTGGTGGACCTGTAGGCTGTGCAAACCAACATGTTTAGTGTTGACTTTTTGAGCTCTACGCAAAGAAAAAGAAAATAGTCAGTGTTGCAGCTTTTGAAGAACTAAATGGCAACAACAAAATTATAATCGAACTAGTACAAAGAGTTTGAACGGGTACTACAGGATAGCAGAACGATGCCAGGGAGGAAATAATAGCAAGAACTTAGCTCATGAATAACCAGATAGAGTCAGTAACTGTGGAGCATGGAATCCACAATAATATTTTCCACTGACATTACATTTTTTAAGAACTACACAATAGCAGGCAATTACTCGTGTACAGAGCAGATAAGATAACAATATGTGCATGATAATATAACAGACATGTGCATGACTTGAAATTTGTAGAGCAGCGAATGCAAACCAACATGTATAATGGCATTGTATGTACTAGCACGAAGAACAGGCTTGCGCAGTGACTTGCATGTACTAGCATGATTACAAAAATGCAGTTCATTCTAATAGGCTTGAACCTGCTATACTGCTGACAAAACAAAAAATGGGTGGAGATTTGGTTACCTTGGTCGGAGAGGCATCTAAGCATCGTCGGTACCGTGCGAGTGACGTCCAGGTCACTGAGGGTGCTGCGGTTGCAGTGGCTGTTGGTGTCGGGGAAGCAGATCTTGGGTAGTCGATGCTGGTGCAGTCAACGGTGACGACCGTGTAGCTGGTCTCGGGCAGTGGACATGGAACTTGTTGAACTAGATCCCGTCTGGTGGACAACGATGAAGCTACTCCGGTACGGTTGGGTAACTTTCGGCGGTCGGGAAGCAAAGCGTGGGTAGTCGACGATTCCATAGGCACGGTCAGCAAGACCAAAACTCTAGTGTAGTGGCAGAGAGACCCGGTGAACTAGATCCGATGGGGTGGGCGTCGATGAAGCGGCTCTGGCAGCCGTGGAATTGCCACTGGGTAGTGCACGCGGTGGTCTTGGAGGTGAGGGCGTGGGACAGAAGCCTGGGATTTTGGGAGGGCCAGCTAGAAAAACTGCGCGAATCGGGACTATGAAGGTGAATAGAAAAATAATTATGATCACGTCTGAACAATGGGTAGAATGGGAATTTTAAAGTGAAACGTTTTTGAAACGGAGGAGCGTGAAATGCTTCAAAGTTGGTGTGTTATTTTCCCGCTTGACAGAGATTTTGAATTTGGCTACCGGCAAAATAATAATAATAATGGAAATGTGGTACTCCCCGGTGGGAGATTTCGGCTCAAAGTTTTTGAAACAGTGGGCGCGGGAAATGCTTCAAAGTCGGTGTATGATTTTGCCGCTCGACAAAGATTTTGAATTTGGCTACTGGCCAAATAATAATTAGTAGTAAAGTGGTACTCCCTGGTGGGAGATTTGGCCTCAAAGTTTTTGAAACAGTGGGGTGGGAAATGCTTCAAATTCGGTTTTTGATTTTGCCGCTCGATAGAGATTTTGAATGTGGCTACCGGCCAAATAATATTTAATATAAAAGTGGTTCTCCCTGGTGGGAGATTTGGCCTCAAAGTTTTTGAACCTGTGGGGCGGGAAATGCTTCAAAGTCAGTGTTTGATTTTGCCGCTCGACAAAGATTTTGAATTTGGCTACCGGCCAAAAAATAATGAAAAAAAATGGTACTCCCCGGTGGGAGATTTTGCCACAAAGTTTTTGAAACGGTGGGGCCGGAAATGCTTCAAGGTCAGTGTGTGATGTTGCCGCTCGATTGATGTTTTGAATTTGGCTACCAGCCAAATAATAATAGAAAAAAGCTAGTAGATCGTACCCTATCTGTGCAGGAATTCAAGTCCTAGAGTCACATCAACTAATCATCCATGAGCATAATAATTGTGCAGACTGATATTTTGAATTTGGCTAGCGTCCAGGCAACATTTGAGTAAAATGTGTACTCCCTATTTAGGAATTGAAGGTCGAGAGTGACATTAACTTATTATCCATATTGAAAATTGGATAACTCCGATTCAAACAGGGTTGGCTGCAGGTTTTGCCGCTCGACTGAGATTTTTTAATTTCGTTAATGGTACTCCCTCGGTACGAATTTAAGGCTGAGTCACATTAACTGACCATTAAAATACTTACCATATTGGCAAAGAAATTGGATACATAATCTCCGATTCAAATGGGGTAGGCGGTAGGATTTGTCGATGGATTAAGATTTTGAATTTGGCGGTTGTCCAAAGAAGAAAAAACCTTTGTGAGGTTCATGAATCCAAGGCTGAGAGAGTGAGGTTGGGGCACATGATTTTTGTGCATCGAGCATATAGTAAACAGATAAAAGCATGATGCGAAACAAATACTCCCTCCGTTTTTGTTACATGGCCCAAAACACAACACGAGCTCTGTAGCAGGAACCATTTCACATGACCATTTTACTCACCTTTCATTGTCAGGGTTCATCTTTAATATAGACAACTATCTTCATCTATGGGCCCTCGAGAATTCTGCTAATCTCGTAACATCTTCAACTCTGCATCACATGCTAATGCTTTCTGTCTAATATCATCGATTGCTCGTCTATTGATACGTCCAAAACGTATCTACTTTCCTGAACACTTTTGCTATTGTTTCTCCTCTATACTTGTGTGATTTGGATAAAACTAATGCGTATCGACGCTGTTTTCAGCAGAATTGCCTTGGTGTCTACTTTTTGTGCAGAAAACCAACTATCAGGAAAAATTCCGGAAAATATGCCAAAAATCCTATTTCACCCGAAGACTCCAGGAGCCAGAATACGAGACGGAGAAGAGCCAGGGGGTGGCCACACCACCTGGTGGCACGAGTCAGGCCAGGCTGCGCCAGGGGGTGGTGTGGGCCCCCTAGGCACCCCCTCGGCCTCTCTCTTTGCCTATAAGGAGCCTTCTGACCTAAAAACTTCGGGGGGGTCGTCGTTTTTCCAGAAGGAGTTCTGCTCCTCCGCCACCACCAGATTCCACGAAATAGCACCAGAAACTCCGTTCTGGCACCCTGCCGAGACAGGGAATTGGAGGAGATCATCACCATCATCATCACCGTCGCTTCTCCATCGACCATCCATGTTTCCCCCATCTATGAGTGAGTAATCCCCCTCTGTAGGCTATGGGGATGGTAGGGATTGGATGAGATCGTTCATGTAATGGCATCAGATTGTTAGGGCATGGTGCCTAGTATCTTTTATTAGTGCTTTATGACTTTGTTGCGACTTGTTATGCTTAATGCTTGTCACTAGGGCCCGAGTGCCATGATTTCAGATCTGAACATGTTATTGATTTGTTATGATAGTATTGTTCTTGGTCTTATCTGCAAGTTATATACACATGTTGTTATCCGAAACCTATGGCCCCGAAGTGATAGAAATCGGGATAACCGGAAGGGAATGGCTTTGATGTGAGGATCACATGTGTTCATGGAGTGTTAATGCTTTGCTCCGGTGCACCTTAATTGCCAGTAGTTCCCTAGAGGCCCCGCTGCAAACGGGCTGGCAGGACAAAAGATGTTGTGCAAGTTCTCATTGCGAGCACGTATGACTATATATGGAAGACATGCCTAGGATTGTCTAGTACTTGGATGCTTTATCTTATTTATCTGCAATTTCCCTATGTTCTGATTGCTATGTGAATTGTCTTGTCCATGCAACGCCCGACCATCCATCCCTATGCCTACCACAGTCGAATCCCATTGTTTACTGCTTTTTTACTACTGTCTTTGTTTTGCTACTGCTGTTACTTTGCTATTCCTACTACAAAACCGTTGCTACTGATAAACTGCTATGAGCAAGATTGTTTCCAGGTGCAGCTGAATTGCCAACTCAGTTGTTAAGGCTTATAAATATTCTTTGTCTCCCCTTGTGTCGAATCAATAAATTGGGTTTCACTTCCCTCGAAAATACTGCGATACACCCCCTATACTTGTGGGTCATCAAGACTATTTTCTGGCGCCGTTGCCGGGGAGCATAGCTTTATTTATCAAGTTCACTTGGATTCTCTATTGTTCGCTGCTATCCATCCATCATGGGTAAGTCTCGTGATGGCAAAGTTCCTATTTTACCATCCACTACAAGAAGAGGTACGGTTCTGAACACCTCTGCTGCTCTTGATTCACCGTCTGTTTTGAGTAAGTTCCTTACACCACCACATACACATGCTACACACACTGCTACTACTGCTGAACCTGAAACTTCTGATGCTTATGATGCTGCTTCTACTGTTCTTGATAAGAGTGGTACATTAGGTCCTTTCCTAGATGCTACGATTGCTAGAACTATAGCTAGAAATACCGAAACTCCTAATGAAGACACTACCACACTTGTTAGTTCACCTGAGTCTAGTGAGAGTTATGATATTGAAGATGGTTATGTTGAAATAACTGATGAATTTATTAAAGAATGTAAGAACACCCATGATAGGAGCGCTGCTAAGAGTCTCCTTGAGAGGCGTACTATTAGACCCAAATTATCTCCTGATGCTAAGTTTGCTGCTTCTCCCATAAACATTATAGATGAAGATTATGATTTCTCTCTCGATCTATCTTACATAGCTATTGTCGAGAAAGAACCTTTTTGTGGGACTAAGAATGAAAGTGCGGTAGCACATATGAATGAACTTTCTACCATGAGTGTCTTGTTTTATGATGATATTAAGATGCGTACTTACTTTGTTGCTAAGATTTTTCCCTTTTCACTGAAAGGAGAAGCTAAAACTTGATTTAGTAATTTACTTCCTGGATCTATTGATAGCCCTGAGTGCTTGATTAGTACTTTGCTGTAGAAATATTTTCCTCACAGTGCTCGACATGCTATTTTGCAGGAACTTTTTGATTTTAAACAGGGAGAAAAAGAGGTATTGCCCGAATCTTGGGCAAGGTTTTGTGCTTTGATTCATGCACAGGCTGGAAGTCCTTTACCTAAGAATGAGCTTCTTGATATATTTTATAATGGACTAACCGAGGAATCTAGGACATACCTAGATAGTTGTGCTGATTGTGTTTTCTAGAATAGGACTCCAAAGGAAGCTGAGGAATTAATGGCTAAAATAAGCAAGAATTATGAAGATTGGACTCCTCCTAAACAAGCTATACCTGAAGTAATTATACCTGAACCATCTATTCCTGTGCCTATTCCAACATCAAAGACGAGGGGAGTTATTGAATTAAATGATGAGGTGATGAAGGAAGCTAAGAAATGTCTTAAGGAGAAGGGAATTAAAGCTGCAGATGTCAAGAATTTACCTCCTATAGAAGAATTATGTAAGCCTATTCCCTACTCATCCACTATTGAGGTACACTCTCTCCAGCACTTTGATGAAGGTGATATCCCTTACTCGAAACCTCCTGATCAATTCTTAGAAGAATTTGATATGTTTATTGTTAAGCAAGATAACTTTAATAAAAGGGTGCAAAATCATCTAATGGAAAACACTAGAGCTATTGTTGAGTTGAAAGATATTGTGGAAAGAACCTCTAATGATGTTAAAATGATTGTTAAACACTTTCAAATGGTTCAAACTCAAATAGATCAACTCGTTAAAGTGCAAAACGATTTGCTAGTTAATGCTGCTAAAGAAAAACATGCTTATGAAATTAGAACTAGAAGTGGTGCTGCTACCCAGGATCCTCTATATCCTGAGGGGCATCCCAAAAGAATTGAGCAGGATTCTCAACAAGCTGAAAATAGTGGTTCTACTCGTAAGAAAAGGAAAAAGAAACATAAAACTGTTGTAGAACCCTCTGAACCTGCTATAGATCATAATAGTATATCTATCTCTGATGCTAAAACTGAAAGTGGTAATGAGGAAAATGAAGTGCCTAATGAAGAAAAAGTTGAAGAAGAACCTGAAAACCACACTAGGACTACTAAATACACTAAAGAAGATTTTATTGCTAAGAAACATGGTAGTGAAAGAGAACCTTGGGTCCAAAAACCTATGCCTTTCCCTGATAAGAAACACAAGTCAAAGGAAGATGAACACTATAATAAGTTTTGTGAGTGGATGAAGCCTTTATTCTTGCAAATTCCTTTGACTGATGCTATTAAATTGCCTCCTTACTCAAAGTATATGAAGGACATTGTCTCAAATAAAAGGAACATCCCTAATGAAGAAATTTCTACTTTGCTTGCTAATTATTCCTTCAATGGTAAGGTTCCTAAGAAACTTGGAGACCCAGGGATTCCAACTATCCCTTGCTCTGTTAAGAACAGTTATGTTAGAACTGCTTTGTGTGATTTGGGAACTGGAGTTAGTGTTATGCCTTTCTCTCTTTATAAGAGGCTTCAACTTGAAAAATTAATACCAACTGATATATCTTTGCAAATGGCTGATAAATCCACCACTATTCCTGTGGGTATATGTGAGGATGTACCTGTTCAGGTGGCTCACAATTGCTTGATACTAACTGATTTTTTTGTGCTTGAAATGCCTGAAGATGATAATATGTCTATTATTCTTGGGAGACCTTTTCTTAATACTGCAGGAGCTGTTAATAATTGTAATCAAGGAAAGGTGACCTTCAATGTTAATGACAAGGAACATACTGTCTATTTCCCCAAGAATATTCAAAGGACTTATGGTTTGAATTCAATTTAACATGTTGAAGGCATTCGAGTTGGAGAAATATTGTCCCATACCAAAAGAAAACTTTGAAACTATTATGATTGAGACCATTGCTATGAAGGTTGAGGTAACATAATCATTAGTGGAGTACAAAGTTTTGTCTCATCTGCAATTGTTTTGGTAGCAAGACTTGACCATCCTTGCTAACAAAAGGATTCCATTGAACGAAACAATGTTTTCATTATGATTATCTCCGTTTATTTCAATCCTTTGCTTTTTAGTTTTTGCTTTCGTTTAGTTTTCTTTTTGTTGTTAGTTGCTTGCATGTTATAACTTCTGTAGTTCTAGCCTTGTTTTGTCCTTGCATCATGTTTCCAAAAGAAAAAAATCTGTCTGTTAGAAAAATCATTCTTCTATTTCTGAAAAATGCCCAAAAATAAAGTGTCTCGAAAAATTCCAGAAAATTCATATTAAATTTTTACATGAAAAAGGGGCAGAGGAGTTCATGGGAGGTACCAGGGGGGGCCACCAGGCAGGCACACCACATGGTGGCACAGCCAGCCTTGGGTGGCGCCATGCCCTGGTGTGGGCCACCCCTGGCCCCCCACTAACTCTCTCACCTGCCACTTTCTTCTCTCTCCCAAGTAAGCTCCAGTTCATAGCTCAAAATCGTGTTCTTGCTGTGCTTGCTCTCGATTTTTTTTGATCTCCTTTCTCATCCCATCTTTCTTGCTGAAATTTGGAGCATTTGTTCCCTGGTATGTGACACCTCCCCTTGTCCAAGTAGATTTGTGTTTAGTGGATTATATGTTGAGTATTTTGCTGCTGTAGGTGACTGGTTATGAGAGCTTGTAAGCTTGTTTGATGCTTAGAGATATAGTTTTGATGCATGTTTAGGCCTCTTGCAAGTCCCTATGAGTATAATCCTTCATTATATTTACTTTGCAATCACTTGTTTAATAGGTGTTTAAATTTAAGAATACCAAGCCTGAACAACCATACTTTTGGAGAGATATTTGAGAGTGATGCACCTAGGAGGTCGAGGCCCTCAAGAACAGCCTCTCAAGCTAGGCCATCATACAATGAAGACCTCATTGCAACCCGTATTGGCAGTGAAAGGGATGATGGGGATGCTCACCCATCCTCTTTTCCTTGTTTTCCTTTCTTGCAAAATGCAGGTATTCTTGATGATTTCTTGCTACTGATTGAGAGGGTTGGTTTGACCTCATATATGCAAGATGAGAGTGCACAATACGCTATGCTCACCAAAACTTTTGTTGAGAGCTTCAAGTTTACTAACACACCCTATCAATCTACTTTCTCTTTTAAAATCTATGATCTGCCCTTCACCATGTCTTTGGAGAGATTTTGTAGTATGGTAGGTGTGCGTATGACAGGGACTGTGAAGAAAATTAAAGGGCGACCCGCTGATTTGTTGGAGCTTTACCGAGGGGTGACTAATGATGATGACCGCGTAGCGCAACGCAGAAATATAAGAAATATCTAACTCCCTGCTCTTAGATACTTTGCATATTATGTTGCCACTAGTGTTTTGGGTAGGGAGAACACTAGTAATATCTCCAACTATCATTTAGCATTCTGTCAACACCCAGATTTTTAATCCCAGATGCCCGTTATGCCATACCTCGCAATCCTAGGATTACCATTTTTGCGAGACATAACGGATTGGATATCACAGTACATCATCCATTACAAACCATACATAAGGTCTTACACAAATAAGGATCTCATGATCCAGTATTAATACAACAAGCAACAGAAATAAAAGATAAGCGTAGCGGTGGGGTCCATCTTCAGGGGCACAGGCAATGCTGACGAAGGCAGATAGTCCTAGTTATCATAGCCGTCCTGCTGGCCATCATCTTGATAGTCTCCTTCATAGTCTGGCCATGATAATAGCTAGGGAAAAAGCCATGAGTACTCTTTACTTAATCGTAAACTACCACTAGCAAGTAGTATAATTCTAAGTTAAAGTGTTAAATCTAAGTATAACTATAAATTTAAGTTTGAAACCTAAGCTGAGTTCTGAGGCAAAGAAAGACAAAGTAAAGTTCTAGAATCACTTAAGTGGGAAGCTAATGTCATAAACACGACCCTGTTGTGGTCAAGTCAAGATTCATCATTCATTTCAAGTTATTCGGAAAACATCTAACAACGAAACAGTATGCCCATTCCAACTGTCCATAACCACGAACACGGCTATTCGAATAGTTTGACACTCTGCAGAGGTGGTACACTTTCACCACAAGATTCGATACATCTGTTAGGGATAACCCTGAATCATCATACTTACTATGCAGATAATCAAACATAACCTTCCCTTTACACACCCTAGTATAAGCACCTCTCCTATGAGCATGGCCTCCCAACCATGACCATCAGTCATCTTGGGCACTGCATAGGTGGACAACATTGAGAGGTAGCCTCATCTCAGACCTCTCCCGTGAGGGAACTAATACTAATGCATATAAATTTCCAGCTAACCCTTACCCAATTCAGGTAGGGTGGTTGTACGGTAAATTTGGAATGGTATCGTATCCGAATCCAACCATCAGTTTTATAAACGGGTTAAGGCTCATGCCTCAACATTTTCATCATCATCAACCATTTGTGTTTCTCAACACATGTCAAAACATCTCAATAGAATGACTCGTCATTCCAAGGTTTTCATAATTCATTTTCACCAAGTTTTCCCATCTAAAGTGACTCAAGTTTTTGATCTACTCTAAACAACTAAGTTAAGAGTGTTCAATAAGGTGTAAAAGATGGGTTCAATCTCATGCCATAGAATGACATCTAAAGGGTTTGTGTAAACTACCTTCAAAACAAGTTTTATACTTTTTATGCTACCTTCAAAACAAGTAAAGGACTTTGTGTAAACTAAGAGAAGTAAAACTTGTAAGTAAGACTTGGGGTACTAATAGTCAAAGGGGTGTGATCAAAGAATGCTTAAGGCATCTTTGCTAAACCATCTAGTTTGATCCTAACTTGCTAAGCACTAAACTTGCAAGTGTTAGCTTGCAATGTTAATGGTGGCTTGCCTTGGTTGGTGCAGTGGTTGAAGTTTTATTCTTCTTCTTCTTGGTAGAACTCCTCCTCCTCGAAACCTTGGTTGGTACTATCGTCTATAAATACATATAGAGTACACAATCACCAAACAATACTTAACTAGGCTAAGTAGCATTCTAAGACACACATTTGATGATCTATTACCATCACAAGCATCACAAGTTTAAATCACTAGTTTCATTCTTTTTAAATTAGAAAAGTAATTTCTACTCATTGAAAATTGTAACTAAGAATTAATATTCACCACTTAAAATATGGGATCATGTTGACACATGTCATCACCACATATTCTAACATGTGGGAATGAGATTTAAAGGTTGGATCATAATTACTTTGGTTTAAGTTCATTATTTAATGATTTAAAGTGACTAGAAATGCCTATATAGCATTATTTTGGTACTAGTCCAAAGTCACTGCATGTAAACCTTAATATTATTACATATTTAGAGAGATATGATGAAATGTGATTTTTGAGAGTTGGATTCAACTCAAAAGCTAAATTGGTTGATTTATAAAAATGTTGCAAGGTGCAAAATCTTCTGTTTTATTATTTTTATTAGGAGAGATCTATAACTCTAATAGAATTAAATCCAACGGGCTTGGATAGATCATCTTAATATCTTTCAGACAAAACTAGTTTCATGCAATTTGGGTTTGTAAAACTCTCAGAATTAAATTTTAAACTAGTGGACAGAAACTAGATTCAACTTAAAAAGAAAAATCTAATTTTGAATGGCTGGGCTAGCGCGGGAAAGAACATGGGCTGGCCCAGTGGCTCTCCGCAGCGCGGGGCTCAGCTGACAGGGGGTCCAGCTGGTCAGTGGCTCTTAACACGCGAAACGGTACGCGCGCTGTGGGCCATAGGATTAGAAGGGGGATCTACGGCTGAGGGTCGTCGTCGACGGCAAACAGGTCGCCGGCGAGCTCAAACCCTAGCGGCTCGGTGGGGGTCTGCTCGGGACGTACCAGGGCTCCGGCGATGACGGCGAGGCGGGCAAATGAACTGGGAGACGACGGTGAGCTCAGGGACGGTCGAGGTAGCTCCGGGGTGGTCGCAATCAGCGGCGCCCTTCTCCTCCAGAGGCGGCGGCTCCAGCTCCAATTCCAGCGAGCTGCTGCTTCCCTTGCTCCGGCTAATGGTGTGGGACGGTCAGTGAGAGGTGGGGAGTGAGTGGGTGTGGAGAAAAGAGGCTGGGGAGGCTGGTTTATATAGGCCCGACGGTGATACCGAAGGGTATGGGCAGGCGACTCCGGCGACACGGCTACGGGCGGCTAGCGGCATGGCCGCGGGTGTCGATCGATAGGCGGTCTCCTGGCGGTGCTCTAGGAAGTGAATGCGGGCGTAGGGGCGGTGGTATGCGGTCTGGGCAAGGTGGCGCTCTGAGCGGCAGAGGCGGTGGTGTCCACGGCGAGCAGTGGCTGTGAGGCATTGGGCGGCCAGCAGGGGTGTCTGGGGTGTTCCCCAGGTCGTGGCGGAGCGGTGGGCGCGGGCTGCGGCAAAGGGGCGGTCTGTGCACGCGGGGACAGAGCGTGCTCTGCGGGCGGCGTCGCCATGGTCAACCAGCTCCGGGCGCGGCAGTTCCTGGCCGTTCCTATCTCTGGCTCTGGGCTCGGGCTTGTTGGACGGTGGCAGTGGACCACTAGCGACGTGCTAGACATGGCGAGAGAGGCTGGAGAGGTCTGCTGCTGCGAGTGCACGGTCGGCCGGCGAGGAGTGGCTCGGGATGGCAATGCAGTGCTGCTAGGAGGTAGGGGATGTGCTGGTGTGGGTCTAGTTGGGCTTGAGGGAGACAAAGATGATCAAAGCACTTCAATTTGCTAGACAAAATCAACCCAAAAACAGTAATAGTTAGGCCACATTGATCGTGTCCACAAGGTGTTTGATAGAATGGCCGAAAGAGAAAAACTTTTGAATTTTGGTTTCAAAATTTTTGGGTGTTTCTGACTAGTGCTAGGTAGTCTCTGGTTGCAAGGGTTTTGAAAGTGGATCTCAAATAGGTGGTTTTTGAAATAGGGTGATCTATGCATATGCATTGGATTCAATTTTTAAATGCCAATTAAAATAAGTAAAATAATGTTTTTAGCAGATCAAACGGTGGGCCTTGGTACCTCATTATGTGTAGTAGCAAGGGGTGCAAAGATCATGAATTGTTTCTATTAAGGAATGAGTGCTAGGAACACTCAAAGTAGTGTAGTGGATTAAAATGGCCAACATGACCATTCCTCCTTTTTAATTCTTTTTTATTTGTTTTTCTTTAGTAAAAGCTTGGGAATGCTGTAGATGATGTTTAAATCACGTAAGAAACATTTTACAAGCAAAGAATCACAGAACTAAGGCAATTCAAATGAATCCCTATTTTAAATGCACATACACATGAATGCTTTCCTTTTTAATTTGGAAAAGTTTTTGTTAACCCCAAATTTGATGATTTAGATCTTGATAATCTGGGATTGAAGTTTTGGGATGTTACAAACCTTCCCCCCTTAAACAAAATCTCGTCCCGAGATTTACAAAGAAAACTAGGAACTAAAGAGATCTGGGAACTCTGTCCTGATGTAATCTTCGCGCTCCCAAGTGGCTTTCTCCTTGGTATGGTTGCTCCACTGAATCTTGAGAAACTTGATACTCCTGGTCCTGGTGGTTCTGTAGGCTTCTTCTAAGATACGGATGGGTACTTCTCTATAGGTCTGGTCATTTTTGATTTCCACAGCTCTGTTATCGATGTTCTTGAAAACTTTAGTCTTCTCGGGCACTTCCAAACATTTGCAAAGTAACGAGATATGGAACACATTGTGGTTGGCTGACATCTCTTCAGGCAGTTCCAGTTGATACGATACTTCTCCTCGGCGGTTCAGAATCTTGAAAGGTCCGATATATCTGGGGGCCAACTTTCCCTTCAGACTAAAGCATTGAGTTCCCTTCAATGGTGAAACCTTGAGATATACAAAATCTCCGACATTGAAAGTCAGGTCTCTCCTTCTTTTGTCAGCATAACTCTTCTGTCTAGATTGGGCGGTCATGAGGTGCTCATGGACTTTGTGAACTTTCTCTTCTGCTTCTCGGAGAATGTCGAGTCTGAAGATCTGACTCTCTCCTACTTGCGACCAATACAAAGGGGTACGACACTTTCTTCCGTATAGTAATTCAAATAGTGCCATCTACAAACTAGCTTGATACCTGTTGTTATATGAGAATTCTGCGAAAGGCAGGCAGTCTTCCCATTTTGATCCATATTCCAACACACAAGCTCTAAGCATATCCTCTAGGATCTGGTTGACTCTCTCAGTCTGTCCATCTGTTTGCGGGTGATACGCTGTGCTGAAGTTCAACTTGGTTCCTAATCCTTCTTGGACTTTCTGCCAAAATCTTGAGGTAAACTGGGTTTCTCGATCGGATACGATGGTCTTGGGGGTTCCATGCAGACTAACAATCCTAGCAATGTATAGCTCTGCTAAGTTTGCACTCTGGTAACTTGTCTTGACAGGTATAAAGTGGGCTACCTTGGACAGTCTATCAACTATGACCCAGATTGAGTCATTTCCCCTACTAGAAGTAGGTAAACCGGTGAGAAAGTCCATTCCAACAGAATCCCATTTCCATTCCGGAGTCTGCAATGGTTGTAACAGTCCTGCAGGTCTCTGATGCTTTGCTTTGACTCTTTGACAGATGTCACATTTGGCGATGTAGCTTCCGATCTCTCTCTTCATCTTGTGCCACCAAAATTTCTCTTTCAAATCCTGATACATCTTTGTTCCTCCGGGGTGGATAGAATAAAGAGTATCATGAGCTTCCTTCATGATAACTTCCTTCAGCTCCGAATCTGCTGGCACAGAGATACGTCCTTTGTACCACAGTACTCCTTCTTCATCTTCAGTGAATCCAGATACCTTTCTTGTACCAATACGATGTTTGATTCCGTCGATACTTTCATTCCCCTTCTGGGCTTCCTTGATTTGGCTAATCAAAGTGGGTTGAAGTTCGATGCTAGCTAAGAATCCTTTGCTAACTAATTCAGTTCTGAACTGCTCCAACTCTTCATACAAACTTGGTTGCTTCTCCTTGATCATGGTGTTAAGCCTACACGACAATCTGCTAAGAGCATCCGCTACCACATTGGCTTTGCTGGGGTGATAGTGAATGTCAAGGTCATAATCCTTGCTTAACTCTATCCATCTCCTTGCATCATATTCAGCTCCTTCTGAGTGAAGATATATTTTAGGCTCTCGTGATCTGAATAAATCTCACAGTGATTACCCATCAGATAATGACGCCATGTCTTCAATGCTAGAACCACGGCTGCTAGCTCAAGATCATGGGTTGGATAGTTCTGCTCATGCTGCTTTAGTTGTCGAGACAGATACGAGATGACTTTGCCTTCTTGCATAAACACACATCCGAGACCAATCTTGGATGCGTCACAATACACATCAAGCGGCTTCTTGATGTTTGGCATGACCAATATTGGGGCTAATATCAATCTCTTCTTCAGTTCCTCAAAACTGGCTTCACATTTGTCTGTCCATTCAAACTTCTTCTCCTTCTTCAACAATTGGGTCATTGGTCGGGCTATGCTCAAGAATCCTTCTACAAACTTGCGGTAATATCTCGCTAATCCGAGAAATGCACGGACTTGGGTTTGAGTGGTTGGGGCTTCCCATTCTTCGACATCTTTGATCTTGGCGGGATCAACAGAGACTCCTCCGGTAGACACAATATGTCCTAGGAATCCTACTTCTTTCAGGTAGAACTCACACTTGCTGAACTTGGCATTGAACTGATGCTCTCTCAGGGTTTCTAGGATAACTCTCAGATGTTACTCATGCTCTTCTTCTGACCTGGAGTAGATAAGGACGTCGTCGATAAACACAACTACAAACTTATCTAGGAAATTCATAAAGATCTTATTCATGAGATTCATGAAATAAGCAGGGCATTAGTTAATCCAAAAGACATAACCGTATACTCGTATAAACCATAACGAGTAGTAAAGGCGGTCTTCGGAATATCCGTTGCACGAATCTTAAGTTGGTGATAACCAGTCCTAAGATCAATCTTTGAGAATACCTGAGCTCCGGTCAACTGATCAAATAGATCCTCTATCTTTGGAAAAGGATACTTGTTCTTGATGGTGACATCATTCAACTTTCTGTAATCTGTGCACAAACGGTTGCCTCCATCTTTCTTGTCAACGAATAACACTGGTGATCTCCATGGCGATGCGCTTGGTCGAATCAAGCCTTTCTCTAACATGGCATCTAACTGCTTCTTCAGTTCCACTAATTCTAAGGGGTTCATGCTATAGGGTCTCTGGGCTATAGGTCCGGTTCTGGGGATTAGTTCGATAATGAACTCCATATCCCTTTCCGGGGGCATACCTGGCAATTCATCTGGGAATACGTCGGGATATTCACAAACTACTCTGACTTGGTCTATGGTGGGCAGGGCTACACTCTGGTTGCACTTGAATTGACGGGGTAAGGTTTCAGAAATATGCTCTATTGTGACTCCAGAACTACTGGTCATGGTGATGGCTTTCTTAGCACAGTCTATCAGTCCTTTATGCCTCGACATCCAGTCCATACCTAGTACTACTTCCAATCCTTTGGTTCCAAGTACAATTAGGCTGGCATAAAAATCTATCCCATGTATTCTGATAGGTACAGCTTTGCAAATTTTTCTAGCTTTGGTTGTTGAACCGGGGATTTGAACTATCATGACATGCTTCAGGTTGGTTAGACAAATCTTACTAGTGCATGCAAATTCTTCGGTGACAAATGAATGCGATGCTCCCGAATCAAAAAATACTCTTGCTAAAACTGAGTTGACAGAAAACATACCTAGCACTACATCTGGCGCTTCCTGGGCTTCTTCTGCGTTCATGTGGAAGAGACGGCCATTGCGGTTGTGAGGGTTCCCTAGGGAAAATATCCTTCCTGGTTGAACATGATGCTGCTACTGAGCTGGGGCATTCACATTTGCATTGGCTGCAGTCTTCTTGGGACACTCATTGGAGGAGTGACCCTTCAGTTCACACTCAAAACAAGTGATCTGGGACTTGTCCTTGACTACGACAGGTACAACATTGCTGCCAGTTCTAGGCGCAGTGTTGTTGTTGTTGTTCTCGGGAGGTGCACAGTTGAAATTTTTGGCATTACCAGAGTTGTGATTGTTTCCTCCGGACTTCACATTGCCTTCGCTACGGTTGGGGTAGCTTGGGCGAGACGTTGGGGGTCGGTTGTTCCTTGGTGCATATCCTGGTGAAGGGTTGGGACGGTACTTCTGGTGACTGTTGGATCCAGACTGCTGCATCATTCGACGCTTGCGGTTGTCGTTTGCGTGGTTAATCTTCCCTTCCATTTGAATGGCAGAGTCGACTAGCTCTTCGAGATCTTGGAAACGGATGTTGACGAGGATAGTCTGCATCTCATCATGCAGTCTGTTCAAGAATCTCTCCTTCTTCTTGGCCTCCGTGTTGATTTCCTTAGGTGCATATCTGGCAAGTGACAAGAATCTGTCACGGTACTCCACCAGAGTCATCCTTCATTGCTTGAATTTGCGGAACTCATCTCTCATTTTTCTGACTAGTCCCTGCAGCATGTGGGTGCGGCTGAACTTGACTTTGAATGCTTCCCATGTCATCACTTGACCATGGTTCATATTGCGGATGCTATTCCACCAAGCTCTTGCATCTCCTGCCAGATAGTGGGTGGTGAAGAGAACTTTCTCATTTTCATCAACTCCTGCAACTTCGAGGTTGTTTTGCATGGTTTGTAACCAGTCATCAGCATCTAATGGGTTTTAAGAGGTGCTAAAGATTGGGGGATTGGTATTCTGAAAGTTCTTCAGCTTGGACCCTTGATGATCCTGGTTTCCATGCCCTTGGTTGTTGAGAGCCATCTGGGCGATCTGTTGAAGTGTTGCTAAGTTGGCTTGACGTTCTGCCCTGCTTGCTTCACGGTCTGCGATGAGATTCTGCAAGATCTACAACATTGGGTCTTGCGACGAGCTGCTCCCTCCTTGGTTTCCACGAGTCATCTGAAGATTGAGATGGATAAAGGGGTAAGAGGGAAATTCTAAGGTTCATGGTTTAGGGGTTTCAAAGTTAAAACTTTGAGTTTAGACTCAGGTTTTTCAACTAACTTCATTTCATTCATGTAAGCAACACACGATACGAACACACACGACAACACTCAAAGGGAAAACAGGTGGTTTGAAGAACCATTATGTAAGCTACGATACAGTGAGATTGATACATCTCAGGCTACGATAGTGCTCTAGTGCATCTACTCATCGTCGATGAAGTCGGAGTCCTCATCATCAGTCTAGAAGTACACGGCATCCTCCTCCAGAAAGTCATCATCGTTGCTGAGGTACGAATCCATGTCTCCCTGGATGTCTTCACCCTCATCTTCTTCTTCCTGTGCTGCAAGCTAAGCTTCCTGCTCCTTGATGGTCTTCTCGAGGTCGGCCACCTTCTTGCAAAGACAGGCGATGGTTTGATCCTTCTTGGCACGCTGGCGGCGAAGAGACTGGCGGTCTTGGACAAGCATTGCGAAAGTCTAGGCCTTCTGGTCGGCAATGGCACGGTTCTGGTTGGCTAACTCTCTGGCATTGTCCAGTTCCTGCTGTCTGTCATGCAGCAAGAAGTCAAGGTTCTCCACTTGACGCCTCAACTCTGGGTGACTTGGCATCTCCATCGGCACCCCCATGAAGTTACGTCTTGCATAGTGGGCAAAACGAGTTCCTTGGACCTTGTTGACGCTGAGGGCACATAGACGTGCGAGAGCTTCATGCATTGCCCTGGCTAATCCATCTAGCCAGTTGTTCTCTCTCACAGAGAACTGAATTCTCCCAGAAGTTGGTGCTTCGAAGCTTCCTCTAAGATCTGCGGTGACTAGCCACTGTAAGTCTCCTCCTGGGGGTCCTCGAAGTTGAGCTCCAAGAAACTCCGGATGCGGGCGTCCCAGTAACTCTGACAGTGAGTCTAGATCCCTCTCGAAGATCAGCTAACCTCCATTCCCCAACTGGTAAAACTTGCTAAACTGAGTCTCCATCTACAAGAATTAAGGATGAGGAAGTTAGTGAAGTGATCAAGTGTGTCAAATGTTAAGTAGTAGTGTAAGAATTTTGAGGAACATGAATTTTTGAGAAAGAATCCACAAGGGTAAGAGAGGAGATAGTTTTTCATAAATACTCACTTAGGTTTTGAAACTAAGTTTTTGTTTGAATGTCCATTCTAACTAGGGTCTCCTATGGTCAGGATGGCTCTGATACCAACTTGTCAACACTCGGATTTTTAATCCCAGTTGCCCGTTATGCCATACCTCGCAATCCCAGGATTACTATTTTTGCGAGACATAACGGATTGGATATCACAGTACATCATCCATTACAAACCATACATAAGGTCTTACACAAATAAGGATCTCATGATCCAGTCTTAATACAACAAGCAGCGGAAATAAAAGATAAGCGTAGCGGTGGGGTCCATCTTCAGGGGCACAGGCAATGCTGACGAAGGCAGATAGTCCTAGTTATCATAGCCATCATGCTGGCCATCATCTTGATAGTCTTCTTTATAGTCTGGCCACGATAATAGCCAGAGACAAAAGCCATGTGTACTCTTTAAGTACTCGCAAACTACCACTAGCAAGTAGTATAATTCTAAATTGAAGTGCTAAATCTAAGTTTAACTATAAAGTTAAGTTTGAAACCTAAGCTGAGTTCTGAAGCAAAGAAAGATAAAGAAAAGTTCTAGAATCACTTAAGTAGGAAGCTAATGTCATAAAAACAACCCTGTTGTGGTCAAGTCAAGATTCATCATTCATTTCATGTTATTTGGAAAACATCTGACAATGAAATAGTATGGCCATTCATACTGTCCATAACCGTGGACACGGCTATTCGAATAGTTTCACACTCCACAGAGGTGGTACACTTTCACCACAAGATTCGATACATCTGTTAGGGATAACCCTGAATCATCATACTTAGTATGCAGATAATCAAACATAACCTTCCCTTTACACACCCTAGTATAAGCACCTCTCCTATGAGCATGGCCTCCCAACCATGACCATCAGTCATCTTGGGCACTGCATAGGTGGACAACATTGAGAGGTAGCCTCAGCTCAGACCTCTCCCGTGAGGGAACTAATACTAATGCATATAAATTTCCAGCTAAGCCTTACCCAATTCAGGTAGTGTGGTTGTACGATAAATTTGGAATGGTATCGCATCCGAATCCAACCATCAGTTTTATAAACGGGTTAAGGCTCATGCCTCAACATTTTCATCATCATCAACCATTTTTATTTCTCAACACATGTAAAAACATCTCAACAGAATGACTCATCATTCCAAGGTTTTCATAATTCATTTTCACCAAGTTTTCCCATCTAAAGTGACTCAAGTTTTTGATCTACTCTAAACTACTAAGTTAAGAGTGTTCACTAAGGTGTAACAGATGGGTTCAATCTCATGCCATAGAATGACATCTAAAGGGTTCTAAATAGGTCAAGTTTTATACTTTTTATGCTACCTTCAAAACAAGTAAAGGACTTTGTGTAAACTAAGAGAAGTAAAACTTGTAAGTAAGACTTGGGGTACTAATAGTCAAAGGGGTGTGATCAAAGCATGCTTAAGGCATCTTTGCTAAACCATCTAGTTTGATCCTAACTTGCTAAGCACTAAACTTGCAAGTGTTAGCTTGCAATGTTAATGGTGGCTTGCCTTGGTTGGTGCAGTGGTTGAAGTTTTATTCTTCTTCTTCTTGGTAGAACTCCTCCTCCTCGAAACCTTGGTTGGTACTATCGTCTATAAATACATATAGAGTACACAATCACCAAACAATACTTAACTAGGCTAAGTAGCATTCTAAGACACACATTTGATGATCTATTACCATCACAAGCATCACAAGTTTAAATCACTAGTTTCATTCTTTTTAAATTAGAAAAGTAATTTCTACTCATTGAAAATTGTAACTAAGAATTAATATTCACCACTTAAAATATGGGATCATGTTGACACATGTCATCACCACATATTCTAACATGTGGGAATGAGATTTAAAGGTTGGATCATAATTACTTTGGTTTAAGTTCATTATTTAATGATTTAAAGTGACTAGAAATGCCTATATAGCATTATTTTGGTACTAGTCCAAAGTCACTGCATGTAAACCTTAATATTATTACATATTTAGAGAGATATGATGAAATGTGATTTTTGAGAGTTGGATTCAACTCAAAAGCTAAATTGGTTGATTTATAAAAATGTTGCAAGGTGCAAAATCTTCTGTTTTATTATTTTTATTAGGAGAGATCTATAACTCTAATAGAATTAAATCCAACGGGCTTGGATAGATCATCTTAATATCTTTCAGACAAAACTAGTTTCATGCAATTTGGGTTTGTAAAACTCTCAGAATTGAATTTTAAACTAGTGGACAAAAACTAGATTCAACTTAAAAAGAAAAATCTAATTTTGAATGGCTGGGCTAGCGCGGGAAAGAACATGGGCTGGCCCAGTGGCTCTGCGCAGCGTGGGGCTCAGCTGACAGGGGGTCCCGCTGGTCAGTGGCTCTTAACACACGAAACGGTACGCGCGCTGTGGGCCATAGGATTAGAAGGGGGATCTACGGCTGAGGGTCGTCGTCGACGGCAAACAGGTCGCCGGCGAGCTCAAACCCTAGCGGCTCGGTGGGGGTCTGCTCGGGACGTACCAGGGCTCCGGCGATGACGGCGAGGCGGGCAACCGAACTGGGAGACGACGGTGAGCTCAGGGACGGTTGAGGTAGCTCCGGGGTGGTCGCAATCAGCGGCGCCCTTCTCCTCCAGAGGCGGCGGCTCCAGCTCCAATTCCAGCGAGCTGCTGCTTCCCTTGCTCCGGCTAATGGTGTGGGACGGTCAGTGAGAGGTGGGGAGTGAGTGGGTGTGGAGAAAAGAGGCTGGGGAGGCTGGTTTATATAGGCCCGACGGTGATACCGAAGGGTATGGGCAGGCGACTCCGGCGACACGGCTACGGGCGGCTAGCGGCATGGCCGCGGGTGTCGATCGATAGGCGGTCTCCTGGCGGTGCTCTAGGAAGTGAATGCGGGCGTAGGGGCGGTGGTATGCGGTCTGGGCAAGGTGGCGCTCTGAGCGGCAGAGGCGGTGGTGTCCACGGCGAGCAGTGGCTGTGAGGCATTGGGCGGCCAGCAGGGGTGTCTGGGGTGTTCCCCAGGTCGTGGCGGAGCGGTGGGCGCGGGCTGCGGCAAAGGGGCGGTCTGTGCACGCGGGGACAGAGCGTGCTCTGCGAGCGGCGTCGCCATGGTCAACCAGCTCCGGGCGCGGCAGTTCCTGGCCGTTCCTATCTCTGGCTCTGGGCTCGGGCTTGTTGGACGGTGGCAGTGGACCACTAGCGACGTGCTAGACATGGTGAGAGAGGCTGGAGAGGTCTGCTGCTGCGAGTGCACGGTCGGCCGGCGAGGAGTGGCTCGGGATGGCAATGCAGTGCTGCTAGGAGGTAGGGGATGTGCTGGTGTGGGTCTAGTTGGGCTTGAGGGAGACAAAGATGATCAAAGCACTTCAATTTGCTAGACAAAATCAACCCAAAAACAGTAATAGTTAGGCCACATTGATCGTGTCCACAAGGTGTTTGATAGAATGGCCGAAAGAGAAAAACTTTTGAATTTTGGTTTCAAAATTTTTGGGTGTTTCTGACTAGTGCTAGGTAGTCTCTGGTTGCAAGGGTTTTGAAAGTGGAGCTCAAATAGGTGGTTTTTGAAATAGGGGTGATCTATGCATATGCATTGGATTCAATTTTTAAATGCCAATTAAAATAAGTAAAAGAATGTTTCTAGCAGATCAAAAGGTGGGTCTTGGTACCTCATTATGTGTACTAGCAAGGGGTGCAAAGATCATGAATTGTTTCTGTTAAGAAATGAGTGCTAGGAACACTTAAAGTAGTGTAGTGGATTAAAATGGCCAAAATGACCATTCCTCCTTTTTAATTCTTTTTGATTTGTTTTTCTTTAATAAAAGCTTGGGATTTATGTAGATGATGTTTAAATCACCTAAGAAACATTTTACAAGCAAAGAATCACAGAACCAAGGCAATTCAAATCAATCCCTATTTTAAATGCACATACACATGAATGCTTTCCTTTTTAATTTGGAAAAGTTTTTGTTAACCCCAAATTTGATGATTTAGATCTTGATAAGCTTGGATTGAAGTTTTGGGATGTTACACATTCCTTGCTGCTACACTTAACAATGATACTCGGTACAATCTTGGCTCGCTTATTACTCGCCGCCTAGCTGCTAGGGGGCCTATCTATGGGGGCATCATTGCATCGCGCATAGTCAATGCATTCCCAGTCGTTTACAGCCATTGACGCAAACCCTGGGTCCGTTCCGGAGCCGGCCAACTTCGTTGCGGGTAGATTAGTGGGGTGGCCCCCTGAAATATTTTATGAATCCTGTGATCGCTTTGTCGTGAATGCCTCGTTGGGTTTTGAGTTGGTTTTTCCGAGGTTGATCGAGTGTGTGTTGCTATTTGTGCACCCCTACAGGGTAAAACTTTCTGAAAGACGTGTCCGCGGTTAAGGACGACTTGGAGCACAGTATCTCGATCATAGACAAGCATAACTAAAGTAGTGTTATAAATTTGACTTAATATGTGACTAGTAATCGCTCAAGTATAACGGAATGGATATTAAAAATGCCAACAGCTGGTGGGTTTGTGGTGACCTGTGTCATACTATACCTGCCTAGTAAGTATTGCAAATCCAATGGAATGTGATAAAAGTGCCAACAATTGCTGGGTTTTGGGATTCCTCAGGAAAATTACATCTGACTAGTAAATGTTCCAAGTACAACAGAATGTTAACTAAAACTGCCCACTACTTATGCTTTTGGGATGACTCATGTTATCTATATCTGATTAGTAAGTGCTGCAACTATGACAGAATGAGTAAAATTACCAACTGTGTGAGTTCCTTGGTCTGACTTCCTCGTTTGGTCTCGAGGGGGAAATACCAGAATGGGTATGTTTGGTGTTAGAATCAGGTTGGATCCGAATAGGACTTTCTTATCCCTCTCTAATAGCCGCCAGTTTTACTGAGTCTCTATAGGTTGTTTAGTGCTGCTGCGCTGCCGCTTTAGTCCACCATACCTATGTAGGCGAGAGCCGCCGAATTCTAGCCTCGCCGTGTACTGGCCTCGGTACTGACGCTCCTCTTTTTCCTTTTGCCCTTTGTCGGCACCCCTTTTGTTTTAGCAGGTTTGAGATCGACGTCGTTAGCAGGGTTACCCTTCCGGCTTGGCCTGGGCAGGGTTATGGACGCCATTGGTTATTCTTCAGGGCTCTTAGCTCCATTTGCATCTTTTCCGTAGTTGGACGCTCTATCGTTTTCAAGGTGATTTGGATATTTGTATATTATATCTGTATTCTTGACTCATGGAGTCGTTGTTGTATATATATGTTCTGTGGGTTCCATCGTGGACTAATGTGTAATTGTATTACTTCGTTTTCCACCCGCACGAAAGGGCCTGGTGGGCGTCCTTGAATCGCTTCTATGCGGGTTTGGCGGAAAGGGCTAAAACTTGCATAGGGCCGATTCGAGGGTGTTATAGAGTTGTATCAGAGCTCAGCAATTGCGAGACCCCACAAGTCCAGCCTGTAGGACAACCTAGCTAACGGCCGATGTAGAGTGTCAAAAATATTTTGCAAAATCGGTTGGATAGATCTGATTAGGTCTGCTTTTTCTCCTTAATCCTCTGCTGTTCTCCTCTTACCTCTGCGTGTTTTGGATCTGTTCTCTTATCTTTTCTTCGAGTCCAGGAATTATCGTTGTTGGGCTTCCGTCGTACCTTCAGGGTTTCGCTTCCTCCTTTGGTAACGGTGCTTCTACATATGGTCTTCGTGCTATCTGAGGAATCCTTCATCTGTTGGATTTCTCGTTGTTCCTTCTTTGTGCCTTCCGGAGTTTCCAAGACGACATCATCCACGCCAGATCCGATGCAGAGCCGTCATCACTCCTTTGTTTCTGAACCTCGTTTGTCGAGATCTTCAGTCTGATTCCGAGAGTTGGATTCTCCGATTCATGTGCAGAGTAATGGTTTGGGTGCGCGATGAACTGATCACCATCCGACTACTCTTATCATTCGCTTTTGTATATTGCATCGGTGGATCCAGCAATTTTACTCTGTCCACGGAAGCTAGATGTGGCTTTATTTGTTGATACCTCTACCTTCGTCTTTGTTTTCTCTAGAGTGTTCTCGACGAGCGTGAACAATGACTCCTTGTTGGTAGTGTCGACGACTCCAAGATGGAGTAAGAACACTTGTTAGTGGTGTCGCGAGGATCTACACGAAGCGAGAAGATTCAGATCGCCGACCTTCTTCCCGGTACCATGAGGCGGATCTCGAGGGCGAGATCCCTTGTTAGTGGTGTCGAATTGTGGCATCCCGCTAAAACCACTACTAGAAAATCGCTCGTTGTTTCTACTTTGTGCATCATCATGCATGTTTGTTCATAAAAGTATTTTGCAAAAACCCTATTTTGTTATCTAATTATCCCTCCCTTAATTTCAAATCATAAAACTAGGTCTTCCTGGATATTTTATTTGTCTAAAAACTATTTTAAAAATATTTTAAAAGTTAAATAAAAATAAAATATTTTATTACTGGGGGAGGCAGCCCGGCCATTGGGCCAGACCACCTACGACCCCGGAAGGCCCGACCCAAGCGAAACCCTAATCTAAACTGACCCGACCCTGTCCCTAAGCCACACCTAACCCTAAGCCCCAGCCTCCACATCCCTCCACCCGCCGCCGAACACCACCACCCCACCTACTCCCAGCAGCCCCACCGCCACCTGCACACGCCCCCAGCCCCACCTGGCCGTGCACCCCACCGCCACCTGTCTATTTTTCCCCGCCACTTCGCGCCTGTGTGGCCCCATCCCGCGTGCGCCAACCACCACGCACCAACCCTGTGTCGCGCGCCTGCCGCTGCCGCCTGGCCCACCTACCACCACCCACACGTCGTGCTACACCCTAGGCCAAAGCTCCGCGCGGCAACTACTTCCTCGACGCCTTCCTGCCCCGCCCCTGTCACTGCACGGCACATGCGAGCCGACCCACCCGCGCTATCGACGCAAAACGCGACCGCATGCCTGACACGTTCCGCGTCGTCCCGTACACGTATGTCCAACAACCTCCACTCCCTCCCGGCCCGACCTCCTGCCTCGCCTGATCCCCGACCGCTCTCTCCCCGTGGGCCACTCGCGTCACGGGAGACCCGCTCCTTCCGCGCCCTTCCTTGCGAACCACCACGCGCACCCCGCCTGCCAAGCCCCGCTGCCTCTCCCTCGTTGTCCACTACCGCCGCAAGAGCCTGCCCCTCCTCAACTAGCTCGCGTCCTCCGCCCCTCGGCCCAGCGGCGCCGCCTTCGTCGCCATTCCCCGCCGCCTAGAACAAGCGCCGCCGCCGCCGGGAGCTCCCTCGCCCCTGCTCGCCCGCGTCGCCGGCGCCCTCTGCCTCCTCGCTTTCCGCCTCGGCCGCCGTCGCCTCAAGCCCTTGCGCCACCTCGACCCCGCAGCTCCCCACCGCCAGACCTCGTGCGTCGTCGCTTCCGTCTGCGGTCTAGGAATCGCAGCCCCGGCGTTCTCCTCCTCGAGCCCCGGCGCCGTCACGTGCCTCTCTGCCACGAGCCCTACGCCCTTCTCCCCCAGCGTGGCCGCCATGGTGGCAGGCTCCGACGCCCTAGCTCGACTTGGTACTACTGCAGCGCGTGACCCGGCCTCCAGCAAGGCTTCCGCTCGAGCTTCCCTCATCTCCTTGTTGATCTCCACTGGCAGGCCTCCCTCGATCCCCGCTTGCGGAAGCTCCGCCCTAGGGCCTCCCTGCAGCAGAGGCCCGTGGTGCTCTGTCTCGATCCCCAAGAGCTGCAGCGGCCCCTTTTGTTCCAGTTATGCTAGACGATGCTGAGATGCTTTTGGTTCAAGTTGTCGTTGCGGTGCAATGAGGTGGTGTTTGCATAGCTGCCTGGGCATGGTGTCTCCTCTATTTTTGTGTGTTGTTGAGGTGTTGATGCTATGGCATGGCGATAAAAATCACGTGGAGATGCTATTGGAACTGGAACAAGTCCTTCAACTACTGCCTGCACCGATGAACATCGACACCAACTCAAGTTCGACATTAACCAAAATATGTACGATGAGTGCTTCAACATGGAAAACAGGATGCGTTGACGCCGGTTCGACATGATCTCCATCACGGACGCCAAGTTCGCCAAGGCCCCGAACCCTGACCCCGGAACCGAAGGGCGGACCTGAAGACCACAAGTCCTTCATGGATTCGAGGGCCGAGACCCCGAGCTCCCCGACATGGATCCGAAGACCGAACCCTGGCACGCCAAGTTTTCCGACCCCGAAGACCGATCCGGAGCGCCAAGGCCTTCGACAAGGGAATCGACAAGATCATCGCGGAACTCCAAGATCTACTTCGTAGGGTGCCGAACGCCAAGGTCTCCTACATGGAAACGCCAAGTTCCCGGACGCCATGACCGTCTACACGGATCCGAAGACCATCGGTACCCGATCCACTCAAGTTCGCCATCAATGACAAGATCGACTGCTTGGCACCCAAGTTCTCCATCGCGACACGACAAGTTCTCCATCTTGTATCCGAACCTCATCGTCCCCGTCGAACCCCGAACCCTCGGAACCAAGTTCGCCGAAACCCCCTAAGTGTAATCCCCTAATCGAGACCCTATTATATAATATGATACCTATCTTGTTGCATATTAAATTGTTCATGATTGCATACATCTTTGGGTGGTTTGGGGGCATTATGCCGATTCACCTCATACTTAAATATGGAGTCTATATGCGGGCTATTCTAGTCTTATATCAGCTCCATTTAAATTGGTGTAGCGAACCGATGTCATGTTTCACCTTGTTAATCCAACATTTAAATTGCGGGGTTTCTAGATAACTGGAATCTATTAATTAATATTCAGGACCCCGGTTCTGCTTAATACTGTCAAATTGCACCGCATCTGCATCATATCATAATAATGCCGGATCTTCTGCCGTAGTATTAAATATTGTATACGGTGTTTCTTCTAGTGTTTGCTTCTTCGCGGTTTAGGCCGATGAGTTGATGCGAGTATCGACAAGTTCTTCGGATATGAATCTTCGGCAGTGTTTCCCAGGCGAGGATCTCTTCCCCTTCTACCTATTTTGCATTTATAGTCTTTATTTCCTCCTGTTGATCTATTGCTATCCGTGTCACGATGCTTTAGTTTCCGTGCACCAGTTATATCCCGTGCAGCCTCTATATTGTCTTGGACACCTCCTATTATCCAAGTCGTAGTTGCTTGCTCAGGTGCGATCTCGTGTTGTCGAGTACCACAGTTGTTGGTATGCTGGCAGATGATTATAGTGTAGATGCTTATTGGTGGAGATGATCATGACTTTAAATACAACTATTAAAATGCTAGATATAACTAATGCAGAGGCATCGGTGGGCAATAGATGTTATTTGGTTCTTCCACGCTAACTTGTGTCCCGTAGGACCCAGAGTACTTGATACCAGTTCCTTGATTTTTCGCACTATCCACATCCGGGAGGCCTTATGGACCCCCCTGAGCTAGAGCTTGATTCATTTCTATTTCTTGGGGCCACAAACTAGTTTGGGGTTTTATTTACTATCCTGTACTTATGCCATGTTTACTGCTTTATTTAAGATTGTGCGTGGAGCACCTGTACTATTTAGGATTGTGGAGTGTTTTCGCGGTATCGACAAGCCCAGTCACACTTTCGGGTTCCCAGTCGTTTACAACCATTGACGCAAACCCTGGGTCCGTTCCGAAGTCGGCCAACTTCGTTGCGGTTAACTTAGTGGGGTGGCTCCCTGACATATTTTATGAATCCTGTGATCGCTTTGTCGTGAATGCCTCGTTGGGTTTTGAGTTGGTTTTTCTGAGGTTGATCGAGTGTGTGTTGCTATTTGTGCACCCCTGCAGGGCTAAAACTTTATGAAAGCCATGTCCGCGGTTATGGACTACTTGGAGAACAGTATCTCGATCATAGACAAGCATAACTAAAGTAGTGCTATAAATTTGACTTAATATGTGACTAGTAATCAGCTCAAGTATAACGGAATGGATATTAAAAATGCCAACAGCTGGTGGGTTTGTGGTAACCTGTGTCATCGTATACCTACCTAGTAAGTATTGCAAATCCAATGGAATGTGATAAAAGTGCCAACAATTGCCGGGTTTTGGGATTCCTCAGGACAATTACATCTGACTAGTAAATGTTCCAACTACAACAGAATGTTAACTAAAACTGCCCACTACTTATGCTTTCGGGATGACTCATGCTATCTATATCTGATTAGTAAGTGCTGCAACTATGACAGAATGAGTAAAATTGCCAACTGTGTGAGTTCCTTGGCCCGACTTCCTCGTTTGGTCTCGAGGGGGAAATACCAGGATGGGTATGTTTGGTGTTAGAATTAGGTTGGATCCGAATAGGTCTTTCTTATCCCTCTCTAATAGCCGCCAGTTTTACTGAGTCTCTAGAGGTTGTTTAGTGCTGCTGCGCTGCCGCTTCAGTCCACCATACCTATGTAGGCGAGAGCCACCGAATTCTAGCCTCGCCGTGTACTGGCCTCAGTACTGACGCTCCTCTTTTTCATTTTTCCCTTTGTCGGCACCCCTTTTGTTTTAGCAGGTTTGAGATCGACGTCGTTAGCAGGGTTACCCTTCCGGCTTGGCCTGGGCAGAGTTATGGACGCCATTGATTATTCTTTAGGGCTCTTAGCCCCATTTGCATCTTGTCCGTAGTCGGACGCTGTATCGTTTTCAAGGTGATTTGGATCTTTGTATATTATATCTGTATTCTTGAATCATGGAGTCATTGTTGTATATATATGTTCTGTGGGTTCCATCGTGGACTAATGTGTAATGGTATTACTTCGTTTTCCACCCGCACGAAAGTGCTTGGTGGGCGTCCTTGAATCGCTTCTCTGCGGGTTTGGCGAAAAGGGCTAAAACTTGCATAGGGCCGATTCGAGGGTGCTACACCTTGTTGCCATGAAAACTCATCACTTTGTCACTGCTACCTCTGATTGGAAAAATCTAGTATATAGGATGCTTTTCACTAACGGGGATGAAAGGGAGATCCTTTTTCCACAGCCTGCTTTGTTTAGTGTTCACAGGATACCGTGGTCACTCTCCAAGGAGGAGGTTGACGAGCAGCTTCGCTTGCTGGGTTTTCACGAGCAGCACCAGGAGGATGTGCCCTCCTATGATTACTCTGTGCATTACAGTGGGACATACTCGAGATCGCACCAGGATGAGGGGAGCTCTTCGTCATACCAGGGTGACACTTCATCCTGGCCAGCTTGGGATTGATACCCGACTTAGGCCAAAAGCCTAAGCTTGGGGGGAGGTACGCCGACACCGCACTCATCTCCATATCATGTTGCATCGGTACTTTGTATATTCATGTTTTCATTCTCTTTTTAGTTTTCGTTCTTCTTTGCTTTTGCTTTCTAAAAACACAAAAGGACCAAAAATATTTCTGTTGTTTCTCTTTGGTTTGCTTCTTCCTTTTTTCCTTGGTTTGTTTTTCCCTTTTTCCTTTGTTTGAAGTATTCGAAAAACCCAAAAAGATTTTGCTTTGTTTGTTTTTCCCTTTTGGTTCTTGTTTAAAAATCGAAAACACCAAAAATATTTGTCGTTCTTCTTTGGTTTTAGCGAGTTTGCTACAGGGTTCGGCAGTCCTCAGTGGATATTGGTTTCATATTATTATTCAAGTTACACAAGTGAAGAGCAATAATGAGGATCAATGACAACTTGAGGCGTGGTAAGAGGCTGGTAACGAACTCTATTTGTTTTCATTTTGTACATATACTCATCATTGTGAGCTTGCTTAGCCCGTTCAAGTAGGGTGTATGTTATCTATGGATGCTTAGTAGTTCTTGCTTTCTTATGATTCGCTCCAGCTCGCTAATAGTTTGTAGCATGTCTCATGAATGTTTGCTTGCATTACTCTATTCATAAATTGGTATGACACCGTGGTATCCTCCTCTGAATGTTTCATTTGAATTGACTTGGCACATGCTCACGCATGCACATGACTGTAATAGACAGTTAAGCCTCGATGAATTATTTTTCCTTGAGGATCTTGAATCACTTTCATGCCATGAGTAGTCCTGTTTTGTTGCAAGCATGATAATGACAACTTTTGCTCTCTCGTTTGTCGCTCCCTTACTATTTCTAGCCTTCACTTTCACTTAGTTTTTTACTCATGTTTCCAACTCCCCAAACCAAATATTTCCAAAGTGTCCACCATACCTACCTATTAGCATCATTTGCTGCTCTAGTGCATATTCAATATGCCTTGTTTTCTTCCGAATAAAATGTTTGCTTGTTATGGGAAAATTAGTTAGTAAATCTCTCACGAACTTGATGGCAAACTTTATTTCCTGCACTTAATAAACCTGAACCATTGTGAACTCTCCATGAAAGTTATATGCTTGCAAATTATAGGCTGGGGATTAGCAGAACCGTGTTGTCACGGGGAACGCTTTCAACACTTGTAAATATATACCCAATTGATAGCTTGCTCTTTTGTTTGCGGATATCGTCGGTGTGAAATAAAAGGGGAGCTTGTAAGTCCATGGAGTTATGTATGTGTGTTAGAGAAACGCCTGGGCCGCTGGTCTAATCCATGCTGACATGGTGGAAACCTGCAGCGTAACCATAATGATATCTATGAAGCATTCTTCTTATATAAAAAAGAGAGAGATAGCTATTTAGAAAAAGAAAAAAGAAAAAGAGTTTTATGAAAGGAGGAAAGAGAGAAAAAAAGCACCATTTTCCCATGGTAAATAAGAAGATTGCTGAGATACTCATTGTCTGCTTGGCTTGTCATTTTGATATGGGGATTCTTCCGTATCATCCGGCATGGGGTACCCCGTTGGCGGTTCTAAATGATACGCACATACTTACGATGACAAGAACTTATCAGTAACTAAAGTTGAGTAGCATGAGGAGCGGCCCTCGTTTTCAAGGGACTTGCGATTTTCAGTTTATAGTCTGTCAAGCATATAACTCAGATTGTACCTCACTTTCACCTTAACCACATTAAAGATGCTTATGATAGGGGCAATGAGAGCTCAAAGCTAATGAGTACCATACTTTCAGCATTTGGAAGCCTTTCAAATTATTCAAAACTTTTTCTTCTACTTGCTGAGTCTCCACATATTCCTTGAGCACCTTCTTGAGAGCATAGTTGTCATTCTTTGTGTTTGTTCCATTACTTGATTATTTGTGTTATGACTTTGATGCTTGTATCCTTGATATCTTTACTTCTAGTCATCACTTGAACTTCAGAGGTGCCTTGGCATTCATAATCAAAGGCAAGCGAGATACCACTCTATCATACCTTTCTATGAGAATTGTAATGTTGCTTATGTTTGTGCCTCATGCTACTTATTATTCTTGAGTTGGAATCTCTTCATAGCTTGCAAAGACTATTAAGTAGACTTGGTTGCATACTCTTTATTATGAATTGTCCAAGTAGTTGATCACATTGCTGAGAATATTTACATCTGATGAAGAAAATGTGCTCGTGAAAGTTCTTTTATTGCACTCTGTTTTCAACTCAATTGCTTGAGGACAAGCAATAAGCTAAGCTTAGGGGGAGTTGATACATCCAAAACATATCTACTTTCCCGAACACTTTTGCTATTGTTTCTCCTCTATACTTGTGTGATTTGGATACAAATAATGCGCACTGACGTTGTTTTTAGCAGAATTGCCTTGGTGTCTACTTTTTGTGTAGAAAACCAACTATGAGGAAAAATCCCGGAAAATATGCCAAAAATCGTATTTCACCCGCAGTCTCCAGGAGCCAGAATACAAGACGGAGAAGAGCCAGGAGTGGCCACACCACCTAGTGGCGCGGGCCAGGCCAGGCCGCGCCAGGGGTCGTGTGGGCCCCCCAGGCACCCCCTCGGCCTCTCTCTTCGCCTATAAGGAGCCTTCTGACCTAAAAACTTTGGGGGGTTCCACGTTTTTCTAGAAGGAGTTCAGCTCCGCCGCCACCACTAGATTCCATGAAACAGCACCAGAAACTCCGTTCTGGCACCCTACCGAGACGGGGAATTGGAGGAGATCATCGCCATCATCATCACCATCGCTTCTCCATCGACCATTCATGTTTCCCCCATCTATGAGTGAGTAATCCCTCGCTGTAGGCTATGGGGATGGTAGGGATTGGATGAGATCGTTCATGTAATGGCATCAGATGTTAGGGCATGGTGCCTAGTATCTTTTATTAGTGTTTTATGACTTTGTTGCGACTTGTTGTGCTTAATGCTTGTCACTAGGGCCCGAGTGCCATGATTTTATATCTGAACATGTTATTGATTCATTATGATAGTATTGTCCTTGGTCTTATCTGCAAGTTGTATACACACGTTGTTGTCCGGAACCTATGGCCCCGAAGTGACAGAAATCGGGATAACCGGAAGGGAATGGCTTTGATGTGAGGATCACATGTGTTCACGGAGTGTTAATGCTTTGCTCCGGTGCTCTATTAAAAGGAGCACCTTTAGTGCCAGTAGTTCCCTAGAGGCCCCGCTGCAAACGGGCTGGTAGGACAAAAGATGTTGTGCAAGTTCTCATTGCAAGCACGTATGACTATATATGGAACACATGCCTAGGATTGTCTAGTACTTGGATGCTTTATCTTATTTATCTGCAATTTCCCTATGTTCTGATTGCTATGTGAATTGTCTTGTCCATGCAACGCCCGTCCATCCATCCCTATGCCTACCGCACTCGAATCCCATTGTTTACTGCTTTTGTTACTACTGTCTTTGTTTTGCTACTGCTGTTACTTTGCTATTCCTACTACTAAACTGTTGCTACTGATAAACTGCTGTGAGCAAGATTGTTTCCAGGTGCAGCAGAATTGACAACTCAGTTGTTAATGCTTATAAATATTCTTTGGCTCCCCTTGTGTCGAATCAATAAATTGGGTTTCACTTCCCTCGAAAATACTGCGATACACCCCCTATACTTGTGGGTCATCATCTATGCACTTCCTGTTCAGCCGGTAGTGCTACAATTTCTTCCTGACTAGACAAATACGGCGACTTGGACATGGACTTGGACTTGCACGGCCACAACCCAACATTACGCAGGAATGTGCTTTTAAGATGACCTTCACCTTTTAGTACCATTTTAAATGTTTCCAGACATTCTTCTTGGGTTTGTTCTATCTTTCTCAGGTTTTTCCATCTCCTCATTCAATTTAATTTGTAAGGTTATCAGTTGGTAGACATGGGTGAGAGAAGAAAAGCTAATACATAGAAACATGCAGACAACACATTTAACCTGTCTATGAACAAATCTTACAAGTTGGCATGGCTGATTGCGCATCATATATATTGTAGTAAAAGTATAGCTATCTGATCATACTGATAAGAATGTTATCACTAGCACAGAATAACAGCACTATGCCAACCTGGCATCTGTATGTTTCTTCATCACCAGGTGCATGATATACACAAGACAACTCTTTGTACAGTTGAAAACTAAAACTCACACTAGTTGGAAATCATCTAGTACTTAAATTAAAAAGAAAACTAGGTAGAAGTTCAGGCAGTGTTGCACATCTAACTATACATATAAATCACTGTGGGTGTGTCATCACAAAATATCAATCGAACAAAAGACTTACAGTAACACTCTTAGCGGAGGGATTGAGCCCTTCTTTTTTCCTCATCTGGCATGCTTGGAATTTTTGCTACATACTTACCGCACCTTTCTGCAAAGTGGGAGAAACGCATTATCAAAATATAAGAAGCACAAAGTATATAGAAGATTAAAACTAATTATTCTTACTATTGCGCTCAGGTGGCCAACCAATGCACGAGATCCAGTTCGGTTTGCTAAGCGCTGTGCGGCACGGTTTCTCTTGTTTTTCTCAGCGTTCATCTGCAAAAGGAGACTAGTGATACAAATGTGCAAATAGGAAATTTGAATGTGATATGGTATTAGTCTTTACAAACCATACCATAATCTTTGGATCAAACCAGTGGTCAAGAAGATCTATCCATTGTTGGTCAGTCATAGTGTGTTCCATAGGAGTCATTCTTTGAATATCCTTGCTTGCCTTACCATCAAAGTATTTATTCTGTAGCCTATGGCGCTGCTGGCGCAAAGAACATGAGAACATGTCCATGAGAACATACTCTACATCCTCATTATCCTGATCAAAGTTGAATTTTGTCTATCGACAAGAATGGAACATTTGATGTGTTATGTGACTTAGAATAGAACCAAGAGCTAGCTTGAATGCATGGGACAGAGCACCATGACTTACATGTAACTTCTGCAGTAATGAATTGTGATGGTCAGGGTTCTGTTGGTGGAGCTTGAACGACGCGAAGATGGGAATATCATTCCTAACAAAAACGCCTATTTCGAATGCTAGAAAAGCAGATTCTTCTGGATCTTCTGTCCTTCGCTTGCCAGGCATAATAGAATTGATACAATATCTAGATTGCGTTCTGGAAATTTTAGCTTTATGATTTTTTCCTACCGTTGGCCCCCTTTTCTTAAATCTTCGTGTAGCTGCCAATTCAACCATTACATCAAGCTTGCACGGTATATATAAGGAAGCATGCATTGATAATCCTTGGAACACATACCTTGTTTGGTGACGGGCTGATCAACAGGTTGGTGATCATCGCTAGCTTGTTGGTGTTGTGCCAGTAGTGTTAGGCAAGTAGAGATCGAAACTGGTTTGGCTGTCAATTGTTGCTGGGTATCTTGATTGGCAATTGGTGATTGTGGAATGTGTGGGATGGTATTTGTTGCGTCTAATACTATTGGAACCTGTGGTGTGCCGCCAGGACGACACTTTTTAGCCGTATGTGAGTTTCCTCATTTTCATTTATTCTATTTCACAATGTGTGTTTGTGTTCCACCGGTATCATTAGCAGGACAGCTTGTCGACACTTCGCATTTGGTACCTGAACGTGGCTTACATGAACCAGCTGATTCCTCACACACATAAACAATACTTCAATCTATTATAGCTCTGTATGTAATGAGATGTACATGGAACAGAAGAATAGTAAGGCAAAATGTGCTCTATATATATGATGAATGAACTAGGCAGAGGGAATTGCAAAATATTTGGTGGGATAGAAATACAAAACATGGAAAATGCAACAGATATCACAATTAAAAAATAGAGCAAGCACCTTGGGGGGTGGACAAGCTGGCGGACTAGTAGGGAGGTCCTCGACGGGTCCAACTTCCTGAGTCAGGTCTCCCTCGAAATATTGTTCATCAACAGAAACTAATGCTAAATCAAACACTTGCAGATCATAGTTTTTCTCCCTACTGGTACCTGGAAGGGTCTTAGGTGAACCAGCTGATTCCTGACACACATAAGCGATACATTAATCTATTAGAGTCCTATGTAAAATGAGACGCGGATGGAACAGAAGAACAGTAAGGCAAGATATGCTGAACATATATGATGCATGAACTAAGCAGATGGCATTGCACAACATTTGGTGGGAATTGAGGTACGAAACATGGAAGATGAAACAAATATCGCAATGACAAGACATAGCAAGCACCTTGGGAAGTGGACAAGCAGGCGGATTAGGGAGGGTGTTCTCGACCGGTCCATCTTCCTGATTCAGGTCTCCCTCGGGGTTTTGTTGATCTTGAGGATAAAATTCGGCATCAGAATCCTCGACTTCATTATTGGTGGTGGTAGCTATGAAAGATCTAACTATCTGCGGGCCAAGCGACCTTGCATATTTGGAATTATTTAATAATCTATCTTCCCTAAACTGCCGTTCTTCCTTATTAGGCGGCCGCAAATCACCTTACATGCATCATCAAAAAATATATCTTATGAGATTTAAGAGAGAGGTGTGTGTCGAAGAGCAAGTTAGTAAAATACTAGCAAGCAGTTGAAAGCTCTGAAGGAACAATGATAGTCATATGCTCGTATGATGCCTCGACAAGAAATGTCGGAGTACATGATAAAAAACTCAGTGCAAGAATGCTGTGAAACAAGCAATGAACTACTTTTAGACATCAAATGCGTAAAGAGCATATGAAGTGTATGGTGGCAACCTTTGTGACCACGATTACGCGATTTCCTTCCTGTGCCTTTGCCAGACTTATGGTGAGCTACGACCTCGCTGTTCGCCCTTGAGCGGGTTTGCCTCCCCATGTCTCCGACGCTGTGGACAAGGTCGAGGAAGAAGATCCGATGCCATGGAGTGGGGGAAGTGGATCCAACGAAGCTGCGATGGCATTTTCGAGCCGGCTCTGGCACCGAGGACCTCGTGTACAGTGGAGCTGATCAGGTGCGGGTCGGTGTCAGGAGCTGGTCAAACGTCTTCACGGTTGCTACAGTGGCATGCCGGTGGAGAGGCTATGAAGGGGAGATGGGACAGAAGGAGCACGGCCGTGGTCGTGCAAGGTGATCTCGAGGGATTCGGCCCGAAGGGAACAGGTGGTACTAGTATGTTTGAAACTATGAATTGTGTGGCGCGTAGAAATTTACAAGAGAAACCATTTTGAGGAATGGCCTTTGGCGCGTTGTTTCTGGACCGAAGGGTGATATGAAAATTTAGTACCATTTGAATTTTTGATGCAGGAGCCCATTGCGGCGGGTGTTTCTAGCGCACTGCTTGGTGGAAGAGGTGATTTGGGCTTGTGGTTTGTCGCTCAGTTGAATTTTTTGTACTCGATCTACTACTGCAGTCTAAAAGTTTTACTTTAGGGCCACACAAGTATATAGTGCATGAATTTATTCACGGTAATGGGAACGGACTACCTTTCATGGTAATGTGTTAATTTTCGGTAAAACGTGTTTCTACAGATCTAAACGAAAGTGCAAAATAAGGCTTTTCCATTTTCCGAATGGCTAGAATGAGACTGGGATACATTTTCCATATCCAGCAATTAGGTACAGTACAGTTTCATATAGTGTGCCAAAGAAACTATCAGGCTGACAACACAACGGAAGTCATCCTCATTATTCGAAATAGCAATCTATTCGCATGGCGGCTCTTTGATCACCCTTCGAAAATCATCTTCCTGCAAAGATGTGTGGAGAATCTCTACTCGTGCTTTCACCTGTTCCAAAACCGTCACGTTGATCTCATTGACATTTGCATCAGCCGAATTGGGAACATGATTTTTAGCGGCTAACTTTTGAAGATCAACAGAAGCATCAAGGCCATCTTCAATAGTAGAAATCCATCCTCGGTTCAATTCCCTGATCCGCCTAGAGGCTGTGTCCAAATCCTTTTGGAGAAGCCTAATCTTAGCTTCGACCATGCACCATTCTTCGGTTTGGTTCATAGAAATAGCTGTATCACTGGCACGCTGAATATATCTGTTGTGAACCTCCTTGGCAGGGACATGATCATGCACTTGCTTCTGCAAATTGCAATGCAGCAAATCAATCAGTAAATAAGACACAAGATGCAACAAATAGCCATGTTTAGGGTACTCGACCAGGTCATGTTTCCGTACCAGTTATGTTGTGCCGATCGGGGCTAGATCCGCATGTCCAAAACTCTTTAGGATTCCTTGGCAAGATAGGGCATGTTTCGGCAGTACATCAACTTTCATTCCTTACAAAAAAATATATACTAGTATGACAAGACAGCGCAAGTAAATGCTGAACTACTCTCAAAAATAAAATGCATAACGATAGCGCGTGTATATGCAAAATGGAGGCAAACCAGTGTCTGGGGAGGATTGTTGGGGGTTATCATTGGGCTGGCGAGGCTTCGTACTAGTGCGATATAACCAATTTGGCTTGACGACTAGCAGTTGCCTTCTTTTCTCTTTGAACCGATCCCGTAGTACTACAATTAACATGCATTAGAAATAATTGGTAACGAGAAGGCAGAGCAAGGAAGCGACGGACTACATTCGGAAGTACTAGTAGTAAAGTGCAAGGAAAGCGGGCATAGTAAGTGTGCAGCAACCTTCATCTCGGTTGTACAGAGTTCTAACCATCGCCCTGGTGAGGGGTCCGCGTGGCGTACGCATGTCTCGGTTGGGGTGGTGGGGAAGCTGACACTCTGAGTGGGGGAAGCACATGCGATGAAGCAACAACGGTAGCATGGATGACAGCATCACTGAGTAGACTCGGGCGACCTGGAAGTCGGCTAAGGAGGGATGGGATCGAGGATGATGTGAGTATGGATTGTGGAGTCGGTGGGCGAGCGAGCGAGAGCCCCCGTCAGTATGGAGGTAGCTAGCGTTTGTCGAGAACTGAAAAAGTGAAGGAAGGGTTAAATTTTGGGAAAGGTAGAAGGGAGGGTCCCGCCAATAATCCTCTAAAATTTTGAACTAGAAGATCCCACCAATATCATACAAAAATTTTGTGCTGAATCGCGCTTGGCTCACCTCCCGAGTAGTATTAAAAGGAAGGCTCAAAAAGCAGCACACATCAAATGCGATGGGACGGTGGCATGTGCAGCTTGTGAAGAAAAGTCGGAGTCTAGTACAGTGGCAGGTAGATGAAAAAGAAAATTAGGGTGGTGCTGGCTGCCAGCCGTGGCCCTCATAAAAAATAAATAAATATTTCAAATTCGTGTAAATACATCAAATAATTGATCCAATGGTCATCATTCAAAGTTATTTGTATGAATGGGGCCCATATATTGTAGTGAGTGAAATGGCTGAGTGAACTTGGGTCTCTTAGCTATACGGTTCTCATAGGCATATGCCAACTCATTTGAAATAATTTAGACAGACAGATCTAGGAATCACAAGGAAAACATGCATGCTCCGCAATGTCCGGAAACATGGCACGCTTGTCGCATTCGAAGCCAAATTCTTCTGATTTTCTTTACTAGTACGAAACATCCTTGTAATCATTCGGAAAAGTGAAAAATGTTCTTTCATAATTGTCCGAAACTTCCATGGTCAACATTGTTTACTACGCCAAGACGCACCCATCTACCCGATGTGAGACTGTATCATAAAGTGTAGCTAGGGTATCGATATATATGGCCATGACCTTATTGGTCCTTCGGACTGAAACCCAAGAATGTTCATACATTGTAGGCTACTAGTAAATTTCACGTGTCATGCACGTGAAACTCACATAATAGACATATGACATATCATAATTATATAAAATTACAATAGGTAAAACACAAAAAATTATAAATTTGATCAACATATATAAAGTATGCTTGTATATTTGGTTCTTATACTTTGTATCATCATGTAGAAGTCAAAGATTATTAGCTACCTAACACATGAAATTTTTGGTGACATGGCCTAGAGAAACGAGGGAGAGGATTCTAGGAGTATGATGGAGAAGTGTGTTTTGAGGTTTGTGCATAGCATCCATTCTACTGAAGACTATCTATATAATCTTCTAAATGGTTGAATGGAAAAAAAGATCCAACGGTTGAAACTATTGGGATTCACGAGTATTGATCCAACGGTCATCATTCAAAGTTATTCATATCTTACCACTATAAGTAAATTTCACATGCCCTGCACGTGAGACTTAGATAATAGACACCTGACATATCATTACTATATTAAATTATCTCCACCATTATAGTTGAGCAATTTTGAATTGGATCCATAGCACTGATCCTGACCACTGGGCAGTTAGATCAAAAGGTTCAAAGCACCTAGATTCGTGTTAAATAGTACCTGGAGGAAACTCCACCATGTTCTAGAACCATCATTTCACCACCCCCAAAATTTAATAGCACAATAGGTTGTATTCTCAATATGTGTTGATAGTTATTATTAATAGACTTAATTTATGCATTTTGGGGGTGGTGACATGATGGTTCTAGAACATGGTGGAGTTTGCTCTAGGTCTCTATACTATATCTTCAACATGAAACCAGTTGCTCTGAACCATTGGATCTAACAGCCCAACGGTCAAGATTGGTGCTATGGATCCAATTCAAAACTGCTCCACTATAGTAGTAGAGAGAATACAGCTTACCGTGCTATGAAATTTTGGGGGTGGTGGCATGATGGTTCCAGAACATGCATGGTGGAGTTTGCTTTACGTACTATTCAACATGAATCCAGCTTCTCAGAACCATTATTGGATCTAATAGCCCAACTGTTAGGATTGGTGCTATGGATCGAATTCAAAACTGCTCCATTATAGTAGTAGAGATAGAGATATGTTACCAATATATAGTGTACGAATAAATTTGAATATTGACCGTTGGATCAAGACTCATGAATCCTAACATTTCCTGCTGTTGGATCTTCTTTTCCATTCTAGCATGTAGAAGATTCTATTGATAGTCTTCAGCATAATGAATGTTATGCACAAACCTCAAAACACTCTTCTCCATCATACTAGAATCTTCTCCCTCGTAGCTAATAATCGTTGACTTCTACATGATCTTATCTTATCTTATATTATCTCACCACTATATAGTGTACGAATAACTTTGAATGTTGACCGTTGGATCAAGATTCGCGAATCCCAGCATTTCTAGATATTGGATATCATGTAGAGGTCAGCGATTATTAGCTATATAAAACTTTAAAATTTTGGTAACATGGTCTAGAGAAATGGGGGAGAATATTCTAGAATGATAAGTGTTATTTTAGTTTTGTGGATAGCATTCATTGTGATGTAGACTATCAATAGAATCTTCTAGATGCTTGAATCGAAAAGAAGATCCAACGACTTGAAATGATGGGATTCACGAGTCTTGATCCAACAATCAATATTCAAAGTTGTTCATACACTATATAGTAGTAAGATAAGATCATGTAGAAGTTAATGATTATTAGCTATCTAAAGCATGAATTTTTTTGGTAACATGGTCTAGAGAAACGAGGGATAATATTCTAGAATGATGAGGAAAGTGTGTTTTGAGTTTTGTACATAGCATTCATTATGATGAAGACTATAAATAGAATCTTCTATACTGTTAAAAAATAGTATCTTCTAGATGCTAGAATGGAAAAGAAGATCCAACGGCTGGAAATGTTGGGATTCGCGAGTCTTGATCCAACAGTCAATATTCAAAGCTATTTGTACACTATATAGTACTGAGGTAAAGCAGAAAAAATATAAATTTGATAAACATCTATAAAATATGGGTGTATATATATATATATTTGGTTCTTGTACTTTGTATATCATGTAGAAGTACGTCAACGATTATTAGCTATCTAAAACATTAAAATTTTGGTAACATGGTCTAGAGAAACGAGGGATAAGATTCTAGAATGATGGAGAAGTGAGTTTTATGCATAACGTTCATTGTAATCAAGATTATCAATAGAATCTTCAAGATGATAGAATGGAAAATAAGATCCAACGGCTGGAAATGTTGGGATTCGCTAGTCTAGATCCAATGGTCAATATTCAAAGTTGTTCGTACACTATATAGTGGTAAGATCATGTAGAAGTCAACGATTATTATCTACTAGTAAGTTGCACGTGCCTTGCACGTCAGACTCGGATAGTAGACGTATGACATATCTATATACAATTATAACTCGTAAAGCACAAAAAAATATAAATTTGATCAACTTCTATAAAGTATGGGCGTATATATTTGGTCCTTGTACTTTGTATCATCATGTAGAAGTCAAAGATTATTAGCTACCTAACACATGAAATGTTTGATAACATGGTCTAGAGAAACAAGGGGGAAGATTCTAGTATGAGGGAGAATTGTGTTTTGAGGTTGTGCATAGTATTCATTATGCCGAATACTATCAATAGAATCTTCTAGATGATAGGATGGAAAAGAAGATCCAACGGCTTGAAAAGCTGGGATTCGCGAGTCTTGATCCAACAGTCAACATTCAAAGTTATTCGTACATTGTATAGTGCTTTGTAATGAAGACTATCAATAGAATCTTCAAGATGCTAGAATGGAAAAGAAGATCCAACGGCCAAAAATGTTGGATCGCGCGTCTTGATCCAACGGTCAATATTGAAAGTTGTTTGTACACTATATAGTGGTAAGATCATATAGAAGTCAACGATTATTAGCTACTAGTAAGTTGCACGTGAGACTCGGATAGTAGACATATGACATATCATCATCACTATATACAGTTATCTTACCACTATATAGTGTAAGAATAACTTTGAATGTTAACCGCTGGATCAAGATTCGTGAATCCCAGCATTTCTAGCCATTGGATCTTATTTTCCATTCTAGCATCTAGAATATTCTATTTGTAGGCTTCGGCATAGTGAATGCTATGCACAAACCTTAAAACACACTTCTCCATCATACTAGAATCTTCTCTTTTTTCTCTAGACCATGTTATCAAAAATTTCATCTGTTAGGTATCTAATAATATTTGACTTCTACATGGCATACAAAGTACAAGGATACACCCATACTTTATAGATCTTGATCAAATTTATAATTTATTGTGCTTTACCAATTATAATTTTATATAGTGATGATATGTCATACGTCTACTATCTTAGTCTCACGTGCAAGGCATGTGCAACTTAATAGTAATTGGTAAAGCATAAAAAAATATAAATTTGATCAACATCTATAAAGTATGGGTGTATATTTGGTCCTTGTACTTTGTATCATCATGTAGAAGTCAAAGATTATTTAGCTACCTAATACATGAAATTTTTGATAACATGGTCTAGATAAACAAGGGAGAAGCTTCTAGTATGATGGAGAAGTGTGTTTTGAGGTTTGTGCATAACATTCATTATGTCAAAGACTATCAATATATTCTTCTAGAAGCTAGAATGGAAAAGAAGATCCAACTGCTAGAAACGCTAGGATTCGCGAGTCTTGATCCAACGGTCGAGATTCAAAGTTATTAGTATACTATATAGTGGTAAGTTAAGATAAGATAAGATAAGATCATGTAGAAGACACGATTATTAGCTACTCCGTACTAGAGAGGAGATTCTAGTATAATGGAGAAGTGTGTTTTGAGGTTTGTGCATAACATTCATTATGTTGAAGACTATGTATAGAATCTTCTAGATGCTAGAATGGAAAAGAAGATCCAATGGTTGGAAATATTAGGATACGCGAGTCTTGAGCCAACGATCAGCATTCAAAGTTATTCATACACTATATAGTGGTTATGTCTCTACTATTATAAGGAGTAGTTTAGAATGGGATCCATAGTACCAATCCCGACCATTGTGCTGTTAGATCCAATGGTTCAGAGAAGCTCGATTAATGTTGGATAGCACCTAGAGAAAACTCCACCATGCATGTTGTAGAACCATCATGTCACCACCCCAAAATTTCATAGCATAGTAGGGTGTATTCTCTCTACTACTGTAATGTAGCAGTTTTGAATTGGATCCATAACACCAATCCTGACCGTTGGCTCTTAGATCCAATGGTCCAGAGCAGCTAGATTTGTGTTGAATAGTACGTACCTAGAGCAAACTCCACCATGTTCTAGAACCATCATGTCACCATCCCCAAAATTTCATAGCACATTATTAGGCCATATTCTCAATATGTGTAGATATAGTTATTATTAATAGACTTAATGTATATGCATTTTTCCCTAAAAAGACTATTGGCTAATAACAACTCATTATTTGTTAAATCACATTTCATACATTAGAGAAAAATGCATGAATTAAGTCCATTAATAATAATTATATACACATATTTAGAATACAACCTACTGTGCTATGAAATTTTGGGGGTGGTGACATGATGGTTCTAGAACATGGTGTAGTTTCCTCTAGGTACTATTCAACACGAATCCAGCTCCTTTGAACCATTGGATCTAACAGCCCAACGGTCAGGATTGGTGCTATGGATCCAATTCAAAACTGCTCCATTATAGTAGTGGACATCTAAAACATGAAATATTTGGTAACATGGTATAGAGAAATGCCGAAGAAGATTCTAAAATGATGGAGACATGTGTTTTGAGTTTTGTGCATAGCATTCATTTTGATGAAGATTATCAATAGAATCTTCTAGACCGTTCAAACAAATAGAATCTTCTAGAGGCTAGAATGGAAAAGAAGATACAACGGCTAGAAATGTTGGGATTCACGAGTCTTGATCCAACGGTCAATATTCAAAGTTATTTGTGCACTATATAGTGGTAAGATAAGATTATAATAGGAAAAGAAAAACAAAATTAAATTTGATCAACATCTATAAAGTATGGGTGTATATATTTGGTTCTTGTACTTTGTATTTCATGTAGAAGTCAGAGATTATTAGCTATCTAAAACTTTAAAATTTTGGTAACATGGTCTACAGAAACGAGGCAGAATATTCTAGAATGATGGATAAGTGTGTTTTGAGTTTTGTGCATAGCATTCATTGTGATGAAGACTATCAATAGAATCTTCTAGATGCTAGAATAATGGAAAAGAATATCCAACGGCTGGAAATATTGGGATTCACGAGTCTTGGTCCAATGGTCAATATTCAAAGGTGTGCGTATATTGTTTACCAATTTCAAGATATGCACATCTACTTGCTTGTAGTACTACCAAATACGGGAAATTTACCATAAACTATGATATGGATATGTCCATGACCCTGCGAGGTTGCTCGAGTTGACACTTGTTCATAAAAAAACAAGATGATTATTAATCCAGTAGATGGCTTGAATTTCAGGGGGGGGTTGCAGGAAGTAGATCGGTGTGGATGAGGCAGAGACAAGAAGGACTGTGCACCTGTGGCTGTAGAGAAGAGACCAATGGAGGATGGATGATGAGAGCCAGCGAAGGATAGCGAAAACACAACTTGTTTTGCGTGCATATTACTACTAGTAGTTCCATATATTTACTACTAGTGGAGTGTACCTCGTATCAGTAGCCCATCATAGCTTTGCTCTGACATCGCACCGCCTTCCGACTCCTCCTCCTGCTGCTTTCGCGATGCCTCCTTTTTTTTGGAGAAGGAGCCGCCTCCCTTTTCGAGTAGTACTAGTATGGAAGTGGAGTACTTTGCTTTATAGAGAAAAATATTTCCATCGCTTAGAAAATAAGAGTTGTTAATTTTCCTAGTATTTGGGAACTCCCATTGGCAAAGTTGTTTACCAATGCCAAGATGCGCACATCTACTTTCTTGTAGTGCTACTGCAAAATTCCCATAAACATGGATATGTCCGTGACCTTCCTTGGTCGCTCGTCCTAAAACCTATTCATACTTATACATGGTAGGCCATTTTTGTGAAGCGGCTTTTTCAAAAGTTGTGAAAAACTCATGTTTATTATTTTTCATGGCAGGTAGTACAAGCAAAATGATGCCATGCATGAGTCCCCCTATTTTTTGGCCTATATCTCTCTTTTTTCAAAGCAGGGTTAACTTTGCCGGCATGCAAAGTCTAGAAAGAAGTTGAATCTTTGAAAACTCTCGGTCCTGTTCTCCATATATTGGCTATCTGGTGGGAAACTTCAAAAGATTTTTTTGGAATTTAAAGAGCAATTGGCATCTCACATGTGGTTCGAAATAATTTGACATAATTTCGACAGACTCCCTCCGATCCAAATTAATTTTCATAGATTCATCTAGATTCAAATGTATCTATTCATGTTTCTGTGCTAGATGCATATACCCGAATCTAGACAAATCTTAGAACATTAATTTGAATCGGAGAAAATCGGATAAGAGACGTCTCGCATATCATCACTATATAAAATTATAATAGGTAAACCAGAAAAATATAAATTTGATCAACATATATAAAGTATGGGTGTATATTTGGTTCTTCTACTTTGTATCATCGTGTGTAGAAGTCAAAGATTATTAGCTACCTAACACTTGAAATTTTTGGTAGTAACATTGGTCTAGAGAAACGAGTGATAAGATTCTAGTATGATGGAGAAGTGTGTTTTATGGTTTGTGCATAGCATTAATTATGCAGAAGACTATTAATAGAATCTTCTAGATGCTAGAATGGAAAAGAAGATCCAACGGCAAGAAATGTCGTTCGGATGCGCGAGTCTTGATCCAATGGTCAATATTCAAAGTGATTTGTATTCGTACACTATATAGTACTTGGTAAGATAAGATTGTACGAATAACTTTGAATGCTGACCGTTGGATCTCAATACTCGCGAATCCCAATATTTCCAACCGTTGGATCTTCTTTTCCATTATAGCATCTAGAAGATTGTATAGATAGTCTTCAGCATAGTGAATGCTATGCATAAATCTCAAAACACACTTCTCCATCATACTATAATCTTCTCCCTTGTCTCTCTAGACCGTATTACCAAAAAATCAAGTGTTTTGGATAGCTAATAATCTTTGACTTCTACAAGATGATAAAAAGTACAAGAACTAAATATACACCCATACTTTATGTATGTTGATCAAATTTATAAGTTTTTGTGCTTTACCTATTATAATTTTATATAATGATGATATGTCATATGTCTATTATCTGAGTCTCACGTGTAGGGCACTCCTCTCGCTGCTCTCGTTCTGCCTACCTTTTGGAGTAGCAGTACAAAATGAGGTGGAGTACTTTGCTATATAGAAAAAATATTTCCATCGCTTAGTAGAGTTGTTACTTTTCCTAGTATTTCGAAACTTGCATTGGCAAAGTTGTTTACCAATGCCAAGATGCACACATCTACTTTCTTGTAGTACTACCAAATTACCATAAACTATGATGTGGATATGTCCATGACCTTGCTTGGTCGCTCGTCCTGAAACCATCGTAGGCCATTTTTGTGAAGCGGGTTTCTTCCAAAGTTGTGAAAACTCATGTTTATTATTTTTCATGGCAGGCAATACAAGAAAATGGATGCCATGCATGAGTCCCCCTATTTTTTTTGCCTATATCTCTCTCTCTTTTCCGAAGCAAGGTCAACTTTGCCGGCATGCAAAGTCTAGAACGAAGTTGAATCTTTGAAAACTCTAGGTCGTGTTCTCGATATATTGGCTATCTAGTGTGCAACTTCAAAAGATTTTTGTGAAATTTAAAGAGGAATTGGCAGCTCACATGTGGTTTGATATAATTTGACCTAATTTCGACAGACTCCCTACGATCCATATTAATGTTCATAGATTCATCTAGATTCAGATGTATCTAGTCATGTTTCTGTGCTAGATACATATATCCAAATCTAGAGAAATCTGAGAATATTAATTTGAATCGGATACAATAGTTTAATTTAATTTGGTTAATTTATCTACGAACCTTGAAAACTCAAAGAACGTAGGAATCGCAAGTAAAACATGGATGGTTTGCTATGTCCGGAAACATGGTGCGCTTCTCACATTCAGTGCCACATTCTTCTGGTTTTCTTTAATGCTAGTACAAAAGATCCCCATAATCAGTTGGAAAAGTGAAAAAAAATTTTCCTAATTGTTCAAAACTCCCACGGGCAACATTGTTTACTAGGTCAACACGCACCCATCTTCCTGATGTTAGAACCCTCTGTAAAAGTGTAGCTAGGGTATACATCGATATAGAAGGCCATGACCTAATTGGTCGTTCGTGCTGAAAACCAAGAATTAATAATGTTACATCATGGTGGGCTATAATGTGAATCCATTTTCCCTAAGGTTGTCGAATCTCATGTTTATCATTTTTCTTGGCAATTAATAATACTACTAGCAAAAGTACCCCAAACGTAATGAAATCTCATCTTTTTGTTTTACGCTTTATTTTGTTTGAATGTTTTCCATATGGGGGCAAATTTGTCAGTATGCAAAAACTAATCAGTAATGGCATTTTTCAAAACTATTGTTGGCCCATGATATATTGGCTGCCTGGGTACCTTCAAAAGAATATTGGATATTTTAAAGAGTAATAGTCTATCATGCTCACATGTATTAAAGTTTGACCTAATTTCGTTTAATCGACTTAGAGTCATGCATTTAATTGCACGTGGAGCTTTAGCTTGGAAGTTTGAAAAATACTTAAACTTGGGAACTATAAGAAAGAATTTTCCACTTTGTATGAAAATTTGGTGGGGCCATTCTTTCTTATTTTTTTACCAGTAAAAGTACTTGAAAAACTCACACTTCTGGTATTGCTATGTATGAACTTTCTTTGGTTTCAAGCCAAATGACCAAGATCATGGAAATACCCTGTCTTCATCAAGATAATGACCGTGTGTCCATATTTTGGTATAGCTAGGTCGGTGCATGTTAGCATGCATGGTAAAGAAGTAAAAGTATTTTTTGGAAGGAAGTGCGATCAATATGGCTTAGAGTTCATAGCATGTGCCATTTATTTACTATAGTACATAAAGTGGTTGGATAAATTACATGTTATATTTTTCGAGCTTAATTTTCTAGCTAATTTCACCCACCTAGACGACTTTCCGTCGATTTGTCAAATTAGGTCGAAATTAATATTCTACAAGTGCGTGAGAGCTAGTTGAATAGTATAACCGAATGTTAGGTATAACAAAGTGACAAATCATCTATTGTCGGCTTTATACCAACATTACAATACCTAACATTTGAACTATAGAACAACTAGCATTACATGTAGCAACCTCATCAAAGAGCAAGAAGATTAAACAGGAAAAAAATGAAATATATTTCTTATGCCCCCTTCAAAAATCCTAAAACTTGGGAATTGTAAGAAAGCATGGTACACTTAGTCTGAAAATTGGGGCAGTGGCACTCTTTATTTCTTTTTTGGAACCTCGGTACCGTAGGTCCTAAAGGAGCGAGACACTCCAATTAGCGCACTAGGGTTTGTAGTCGTCGCAATCTGGTCTAAGGACCTTTTTGTAATTATTATTATTACTTTTGAGACTTTTTGTATTGGTGTAGGTGATTATTAATCTAGTAGATGGCTTGAATTTTGGGGGGAAAACGGTTGCTGGAAGTAGATCAGTGTGCTGTACTAGCACTACATGAATTTGTTGGATAAATTACATGATATATTTTTCAAGCTTAATTTTATACTCCCTCCGACCCAAATTAGTTGACTTAGTTTTATCTAGATTCGGATGTATCTAACACTAAAACAAGTCTAGATACATGAATCTAGACAAATCCAAGTCAACTAATTTGGGTCGGAGGGAGTAGCTAGTTTCACCCGAAAGTGCATCATGCTTCAATCAACACGTTCGTTGGAATTAAAAGGGTACATCAAAAAATAGAAAATTACATCCAAGTCCATACAATTGGCACAAAGGCCCCTAAAAATTAGCTTGGAAGGGCAGTCAGGTCCGGTTTAATTTCAATCGAGCAGTTGAACCATACTCTTGCTACTACCGTTTGCTTCACACACAAAACACAGCGTGCACCTGCGTGTTAATCATGGTCGAAGGGACGAGATTGCTCGGAACGAGTAGAGGAGCACACTGCCCCCTACCGAGTCGAATCCCCCAGTCGCACCTTCACCGGCCACATGTTCCTCGCGCTCGAGCTCGAACTTGAGCATGTCCTGATGGTGATCAAGGGCCAGCATAGGATCGATAGGCTCGAGGGGACCCATGATAGCTTCGTCTGCCACGTCCACGGCGACCTGGCGCCCACCCGAGTTGTCTACCCTGGTCGCATGCTCACTTGCCACAGGTTCCTCGCGCATGAGCTCGAACTCGAGCATGTCCTAATCGTAAGCGAGGGCTAGCATAGGATCGATAGGCTCAAGGGGACCCAGCATGGCGTCAGCCACGGCCACGGCAACCTGGCGCCCACCCGAGTTGTTTGTTGTTGCGACCTCGGATCGTTAAGGATCCTAAGTCCCTGTGATTAACATGCTAGTCCCTGGATCAATAGCTAGCACTTCACAGTCGATGAATATCATGTAAAACACAAGTCATTATTACACGAATAATCCAGAGTATAATTATTACAACTTGCATAGCTTATAGCTAGCTCAAATAAAACAGCGGAAACTAAATAAAACTCGAGTCCATCAACGCCTCAGGCTAGTTGCGTGAATACCCGCGATCCCTACGCACCTTTCAATCTTCGGACTCTGCACATAAGACGTGCAGCCAACAAGTTGGTCAATACTTTGAATGTATTGGCAAATTACACCAAGGAAAGAGTAAGACTATCTCTACATGCAAGGCTAAGAGTAGGCTCTGGGGTTCATTTGCGTAAAGCCAATTTTATCAATGTAATAAGAAAAGAGGAAGTAAGTTTTCCCTACTTTGTAAACTTTGATGAATAGCATAGGGTCGAATGGAACACGTGGATATTACTCACCGAGTGCCCAAATCAACCTAGCACTTGGATATTACGCACCAAGTTCCCAAAATCCCACCCAATGGCGATATTACTCAAGCCTTGGGGTTTATAAAACGTTAAGCTTGGAAAAGAGAGAGGAAGATCTTCCAGAGGCTCCATCCTTCAGATGCTCAATGTTGTTCTATTTCCGTGAACACGGCTGATCGATCAGATTGCAATACTCTCGAGAGGTTGTGCACTTTCCCCACAATCCACGATCAAGTCCTTTTACGGACAAGACCATGGCGAAGCCTTCCCTTAGTATCCCCTCTACCAGTTGGATCCAACCGTGCCAAGAACCTCCATATGTTGGTACCCTGGTGAGGTTTCCCACTAAGTACTAAGCCAAGACAGAGCCCATATGTATTGTGGTTGCACGGGAAGATTCTGAATTCTGAAACATGGCAAACTTCTTTGATTCCTGGGCGGCCGTCCTCCACCAAAACTCCCAATCGTTGTCCCGACAACCATTCTGCCCAGAAGAAAACTTAGTTTTATTTTGAAGGGGTTTTGGAGAAGCAAGTTCGCTCGAGAGAGCTCTCGTACTTAGAAAATGTTTGAGTCTTTCGAACCCTCCCATCGGCACTTGATATGTACAAGTATATAGCATAACAAGCATAACTTAGAAAAACAGGATAACCTATTGGGATGGAAATTCCTAAGCAAAGAGCTACTCATGGCATACTACAAAACCGCACTTGCAAAAATAGTACTAAGAAAATCTACCAAAATCCTACACATGCATACTACCGAATTTGAAGGGTAAAACATGCATAGTTAAAACTGGGACATAAACATGAACAAGTGGTGTAACTTTCCTTGATCTGAGCAGCAATCTACACAACAATACTCCTCAGCGCACTCCGAGCAATCTAACAAAACAAACATGGATTCAATCACAATTTGCAGAAAACAAGTCACGAAGTCAAATATGCATGCATGCAACATGGTAATATGCAAGGATGGATTTGATTTCGACCAAGGGTTTTAACCAGGGGTGTTGTTGAGTTGGGGATGTCATTAGAACTGATTTCCCACATATTTTAGGTATTTTGGGTTAAACCGTAAATAACCAAGCTCAAAACTAGATCTACAACTCCAATCTACCTCGAGAGAGATCTGAACACGCTAAGCATGTTATGGTAATTTTCTACAGAAGGTCTTGTCAAAACAAAGCTAACGCAACAAGAATAAACTAAAACGGAGTTACCGATAATTTTGTAGAATTAAAATACTCTAATCTAAACTTTAAATTCTACTGCAAGATTGCGGTGGCAAAACAGTAATATTATTGTAGATCTGTGTTCTACTCGAAAATATGATTCCAACAGTATATTATACGCAATTTTGGACTAATATTCGAATTACTATGGATTTTACAAATTTGGAGCAATTTCGGTCTATTTTAAAAGAAAAACAAAAGGGCGACCAGTGAGGCGGCGACACGTGGCGGCTCGTGATTGGTCCGCCGGGCGCGCGTGACGTCGACGCGGCGACGACGCGGCGGCTGCCACGTGGCGCGACGCGATTGGCTGGGGGCGTTGACCGATCGGATCCGTTGGATCCCGATCTGACGGTAGGAGAGGGGGGGGGGGGGGCGGCGGCTTACCATGGCGGCGGCGACTGGAGGCGGCGGACGGCGGCGGGCGGCGGTGCCGCTCCGGCGAGACAGAGTAGCGGACGACGTGCGGCTCCTCCTCGCGGTCCTGTTCCTGAGGGCGGCGTCGGCCCTCCTTCTCCGAGGCGACGGTAAACGGCGGCCGGAGGCGGCGGACGGCGGCGGGGTTCCGGCGAGGAATCGGCGGCGCTCGGTGGCGGTGGTGGCAGAAAAGAGCTAGGGTTTTGGGGAGGCATGCCGAGGGCTATTTAAAGGCAGATTCTTGGCGCGGGGGTCGCTTAGTCCGTCCCGGATTCACCGGCGGCGGCGTCGTGGCTGAGCCGGACTCGGGGAAGGGGCGGCTGGCAGGTGGGGCCTGCCTGTCGGCGGCTGCGGCGCGGGAGCGGGCTGCTGGCGGGCTGCGGCTGCTGCGGCCCACGCGCTACGTGCTGCTCGCTCGCTGGCGCGCGCGGTAGATAGGCCCCGGTTAGGTTAGATTTCGTTTTTTTATTCTTTTATTATTTTCTGATTTGCTATTTGTTTAAAAACTTTTGCAAACGAACTCCGAATTAGACGAAATATGTTTCTAAAATTTTGTAAAAAGAAGAGGGTTAGAATAGGACTAAAAATAACCCTTTTGCAAAGGTTTTGATGGTTTAAAAGGTTTTACCCCCTTTTGTCTATAATTGACTAGGGGGTTTAAGAAAATACCTAATGCAGTTTTTTTTTGATATGTAATGCCATGATGCAATGATATGATGCATGCTTCTAGTAACATCTGTAATTGCAAAATTTGGGATGTTACATCTGCCCCGGTCGCATTATCGCTGGCTACAGGTTCTCATCGGAAGGATTGGCCGCTATCTTACACGGGCTTAACTTGGCCACGGTTGATGTCTAGCCAGAGGGCCTGCCCGGACGCAGCTTCGTCACAGTCGAAAGGGAGGCCCACCGGGACCGACGCTTTGTTGTAGAGGTCCACTTTTGTTCCCCTGCCGTGTTGATGCCTCCTTGACGCGGCCAACGCAGGGTCGGTAGCCTCGAGGGGGCCCAAAATCGCGTCGTCGGCCAGCAGCACCAACGCACGTTTACTGCGGGGCACCAGGCGCTCTACAGAGGCGGCTCCAACGGCGGCTCCAACAACGGCATGTTCCCGCCGGATGAACTGTTTCGGGGCCTGGCCTCGAGCCGAAGCAGACCTCCGAGGACGACGCAACCAATCCACCGGGATTCCTTCAAGTATTTGTGAGGGTAACATGCCTTTGATGGAAGAAAGAAATTTCGCCGGAGAGTAGAATGAAGGAGAAAGTATAGTACTATTAGTACTACTAGCGGTACTACTCAGTTTTGAACTAGCATTTCTCCAAGGAGTACTTTTTTTTAGATGCTCCAAGGAGTATGCTGAGCGACCGCTTGGTGGCGCGTGAGTTTTTTCATAGTCTGTGGTTGTCCGGTTATTAACTCACAAGAGTCTAATTGGATAGTAGGAGTATAGTACTATACAATCTCGAAACAGAGGTGGCGAGCAGCTGCAGGTCGAGCAACGAGTCAGGTAAATTCTTGGAGTATGTACTCCAGTATACAGTAGTAATAAGTTGCACATGCCTAACCATACAGTATGTCATATTATCTCTACTACGGTAACATCCCAAAACTTTAATCAAGGTTATCAAGTGCCTAATCACCCAATTTAGGGTTAACAAAAACTTTTATTAAGAAAAAGACCTATGAATGCATGTGTGTTTACATTAGTGTATAATTGTTTGAAAATGCCATGCTTGATTGTTCTACATGTTGTGAAATGGTTTAAAGGTGAATGCCACATCATCTAGACCATTTACAAACAAAATCCAAAGGGAAAGAAATCAAATAAGATTAAATGAGGCAAATGGTCATGTTGGCCATTTTAAACCACTAGGCCACTTTAGGTGTTCCTAGAAGACAAATCCTAACAAAAACTATTCTAGTTATTTTCACCCCTTGTTAGACCAAGTAAAGATGTACCAAGGCCCACTTTACAAACTTACAAAAACATCTAGCAAAACAATTTAAAGGAAATTTGAAAATTGAATCAAGTGTATGTGTTAAGATCACACTTTTTCAAAAACACATCAAATGAATTCACCTTGGCAATCCCAAGCTTGATATAAGGTCACTCGAAAAGTTTGAATCAAAAATTCAAAAATAAATTTCTTTTGGCCATTTCATCAAACACCTAGTGAGCACAGAACTAGCTGCCAAACTTTTACTGTTTTTGATTAATGCTTTATCTACGATTTGTCACCAAAACTTGTCCGTGGTCTCCCCCAGTCCCAACCAGCTCCATTGATCCACCAATTCTTGTTGTTTGCACCAGTGCTGATCCACACCGAGCACCCCCATGTCGGTCGACCATGGACCGCTCACCCCAGACCGCCCCGAGCTTGCCCATGATGCCTAGGAGGTAGGAAAGACCACACCGCCTCCCCCTGTCCCTTCCCCAAGCGTAGCCAAGCCGTGGACCACCCCAACAGAGCCGCGACTAGAGCGTTTGTGCCATGCTGAGCATGCGCCAGAGCACCGTGCCCGACCAGCTCGCACACGCCGCGCCTCGACCTCACCCCGCGCACACTGATACTTCATGATCCCAGTAGCTGCCTAGACACCCCGACCAAATGCGACTGCCCCTTGCCACGCCTTTAAGCCAGAGAGGACCGCTAGGGAGCACTACGTCGACCGCCGCTCACAGCCATGCCGATAGCATCATGTAGACGTGTCGCCGATGGAGCCCGACCATGCCGCATTGCCCCTCTCGCTGGTGTATAAATAGAGGCCACCCCCAGCGTCATTCCTCACACCATTCCCCTTCCCTCTCACCATTGACCACCCAACACTTCTCCCCGGAGTAAGGCGATCCTCAGTCCGCCGGAATTTCGCCGGAGTTTGCCGCTGCAGAGGAGAAGAGGCGACGTCGATTGGAGTCGCACCAGGAGCCGCCGCGACCATGCCTCAAACCGACGTCATCTACCAGCTCGATCGCCCCCATCGTCACGTCTAGCTGGAGCCCAGGTGAGCCCCCGTAGACCCCCACCGTGCCGCTAGGCTTCGTCCTCGCCAGAGACCTATTCACCAGGGACGACGAACCACCACCGTTGGATCATAGTCTAATCGCACGGCTGGGTTTGAAATGTACTGGTTCGCTTAGATAGAGTCGCTGATGCATGGGACCCCCATTTCAGTAGCTTGCTGCGTGCGCGCCGTGTAGCTGGGCCGGCCCGTTTAGCTTTCCCACTCAGCCCGGGGAATTCAAATATGATTTTCCATTTTTAGTTTAAACTAGTTTCTATCTACTTGTTCAAAAATCAATTCAGAGAGTTTCACTTAACCAAAATGCATGATTCAAATTTTGCTAGAAAGGAAATCAAAATATCTATCCAAGCCCATTGGATTTAAATAATTTGGAGTTAGAGATCACATATAGCAAAAATAACAAGACAGAGACTTTTCTACATTCAAACATTTTTCAAAAATCAACCATAATAGCTTTTGAGTTGATTCCAACTCTCAAAAATCACATTTGATAAGATCTATCTGAATATGTAGAAATGTTTAGGTTTGCATGTAGTAACTTTGTACTAGTACCAAAAGAATGATATTAGGGCATTTCTAGTCACTTTAAATCTATTAAATAATAATCTTCAACTTTATAAAATGTGACCAACCCTTTAAATCACATTCCCATATAGTAGAATATGTGGTTATGACATGTGTCCACATGATCAAATATTCTAATTAGAGAATATTAAATCTTAATTAAATTCAATGAGTAGAAATTACTCTTCTCAAATAAAATAATAAAACTAGTTCTTTATTTCATGTGATGTTTGTGATGATGCTAGATCATCAAGTGTGTGCCTTAGTGTGCTAAATAGAATTAGTTAAGTATTGTTTGGTGATTGTGTACCCCGTATTTATTTATAGACAATAGTACCGACCAACTCTACGAGGAGGAGGATTTCTACCCCAAAGAAGAGGAGGAAAATTTCAATCACTACAGCAATAAAGGCAAGCTATTATGTGCAAGCTAGAACTAAGCAAGTTAACACTTGCAACCTTGTTAACTTAAGAAAATGCATTAGGCATGCTTTGGTTATATACTTTGATTATACCAATCCCAAGTTTTACATGCAAGCTTTACTTTCTTTTACTTTACCAAAGTTCATTACTTTTAGTATAGGTAGCATAAAGAGTATAAAACTTGTCCTATCTAGTTATACTTAGATGTCATTCGATGGCATGAAATTGAAGATTAGCACCCCTCATTAGTGAACGCTCTTAACTTAGTGGCTAGTGCTAAGCATAAAACTTGTTCACTTTAGATGGGAGTACTTGGTGAAAATGCTTATGAAAACCTTGGAATGATGAGTCATTCTATTGAGATGTTTTGACATGTGTTGAGAAACACAAATGGTTTATGATGATGAAAATGTTGAGGCATGAGCCTTACCCCTTTATAAAAACTGATGGTTGGGTTCGGATGCGATACAATTCCAATTTTACCGTACAACCACAATACCTAAATTGGGTAAGGCTTAGCCAGAAGTTTATATGCATTAGTATGGGTTCCCTCGTGGAAGAGGTTTGAGCTGAGGCTACCTCTTGATGATGTCCACCTATGCAGTGCCCAGGATGGCAGATGGCCATGGCTGGGAGGCCAAGCTCATAGGAGAGGTGCTTATACTAGAGTGTGTAAAGGAAATGTTATGATTGATTATCCGAATACTAAGTATGATGATTTAGGGTTATCCCTGGCGGATGTATCGAATTCTGTGGTGAAAGTGTACCACCTCTGTAGAGTGTCAAACTATTCGAATAGCCACGTCCACGGTCATGGATAGTTGGAGTGGTCATACTATTCCATCATCAGATATTTTCAAAATGACTTGACCACAACATGGTTGTGTCTATGAAAACTAGTTTCCCACTTAGGTGATTTAGTAAACTAGCTTTCTTTACTTCTTAACTTAGCTAAGATAAATCTAGCTTTTGCAAATAAACATAGAGCTTAGTTTCCCTACTAGAACTACCTTACTTGTTAGTGATAGTTTGCGAGTACTTAAAGAGTACTCATGGCTTTGTCCCTGGTAATTCCCTTGGCCAGACTATGAGGAGGACTATCAGGAAGATGGACAGCAGGAGGTCTATGACAACTAGGATCATCTCCCATCGTCAGCATTGCCTGTGACACTGCAGATGGAGCCCACCGCTATGCTTATTATTCCGCTACATGTTTGTATTAAGACTAGATCATGAGATCCTTTATTTGTGTAAGACCTTATTATGGTTTGTAATGGATGATGTATTGTGATATCCAATCTTTTATGTCTCGCAAAAATGGTAATCCTGGGATTGCGAGGTATGGCATAACAGGCATCTGGGATTAAAAATCCGGGTGTTGACAAGTGGGTATCAGAGCCATCCTGACCATAGGAGACCCTAGTTAGAATGGACGTCCAAACAAAAAACTTAGTTTCAAAACAAAAGAAGTGAGTATTTATGAATACCTATCTCCACTCTTATTGTCGTGGTGGTGTCATGGAAAATGCCATGGATAGGCTAAAGGTGGGGACGAAATGCACTAGGGGAATCCAGGGAGGGATAGTGTGGTGATTCCACACACAGTTTCTTTGTATTTCATTCACTTCCACGGTTTACAAGTGCTCCTGGAGCTATATGGGGGAGAGGAGGAAGAAGGGACTCTCTTACTCTCACCACTAGTTAGCCCTCAGGAACACACAAGTAAAACACGACCCTCAAGAGATCAACCCCTTCTAAAGAGGCCCTAGCCCTCCTTATATAGCGGTGGCTAGGTCTCCAATTAGGGCATACGTGGAGGCATATTCCAGGGAATATGCCTCTTCCCAAAATAGTAAGCCGACCGGGTCACGTTAGCCCAGCGTCATCCCTGCAGAGGCTACGTGATCCTCTGTGGCGCCTGCGTCATCCGATATTGGCATCGTCACCCTTACCGGCCACGCCTCGGTGGTCCTAGCCTCTGTCCGCTTTGCTCACGCTCTGCATGCAGTGGTCACCCTTTGACCAGTGAGATAGCTTCCTTCTCTTACAAGCTTTATATAACCCGGATCGCACTTAGTTGATCCGGCCACACCTGTACCTGCATACGAGTTAGATACATCTTACCGACATACGACATAAGTCGGTTGAGACCCAGTTAGGTGGACATCCCCTCGTCTGGGTTACCCCGTGATTCAGCCTGCCTTTAGGTGACTCGGCCAGCTCTCGCTTTGACCTTCCCGTACCTCGGCTGACTCGGCCTTTATACCCCGTCGTGACCCTACCCGGGGGTATCTCCCCAACATTAGTCCCCAAAGCTGGTGCGGTCTTGGCTGCCTTAGCCGCTAAGGCCACAGCAGGTTCAATTTTTACCGAGCCTTTCACTCCTTTTTCCGAGTTTTCCCCTATCTCAAATTTCACAGGTTTACATTCCCTTGGCACATTCCGAATTTTCACTCGCTGGCCGGGTCACCTCACCCTTATCCGGGCCATTCTTCCTTCTCTTGTACGCTTCCCCACGTGGAGGTTAATGATTACTTTGCCTCATTTTAAGGGCCTGCGCCAGTAACCGCCGTAGTTATTGTCAGATATTACTATAGCACACGTCACATCGTGCCTGCCTCCTCGTTAACTGTATCATAATGTCACGTTGTGGGATCTCCTGCGCCCTGTGGCTCATTGCTCATCGGCTGATCCGGGTCATACATGGCCACACCGTGTTGACCGTCCGCACAGCGCGATCCCACTACCCCTCAAGGGCGTGGTTAAATAGGGGAGGGGCGCACCCCTTGGGTCTCTTCCCCACTTTCGCGCCCCTCTACCTCTTCTTCTTCCTCTTTCTCTCCAGCGACAGCGCCGCTGCCACCGCATCTGCTTAGCCGTGTCGCCGCCACACCGCTCCCTTGCGCACCAGCATCGCCGCCACCTCCACGCACCTCCTCCGCCATGGGTCCTCGCCAGTCTAGGCCACTGTCCCCCACCGCCGCTAATGCCAGTGAGGATAGCGACCTTGAGATGACAGAGGACGAGCTCGCCATCGCGGAGCAAGAAATGGAGGAGGACGCTGGGAACGCCGACCGCGGCGCCTGGGATGGGTCCTGGGTTTGCGAGGATGATCTCCACTAGCTATACCGTACCCGGCATATTCCGGAGGGCGTCATCGCCCGCCTTGCCGCCGAAGAACTTGCCCCCTGACCCAATCCGGGTGAGTATGTGGTATTCCTCTCCCACTTCCAACGTGGGTTTGGTCTCCCTGTTAGCGATTTTTTCCACGACTGGCTCAACACATATGAGCTTCACCCGCATCATCTTTCAGCTAACGCCATCACCTCTCTCTCCGCCTTCGCTTCCACCATCGAGGGCTACACCGGACTGTGGCCCACGAAGGAGCTCTAAATCCGGTTCTTTGGCCTCCGCCGGAACGTCATTCCGAATAGAGAACTTGACTCGGAGGACGAGCAGCTCACATAATTCGGCGCTGCATATATCTCTCCCCGGAAGCAGTCCATCTTCCCCCGAGTCATGGGGCTTGATTCTCGTAAGGGCTGGGCCCGGACCTTATTTTATGTCAGAAATGGCACAACTGAGGATCTGATCCGGCTGCGCCCGTACGTTCAGGGTCCTGCTAATCCGGATCTTTGGGACCACATCCCCAAGAAGCCCACCGTCCTGGCGAACCAAGTTAACAAAAGGTTCCAAGAGCTGAAGGAGCTGGGGCTGTGCAACGAGGACGCCATGATCACATTTTTCCGCAACCGGATCTCCCCCTTCCAGAAACACACGCATAAACTCTGTCACATGAGCTGGGGCCGTGACCCAACCGGACCTCCTCATTTGAGTTAAGCAACACCGAGATCTACCGCCGGGTCAAGGCCCTCTTCACCACCAACAAGAACTTCTCTGTTGAGTGGACGTGGGGGCTCGAACACTTCTACTGAGATAGGCTTCCCCCTGCGGTAAGTCTTGTGCCCCAAACCTCTTCCGAATTAAATCTTATGTCGGTTTTTGTTGTGGGTTTAATCCTTTTGGCTTTTCTTTAACTTAGATGTTTCTTCAGCAAACCATTGAGGATGGCCCCGAGCCTTCACTCAAATGGGCGCCTGATCGAGTTGCCTCGGAGGAGGAGGAGCCGGATCAGGAGATGTTCCTGCCATTGGCTGATGCGACCAAGCGACACACCAGTAAAATCTCTTCCATTAGAGATTGGCCTGACGATGAAGATGATTCCGACGTTGAGGTGATGGAAGGTTTTGACGCTATCCCCCTTTCTTACGCTTTTCCGGCATCAGCTAACCACAGTGGGCAGATCCATGAAGATCCTCCGCTTGCCACGGGGGAGCCTGTCCCTATCGCGCCAAAGAAAAGGGGAGCTGCATCTACTTCTTCTTCCGAACCTTCCAAACCAGTGAAGAGACGCAAGAAGTCCGCAGACAACGCTGCCACCAAGTCCACGATCAAAGCCGTAGCTCGGAGAGCTCGCAAGCCCAAGCAGCCCTTTACCTCGGATGAGTAGGTCACTTCTCCATTGTTGTTCACTTGTTCTTCCCTTGTTATAGTTTCTCATCATTCATGATTTGATTCGGCAGGGCCGCGGTGGAGGTCCCTCATAGTGGATCCGGCATTGCATCTCTGCTCCAACATAGCCCTTCTCCCCCTCGTGGCGACGATTCACGCCCATTGAGCCCCATTCAGGAGGTCTCAGCGGCTGCTCCGGGTTCTAGCCCACCTCGTCAAGACGAGGGCAACCTCCGAACAGGGGGAAGCGCTTCTGCCGAGGCTGTAGTTGCTCCTTCTTCGGCACAACCGCCACCAGCCACCACCGAGGTTCCTTTAGCACGCCCTCCGAAACAAAAATCCGCACCAGCATCAGCTCCAGCACCAGCAGCAATAGCCAAAGCGCCATCAATAGCACCAAGCCCCTCCGCCTCGTCCGAGTCTTCCAAGACTCGGTGAGAAGGCACCATTAGTACTAAGGCTAGCACCAAGGCGGCTCCCAAGGGCAAATCTGCTGTAGCAACTTCAACTTCTCAGCAGAAGCCCAAGGGCAAAAAGGCTCCTGACGCCACCAGGGCAGCGTCAATTGAAGCTAGACAGCGTACACTTGCGTCCATGCTCCCAAAAAAGACTCCACCACCGAAGGACACCCCTACCGAGCTAGCTGATGCACAACTCGTTTTGCACACCAGCCCCGCCATTGCCTAGGTTGAGAGGAGGGAAGCCCATGCTAAGCGTCTAGTTGCACCCCACATGCTCAGCGGCGAACGCTACCCTGCGACCTTGATCGAGTTTGTAAACAACTGGAACAAGGCGGAGGTCATCCAATGAAGATCTCCCGGAGAAATTCGGGCCCGCTGAGTTTGGTGCCCAAATGAATACCGCTGCCAAGGAAATCAACCTTGCAGGTCGGATGATGGAGGTACGTTGCTTCGCCCTTTCCTTAATATGTAGTAGATATTAGTGATATAGCCATTAGTCCCCGAGCCTCTGGGGAGTAATTTGTTACTCGGCCGGATGCTCCTTAGAGAACTAACGTAGCTCCTTAATAACTTCGAATATGCACACTCCTAGAGCCGAGTTAAGTTCCACCTGGCCCGGATTTTGTACACTTTGAATATGCACACATCTAGAGCCGGGTTAAGTTCCACTTGGCCAGGATTTTGTACACTTCGAATATGCACACACCTAGAGCCGGGTTAAGTTCCACTTGACCCGGATTTTTGTATACTTCGAATATCCACAAGACTAAGCTGTTCTTTTTTACTCTTTTCAGGTGACCACCAATCGCCGGTGCGCCGAGTTTCAGTGTCTCTTGGATACTCACAAGATGCTGCGCGTGAAGCATACTACACTCCTCGCCGAATACGAAAAAGGGGTAAGTTTTCTCCTTGTCATTTTTCCATTTTTCTTCGTCTTTTTCTGCCAAACTAATCCATCATTCGGATTTCGCAGCTGAAGTGGAGGCCGAGAACACCATCATGAGGAAGAATTTGGAGCAGATAAAGGGTAAGTCATATTTGCTTAATCTTCCTGCGCGCTCTATCTCCTTTTCCCCTTGGCTCGGCAAATATTCATACCTCGGCTTTGCCGGGTCAACAAACTATTTTAGCCTCTCTTGAAGATAGTGTGCCCGTGCCTGACATGATGCTGCATTTTCTCGAACAAGCAGGGCAGCACCAGGCCGAGCTAAGAAAGAAAGATGATGAGATTGCCCTCCTCCGGGCCAAAGATGAAGAAATTGCCAAGCTGAAGGCATACATGAAGAAGTTCAAGGCGTAGCACAAGTCCGAACTGGACAAGGCAGGCCAAGACATTACCGAAGAGCGCGAGCGTCTCAACCTTCAAATTGCCAAGGACCAAGAACTATTGAAGGAGGACGACACCAAATTTGAGTCGGTGAATACTGAACTTGCGCAACTTCGGAGAAGGCGTGACAACTGCACCAATGAGCTGACCCGGATCCACAGCCACATCTCTCATAAGTTCTTTTCCTTTGGCCGGCATGAATCTCTCCAGGTCAGACAAATTTCCTTACTTGCTTCACTTGTCTTGTTCTAAGACAAATTTCCAGAGGGCAATGCCATTGCAACTACTGCTGTTGCCAAGATCTGCTAGAAAAGGGGTACTCCAATTGCTCCTGGCACCGAAGAAATCCCTTATGACATGGAGGACTTGCTAGTCAGCTTGTCTTCTCGTGTCGAAATTCTGAAGAACTATGGCAAGGACATCTTGGATGTGGCAATCCAGATCTTCAACGCCTTTTGGCCTGAAGAAGATACTCCGGAGGGAGCCACTGCTCTTATTGCCCGGCTTATGGAATGCGAGACTCAGCTTGATCTTTGGACAGAATCTGCTGGACGTGCCGGAGCTGAAATTGTCCTCCACTATGTGCTCACTTGGTATGAAAAGATAAACCTGAAGCTTCTTGAGCGCATGCGCACCGGATCAAGGTGGTCCACTGACCTGGAATGGATAGCTCGGTGCAAGTCTTGTGCCCATAGCCTCATCCAATATTCCCACATTCATCAATGGAACAAGGGACCAAGCTTCATTGGCGCCGCCGAGGATGAAAATGCTGAAGATGATTCGTGTGAGGATGAAGAGGACGAAGCTTCGGGCATCGAGGAAGATGAAGATGACGATGAAGCCCAAGCTGGAGCTGCATCCACTGGCGCCGAATTACCTCCTCCCGCTGCTCCTTGAGTAGAAAAACTTTGAATTTCATCAGAACCCCGGTATACAGGGCGCAATTGTATTAAGCACATAAGTGATATTTTGCTACTAAGTTTTTGTGCCGGATTAACTTGGGCGTAGTCCCCGAGTTTCATTTTCTTGTTCCTCCAATTTCTTGGCTCGGCTCGTGTCTACCTTGGTTCGGTTTTATGACTTACGAGTCCGAGCTTCAAAAATTGGCTTAACAATACTTGGAAACTTTAGGATTAGCTCCAAATAATTCAGAAAAGTGAACATAAAATAAGCATAAGGTTAGTCCGAAAAAAAACGTCGGCTCGATTAAGTTTCTTTCCTTAGTCGTTTTTCATCTGCTACGCAATTCCAAAGTTGTTCTCTTGCTTGCCATGAAGCCAAATCTTGTTGGACAGCAGCAAGTCGAAGAGTTGGGTTTTTGGTGCTCACACACTACTAATCCGGCTTAAGCAGAAGCAACTTACGCCAGCTGACGCATAAATAATGAATACAGAAAACAAATAACCAGTATCATTAAGGTAGTCCCCGAGTTACTGCTCGAGGTGCATAGATTTCATTGATAAGATCATTGCTGGCATACATACCGACATATGAGAGACTCAGATACATACAGTTCTTTGCTAAGTGTAGAAAGGACGAAGTAGAGCTACATTCAATGGACGCTTAGATTCCTCGCCGGACCTGTCCGCCTTGTTCTTCTCCTGTGGTTTTGCATCGATAAGATAATAAGAATCATTGTGCAATGCTTTGCTCACAACAAATGGCCCTTCCCATGGGGGGATAACTTGTGCATGCCAGCAGTTCGTTGTACCAACTGGAGTACCATATCACCTTCCCGAAAAACTCGGGGGTTTACTTTCCGGCTATGATAGCGTCGGAGATTTTGCTGATATATGGCGGATCTGGACAATGCCATTTCTCTCGCTTCTTCTAGCAGATCAACATCATTTTGCCGGGCTTCTTGCACTTCAGCTTCTGTGTATCGGGTGACCCTAGGCGAGTCATGCTCTATGTCGGCTGGTACTACAGCTTTTGCCCCATATACCAGAAAAAATGGCGTATAGCCTGTTGATCGGTTCGGAGTTGTTCTTAAAATCCACAGCACGGCTGGTAGTTCCTCTACCCAGCACCCCGCTAATCTTTGCAGCGGCTCAATGAGCCAGGGTTTTATCCCGGATAATACCAATCCGTTGGATATTTCCACTTGTCCGTTCGATGCGGGTGAGCTACCGAGGCTACTTCTAACCGGATCTTCTTATCCTGGTAGGATCGCAAAATGCTCCATCAGCAAAATTCGTGCCATTATCTGTTATGATGTTGTGAGGATAACCATATCTCAAGATGATGTCCTTGAGGAATGTCACGGCGGTAGCTCCATCACATTTTCTTATCGGCTTCACCTCAATCCACTTTGACCAAGATGTGGGTCATGTTCCCTCTTGCTAGTTTGAAGGGGCCAACCATGTCCAAACACCATACGGCAAATGGCCAGGTAATTGCTATGGTCTTGAGCTCAGACATTGGCATATGTGTCTTGGTAGCATACCTATGACAACCATTGCATTTTCTTACCAAATCCTCTGCTTGTTCCAAGGCACTTGGCTAGTAAAACCCATGATGAAAATCTTTTGCTACCAAGGCTCTGGAGGAGGCATGATGGCCACATTCCCCTTGATGTATATCTCGGAGGATGTCAAGCCCTTCTTCCGGGTCAACACATCGCTGGAGGACATTAGTCACACTCCTTTTGTATAGCTCGGAATTGATTATCGTGTATGCTTTTGCTCTCCTCTGAGTTTGCCTGGAAAGCACCTCCTCAGCGGGTAAGGTTCCATCTTTCAGGAATTGAATTATGGGCAGTGCCCAAGTTGGTATAGCTCGCACTAGGAACACATCCTCATCAATTTCCATCTGATCCACCGGCATAACCTTAGCCGGATCACGCCGCGCAGTCCCCGGGTCTGCCGAGGCAGTCCTCGGGTTTCGCAAACCACTTCCCACGTCAATGTCCATGGGCACTGCTCCGGACTCCAGATATTCCGAGACGTAGATTGAGTCGGTTTCTGGGGACAGCCTGATAGATGGTTTTCTGAGGTGTTCTAATGCTACACCTAGTGGAATTGCTTGTTGGGTTGATCCGAGCTTCGACAATACATCGGCAGCCTCATTTTCCACCCGAGGTACATGGCGAAATTCGCATCCCTCAAAGTAACCAGATATCTTCTGCACATGGAATTTGTATAATGCCATGTTTGGATCAAGAGCGTGCCACATCCCTGAAACTTGCTGAACTACCAAATCCGAGTCACAAAAGCATTGGATCCAACGTATCCCAATTTCTTTTGCCACTTTGAGCCCATGCACAAGTGCCTCATATTCGGCGAGATTGTTTGATGCTGCGAAGTGGATCTACAGCACATACTTCAGCTGGTCATTTTTTGGCGAGGTAAGTACTACTCTGGCGCCTAATCCTGTTTTTTTGATCCTTCAAAGTGCATCCTCCAATAGTTCGGATCTGGCAATGGTGGCTCATCTTGCACCTCGTCCCAATCCACAAAAAGGTCGGCCACAACCTGAGAATTGATCGCTTCTCTCCTATCATATTGTGGCGCATAAGTGGCTAGCTCAATTGCCCATTTTGCAATCCTGCCACTTGCATCCTTGTTACTCATTATCTCGGATATAGGGGCTTCACATATTACTTTGATAGGGTGCTCCTCAAAATAGTGTTTTAGCTTCTTAGCTGACATGTACACACCATATGCCACTTTTTTATTGTGTAGATAATTCTGCTTCGATGCGGATAATACCTCGCTTAGGTAATATACTAGCCTTTGCACTGACTTACCCTCTTCATCGTGCTCTACCACAATTACTACACTTACAACTCGATTGGTTGTGGCTATATAGAGCAACATTGGCTCGTTTGATAGTGGAGAGGCTAATACTGGCGCAGTGGCTAACATCTTCTTTAATTGGATAAAGGCTTCATTGGCCTACGGCATCCAAATGAATTTATCTGACATTTTCATCAGTTGATAAAGAGGTAGTGCCTTTTCCCCCTACCGACATACAGACCGACTTAAGGATGCCAGGCAACTAGTGAACTTCTGGACATCAGTAAGGCACTTTGAAAGTTCCATTCGCTCTATGGCCCAGATTTTAGTTGGATTAACTTCGATACCTCGGCTGGAGACAAGAAATCCGAGTAATTTTCTGGCCGGGACACCGAAGGTACATTTCTCCGGTTTAAGCTTCATTCGGAACCTCCTCAGGTTCGCGAATGTCTGCCTGATATCGTCAAGGAGAGTTTTGCTTTCCTTGGTGTTTATGACAACATCATCCACATACACCTACACATTTTGACCAATTTGGTCGTGCAAACATTTTTGCATACATCTTTGGTACGTTGCCCCTGCATTACGTAAACCAAAAGGCATGGTGCGATAGCAATAAGCCCCATACGGGGTGATAAACGTAGTCTTTATTTGATCACTTGGGTTCAGAGGTATTTGGTGGAAACCAGAATATGCATCAATGAACGACAATAGTTCACACCCAGCGGTGGAATCTATGACTTGGTCTATCCTTGGCAGTGGGAATGGATCTTTCGGACATGCCTTATTCAGGTTCGTGTAGTTGATACACATGCGCCAAACCACTGCCACGTTCGGATCATCCTTCTTCTTCTCCTCCAGCACCGGATTAGATAGCCAATCCGGGTATAGCACTTCCATGATAAATCCTGCTGCTAGCAGCCGAGCTATCTCATCTCCTATGACCTTTCTCCTATCTTCGGCGAAGTGGCGGAGAGGTTGGTTCACCGGCTTTGCTCTGGGTCTCACGTTCAAAGAGTGCTCGGCCAACTCCCTCGGAACACCTTGCAAGTCCTGTGTGGACCAAGCAAAAATATCCCGATTCTCATGGAGGAAGTTGACGAGCTCGCTTTCCTATTTGTCATTTAACCCAGCACCAATTGTCACGGTGCGCTCTGGGAATGTATCATCAACAAGCACTTTCTTGGTATCTTTTGTCGCTTGGAACGAAACACTTCCATGCGGGTTACTCAACGCCGGCATATACTACTGAGCAGACTGAGCCAATGCCAACACCTGTTGGATTTTTCTCTTCTCTTGCGTAATCACGAGTGACTCAGCCAGGTTAGACCCGGCTGACGCACACTCAATGGAACGCCAGAAATCACCAATTATGGTAATCACTCCATTTGGCCCGGGCAGCTTCATCTTCAAGTAACTGATATGAGTACTTGCCATGAACTTGTTCAGAGCTGGCCTGCCGAGCAACGCGTGATATGCGCTCTCCAAATTTACAACCTTAAACTCCAAATTCTCAGTCCGGCAGTTATCTCTTATGCCGAACAATACGTCAACCCAGACCTTACCAATAGGCTCACAAGAAATGCCTGGCACAATGTCATGGAAAGTTTTCCTTGTAGCTTGGAGCATGTTCTCCGAGATACCCAATTTGCTCATCGTGTCCAAGTACATGATATTTATGCTGCTGCCATTGTCAATCAGCACCTTTGAGAACCTCACATTAATGTTTGGCCCAATGAATGTTTGGTCCAACACTAGCGCATACGAACCAGGGCTTGGCATAAGTTTGGGATGATCTTTAATGCTCTAGGTAATTTCCTAGTCCGACCAAGGCATATATCTCGTCACTGCTGGCATTACCGCATTTACTTCCATGTGTCGGCGCTGCAAGCTCTTTCTATCTGTCTCCTCTGTGGTGAACACGCAGTAACTCTGATGATGCTCTCTGTACTCATTTCTCCCCTCGTTTCCGGTGTACCTCTGATCCGGTTGAGATTGGTTTTCCACTTGATGCACTGCATCCCGTCTCTCGTGGTTGTCATACATCGGCGGAGGGGGAGGCAACATTAACTGTTGCGTGTTTGCTCTGGAGAGCAGTTGCTGTCGAGGTAACTCCTGCTGAGGTTGATCATTTCGAGGTTCCTGAGCATTCCCCGAACTACCTTGTTCTATCTTTCGCATCCATTCACACTGCCTGGTTGTGTGACCCGCTGGGTTACTCGGATTCGGCGTGTGAAATTTACACGGCTGATCCAGCATTGCCTCATAAGTATATCTTGGACAGTCCTTCTTTTCTTGCCACTGTTTCTTCTGCTCTGGTGTCCAAGTTTTCTTGCCATCATTTCTTGGGGTCCATTGTTGCCCTCCAGTTTTCTGACGCTGATTATTCCCTGCTCCGGGTTGATCCTGATTCACCGCAGCAACTTGTTGCAAACTGTACCGCTAATCCGGTCCGTCATGTCTTGTTTTACCTCGGTAATCATTCCTCCGGGATGATCCAGCTCCATCTCTCTGGTAGTACTCCTCGTTAGACTCGCTTGACATTAGCCTAGGTTGAGTCGGATCACCCAAGGCATATGAATCAGCAATCCGGATTGTCTCTGCCAATGTATTTGGCATATCCCTTTGCAATCTTTGCCACAACATGCTTGCATATCTGCACCCCTGTGCAAACCATGTTATGGCATGTGACTCAATCATGCCCTCACATGAATTTCACACTGTGCACCACCGGGTTAAGAACTCCCAGTCTGTCTCATTCGATTTCTGCTTACACATTGCTAGGGTCTATGGTCTGTTGGGCCTCTGATATGTGCTTGAGAAATTGTTAACAAACATTTCCTCAAATTGATCCAACATTTAATACTTCTGGGCTGAAAATTGTTTAGCCATACCCTCACTGGCCCCTCCAGCATCTGGGGTACATATCTCACAGCCATCTCAAGTTGCCTGTAGCAATTTTTACAGTTGTTGCATAGTTAATCAACCAATCCTCTGGCTTCGTGCTGCCATCATATGTTTTAGTGCCTCTAGGTAACTGGAAGTTAGGTACCGGAGGTTCCTTCATGATCCGGGGCCCAAAACATGCTGGACCCGAAGGAGCTTGACATTCAATTTGCTCCGACCTATACAGCCGATCTAGTTTTAACCTGGCATCGTCAGGCATTAAATTCCTGCTTCCCAATCTTGACCCTATCACGTGATAGTCCAGCCTGGGATATCCAGCGTTCACCATTTCCGAATCACCATCATTGTATCTATCTTGCTCCTGTGGAGCTCCTCTCTGTTGCATACCTTGGTCGGCACTTTGCTCATGCCTTGGTACATTCTGCTGCTACGGTTGCCCTGCTCCCGCCGAGTTGCGCTATCCGTCATTGCCGTTTACAGCATTTCCTTGACCGGCATTGCCTTGGTTGCGGTTTCCTCGGCCAGCTTCACCTTGGCTCACACTCCTTCGATCCTCATTTCTATGCACTTATTTTCCTTTCCCTGCCCTTGTCGGGTCATATGGGACTATCTGTTTGTTCCTCCTGGCCGAGGTTACTACCTCTTCTCTCCTAGGTCCACCATGAGGAGACGATGTAGCTCCAGCGGATTTCTCCGGGTTACCCACCGCCGAATGAATGATCTTGGAGGCCCCAGCTCTTTCCAGGTTAGCCCTGAGCAATTCCTCATTTTTCCTATTCGCTATCCGAACCAACTCATTGACCCTATCTTGTTGTCTCTGACGGGCTTCACCCGTCAAACCCTCTAACTTGGACGCAGCAGCATCTACTGCCCCTGAGGTTTTTTGCCGGGGTACTATAATTTGGCAGCACCACGGACAAGCAGTTCTCTGATTCCTCAATCCTAATATCTCCCTCTTTGTTCATTTCACTCATGAGGTTTCTCCCCTTCACTTTTACAGCATCTACCTTATTTGACTTTGCGTACTCACGCAGTGTCATGTTCAACGACTGCTGAGCCGCGGCTATCTTTTTGGCACCCTCTAGTATTTTTTTGCCTAGTCTCCTCTAGCTCGGCTTGTGCCTGAGCCGGATCTACTACTGCTTCTACTGGGTTTGCCAAGCTATCCATCGCTTGCTGTAGCACATTCTGGCCTCTCTAGAGGAGGTCCTCTACTTTTCCTTGGTGCCTTTAGTGTTACCTCCGGATCTGGTGCCCGATCCTTGCTCGCGCGAACGCCTGGTGCAGTCATCGTCACCTCGGCACGGTTCGGGGAGTGAGTGATACGCGCCCCACGAGCCGCGCTAAGGGGTGGCTCGCCTCCTTCGACGACGTGCCGTGGGTGAATGCACGAGACATCGACAACAACGTAGATCTTGTGCGCGCCGAGCTTGACGAAGAGACCGTTGCGCGGAAGAGGACGCTTGCCGAAGCAGCCAGCGTTGTCGCTGATGAAATCCAGCGCTCTGAAGCGCTAAACGAGCCCGGAGACGATGCATTTGCCGGTGCCGATGAAGTTTCCGTCCGGATCTTCACCCCTGCTAGCGCCGCTAGCCCCACGGTGGGCGCCAACTGTCGTGGTGGTGGCACGGCAGATGCCATGGATAGGTTAAAGGTGGGGACTAAATGCACTAGGGGGATCCAAGGAGGGATAGTGTGTTGATTCCACACATAGTTTCTTTGTATTTGATTCACTTCCACGGTTTACAAGTGCTCCTTGAGCTGTATGGGGGAGAGGAGGAAGAAGGGACTCTCTTACTCACATCACTAGTTAGCCCTCAGGAACACACAAGTAAAACACAACCCTCTAGAGATCAACCCCTTCTACAGAGGCCCTAGCCCTCCTTATATAGGGGTGGCTAGGTCTCCAATTAGGGAATAAGTGGAGGCATATTCCAGGGAATATGCCTCTTCCCAAAATAGTAAGCCGACTGGGTCACTTTAGCCCAGCGTCATCCCTGCAGAGGCTACGTGATCCTCTGCGGCGCCTGCGTCATCCGACATTTGCATCGTCACCCTTGTCGGCCACGCCTCGGTGGTCCTAGCCTCTGTCGGCTTCGCTCACGCTCTGTGTACAGTGGTCACCCTTTGACCAGCGAGATACCTTCCTTCTCTTACAAGCTTGATATAACCCGGATCAAACTTAGTTGATCCGGCCACACCTGTACCTGCATACGAGTTAGATACATCTTACCGACATACGACATAAGTCGGCTGAGACCCAGTTAGGTGGACATCCCCTGGTCCGGGTTACCCCGTGATTCGGCATGCCTTGAGGTGACTCGGCCAGCTCTCGCTTTGACCTTGCCGTACCTCAGCTCACTCGGCCTTTATACCCCGGCGTGACCCTACCCGGGGGTATCCCCCCAACACTTATCCTTGGGATTCTTTCAAAAATTCTTACATTACTACATAAAATTTGACACACTTGATCACCTCACTAACTTACTCATCCTAAATTCTTATAGATGGAAGTCCAGTATTGCAAGTTCTACCAATCGGGCAACGGAGGCCAACTGATCTTTGAGAGGGATCTTGATGCACTATCTGAGTATCTTGAGCGTCCGCATCCGGAATTATTCGGAGCTCAACTCAAGGATTTCCCAGGAGCAGATCTACAATGGCTAATAGTTGCAGATCTTTGAGGCAAGATGGAAGCACCCCTTTCGGAGAAGATTAAATTCACAATGAGAGAGAACAACTGGCTAGATGGATTAGCCAGGGCCATGCATGAAGCTCTTGCCCATCTTTGTGGACAGAACATCAACTTGATCCAGGGAACTCGCTTTGCTCACTATGCAAGGAGTGATTCTATGGGAATGCCATTGGAGATGCCAAGTCACCCGGAGATGAAGTGCCAAGTTGAGAACCTTGACTTCCTAATGTATGATAGATAGAAGAAATTGGACAATGCTTGAGCCTACGCCAACCACAAACTTGCCATTGCCGCCAAGAAGGACTAGAATTTCGCCCTGCTCGTCAAGGATCACCAATCACTTCGCCGGAAACGCGAGAAGAAGGATCGTACCATCGCTCGTCTTCGCAAGAAGGTGGCCGACCTCGAGAAGACCATCCAGGAACAAGAATCTCAGCTTGCAGCAAAAGAAGAAGAGGAAGAAGGTGAAGATATCGAGGGAGATATTCACTCATACCTCAGTGATGACAATGACTACCTGGAGGATGATTCCATGGATTTCTACACCGATGATGATGACTCCGACTTCATTGTTGATGAGTAGATGCACCTGTTCACCCCTGTAGGAATGAGTTGTATTGGTCCCACTTTATCTTAGTTTATGGAATGGTTCTTAAAACCATCTATTTGCCTTTTATGTTGTGGTGTGTGTGTGTTTGTATTGGGTGCTTGAATGAATGAATGAATGAGAAGTTGTTAGTTTGCAAAACCTGAGTCAAACTCAAAGTCTAACAGCTTTTGAAAACAAAACCAGGAACCTTAGAAATTTTCTTCTTATCTCCTTATCTATCTCAATCTTCAGATAACTCAAAGTCTAAAAGCTTTAGAATACCAATCCCACTATCTTTAGCAAGTCTGAAGACCCATTGGATGCGGATGATTGGTTGCAACCCATGGAGAATAGCCTGGAAGTCCCTGGAGTTGACGCCAACGAGAAAGTACTATTTGCCACCTACTATCTGGCAGGAGATGCAAGAGCCTGGTGGAATAGCACCCGTACTATGAACCATGGTCAAGTGATGACGTGGGAAGCTTTCAAGATCAAGTTTAGCCGCACCCATGTGCCGCAAGGTTTAGTCACCAGAATGAGAGATGAGTTCAGAGAACTGAAGCAAGGCAGGTGTAACATCCCAAATTTTGCAAATTCAGGTGTTACTAGAAGCATGCATCATAACATTGCATCATAGCATCACATATCAAAACTGCATCAGATATTTTCTTAAAACCCATAGTCACTTATAGACTAAAAGGGGTAAAACCTTTTTGAACAACCAAAACCCTTGCAAAGGGTTATTTTATAGTCCTATTCTAACCCTCTCCTTTTTACAAATTTTTAGAGACCAATTTCGTCTAATTCGGAGTCCGTTTGCAAAAGTTATTAAACAAATAGCAAATCAGAAGATAATAAAAGATTAAGAAGAAAAAAAACGAAACCTAACCTAACCGGGCCGGCCGAGCTAGCCTGGGGCCTAACTACCACACGCGCCAGCGAGCGAGCAGCGCGTAGCGCGTGGGTCGCAGGAGCCGCAGCCCGCCAGCAGCCCGCTCCCGCACCGCGGCCGCCGACAGGCGGGCCCCACCTGCCAGCCGCCCCTTCCCCGAGTCCGGCTCAGCCACGACGCCACTGCCGCGTCAGCACAACCGCCGCCAGCAAATCCGGGATGGACTCCGCGACCCCCGCGCCAAGAATCCGCCTTTAAATAGCCTCGGCACGCCTCCCCAAAAACCCTAGCTTTTTTCGCCTCCACCGCCACCGAGCGCCGCCGATTCCTCGCCGGAACCCCGCCGCCGTCCGGCGCCTCCGGCCGCCGTTCGCCGTTGCCTCGGAGAAGGAGGGCCGACGCTGCCCTCGGGACCGGGACCGCGAGGAGGAGCCGCGCGTCGTCCGCTACTCCGTCTCGCCGGAGGAGCACCGCCGCCCGCCGCCGGCCATCGACGGAGCCCCGCTGCCGTCCGCCGCCTCCAGTCGCCGCCGCCACGGTAAGCCGCCCCCCCCTCTCTTACCGTCAGATCAGGATCCAGCGGATCCTATCGGTCAACGCCCCCGGCCAACCGCGCCGCGCCACATGGCAGCCGCCGCGTCGTTGCCGCGTCAGCGCCGCGACGACGTCACGCGCGCCCGGCGGACCAATCACGAGCCGCCACATGTCGCCGCCTCACTGGTCGCCCTTTTCTTTTTCTATTTAAATAGACTGAAATTGCTCCAAGTTTGTAAAATCCATAGAAATTCGAATATTAGTCCAAAAATTGCGTATAATATACCGTTGGATTCATACTTTCGAGTAGAACATGGATCTACAATAATATTACTGTTTTGCCACAGCGATCGTGCAGTAGGATTTAAAGTTTAGATTAGAGTAATTTAATTCCAGAAAATTATCGGTAGCTCCGTTTTAGTTGATTCTTGTTGCGTTGGTTTTGTTTTGACAATACCTTCTGTAGAAAATTGTCATATAATGCTTAGGGTGTTCAGATCTATCTCGAGGAAGATTAGAGTTGTAGATCTAGTATTGAACTTGGTTATTTAGGGTTTAACCCAAAATACTTAGAATCTGTGGCGAATCGATTCTAATGACATCCCCAACTTAACAACACCCCTTGTTAAAACCCTTGGTCGAAATCAAATCCATCCTTGCATATTACCATGTTGCATGCATGCATATTTGACTTTGTTCCTTGTTTTGTGCAAATTGTGATTGAGTCCATGTTTGTTTCGTTAGATTGCTCGGAATGCGCTGAGGAGTATTGTTGTGTAGATTGCTGCTCGGATCAAGGCAAGTTACACCACTTGTTCATGTTTAAGTCCCAGTTTTAACTATGCATGTTTCACTCTTCAAATTTTGTAGTATGCATGCGTATGTTTTTGGTAGAATTTCTTAGTACTATTTTGCAAATACGGTTTTGTAGTATGCCATGAGTAGCTCCATGCTTAGGATTTTCCATCCCAATAGGTTATCCTGTTCTTCTAAGTTATGCTTGCTATGCTATATACTTATATATATCAAGTACCATTGGGAGGGTTCGAAAGACTCAAGAATTTTCTAAGTATGATAGCTCTCTCGAGCGAACTTTTCTTCTCCAAAACCGCTTCAAAAGAAAACTAAGTTTTCTTCTGGGCGGAATGGTTGTCGGGACAACGAGTGAGAATTTGGTGGAGGACGGCCGCCCAGGAATCAAAGAAGTCTGCCATGTTTCAGAATTCAGAAGCTGCCCGTGCAACCACAATACATATGGGCTCTGTCTTGGCTTAGTACTTAGTGGGAAACCTCACCGGGGTACCAACATTTGGAGGTTATTGGCACGGTTGGATCGACCTGGTAGAGGGGCTACTAAGGGAAGGCTTCGCCATGGTCTTGTCTGTAACAAGACTTGATCGTGGATTGTGGGGAAAGTGCACAACCTCTCGAGAATATTGCAATCTGATCGATCAGCCGTGTTCATCGAAACAGAACAGCTTTGAGCATCCGAAGGATGGAGCCTCTGAAAGATCTTCCTCTCTCTTTTCCAAGCTTAACGTTTTATAAACCCCAAGGCGTGAGTAATATCGCCATTGGGTGGGATTTTGGGAACTTGGTGCGTAATATCCAAGTGCTAGGTTGATTTGGGCACTCGGTGAGTAATATCCACGTGTTCCATTCGACCCTATACTATTTATCAAAGTTTACAAAGTAGGGATAACTTTCTTCCTCTTTTCTTATTACATTGATAAAATTGGCTTTACGCAAACGAACCCTAGAGCCTACTCTTAGCCTTGCATGTAGAGATAGTCTTACTCTTTCCTTGGTGTAATTTGCCAATACATTCAAAGTATTGACCCAACTTGTTGGCTGCACGTCTTATGTGCAGAATCCGAAGATTGAAAGGTGCGTAGGGATCGCGGGTCTTCACGCAGCTAGCTTGAGGCGTTGATGGACTCAAGTTTACTTAGTTTCCGCTGTTTTATTTGAGCTAGCTATGAGCTATGCAAGTTGTAATAAATAAACTCTGGATTATTCGTGTAATAATGACTTGTGTTTTACATGATATTCATCGACTGTGAAATGCTAGCTATTGATCCAGGGACTAGCATGTTAATCACAGGAACTTAGGATCTTTATTGATCCGAGGTCGCAACAGATGGTATCAGAGCACAAAGTTGCCTGTAGGACGTGACCCCTAGGATTGGAAACCACCTTTACCATGTGTGTTTTTTCTTTCTATATTCTTCTAAGTTATTTGTACTCTTCTAGTATTTTTCTTCCTTATCACCCTGTGTCTAATTTTCTATCTCCTAACCTAGAAGATGATGGCCTTCTACTACGACACCGCTGAAGACATCAAGTGCCTGCGCTTCGGGGAATGCCTTCTGGACATCATCAAGACACTGCAGTTACCCATGCCATCAATCAAGGGAAGCGAGTTGAGGAAGATGCACAAGGAAGGATGCTGGGCGATTGAAGTCATCCAACCAGGGCGCAGTCAGACGGAACCCAAGACAGAGGCCATTGTACTCAACGTCACTAGCGACTCCAAGGAGAAAGGACTTAGCATCAACTTGCAGGAACTCATTGGACGCCTTTGCGGACGCCGCCATGAAGAGGTTGAAGGCCACTACATCAAACTCTTTGGAAGACGTGATGAGAAGGGAGTTCCAATCGAGTTAACCCCGGAGGAAAGGAAGACATGCAAGCGTCGAAGAATCCAATATCAAGACTTGGAGTTCCACATCAATGACCTTCAGAAGTGGAGTTGCCTTGAGATCGTGAGGAATGACGAGCTTTGTGCCCTAGTCAAGGAGAAGGACGAGAAGATCGAGGAGCTGGAAGAGAAGATCAAGTCCCTATTAGGGGAGCTCACCGCCCAAGACAAGAGGTTCGCTAATCAAGAGAAGAGGGTGCAAGATAAGAACAAGAGGATTAGGGAGCAAAGTCTAGTACTCGCAAAAAACGAGCTGGAGTTCAAGAACCTTGCCACCATGATGAAGGACCTGCGAGCAGCTATGAGGAGCTTGGAGGAGAAGATCACGCCCGTGACTATGGGGTCAAGTTTGATCAAGAAGCTACAGAAGGAGAAGAAGGAACTCCGAGCGAAGCTGGAAGCTGCTACCCAGGAGCTGCAAGAGGTGAAGGAACTTCAAGGAAGGCTCGAAGCTGCAACACCGGAGCCACAGGAGATGAAGGAACTTCAAGAGAAGCTTGAAGCCACGACGAGGGACATGGAGCTATAAAAGTCACTGCTGGAAAAGGAAGGCTTCATCATTGAGGATGAGGAAGTGGATGATGAGTAGAGTAGTTGGACCACCTTAGTTCTATAGTCAAACGTTATTCGCGATTGTATTGAGTGCCAAAATATTATATTGGTTATTTAAACTTGGTTGAGTGTGTGGAACTATGTGCCTTGTGTGCCTTGCTTTTCTCGTGTGTTTTTCTTCTCTTGATTACACAAGGGTAGAAGTTTATTCCTTAGACTTTCTATCTATTTCTTAACTTGCCTCTCAAACCCTCCAGATGGCGAGACGTGGAAACAACAATAACAACATGCCCCTAGAGATAGCACAACTTTTGAACTCCCAGAATCAGCTGATCCAACTCCTCACTCAAAACATGCAAAACAACAACATCAAAAACCCGTAGGACTGCTGCAGCCACTACCTATGCCCGGTTGGAAGTGGGACAAGGTAGGCATGGATTTTATCACAGGACTACTCCGGACTCGATCTGGGTATGACTCCATCTGGGTAGTGGTCGACCACTTCACAAAGGTGGCCCACTTTATTCCCGTAAAGACCACCTATACGAGTGCTAAACTTGCCAAGATTTACATGTCAAGGATCATAAGTCTTCATGGTGTACCCAAGGGGATTGTCTCTGATAGAGGAACCCAATTCACCTCTAAGTTTTGGTGATAGCTACACGAGTCTCTAGGGACACGACTGGAGTTTAGTACTGCCTTCCACCCACAAACCGATGGACAGACGGAAAGAGTTAATCAGATCTTGGAGGACATGTTAAGAGCTTGTGCGCTAGACTATGGGTCTAGTTGGGATGATAACTTGCCATATGCGGAATTCTCATACAATAACAGTTACCAAACTAGCATCAAGATTGCTCCATTTGAAGTTCTATATGGCAGAAAGTGTAGGACTCCGCTGCTATGGAGTGGAGTAGGAGAACGTAGTTTGTTTGGACCTGAACTGATCAAGGATGCCGAAGAAAAAGTGAGACAGATCCAAGACAGGTTAAAAATAGCCCAATCCAGACAAAAGAGTTATGTTGATTCCAAGCGCAGGGATGTGACTTACGAAGTAGGAGACCGTGCGTATCTCCGAGTTTCACCACTACGAGGAGTTAAGAGATTTGGTATCAAGGGTAAGTTAGCACCCCGATTCATAGGGCCCTACAAAATCTTGGGTCGAAGAGGGGAAGTTGCCTATCAGTTGGAATTACCCGAAATGTTAACAGTGCACGATGTTTTCCATGTGTCACAACTGAAGAAGTGTCACCCGGAAATGGCTGAAACCCCACTAAAGGATACAGTTCCGTTGAAAGAAGTTTAACTGGAAAACGATCTCACCTATGAGGAAAAACCCATCAGGATTCTGGAAACAGCCGAGAGAATTACTCGTACCAAGACTATCAGATTTTGCAAAGTTCAATGGAATCACCATTCCAAGGAAGAAGCCACGTGGGAACGTGAAGAAGACCTAAAGAAAGAACACCCACACCTATTTGCTAACCAACCTGAATCTCGGGGATGAGATTCTTCTTAAGGGGGGTAGGTTTGTAACATCCCAAATTTTGCAAATTCAGGTGTTACTAGAAGCATGCATCATAACATTGCATCATGGCATCACATATCAAAACTGCATCAGATATTTTCTTAAAACCCATAGTCACTTATAGACTAAAAGGGGTAAAACCTTTTTGAACCACCAAAACCCTTGCAAAGGGTTATTTTATAGTCCTATTCTAACCCTCTCCTTTTTACAAATTTTTAGAGACCAATTTCGTCTAATTCGGAGTCCGTTTGCAAAAGTTATTAAACAAATAGCAAATCAGAAAATAATAAAAGATTAAAAATAAAAAAACGAAACCTAACCTAACCGGGCCGGCCGAGCCAGCCCGGGGCCTAACTACCGCGCACGCCAGCGAGCGAGCAGCGGTAGCGCGTGGGCTGCAGCAGCCGCAGCCCGCTCCCGCGCCGCAGCCGCCGACAGGCGGGCCCCACCTGCGAGCCGCCCCTTCCCCGAGTCCGGCTCAGCCACGACGCCGCCGCCGCGTCAGCACGACCGCGGCCGGCGAATCCGGGACGGACTCCGCGACCCGCGCGCCAAGAATCCGCCTTTAAATAGCCTCGGCACGCCTTCCCAAAAATCCTAGCTTTTTTCCGCCGCCACCGCCACCGAGGGCCGCCGATTCCGTGCCGGGACCCCGCCGCCGTTCGTCGCCTCCGGCCGCCGTTCGCCATCGCCTCGGAGAAGGAGGGCCGACGCCGCTCTCGGGAACGGGACCGCGAGGAGGAGCCGCGCGTCGTCCGCTACTCCGTCTCGCCGGAGGAGCACCGCCGCCGTCCGCCGCCTCCAGTCGTTGCCGCCACGGTAAGCCGCCCCCCCCTCCTCTCCTACCGTCAGATCGGGATCCAACAGATCCGATCGGTCAACGCCCCCGGCCAACCGCGCCGCGCCACGTGGCAGCCGCCGCGTCGACGTCACGCGCGCTCGGCGGACCAATCACGAGCCGCCACGTGTCGCCGCCTCACTGGTCGCCCTTTTGTTTTTCTTTTTAAATAGACTAAAATTGCTCCAAATTTGTAAAATTCATAGCAATTCGAATATTAGTCCAAAAATTGCGTATAACATACCCTTGGATTCATATTTTCGAGTAGAACGCGGATCTACAATAATATTACTGTTTTGCCACAGCGATCTTGTAGTAGGATTTAAAGTTTAGATTAGAGTAATTTAATTCCAGAAAATTATCGGTAGCTCCGTTTTACTTGATTCTTGTTGCGTTGGTTTTGTTTTGACAATGCCTTCTGTAGAAAATTTTCATATCATGCTTAGGGTGTTCAGATCTATCTCGAGAAAGATTAGAGTTGTAGATCTAGTATTGAGCTTGGTTATTTAGGGTTTAACCCAAAATACTTAAAATCTGTGGGGAATCGATTCTAATGACATCCCCAACTTAACAACACCCCTGGTTAAAACCCTTGGTCGAAATCAAATCCATCCTTGCATATTACCATGTTGCATGCATGCATATTTGACTTCGTGACTTGTTTTGTACAAATTGTGATTGAGTCCATGTTTGTTTCGTTAGATTGCTCGGAGTGCGCTGAGGAGTATTGTTGTGTAGATTGCTGCTCGGATCAAGGCAAGTTACACCACTTGTTCATGTTTAAGTCCCAGTTTTAACTATGCATGTTTCACTCTTCAAATTTTGTAGTATGCATGCGTAGGTTTTTAGTAGAATTTCTTAGTACTATTTTGCAAGTACGGTTTTGTAGTATGCCATGAGTAGCTCTATGCTTAGGATTTTCCATCCCAATAGGTTATCCTGTTCTTCTAAGTTATGCTTGCTATGCTATATACTTATATATATCAAGTACCATTGGGAGGGTTCGAAAGACTCAAGAATTTTCTAAGTATGATATCTCTCTCGAGCGAACGTTTCTTCTCCAAAACCCCTTCAAAATAAAACTAAGTTTTCTTCTGGGCGGAATGGTTGTCGGGACAACGAGTGAGATTTTGGTGGAGGACGGCCACCAAGGAATCAAAGAAGTCTGCCATGTTTCAGAATTCAGAAGCTTCCCGTGCAACCACAATACATATGGGCTCTGTCTTGGCTTAGTACTTAGTGGGAAACCTCACCGGGGTACCAAGATTTGGAGGTTCTTGGCACGGTTGGATCGAGCTGGTAGAGGGGCTAGTAAGGGAAGGCTTCGCCATGGTCTTGTCCGTAAGAAGAGTTGATCGTGGATTGTGGGGAAAGTGCACAACCTCTCGAGAGTATTGCAATCTGATCGATCAGCCGTGTTCACGGAAACAGAACAACTTTGAGCATCTGAAGGATGGAGCCTCTGAAAGATCTTCCTCTCTCTTTTCCAAGCTTAACGTTTTATAAACCCCAAGGCGTGAGTAATATCGCCATTGGGTGGGATTTTGGGAACTTGGTGCGTAATATCCAAGTGCTAGGTTGATTTGGGCACTCGGTGAGTAATATCCACGTGTTCCATTCGACCCTATACTATTTATCAAAGTTTACAAAGTAGGGAAAACTTTCTTCCTCTTTTCTTATTACATTGATAAAATTGGCTTTACGCAAACGAACCCAGAGCCTACTCTTAGCCTTGCATGTAGAGATAGTCTTACTCTTTCCTTAGTGTAATTGGTCAATACATTCAAAGAATTGACCCAACTAGTTGGATGCACGTCTTATGTGTAGAATCCGAAGATTGAAAGGTGCGTAGGGATCGCGGGTCTTCACGCAGCTAGCCTGAGGCGTTGATGGACTCAAGTTTACTTAGTTTCTGCTGTTTTATTTGAGCTAGCTATGAGCTATGCAAGTTGTAATAAATAAACTCTAGATTATTCGTGTAATAATGACTTGTGTTTTACATGATATTCATCGACTGTGAAGTGCTAGCTATTGATCCAGGGACTAGCATGTTAATCACAGGGACTTAGGATCTTTATTGATCCGAGGTCGCAACAGCAGGATGATGGTAGTGGAGTACCGTGACAAATTTCTATCCCTCGCTAGGTATGCCCCTGATGAGATCAACACTGAAGCCAAGAAGAAGGAAAGGTTCCTGAATGGACTGCATGATGAGATGTAGACGGTGTTAGTCAGCATCCGTTTTGAAGACCTCGATGAGCTCGTCGACTCTGCCATTCAGATGGAACGGAAGATAAACCAAGCCAATGACAACCGCAAGCATAGAATGATGCATCAGACTGGGTCCCACAATACCCAGAAGTATCGCCCAGCCCGTCTGCAGGATAAGCCCCAAGAAACAATAGACCCCCGATGAACCGTCCTAGCTACCCCAATCGTAGGAGAGCAAAATATGAAGTCCGGAGGAAGCAACACAACAACCCCAGCAATTTCAACCGTGCACCACCCAAGTCCAACCACAACAGCAACAATACTGCCCCAAGGACTAGAAGCAATGATGTGCCTATTGCAGCCAAAGAAAAGTCTGAGATTACTTGCTTTGAATGTGGAGTCAAGGGTCACTTCTCAAACGAGTGTCCCAAGAATCTTGCAGCCACCACCAATGTGAATTCCCCATCTCAGCAGCAACTCCCTGTTCTACCCAGAAGAAGGTTTGCCCCAGGAAATTCGCTCAACCGCAACGGTCGTCTGTTCCACATGAATGTTGAAGAATCCCAGGAAGCGCCAGATGTCGTGTTGGGTTTGTTTTCTGTTAACTCAATATTAGCAAGAGTGTTGTTTGATTCTAGAGCATCGCACTCATTTGTTATAGAAGAATTCGCATGCACTAGTAAGATTCAACCAACCAAATTGAAGCATGTCAAGATAGTTCAAATACCTGGTTCAACCACCAAAGCTAGAAAAATTTGCAAGGCTGTACCTATCAGAATCCATGGGATGGATTTTTATTCCAATCTAATAGTACTTGGAACCAAAAGTTTGGAAGTAGTACTAGGAACGGATTGGATGTCGAAACATAATGGATTGATCGACTGTGCCAAGAAAGCCATAACCATGACCAGTAGCTCTGGAGTATCAGTAGAGCATGTATCTGAAACCTTGCCCCGTCAGTTCAAGTGCAACAATAGTCTAGCCCTACCAACCATAGACCAAGTCAGAGTAGTCTATCAATACCCCGAAGTATTCCTAGATGAATTGCCCGGTATGCCCCCAGATCGAGATATCGAGTTCATTATTGAAGTGATTCATGGAACATGACCCATAGCGCAGAGACCCTATAGCATGAACCCCTCTAAACTAGTGGAGCTAAAGAAGAAACTTGATGCCATGTTGGCAAAAGGTTTGATTCAACCAAGCGCGCCATGGAGATCACCTCTTTTGTTTGTTGATAAGAAGGATGGAGGTAACCATTTGTGCACAGATTACCGAAAGATGAATGATATCACCATCAAGAACAAGTACCCCTGCCCAAGATAGAGGATCTGTTTGATTAGTTGACTGGTGCCAGAGTGTTTTCTAATATTGACCTTAGGACTAGTTATCACCAACTCAAGATTCATGCAACGGATATTCCAAAGACCGGCTTTACCACCAGATATGGATTGTATGAGTATACGGTCATGTCTTTTGGATTAACCAATGCCCCCGTTTATTTCATGAATCTCATGAATAAGATCTTTATGAATTTTCTAGATAAGTTTGTCGTTGTTTTATTGATGATATTCTTATCTATTCCAAGTCAGAAGAAGACCATGATCTACACCTGAGAACCATCCTTGAAACCCTTAGAGAGCATCAGTTGTATGCCAAGTTTAGCAAATGTGAGTTCTGGCTGAAAGAAGTAGGATTCCTAGGACATATTGTGTCAGTAGGAGGAGTCGCTGTCGATCCCGCCAAGATCAGAGATGTAGAAGCATGGAAAGCCCCAACCACTCAAACCCACCTCCGTGCATTTCTTGGATTAGTGGGATATTAGCGCAAGTTTGTTGAAGGATTTTTAAGCATCGCCAGACCAATGACCCAATTGTTGAAGAAAGATAAGAAGTTTGAATGGACCAACAAATGTGAAGCAAGTTTTCAAGAGCTAAAGAAGAGATTGATTTCAGCCCCAATCTTGATTATGCCAGATAGTAAGAAGCCTTTTGATGTGTATTGTGATGCATCCAAGATTGGTCTCGAATGTGTGTTAATGCAAGAAGGAAAAGACATAGCATATCTGTCCCGATAACTGAAGAAGCATGAGCAAACCTACCCTACCCATGATCTTGAACTAGCACCCATAGATTTACATTGAAGACATGGCGTCATTACCTTATGGGTAACCGTTGTGAGATTTAATCAAATCACAAGAGCCTGAAGTATATTTTCACTCAGAAGGAGCTGAATATGAGGCAAAGGAGATGGATAGAGTTAATCAAGGATTATGACCTTGGCATTCACTATCACCCCGGCAAAGCCAATGTGGTCGCGGATGCTCTTAGCAGATTGACGTGTAGATTAAACACCATGATCAAAGAAGCTCAGCCAAGTTTGCATGAAGAGTTGGAGCAGTTTAGAACGGAGCTAGTTAGCAAAGGATTCTTAGCTAGCATTGAACTTCAACCCACTTTGATCAGTCAGATCAAAGAAGCCCACAAGGGAAATGCAAGTATCAATGGAATCAAGCGTTGTATTGGTACATGGAAGGTACCTGGATTTACCGAAGATGAAGAAGGAGTTTTGTGGTACAAAGGACGTATATGTGTGCCAGCAGATTCGGAGCTGAACCAAGTTATCATGCAAGAAGCTCATGATACTCTTTATTCTATCCACCCCGAAGAAACGAAGATGTATCATGATTTGAAGGAGAAATTTTGGTGGCACAAGATGAAGAGAGAAATCGGAAGCTACATAGCCAAGTGTGATATCTGTCAAAGAGTCAAGGCGGAACATCAGAGACCCGCAGGACTGTTGCAACCATTGCAGATTCCGGAATGGAAATTGGATTCTGTCGGAATGGACTTCATCACCGGTTTTCCTACTTCTAGTAGGGGAAATGACTCTATCTGGGTCATAGTTGATAGACTATCCAAGGTAGCCCATCTTATACCTGTCAAGACAACCTACCAGAGTTCTAAGCTAGCAGAGTTGTAAATTGCTAGAATCGCTAGTTTGCATGGAACCCCCAAGACCATAGTGTCGGATCGAGGAACCCAATTTACCTCGAGATTTTGGTAGAAAGTCCAAGAAGGATTAGGGACCAAACTGAACTTCAGCACAGTTTATCACCCGCGGACTAATGGATAGACTGAAAGAGTCAACTAGATCTTAGAAGATATGTTGAGAGATTGTGTGCTTGAATATGGATCAAAATGGGAAGATTGTCTGCCTTTCGCAGAGTTCTCATACAACAACAGTTATCAAGCCAGTTTGCAAATGGCCCAATTTGTATTTCTGTATGGAAGAAAGTGTCGTACCCCTTTGAATTGGTCGCAAGTAGGAGAGAGTCAGATTTTCAGACCCGACATCCTACGAGAAGCCGAAGAGAAGGTTCACTAAGTCCGTGAGCACCTCAAGACCGCCCAATCCAGACAGAAGAGTTATGCTGACAAGAGACATAGAGACCTAACTTTCAATGTCGGAGATTTTGTGTACCTCAAAGTGTCACCGTTGAAAGGAATGCAACGTTTTCAGCTGAAAGGGAAGTTAGCCCCCAGATATATTAGACCCTTCAAGATTCTGTATCGTCGAGGAGAAGTATCTGATACGTCCAAAATGTATCTACTTTCCCGAACACTTTTGTTGTTGTTTCTCCTCTATACTTGTGTGATTTGGATGCAACTAATGCGAACTAACGCTGTTTTCAGCAGAATTGCCTTGGTGTCTACTTTTTGTGCAGAAAATCAACTATCAGGAAAAATCGTGGAAAATACGCCAAAAATCCTATTTCGCCTGAAGACTCCAGGAGCCAGAATACGAGACGGAGAGGAGCCCTGGGGTGGCCCCACCACCTAGTGGCGCGGGCCAGGCCAGGCCGTGCCAGGGGGTGGTGTGGGCCCCCTAGGCACCCCCTCGGCCTCTCTCTTCGCCTATAAGGAGACTTCTGACCTAAAAACTTCGGGGGGTTCAACGTTTTTCCAGAAGGAGTTCCGCTCCGCCGCCACCACCAGATTCCACGAAACAGCACCAGAAACTCCGTTCTGGCACCCTGCCGGGACGGGGAATTGGAGGAGATCATCGACATCATCATCACCATCGCTTCTCCCTCGACCATCCATGTTTCCCCCATCTATGAGTGAGTAATCCCCCGCTGTAGGCTATGGGGATGGTAGGGATTGGATGAGATCGTTCATGTAATGGCATCAGATTGTTAGGGCATAGTGCCTAGTATCTCTATTAGTGCTTGATGATTTTGTTGCAACTTTGTTGTGCTTAATGCTTGTCCCTAGGGCCCGAGTGCCATGATTTAAGATCTGAACTTATTATTGATTCATCATGATAGTATTTTTTTGGGTCTTATCTACAAGTTGTTTACACACTCGTTGTCCGGAACCTATGGTCCCGAAGTGACAGAAATCAGGGTAGCCGGAAGGGAAAGGCTTTGATGTGAAGATCACATGTGTTCACAGAGTGTTAATGCTTTGCTCCGGTGCTTTATTAAAAGGAGCACCTTAATTGCCAGTAGTTCTCTAGAGGCCCGCTGCAAACGGGCTGGCAGGACAAAAGATGTTGTGCAAGTTCTCATTGCGAGCACGTATGACTATATATGGAACACATGCCTAGGATTGTCTAGTACTTGGGTGCTTTATCTTATTTATCTGCAATTGCCCTATGTTCTGATTGCTATGTGAATTGTCTTGTCCATGCAACGTCTGTCCATCCATCCCTATGCCTACCGCACTCGAATCCCATTGTTTACTGCTTTTGTTACTACTGTCTTTGCTTTACTACTGCTGCTGCTTTACTATTCCTACTACAAAACTGTTGCTACTAATAAACAGCTGTGAGCAAGATTGTTTCTAGGTGCAGCTGAATTGACAACTCAGCTGTTAAGGCTGATAAATATTCTTTGGCTCCCCTTGTGTCGAATCAATAAATTGGGTTTCACTTCCCTCGAAAATACTGCGATACACCCCCTATACTTGTGGGTCATCAAGACTATTTTCCTGCGCCGTTGCCGGGGAGCATAGCTTTATTTATCAAGGTCACTTGGATTCTCTATTGTTCGCTGCTTTCCATCCATCATGGGTAAGTCTCGTGATGGCAATGTTCCTATTTTACCATCCACTACAAGAAGAGGTACGGTTCTGAACACCTCTACTGTTCTTGATTCACCGTTTGTTCTGAGTAAGTTCCTTACACCACCACATACACATGCTACACACACTGCTACTACTGCTGAATCTAAAACTTCTGACGCTTATGATGCTGCTTCTACTGTGCTTGATAAGAGTGGTTCATTAGGTCCTTTCCTAGATGCTACGATTGCTAGAACTATAGTTGGAAATACCGAAACTCCTAATGAACACACTGCTACACCTGTTAGCTCACCTGAGTATAGTGAGAGTTATGATGCTAAAGAAGATTATGTTGAGATGACTGATGAGTTTATTGAAGAATGTAGGAACACCTATGATAGGAGCGCTGCTAAGAATCTCCTTGAGAGGCGTCCTACCAGACCCAAATTATCTCATGCTGCTAAGTTTGCTGCTTCTCCTGTAAACATTATAGATGAAGATTATGATTTCTCTCTCGATCTATCCTACATAGTTATTGTCGAGAAAGAACCTTTTGGCGGGACTAAGAATGAAAGTGCGGTAGCACATATGAATGAACTTTCTACCATGAGTGTCTTGTTTTCTGATGATATTAAAATGCGTACTTACTTTGTTGCTAAGATTTTCCCTTTTTCACTAAAAGGAGAAGCTAAAACTTGGTTTGGTAATTTGCCTCCTGGATCTATTGATAGCCCTGAGTGCTTGTTTAATACTTTCCTGCAAAAATATTTTCCTCCTAGTGCTAGACATGCTGTTTTGCAGGAACTTTTTAATTTTAAACTAGGAGAAAAAGAGGTATTGCCCGAATCTTGGGCAAGGTTTTGTTCTTTGATTCATGCACAGGCTGGAAGTCCATTACCTAAGAATGAACTACTTGATATATTTTATAATGGACTAACCGAAGAATCTAGGACATACCTAGATAGTTGTGCTGATTGTGTTTTCAGGAATAGGACTCCCAATGAAGCTGAGGAATTAATGGCTAAAATAAGCAAGAATTATGAAGATTGGACTCCTCCTAAACAAGTTACACATGAAGTAATTGTGCCTGAACCATCTATTCCCGTGCCTATTCTAACAATCGTGAAGAGGGGAGTTATTGAATTAAATGATGAAGTGATGAAGGAAGCTAAGAAATGTCTTAAGGAGAAGGCAATTAAAGCTGCAGATGTCAAGAATTTACCTCCTATAGAAGAGTTATGTAAACTTATTCCCTATTCACCCACTATTGAGGTACACTCTCTCCAACACTTTGATGAAGGTGATATACCTTACTTGAAACCTCCTGATCAATGCTTAGAAGAATTTGATATCTTTATTGTTAAGCAAGATAACTTTAATAAAAGGGTGCAAAATCATCTAATGGAAAACACTAGAGCTATTGTTGAGTTGAAAGACATTGTGGAAAGAACCTCTAATGATGTTAAAATGATTGTTAAACACTTTCAAATGGTTCAAACTCAAATAGATCAACTCGTTAAAGTGTAAAACGACTTGCTAGTTAATGCTGCTAGAGAAAAACATGCTTATGAAATTAGAACTAGAAGTGGTGCTACTACCCAGGATCCTCTATATCCTGAGGGGCACCCCAAAAGAATTGAGCAGGATTCTCAACAAGCTGAAAATAGTGGTTCTACTCGTAAGAAAAGGAAAAAGAAACATAAAACTATTGTAGAACCCTCTGAACCTGCTATAGATCCTAATAGTATATCTATCTCTGATGCTGAAACTGAAAGTGGTAATGAAGAAAATGAAGTTCCTAATGAAGAAAAAGTTGAAGAAGAACCTGAAAACCACACTAAGACTACTAAATACACCAAAGAAGATTTTATTGCTAAGAAACATGGTAGTGAGAGGGAACCTTGGGTCCAAAAACCTATGCATTTCCCTGATAAGAAACACAAGTCAAAGGAAGATGAACACTATAATAAGTTTTGTGAGTGGATGAAACCTTTATTCTTAAAAATTCCTTTGAATGATGCTATTAAATTGCCTCCTTATTCAAAGTATATGAAGGACATTGTCTCGAATAAAAGGAAGATCCCTAATGAAGAAATCTCTACTTTGCTTGCTAATTATTCCTTCATCGGTAAGGTTCCTAAGAAATTTTTTTGACCCAGGGATTCCAACTATCCCTTGCTCTATTAAGAACAGTTATGTTAGAACTGCTTTGTGTGATTTGGGAGCTGGAGTTAGTGTTATGCCTTTCTCTCTCTATAAGAGGCTTCAGCTTGAAAAATTGATACCAACTGATATATCTTTGCAAATCGCTGATAAGTCTACCACTATTCCTGTGGGTATATGTGAGAATGTACCTATCCATGTGGCTCATAATTTCTTGATATTAACTGATTTTGTTGTGCTTGAAATGCCTGAAGATGATAATATGTCTATTATTCTTGGGAGACCTTTTCTTAATACTGCAGGAGCTGTTATTAATTGTAACCAAGGAAAGGTGACCTTCAATGTCTATGACAAGGAACATACTGTCTATTTCCCCAAGAAGATTGAAAGGACTTATGGTTTAAATTCAATTGAACATGTTGAAGGCATTCAAGTTGGAGAAATATATTGTCCCATACCAAAAGAAAAATTTGAAACTATTATGATTGGGACTATTGCTATCAAGGTTGAGGTAACATAATCATTAGTGGAATACAAAGTTTTCTCTCATATGCAATTGTTTTGGTAGCAAGACTGGATCAACCTTGTTAACAAAAGGATTCCATTGAACAAAACAATGTTTTCATTATGATTATCCCCGTTTATTTCTATCCTTTACTTTTTAGTTTTTGCTTTCGTTTAGTTTCCTTTGTGTTGTTAGTTTGCTTGCATGCTAGAACTTCTATAGTTCTAGCCTTGTTTTTGTCTTTGCATCATGTTTCCAAAAAGAAAAAAGAAAAAAATATGTCTGTCAGAAAAATTATTCTTCTATTTCTAAAAAATGCCCAAAAATAAAGTGTCTCGAAAAATTCCAGAAAATTCATATTAAATTTTTACGTGAAGGGGCAGAGGAGTACCTGGTAGGTACCAGGGGGGCCCACCAGGCAGGCACACCACATGGTGGCACGGCCAGACCTGGGTGGCGCCATGCCCTGGTGTGGGCCAACCCCTGGCCCCCCACTACCTCTCTCTCCTGCCACTTTCTTCTCTCTCTCGAGTAAGCTCCAGTTCATAGCTCGAAATCGCATTCTCGCTGTGCTTGCCCTCGATTTCTTTGATCTCTTTGCTCAGCCCATCTTTCTTGCTGAAATTTGGAGCAATTGTTCCTTGGTATGTGACTCCTCCCCTTGTTCAAGTAGATTTGTGTTTAGTGGATTGTATGTTGAGTATTTTGCTGCTGTAGGTGACTGGTTTTGAGGGCTTGTAAGCTTGTTTGATGCTTAGAGATATAGTTTTGATGCATGTTTAGGCCTCTTGCTAGTCCTTGTGAGTAGAATCATTCATTATATTTACTTTGCAATCACTTGTTTAATAGGTGTTTAAATTTCAGAATAGAAGATGAGTGAACACCACCTAAACCAACATGAGCTTTGGGTGCCTGATGTCATGAAGGTCCACCGGGAAGAGGAAGTTTTTCCCTCCATTTATCCATGTTCTGAGTTCATTAGAGCTGTAGGCATTCTACAAGATTTCCACACTTTGGTTTCTAATGCGGGGTTAGAGCACTTTTTGGAAGACGAACCTTATCAATTTGTGAAGCTAACCATGTCTGTGGTGCAGGATTTCAAATTTAGTCACTCTTTGCCTAACCCCATAGTCCATTACAAAATTTACAATATTGCTGTCAATCTTTCTCTTGATGATTTTTGTGCAGCTATTAAGGTACCTCAATGGGGATCATGTAAGAGGATTAAAGAGAGACCAGAACCGGTCATGGATTTATACGCAGAAATTTGTCAAGGGAGTAGCTTCTCGAAGGAGAATGGAAAAATCCATAACATTCATCTCCCCTCCATTCGCTACTTTGCCTACTTTATTGCCAAGTATGTTCTTGCTAGGAAAACTGCCAATAAGTTATCTTCGTTTGATCTAGCATTTATCTCTGCTGCTCTTAGAAGAGATAGGTCTTACAATTTGGGTGCTTTGATAGCCTTCCGTCTTGCTGCTAACCATGAGAAGGGTGGAATTTGTGGAGGCCCCATTGCTTCTCGTTTGCTAGCATTGCATGGTTTAGTGCCTCATCATCTAGACCTACAGTTTCCCATAGAGAGGCTTGATTTTAATTCCATGGTACAGCCTAAATTTATTTCCTCGTGGGCTAGTTTGAGTGAGTTGTCTTATGAAATAACCTTTCTCAAAGCTGGCTGGAGAAAGAGCAAGTCCGAGCGTGTTGTTCTTTTGCCTGCACCTGTTTTGTTTAACCTTGATAACTGGGAAGGATGGTCCCTCACTGAGGAGGAGCTTGACACGTACTTGGGAGAGCTCTCCCAACAGGAGCAAGATAGTAGAAGGGAGGTCACTAATGATTCGGTGCAGCCCTCGAATGAGGGAGAGTCTTCATATCAGCAGCCCGCTTATGATTGGGGAGCTTCTTCTTCCTCTCATGGGACCAGTTACGACCATTCTTACCAAGATCTGCCCGCTTGGAACCCCTATTCTTACATGGATTAATACCCACTTAGGCCAAAAGCCTAAGCTTGGGGGGAGGTACACCGACACCGCACTCATCTCCATATCATGTTGTGTCGGTCCTTTGTATATTCATGTTTTCGTTCTCTTTTAATTTTCATTCTTCTTTGCTTTTGCTTTCTAAAAACACAAAAAGACCAAAAATATTTCTGTTGTTTCTCTTTGGTTTGTTTCTTCTTTTTGCCTTGGTTTGTTTTTCCCTTATTGCTTTTTTGAACTATTTGAATAACCCAAAAAGATTTTCCTTTGCTTGTTTTTCTCTTTTGGGTCTTGTTTAAAAATCGAAAACACCAAAAATATTTGTCGTTCTTCTTTGGTTTTTGCGAGTTGGCTACAGGGTTCGGCAGTTCTTAGTGGATTATTGGTTTCATATTATTATTCAAGCCACACAAGTGAAGAGCAATAATGAGGATCAATGACAACTTGAGGCGTGGTAAGAGGCTGGTAACGAACTCTATTTGTTTTCATTTTTGTACATATACTCATCATTGTGATCTTGCTTAGTACATTCATGTAGAGTATATGTTTTCTTTGGTTGCTTAGTAGTTCTTGCTTTCTTGTGATTAGCTCCAGCTCGCTAATACTTTGTAGCATGTCTCATGAATGTTTGCTTGCATTACTCTATTCATAAATTGGTATGACACCGTGGTATCCTCCTCTGAATGTTTCATTTGATTGACTTGGCACATGCTCACGCATGCACATGACTGTAATAATCAGTTAAGCCTTGACGAATTATTTAGCCTTGAGGATCTTGAATCATTTTCATGCCACGAGTAGTCTTGTTTTGTTGTAAGCATGATAATGACAGCTATTGCTCTCTCGTTTGTCGCTAGCCTTCATTTCCACTAAGTGTTTTACTCATGTTTCCAACTCCCTAAACCAAATATTTCCAAAGTGTCCACCGTGCCTACCCATTAGCATGATTTGCTACTTCTGTGCATATTCAATATGCCTTGTTTTCTTCCGAATAAAATGTTTGCTTGTTATGAGAAACTTAGTTAGTAAAGCTCTCACGAACTTGATGGTACACTTTACTTTCTTGCACTTAATAAACCTGAACCATTGCGTCCTTCTTTGTAGTGCATATGCTTGCGCTTTATGAGTTGAAGTTAGCAGAACCATGTATCATGGGGACCGCTTTCAGCGCTTCATAGGTACTTTGTACTTAGTTGATATCATGTTCTTTTGCTTATGGATCTCGGCGGTGTGAAATAAAAGTGGAACTTGTAAGATCATGGAGTTTGTATGTATGTTAGAGAAACGCCTGGGCCGCTAGCCTAAGACATGCCTAATCATGGTGGAAACTTGTAGCATAACCATAATGAGCATTCTATGAAGCATCCTCAATAAAAATCTATGCACACAGTAAATAAAAAGATCGCTGAGATGCTCATTGTCTGCTTGCCTTGTATTTTGATTATGGGATACCTCCCGTGTCATGTGCAAGGGGTACCCCATTGGCGGTTCTCTATGATATGTATATACTTACAATGACAAGAGCTTACTTGTGACTGAAGTTGAGTAGCATGAGGATCGGTCTTCGTAAGTAAGGGGCATGAGACTTCAATTTATAACTTGTCAAGCATATCCTCTTAGTTGTGTCACTTTCACCTTAACCACATTAAAGATGCTTACGATAGGGGCAATGTGAGCTGAAAGCTAACGAGTACCATACTTTCAGCATTTGGAAGCCTTTCAAAATTATTCAAAACCTTTTTCTTCTACTTGTTGAGTCTCCAAATATTCTTTGAGCACCTTCTTGAGAGCATAGTTGTCATTCTTTATGTTTGTTTCATTACTTGATTATTCATGTTATGACTTTGATGCTTGTATCCTTGATATCTTTACTTCTAGTCATCATTTGAACTTCAGAGGTGCCTTGACATTCATAATCAAAGGCAAGCGAGATACCACCCTATCATACCTTTCTATGAGCATTGTAATGTTGCTTATGTTCGTGCTTTATGCTACTTATTATTCTTGAGTTGGAATCTCTTCATAGCTTGCAATGATTATTGAGTAAACTCAGTTGCATACTCTTTATTATGAATTGTCTAAGTAGTTGATCACATTGCTAATATTATTTACATCATATGAAGCAAATGTGTTCGTGAAAGTTGTTTTATCGCACTCAGTTTTTAACTGAATTGCTTGAGGACAAGCAATAAGCTAAGCTTGGGGGAGTTGATACGTCCAAAACGTATCTACTTTCCCGAACACTTTTGTTGTTGTTTCTCCTCTATACTTGTGTGATTTTGATGCAACTAATGCGAACTAATGCTGTTTTCAGCAGAATTGCCTTGGTGTCTACTTTTTGTGCAGAAAATCAACTATCAGGAAAAATCCCGGAAAATATGCCAAAAATTCTATTTTGCCCGGAGACTCCAGGAACCAGAATACGAGACGGAGAGGAGCCCTGGGGTGGCCACACCACCTGGTGGCGCGGGCCATGCCAGGCCGCGCCAGAGGGTCGTGTGGGCCCCCAGGCACCCCCTCGGCCTCTCTCTTCGCCTATAAGGAGCCTTCTGACCTAAAAACTTCGGGGGGTTCGACGTTTTTCCAGAAGGAGTTCCGCTCCACCGCCACCACCAGATTCCACGAAACAGCACCAGAAACTCCGTTCTGGCACCCTGCCGGGACGGGGAATTGGAGGAGATCATCACCATCACTTCTCCATCGACCATCCATGTTTCCCCCATCTATGAGTGAGTAATCCCCCACTGTAGGCTATGGGAATGGTAGGGATTGGATGATATCGTTCATGTAATGGCATCAGATTGTTAGGGCATAGTGCCTAGTATCTCTATTAGTGCTTTATGACTTTGTTGAAAATTTGTTGTGCTTAATGCTTGTCCCTAGGGCCCGAGTGCCATGATTTAAGATCTGAACTTATTATTGATTCATCATGATAGTATTTTTTTGGGTCTTATCTACAAGTTGTTTACACACGTCGTTGTCCGGAACCTATGGTCCCGAAGTGACAGAAATCAGGGTAGCCGGAAGGGAAAGGCTTTGATGTGAAGATCACATGTGTTCACAGAGTGTTAATGCTTTGCTCCGGTGCTTTATTAAAAGGAGCACCTTAATTGCCAGTAGTTCTCTAGAGGCCCCACTGCAAACGGGCTGGCAGGACAAAAGATGTTGTGCAAGTTCTCATTGCGAGCACGTATGACTATATATAGAACACATGCCTAGGATTGTCTAGTACTTGGGTGCTTTATCTTATTTATCTGCAATTGCCCTATGTTCTGATTGCTATGTGAATTGTCTTGTCCATGCAACGTCTGTCCATCCATCCCTATGCCTACCGCACTCGAATCCCACTGTTTACTGCTTTTGTTACTACTGTCTTTGCTTTACTACTGCTGCTGCTTTACTATTCCTACTACAAAACTGTTGCTACTGATAAACTGCTGTGAGCAAGATTGTTTCCAGGTGCAGCTGAATTAACTACTCAATTGTTAAGGCTGATAAATATTCTTTGGCTCCCCTTGTGTCGAATCAATAAATTGTGTTTCACTTCCTCGAAAATACTGCGATACACCCCCTATACTTGCCGGTCATCAGTATCTTATCAACTGGAACTGCCAGAGGAGATGTCGGCCATCCATAATGTGTTCCACATTTCATTACTTCACAAATGCTTAGAACTTCCGGAGAAGACCGAAGTTTTCAAGAACATCGATCATCGAGCCATTGATATCAACAAGGATCTGACGTATCACGAAGTGCCCATCTGTACCTTGGAAGAAGCCTTCAGAACCACCAGGACCTAGAGTATGAAGTTTCTCAAGATCCAATGGAGCAACCATACTGAAGAAGAAGCTACCTGGGAGCGAGAAGATTACATTAGGACTGAGTTTCCAAATCTATTTAGTTCCTAGTTTTTCTTAAATCTCAGGACGAGATTTTGTTTAAGGAGGGAAGGTTTGTAACATCCCAAAACTTTAATCAAGGTTATCAAGTGCCTAATCACCCAATTTAGGGTTAACAAAAACTTTTATTAAGAAAAGGACCTATGAATGCATGTGTGTTTACATTAGTGTAGAATTGTTTGAAAATGCTATGCTTGATTGTTCTACATGTTGTGAAATGGTTTAAAGGTGAATGCCACATCATCTAGACCATTTACAAACAAAATCCAAAGGGAAACAAATTAAATAAGATTAAATGAGGCAAATGGTCATTTTGGCCATTTTAAACCACTAGGCCACTTTAGGTGTTTCTAGAAGACAAATCCTAACAAAAATTATTCTAGTTATTTTCACCCCTTGCTAGACTAAGTAAAGATGTACCAAGGCCCACTTTACAAACTTACAAAAACATCTAGCAAAACAATTTAAAGGACATTTGAAAATTGAATCAAGTGTATGTGTTAAGATCACACTTTTTCAAAAACACATCAAATGAATTCACCTTGGCAATCCCAAGCAAACCTAGTCTCTCAAGCTTGATACAAGATCACTCAAAAAGTCTGAATCAAAAATTCAAAAATAAATTTCTTTCGGCCATTTCATCAAACACCTAGTGAGCACAGAACTAGCTGCCAAACTTTTACTGTTTTTGATTAATGCTTTGTCTACCATTTGTCACCAAAACTTGTCCGTGGTCTCCCCCAGTCCCAATAAGCTCCATTGATCCACCAATTCTTGCTGTTTGTGCCGGTGCCGAGCCACGCTGAGCACCCCCATGTCGGTCGACCATGGACCGCTCACCCCGGACCGCCCCGAGCTCGCCCACGATGCCTAGGAGGTAGGAGAGACCACCTCCCCCTATCCCTTCCCCGAGCGCAGCCAAGCCGTGGACCACCCCATTCGAGCCGCGCCTAGAGTGTATGTGCCATGTTGAGCACGCGCCAGAGCGCCGCGCCCGACCAGCTTGCACACGCCGCGCCTCAACCTCACCACGCGCACACTGATACTCCATGATCCCAGCTGCTGCCCAGACATCCCCGTTCTCCGCCGCTTGACCCGTACCCACCGTGCGCCGCATCGAGCACCCGTTATCTCCGCCTAGAGTGCGGACGCTCTCGACCAAATGCGACTGCCCCTTGCCGCGCCTTTAAGCCAGAGAGGACCGCCAGGGAGCACTACATCGACCGCCGCTCGCAACCATGCCGATAGCATCCTGTAGACGCGTCGCCGATGGAGCCCGACCATGCCGCATTGCCCCTCTCGCCAGTGTATATATAGAGGCCACCCCCAGCCTCATTCCTCATGCCATTCCCCTCCCCTCTCACCACTGACCACCCCACACTTCTCCCCGGAGCAAGGCGAGCCTCAGTCCGCTAGAATTTCACTAGAGTTTGCCGCTACAGTGGAGAAGAGGCGACGTCGATTGGAGCCGCCCTAGGAGCCGCCGCGACCATGCCTCGAACTGCCGTCGTCTACCAGCTCGATCGCCCCCATCGTCACGTCTAGCTGGAGCCTAGGTGAGCGCCCGTAGACCCCCACCTTGCCGCTAGGGTTCTTCCTTGCCGGAGACCTGTTCACCAGGGACGACGAACCACTGTCGTTGGATCGTAGTCTAATCGCACAGCTGCGTTTGAAACCTACTGGTTCACTTAGATAGAGTCGTTGACGCATGGGACCCCCAAGTCAGTAGCCCACTTCGCGCGCGCCGCGTAGCTGGGCTGGCCCGTTTAGCTTTCCCGCTCAGCCCGGGAATTCAAATATATTTTTCCTTTTTGAGTGTAAACTAGTTTCTATCCACTTGTTCAAAAATCAATTCAAAGAGTTTCACTTAACCAAAAAACATGATTCAAATTTTGCTAGAAAGAAAATTAAAATATCTATCCAAGCCCATTGGATTTAAAAAAATTGGAGTTAGATATCACATATAGCAAAAATAACAAGACAAAGACTTTTCTACATTCAAACATTTTTAAAAAATCAACCATTAATAGCTTTTGAGTTGATTCCAACTCTCAAAAGTCACATTTGATAAGATCTATCTGAATATGTAGAAATATTTAGGTTTGCATGCATTGACTTTGGACTAGTACCAAAAGAATGATATTAGGGCATTTCTAGTCGCTTTAAATCTATTAAATAATAATCTTCAACTTTATAAAATGTGACCAACCCTTTAAATGACATTCCCATATAGTAGAATATGTGGTGATGACATGTGTACACATGATCCAATATTCTAATTTGATAATATTAAATCTTAATTAAATTCAATGAGTAGAAATTACTTTTCTCAAATAAAATAATAAAACTAGTTCTTTATTTCATGTGATGATTGTGATGATGCTAGATCATCAAGTGTGTGCCTTAGTGTGCTAAATAGAATTAGTTAAGTATTGGTTGGTGATTGTGAACCCTGTATTTATTTATAAACAATAGTACTGACCAAGTCTACGAGGAGGAGGAATTCTACCCCGAAGAAGTGGAGGAAAATTTCAATCACTACACCAATCAAGGCAAGCTATTATGTGCAAGCTAGAACTAAGAAAGTTAACACTTGCCACCTTGTTAACTTAAGCAAATGCATTAGGCATGCTTTTTTTATATACTTTGGTTATACCAATCCTAAGTTTTACTTGCAAGCTTTACTTTCTTTTACTTTACCAAAGTTCTTTACTTTTAGTATAGGTAGCATAAAGAGTATAAAACTTGGCCTATCTAGTTATACTTAGATGTCATTCTATGGAATGAGATTGAATATTAGCACCCCTCATTAGTGAACACTCTTAACTTATTGGCTAGTGCTAAGCATAAAACTTGATCACTTTAGATGGGAGTACTTGGTGAAAATGCTTATGAAAACCTTGGAATGATGAGTCATTCTATTGAGATGTTTTGACATGTGTTGAGAAACACAAATGGTTTATGATGATGAAAATGTTGAGGCACGAGCCTTACCCCTTTATAAAAACCGATGGTTGGGTTCGGATGCGATACCATTCCAATTTTACCGTACAACCACAATACCTGAATTGGGTAAGGCTTAGATGGAAGTTTATATGCATTAATATGGGTTCCCTCGCGGAAGAGGTTTTAGCTGAGGCTACCTCTTGATGATGTCCACCTATGCAGTGCCTAGGATTGTAGATGGCCATGGCTAGGAGGCCAAGCTCATAGGAGAGGTGCTTATACTAGAGTGTGTAAAGGAAAGGTTATGATTGATTATCCGCATACTAAGTATGATGATTCAGGGTTATCCCTGACGGATGTATCGAATTTTGTGGTGAAAGTGTACCACCTCTACAGAGTATCAAACTATTCGAATAGCCGCGTCCGTGGTCATGGACAGTTGGAGTGGCCATACTGTTCCGTCGTTAGATGTTTTCAAAATGACTTGTGAAGTGAACTATGATTTTAGTCTTGACCACAACATGGTTGTGACTATGACAACTAGTTTCCTACTTAGGTGATTTAGAACATTAAACTAGCTTTCTTTACTTCTTAACTCAACTTAAGATAAATCTAGCTTTTTCAAATAAACTTAGAGCTTAGTTTCCCTACTAGAACTACATTACTTGTTAGTAATAGTTTGCGAGTACTTAAAGAGTACTCATGGTTTTGTCCCTGGCTATTCCCTTGGCCAAACTATGAGGAGGACTATCAAGAAGATGGACAGCAGGAGGTCTACGGCAACTAGGATTATCTCCCATCATCAGGATTGCCCGTGACACTGAAGATGGAGCCCACCACTATGCTTATTATTCTGCTGCTTGTTTGTATTAATACTGGATCATGAGATCCTTTATTTGTGTAAGACCTTATTATGGTTTGTAATGAATGATGTACTGTGATATCCAATCTGTTATATCTCGCAAAAATGGTAATCTTGGGTGCGAGGTATGGCATAACAGGCATATGGGATTAAAAATCCGGGTGTTGACAACTACTATAATGGTGCAATTTTGAATTGGATCCATAGCACCAATCATGACTGTTGGGTTGTTAGATCCAATAGTTTAGAGCAGCTGGATTCTGTTGAATAGTACCTAGATCAAACTCCACCATGCATGTGATGACCCACAAGTATAGGGGGTGTATCGCAGTATTTTCGATAAGTAAGAGTGCCGAACCCAACGAGGAGCAGAAGGTGTTGGCTAGTGGTATGGATCAGGAATTCTCTGCAAATACTTAGCAAATGGATTTTTAGGGGTTTTCGATACAGCAAGTAAACAAAGTACGAGTAAATAAAAGACAGTAGGAATAAATGCAACAAGTGGCCCAATCCTTTATGCAGCAAAGGACAAGCCGGTTGTATTTCTTAAGATGACCAAATGTTCTCGAGGACACATGGGAAGAGTGTTAAGTGCTTTCGCTTCATATAGTCGATTAATCTTCTCTAGCTTGCTAAGTGTTGTGTGGGTGAACCTGTGCTAATGTACCGCCCCATCCAAGACTAAATACATACTTGTGATTATATCCCTTGCAAACATCCGTAAGTACAAGAAAGTAATTACGGTAGAAACCTAACCACAGCTTTAAACTCTAAGACCCTTACGTCCCTTGCGCAATGGTTTCCTAACGGGGTTCAGGTTTCTGTCACTCCGGCAACCCCTACGATTAGTAGCCAAACACACAATGCATTCCCCTAGGCCCATATAGGTGAAGTGTCATGTAGTCGACGTTCACATGACACCACAAGAAGAAGTACACCAGAACTTAAATAATAATCTATTGAATCTTTCTCAACGCAACTCCACTACTAACAACAAGACTACTCTCATGTCCTCAAGAACAAAATGAACTACTAACAAGACATGAGATGGATCATGATCAGAGATGGAATAATGTTGTATAACAATTTGAACATAAACAATAATTCAATGGTTCACTCAACAGCATCAACTACAAAGAGTAATCAACACCGGGAAAGTTTCCCCTGTGAACTAATGCAAGATTCAACTCAATTGCTACAGCAATATGGAGATGGTGATGAGGGTTCTGATGGTGATGATGGTGGTGGTGATGATGATGATCCCGATGAAGTCCCGCTTGATGGTGTTGTTGATGGCGACGATCTTCCCTCTCCGGGAAGGAATTCCCCCGGCAGAAATCTGTCTGCCAGAGAGATCTTTCTCTCTCGGTGTTTTTCGCCCCGAAGAGGCCACGGAATCTTTCTATGGTCGCTCCCCGAGTATTAGGGTTTTGTAGGGATGATATACGCCAAAGGAGAAAGGCTAGAGTGGGCCAGGGCGGCCACACCACCTCCAGGCGTGGCCTAGGCCTGCCCGCGCCATGGGGTGGTGTGGGCCCCCTGTCGCCCACCTCCACTCCATCTTCTGGCATCCTGAGTCTTCTAGAAAAATAGGATTTTCCGTATATTTTCCTGGATTTTCAGAACTTCGCGAATTTTGCCTCCAAACAGCAGCTTTTCAATCAGAATCCTGACTACAGCGGTCCATGCTCCCAAAGTCATCAACCATGCAAAAATAGATGAAATAACATAAGTATCACCTCTCAATACAAAATATATCAATGAATAATAGTGAATTAAGACATAGAATAGTGATGCAAAATGGACGTATCAACTCCCCCAAGCTTAGACATCGCTTGTCCCCAAGCGAAACTGAGCTCAATAAACATGACCTCAGGTTTATGGAGTGAAGAGTCGATAAAAGAATACGGACAAGAAGCATCACATTCATCAAATACATAGATCATAATAGAAGACAACTCACTATTATATAACTCAACTTGTAATAAGTAAAGGAAACACAATAAAGATACATAAAGTGAATCAGAATTGGTAATGGCAAACTTAGCTCTTGGTCGAAGAATAGTTGATAATTTGCTGGAGTTCACAAATAGCTAGTTTTTCAATGATAGCTTTCAAAGTAGTAAACATCAAGATAAGAGCAATGTGCAAAACAAGGAACATAAGAGACATGCATGAATAAATCACCATAAGAATGAATGAAACACATCAACTCGAAATACTTGCTGAGATAGAAGGGAGTAGGTTTACTGACTCAACTATAAAGCAAATGAAAGGCCCTTCAAAGAGGGAAGCAGGGATTGCAAGTCTCATGAAGAGCTCCCAAAAATTATGATACTTACTAGCTTTCAGCTCTCATTGCCCCTATCATAGGCATCTTTAGGTGATTAAGGTGAAAGTGAGGTCCAATTTGAGTTATATGCTTGACAGACAATAAACTGAAAATCCCAAGTCCCTTGAGTACGAGGTCCGCTCCTCATGCTACTCAACTTTAGTTACCGGTAAGTTCTTGTCATCGTACGTATGTGTGTATCATTGAGAACCGCCAACGGGGCACCCCTTGCCCGATGATACGGAAGAATCCCCATATCAAAATGACAAGGCAAGCAGACAATGAGTATCTCAGCAATCTTCTTATTTACCATGGGAAAATGGTGCCTTTTTCTCTCTTTCCTCTTTTCATAGTATCTCTTTTTTTCTTTTGTTTCTCAATAGCTATCTCTCTCTTTTTTGGTAAGAAGAATGCTTCATAGATATCATTATGGTTATGCTGCAGCTTTCCACCATGTCAGCATGGATTAGACTAGCGGCCCAGACGTTTCTCTAACACACATACATAACTCCATGGAATTACAAGCTCCCCTTTTATTTCACACTGACGACATCCGCAAACAAAAGAGCAAGGTATCAACTGGGTATATATTTTCAAGTGTTAAAAGCGTTCCCCATGACAGCACGGTTCTGCTAATCTCCAGCCTATAATTTGCAAGCATATAACTTTCATGGAGAGTTCACAATGGTTCAGGTTTATTAGATGCAAGAAAGTAAAGCGTGCCATCAAGTTCGTGAGAGCTTTAATCACTAATTTTCGCATAACAAGTTTAATTTGGGAGGTAGACAAAACAAGAATTTACTTGGAATAGCAATAATGCTACTAGGTAGGTATGGTGGACGTAAATGGCAAAGGTTTTGGTTTAAGGAAGTGGATGCACGAGAAGAAATCCCTCTCAGTACAGGTTTTTGGCTAGCAAGGCTAGGTAGAAAGTACAAGAGTTGAAGGAAACAACCAAACATACAAATGATAAAAACAAACATGCAATCTTCCTTGGAAGCACAAAAGATCTTAACTAGAGAATACTAGACCTATAAGCAAATCAAGAAAGAAAGATGATGAAATTATTTTTCTCTAGAGTACTTCTATCTTTTTCTTTTCAACTCTCAAAAAGGTGTTGCTACTAACCGAGCCAGGTTTGCCAAAACCAACTAAATTAACTCAATGATCCCAAAGTGCTACCAATACTAACAACAAGATCAATCATATAACCACGAATTGAAAACTAATAAAAGCCATGCAAAAGAGTGAATGATAGAACTTCTCATTAATATTCCATAACGGAAACTCAAACGAAGGGATACATATCTAACGAGAGACGGGACACTTCCATAATGCAAACCATACTACATAATAACTCCTCTATTGATGATATGACTCTAGTAATAAGGTAAAAAGATAGAAGATAGTGATGTGATACCACGGCACTCCCCCAATCTTGGAACAAACCAAGGGGATGCCAAACCTGATGACGAATTACTCCTTTGGTGGTGGTGGTATCCTCTTGATGAGCTCTTTGATCAGTTTCCCCAAGTCCTCAATCTCGAAGGTGAGATTACGAATCAGCTATGAGTTTTGCTCAATGCGGCTCATGATCATGTCATGTTGAGAATTCCAGCTCTTGCTATTCTTTTTCCATTCTTCCCACTTGGAATCTTCTGTTCCTGCATGGTTATGGATAAAGGTATGGAAGGTATTCTTGGTGTTCGGAGAAGGTGACTGTGGTGCCAAGCAGTGATGCGGAGGCTTCCCTCCAGTTTACATCCGTGCAGTCCTTCTGATCCTGGCAGGGCTCGCCACCACTGCAATGCTTGCAATGGTAGTGCCGGTGTGCGGATGTTGGCCTTGCTCCTCTTCACCTTCACTCTTGATCTCCTTCTCCTTCCCGGGGTCTTGGAGGTCCTCCTCCATAGGCTCCTTCCCTTTATCCTTGCCGGACACCATTGTGCTTCTAAGCTTTCAAAGAGTGTGTCTTGAAAGAAACAGATCGAAACAAAAAACACAATGAAAACACGATATACGGACCTCAGAAGATCCGGGGGGTTATATATTACGAAGTTTTGTATCAAAAGGAAAGTACTGGGAGAAAACGAGTTGGAGGCGGAGTCCTGGGTGCACTCACCACCTGGTGGCGTGGCTAGGGGTGGGCCCGCGCCATGGGGTGGTGTGAGCCACCCTGGCTCCGTTTCCGTCCCTCTTTTGCTTCGTAGCTTTCCTTATTGACCGAAAACTGCAAAAATATAGTTGGATTGTATTTTTGTGGAACTTTTCTTACCAGAACTGTTACCTATTTAAACACGGACTCTGCAATTCTCTGAATTTGGTATCTAGTGGATCCTTCCGGAGTCATCACTTGAATAAAATCAATATCTTCATCTTCATACTCTTATTATTGCAGTCATAAAACCTTTCTCTTCCTTATTACACCATTATCTCCACTTCCTGGAAATTTCTTTCACACAAAACTTCACACAATTCTCATTAGCAACATTAGTATAAGTGAAGTGATAAAACCTTTTGAGTCCAACTTCAACTGAAAACCATCAAATCATAAGCTACTGTAGCAACTCCTTCTGAAAACCTAAAAAGAATTCAAAAAGGAAATCGAATAAAGAAGCAAATGCAAGATTGGCAGAATCTGTCAAAACAGACCAGTAGGTAAAGATCAAATTTTTCGAAAATCTTCTGTTGCTCAAATCAAAAAGTGCAAAACGAACGAAAGTTAAATAACAACCTGGTGCAGAAGCACAAAAAATTACAGCTCAATCTGACATACAGAGATCTCTCACGAATTTTCACGGTGAAGCACAAAAATCTGTTTCGGGACAGCAACTTCCCCAAATATTACTTCTCTCTCATTAGAGGTTGATCTTGACACAAAAACCAAACAAAACGAATAAGGAGCGGTTATTACCGAAGTAATAACTTCCAGGACTCAAAGAAACAAAATCAAACTAAAAGCAAAAACAAATTGGGTTGTCCCCCATAAAGCTCTTTCATTATAGCCATTAAGATGGGCATGATAATTTTGAAGAAGCTCTCATAGGGATATGGATTGAAGTGAAAGAGAGCATTAAGAAGCAAAAACACACACACATTTAAGTCTAACCCACTTCCTATGCAAGGGAATTTTGTAAACAAACAAGTTGTTGAAACCAAAGGCTACTTGCATAAGAAGGCAAAAGAAGTGCAACATAAAAAATTTCAGCATAAAACGAGGAAACATGATATTATTGAGATGCATAAGAACACTTTTCCCTCTCTCATAGTAACTTTCAGTATCATGCATAAACTTAACAATATAGCTATCACAAGCACCATCATAGCAATGATCACTTATTCTAACAGAAAACACAGGAATACTAGCTCTCATAACGCTACTATGTGAAACAATATTAGAGGTATCCTTACAAAGAATAGTGTGTCCCTCTTCCTCATACTTAGTGAAAAAGTCTTTCACATTTGCTATTATAGGTTCATCAACCATTTGTTTATCAGGTTCAACAACCTTATCCATACTTTCATTAACCATACTAGCTATCATAGAATATTCCTTTACCTTAACTGGAAAAGGCATTTTCTCAATATAAGGTTCAGGTAAAACATGATTAGCAGTACAAACTTTAGTATTTCTTGCAGGAACACTCTTAGCAATATCTTTATAAGGTTCATGATACTTATTCCACTTCTTTTTAGGCACTTCAATATAAGAAGCAAAGGCCTTAAAATAAGAAGCAATAGCTTGAGAGTCTAGACCATAAGTATTACTAATATTTTGAAAGTCATCAGTTCCCATAAAAGATTGAATGCATTCATAATCATAATTTATACCTGACTTTCTACCTTTGTCATTCTCCCAAGCTTCAACATTGTCTTGATACGGTCTAGAAGGTCCCATTTAGCTTCTTCTTCCATACGAGTGAATGATCCAGCACAAGAAGCATCCAATAAATCCTTGTCATGTAGAGGGAGCCTTGCATAAAAGTTGTTGATAATAATATTGTTGGGGAGCTCATGAATGGGACATTTGAGCATAAGTAACTTCAATCTCCCCCAAGCTTGAGCTGTACTCTCTCCATCAAGAGGCCAAAAGTTGTATATTTGATTCCGATCTTTATGAATCTCACTAGGAGGATAAAACTTTGAATAAAAGAGAGGCACTATTTCCTCCCATTCCAGAGCTTGACCATTCTTCAGCAGCTTATACCACTCCTCAGCTCTTCCTTTCAGCGATAATGAGAATAAATTCTTCTTAACTTGATCTGTAGTAATACCTGCACACTTGAACAACCCGCATAATCCGTGTATAAAGAGTAAATGATCACCGGGATGGACAGTTCCATCCCCAACATAGTAGTTATCCATAACACAATCAATAATTCTTGTAGGTATTTTGAAAACATCTTTCTCAGCAGGTGGTGGCTTATCTACTACCTTAGCAGTGGTAGTAGCATTACCAAATAAGAAACTCAGTGAATTATCCATAACGAAAATAAAGCAACTAACAGAAGTAAACAATACTTATAGTAGAAGTTTCCTTTACCAGTTCCACTCTCCAATAGCGCTTCACTCCCCGGCAACGGCGCTAGAAAATAGTCTTGATGACCCACAAGTATAGGGGGTGTATTGCAGTATTTTTGATAAGTAAGAGTGTCGCACCCAACGAGGAGCAGAAGGTGCTGGCTAGTGGTACGGATCAGGAATTCTCTGCAAATACTTAGCAAATGGATTTTTAGGGGTTTTCTATAAAGCAAGTAAACCAAGTACGAGTAAATAGAAAATAGTAGGAATAATTTCAGCAAGTGGCCCAATCCTTTATGCAGCAAAGGACAAGACGGTTGTATTACTTAAGATGACCAAACGTTCTCGAGGACACATGGGAAGATTGTCAAGTGCTTTTGCTTCGTAGAGTCGATTAATCTTCTTTAGCTTGCTAAGTGTTGTGTGGGTGAACCTGTGCTAATGTACCGCCCCATCCAAGACTAAATACATACTTGTAATTATACCCCTTGCAAACATCCATAAGTACAAGAAAGTAATTAAGGTAGAAACCTAACCACAGCTTTAAACTCTAAGACCCTTACGTCCCTTGCGCAATAGTTTCCTAACGGGGGTTCAAGTTTTTGTCACTCCGGCAACCCCTACGATTAGTAGCCAAATACACAATGCATTCCCCTAGGCCCATATAGGTGAAGTGTCATGTAGTCGACGTTCACATGACACCACTAGAAGAAGTACACCACAACTTAAATAATAATCTATTGAATCTTTCTCAACACAACTCCACTACTAACAACAAGACTTCTCCCATGTCCTAAGGTAAAAAACGAACAACTCACAAGACATCATATGGATCATGATCAGAGATGGAACAATGATGTATAACAATCTAAACATAAACAATAATTCAATGGTTCACTCAATAGTATCAACTACAAAGAGTAATCAACACCAGGAAAGTTTCCCCTATGAACTAATGCAAGATTCAACTCAATTGCTACAGCAATATGGAGATGGTGATGAGGGTGCTGATGGTGATGATGGTGGTGATGATGATGATGATGAACCCGATGAAGTCCCGCTTGATGGTGGTGTTAATGGCGACGATCTTCCCTCTCCGGGAAGGAATTACCCCAGCAGAAATCTATCTACCAGAGAGATCTTTCTCTCTCGATGTTTTCCGCCCCGCAGAGGCGGCATAATCTTTCTGTGGTTGCTCCCCGAGTCTTAGGGTTTTGTAGGGATGATATACGCCAGAGGAGAGAGGCTGGAGTGGGCCAGGGCGACCACACCACCTCTAGGCGCCGCCTAGGCCTGCCCGCGCCATGGGGTGGTGTGGGCCCCCTGTGGCCCACCTCCACTCCATCTTCTAGCATCCTGAGTCTTCTGGAAAAATAGGATTTTCCGTATATTTTTCCGGATTTTCTGATCTTCGTGAATTTTGCCTCCTCCAAACAGCAACTTTTCCATCAGAATCCTGACTGCAGCGGTCCATGCTCCAAAAGTCATCAACCATGCAAAAATAGATGAAATAACAGAAGTATCACCTCTCAATACAAAATATATCTATGAATAATAGTGAATTAAGACATAGAATAGTGATGCAAAATGGACGTATCAGCATGTTCCAGAACCATCATGTCACCACCTCAAAAATTTCATAGCACAGTAGGCTGTATTCTCTCTACCACTATAATGGAGCAGTTTTGAATATGAATGATCCATAGCACCAATCCTTATCGTTAGGCTGTTAGATCCAATGGTTTAGAGCAGCTGGATTCATGTTGAATAGTACCTAGAGCAAACTCCACCATGTTCTACAAGCACCATGTTGAATAGTACCCATGATATGTCATACGTCTATTATCTGAGTCTCACGTGCACGACATGTGCAACTTACTAGTCACTATATAGAAGTACTCAAGCACATGAGACTCACATATTCATATTTTTTTGAGCTTTACCTATATTATATAATCTTACCACACTATATTGTGTATGTAGTACTTTGAAATTTGAAAAATTGATCAAGCCTGGCAAATCCCAACATTGCAAACCGCTGGATCTTTTATCCATGCTAGCATATAGAATATTCCATTGATAGTCTTTAACACAGTTGATGCTATGCACAAACCTTAAAACGCACTTCTCAATATTTCTAGAATAGTCTTCGTCATTTCTCTCGAAAATAACGAGTAATAGGTAGCTAGTAGTAGTAGGTTGATTTCTATATGACAGAAGGTACAAGAACCAATTATACACCATATACTTTATGGACGTGGCTCAAAATTATAATTATTTTTCAGTGATACCAACACAATCTCTTTCATAATTATAGTAGGTTGATTTCTACATGACACAAGGTACAAGAACCAATTATACACCCTATACTTTATGGACGTGGCTCAAAATTATAATTATTTTTCAGTGATACGAACACAATCTGTTTCATCATTAATTGCTGTGACCCATAAGCATTTTCCATGCATGTAATAAGGTTGTTGACAATGGGGGAGTCTCTTAGCACGACATACTAGGCAAAATGCTTTTTTGGCATGTCAATTAGTAGCTAAGATACTGTCAACACCCGAATTTTTTAGTCCAGATGCCTATTATGCCGTACATCACAATCCCATGATTACCATTTTTGCGAGACATAATAGAAGTGGTACCATAGTCCATCATCCATTACAAACCATAATAAGGTTCTTACAAATAAAGGATCTCATGATCTAGTCTTAATACAATCAAAGCAGCAGAAAGTAAACGTAGCGGAGCTTCATCTTCATGATCGTAGGCAATGCTGACGATGGGAGATGATCCTAGTTGTCATAGACCTCCTTCTGTCCATCTTCCGAGTAATCCTCCTCATAGTCTGGCCATGGGAATAGCTAGGGACAAAGCCATGAGTACTCTTTAAGTACTCGCAAACTACCACTAGTATAAGTAAGTAGATAACTAGTAGGAATCATAAGCTTTAGGTTTGTTTGCAAAAAGCTAGGTTTATTTCATAAAGCTTAAAGAGTAAAGACCTAATTTAGTTCTCTACATCACTTAAGGGGGAACTTAGATTTCATGTCCACAACTCTGTTGTGGTCAAGTCAAAGTCATCTTTCAAGTCACAAATCATTTTGAAAAATCTGGCATTGGAACAGTATGGCCACTCCAATTGTCCATAACCACGGACATGACTATTCGAATAGTTTGACACTCTACAGAGATTGTACACTTTCACCAGAAAATTCGATACATCCGTCAGGGATAACCCTGAATCATCATACTTGGTATGCGGATAATCAATCTTAACCATTCAATTACACACCCTAGTATAGGCACCTCCCCTATGAGTTTGGCCTCCCAACCATGGCCATCTATCATCCTGGGTACTGCATAGGTGAACATTCATCACGAGGTAGCCTCAGCTCACCCTGTTCCGCAAGGGAACCCATACTAAGACATATACACTTCTAGTCATGCCCTACCCAACTCAGGTATCGTGGTTGTACGGTAAAATTGGAATGGTATCACATCCGAACCCTACCATCAGTTTTTTTTAAAGTCAAGGCTCATGCCTCATCAGTTTCATCATCAAACCATTGTGTTTCGTAACACATGTCAAAACATTTCAATAGAATGAATCATCATTCGAAGGTTTTCATAATAATTTTCACCAAGTATTCCCATCTAAAGTGATCTAGTTTTATGCTTAACACTAGCCACTAATGTTGAGGGTATTCACTAATTGAGGGTTCTAATCTAGTATAAGTATCCAGGATTAATCCTATGATCTTGAGGGGACTCAATCTAGTTTCTACTAATCACAATTCATTACTAAGTAAGAAACTGTAGTAAAAGAAAAAGTAAAGCTTGGAGTAAAACTGGAAATGGTATAAGTAAAGTGACATAACCCCGCATGCCTAGTGCATCTGGTATAGGGGCTTGCATACATAGCATGCATAGATCTAGCTTGCACTGATAGCTTGCCTTGTTCCTTGCAGTCGTTGAAGTTCTCCTCTTCCTCATCGAAGTAGTCCACTTCGTTAAATCTCGGATCGGCACTAGCGTCTATAAACACATTCAATGTACACAATCATCAAACAACCATTTACTACTTCTATTTATCACACAAGGGCTCATACTAGATGATCTAGCATAATCTCAATCATCATATGGAATTTCAATACATTCTTATTTCTCTTTTTTGAGAAATGTAATTTCTACTCATTGAAATTGTTTAAGATTTAATATTATTCAACTAGAATATAGGTCCATTTGGACCTTGTCCTCACCATATATTCTCTAGCTTGGGAATGTGATTCAAAATGATGGTCAAGCAATACAAGATTTAATATTATTATTAATAATATTTAGTTGACTAGAAAAGCCTATATAGCCTTCTCTTAATACTAGTCCAAGTTTAATATCTATAAAACCAACTGTTTTTACGTATTCATGTAGAGCATGGGAAATGCGATTTTTGAGAGGTGGAATCATCTCAAAAACATCTATAGTTTATTTTAGAAAAATGTTTGAAGTGTCAAAAGTGTCTATCTTGTTATTTTTGGTATAGGTAATCTATATTTCTAAATAGTTTCAATCAAACGGGAGTGGTTAGATAATTTTATTACCTGTCCAACAAAATTGGAATCATGCAATTTGGTTCAGTGAATCTCTTTGAATTGAATTTTGAATCTACTGACAGAATCTAGGTTTAACTAAAATGGAAAAATCTTATTTGAATCGATGGGCTCTGCGCGGGAAACTAGTTGGGCCGGCCCAACTGCACTGCGCTGGCGTAGCGGGCTGCTGACAAGTGGGTCCTACTCATCAGCTACTTAACTAAGGCGAAACGGTATGTTTCCATCTTAGCCCTATGATTAGACTAGGATCTAACGGTTGAGGTTTGTCGTCTCCGTCGAACTGCTCCGGCAAGGCTCGAACCCTAACACAGCGGTGGGGGTCGTGTGAGGCTCACCTGGGCTCCATCTAAGGTTTACGATGGGGGCAAATGGGGTTGTCGTCAATGGCGGTTTGGGGCACGGTCACGGTGGCTCCTGGGTGGTCGCAATCAACGGCTTCCCTCCTCGACTGCTACGGTGGCCTCCGGCCAAATTCCAACGGGCCGGTGCTCGCCTTGCTCCGGGGAAAGGTCTGGGGTGTTGCTGAGAGAGAGAGAGGAGTGGAATGGTGTGGAGATAGAGGTCTGGGGTAGCCTCTATTTATACACCTAGGGTGGAGGTAGTGCGGCATGGTCGGGCTACTCCGTCAACGTTGCTACAGGTCGCGTTCATCACGGCGGAGGGCATGGCTCGGTTCAGGGGACTATGGCAATTGGCACGGCAATGGATGCTCTCCATTGGCCGGGATACGTCGGTGCTCTGGGCGAGTATGTAGGCGTTTGTCACGTGGTACAGTGGTCACGGGGCGCGCGGCGGCGAACGGTCATGTCTGGGCGCTCACTGGGGCTACGGTAATCGTGGGTATGGGCGGAGAGAGCGAGTGCGGCGTGTGTGTGCGAGGCAGCTTTGGTGCTCTATCGTGCGCTCAACATGGCCACGGCTAAAATGGGCATGCGGTTTTCAGTGGCTCCACTTCTCGCCTTGGGTCAAGGGGTGGACAGGGGTGGCAGTGAGGTCACGGCGACTTGCTGGACATCGTGGGTGAGGGCGGTGCGGCATGCTGCGAGTGGTTCATGCTCGACCGGCATGGCTGGCTCGGTACAGGCATGGCACTGGTCAGTGTGGCCAGTCATGCCTCTCCTTTGCATGTCCAAGTACCAGGGATGGTCTAGGACAATTCAATGTGTTGATTGCAGTACAAGAGCTGAGTAATTGATAGCTCCAAATAGTGTATAGTTGGTGAGGTTATACTGTGCCGACCAGGCGTTCGATCAAATGGCCGCATGAATTCAACGTTCAAATTTCTGGTGAGTGCTCTTGTTTCTTGCTTAGTAGTCTGTGGTTGCTGGGAATTGTCAAGGTGAATTGATTTGAATGGTTTTTTAAAAGTGGTGATATATACATATGAACTTGATTCAATTTTGCACTGCCTCTTAAATAGATTTGAAAATAGTTTCTGCCACTTTGTAAAGTTTGCTTGGATTCACTTTTACTTGGTCTAGCAAGGGGTGGAAAGAATTGGAATTGTTTCTGCTGGAAATGTTTTACTAGGAACACTCAAAGTTGTCTAGTGGATAAGTTTGGCCAAAATGACCATTTGATCATCTGACTTATATTTGATTTTGTTTTTATTTGATTCTTCTTGGGAATAATCTAGATGATGCAATATTCATATTTGAACCAATCCTTATCATTAGTAACAATCAATCATGGAAATTGCAAGCATTCATACACTAATGCAAACCACACATGCACTCTTATTAAGTTTATTAATAAAAGTTTTCGTTAACCCTAAACTTGGGTAATTAGAGCTTGATAAGCTTGATTAATATTTTTGGGATGTTACAGATACACCCTTGCACGTAATCATAGGCAAAAAGAGTCGGTTCCCCAATAAAATGCATGCATGAGAGAAAATACATTAAATTAAGATACATTCTCTAAAATACAATGCATTGAAGAGGTTGTCTATTAGGTATTTATAACTCCTATAGTAACGTGCTAAGCTACACCCCATTGTGAAAGGCCTAATGCATGATACAGTACGTACCACCTGATACCCCCATTGGGGCTAATCTCATACTCTCATCCCAAATAGAGGTAGAGTAGAAGTACTAGTACCTCCATCCCGGAGTAGTACTGGAGTACAATATTTAGTCTTCCACATAGCCCTAGGTCGTCAAAGCGACGTGTACACCGGGTCAGAGGGAGATAATTAATCGGGGAACAAAGCGCTTCCCTAGTTTTCTCCATGCAGGTCTCTTCCCTAGTCAATGGTCGTTGAATTTGGATGGACGGAGGATATTGCCTAGAGTGAGATAAGGAGTCTAGTACTCCTAGTATTTAACTATTGTACCAGTCTCTCTCGCTCGCTCTCATCAACCCTCTCAGATATGCGCTTCTCCCTTTTCTCTCTCGCTCGATCTCAAAATCCCTCTCAGATCCTCCGCAGTTGAAGAAGACGGCTCTATGGCGGATGAGTGGTTTGAAGCTATGATTGATATGAGTGCAACGAGGCAGGTCTTCAGCTGCAGGCTGTGTTCTCAAATTGTTGATCATCCCATGTACATGGTTATTACTATTTCTTTCTTCATGATGTTTTTCACACTGGTTCGATACATCTCTTGTTTTTGGGCTAAATCTCTTTTCCTTACACGAGCAGTGCTTTGGCAAGGCCGCGGTGCACATTGCATGCACAGAATGTGTTGGAAAATTGTCCGATGGCCACTACCCGGGGTGTGAATAGGGAGGCATCTTCGAACCAACCACCACCGTGGATTAGATGTCCTCGGGAATGAAGCTTGAGTGCAGCAACAAAGGATGTGACATGGCTGGCAGCTTCCTCAAGTTCATCGAACACCAGACGGCGTGCCCGCACGGGCAGAGGGCGACATAGGTTCTTGACAAAAAAGAACTGTATGATATTCGGGTGTCTATGTGTGTGCTAATTCTGTCTAGAGTATGGTTTAGTTTCTGCCATGGTTGTGTTGTACCTATACTAGTTATGTTATGTACAAATTGAATCATCATCGCATCCACATAGTTCCTCTCTTTTATTGATAGCAAGGGGAAGTACCATCAACCTGTGCAGCTATATAGTTGCTCTCTTTTAGCTAAAAAGCTTGGAAATCCATAGAACTTGGGTGTCCCTCCACAGCGTATGCTAATATCGGTGCCCATACCACTTCTCATCCATCCGGCACCGGTGCCTACGCAGCACAGACGATGCCACAAAAAAATCAAGGATATGTTAAAATATTTGTCTTCCCTGTCCAGCTCAACAACCCTTTCTCTATTAATGTAGAGACAGCAGCCATCCCTCTCGTCACGTGGGAGTAGTATCTTGCATGTACATGCAATGCCAACTAAGAAAATTGGTGACATGACATGATCATTAATGATGAAAAAGTGGGAGTATTACCATAACATCACACATTTATATGAGTCTAGAACCTAATTAATTAGGTATTGCATGACACCACACACATGTTATCACTCACTATGAAGATAATAACATATGCAAGTTACAAGTATATTTAGGATGGTCATGGTGGGGAGTAACTTAACATGCATATGTTACTAGTCTAAGTTACTACCTCCATTTTCGCAAAATAAAAAAAAGTTACTACCTCCATAGTGGAAAGTAACATAGGTGTGGTATCATGCAAAGTCTAATTTATTGCAATGTAGACTCATTTTGTCTTGACATTCTGCCGCAAGCGCACTGTGTAGTGACGAGAGAGAAACAACGATTTTCTAGTTCTTATGACCGGGTCATACTGGTATGGTCGACCGCAAGGTTTCTTAGCTTAAGACCGAGTGCTACAATTTTTAAATTCCACTAAGGTCGACCACATGTGTCTTATATCCGACATTATTTTCACATTGGAGACGCCCTTATGGTAACATATCTAGTTACCCCAAGGCTTTCTATCATCATTTAATCGCATGCCATGTCATCTAAATGCTTAGTTGGCAATACATGTAGGACTATGTTATACCCAAATTAGTCCCACTAGCACTATGACGAACCTAAATAAAACCATGAAGAGAGGACGAGCCAGGGATGACGTTGAGGAGTGACGAGGTAGAGCAGCCCTGTATTTTGTTTGAGTAGTCCACTATGAGGGTCCATTTGATTCCAAGGATTTGCCTAGGAATTTTGTAGGATTAAATCCTATAGGAAATTATCCTATGACGATTGTTTGATTTGTAGGATTGATTCCCATAGGATTTTTTCCTAAGGATTCCTTTGTACAGTACTAGTTTTCATAGGAAATCAAACATTCACCCATACCTCTTTTTTAGATTCCTACTATGGTGGAATCAAACACACTTTGGTGCATATGAATTCCTATAGGATTGGAGTGAACATGACGATGCAATCCTACATTTTTCCTATTCCTACGATTTCCTATCCTACAAATCAAATAGTCCCTCACCCATTTCCCTTGGCCTCTTCCCCCTCATCCAGACCAGCACCATGGACTAGCCCCTGCCCCCTCCCCTCCCCTCCCCCCCTCCCCTCCCTGCACTCCCCAAAAAAAATCCCCAAATGGTGGCGCCGCTGGAACTAGAGCGCTGCTCACAGGAGCGCATCGTCGAGTCTGGCCCCATGTCTTCCATGCCTTCCGCGTCTCCGTAGCCACAACCGACTTCTCCGTCTTCGAGCCACAGTTAGTTAACACGGTGATCCCGTACACAATGACAATGAAGATCTTCTTCTCGGGGATGTACGAGCTCAGGAGGATGCTTGGCTCCATCCTAGCCCCTCTGGAGGAGGACGATGTCACGACCACACCCTGCGAAGCGGAAGTGTTGAATCTCAGCCTGCCTCCTAGCAAGCTGCAAAGAGCGAGCAAGGTCATGGGAACTATGCGCAAGGTTCTTGGCCGTGTATGGCTGCTGAAGAACCTGCAACTCACTGCGGAGGAGTGGGACATCGTCATGCCGTAGGACATTCTGCACTGACTCTGGCTTGAGGCGTGTATGTGGTTCGACGGGTTTCACTTGGACCTAACCCTCAGCCTGAATCTCCGTCTCATCGTCAACTTGCTGGCGCTTCAAGACAGTTGGTACTTGGTCGAGCAGGAGGATGGCCACTACAGCATATGCATGCAGGCGCTGTCGAAGCGCACAACGGTGCGTCTCTGGGGTTGCAGCCATCCGTACCACCGCAAGTGCATCTTCACTTGGTTTGAGACCAACGCCAGCTGCCCTATCTGCCGAGAAAATGTGCTCACCCATATCTACTGACACGAGGTGCATATGCCCTCTTCTATATGAAACAGGTCCTGTGGTTGATAATTAATTAATGTACTGAACCAATGTTTCTACTGTACTCCAAGTGAAACTGTTCTATATATGTTTGCCCTTGTCGAATTATGCTCAATCCAATTTAGATAGCGAAAACAATTAGTCTAGGATTATAATCCAACAGGAAATTGTCATCATGTCTCATACATTTTACAAAGAGAAAACCAATATGAATCACTGTTCATCATATCACTGCATAATATGAAACAACAGTCTAATCATCATCACCATCATCGCTTTTGGCACCGCTGCGTTCTAGATCCACATATTCCCACTGGGTTGGATCTTCTTCCCCTTGCCATTCATCATACATGTCCTGAGATTCATCAGGTAGAACCAGTTTATTCCAGTCTTTGTCGACTGCACTAACCTCGATAGTGAAATCTACTTGTCCATCATGCGCAGACCCGCCTCTAGCAATCAAATTTTCATCGACGTCGGCCAGTTTAGTTACCATACAACCACTAGGATCATCTTGGTGGGCAACATCTGTGGTGACTGGCTCGTCATACTCATTCACATCATAGGTGCTCCTTGCCTCAAACTTTTGCACATATTGCCAGTGCTTATTATCTTTGTCATTTAAGAAAATTACCTTGGAAGCTTGATTTACCAAAATATAAGGTTCCTCCTTGTACCACTCATCGGTAGTATTGATCGATATGAAATTCCCATCATTTCTGGGGCCTCTTTTCTTGTTCGGATCTTGGTCATACCAATAAGACTTGAATAGAACCACAGATTGACCACCAGTCTTGTCGTTATAATTCAACTCAATAACCTCTTTTATGCGACCATAATGATCATAGTCATTTGAGTTCTTCATTTTGGCTGTCAAGTGCTCTCCACTGGTCGTGATGCCACTGTTTTGTGTCTTCAGATGCTTCTCACGCTCATAAGTGCTGTAGTGGATACCTTCGTCATTGCAAGCTAAAGTTGTCTGCACCCTCTTTGCCGGACCACGTGATAGGGCATAGAGACCATCACAAACATCGGTCGGATTCTCTTCATGCAGCTTCGTGATCCACGGTTATACAAAAATAATCAAGAGGTTATCTCATGTGCACAATTCATATGCAATTCAAAGTTTAATTGACCATCTTACATGATTCCTAAACCATTCCCGAAACCCACCCCCCCATACTGGTGCAGCATAATCTTTTCCTTTGGTTGCTTTAAATAACCTACAAAAACGATACTCAAGTAAGACATCTGAACATATCTTGCTACAAGTTTCATTTCATATATGAGAGGATATGTATGCATAGTGCTTACGTAACAAAGTTTTCAGCCTCATCAGTGTTATTCAGCACATACCAAGTAAGTTGGTCATATTCGTGCTACATTAATGTTCTATGTTCCTTCTTTCCTACTAGGAGAACACTGCTTGCAATGGCTACATTAATGTTCTATGTTCCTTCGTGCTAAATAGATTTTTCAACTTCTTCAATTCTGCCACCCATACTGGATCTCGTTTTACGATCAAGAATGTATCTTGAGAAAAATGCAAATGCTTCAGCATCAATGTATGCCTCTGCAATGCAAGCCTCTGCCCTAGCCTTGTTCCTGACAGTACCCTTGAAAGTGCAAAGTCAACGTTCTATAGGGTACATCCATCCATACTGTACGGGACCTCTATAAAGTGTATCTTCAGTCAGATGAACAGCCAAATGCACCATCACATCAAAGAAGGCTGGTGGATATATCACCTCAAGCTTGCATCAGATTTCTGCTATGTCTGTATGAAGACGCGCTACAACTTTTATGTCCAGAGTTTTGCTATAGATTTTCCTAAAGAACTTTCCCAACTCTGCAAGCACGTTGTACAAATCCTTGTTCACTAAACTTTTAACGCCAAGAGCTAAAAGCCTTTGTAGTAGGATGTGGCAATCGTGAGTTTTCAACCCTTGGAGCTTGTTCCCCTCTGCATTGGTACAATTTGCAATGTTGGAAGAAAACACAGATGGGAACTGCACACCTCGGAGGAAGTCACAAAATAGTACCCTTTTATTCATCGGCAAGGTAAATTTTGCACCTCGAAATTTTGTAATGTTTTTCACCGCCCTTATCAACCGTATGTTCAGGATGCAACTTCAAGTTGTTGTTAACATTGAGTTTTTTGCAGTCAAGCCTAGCATTATAGATATCTTTTGTCGTAGATGGAATGTTGAGTAATGTTCCTATAATGTTGTCAAATATATTTTCTCCATGTGCATGACATCAATATTATGTCAAAGTGTCTTACCAGCCTAATACGGCATGTCCCATAGACTGGATCTGCGCTTATAAAATATTCTCGGTTCCTTTTCCTTCCCTTGGGAATATACTGCTACTTCTTCCACTCTCTTCCTTTTGGATGCTGCTCCTAATTTCGGTGCATCTTCTGTATTCTTTCTTTTACCCTGTCTGGCAGCTGGTTGTTTTCCTGGTTTGACATATCTGACCTTTTGTAAAAGCGCTTGCAACTCAGCTGCAGTGAACTTTTGTGGTGCAGTGCCATATTTAGTCCTCTTTCCATAGAACTGCAATTTTTTCAAGTTTTTTTTGGAATTTGTGGCCTTGAGGAAGAAAAACCCGGTGGACAAGGAAACTAGTCTTATTTTAGCCTCATTATGACTTGTTTTGTCTCACAGCGAACACATTCGTTATAATTTGTTGTCACTCGACCTGACATAGTGCCAAGAGCTGGAAAATCATGGGTGCAGAATAACACAGCAGCACGCATAGGGACCTTGGCATCTTCATGATTCCTGGCAAGGATATCAGGAGTCATGCCACCCTTCCATAGTTCCTGCAAGTCTTGTATAAGAGGTTGCATGAGTAGATCAAAATCCTTTCCAGATGATTTGGGACCTAGATGAGTAAAGCCTGCAAGCAGTTCGACTGATCAGTGCATGCCCAGGGAGGTAGGCTATAAATTGTAACAAGTACTGGCCATATGCTGTACGAGTTACTCATGTTTCCAAATGGGTTAAATCCATCTGTAGCTAGGCCAAGTCTCAGGTTCCTTGGATCCGCTGCAAATTCTGGATGGGCCTTGTCAAATTTCTTCCATTCATCGCCATCAGCTGGATGTCTGAGTTAGTAATCGTCTGGCTTGAGAATCTCTTTGTGCCATCTTGTTTCCTTAGACGTTTGTTCTGACTAAAACAACCTCTTTAATCTATCTATAATTGAAAAATATCTCAGAACCTTACAAGGATATTTCTTCCTTTTATCACCATTTTCCATCTTGATTCGTTACATAGTGGGCATTCATCGAGGTTTTCATAATCCTCCTAGAACAGTACACAGTTATTCGGACAAAAATGGATCTTCTCATATGGTTGCCCAAGTACCTTGATGTACTGTTTCATCTTGTAAAAGGATTTTGGCAGACCTTCACTAAGGATTGACTCGCTGTACACCTTAATCACTGAATCGAAAGCTTTGTTGGTAATCTTGTTGAACGACTTCTCCTTTAGTAATTTCATTACCAGTTTGAATCTTGAGATACCAGAACCAGGGTCCACTGAACACTTGGCATCTTCTATCAGGTGAGAGAAAAGTGATCTTTTAAGAGAAGGAGCACCTTTTTGCTTGAAGTGGGGTACATGTCCCTTAACAAACCAAAAAGGTCCTCAACCTCGATCTGATGAGCTTCAGGCGGATTAGCATCAGCTAGAGGATCAAGAACAGGCTGATCATATGGTTCACCATGTTTAGTCCACCTAATATATGTGCATTGCATCCCATTAACGATAGTATGGTCTACAACTCTACTCTAACTCAGCTTTTTATAATTAAGGAATTGTCGGCATGGGAAAACACATCCGAGTCGTCATTATGCTGTCTACCAAACTTCATGAATTTATTAACACCTTCCCAATATGAAGGCATTGCTTTTTTCCCATTGAGTATCCAATATCTGCCCATCTATTGAGGATAGAGATGGTCAGAAGCTTTCAAGGTATTTCACCGAACAGGTTGATTACAGATCTAATGAAGCCAAGATATCTGAGCAACCTGATTGAATATAGAACTATAAAGCCACGTAATTTTAGTTTATTTTACAAATTGAGTGCAGAACGATGTTACATATTTGAAAGAACAGATCGACCGAGTACAAAATGACAACCAATTAGAACAAACAGATCAAGTGCAGAACAAGGTCAAACGAGCAAATCGAGTACGGAACTACTTCTAGGGAAAGATTGAGCGAACTAAGAATATTATAAGCGTACCATGGGGATCGACCAGCTGACCGCCGGCCTGTGTGCGTCTTGAAAAGAACGACGCCGCCAGCAATGGTGTCAGGCTGTCCCGATTGATAGACGGAGTGTGAATGTTTTGGTGCGCGGCTTGTGGTTTTGACCGCCTGTGCGTCTCCAGAAGAATGGCGCAAAGAGACAGTAGCTAGCTGCTGGAGTGAAGGTGCGAGTGGGAAAGTTTTGGCGCGCGCGAGATATGTGTCCTGGTTGTCAACAATTTTCACGCGAAAATATCGGCCAAAATGTTCTCCCTCGTTTTTTCTTCCTTGTTGAGGTTTGAAATTTGTATCACTGAGCCCATAAAATTAGCCTATCAGGCCCAATCATAGCCTAAAACCTTCAATTCAGCCTTTTCATTGTTTTGTGGCCGCCGACCATAGCGCATTCAGTTTCAGCAAGAATAGGACATGTGCCCCTAGTTATCCCAGAATCTTTTTAATTCGGCCTTTATGGTCATCCCCTTCCCTAGCCCTCCCAGAAAAAGCTCCGCCTACCTATGTTGTTTTGTTTAAACTACTGCATTACTAGTAAGTTCCACGTACCCTGCACGTGAGAACCTGATAATAGACATATGACATATCTTCACTATATAAAATTATAATAGATAATTTTCAAAAAAAAATTTGATCGACATCTATATAGTATGTGTGTATATTTGGTCCTTTACTGTGTACCATGTATATTTAGACCTAGCAACGGACCAACGTCAAAAGTCCATCATGCGCATGTTTCATTTCTAGAGAGGCTGACACATGGGACCCAGTAGCGCAGCCTTATAGAGATGCTGCATCGAGCAACATTGTCAAGTTCAAAATAGGGAGGCGCGAGCGAGAAAAAAGTCCAGCGTGGTGAGAGGCCAACATGGAAGACCCAGCAACGTTATCAAGTTTGACCCGAAAAAACAGTCCGACATACACTCATGCCTTTTCGAGGTCAGGGAATTGTTTTTTTAGCACAGGATCAGGGAACTGCTAAGCACAGGCCAGTGAAATTTGAGAAAAGATCCCATGGAGCATAGGAAAGAACATTTTAATTCGACCTTGTCAGGGTCAAGGGATTGCTTAGCACAACCAAGTGAAATTTAAGAAAGGAGCCCATGGAGTACAGCGCATGTAGATGGACCATGTAGAATAACCTAAAAAATATATTTAATTCGGCCTTTTGAGCATTGCCCTCACCTCTTAAAAAATCTGCCTCCACCTCTTAAAAAAACTGTGCTATATTTTTAAGAAATTAGTCCACTATATATGTGTCATTTTATAAATTGAAATGCCAGGAGGCTGCCCTTTTATTTTTTTAACTATAAATACAGACACACGACATCTTTTTAAAAACATTAAAACATAACTTGAAGGTACTAAGGAATGTTTAATAATATATTTTCTATAATATCTGTGGCATAGTGGCGACACACATAGTTTAAATCTATTGGAAGTCCAAAACAGCAGACGTGGCCGAAAAAAAGGTCTATCATACATACACACATTTCATTTAAAGATAGACCGACATGTGGGTCCCACCATCACGGTCTTATACAGGTGATGTATCGAGCACCATTGCCAAGTTTGAAACAGGGAGTGTGAGCGAGAAAAAAGTCCATCATGCACACGTTTGTTCTAATGAGAAGCTGACAAGGGGGGACCCAGCAGCCTGAAAAAACGGCTGATGCAGCAAGCAACGTTATCAAGTTTGAAACATGGAGCGCGAGAAGAGAAAAAAGTCAATCATACAACTGATCCTTCTAATGAGATGCTGTCATATAGGACCCAGTGGCGTGACCAAACGGCAGATTCGTTAAGCAACGCTATCTAGTTAGGAACAGGGTGGCGCTAGAGTAGAAAAAAAAGTCTGTCATACCCATGATTCTTCTAATATGAGACTGATATAAGGAACCCACTAGCACGGCTGATGCGGCGAGCAACGCTATCAAGTTCGGAACATGGAGGCGCAACCGAGGAAAAAAGTTCTATCATACACACGTTTCTTCTAATGAGAGGATGACTTGTGGGCTCCAGGAGTTTGATTAAACGGCTGATGTAGCTAGCACCACCATCAAGTTCAGAACACGAAGGCGTGACAGAGGGTAAAAAATCCATCATACACATGATTCTTCTAATGAGAGGATGACATGTGGGGCCCAACATCGTGATCAAACGGTAGATGTATCGAATAGTGCTATCAAGTTCGGAACAGGGTAGCGTGAGCCAAGGAAAAAAATCCATCATACACACGTTTCTTCTAATGAGAGGATGACATGTGGGGCTCAGGAGGTTGGTTAAATGGTAGATGGGGCGAGCAGCGCTATCATCTCGGAATGGGGTAGCGCTAGTGAAGGAAAAAATTCCATCATACACACGTTTCTTCTAATAAGAGGATGACATGTGGGGCCCAACGTCGTGATTAAATGGTAGATACATTGAACAACGCTATCAAGTTCGGAACAGGGTAGCACGAGCCAAGGGAAAAAATCCATCATAAACACGTTTCTTCTAATGAGAGGATGACATGTGGGACCTAGCAGCCTGACTAACCGGCAGACGCCTCGACCTATGTTATCGAGTTCAAATCCGGGAGGCGCGACTGAAAAGTATGGTCCGCTAGAGACACTGACGTCCGGGGCCCACACGCCTCAAAAGACTTTGGCGAGTCAACATCGCTCGAGGAAACGAAAATCTTGCTTCTTCCATGCGCCAGCCGAGCTTCCTCCATGTTTTTAGCAGATCCGTCGTAGTAGATAGCTACGAAACCGGAAAAACAAGTTTTCTATCGGCCACGGTCGAGCCAAAAAATTCGTCACGGAAGACGCGCCTTCTACGACGACCGTCGGGCCAATTTATTGCGGAAGGAAACTTTTCTTGTTGTGACTACTTGCTCCGTTTATAAATATAAGATGTTTTAGATGTGTGAGTCGAATGTATCTAAATGTCTTTTAGTGTATAGGTTCGCATAGGTTCGGAGTGAACCTATACATAAAAAAGCGTCGAGATACATTCATTTCACAAAGCTAAAATATCTTATATTTCCGAATGGAGGGAGTAGATATTATTATTTAGTGCTTGTGGACTACCCAAGGGAATCAAGCATTGCCACATACTCTAGGAATTAAGGTGTGGTTTTTTGCACATAGTGGATGCCATAAGCTTATGGGTTATCCACAAGCATTAGAAAATAATTTACTCTCTCTTCCCTCTCATGCATGAGTATGTCAGATGAGACATGTGGGTTCCAGCTTATGGCTAAAGTTCACCTTATACATAGTGGAATATTTTACCAGAGAGGCGGGTCCTGTCTTATGGCTAAACATCACACAATACATAGGTCATGCCCTAAGATCATCCACTATGTTGTCCATAAGGGTGTCCACAAGCAAAAAGTAGTCCTTATGGATGACTACATACATAGGAGAGCTTAACCTTAAGGAAATTTTCTTAAGGGTGACCCATAAGCTTGTGGCCTGTCCATAAGAAATATAATATTATTTACTCTCTCCTCTCTCTCTCTTGCATGTGTATACCTTTTGCAGACATCTCGGTTTCAGATTATAGATAATTTGACTTTATACATGATAGCTATTTCCACAAGTTGTGTGGGACCCACCTTATGGCAAAAGTTCACCTTAGGGCATCCACTATGTTGTCCATAAGGGTGTCCACAATCAACAAGTAGTCCTTATAGATGACCATATACGTAGTAGAGCTTCACCTTAAGGAAATTTTCTTAAGGGTGACCCATAAGCTTGTGGCTTGTCCATAAGCAGTATAAAATTATTTACTCTCTCCTCTCTCTCTTACATGTGTATACTTTTTCCAGACATATGGGTCCCAGCTTATAGATAAGTTTACTTTATAAATTATAGCTACTTCCACAAGCTGTGTGGCCCCACCTTATGGAAAAAGTTCACCTTATATATAGGTGATGCCCTTATCCATAGGTGATGCCCTAAGATTATGGGTCACCCTTAAGGTTTTTGGCTTGTGGACAAGCTCCACTATGCATATGGATAGCTCTTAAGGTGTACCTTTTGGCTTATGGTGTGGTTATTTCACACATAGTGGTAATGAAGCTGTAGGTACATTTTATAGAAAGGACCAAAAGAAAACAAGGAGACACAACCAGGTCCCATGAAATTACAACAAGCACCATGCAAGGATTCATCAACATGCGGTCTAGTCCCTATAACAACGAGCTGTGTATTCACTTTGTCAATTCTACTTTGGCAAGGATCTACACTTTTAGTCTCGCTTCTTACATGCAGGGCGCAAATTAGTCTCACATCATGTAAATAGGAAAAACTAGCCACACAGCTTGCATCCTGGGTGCAATTTAGTCTATTTCAAACGGATTGGATGGAATTTGAATGAACTGGGCGAATTTGACCGCGTTGAGTTGTCCGTACCAGGTAGTTTTGCGGGTTACTCCATACTAGTAAGTTGCACCTGCCTTACACGTGAGACTCAGATAATAGAAGTATGACATATCATCACTATAAAATTATAATAGGTAAAGCTCAAAAAAATAATTATACTTCTGAGCCAGATGCATAAAGTGTTGGGTGTATATCTGGTTCTTGTTCTTTATATAATGTAGATTTCAACCTTTATTAGCTACTTTGGTAACATGTGTTTGAGGTCTGTGCATAAATTTTATTGTGCTAAACACTATCAATAGAATCTTCTAGATCCCATAATGGAAAAGAAGATACAACCGCTAGGAATGTTGGGATTTGACAATCTTGATTCAACAACCAGTGTTCAAAGTTCTTCGTACACTATATAGTTGTAATATGTAAGATAAGATAAGAAAAGCTAGGCGAGTATAATTTATGGGCCCACGCAAGGCATCGTTGTTTATAGAAAAGCCCCTGTGATGAAGCTAAAATCTTAGAAATTTGACATGATATGCGAACATCATATGTCCACGTGCTCATGCAACATACTTCACAACACTCAAGTTGAATCGTCACATATAAAACAATTGATGCATATAGATTGTGAAGTGTATAAGAAAAGAATCAAATTTGGTTAGATTTCAGCTAACTTGAAATTAACGATAAAATTTTGCGTGAATTGCACACATGTGCAGTTTTAGTTACCTTGAGCATTGCAAAGGACAGTGTTCAGCTAAGCTAAAACAACATCAATCTATGCAAAAAATTCTACATGAACTTTCAAAAGCAATAGAAGTCGTGGAAGGACACCACTTGTAGGTCGGTACTATTTTACTGTCTCAATCGCAAAAAGGCACGTTCAGGAAAACTAAACGTGTACGAATTTCGTCAAATACACTCAAATTTGTTTGAAATGGACTAATTTTCACCAGGGATGCATGTTTTGGGATTGATTTTGTCCACTTTGCAAGATATGAGACTAATGTGTACCCCAGGTGCAAGAAGTGGGACTAAAACTAAATTTACGATGATATTTTGCAAGAAACAAGTTATACAGATCCTCTAACTTATATTGTAGAAGAAAAGCTAGAGAAGTCATCGGACCCTACCTTTCCTTCTTCCGAACAATACAATATTAAGGCCTAAATGTTATAAAATTAATTTGTACTACCTCCATCCTAGAGGTTAATGCTTATATTTTTGTACATGTGTAATGCCATGTGTACATGTGTAATGCCATGTGTACATGCATGGCCATGTGTACATGTATTTGTATGTGTCTGTGTACGCGTATATGGTGTGCGGCCATGTACATGTATACGTGTAGCTGTTCGTGCATGTGTGTGACGTGTGAGTGGCCAAGTATCTGCAAGCGTGTACATATACAGTTCCATATACATGACATGTTTTAGTATGAGTATACGTATGAGAGCGAGCTGTGCTACAAACATAAAATCCCTCCGACCCATATTTGTTGGTTTAGATTCATCTAGATACGGATGTATCTATTCAAGTATTAGTGCTAGATACATCCGTATCTAGAGTCTAGCAAACGTAAGTCAACTAATATGGATCGTAGGGAATATATATATATGTGATATTGTGTTGTATGTATGACATACTCACCCTACCCATTAGCACACACACACAAAAACATTACGATTGCTAAAATATTCTGTTTTTTTGAAGCCAACATTTCCAGGCATTGAAAAGCTAGAGAAGTCATCGGACCCTAACTTTCCTTCTTCCGAACAATACAATATTAAGGCCTAAATGTTATAAAATTAATTTGTACTACCTCCATCCTAGAGGTTAATGCTTATATTTTTGTACATGTGTCTTGCCATGCGTACATGCGTGGCCATTTGTACATGTATTTGTATGTGTTTGTGTACACGTATATGTTGTGCGGCCATGTACATGTATACGTGTAGCTGTTTGTGCATGTGTGTGACGTGTGAGTGGCCAAGTATCTGCAGGCGTGTACATATACAGTTCCATATACATGACATGTTTTAGTATGAGTATACGTATGAGAGCGAGCTGTGCTACAAACATCGAATCCTTCCGACCCATATTTGTTGGTTTAGATTCATCTAGATACAGATGTATTTATTCAAGTATTAGTGCTAGATACATCCGTATCTAGAGTCTAGACAAACGTAAGTCAACTAATATGGATCGTAGGGAATATATATGTGATATTGTGTTGTATGTATGACATACTCACCCTACCCATTAGCACACACACACAAAAACATTACGATTGCTAAAATATTCTGTTTTTTTGAAGCCAACATTTCCAGGCATTGAAAAGCTAGAGAAGTCATCGGACCCTAACTTTCCTTCTTCCGAACAATACAATGTTAAGGCCTAAATGTTATAAAATTAATTTGTACTACCTCCATCCTAGAGGTTAATGCTTATATTTTTGTACATGTGTCTTGCCATACGTACATGCATGGCCATGTGTACATGTATTTGTATGTGTTTGTATACGCGTATATGATGTGCGGCCATGTACATGTATATGTTTAGCTGTTTGTGCATGTATGTGACGTGTGAGTGGCCAAGTATCTGCAGGCGTGTACATATACAGTTCCATATACATGACATGGTTTAGTATGAGTATATGTATGAGAGCGAGCTGTGCTACAAACATAAAATCCCTCCGATCCATATTTGTTGGTTTAGATTCATCTAGATACGGATGTATCTATTCAAGTATTAGTGCTAGATAGATCCGTATCTAGAGTCTAGACAAACGTAAGTCAACTAATATGGATCGTAGAGAGTATATATATGTGCTATTGTGTTGTATGTATGACATACTCACCCTACCCATTAGCACACACACACAAAAACATTACGATTGCTAGAAGATTCTATTTTTTTGAAGCCAACATTTCTAGCCATTGGATCTTTTTTTCCTTTCAAGATGGTAAAATGGAAAAGAATATCCGATGGCTCTCAATGTTGGGACTCATGAGTCTTGATCCAACAATCAATATTCAATGTTATCTGTATGCTATATAGTGCTAAGATAAGTTAAGATAAAGTTGTAGGTTCTATATGATGCTATAGAATGGAAAAGAAGATGAAATTAATATTGGGATTCACGAGCCCTTGATCCATCCAACGGTGAATGTTTTTTAAGTTATTCGTACACTATGTAGATATAAGATAAGATAAGAAAGGCTATCAAATTATCTTCTATATGATAGAATAGAAAGAAGAGGATCCAACGTCTAACAATGTTGGGATTCGTGAGTCTTGATCCAACGGTCAATATTAAAAGTTATTTGTACACTATATAGTGGTATGATAAGATAAGAAATAATATCAATAATACCTTGATGTAATTAGGGTGATTCATGCTTAATGTATGGACCTCGATGTAATTTCCCCTTTTTTAGTTTCTTGATGTAAAATGTACTCCCACCATCTTTGTAAAATTCGAACCTAAAAGTAAGTGGTAAAATTTAAACGTATTTAAGCTTAGTTGTCAATGAGTATGAAAATTCTTGGATTTCAAGACGAACGACCAAGGTCATGGTCATATCTACTGTAAAACCCCCGGGATCAGGGTTAAAAAAATCCATACCTTAACCTAACATAAACTTAACCTAGAGCTCGAGGATATCCGGTGAGAAATCGGTAACACAACAGTAACCCTGTGACACAAAAAGTTATTACAGCAAGCTCATAACTGAGCAAAGAACCGAAATATTACAAGCAGAGGTCACTGACCACAAACATCAAACAATGGAAGACAGATTATGCTATTAAGTATAGCAAACTTAACAAATGGCCTAAGAGGCCCAAAGCATAACGATGACGTCCCAGCCCATAGATTACAGGCTGCCGGGCGGGAACCAAAAGCTAGTCATCGGTGTCGATGTCGTACTAAACTCATCTTCAGGGGAACACTTATTCTGCTACAAACAGTATCAACAAAGCAAGGGTAATTACATGGTGTACTCCACAAGACTTATGGCTGGTGGAGTTATTTTGCATAAAGCCATCTTTGTTTTATAAAACAAGAGAGAGAGGAAGCTCGTCTAATTAGAATAATTTAAAAGGGGATAAGAAAATGACATCTCCAAAGAATTGATCATCATCTTGATATCCACAAAACTAATCCATATCTCACAACTAGAATCACCCCCTCGTACCCATGAGGAAGCATCCTTAACAATCCTTAGTTGCCAAGTTTTATGATTAGGTTAAGGTTCTCTATGATCTTCACGTCCGTTCCCAAGTCGTCCATAACCGTGGACAAGGCTTTTCAAAAAGCTGAATACCCTGTAGGGGTGTACAACTTCACCCACACATACCAACTGACTATTAATGCCACATGATTAGCCCTCTTCCTTTGGAAGGCCGGCAGAGGGTGGTTGGACATGACCTTTACCTTGCTTTCACCGAGACCATGAGTCACACCCTAAGGACGGTTCCGCCGTAATACGTCAAATCCCAAAGTTAGTCCTTAGAGATGTGGGCGAGGTTGGTTTACCAGAGGAACCACCTCAAGCAACCCCGGCCACACTTACCTACCTGTTATGATGCACCTCTTTCACCGCCTTCGAGAACAAACAAGTATGCATATGTCTAATGGAATGCCCGAACTAGGTGACTCATGGAATCTACTAGGCAAGTTAGTTACTCGTGGGGTTTTCTAGGCCCCGTGTGGATGTACGCTCGTCTTGGTTTAAGAGGCTAGAACTTGGGTCCTAGTGGTGGCGAGCATGAGGCTAAAAAAACCACATCCCACCGTGGCCTCCCATACAAGCCTAAGCATGTTTAATATTTACCACTGATCTTACCTCATCATTATACCTCGTTCTCCTGTGATACTAGATTCTCTGCATTTGGTACATCATCTGGATGAACCAGCACTGACAGTTAAGCATGGTTAAGCAAGACACAGATATAAGCTCTAGCAGTGCACACATGGCAAACCTTGTTATGCTAGGATCAGTGGATCAGGAAATATAAGCTCAAAGGGAGTAATGCAATACATAGGATACTCTATCTATCAAAAAATGAAATACTTTTAAAATCATAGGATTGTATAATGGTGGGGATATGCTTGCCTTTGCCTATTGATAACCAATAAGAAGAGCTTCGAAAGCCTTGTGCCTTACTTGATTATAGTTGATCAATTATTGTTCGTCAGTCTTTGTTGGTGTTAATCTCGGTCTTCGATCTTGATCATGATATCATATTCTATCGGGAAGAAGCAAACACCGGAAAGAAATGGAAACAATAATCAACACATGGAATCGATGTAATGCTCAAGCAAGGATTATGATATGACAAGTTAAATTGCATTGAAATGAAACCCTAAAACAATGCTCGATCATTTAAACAGGGTTCCGAGGGGTCCAAACCCTAATACAGGAAAGACCACGGAATCACTTACGGGGTTCAATTGGTTCTTCTAATTAAACTTGCAATTAAAGTTGTTGAACAGTGCGTGATAATGAGACTATTGTATAGATCCCATTTTCTGAGCATTTTGATATTTTATACATATTTTTATGAATTATAAATAATAAGTTATTGATTTTATAAGATTAAACCTTTTTTGGAATTATTAAACCATTTTAAAAAAGCTTTACTGTGTCAGCATGACATAGGGCTGACGTCAGCGGGGCATTAAATCCTTTTTACACTAGATTTGTCTCTATCCACAGTGGCTGACCTTTGGGCCAGGGGACACGTGGACTCGCCACGGTGGCAAACCTTGCCCGACGCCCACGTTAGGGCCACGGGGGCACTGATACGTTGCTAATGTATCCATAATTTTTGATGTTCCATGCTTGGTTTTATCTACTTTCTTATGTTTTGTCCACACTTTGGAGTACTTTTCATATGATTTATTGGACTAACCTATTAGCAAGAGCCACAGTGTCAGTTGCCTGTTTTCTGCTGTTTTTGGTTCCAGGAAAGTCAGAAAATGAATATTCTCGGAATTGGACGAGACAAAAGCCAAAGTCAGTTTTTTACCGTGGGACACCACGATCTAGAATACGAGACGGAGAGGGGTTGGGGCCCGGCCACACCACCTGGCTTCACGGCCAGGCTTGGCCCACGCCAGGGGGTGGTCTGGCCGCCCCAGGCACCCCCTCGGCCTCTCCTTTCGCCTATATATTGCCTCCGATGCAGAATCCCTAAGTACCCGATCAAAATTCCACGAAAGAGTCTGTAGCCGCCGTCATCTCCATACCTAGATTGGGAGGGATCTGAAGCTCTTCCCGGCACCCTGTCGGAGGGGAGAATTCACCCTAGAGGCCTTCTTCATCATCATGCAAGCCTCCGGTGTGATGCGTAAGTAGTTCATCTCTAGACTACGGGTCCATGTAGTAGCTAGATGGCTAGTTCTTCTCCTATGTGCTATCATGTTTAGATCTTGTGAGCTCCGTTCATGATCAAGATCATCTATTTGTAATTCCTACATGTTGTGTTTGCGGGGATCCGATGGATATTGAGATGCTATTTTAGATTGATTATCGATTCTATCATGTCTTTGTTATTTGTAATCTTGCATGCTTTCCGTTGTTAGTAGCTATCTTAGCCATGTAGATATTAGCAACTCCAAGAGTTAGCATTTATGCTCGATAGTGGGTTCATGCCTCTAGTAATCTGGGGAAGTGACAGAAATCTCTAAGGTACTAGATGTGATGTTGCTACTAGGGAGAAACCAACAATCCTTTGTTCATAGAACAATCATATTGTTTCGTTTACACGCAATGCGTAATGCAATTATCCGTTGCTTGCAACTTAATACTGGAGGGGGTTTGGATGATAACCTGAAGGTGGATTATTAGTCATAAATGCAGTTGGATGTCGGTCTATGTATAATGTTGTAATGCCTAATCGAATCTCAAAGGAGTCAAGATGAGTAGTATATGCTTGTATGCTTTCTCAATGTTTGTCAATTGCTCCGCTGTAATTTGTTCACCCAACATGTCATCTATCTTAAGGAGAGCCACCACTAGTGAACTATGGACACCGGTCCTTTCTTCTACCATCAATCTACAATCAACTATTTACTGTTTTGTGTTTACTTTCTTCAAACTATTACTTTCTTCCACTCGATACGTTTAATCCTTTGTTTTCAGCAAAACCGTGGGTGCAAAGTTCCGTGGTTTTGTTGTGCAGGTCTCCATGTTGCTACTGACACCAGTAGTGCGCCCTGCCAAAGTCCAGCTAGCAACACCTTTGGGGTGTTTCCTTGCTCCTACTGGATTGATAACCTTGGTTTCATAACTGAGGGAAACTTACTGTTGTGCTCATCATACCTTCCTCTTGGGGTTCCCCAATGAGCTCGTTAGTATACGAGTCAGCAAGTGATTTTCTGGCGCCATTGCCAGGGAGTCAAGGACATCTTCACAGGGGGAGTCCCTCATAACCAATCTCTTTACTTTTGTTGTTTTCGTTTTGCTTAGTTTACTTTTTGCTTTGTTTACTTATTTCTTTATCAAAAATACAAAAAAATTAGTCTTACTAGTTTGGTTCCCTTATTAAAAACACACAAAAAAAGACTACTCTTGAAAACACTAAGTTGTGTGACTTTACTAGCACCAACAACAATGATTTTAGGAGCACACCCATTGCTCCACCTATTTCTGAAGCTACTTTCTTTGAAATAAAACCTGCTTTACTCAATCTTGTTATGAGAGAATAATTTTATGGTATTGGTAATGAAGATGTTGCAGCCCATCTAAATAACTTTGTTGAACTTTGTGAGATGCAAGAGCATAGGGATATAGATGGAGATATTAAGCTTAAATTGTTTCCTTTCTCTTTGAGAGGAAAAGCTAAAGACTGGTTGAATTCCTTAACTAGGAATAGTATTGATTCTTGGACTAAATGCAAAGATGCTTTCATTGGAAAATACTATCCTCCTGGTACGATTGTATCTATGAGAAGTGAAATAATGAAGTTTAAACAATCTGATAATGAACATGTTGCTCAAGCTTGCGAAAGAATGAAATATTTGGTAAAGAATTGTCCCACTCATGGACTGACTGCTTGGATGATTATCCAAACCTTTTATGCAGGATTGAACTATTCTTCAAGAAATCTATTGGATTCTGCTGCTGGAGGTACCTTTATGACCATTACTTTCAGTGCTGCAACAAAGCTTCTGGATAATATGATGGTTAACTATTCTGAATGGCATACTAAGAGAGTGATGACCCACAAGTATAGGGGGTGTATCGCAGTATTTTCGATAAGTAAGAGTGTCGAACCCAACGAGGAGCAGAAGGTGCAGGCTAGTGGTATGGATCAGGAATTCTCTGCAAATACTTAGCAAACGGATTTTAGGGGTTTTCGATAAAGCAAGTAAACAAAGTACGAGTAAATAAAAGACAGTAGGAATAAATGCAGCAAGTGGCCCAATCCTTTATGCAGCAAAGGACAAGACGGTTGTATTACTTAAGATGACCAAACGTTCTCGAGGACACATGGGAAGACTGTCAAGTGCTTTCGCTTCATATAGTCGATTAATCTTCTTTAGCTTGCTAAGTGTTGTGTGGGTGAACCTGTGCTAATGTACCGCCCCATCCAAGACTAATACATACTTGTGATTATACCCCTTGCAAACATCCGTAAGTACAAGAAAGTAATTAAGGTAGAAACCTAACCACAGCTTTAAACTCTAAGACCCTTACGTCCCTTGTGCAATGGTTTCCTAACGGGGGTTCAGGTTTCTGTCACTCCGGCAACCCCTACGATTAGTAGCCAAATACAAAATGCATTCCCCTAGGCCCATATAGGTGAAGTGTCATGTAGTCGACGTTCACATGACACCACTAGAAGAAGTACACCACAACTTAAATAACAATCTATTGAATCTTTCTCAACGCAACTCCACTACTAACAACAAGACTTCTCCCATGTCCTCAAGAACAAAACGAACTACTCACAAGACATCATATGGATCATGATCAGAGATGGAATAATGATGTATAACAATCTGAACATAAAAAATAATTCAATGGTTCACTCAATAGCATCAACTACAAAGAGTAATCAACACCGGGAAAGTTTCCCCTATGAACTAATGCAAGATTCAACGCAATTGTTACAGCAATATGGAGATGGTGATGAGGGTTCTGATGGTGGTGATGATGGTGATGATGATCCCGATGAAGTCCCGCTTGATGGTGGTGTTGATGGTGACGATCTCCCCTCTCGAGGAAGGAATTCCCCGGGCAGAAATCTGTCTGCCAGAGAGATCTTTCTCTCTCGGTGTTTTCCTCCCCGCATAGGCGGCAGAATCTTTCTGTGGTTGCTCCCCGAGTCTTAGGGTTTTGTGGGGATGATATACGCCAAAGGGGAGAGGCTGGAGTGGGCCAGGGCAGCCACACCACTCCCAGACGCGGCCTAGGCCCCCCGCGCCATGGTGTGGTGTGGGCCCCCTGTGGCCCACCTCCACTCCATCTTTTGGCATCCTGAGTCTTCTGGAAAAATAGGATTTTCCGTATATTTTCCCGGATTTTCTGATCTTTGCGAATTTTGCCTCCAAACAACACCTTTTCCATCAGAATCTTGACTACAGCGGTCCATGCTCCAAAAGTCATCAACCATGCAAAAATAGATGAAATAACATAAGTATCACCTCTCAATAAAAAATATATCAATGAATAATAGTGAATTAAGACATAGAATAGTGATGCAAAATGGACGTATCAACTCCCCCCAAGCTTAGACTTCGCTTGTCCTCAAGCGAAACTGAGCTCAATAAACATGACCTCAGGTTTATGGAGTGAAGAGTCGATAAAAGAATACGGACAAGAAGCATCACATTCATCAAATACATAGATCATAATAGAAGAGAACTCACTATTATATGACTTAACTTGCAATGAGTAAAGGAAACACAATAAAGATACATAAAGTGAATCATAATTGGTAATGGCAAACTTAGCTCTTGGTCGAAGAATAGTTGATAATTTGCTGGAGTTCACAAATAGCTGGTTTTTTCAATGATAGCTTTCAAAGTAGTAAACATCAAGATAAGAGCAATGTGCGAAACAAGGAACATAAGAGACATGAATGAATAAATCACCATAAGAATGAATGAAACACATCAACTCAAAATACTTGCTGAGATAGAAGGGAGTAGGTTTACTGACTCAACTACAAAGCAAAAGAAAGGCCCTTCAAAGAGGGAAGCAGGGATTGCAAGTCCCATAAAGAGCTCCCAAAAATTATGATACTTACTAGCTTTCAGCTCTCATTGCCCCTAACATAGGCATCTTTAGGTGATTAAGGTTAAAGTGACACAACTAAGAGGATATGCTTGACAAGTTATAAGTTGAAATCTCATGCCCCTTACTTATGAGTACCGATCCTCATGCTACTCAACTTCAGTCACGAGCAAGCTCCTGTCATTGTAAATATATGCGTATCATTGAGAACCGCCAACGGGGTACCCCTTGCACATGACACATGAGCTATCCCACAATTAAAATGACAAGGCAAGCAAACAGTGAGCATCTCAGCGATCTTTTTATTTGCTATTTGCATAGGTTTTTATTGAGGATGCTTCATAGAATGCTCACTATAGTTATGCTGCAAGTTTCCACCATGATTAGGCATGGCTTAGGCTAGCGGCCTAGGCGTTTCTCTAAAACACATATAAACTCCATGATCTTACGAGTTCCACTTTTATTTCACACCACCGGGATCCATAAGCAAAAGAACATGATATCAACTAGGTACAAGTAGCAATGAAGTGTCGAAAGTGGTCCCCATGATACATGGTTCGTCTAACTTCAAATCATAAAGCGCAAGCATATACCCAACAAAGAACGACCCAATGGTTCAAGTTTATTAAATGCAAGAAAGTAAAGTGTGCCATCAAGTTCGTGAGAGCTTTAATCACTAATTTTCACATAACAAGTTTAATTTGGGAGGTAGATAAAACAAGAATTTACTTGGAATAGCAATAATGCTACTAGGTAGGTATGGTGGACACAAATGGCAAAGGTTTTGGTTTAAAGGAGGTGGATGCACGAGAAGAATACCCTCTCAGTACAGGTTTTTGGCTAGCAAGGCTGGGTAGAAAGTACAAGAGTTGAAGGAAACAAACAAACATACAAGTGATAAAGGCAAACATGCAATCTTCCTTGGAAGCACAAAAGATCTTAACTAGAGAATACTAGACTTATGAGGAAATCAAGAAAGAAAGATGATGAAATTATTTTTCTTCTCTAGAGTACTTCTATCTTTTTCTTTTCAACTCTCAAAAAGGTGTTGCTACTGACCGAGCCAGGTTTGCCAAAACCAACTAAATTATCTCAATGATCCCAAAGTGATACCAATACTAACAACAAGATCAATCATATAACCACGAATTGAAAACTAATATAAGCTATGCAAAAGAGTGGATGATAGAACTTCTCATTAATACTCCATAATAGAAACTCACACCAAGGGATACATATCTAACGAGAGAGGGGACAATTCCATAATGCAAACCATACTACATAATAATTCCTCTATTCAAGATATGACTCTACTAATAAGGTAAAAAGATAGAAGATAGTGATGTGATACCGCGGCACTCCCCCAAGCTTGGAACAAACCAAGGGGATGCCAAACCTGATGACGAATCACTCCTTAGGTGGTGGTGGTAATAGTTTCTTAGTTGACGTGAGGTAATCTTCCAGCACATTGTGAAGCCTATTATTCTCCCATTGAAGCATGTCCACCTTCCTCTGCAAGTCTTGGTACTTATTGCAAAACTCCTTAGTGACCCGTAGGGCTTCCGTTGATGCAGGGCAAGTAACAAAAGGTACCAGCCCCTGCTTGGGGTCTTGGAGGTCTTCCTCCATAGGCTTCTTCCCTTTATCCTTGGCAGACACCATTGTGCTTCTAAAACTTCAAAGAGTATGTCCTGGCAGAAACAGATCGAAACAAAAACAGGACGAAACACGATATATGGACCTCGGGGGATCCGGGGCGTTATATATTACGAAGTTTCATATCAAAAGGAAGGTACTGGGAGAAAACGAGTCAGAGGCGGAGTCCTGGGTGGACTCACCACCTGGTGGCGCGACCAGGGGTGGGCCCGCGTCATGGGGTGGTGTGGGCCACCCTGGCTCCATTTCCGTCCCTTTTTCGCTTCGTAGCTTTCCTTATTGACCAAAAACTGCAAAAATATAGTTGGGTTGTATTTTCGCGGAACTTTTCTTACCAGAACTGTTACCTATTTGAAGACGGACTCTACAGGTCTCTGAATTTGGTATCTAGTAGATTCTTCCGGAGTCACCACTTGAATAAAATCAATATCTTCATCTTCATACACTTATTACTTGAGTCATAAAACCTTTCTCTTCCTTATTACGCCATTATCTCCACTTCCTGGAAATTTCTTTCACACAAAACTTCACATAGTTCTCATTACCAACATTAGTATAAGTGAAGTGATAAAACCTTTTGAGTCCAACTTCAAATGAAAACCATCAAAACATAAGATACTATAGAAACTCCTTTTGAAGACCCAAAAAGAATTCAAAAAGGAAATTGAATAAAGAAGCAAATGCAAGATTGGCAAAATCTTTCAAAACAGACCAGCAGGTAAAGATCAATTTTTTCGAAAATCTTCTGTTGCTCAAATCAGAAAGTGCAAAACTAACGAAAGTTAAATAACAACCTGGGGCAGAAGCACAAACAATTACAGCTCAATCCGAAAGACAGAGATCTCTCACGAATTTTTACGGTGAAGCACAAAAATCTGTTTCGGGACAGCAACTTCCCCAAATATTACTTCTCTTTCATTAGAGGTTTATCTTGACACAAAAACCAAACAAAGCGGATAAGGAGATGTTATTACCGAAGTAATAACTTCCAAGACTCAAAGAAACAAAAACAAACTAAAAGCAAAAACAAATTGGGTTGTCTCCCATAAAGCTCTTTCTTTATAGCCATTAAGATGGGCATGATAATATTGAAGAAGCTCTCATAGGAATATGAATTGATGTGAAAGAGAGCGTTAAGAAGAAAAAACACACACACATTTAAGTCTAACCCACTTCCTATGCAAGGGGATTTTGTAAACAAACAAGTTATTGAAACCAAAGGCAACTTGCATAAGAAGGCAAATGAAACGCAATATAAAAACTTTCAGCATAAAACGAGGAAACTTGATATTATTAAGATGCATAAGAACACTTTTCCCTCTTTCATAGTAGCTTTCAGTATCATGCATAAACTTGACAATATAGCTATCACAAGGACCATCATAGCAATGATCACTTATTCTAACAGAAAACACAGGAATACTAGCTCTCATAACACTATTATGTGAAACAATATTAGAGGTATCCTTACAAAGGATAGTGTGTCCCTCTTCTTCATATTTAGCAACAAAGTTTTTCACATTTGCTTCAATAGGTTCATCAACCACTTGTTTATCAGGTTCAACAACTTTATTTTTACTTTCATTAACCATACTAGCCATCATAGAATGTTCCTTTACCTTAACTGGGAAAGGCATTTTCTCAATATAAGGTTTAGGTAAAACATGATTAGCAATATAAACTTCAGTATTTCTTGCAGGAACACTCTTAGCAATATCTTTATAAGGTTCATGATACGTATTCCACTTCTTTTTAGGCACTTCAATGTAGGAAGAAAAAGCCTTAAAATAAGAAGCAATAGCTTGAGAGTCTAGACCATAAGCATTTTTAATATTTTGAAAGTCGTCAGTTCTCCTAAAAGATTCAATGCATTCATAATCATAATTTATACCTGACTTTCTACCTTTGTCATTCTCCCAAGCTTCAGCATTGTCTTGAATACGATCTAGAAGATCCCATTTAGCTTCTTCTTCCATGCGAGTGAATGATCCAGCGCAAGAAGCATCCAATAAATCCTTGTCATGTAGAGGGAGCCTTGCATAAATGTTGTTGATAATAATATTGTTGGGGAGCTCATGAATGGGACATTTGAGCATTAGTAACTTCAATCTCGACCGAGCTTGAGCTATACTCTCTCCATCAAGAGGCCAAAAGATGTATATTTGATTCCGATCTTTATAAATCTCACTAGGAGGATAAAACTTTGAATAAAAGAGAGGCACTATTTCCTCCCATTCCAGAGCTTGACCATTCTTCAGCAGCTTATACCATTCCTCAGCTCTTCCTTTCAGTGATAATGAGAATAACTTCTTCTTAACTTCATCTGTAGTAATACCTGCACACTTGAACAACCCGCATAATTCGTGTATAAAGAGTAAATGATCACCGGATGGACAGTTCCATCCCCAACATAGTAGTTATCCATAACACAATCAATAATTCTTGTAGGTACTTTGAAAACATCTTTCTCAGCAGGTGGTGGCTTATCTACTACCTTTGTAGTGGTAGTAGCATTACCAAATAAGAAACTCAGCGAATTATCCATAACGAAAATAAAGCAACTAGCATAAGTAAACAATACTTATAGTAGAAGTTTCCTTTACCAGTTCCACTCTCCAATAGCGCTTCACTCCCCGACAACGGCGCCAGAAAATAGTCTTGATGACCCACAAGTATAGGGGGTGTATCGCAGTATTTTCGATAAGTAAGAGTGTCGAACCCAACGAGGAGCAGAAGTTGCTGGCTAGTGGTATGGATCAGGAATTCTCTGCAAATACATAGCAAACAGATTTTTAAGGGTTTTCGATAAAGCAAGTAAGCAAAGTACGAGTAAATAAAAGATAGTAGGAATAAATGCAGCAAGTGGCCCAATCCTTTATGCAGCAAAGGACAAGCCGGTTGTATTACTTAAGATGACCAACCGTTCTCGAGGACACATGGGAAGATTGTCAAGTGCTTTTGCTTCATAGAGTCGATTAATCTTCTTTAGCTTGCTAAGTGTTGTGTGGGTGAACCTGTGCTAATGTACCGCCCCATCCAAGACTAATGGATACTTGTGATTATACCCCTTGCAAACATCCGTAAGTACAAGAAAGTAATTAAGGTAGAAACCTAACTACAACTTTAAACTCTAAGACCCTTACGTCCCTTGTGCAATGGTTTCCTAACTGGGGTTCAGGTTTCTATCACTCTGGCAACCCCTACAATTAGTAGCCAAATACACAATGCATTCCCCTAGGCCCATATAGGTGAAGTGTCATGTAGTCGATGTTCACATGACACCACTAGAAGAAGTACACCACAACTTAAATAACAATCTATTGAATCTTTCTCAACGCAACTCAACTACTAACAACAAGACTTCTCCCATGTCCTCAAGAACAAAACGAACTACTCACAAGACATCATATGGATCATGATGAGACATGGAATAATGATGTATAACAATCTGAACATAAACAATAATTCAATGGTTCACTCAATAGCATCAAATACAAAGAGTAATCAACACCGAGAAAGTTTCCCCTATGAACTAATGCAAGATTCAACGCAATAGTTACAGCAATATGGAGATGGTGATGAGGGTGCTGATGGTGATGATGATCCCGATGAAGTCCAGCTTGATGGTGGTGTTGATGGTGACGATCTCCCCTCTCCGGGAAGGAATTCCCCCAACAGAAATCTGTCTGCTGGAGAGATCTTTCTCTCTCGGTGTTTTCCGCCCCGCAGAGGCGGCGGAATCTTTTTGTGGTCCCTCCCTGAGTCTTAGGGTTTCGTGGGGATGATATACGCTAGAGGGGAGAGGCTGGAGTGGGCCAGGGCGGCTACACCACTCCCAGGCGCGAACTAGGCCTGCCTGCACCATGGGGTTGTGTGGACCCCCTGTGGCCCACCTCCACTCCATCTTCTGGCATCCTGAGTCTTCTAGAAAAATAGGATTTTCCGTATATTTTCCCGGATTTTCTGATCTTCACGAATTTTGCCTCCAAACAGCACCTTTTCCATCAGAATCCTGACTGCAGCAGTCCATGCTCCAAAAGTCATCAACCATGCAAAAATAGATGAAATAACATAAGTATCACCTCTCAATACAAAATATCTCAATGAGTAATAGTGAATTAAGACATGGAATAGTGATGCAAAATGGACGTATCAGAGAGCTCCACAAGGTAAGAAGGTAAATTCTGTTGAAGAAACCTCCTCCTCGAGTGATAAAATTGATGTTATTATGTCTATGATTGTTAATGGGAAAGTCCATATTGATCCAAATAATGTTCCTTTGGCCTCTTTGGTTGCTCAAGAAGAGCAAGTTGATGTGAACTTTATAAGAAATAACAATTTTAGCAATAATGCCTACATGAATAATTTTGGTAATCCTCCCAACAATGGTAATGCTTATGGAAATTCCTACAACAATAATAGGAGTGCACCCTCTGAACTTGAAGTTATGCTTAAAGATTTTATTAGTAAACAAACTGCTTTCAATAAAACTATTGAGGAAAAACTCTCTAATGCTGAAAGAAATATAGCATCATTGGCTGAAGCTCAATCTTCTTTGAATAAAATGGCTACTAAACCTGAAAATAATGATAATCCCTTTGCTACCAATAATGTCATACAAGTTAGAATTGATGAAAATATTAGACTATTAGCTGAATTGCATGCTAAGTGGGAAAGAGAAGATGAAATTGCTAGAAACATTAGTGTTTCTACTATCACTACCACCAGTTTTGAGGCTAGTAATAGTTCTACTACTTTAGATGATAATTATGATTTTGATCTTGATGGTTGCAACATCTCTGAAGTTATTAAGTTCCTACAAAATCTTGTTAAAAGTCCTAATGCTAGTGCTATGAATATGGCCTTTACAAAACACATTACTAATGCTCTTATAAAGATTAAAGAAGAAAAGATGAAACATAAAGCTTCTATTCCTATAAAATAAGAAGATGGTTGGGAACTCATATGAAAGTGAATGATTTTGATTTTAAAGCTTTATGTGATCTTGATAGAAGTGTTTCCATTATGCCTAGAAAGATTTATGATATGCTTGATTTGCCACCACTTGAAGATTGTTATTTGAATGTCCCACTTGATGATAATGCTAAAAAGAAACTCTTGGGGAGTATTAATGATATTCTTATTATGGTTAACAATGCATATGTCCCCGTTGATTTCTATGTTTTGGATGTTGAATGCAATGCTTCTTGTCCTATTACTTTGGGAAGACCTTTTCTTAGAACTGTTGGTGCCATTATTGATATGAAAGAAGGCACCATTAAATATCAACTCCCACTCAAGAAAGGTATAGAACACTTCCCTAAGAAGAGAGAGAAGATTTCTTTTTTCTTCTCCTATGAAAACAAAATTTCTCTTAATACTTCTTCATTTGAGAACAACTGATTCTTATTCTTGCTTCTTATGCCTAACTTAAAGGCGTTAAAGAAAAGTACTTATTAGGAGATAACCCAAAAGTTTTAGATGAGTCTTGGAAGTTATTACTTCAGTAATAACCGCTCCTTATCCTTTTTATTTGCTTTTTGTGCCAAGAGTAACCTCTAATGAGAGAGAAGTAATGATTGGGAAAGTTGCTATCCCAAAACCGATTTCTGTGCTTCACCGTAAACATTCGTGTAAAATCTCTGTATGTCCTTTTGAGGCGTGAATTTTTTTTCTTCTGACCCAGGTTGTTATCTAACTTTTGCTAGTTCAACACTTTTCTATTTGAGCAACATTAGGTCTTAGAAAAAATTCGTCTTACCCTGCTGGTCTGTTTTGACAAATTTCTGCCTTTATTTGCATTTGCTTCTTGTTAGTTCCTTTTTTAGTTCTTTTGGGGAATTGAGCTTTTTGAGGGAAGTGCTATAGTATCTAGTGTTTTAATGGAAGTTTTATTGGTGTTGGAACTGAACCTAAAGACCTATTATCTTGAGTGCACTAATGTTGCTAATAAAGATTATGTGCAGTTTTGTATAAAGGAAAATTTTAGGTGTATGGAAGGAATGAGTAATGAGATGAAGGATGGACTAAAGCTCAAGATTGGGGATGCCACGCGTGTCACCCCAAGAAATATCCAAGAAGTACAAGCGTCAAAGCTTGGGGATGCCCAAGACATCCCCTTCTTCATCAATAATTCTAGGTTCCTTCCAAACACTTCATTTTTACTGTTTCATGCACAGTTGTGTCGTTCTTGGGGCGTCTTCTTTTTCGTTTTTTGTTTTGGTTTTTGTTTTCTTGGTTTTCTTAGTTTGCTGAATAAATTGGTTGGACCCCCTCTTTCATACATTAATTTTCAAATAGTTTGGTTTGGATTGGAAAAGAGTAGGAAAAGTTCATGCTTAAGTGGTAAAGAGAGCTTGTTTTTGACTGTTGCCCATGCTTTGTCATGCCATGCTTGATATTGTTTTGGCTTTATGCTTAGTATTCTTTGCTGTAGCATGACTTGTTATAAACAATTGAGATTTCTTAATGTGCCTTGGAAGAATCATGCATTGTTTTAGCATATTAAAGCATAGTATTATGGTATTCTCCTTTGATGCTTTATTTGGATTGACTTGACACATGCTCACACCATGTTATGACTATCCAAGTCACCATAGCCTTTATGATCCTTTAGTTTTCAACTTGTATTATCACTTTATGCTTTGATCAATGATGTTTTGTCGCTCTGCATCATTATGGCCATTATTGCTCTCTTAGTTGGTCGCTCCCAGTCTTTTGCTAGCCTCCGTAACCAAGTATGAGTTCCACTCATGCATCCAACTCCTAAAACCAAGTTATTCCAGAGAGTCCACCATACCTACCTATTAGCATATGCTTTTCCAAGTATATTCATGTTTTTGTCTACCTTTCGAATTAAACTTATTATGAGAAAACTAGTGATTAAAGCTCTCACGAACTTGATGGCACACTTTACTTTCTTGCACTTAATAAACTTGAACCATTGCATCCATCTTTGTTGCGTATATGCTTGCGCTTTATAAGTTGAAGTTAGCAGAACCATGTATCATGGGGAACGCTTTCAACACTACACTTGTACTGTGTACCCCGTTGATATCATGTTCTTTTGCTTATGGATCCCGGCGGTGTGAAATAAAAGGGGAACTTGTAAGATCATGGAGTTTGTATTTGTGTTAGAGAAACGCCTGGGCTGCTAGCCTAAGCCATGTCTAATCATGGTGGAAACTTGCAGCATAACCATAATGATCACTCTATGAAGTATCCTCAATAAAAACCTATGCAAATAGCAAATAAAAAGATCGTTGAGATGCTCATTGTCTGCTTGCCTTGTCATTTTGATTATGGGATAGATCTTGTATCATGTGCGAGGGGTACCCCGTTGGCGGTTCTCTATGATACATATGTACTTACAATGACAAGAGCTTACTTGTGACTATAGTTGAGTAGCATGAGGTTCGGTCTTTGTAACTAAGGGGCATGAGATTTCGGCTTATAACTTGTCAAGCATATCCTCTTAGTTCTGTCACTTTAACCTTAATCACCTTCAAGATGCTCATGATAGGGGCAATGAGAGCTAAAAGCTAATGAGTACCATAATTTTTGGAAGCTCTCTATGAGAATTCAATCCATACTTCCTTTTATGAAGGCCTTTCTTTTACTTTTATGTTGAGTCTCCACCTACTATCTTTATGCACCTACTTTGAGAGCATAGTGGCCATTCTTAGTTCTATGTGCATTGTCCCAAGACTTGTTGATTGATGCATAATCTTTGATATTGCTTGTTTTAAACTATTTGTATCTAGTCACTCTTATGAACTTTGAAGGTGTCCTATGCATTTATGTTTGCTACTCTATGAGGGACAGGCTGAATGCCACTATGCTATGTTTTCTTTATATGAAACAAATAAACGTCTTGCAAAGCATTGTTATTCATGAATATTTTGTTTGTGCCTTTTCATGTTGCAACATAGTTGCTTTGTCTTATTGTTAGAACTTTGTCATTCATGTTTTGATTGAAGTACTATGATCCCAACTATCAATGTTTTACAAATAATTTGATCAAGTTTATGATGGTGCATGTCACCTAAAAAATTATTCTTTCTTTTTATCACTTACCTACTCGAGCACGAGCAGGAGTTAAGCTTGGGGATGTTGATACGTTTCTAACGTATCCATAATTTTTGATGTTACATGCTTGGTTTTATCTACTTTCTTATGTTTTTTCCACACTTTGGAGTAATTTTCATATGATTTCTTGGACTAAACTATTAACAAGAGCCACAATGTCAGCTGCCTGTTTTCTGCTGTTTTTGGTTCCAGGAAATCAGAAAATGAATATTCTCGGAATTGGACGGGACCAAAGCCAAAGTCAGTTTTTCACCGAGGGACACCAGGAGCCAGAATACGAGACGGAGAGGGGTTGGGGACCGGCCACACCACCTGGACGCGCGGCCAGGCCTGGCCCGCGCTAGGGCGTGGTCTGGCTGCCCCAGGCACCGCCACAGCCCCTCCTTTCGCCTACATATTGTCTCCGATACAGAAACCCTAAGTACCCGATCAAAATTCCACGAAAGAGTCTGTAGCCGCCGTCATCTCCATCCCTCGATCAGGAGGGATCTGAAGCTCTTCCCGGCACCTTCCGGAGGGGAGAATTCACCTTGGAGGCCTTCTTCATCATCATGCAAGCCTCTGGTGTGATCCGTGAGTAGTTCATCTCTGGACTACGGGTCCATGTAGTAGCTAGATGGCTGGTTCTTCTCCTTTGTGCTATCATGTTTAGATCTTGTGAGCTCCGTTCATGATCAAGATCATCTATTTGTAATTCCTACATGTTGTGTTTGTGGGGATCCGATGGATATTGAGATGCTATTTCAGATTGATTATCGATTCTATCATGTCTTTTTTATTTGTGATCTTGCATGCTTTCCGTTGTTAGTAGATATGTTGGCCAAGTAGATGCTAGCAACTCATTTATGCTCGATAGTGGGTTCATGCCTCTAGTAATCTGGGGAAGTGACAGAAATCACTAAGGTACTAGATGTGATGTTGCTTCTAGGGAGAAAACTACAATCCTTTGTTCATAGAACAATCATATTGTTTACTTTACACGCAATGCATAATGCAATTATCCGTTGCTTGCAACTTAATACTGGAGGGGTTCGGATGATAACCTGAAGGTGGATTATTAGTCATAGATGCAGTTGGATGGCGGTCTATGTATAATGTTGTAATGCCCAATCGAATCTCAAAGGAGTCAAGATGAGTAGTATATGCTTGTACACTTTCTCGATGTTTGTTAATTGCCCCGCTGTAATTTGTTCACCCAACATGTCATCTTTTTAAGGAGAGCCACCACTAGTGAACTATGGACCCCGGTCCTTTCTTCTACCATCAATCTACAATCAACTGTTTACTGTTTTGTGTTTACTTTCTTCAAAATATTACTTTCTTCCACTCGATACGTTTAATCATTTGTTTTCAACAAAACCGGTGAGATTGATAACCTCGTCGCAAGTTGGGGGCAAAGTTTTGTGGTTGTGTTGTGCAAGTCTCCACGTTGCTGCTGACACCGGTAGTGCGCCCTGCCAAACTCCAGCTAGCAACACCTTTGGGGTGTTTCCTTGCTCCTACTGGATTGATAACCTTGGTTTCATAACTGAGGGAAACTTACTGCTGTGCTCATCATACCTTCCTCTTGGGGTTCCCCAACAAGCTTGTTAGTATACGACTCAGCAGGCACCACCTCAATGCCACCTCGGCGCCACATGGGCTCGCCGGAGGACGCGTTGACCGACGGTGGTTGGCGGTACTAGGGGACACATGGGCTAGCACGGAGGGGTGCGTTTGATGCAGCGGTTTGTGTTGAACTGGAAACTAGCGATGCCGCTTGAGGGAAGTAACCAGAGGAATGGTTGCGATGGTGGTCTGCGCGAGCAGCGGTGCTAGGGGACACGCAGGCTAGCACGGAGGGGTGTGTTCGACGCGGCGGTTTGCGCTGAACCAGAAACAGGTGGCGCCACTTGAGGGAAGTCGATGGAGGCTTGGCTGTGACGGTGGCCTGTAGCGGTGAGCGGAGGCACGTGACGCATGGACATCGCATGCGATGCCAAGAAGCGTGGAAGCGATGGGGAGACGCGGGGGATCACCATGAAGATGATGAAGGGGTTAGAGAAGGCAGACGAGGTCAGAGACGAGCTAATCAATGGCGGCAAGCTTCATCGAGGTCAGAGAGGATGAAATGATTCCATCGACTGGGGTCTTCCTAGATTTCTTCCTTCGACAGGGATTAACCTCGAGGTGAAGCAGAGCTCGTAGCATGGTCAGCGGTGCTCGGCGAGGCTCGGAGCGCCGGCGACCTGGAGCTAGGGTTTCGGTTAGAGGGAGAACGAGAGAGGGCGAGCTGGTGAGGGAGGGAGAGGCACATGGGAAGAGGAGGGCATGACGCAGCGGTCTTATCTCCTCTTGGATGGCGGCTGGGGAGGATCTTAGCATGCGGAGGCGATCGACGGCCGGCATGACGATAGACAACAGCTTCTCGTCGTTTGCGAAGAGGATGAGTGTAAAGGGGTAACCTAGGCTAGGCCGACAGTGGGGTGCTGGCTGCTGCACGCTGGGAGGCAGATAGAGGGGAGAAGGAATGGGATGCGGCCTAGTTAGCTTAGGAACATTTTTAATTCTCTAAAATCCTTTTTTCTTTTATATTTTCTGTTTTACATTTGTAAATTCATTTGAAACTATTTTTGGAGATTTCAAAAATACCATAGGTTTACAAATATTTTGGGAAACATTGAGGGGCCCTTTTATACTGTTTGGGCTCCACAACTTTTGTAGTTTTCAAAATATTCAAAACCCTTTTGAATGGATTTCAAAAAGAGGGGAAGGATTAGGGTTTAGAATTTTGATCAATTTTTCTTTACATGCATTTTTAAAAGATGATGCTCATGAATGCACAAAAAAATCATAATTATTATTTAGTAAAACTAGGTTTCTTACAGCTCTATCCCTGTTAACAGAATCTCGTCCCGAGATTCCTAGGCAGGAAGATAGAATGAACAGGGTTACACTTAACGTCAATGATCTTCTCGAAGAGGTTGATCCGTACCACCATTATTGAATGAATGAAGCACTTCATTTTCTTCGAGGTAGCTGCACACACTAAACAAGAGAGGGAAAATCACAAAACCACGAACCGAGTATCTCATGGTCAACTCATTGATAGATGTTTCACAAGCTTTCAGGAGCCAACGAACATGCAACACATCAAGGTAATGGAAGAAACAAGAGGATAATGTTTCAAATTGGTAGATAGCTGGTCTTCATAAGGATTGAGACCATAGAGTGTCAAAAGAGTTTAAGCTTTTGAATAGGAGAGCTTACAATACAAAGAACATGACCACAGACTTCAAGATATGAAACTCTACTCAATGACTTAAGTAGAGCTTCCAGGGATATAGAAATACATATAACTGAACTATTGAACTACTTTTGATACATAAGTATCACTCTTCGTTCAACGGAAGGTTAAGACAGAAAGTTGTTTTGGTGGTGAAGACTCATAAGAGTCACATGGAACATGTAACAAGAGAAACTCTTGATTACTAAAGTCATAGTCGCTCTTCAAACATCGTCGAGAAACGAAGTAAACTCTTTATTCATCTAGGATTATCAAAATCTTTGCTGAAGAGCATGATATCACTTCGCACCACAAGGATGATTAAATAGGAAGATTCCTGATGACACGCGGGAAAAGAAACTTCATTCTCAAACTTCAATTACTTGGCTCAACAAACGCTTGCCAACATAAAAGGGTCTGGAGGATCGACCGAGACACATTTAGCAACACTACTTCAAATGTTCTCCTTGATGTTCGAGTTACCAGACATCAAGTAAAGATCGGACTTCAGATACAAAGAAAACCATAAGCACAACTCCTATAATAAATCATAGAAGAAGCCTCATGAAGAGCGGCTGTTATTGCTGATTCACGAGAATATGGTTATAGGTCTTCCGACTAGTTGTGTCAACTAGTACATCAATCTTGTCGGATTTACAAAGAGACCTATGTCAAAACCTTAAAAACATCAACCATCATATCTGCTTGAGATTCATATTTGGTTAGGTAGAAAGATACTTCAGACTCAGCATGTCGGAATAGAAAGTTTGCAACATTTATGCAGAGGTAAAGTCACTAGATTCTCAAGACATGGACTTCAGTGTTAAGATCCAATATACTGAGCTAGATTGCTAGACCCATGTATTAACAACTTGTTAGAGGACAGCTGCACCTGCATGAAGTACTTGCAAAAATACACATGTGTCCTTAAGGAAACAAAGGGAACACTATTCGGATCTAGGACGACATCTTACAACAATTGTACGTGAATCGGAGAAGGTTACTTCTGATATCCAGAACATACTTCGAGATAACACAAAGATGGTTCTCAAAAGTTTTCCAACATTAATGCCAACTGTTCCATATGAATCTATTTTTAGCATGGAGAAGATAAGGATATTGTCGATGGGCTCAACAACAAACTTATCGAGATACGCCAAGAAGATGGACTCATATATTATGAACAAGGAAAACCTATTGTTCAGACCATGTGCCATGAATATGTACTCAAGTGAAACATCACGAGTAGCAACATCATCAAGATAGTCCTTGGAACTGAGTTTGATTTGACGATAACCGAAATCAAATCAAAGGCGGGGGAAGAAAACATATCCACGAAGGAAACACTATCTTTCTATAGCACGAGCAAAACTAGACATCCCTTTAAGATGAACTAGGTCAGATAGAACTTTTGTCTTACAACTCTCCAAGTTGTTGTTTACTCTCAACCAACAAATTCAGGGGTATCCAGTATGGATCCTTGGAGAAAGGAGCAGTTCATAAAACTTACTTACTCAAGAACTTGACAATGCGGTCATGTGGAAACATGGTGATACTTCTAGAAGACAACCAAAATATCACGGACCACCGATATGTCACTAAGTTCGAGAGGAAACTTGCTTTGTGAGGCAAGAAGACATAGTCTTTGAGATTTGGCATAAGCTTGACTCTTTGACCGAAGAGGGTGTACCAGAATAGCGTACTTGATAGCACATTCATCCTTCGCCTCGTGATAGGGTTAACCAATCATGCTAAACATGACACAAATGTCCTTAGAGTTCAAAGCAATAATGATTGCTGAGAATCTTCGATGGCCACATTATTATGCACCCACATCATTTACGAGCACGAAAGCTCAGAGGAGGGGTGCGTAAATATGGGTTGAAGCATCACTTAATTAAGAAGGTCATGAAATTTAGCACAACCTCTTAGTATAAAAAGGGTGTGATACTCTAAGGTAGAACAGATAGAAAATAATCAATGCCTCTTGATCTGTGGATTGCAAAACTTTGACCTGGTCCTTGATATGACAAGGTAATGGAGTTTGTTTCTCCTGACGTCCCGAAATGGTTTGTCTTGATGGACCACAAGAGTATCTTGCATTGGAAGACTCCAACGCTCATGTACTACTTGGCCACCAACTGGTAGACAAAGGTCGGAAAACAACAAGGGAAAAAGAGCATGCTCAGGATAGAATCCCGAGATGTGGATGCATAGTTTATCATTCTTCCGAAAACCAATGCATAGAAGGGAGGGTGTGGCAGAGTCACGAGTATAGATGCGAGACTCACGAGGAGTACTCTGTTCGTGATCTATTCAGTTCCATTAAAGAACATCTGGCATAGCTAGTGGTAGTGGAAGTCCTTATTTGTCACGATTCAGTAACGACAATAACAACAAGCTTGAAGGCTAGAATGGTAGTACTAACCATCCTGAAGTAATGTGTGAACATTTACGACAGGGGGCAAAGGAATGGACCTTAGGTTAAAGATCTTCTTCATGTACAAGATTCACAACACCAGAATCTAGCACAATCTAGGATCTTCAGTTCAAGTCCAAGGGTAAAAACCCAGAGGAAGAAGTAACTTCTACTTGAGTGACATAGCTTACTCTTCAAGATAGTACAAGATATCTTCCAAAAGAAGAAACGACTTCTGAAGTACACACAAACAAATAAAAAGGAGGCGTATGAGGCGAAAGGAAACCTTGAAGCCTAGAAGAGAATACTATGGACCCTACAATATAATATTGTGGGCCCATAGGACAGAGAGATCATAATAGAAAGAAATCTCTCAGATGAAGGAGAGAAAAGGGAAACAATGAACACACAACACACACAGCTCTAGAGAACTCAACACTAGGTCAACTGGTTTAGAAACGACATGCCTAGAAGACACTTAAGCTTTGAAAGGCTAGAAGAGATATCAAAACATTTCAAAATCAACACCATATAAGATGACCCAGAGTTAGAGCGATACCATATGAGGAGAAAAAGAAGCATACTAGAGTTTTCGCAAATACTTTTCAGCTATGAAATAGTTTTCACAAGCACTAGACTCAACAATCGACTAATAGCAAGGTTTTCCTACAGTCGGTATTGCTCTGATACCAAAGACTATAACACCCCCTGGATCAGGGTTAAACAAATCTAGACCTTAGCCTGACATAAGCTTAACTTAGAACTCGAGGATATCCAGTGAGCAATCGGTAACACAACAGTAACCCTGCAACACAAAACATTATTACAGAAAGCTCATAACTGAGCAAAGAACCAAAATATTACAAGCAGAGGTCACTCACCACAAACATCAAACAAAGGAAGGCAAATTATGCTATTAAGTATATCAAACTTAACAAATGGCTTAAGAGGCCTGAAGCATAACGATGACGTCCCAGCCCATAGATTCCAGGCTGCTGGCTAGGAACCCCAAGCTACTCGTCAGTGTCGATGTCGTACCAAACTCGTCTTCAGGGGAACACTTATTCTGCTACCAAACGTATCAACAAAGCATGGGTGAGTATAGGGTGTACTCTGCAAGACTTATGGCTGGTGGGGTTATTTTGCATAAAGCCATCTTTGTTTTATAAAACAAGAGAGAGAGGAAGCTTGTCTAATTATAATAATTTAATAGGAGATAAGAAAACAACATCTCCAAAGAATTGATCATCATCTTGATATCCAGCAAAGTAATCCTCATATCACAACTAGAATAACCCCTCGTAACCATGAGGAAGCATCCTTAATAAACCTTAGTTGCCAAGTTTTCTGATTAGGTTAAAGTTCTCTATGGTCTTCACGTCCGTTCCCAAGTCATCCATAATAATGGACATGGCTTTTTGAAAAGATTAATACCCTACAGGGGTGTACAACTTCACCCACACATACCAACCGAATCTTAGTGCCACATGATTAGTCCTCTTCCTTGGAAGGCCGACAGAGTGTGGTTAGACACGACCTTTACCTTTCTTTCACCGAGACCATGATTCACGCTCTAAGGAGGGTTCCGCCGTAACGGGTTAAATCCCGAAGCCGGTCCCTAGAGATGTGGGCGAGGTTGGTTTACCAGAGGAACCGCCTCAAGCAACCCCGATCACTCTTACCTACCTGTTATGATGCACCTCCTTCACCGCCTTCGAGAACAACTAAGTATGCATATGTCAAATGGAAGTCCCAAACTAGGTGACTCATGGAATCTACTAGGCAATTTAGTTACTCGTGGGGTTTTCCAAGCCCCGTGTGGCTGTACGCTTTTGTTGGTTCAAGAGGCTAGAACTCAGGTCCTAGTTGTGGTGAGCAAGAAACTAAAAAAACCACATCCCATAGTGGCCTCCCATACAAGTCTTAGCATGTTTAACATTTTCCACTAATTTCACCTCATCAGTATACCTTGTTCTCCTGTCATACTAGATTCTGTGCATTTGGTACATCATTTGGATGAACCAACACTGGCAGCTAAGCATGGCTAAGAAAGACACAGATATAAGCTCTAGAAGTGCACACATGCCAAACCTAGTTATTCTAGGAGTAGTGGATCAGGTAATATAAGCTCAAAGTGAGTAATGCAATAGATAGTACACTCTATCTATCAAAAAAAGGCCACAATAGAATCATATGCATCATGGAAAGAATGAAATACTTTTAAAATCATAGGATTGTATAATGGTGGGGCTATGCTTGCCTTTGCCTGTTGATAACCAATAAGCAGAGCTTCGAAAGCCTTGTGCTTGAATTTATTATAGTTGATCAATTATTGTTCGTCAGTCTTCGATGGTGTTAATCTTGGTCTTCGATCTTGATTACGATATTGCATTCTACCGGAAGAAGTAAACACCAGAAAGAAAGGGAAACAACAATCAACACATGGCATGGATGCAATGCTCAAGGAAGGATTATGATATGACAAGTTAAATTGCGTTGAATTGAAGCCCTAAAACAATGCTCGATCATTTAAACAGGGTTCCAAGGGGTCCAAACCCTAATACAGGAAAGACCACGGAATCACTTGCGGGGTTCAATTGGTTCTTCTAATTAAACTTGCAATTAAAGTTGTTGAAAAACGCATGATAATGATTCTATTGTGTAGATCTCATTTTTCTAATCATGTTGATATATTATACATATTTTTATGAATTATAAATAATAAGTTATGATTTTATAAGATTAAATCTTTTTCTAGAATTATTAAACCATTTTTAAAAAGGTTTACTGCGTCATCATGAAATAGGGATGACGTTAGCGGGACATTAAATCCTTTTTACACTAGATTTGTCTCTATCCACATTGGCTGACCTGTGGGCTAGAGACACGTGGACTTGCCATGGTGGCAAACCTTGCCCGACGCCCACGTCAGGGCCAGGGGGCACCACCTCAATGCCACCTCGGCGCTACATGGGCTCGTCGGAGGACGCGTTGACTGGTGGCGGTTGGCGGTACTAGGGGACACGCGTGTTAACATGGAAGGGTGCATTTGACGCGGCGGTTTGTGCTGAACCAGAAACTAGCGGTGCCGCTTGAGGGAAGTAACCAGAGGAATGGCTGTCATGGTGGTCTGTGGCAGCGAGCGGCGGCGCGACACGCAGGGACATCATAGCTGATGCCAAAGCGCGGAAGGGACCGCAACACGTGGGGTCTTACGATGAAGCTGATGAACGGGTCAGAGAAGGTACGCAAGGTCGGAGATGAGCTAATCGATGGCGGTGAGCTTCATCGGGGTCGGAGAGGATGACACGATTCCATCGACTGGGGGATTTCTAGCTTTCTTCCTTTAGCAGGGATGATCCTGGAGGTAAAGCGGAGATCATAGCATGGTCAGCGGTGCTCAGCGAGGCTCGAAACGCCTGTGACCTGGAGCTAGGGTTTTGGCCAGATGGGGAACAAGAGAGGGCGAGCTGGCGAGGGAGGGAGAGGCATAGGGGAAGAGAAGGAGGGCACGGCACAACGGTCTTATCTCCTCTTGGATGCCGGCTGGCGAGGATCTTCGAAGGGGTAATCTGGGTTGGGCCAATGGTGGGCTGCTGGCTGCTACATGCTGGGAGGCTGATATAGGGGAGAAGGAATGGGTTGCGGCTAGGTTAGCTTAGGAACGTTTTTATTTCTCTGAAATCCTTTTGTTCTTTTCTGTTTTTTGTTTTCCATTTGTAAATTCATTTGAAACTATTTTTGGAGATTTCAAAATTACCAGAGGTTTACAAATATTTTGGAAAACATTCAGGGGCCCTTTTATACTGTTTGGCCTCCACAACTTTTATAGTTTTCAAAATATTCAAAACCCTTTTGAATGGAATTTAAAAAGAAGGGAAGGATTATGGTTTAGCCTTTTCATCAATTTTTCTTTACATGCATTTTTTGAAAGATGATTCTCATGAATGCACAAACAAATCCTAATTACTATTTAGTAAAAGTAGGGTTGCTAAGCTACATCATACTTTATGCTGATGATGATCCCATATCCAATAATATGCATGCCGCCAAATTTCCCCATATTTTGAAAAAAATAAAGAGAGGGTAGTATGAAGAGTATAGCTCGATCAGGTCATCTATCGAGAAGGAGACGAACCTGACTGCTTTCCTTACTTAATTATAGGGTGGTTCGTGCTAAATGTATGGACCTCGGCGTAATTTTACCTTTTTTGGTCATTGATGTAAAATGTGCTACCACCATCGTCCGTATAAAATTTGAACCTAAAAGTAAGCAGGATATATTGCTCCTACAATTTTCCAAAAATCTTTTGACACTAACCAGGAATTCAGTACATCGATAACCACCGAAAGTTCTGGAAACTAACCAGGAATTCAATACCTGCCATGAAAAATGGTAAACGTGAGTAGTCCGTACTTTGATTTTTTATGTCCAGCCTTGGATTTTAATGCGCACCTTCTTGGTACTTCGGGATAGATTCCTTGTTAGAAAGAAAAATAAAAAGTTCCCAGTGACCGGAATTATTTTGCGCACGAATATTTTGGATCTGAATACCCCAGACCCAATTTTCAGAAAAAAAGGACTATTGTGCCAAACTTGAGTAGTCCATACTTCTACTGAACCAGGGGCACTAGAAAATTAACCCCAAAGCTTCCAATGAAAAAAATGGAGGAAAAAAACGAAGAGCGAGAGGAGATTATTAGAGAATATAAACGGGAGGGAGCACGAGAGCAGCGAAGGAGTTGAAGGCGGTACGATGTGAGAGTAAATCTAGCTTGATGGGTTTCTGACAGGAGGTATAGGTACCTACTATGACATCGCACCACCTATTTGATGGGTTGATGGGTACCTCGTGTCAGGAACCCATTGCAGCTTTGCTATGACATCGCACCACCTGTGCACCTCGCTCCTACGGGTCCTAACGAAGTTAAAAGAAAATGCCACTGCCCTAATTATCACACATAGTGGAGACCATGTGGTTTCTTTATAATTCCCATGTTTTTAGTACTAGGATTTTTCAAGCTTCCTAGCTAACTTTGCACACTTTAGTGATTTTTGTCGATTTAACGAAAAAACAAAATATTTACGCATGATGACCTACCATGTGACGTGCACTACATGTCATGAAAATGGTAATAATGGAAAGTGCTCCCTCCATTCAGAAATATAAGACATTTTAGCTTTGTGAAATGAATCTATCTAGATGCCTTTTAGTGAATAGGTTCACTCCGAACCTCTACAAACCTATACACTAAAAGACGTCTAGATAGATTCGATTCACAAAACTAAAAAGTCTTATATTTATAAACAGAGGGAGTAATAAGCGTAAGAGGATGCCACATAAAAGTATTTGGTCTGTTATAATTTATTTATTTGATTTCCATGTATTCAAAACATTATCAAATTTGTATGCATGAAGTAGATTCTTAACACGAAGATAGTTGCATTTCTCCAAACTCATGCTGGTTCTTGGTATATTGACAAGGTTGGTACCTTCAAACGATATTTAAAAAATTCAGGAGCAAACTTATCACGCTTACTTGTAGTTCATATCTCACCTAATTTTGTTAAATCAACATAAAGTCCTCTAAGTGGGCGAAATTAGCTACGATGGTTGAAAAATGCTAAAACTAGGAAACTGTAAGAAAGTCATTGTCCATTTTGTCTAACTAGTAAGTTGCACGTGCATTCCACACGTGATGAGAATCAGATAATAGAAGTATGACATATCATTATTTTATAGAATCAAAATAGGTAAAGCTCAAAACAATTATAATTTTGAGTCACGTCCATAAAGTATCGGGTGTATATTTGGTTCCTGTACTTTGTATCATGTACTATAGAAATCAGCCTATTAGCTACCTACTCCCTCCGTTCGGAAATATAAGACTTTTTAGCTTTGTGAATGGAATGTATCTAGACGTGTTTTACTGTATAGGTTGGTAGAGGTTTGGGGTGAACATATACTCTAAAAACGTCTTGATACATTCATTTCACAAAGCTAAAATGTCTTATATTTGTGAACGGAGGGAGTAATACTCAACATGCTGTAGAGAAATGATGAAGAATATTCTAAAATTATTGAGAAGTGCATTTTTAGGTTTGTGCATAGCGCTCATTGTGCTAAAGACTATCACTAGAATCTTCTAGTATATGCTAGAATGGATATAAAGATCCAACGGTTTGCAATGCTGGGATTTGCCAATCTTGATCCCATTGCCAAAGTTCAAATTATTTGTTCACTATATAGTGGTTAGATTATTATATAATAGGTAAATAACAAAAATTATAAATTTGATCGACATATATAAAGTATGGGTCTATATTTGGTTCTTGTACTTTGTATCACGTACATGTAAATTTTTTTAGCTATTCCTAATAATTGAAAATTGTGGTAACATGGTCTAGAGAAATGATGGAGAAGATTCTAGCATGATGGAGATGTGTGTTTTTACGTTTCTGCATATCATTCACTTTGCTAAAGACTATCATTAGTATCTTCTAGATGCTAGAATGGAAAATAAGATCCAATGGCTGGTAATGTTCAGATTCTGGAGTCTCGGTCCATCGGTCAATTTTCAAATACATTTGTACACTATATAGTGGTAAGAAATGTGGGGTGGTGGCATTTTTTTCAAGTAGGGTGGGCCTAGAAGGAGCAAGATACTTCAGTTCACAAGTTAACATGGTCAGTGGAAGTGCATGTTATATCAGGGACCTCAAAAATAAGAAACTTACATCCAAGTCCACATAATTCTTACCACTATATAGTGTACGAATAACTCTTAATATTGACCGTTGGATCAAGACTCGTGAATCCCAACATTTCCTCCCGTTGGATCTTCTTTTCCATTCTAGCATCTAGAAGATTATATTGATAGCCTTCATCACAATGAATGCTATGCACAAAACTCAAAACACACTTGTCCATCATTCTAGAATCTTCAACCTCGTTTCTCTAAACCATGTTACCAAAAATTTCAAGTTTTGGATAGATAATAATCGTTGACTTCTAGATGATATACAAGTACAAGAACCAAACATACACCCATACTTTATAGATGTTGATCAAATTTATATTTTTTCTGCTTTACCTCTTATAATTTCATATGGTGATGATATGTCAGACGTGTATTATTTTAGTCTCACGTGTAGGGTACATGCAATTTACTAGTAATACAAAGGGCCTTGAAATTAAGCATGGAAAAGCAGTCGGGTCTGGCTCTCATTCTCCACCCACTAGCCGAGGCATACTCTTCGTATGGATTACTAGAACACTTGTACTTGCTTAACAAAGGAAATCAGCGTGGTGCTCACTTTAGCCAGATCTTGTTGATGAAGTGCACCAAATGTGATGGGACGTATCTTATCTTATCTTCCACTATATAGTGTAGGAATAACTTTGAACATTAACCTTTAGATGAAGACAAGCAAATCCAAATATTGCTAGATGTTGGATCTTTTTTTCCATTCTAGCATCCACAACATTCTATTGATAGTCTTTGATGGCTCAAAATATATTCAAGCTCGTTGGGGAACCCCAAGAGGAAGGTATGATGAGCACAGCAACAAGTTTTCCCTCAGATATGAAACCAAGGTTATCGAACCAATAGGAGCAAGGGAACACCTCCAAGGTGTTGTGTCCAACTTGGAATCCTGCACAACACAACCATAGAACTTTGCCCCCAACTTACAGTGAGGTTGTTAATCTCACCGGTTTTGCTGAAAATAAAGGATAAACGTATTGTGTGGAAGATAGTAATAGCTTGCAGAAAGTAAACATGAAACAGTAAATAGATGTAGATTGATGGTAAAAGAATGGACCGGGGTCCATAGTTCACTAGTGGTGATTCTCCTTAAGATAGATGACATGTTGGGTGAATAAATTACAGCAGGGCAATTGACAAACATCGAGAAAGCATACATGCATATACTAATCATGTTGACTCCTATGTGATTTGATTGGGCATTACAACATTATAGATATACCATAATCCAACTGCATCTATGACTAATAATCCACCTTCAGGTTATCATCCGACCCCCCTCAAGTATTAAGTTGCAAGCAACAAATAATTGTATTAAGAAAAGTGTGTAAAGTAAAAAAATACGATTGTTCTATGAACAAAGGATTGTTGTTTTCTCCCTAGTAGCAATAGCACATCTAGTACCTTAGAGATTTCTGTCACTTCCCCAGATTCCTAGAGGCATGAACCCACTATCGAGCATAAATACTCCCTCTTGGAGTTGCTAACATCTACTTGGCCAAGATAGCTACTAACAACAGAAAGCATGCAAGATCACAAATAACAAAGACATGATAGAATCAATAATCAATCTGAAATAGCATCTCAATATCCATCGGATCCCCGCAAACACAACATGTAGGATCACAAGATCTAGACATGGTAGCACAAAGGAGAAGAACTAACCATCTAGCTACTACATGGACCCATAGTCTAGGGATGAACTACTCACGCATCACACCGGAGGCAAGAATGGTGATGAAGAAGGCCTCCAGGGGTGATCTCTCCCCTCCAGCAGGGTGCTGGCAAGAGCTTCAGATCCTTCCCAGTATAGGGATGGAGATGACGGCAGCTACAGACTCTTTCGTGGAATTTTGATCGGGTTACTTAAGGTTTTTGTCCTGAGGGCAATATATAGACAAAGGGGCAAGCTCGGTGGAGTGCCAGGGGCCCACAGCCCCTAGTGGCGTGGCTAGGGCTGGCCGTGCCACCACCAGGTGTGGCCGTCTTGGCTCCCCTCTTCGACTCCCCTCCGGACTCTATGTTCCTTCTAGTGAAATATTGACTTGGGCTTTTGTCCAGTCCAATTCCAAGAATATTTCCTTACTAGCTTTTCTGAAACCAAAAATAGCAGAAAATAGGCAACTGGCACTGTGGCATCTTGTTAATAGGTTAGTTCCAGAAAAAGTGTAAAAATACTCCACAGTGTGGACAAAACATAAGAAAGTAGATATAAAACAAGCATGGAACATCAAAAATTATAGATACGTTTGCAATGTATAAGTCTTTAGCACAATAAATGCTACTGGTGTTTAATAAAGTGTGCCAAGCCAAACTATGGCAAAAAACCAAACACATACCAAATTGCCAAACTTATGTATGTTATCTTATCTTACCACTATATAGTGTACGAATATATTTGAACAATGACCATTAGATCAAGACAAGCAAATCGAAATATTGCTAGATGTTGGATATTTTTTCCATTCTAGCCCCTAGAACATTCTATTGATAGTCTTTAGTAGAATGAACGCTGATAGTGTTTAATAATGTGTGGCAAGCCAAACTATGGCAAAAAAACAAACACATACCAAATTGCCAAACTTTGGCTTGGAAAATTGTGGCTAGGAACCAAACACTTCCAAAGTACTAGAAGCAAATATACACCATATACTTTATAGACGATGTCGGTCAAATTTATAATTTATTGAGCTTTACCTATTATATAATCTTACAACTATATATTATACTAATGAATAATTTTGAATTTTGATTGTTGGATCAAGACTGCTAAATCCGAACATTGCAAACCGTTGGATCTTCAATCCATTCTAGCATCTAGAATAAGATTCTATTGATAGTCTTTAGCACAATGAATGCTATGCGCACAAGCCACAAAACACTTGTCTACCATTCTAGAATTTTTCAGACATTTCTATAGACCATGTTACCAAAATTCAAAGTATTAGGTATAGCTAACAAACATTGACTTCTATGTTGACTTCACCATGATATAAAGTACAATAACCAAATATACACCCATACTTTATAGATGTCCATCAAATTTAATACTTTTGGAGCTTAACCTATTATATAATCTTATCTTACCACTATATAGTGTAGAAATAACTTTGAACTTTGATCGTTGGATCAAGACTGACAAATCCCAACACTTCTAAATAAAATTAAGTTGGATCTTCTATCCATTCTAGCATCTAGCCGATTAGAATGTCATGCACAAAATTCAAAACACACTTCTCGGTAATTCTAGATCATCTTCGTCATTTCTCTAGAGCATGTCGAGTACTAGGTAACTAATAGTAGGTTGATTTCTACATGATACAAAGTACAAAGACCAAAATAAGCACCTGGTACTTTATGGACGTAGCTCTTAATTATAATAGGTAAACCACAAAAACTTATAAATTTTACCAACATATATATATATAACAAGTAAATTACACGTGAGACTCATTTAATAGGCGTATGCCATCTATAAAGTATGGGTGTATATTTGGTTCTTGTACTTTGTACAGTATATCATGTAGAAGTTAGCGATTATTAGCTATCTAAAACATGAAAATTTTGGTAACATGGTCCAAAGAAACAAGGGAGAAGATTCTATAATGTTGGAGAAGTGTGTTCTGAGTATTGTGCATAACATTCATTGTGATGAAGACTATCAATAGAATCTTCTAGATGCTAGAATGGAAAATAAGATCCAATGGCTAGAAATGTTGGGATTCACGAGTCTTGAACCAACGGTCAGTATTTAAAGTTATTTGTACACTATATAGTGGTAATATAAGATAAGAAGTATGGGTGTATATTTAGTTCATGTACTTTGTATCATCATGTAGAATTCAAATATTACTAGCTACCTAACACTTGAAATTTTTGGTAACATGGTCAAGAGAAATGAGGAGAAGATTCTAGTATGATGGATACGTGTATTTTGAGGTTTGTGCATAGCATTCATTATGCTGAAGACTATCAATAGAATCTTCTAGATGCTAGGGGATTGTTTGATTCGTAGGATAGGAAAATCATAGGAATAGGAAAAACATAGGGTTAGAATGTCATGCCCACTTTAATCCTATAAGAACCCATATATATGCAAGAAAGTTTTTTGATTCAATCGAAGGAAAAAAATGATTCTAAGAAAGAGGTTTGGGCGTGCATGTTAGATTTCCTATGAATCTAGTGCAAAGGATTCCCTAGGAAAATTTCCTATAGGAATCAATAATCATACAAATCAAATAACCATTATAGAAAAAATTCTTATGGGATTTAATCCTATAAATTTTCCATGTATATCCTTTGAATCAAACATGCCCTAGAATGGAAAAGAAGATCCTACGGCTAGAATGTTGGGATTCGCGAGTCTTGATCCAACGGTCAACATTCAAAGTTATTCGTATACTATAAAGTGGTAAGATAATGGAAAGATGAGATAGTGGTAAGATATACTATTCTTGTTGCTCCACCACACCCCGAGAAGAAGAAGGACACACACACAGAGACTCACAAAGATTGCTCTTGAAGTTATACTATGAAACTATTTTGAAGGTGTACACTGTGGGCCAATATCTTGAAAATCGCCGAGATTTCTGGACGACTCAATATCTTGATATATATGAATTTGCATGTTGGAAACTCTTACATAGATTTTAAAAAAATATAAAGAAACATGAATAAACGAAAAGGGTCTGCATGACATCCTCTCGTTTGTAGTACCAGCCATGAAAAAATGGTAAACATGAGATTTGAAACATTCGAAAAAGGCATCGTCACATTAGATATGGCATGGACACTTGAGGGTTTCTCGAGCCAAATGACCGATTATGTCAAGGCCATATCTACATCATAGTTCATGATAATGTTCCCATATTTGGTAGATGGGCGTGTCTTACCATGGTATACAATAATGCTGGGGTGGGAGTTTCGAACTAGTATTACGAAAAACATCTTTAAATTTCCGTCTGTATCTTTAGGGTCCGTGTTGTAAAAGTGTAGGTCCCAGATGTATTTTGGTTTTCTTTTTGGACAACTATGTAAAAGAACATTTCATGTTTTCCTATGTTTTGTGTGTCAGATAACAATACTGTGGAGATTTCTCATGTGCGCTAAGTGTGTAGGAGGTTTGGGGGGCCGGATTATCCGCCCCACCAAGGGCCGGATAATCCGGCCTACCTCATTGTTCAAAGGCTACCAAGGCGTGTTACCCAGAGAGGGGGCAGATTATCGCCAGGAAAATCCGAACTGGGACGGTTTTTCTTCCCCAGGACGGATAATCCGGATATCGCATGGGCCGAATAATCCGGCCCCCAGAATTTGAGCAAAGCATGCCAAGGCGCGTTGCTCGGAGTTCGGTCAGATTTTCTCCCAGAAAATCCGAACTGGGGCTCGTTTTCCTCCCCAGGACGGATAATTCGGCCTTCACAGGGGACCGGATAATCCGGCCCCCAAAAGATGATCAAGGGCAAGCTCGGCACGACACTTAGAGAGGGAGCGAACTATCTGTCGGATATTCCGAGTCTGGGGCGGAGTTTTCCCCAGGCCGGATAATCCAGCCCTCACTTGGGCCAGATAAATTGGCCCCCAAAGTATCCACCAACTTGGTCTTGGAAGGTGGTATAAATATCCCTCCTTCCCCTACGTTCAGAACTCTTGATTCACTCGAAATTGTTCAGACACTGCGCAAGATCTCCCATTCTAGATCTCCCACGTCAACCACCCGAAGGCTTCGATCTTTGGGCGAATTGAAGGAGAGAATCATCATCGTCATCACGAATCAAGTGCATCAACTCCTCTCCATGCATTTGGAGAAATCCCTGATCTAGTATTCTTGTCAATATCTAGATCTTGTTCTTTGTTCTTGACAACTTGTTCTTGTGGCAGCTTGTTGTCATTATGGGAGCCTCCAAGTTGATTGTGGAGTTGTGCCCCTCTAGTTGTGTAAAGGCACCAGTACCCGCCTCGAAGTGTCCCTATAGTGGAAAGGTGGATCAGGCCTTTGGTGGCGAGATACATCGGAGAACAGGGCGAGGCCTATTGTGGCGTGGTGGTCTTAGTACCGCCCACCCCTCCAACGCAGACGTACTTCCCTTAACAAGGAAGGAACTACGGTCAAACAAATCATGTGTCTCCGCGTGCTTCACTACGGTTTACCCGTTCCTCTTCCACTTTCTCTTTATTCGCTAGTAGATTTGCATATAGGGAAATTCCACCTAATAGTATATCTAGAGAATTTACCCTTTGTGCTAAGCCTAAAATTGAAAAAGCATTAAAATTTGAAGTAGCACCTATTCACCCCCCCCCCTCTAGGTGCCCATATGATCCATTTCAATTGGTATCAGAGCCCCGACCCTTTATTCGGGCTTAACCGCCTAAGAGAAGTATGGGTACCAAGGGAGATGGGGATGAGGCTATGGATAAGGTTACAATGGATGACCTCAAGACGTTGGAAACAACCTTGTTGAAATCCTTTAAGGCCAAGATGGTGCAGATGAATCAAATGATTGCTCCTCTCACATAATCCATAGCCCCATCTCCATCCTCCTCTAAGGCCGCCACACCATCATCCAAGGATAAGGCTAACATCGAATCCAAGGATGATGAAGTGGTAGGTGAAAAACATAATGGTTCCACCTCAGAGAAGGGAAGTGGTAAGGAGGAATATAGTGAGGTTCGTCATGTATATTCCCCCGATCCACCTATCCCTCATCCTCATATAAACAATAGGGGTGATCCACCCAAGCTTACTACATCCTCTTTTAATCAATGGAAATTCTTAATGAAGTCTCATGTTTGCAGCTCCTCAATTGAACTTTTGAGGATTATTGAAGAGGGTATTCATATTTGAGATCATTCCAATCTAACAAGAAAAGAAGTTGTGGAAAGCCAATTGAATGCTACGGCTCTCCACATGATACAACTCAGTGTGGGTCCCAAGGACATGCCCCACATTGAACATCTCAACACAGCTAAAGAAGCTTGGGATACCCTCACCGTTCTCTTTATTGGGAATGAAAGCATGAGAAGGAATATGTATGATTTCCTAAGCAATGAAGATGAAGGGTTATACATGTTGGATGGTGAAAACCATGAACACATGTATAGAAGACTCAAGGGCATTGCAACAACATTTAGAAAGCATGGAACCACCAACATTGATGATGCATGGATAAAAAGAAAATACGTGAGTGCCTTAATGCCTTTCGAGCCAACTGATTTGAAGAGCTTGCAAGGTAGACACAACTACCATCAAATGACATCCAATGAAGTCATGCAAGAAATTGCATCATTCAAAGTTGCCGCGAAGAACGCTGAACATGCCCGGGCTCGTGCCATTGGAATGCAAAATGGAGTCAATGTTGCTCTAGAAGCCAATGTTGTTGAGCAAGATGAGGATGAAAGAGCTTTTGAGGGGGCCTCCATGGACTGCCCCGATGAATTCAAACATGCTCATGGTGAGTACATGGTGTTTTACGCAAGGAACTTTGGGAAGGATCCTGCCAAGGCCAAGTCAGAACTCGAGCGCAAGAATGGGTCGAGTGGAAGAAGAGAAAGTGGCCCAAAACTGAGAACATGCTACAACTATGGAGATATGATGCACTTTGTAGCCGAGTGTCGTTATCAAAATAGAGAAGACAATGGTGGCAAGCTCATTCTTAAAGAAAAATCCAAGGCACCAAAGAAGAAGCCATTTATTAAAAAGAATGGCCCCTACAAGAAGCATCCCAAGATCGTCTTAGTGGCACAAGAAGAATACTCCTCTACAAGTGAAGATGAAGAGGATGAATATAGTTCTCGCGAGGTGGCTGCTATAACCACCACATCGACTCCATCATCTCTATTCGACTCGCCAAACGAGAACGTCATCAATAACAACGCCACTTGCCTCATGGCAAGAGGGTCCGAGGGCTATGCTTCCGGTGGTTCCAAATGGGTACTCGATAGCTGATGCACGAGTCATATGACTGGAACCAAGGAGATCATCACGGAGATGCGGCCAAATCATGATCATATAACCGTCTCCTATAGTGACAAGTCAAAATCTGAGGTATTGGGTCTCGGCAAGTTGTGGTGGCTCACGATATCTCTCTCGTGGATGTCATGCTTGTTGAGACCCTCGGGTACAACTTACTTTCAGTTCGCACCCTTGGTAAGATGGGATTTGTAGTTTTTATTGATGCTGATTTGGTGGTACTCTTGTGGAGCAAGTCTCAAAAGTCGCTTTCGTGGGATATGTCGAAAATGACCTGTACGGGGTGGACTTTTCGGGGAAAACCACTACAGGCCCGATGTGTATTTTCAGAAAGGCTGACGTGGGTTGGCTATGGCATCGCCGACTAGCCCACGTCAATATGAGAACTTTGCAAAGTCTCCACAAGGGTGGCGACATCCTTGGACTAAAAGAAAATGTCTCCTTTGCCAAAGATCATGTTTGCAAGGCTTGTGTTGAAGGGAAAATGCATGACTCTCTTCATCATAGGAAGACTATTATCTCGTCAAAAAGGATCTGAGAGCTCCTACATGTGGACCTCTTCGGACCTCCATCTCATGCAAGCCTCGGTGGGAAGAAGTACTATCTTGTGATCGCTAATGATTACTCAAGATACACTTGGGTTTATTTCTTCAAGTTGAAGAGTGAAACTCAACAAATGGTCATCGACTTCGCCAACGAGGTTCAACATCAAGACAACGTCCCTATTCTGGCTATAAGAAGTGATAACGGCTCTGAGTTCAAGAACTACACCTTAAATGAGTTCCTAAGTGAAGAGGGGATTAGACATCAATATTCCGCTGCGAACACCCCTCAACAAAATGGTGTAGCCGAGAGGAAGAATCAGACTCTAATGGACATGGCAAGGTCAATGCTAGGCGAATTCAAGTCTCCATATAACTTATGGGCTGAAGCAATCTCTACCGCTTGTCATTCATCCAACCGGTTATACCTCCGTACGATCTTGGACAAGACTCTGTATGAAATACTTACCGGTAACAAGCCAAACATCTCATACTTTCGGGTATTCGGGTGTAAGTGTTTGTTTCTCATTAGGGGAGTTCGTTTATCTAAGTTTGAATCTAAGGCTCTAGAAGGTATTTTTGTTGGTTATGGTGCTGAATCCCACACTTATAGAGTCTACAATAAGCTCTCCGGAACTGTTGTAGAATCTTGTAGTGTGGTGTTCGAGGAAAATGACGGTTCCCGTGCGGAGCAAGTTGGTGTTTGTGATGCAGATGTTGAAATACCCCAAGATGCCATAAGAAGAATGGGCATGGGATTTTTCGCCCCATTGAGGAACCCCTTGTGGCGGATCGGGAAGGACAATGCTCTACTCATGTAGAGCCCTCATCTACACATACTCAACATGTTCCAACCACGGGAGCAACTTCAACACCATCTCCATCAACTGTTGAAGGTCAAGATGTTCCAGAAAGCTCCAGGCCACATTAGCCTGTTGACACCGGATTATCCGACCACCCCGCTCCTGACGACCAAATTACTCCCGATGCTGAAGAAATCGCTGCAAGCTCCAGGCTGGATTTTCCGGATGACCCCAGATTATCCGGCCCCTCGCTAGTTCAAGCAAGTCCCAGGGGGCCTGATGAGGCTGCTACAAGTTCTCCCAGGCCGGATTATCCGGCCTCTCCATCGGCCGGATTATCCGGCCCTGGCTCACCTGTTGTTCAGCAGGCTCCTATTATGGTTGCTGACTCATCTCAAGGGCATGCTTCATCATGGCCTACTACTGTTATCCCAGATTCTAATCAAGGTCGAGCAAATGATTCCAATGAAGATTCAAGTGATGAAACTATTCCACCAAGAGACAACAAGCTTATTGAACTTCGTCGCAAGGCTCGTGCTGATCGAAACCTTGAGTTAAGTTGTCACACCCTCGACATGGTTGTAGGTGACCTTTGACGAAGGGTTTCTACAAGAAGGGAATTGGGAAGTTTTGGTGAGCATCAAGCTCATATCTCAATGGTGGAACCCAAGAAAGTTTTTGAAGCTCTTGAAGATCCAGACTGGGTTGTTCCTATGCATGAAGAATTGAATTTCGAGCGCAACAAGGTCTGGAAACTCGTGGAGAAACCCAAAGCTTGCCGCAATGTTATCGGCACTAAATGGATATTTAAAAACAAGCAAGATGAGAATGGCCTTGTTGTGAGGAACAAGGCAAGACTTGTGGCTCAAGGCTACTCTCAAGTTGAGGGCATTGACTTCAGCGAGACCTATGCTCCAGTGGCTCGACTTGAGTCCATCCGTATCGTTCTTGCTAATGCTACCCATAACAATTTTAAATTGCAGCAAATGGACGTCAAGAGTGCTTTCCTTAATGGTCCTCTACATGAGTTGGTATATGTAAAGCAACCCCTAGGATTTGAGGATCCTAACTTCTCGAACCATGTCTACAAACTCGATAAGGCACTCTATGGCCTTAAACAAGCCCCATGTGTGTGGTATGAGCACCTTAAAGAGCTTTTGCTAGACCGTGGCTTCGAAGTTGGGAAAATCGATCCCACTCTTTTTACTAAGAAGTTTAAGGGTGAGCTCTTTGTATGCAAACTATATGTAGATGATATCATCTTTGGTTCTACTAATAAAGCTTTTAATGATGAATTTTCAAAGCTTATGACTGACAGGTTTGAGATGTCTATGATGGGGGAATTACGGTTCTTTCTTGGATTCGAGATCAAGCAACTTAGAGAAGGAACCTTCATCAATCAAGCAAAGTACATCCAAGACATGCTCAAGAGATTCAAGATGACGGATCTTAGTCGTGTCGCCACTCCGATGCAAACAAAATGTCATCTTGAACTTAACCCACATGGTAAATATGTGGACCAAAAGGTAGACCGGTCCATGATCGGCTCTCTTCTTTACCTCTGCGCATCTAGACTCGATATTGTGTTGAGTGTGGGGGTGTGTGCAAGGTATCAAGCAGCTCCTAAAGAAAGCCACTTAGTGGAGGTCAAGAGGATCTTTTGATATTTGGTTCATTCCCCTAACTTTGGTCTATGGTATCCCAAGGGATCCAATTTCTCTCTATGTGGTTATACTGTTTCAGATTGGGCTGGTGATAAGGATGATCGAAAATCCACTTCTGGACCTTGTCAATTCTTGGGAAGATCTCTAGTGTGTTGGTCATCTAAAAAGCAGAATTGTATATCTCTCTCCACCGCCAAAGCTGAATATGTTGTTGCTGCTAGCGCTTGCACTCAGTTATTGTGGATGGGGCAAACTATAAAGGAATACGGTGTCAATTGTGAAAAAGTGCCTCTTTTATGTGATAATGAAAGTGCAATCAAAATTGCGTACAATCCGATACATCACACAAGGATAAAGCATATTGAGATTCGGAATCATCTTATTCGAGACCATGTTGCTCGAGGCGATATTGATCTATCGTTTGTGTGCACGAAGAGCCAACTTGCTGATATTTTTACGAAGCCACTTGATGAAGCAAGATTCTGCTACTTGAGGAATGAGTTAAATATCATTGATACCAGGAGTTTGTATTGATTACCCATGCACTCACTCGTACATCTCAGTCTTATTTTGTCTAGATGTGGGCATGGATATAGGGGGAGTGTGGTCCTAATTAATTGGGCTAACCCTCCCCCCATAATGCCAAAAGCAAGATAAATCATCTCTCTTAATATCATTTTGTGATATGTGAGCTTATTGATGAGTATTGGTCGTGAACCCAGGATATATCTTCGTGGTGTCACACCATACGCTCCAACAAAGTGGCTTCGGCCACCGCCCTCTCCCTTGAGGAGAATTGGATTTTTATGGATCTTTTTGGTTGTTTTTTTGCTCATCTCATGTTCTTATGGGAATCACACTCAATTTTGGCTCTTATTTGATTTGGTTCTTGCAATTTTGAGTGTCTAGTACCATCTCAGTTTGGCACTCTTAATCCTAAGCCTTTCCCTACCCTAAGCCATCTATTCTTGCACACAAGTCCCTTGTACACGTTGTGGGGGTGTTGTTTGGGGACGCGCGGGCCTAAATTTGTGTCCAACAGAAATTCAGATTTGTGGCCGGATAATCCGGCCCAAGTGTAGGCCGGATAATCTGGCCCTGGCGGATTTCGTCTTAGGGCAAGGATCGGGGGGAAGGTCTCATAACGAGCAGCACTTCTCCCCCAACCCTCTCCTCCTCCTCAGCCGCCGCCTACCGTCCCCCACCCTCCCCAGAGCCTCTCCAGCCACCGGATTTTTCGGGCCTCCCCGGATCTTCTTCTTCGTGCCTCCGGGTACCTTCTCCTCCGCGTTCTTCCTCCAATGAGTGAGGGTAACTCCCTCTCTCCCATCTTTGGCTAGATGTGTTATTTGTTGGGTGGAACGTTGTCTAGAAGGATGTTGTTTCGCATAGAAATCGTAGTCTTGCAGTTTCTAGGCCCGATCTACTTTTTTTGCATTCAATCTAGGTGAAGTCGAAAATTTCAGCCAGGGTCAGATTATCCGCCCCTGGCCAAGCCGGATAATGCGGCCTGATAGATTCAACTCTGGTTCAGTTTCACCATATTGTGTGCATTGAGTAGATTTCACCAAGGTAACTTAGTGGACAAGGTTGAGTGTAGGAGAAGAAAGAATGAAGAGAAGCGCATGGCTGAACAAGCAAAGAGGACTAGAAAGGGGGTGTCCAAAAGGAAGGGCAAGGAGCCCAAGATCAACTACAAGGCTCTAGATCTAGTCACCTATTCCTCCATCCGTCACCGTGATTTGTTTGTAGAGTTGCCTCGTGATGATGAGCTGGGGGATGCTCGTTTTTGGTGTGCTGAACAGAAAGGTATTTTTGAAGATGTGTATGCCAGGCTAAACATTAGGCCTATGCACCCGCTGGTTCTTGCTGAGGATTTGGAGAAGGCCCACCTTGTGGATGCCATGTATATGGCTGAGAGGATGGGGCTGCACCATCTCATGTCTCTCCAATGCTCATATGACTCTCAGGTGGTGAAGCAGTTCTTTTCCACTTTGGTTATTTGTGGCGATGAGCGTCACCCTATGAAGTGAATGACTCATGACAGGCCTATGACTGTTGATTTCTGTGTGTTTGCTGGGGTTCTTGGATACATTTTCCGCAACAGGGATAGGGCCAGTGGCCACCGCATCATCACTTAGCTGAAGCCCAACAAAGATGCGGCTCTCTCTCCTTGCACTATGGACAATGGCAGTGTGGGCACTCTTGTTGGTCTTTCTCCTATCTATGCTAATTTGGTTGGTCTCTTCCGTGATTCCATCACTCCAAGTGGAGGCAACAATGATAGCATCCGTGGTCACCTTGTTCACCTCCTTGCTTTCTCCCATGAGGTTGCCACATGCGAGGTTGAGTCCGTGCAATACAAGATAGATGTGATGAACTTCATCTACCATCAATTGATTGATGCTATTCAACCGAATTTCCATTCCTTATGCCCCCTACATTGTGATGCTCATCAGACACCTGCTTCTTCTGAAGATTTCAACATTGATGTTGTGCATAAGGCCAAGAACATCTACACCAAGGTTCGGAAGACCTCTCACCCCTCTTCTGCTCCTGAGGGTCTCATGAGGGATGCTCGCAGGCCTCCAGTGCCCAAAGTTGCTCGTGAGATCAAGCAGTTGAACTGGTTTCAGTGGCACATCCTATGCATGGGCGTGGACACACGAAAGGGCCAATATGAGGCGTACAAGCAGCGCCATGAGTTGTCTCACTCTCGACATCTCATCCTTCACCATGTGTCTTGTGCTTCCGGTGATCCCCCAGCTCCTACCCCTCCCACACCATTTGCTCGGTGGAACTTTTCTTCCGGGCTGAACTATGGAGAGCTGGAGCGTCCGTTGTTCCCCTCTGCGGCCACTGTTAATGATGAGGATGATGACACCGAGGAGCTGGAAGATGATGATGAGGATGGTAACGAGGACGAGGACGAGAATGAGGACTATGAGTGATCCCTTGGAGCGCTAGCATCGCTCTTCTTTCTTTTTGTTGTCTCGATGCCAAAGGGGGAGAAGTAGTTCTATTAGGTCTTCAAGGATTTGCATGGGTCGGGCATAAGCACTTGCATTTTTTTCCTATTCATTGTTTTCTCGCTTATGCCCATTTAGCGTTGAACTTTAAATTTGTGATTAGTGGTTTTTTTGAGACTCTATGATGGTGGTTGTCTGGATTTATCTCATGGATTATGCTTATGGATTCATCTATTCATATCCTATTATGCTGGGAATCTTTATCAAGGAAGGTGCTTATATTGGTTATTACGTTGATAATTGTGGCTATTTCAAGAATGCCTCTCCTATCTTGGTGGTATGATTATGTTGTTCATATCTCAATGAAATAGATTCACCTATTTGTGTGCATATGTATTCAAATGCAAAATTCTAATATGCACACATTGAGGGGGAGTCTCTTCCATGTTTATTGCTGGTAGTCTTGTGATCCTTTCCTTGAAATCCTAGTATTGTCATCTAACACCAAAAAGGGGGAGATTGAAAGAACATTTCATGTTTTCCTGTGTTTTGTGTGTTAGATAACAATAGTGTGGAGATTTCTCATGTGCGCTAAGTGTGCAGGAGGTTTGGGGGGTCGGATTATCCGCCCCACTAAGGGCCGGATAATCCGGCCTACCCCATTTTTCAAAGGCTGCCAAGGCGCGTCACCCACAGAGGGGGCGGATTATCGCCTGGAAAATCCGAACTGGGCGGTTTTTCTTCCCTAGGCCGAATAATCCGACTATCGCATGGGCCGGATAATCTGGCCCCCAGAATTTGAGCAAAGCATGCCAAGGAGCGTCGCTCGGAGTCCGGTCAGATTTTCTCCCAGAAAATCCGAACTGGGGCGGTTTTTCCTCCCTAGGCCGGATAATCCGGCCTTCACATGGGACCGGATAATACAGCCCCGAGAAGATGATCAAGGGCAAGCTTGGTGCGACACTCAGAGAGGGAGCAGATTATCTGCCGGATATTCCGAGTCTGGGGCGGAGTTTTCCCCAGGCCAGATAATCAGGCCCTCACTTGGGCTGGATAATCCAGCCCCCAAAGTATCCAACGGCTTGGTTTTGGAAGGGGGTATAAATATCCCTCCTTCCCCTACGTTCAGAACTCTTGATTCACTCGAAATTATTCAGACACTATGCAAGAGCTCCCATTCTAGATCTCCCATTTCAACCACCCGAAGGCTTCGATCTTTGGGGGAATTGAAGGAGGAGAGAATCCTCATCATCATCACGAATCAAGTGCATCAACTCCTCTCCATTCATTTGGAGAAATCCCTGATCTAGTATTCTTGTCAATATCTAGATCTTGTTCTTTGTTATTGACAACTTGTTCTTGTGGGAGCTTGTTGTCATTACCGGAGCCTCCAAGTTGATTGTGGAGTTGTGCCCCGCTAGTTGTGTAAAGGCACTGGTACCTGCCTCGAAGGGTCCCTATAGTGGAAAGGTGGATCAGGCCTTTGGTGGTGGGATCCATCGGAGAATAGGGTGAGGCCTATTGTGGCGTGGTGGTCTTAGTACCGCCCACCCCTCCAACGCAGACATACTTCCCGTAACATGGAAGGAACTGCGGTCAAACAAATCCCGTGTCTCCGCGTGCATCACTACGGTTTACCCGTTCCTCTTCCACTTGCTCTTTACTCGCTAGTAGATAGGTTTGCATATAGGGAAATTCCACCTAATAGTATATCTAGAGAATTTACCCTTTGTGCGAAGCCTAAAATTGAAAAAACATTAAAATTTGAAGTAGCACCTATACACCCCCCCACCCCCCCTCTAGGTGCACATAATATCCATTTCACTATGTAATTTTTATGCCCACCCTTGGATTTTAATGTGCACCTTCTTGGTACTTCGGGGCAGATTCTTCATTAGAAATAAAAAGAAAAAGTTCCCAGTGACTGGAATTATTTGTGCATGAATATTTTAGATTTGAATGCCCCAGACCCAATTTTTAGAAAAAAAGAACTATTGTGCAAAACTTGAGTAGTCCGTACTTCTACTGAACCAGGGGCAACAGAAAATTAACCCCAAATCTACCAAAGGAAAAACAGAGGAAAAAACGAAGAGCGACGAGAGATTATTAGAGAATATAAATGGGAGGCAGCGCGAGAGCAGTGAAGGAGTTGAAGGCGGTGCAATGTCAGAGTAAAGCTAGTTTGACAAGTTTCTGACACGAGGTACAGGTACCTACTACTAGTAGCATAGTACTACTATATTTTCTCTCTTCTTGGATGTATCTCACCATCCATCCTCTCTACCCCTCCTGTGCAGCGCCCCGCTTGCACCGGCCGGCTGATCTCTCCCTTGTCCCACTGTGTGGCGCCGCACACGTGTGCCTTGGTATGGTCGTGTTGTGTCTGTGTGTGTGGCCTATTTTTCCTTTTTTTCTTGACATCAGATATTTCACAATGTCCTGCTCCATGTGTTGCACAAACCACCACTTGGACAGTTTTTCTACTTTGTAGTGTATAGAAATCAACATATTAGCTACCTAGTACTCCACATGTTCTAGAGACATGACGAAGAAGTTCTAGAATTATCGACAAGTGTGTTTTTAGGTTTGTGCATATCGTCTATTGTGCTAAAGAGACAAGTAAGTTGCACGTAAGGTTCAGATAGTAGACATATGACATATCATTACTATACTAGTAGTAAAAGTCAGTGCCACACACATATATACTATATGAAATGTGATTTAACAAACATTAAGTCAATAGTATTGTTAGAGAAAAATGCACACATTATGTCTACTACGTAGTAAATTGCACATGCCCTGCACATGAGACTCAGATAATAGACGTCTGACATATCATCACTATATAAAATTATAATAGGTAAATAAGAAAAAATATAAATATGATCAACATCTATAAATTATGGGTGTATATTTGGTTCTTGTACTTTGTAGAGTATATCATTTAGAAGTCAACAATTATTAGCTATCTAAAACTTGGAAATTTTAGTAACATGGTCTAGAGAAACGACGGAGAATATTCTAGAATGTTAGAGAAGTGTGTTTTGAGTTTTGTGCATAGCATTCATTATGGTGAAGACAATCAATAGAATCTTCTACATGCTAGAATGGAAAAGAAGATCCAACGACAGGAAATGTTGGGATTCACGAGTCTTTATCCAACAGTCAATATTCAAAGTTATTCGTACACTATATAGTGGTAATATAAGATAAGAATTAATAATAACTATCTACACATCTTGAAAATATAACCTACTATGCTATGAAATTTTTGCGGGTGGTGACATGATGGTTCTAGAACATGGTCGAGTTTTCTCTAGGTAATACTACAAGAATCTAGCTGCTCTGAACTATTGGATCTAACACCCCAACGGTCAGGATTGATGCTATTAATCCTATTCAAAACTACTCCATTATAGTATGGGTAAAGGACAAAATTTTACAAATTTTATCAACATCTATAATGTATGGTTTTATATTTGGTTCTTGTACTTTGTATCATCATATAATAGTCAATGGTTATTATCTATCTAAAACTTTAAAATTTTGGTAACATGGTCTAGAGAAATGAGAGAAAAGATTCTAGAATGATGGAGAAGTGTGTTTTGGTTTTCGCATAGCATTCATTGTGATGAAGACTATCTACACATATTGCGAATCCAACCTACGGTGCTATGAAATTTTGGGGGTGGTGACATGATGGTTCTAGAACATGGTGGAGTTTGCTCTATAGGTACTATTCAATATGAATCGAGCTGCTCTCAACCATTGGATCTAACAACCTAACGGTCGATATGAAATGTGATTTAACAACCATTAAGTTGTTACTACCCAATAGTTTTGTTAATATGGTTGTTAAAAATGCATACTTTAACAACGGTCGATATGAATTGTGATATGCATTTTTAAAGTATGCATTTTTAATCTTCTACGGTGCTATGCATTTTTAACAACGGTCGATATGAAATGTGATTTAACAACCATTAAGTTGTTACTACCCAATAGTTTCTCAACATGTGGGTTCTAGCTTATGGCTAAAGTTCACCTTATACGTAGTGGAAGATTTTACAAGAGAGGCGGGTCCTGTCTTATGGCTAAACATCACATCATACATAGGTCATGCCCTAAGATCGTCCACTATGTTGTCCATAAGGGTGTCCACAAGCAAAAAGTAGTCCTTATGGATGACTACATACATAGGAGAGCTTCACCTTAAGGAAATTTTCTTAAGGGTGACCCATAAGCTTGTGGCTTGTCCATAAGAAATATAATATTATTTACTCTCTCCTCTCTCTCTCTCTCTCTCTCTCTCTCTTTCATGTGTATACTTTTTGCAGACATCTCGGTTTCAGATTATAGATAATTTGACTTTATACATTATAGCTATTTCCACAAGTTGTGTGGGACCCACCTTATGGCAAAAGTTCACCTTAGGGCATCCACTATGTTGTCCATAAGGGTGTCCACAATCAAAAAGTAGTCCTTATGGATGACCATATACGTAGTAGAGCTTCACCTTAAGGAAATTTTCTTAAGGGTGACCCATAAGATTGTGGCTTGTCCACAAGCAGTATAAAATTATTTACTCTCTCCTCTCTCTCTTGCATGTGTATACTTTTTCCAGACATATGGGTCCCAGCTTATAGATAAGTTGACTTTATACATTATAGATACTTCCACAAGCTGTGTGGCCCCACCTTATGGCAAAAGTTCACCTTATACATAGGTGATTCCCTTATGCATAGGTGATGCCCTAAGATTATGGGTCACCAGCTTTTTGGCTTGTGGAGAAGCTCCACTATGCATATGGATAGATCTTAAGGTGTACCTTTTGGCTTATGGTGTGGTTATTTAACACATAGTGGTAATGAACCTGTAGGTACATTTTATAGAAAGGACCAGAAGAAAACAAGGATACACAACCAGGTCCCACAAAATTACAACAAGCACCATGCAAGGATTCATCAAAATGCGGTCTAGTCCATATAACAACGAGCTGTGTATTCGCTTTGTCAATTCTATGCCCATGGAAAGCTACTTTGGCAAGGAGGTACACTTTTAGTCCCGCTTCTTACATCCAGGGTGCAAATTAGTCTAACATCATGTAAATGGGAAAAACTAGCCCCACAGCTTGCACCCTGGGTGTAGTTTAGTCTATTTCAAACGGATTGGATGGAATTTGAATGAACTGGGCGAATTTGACCGCGTTGAGTTGTCCTTACCAGGTAGTTTTGCGGTTTAGTCCATACTAGTAAGTTGCACCTTCCTTGCACGTCAGACTCAGATAATAGAAGTATGACATATCATCACTATAAAATTATAATAGGTAAAGCTCGAAAAAATAATTATACTTCTGAGCCAGATGCATAAAGTGTTGGGTGTATATCTGGTTCTTGTTCTTTATATAATGTAGATTTCAACCTTTATTAGCTACTTTGGTAACATGTGTTTGAGGTCTGTGCATAAATTTCATTGTGCTAAACACTATCAATAGAATCTTCTAGATCCCATAATGGAAAAGAAGATACAACCGCTAGCAATGTTGGGATTAGACAATATTGATTCAACAACCAGTGTTCAAAGTTCTTCATACACTATATAGTTGTAATATGTAAGATAAGATAAGAAAAGCGAGGCGAGGGTAATTTATGGGCCCACGCAAGGCATCGTTGTTTACAGAAAAGCCCATGTGCTGAAGCTAAAAACTTGGAAATTTGACATGATATGCGAACATCATATGTCCATGTGCTCATCCAACATACTTCACAACACTCAAGTTGAATCGTCACATATAAAACAATTGAGGCATATGGATTGTGAAGTGTATAAGAAAAGAATCAAATTTGGTTAGATTTCAGCTAACTTGAAATTAACGATAAAATTTTGCGTGAAATGCACACATGTATAGTTTTTGTTAACTTGAGCATTGCAAAGGACAGTGTTCAGCCAAGCTAAAACAACATCAATCTATGCAAAAAAAATTACCTCAACTTTCAAAAGCAATAGAAGTCGTGGAAGGACACCACTGGTAAGCCGGTACTATTTTACTGTCTCAATCGCAAAAAGGCACGTTCAGGAAAATTAAACGTGTACGAATTTGGTCAAATACGCTCAAATTTGTTTGAAATGGACTAATTTGCACCAGGGATGCATGTTTTGGGATTGATTTTGTCCACTTTGCAAGATATGAGACTAATGTGTACCCCGGGTGCAAGAAGTGGGACTAAAACTATATTGGCAAGAAACAAGTTATACAGATCCTCTAACTTATATGGTAGAAGAAAAGCTAGAGAAGTCATCGGACCCTAACTTTCCTTCTTTCGAACAATACAATATTAAGGCCTAAATGTTATAAAATTAATTTGTACTACCTCCATCCTAGAGGTTAATGCTTATATTTTTGTACATGTGTCTTGCCATGTGTACATGCATGGCCATGTGTACATGTATTTGTATGTGTTTGTGTACGCGTATATGGTATACGACCATGTACATGTATACGTGTAGCTGTTTGTGCATGTGTGTGACGTGTGAGTGGTCAAGTATCTGCTGGCGTGTACATATACAGTTCCATATATATGACATGTTTTAGTATGAGTATACGTATGAAAGCGAGCTGTGCTACAAACAGAAAATCCCTCCGACCCATATTTGTTGGTTTAGATTCATCTAGATACGGATATATCTATTCAAGTATTAGTGCTAGATACATCCGTATCTAGAGTCTAGACAAACGTAAGTCAACTAATATGGATCGTAGGGAGTATATATATATATATATGTGCTATTGTGTTGTATGTATGACATACTCACCCTACCCATTAGCACACACACACAAAAACATTACGATTGCTATATCTATCTTACCATCTTATCTTACCACTATATAGTGTACGAATAACTTTGAATATTGATCGTGGGATCAAGAATCGTCAAACCCAACATTTCCAGCCATTGGATCTTCTTTTCCTTTCTAGCATCTAGAATATTCTATTTTTTGAACGCTCTAGAAGATTCTATTGATAGTCTTCATAACAATGAATGATATGCACAAAACTCAAAACACACTTCTCCATCATTCTAGAATCTTCTCCCTCGTTTCTCTAGACCATGTTACCAAAAATTTCATGTTTTAGATTGCAAGTAATCTTTGACTTCTACATGATCTTATCTTACCACTATATAGTGTACGAACAACTTTGAATATGGACCGTTGGATCAAGACTCGTGAATCCTAACATTTCTAGCCATTGGATTTTCTTTTTCATTCTAGTATCTAGAAGATTCTATTGATAGTCTTCATCACAATTAATGCTATGCACAAAATTTAAAACACACTTCTCCATGATTCTAGAATATTCTCCCTTGTTTCTCTAGACCATGTTACCAAAATTTTAAAGTTTAAGATAGCTAATTATCGTTGACTTCTACATGATATACAAAGTACAATAACAAATATACACCCATACTTTATAGATGTTGATCAAATTTATATTTTTCCTCCTTTACCTATTATAATTTTATATAGTGATAATATGTCAGACGTATATTTTTCCTCCATTCTAGCATCTAGAAGATTCTATTGATAGTATTTATCATAATGAGTGCTATGCACAAACCTCAAAACACACTTCTCCATCATTCTAGAATCTTCTCAATCGTTTCTTTGGACCATATTACCAAAATTTTCAAGTTTTAGATAGCTAATAATTGTTGACTTGTACATGTTATACAAAGTACGAGAACTAAATATACACCCATACTTTATCGATGCTGGTCAAATTTATAATTTCTTCTTCTTTACCAATGATAATTTTATATAGTGATAATATGTCAGACGCCTATTATCTGAGTCTCGCGTGCATGGCATGTGCAACTTACTAGTATAAAGTTGCATATGCCTTACACACGTGAGAATCGGATAATAGAAGTATGACATATCATTTTTTATATAAAATTCTAATAGGTGAAATAATTATAATTTTGAGCCACATCCATAAAGCATCGGGTGTATATTTGGTTCATCTAATTTGTATCATGTACTCCCTCAATTCTAAATATAAGGTGTTTTTGCTTTGGTGAAAGGAATCATCTAGATGCATTTTAGTGTGTAGGTTCCGAGTGAACCTACACATTAAAAGGTGTCTATATACACTCGTTTCACAAAAGCTAAAACATATTAGATTTCAGAACAGAAGGAGTAGAGACCAACCTATTAGCTACCAAATACTCGACATGCTCAAGAGAAATGACTAAGAAGATTCTAGAATTATCAATAGTATCTTCAAGATGGTAAAATGGAAAAGAATATCCGATGGCTCGCAATGTTGGGACTCATGAGTCTTGATCCAATAGTCAATATTCAATGTTATCTGTACGCTATATAGTGCTAAGATAAGTTAAGATAAACTTGTAGGTTCTATATGATGCTGTACAATGGAAAAGAAGATGAATTTAATGTTGGGATTCACGATCCCTTGATCCATCCAACGGTGAATGTTGTTTAAGTTATTCGTACACTATGTAGACGTAAGATAAGATAAGAAAGGCTATCAAATTATCTTCTATATGATAGAATGGAAAGAAGAGGATCCAACGTCTAACAATATTGGGATTCGTGAGTCTTGATCCAACGGTCAATATTAAAAGTTATTTGTACACTATATAGTGGTATGATAAGATAAGAAATAATATCAATAATACCTTGATGTAATTAGGGTGATTCATGCTTAATGTATGGACCTCGATGTAATTTCCCCTTTTTTAGTTTCTTGATGTAAAATATACTCCCACCATCTTTGTAAAATTCGAACCTAAAAGTAAGTGGTAAAATTTAAACGTATTTAAGCTTAGTTGTCAATGAGTATGAAAATTCTTGGATTTCAAGACGAACGACCAAGACATGGTCATATCGACTGTAAAACCCCCGGGATCAGGGTTAAACAAATTCAGACCTTAGCCTAACATAAGCTTAACCTAGAGCTCAAGGATATCCAGTGAGAAATCGGTAACACAACAGTAACCCTGTGACACAAAAAGTTATTACAGCAAGCTCATAACTGAGCAAAGAACCAAAATATTACAAGCAGAGGTCACTGACCACAAACATCAAACAATGGAAGGAAGATTATGCTATTAAGTATAGCAATCTTAACAAATGGCCTAAGAGGCCTGAAGCATAACGATGACGTCCTAGCCCATAGATTACAGGCTGCTGGCCAGGAACCCAAAGCTAGTCATCGGTGTCGATGTCGTACCAAACTCATCTTCAGGGGAACACTTATTCTGCTACAAAAAGTATCAACAAAGCAAGGGTAATTACATGGTGTACTCCACAAGACTTATGGCTAGTGGGGTTATTTTGCATAAAGCCATCTTTGTTTTATAAAACAAGAGAGAGAGGAAGCTCATCTAATTAGAATAATTTAAAATGGGATAAGAAAATGACATCTCCAAAGAATTGATCATCTTCTTGATATCCACAAAACTAATCCATATCTCACAACTAGAATCACCCCCTCGTACCCATGAGGAAGCATCCTTAACAAACCTTAGTTGCCAAGTTTTATGATTAGGTTAAGGTTCTCTATGATCTTCACGTCCATTCCCAAGTCGTCCATAACCGTGGACATGGCTTTTCAAAAAGATGAATACTCTGTAGGGGTGTACAACTTCACCCACACATACCAACTAACTCTTAATGCCACATGATTATCCCTCTTCCTTTGGAAGCCCGATAGAGGGTGATTGGACACGACCTTTACCTTGCTTTAACCGAGACCATGAGTCACGCCCTAAGGACGGTTCCGCCGTAACAGGTCAAATCCTGAAGTCAGTCCTTAGAGATGTGGGCGAGGTTGGTTTACCAGAGGAACCACCTCAAGCAACCCCGGCCACACTTACCTACCTATTATGATGCACCTCTTTCACCGCCTTCGAGAACAAACAAGTATGCATATGTCGAATGCAACGCTTGAACTAGGTGACTCATGGAATCTACTAGGCAAGTTAGTTACTTGTGGGGTTTTCTAGGCCCCGTGTGGATGTACGCTCGTCTTGGTTTAAGAGGCTAGAACTTGGGTCCTACTGGTGGCGAGCATGAGACTAAAAAAACCACATCCCACTGTGGCCTCCCATACAAGCCTAAGCATGTTTACTATTTACCACTGATCTTACCTCATCATTATACCTCGTTCTCCTGTGATACTAAATTCTCTCCATTTGGTACATCATCTGGATGAACCAGCACTGACAGTTAAGCATGGTTAAGCAAGACACAGATATATGCTCTAGCAGTGCACACATGCCAAACCTTGTTATGCTAGGAGCAGTGGATCAGGTAATATAACCTCAAAGGGAGTAATGCAATACATAGGATACTCTATCTATCAAAAAAGACCACAGTAGAATCGTATGCATCATGGCAAGAATGAAATACTTTTAAAATCATAGGATTGTATAATGGTGGGGCTATCCTTGCCTTTGCCTGTTGATAACCAATAAGAAGACCTTCGAAAGCCTTGTGCTTGACTTGATTATAGTTGATCAATTATTGTTCGTCAGTCTTCGATGGTGTTAATCTTGGTCTTCGATCTTGATCATGATATCACATTCTACCAGGAAGAAGCAAATACCGGAAAGAAATGGAAACAACAATCAACACATGGAATCGATGTAATGCTCAAGCAAGGATTATGATATGACAAGTTAAATTGCATTGAAATGAAACCCTAAAACAATGCTCGATCATTTAAACAGGGTTCCGAGGGGTCCAAACCCTAATACAGGAAAGACCACGGAATCACTTGCGAGGTTCAATTGATTCTTCTAATTAACCTTGCAATTAAATTTGTTGAACAATGCGTGATAATGAGTCTATTGTATGATATCCCATTTTTTGAGCATTTTGATTTATTATACATATTTTTATGAATTATAAATAATAAGTTATTGATTTTATAAGATTAAACCTTTTTCTGGAATTATTAAACCATTTTTAAAAAGGTTTACTGCGTCAGCATGACATAGGGCGGACGTCAGCGGGGCATTAAATCCTTTTTACACTAGATTTGTCTCCATCCACAGTGGCTGACCTTTGGGCCAGGGACACGTGGGCTCGTCGCGGTGGCAAACCTTGCCCGACGCCCACGTTAAGGCCACGGGGGCACTGATATGTTGCTAATGTATCCATAATTTTTGATGTTCCATGCTTGGTTTTATCTGCTTTCTTATGTTTTGTCCACACTTTGGTGTACTTTTCATATGATTTCTTGGACTAACCTATTAACAAGAGCCAGAGTGTCAGCTGCCTGTTTTCTGCTGTTTTTGGTTCCAGGAAAGTCAGAAAATGAATGCGTCCACCCTGTCGGAGGGGAGAATTCACCCTGGAGGCCTTCTTCATCATCATGCAAGCCTCCAGTGTGATGCGTAAGTAATTCATCTCTGGACTACGGGTCCATGTAGTAGCTATATGGCTGGTTCTTCTCCTATGTGCTATCATGTTTAGATCTTGTGAGCTCCGTTCATGATCAAGATCATCTATTTGTAATTCCTACATGTTGTGTTTGTGGGGATCCGATGGATATTGAGATGCTATTTTAGATTGATTATCGATTCTATCATGTCTTTGTTATTTGTGATCTTGCATGCTTTCCGTTGTTAGTAGCTATCTTAGCCAAGTAGATGCTAGCAACTCCAAGAGTTAGTATTTATGCTCGGTAGTGGGTTCATGCCTCTAGTAATCTCTAAGGTACTAGATGTGATGTTGCTACTAGGGAGAAACCAACAATCCTTTGTTCATAGAACAATCGTATTGTTTACTTTACACGCAATGCGTAATGCAATTATCCGTTGCTTGCAACTTAATACTGGAGGGGGTTCGGATGATAACCTGAAGGTGGATTATTAGTCATAGATGTAGTTGGATGGCGGTCTATGTATAATTGTGTAATGCCCAATCGAATCTCAAAGGAGTCAAGATGAGTAGTATATGATTGTATGCTTTCTCAATGTTTGTCAATTGCTCTGCTATAATTTGTTCACCCAACATGTCATCTATCTTAAGGAGAGCCACCACTAGTGAACTATGGACCCCGGTCCTTTATTCTACCATCAAACCACAATCAACTCTTTACTGTTTTGTGTTTACTTTCTGCAAACTATTACTTTGTTCCACTCGATATGTTTAATCCTTTGTTTTCAGCAAAACCGGTGAGATTGATAACCTCATCGCAAGTTGGGTGCAAAGTTCCGTGGTTTTGTTGTGCAGGTCTCCATGTTGTTGCTGACACCAGTAGTGCGCCATGCCAAAGTCCAGCTAGCAACACCTTTGGGGTGTTTCCTTGCTCCTACTGGATTGATAACCTTGGTTTCATAACTGAGGGAAACTTACTGCTGTGCTCATCATACCTTCCTCTTGGGGTTCCCCAACGAGCTCGTTAGTATATGAGTCAGCAAGTGATTTTCTAGCGCCATTGCCAGGGAGTCAGGGACATCTTCACAAGGGGAGTCCCTCATAACCAATCTCTTTACTTTTGTTGTTTTTGTTTTGCTTAGTTTACTTTCTGCTTTGTTTGCTTATTTCTTTATCAAAAACACAAAAATTTTAGCCTTACTAGTTTGGTTCCCTTATTAAAAACACATAAAAATGACTACTCTTGAAAACACTAAGTTGTGTGACTTTACTAGCACCAACAACAATGATTTTATGAGCACACCCATTGCTCCACCTATTCCTGAAGCTACTTTCTTTGAAATAAAACCTGCTTTACTCAATCTTGTTATGAGAGAATAATTTTATGGTATTGGTAATGAAGATGTTGCAGCCCATCTAAATAACTTTGTTGAAAATTGTGAGATGCAAGAGTATAGGGATATAGATGGAGATATTAAGCTTAAATTGTTTCCTTTCTCTTTGAGAGGAAAAGCTAAAGACTGGTTGAATTCCTTAACTAGGAATAGTATTGATTCTTGGACTAAATGCAAAGATGCTTTCATTGGAAAATACTATCCTCCTGGTACGATTGTATCTATGAGAAGTGAAATAATGAAGTTTAAACAATTTGATAATGAACATGTTGCTCAAGCTTGCGAAAGAATGAAATATTTGGTAAAGAATTGTCCCACTCATGGACTGACGGCTTGGATGATTATCCAAACCTTTTATGGAGGATTGAACTATTCTTCAAGAAATCTATTGGATTCTGCTGCTGGAGGTACCTTTATGACCATTACTTTCAGTGCTGCAACAAAGCTTCTGGATAATATGATGGTTAACTATTCTGAATGGCATACTAAGAGAGTGATGACCCACAAGTATAGGGGGTGTATCGCAGTATTTTCGATAAGTAAGAGTGTCGAACCCAACGAGGAGCAGAAGGTGCAGGCTAGTGGTATGGATCAGGAATTCTCTGCAAATACTTAGCAAACGGATTTTAGGGGTTTTCGATAAAGCAAGTAAACAAATTACGAGTAAATAAAAGACAGTAGGAATAAATGCAGCAAGTGGCCCAATCCTTTATGCAGCAAAGGACAAGACGGTTGTATTACTTAAGATGACCAAACGTTCTCGAGGACACATGGGAAGACTGTCAAGTGCTTTCGCTTCATATAGTCGATTAATCTTCTTTAGCTTGCTAAGTGTTGTGTGGGTGAACCTGTGCTAATGTACCGCCCCATCCAAGACTAATACATACTTGTGATTATACCCCTTGCAAACATTCGTAAGTACAAGAAAGTAATTAAGGTAGAAACCTAACCACAGCTTTAAACTCTAAGACCCTTACGTCCCTTGTGCAATGGTTTCCTAATGGGGGTTCAGGTTTCTGTCACTCCGGCAACCCCTACGATTAGTAGCCAAATACAAAATGCATTCCCCTAGGCCCATATAGGTGAAGTGTCATGTAGTCGACGTTCACATGACACCACTAGAAGAAGTACACCACAACTTAAATAACAATCTATTGAATCTTTCTCAACGCAACTCCACTACTAACAACAAGACTTCTCCCATGTCCTCAAGAACAAAACGAACTACTCACAAGACATCATATGGATCATGATCAGAGATGGAATAATGATGTATAACAATATGAACATAAAAAATAATTCAATGGTTCACTCAATAGCATCAACTACAAAGAGTAATCAACACCGGGAAAGTTTCCCCTATGAACTAATGCAAGATTCAACGCAATTGTTACAGCAATATGGAGATGGTGATGAGGGTGCTGATGGTGATGATGGTGGTGATGGTGGTGATGATGGTGATGATGATGATCCCGATGAAGTCCAGCTTGATGGTGGTGTTGATGGCGATGATCTCCCCTCTCCAGGAAGGAATTCCCCCGGCAGAAATCTGTCTGCCAGAGAGATGTTTCTCTCTCGGTGTTTTCTGCCCCGTAGAGGCGGCGGAATATTTCTGTGGTCCCTCCCCGAGTCTTAGGGTTTCGTGGGGATGATATACGCTAGAGGGGAGAGGCTGGAGTGGGCCACGGCGGCCACACCACTCCCAGGTGCGGCCTAGGCCTGCCCGCGCCATGGGGTGGTGGGGGCCCCCTATGGCCCACCTCCACTCCATCTTCTAGCATCCTGAGTCTTCTGGAAAAATAGGATTTTCCGTATATTTTCCCGGATTTTCTGATCTTCGCGAATTTTGCCTCCAAACAACACCTTTTCCATCAGAATCCTGACTGCAGCGGTCCATGCTCCAAAAGTCATTAACCATGCAAAAATAGATGAAATAACATAAGTATCACCTCTCAATACAAAATATATCAATGAATAATAGTGAATTAAGACATAGAATAGTGATGCAAAATGGACGTATCAACTCCCCCCAAGCTTAGACTTCGCTTGTCCTGAAGCAAAACTGAGCTCAATAAACATGACCTCAGGTTTATAGAGTGAAGAGTTGATAAAAGAATACGGACAAGAAGCATCACATTCATCAAATACATAGATCATAATAGAAGACAACTCATTATTATATAACTTAACTTGCAATGAGTAAAGGAAACACGATAAAGATACATAGAGTAAATCATAATTGGTAATGGCAAACTTAGCTCTTTGTCGAAGAATAGTTGATAATTTGCTGGAGTTCACAAATAGCTGGTTTTTCAATGATAGCTTTCAAAGTAGTAAACATCAAGATAAGAGCAATGTGCAAAAAAAGGAACATAAGAGACATGAATGAATAAATCACCATAAGAATGAATGAAACACATCAACTCAAAATACTTGTTGAGATAGAAGGGAGTAGGTTTACTGACTCAACTACAAAGCAAAAGAAAGGCCCTTCAAAGAGGGAAGCAGGGATTGCAAGTCTCATAAAGAGCTCCCAAAAATTATGATACTTACTAGCTTTCAGCTCTCATTGCCCTATCATAGGCATCTTTAGGTGATTAAGGTTAACGTGACACAACTAAGAGGATATGCTTGACAAGTTATAAGTTGAAATCTCATGCCCCTTACTTATGAGTACCGATCCTCATGCTACTCAACTTCAGTCACGAGCAAGCTCTTGTCATTGTAAATATATGTGTATCATTGAGAACCGCCAACGGGGTACCCCTTGCACATGACACAGGAGTTATCCCATAATCAAAATGACAAGGCAAGCAGACAGTGAGCATCTTAGCGTTCTTTTTATTTGCTATTTGCATAGATTTTTACTGAGGATGCTTCATAGAATGTTCACTATAGTTATGCTGCAAGTTTCCACCATGATTAGGCATGGCTTAGGCTAGCGGCCCAGGCGTTTCTCTAAAACGCATATAAACGCCATGATCTTACAAGTTCCACTTTTATTTCACATCGCCGGGATCCATAAGCAAAAGAACGTGATATCAACTAGGTACAAGTACCAATGAAGTGTCGAAAGCGGTCCCCATGATACATGGTTCGGCTAACTTCAACTCATAAAGCGCAAGCATATACGCAACAAAGAAGGACCCAATGGTTCAAGTTTATTAAATGCAAGAAAGTAAAGTGTGCCATCAAGTTCGTGAGAGCTTTAATCACTAATTTTCACATAACAAGTTTAATTTGGGAGGTAGATAAAACAAGAATTTACTTGGAATAGCAATAATGCTACTAGGTAGGTATGGTGGACACAAATGGCAAAGGTTTTTGTTTAAAGGAGGTGGATGCACAAGAAGAATACCCTCTCAGTACAGGTTTTTGGCTAGCAAGGCTGGGTAGCAAGTACAAGAGTTGAAGGAAACAAACAAACATACAAGTGATAAAGACAAACATGCAATCTTACTTGGAAGCACAAAAGATCTTAACTAGAGAATACTAGACTTATGAGGAAATCAAGAAAGAAAGATGATGAAATTATTTTTCTTCTCTAGAGTACTTCTATCTTTTTATTTTCAACTCTCAAAAAGGTGTTGCTACTGACCGAGCCAGGTTTGCCAAAACCAACTAAATTAACTCAATGATCCCAAAGTGATACCAATACTAACAACAAGATTAATCATATAACCACGAATTGAAAACTAATATAAGCTATGCAAAAGAGTGGATGATAGAACTTCTCATTAATACTCCATAACGGAAAATCATGCCAAGGGATACATATCTAACGAGAGAGGGGACACTTCCATAATGCAAACCATATTACATAATAATTCCTCTATTCAAGATATGACTCTACTAATAAGGTAAAAAGATAGAAGATAGTGATGTGATACCACGGCACTCCCCCAAGCTTAGAACAAACCAAGGGGATGCCAAACCTAATGAAGAATCACTCCTTAGGTGGTGGTGGTAATAGTTTCTTAGTTGACGTGAGGTAATCTTCCAGCATCTTGTGAAGCCTATTATTATCCCATTGAAGCATGTTCACCTTCCTCTGCAAGTCTCGGTACTTATCGAAGAACTCCTTAGTGACTCGTAGGGCTTCCGTTGATGCAGGGCAAGTAACAAAAGGTACCGGCCCCTGCTTGGGGTCTTGGAGGTCTTCCTCCATAGGCTTCTTCCCTTTATCCTTGGCAGACACCATTGTGCTTCTAAACCTTCAAAGAGTATGTCCTGGCAGAAACAGATCGAAACAAAAACACCACGAAAACACGATATATGGACCTTGGGGGATCCGGGGCGTTATATATTACGAAGTTTCATATCAAAAGGAAGGTACTGGGAGAAAACGAGTCGGAGGCGGAGTCCTGGATGGACTCACCACCTGGTGGCGCGGCCAGGGGTGGGCCCGCGCCATGGGGTGGTGTGGGCCACCCTGGCTCCTTTTCCGTCCCTTTTTCGCTTCGTAGCTTTCCTTATTGACCGAAAACTATAAAAATATAGTTGGTTTGTATTTTCGCGGAACTTTTCTTACCAGAACTGTTACCTATTTGAAGACGGACTCTGCAGGTCTCTGAATTTGGTATCTAGTAGATTCTTCTAGAGTCACCACTTGAATAAAATTAATATCTTCATCTTCATACACTTATTACTTGAGTCATAAAACCTTTCTCTTCCTTATTACGCCATTATCTCCACTTCCTAGAAATTTCTTTCACACAAAACTTCACACAGTTCTCATTAGCAACATTAGTATAAGTGAAGTGATAAAACCTTTTGTGTCCAACTTCAACTGAAAACCATCAAAACATAAGCTACTGTAGCAACTCCTTTTGAAGACCCAAAAAGAATTCAAAAAGGAAATCGAATAAAGAAGCAAATGCAAGATTGGCAAAATCTGTCAAAACAGACCAGCAGGTAAAGATCAATTTTTTCGAAAATCTTCTGTTACTCAAATCAAAAAGTGCAAAACTAGTGAACGTTAAATAACAACCTGGGGCAGAAGCACAAACAATTACATCTCAATCCGACATACAGAGATCTCTCACGAATTTTTACGGTGAAGCACAAAATCCTGTTTCGGGACAGCAACTTCCCCAAATATTACTTCTCTTTCATTAGAGGTTGATCTTGACACAAAAACCAAACAAAACGGATAAGGAGAGGTTATTACCGAAGTAATAACTTCCAAGACTCAAAGAAACAAAAACAAACTAAAAGCAAAAACAAATTGGGTTATCTCCCATAAAGCTCTTTCTTTATAGCCATTAAGATGAGCATGATAATATTGAAGAAGCTCTCATAGGAATATGAATTGAAGTGAAAGCGAGCGTTAAGAAGCAAAAACACACACACATTTAAGTCTAACCCACTTCCTATGCAAGGGGATTTTGTAAACAAACAAGTTATTGAAACCAAAGGCAACTTGCATAAGAAGGCAAAAGAAACGCAATATAAAAACTTTCAGCATAAAACGAGGACACTTGATATTATTAAGATGCATAAGAACACTTTTCCCTCTTTCATAGTAGCTTTCAATATCATGCATAAACTTGAAAATATAGCTATCACAAGGACCATCATAGCAATGATCACTTATTCTAACAGAAAACGCAGGAATACTAGCTCTCATAACACTATTATGTGAAACAATATTAGAGGTATCCTTACAAAGGATAGTGTGTCCCTCTTCTTCATATTTAGCAACAAAGTCTTTCACATTTGCTAAAATAGGTTCAACAACCATTTGTTTATCAGGTTCAACAACTTTATTTGTACTTTCATTAACCATACTAGCCGTCATAGAATGTTCCTTTACCTTAACTAGGAAAGGTATTTTCTTAATATAAGGTTTAGGTAAAACATGATTAGCAGTATAAACTTCAGTATTTCTTGCACGAACACTATTAGCAATATCTTTATAAGGTTCATGATACTTATTCCACTTCTTTTAAGGCACTTCAATGTAGGAAGCAAAAGCCTTAAAATAAGAAGCAATAGCTTGAGAGTCTAGACCATAAGCATTTTTAATATTTTGAAAGTCATCAATTGCCATAAAAGATTCAATGCATTCATAATCATAATTTATACCTGACTTTCTACCTTTGTTATTCTCCCAAGCTTCAGCATTGTCTTGAATATGATCTAGAAGATCCCATTTAGCTTCGTCTTCCATGCGAGTGAATGATCCAGCGCAAGAAGCATCCAATAAATCCTTGTCATGTAGAGGGAGCCTTGCATAAAAGTTGTTGATAATAATATTGTTGGGGAGCTCATGAATGGGACATTTGAGCATTAGGAACTTGAATCTCCCCCAAGCTTGAGCTGTACTCTCTCCATCAAGAGGCCAAAAGTTGTATATTTGATTCTGATATTTATGAATCTCACTAGGAGGATAAAACTTTGAATAAAAGAGAGGCACTATTTCCTCCCATTCCAGAGCTTGACCATTCTTCAGCAGCTTATACCATTCCTCAGCTCTTCCTTTCAGTGATAATGAGAATAACTTCTTCTTAACTTGATCTGTAGTAATACCTGCACACTTGAAGAAGCCGCATAATTCGTGTATAAAGACTAAATGATCACCGGGATGGACAGTTCCATCCCCAACATAGTAGTTATCCATAACACGATCAATAATTCTTGTAGGTATTTTGAAAACATCTTTCTCAGCAGGTGGTGGCTTATCTACTACCTTAGCAGTGGTAGTAGCATTACCAAATAAGAAACTCAGCGAATTATCCATAACGAAAATAAAGCAACTAGCAGAAGTAAACAATACTCATAGTAGAAGTTTCCTTTACCAGTTCCACTCTCCAATAGCGCTTCACTCCCCCACAACGGCGCCAGAAAATAGTTTTGATGACCCACAAGTATAGGGGGTGTACCGCAGTATTTTTGATAAGTAAGAGTGTCGAACCCAAGGAGGAGCAGAAGTTGCTGGCTAGTGGTATGGATCAGGAATTCTCTGAAAATACTTAGCAAACGGATTTTTAGGGGTTTTCGATAAAGCAAGTAAACAAAATACGAGTAAATAAAAGACAGTAGGGATAAATGCAACAAGTGGCCCAATCCTTTATGCAGCAAAGGACAAGCCGGTTGTATTACTTAAGATGACCAAACATTCTCGAGGACACATGGGAAGACTGTCAAGTGCTTTCGCTTCATATAGTCGATTAATCTTCTTTAGCTTGCTAATTGTTGTGTGGGTGAACCTGTGCTAATGTACCGCCGCATCCAAGACTAATACATACTTGTGATTATACCCCTTGCAAACATCCGTAAGTACAAGAAAGTAATTAAGGTAGAAACCTAACCATAGCTTTAAACTGTAAGACCCTTACGTCCCTTGTGCAATGGTTTCCTAACGGGGGTTCGGGTTTCTGTCACTCCGACAACCCCTACGATTAGTAGCCAAATACACAATGCATTCCCCTAGGCCCATATAGGTGAAGTGTCATGTAGTCGACGTTCACATGACACCACTAGAAGAAGTACACCACAACTTAAATAACAATCTATTGAATCTTTCTCAACGCAACTCCACTACTAACAACAAGACTTCTCCCATGTCCTCAAGAACAAAACGAACTACTCACAAGACATCATATGGATCATGATCAGAGATGGAATAATGATGTATAACAATCTGAACATAAACAATAATTCAATGGTTCACTCAATAGCATCAACTACAAAGAGTAATCAACACCGAGAAATTTTCCCCTATGAACTAATGCAAGATTCAACGCAATTGTTACAGCAATATGGAGATGGTGATGGGGGTGCTGATGGTGATGATGGTGGTGATGATGGTGATGATGATCCTGATGAAGTCCAGCTTGATGGTGGTGTTGATGGCGACGATCTCCCCTCTGCGGGAAGGAATTCCCCCGGCAAAAATCTGTCTACTGGAGTGATCTTTCTCTCTCGGTGTTTTCTGCCCCGCAGAGGCAGCAGAATCTTTTTGTGGTCCCTCCCCGAGTCTTAGGGTTTCGTGGGGATGATATACGCCAGACGGGAGAGGCTGTAGTGGGCCAGGGCGGCCACACCACTCCCAGGCGCGGCCTAGGCCTGCCCGCGCAATGGGGTGGTGTGGGCCCCCTGTGGCCCACCTCCACTCCATCTTCTGGCATCCTGAGTCTTCTGAAAAAATAGGATTTTCTGTATATTTTCCCGGATTTTCTTATCTTCGCGAAGTTTGCCTCCAAACAGCACCTTTTCCATCAGAATCCTGACTGCAGCGGTCCATGCTCCAAAAGTCATCAACCATGCAAAAATAGATGAAATAACATAAGTATCACCTCTCAATACAAAATATATCAATGAATAATAGTGAATTAAGACATAAAATAGTGATGCAAAATGGACGCATCAGAGAGCTCCACAAGGTAAGAAGGTAAATTCTGTTGAAGAAACCTCCTCCTTGAGTGATAAAATTGATGTTATTATGTCGATGATTTTTAATGGGAAAGTCCATATTTGATCCAAATAATGTTCCTTTGGCCTCTTTGGTTGCTCAAGAAGAGCAAGTTGATGTGAACTTTATAAGAAATAACAATTTTAGCAATAATGCCTACAGGAATAATTTTGGTAACAACAATTATAAGCCATATCCTCCCAACAATGGTAACGCTTATGGAAATTCCTACAACAATAATAGGAGTGCACCCTCTGAACTTGAAGTTATGCTTAAAGATTTTATTAGTAAACAAACTGCTTTCAATAAAATTATTGAGGAAAAACTCTCTAATGCTGAAAGAAATATAGCATCATTGGCTGAAGCTCAATCTTCTTTGAATAAAATGGCTACTAAACCTGAAACTAACGATAATCCCTTTGCTGCCACTAATGCCATACAAGTTAGAATTGATGAAAATATTAGACTATTAGCTGAATTGCATGCTAAGTGGGAAAGACAAGATGAAATTGTTAGAAACATTAGTGTTTCTACTATCACTACCACCAGTGTTGAGGCTAGTAATAGTTCTACTACTTTAGATGATAATTATGATTTTGATCTTGATGGTTGCAACATCTCTAAAGTTATTAAGTTCCTACAAAAGCTTGTTAAAAGTCCTAATGCTAGTGCTATGAATATGGCCTTTACAAAACACATTACTAATGCTCTCATAAAGATTAAAGAAGAAAAGATGAAACATAAAGCTTCTATTCCTATAAAATAAGAAGATGGTTGGGAACCCATATGAAAGTGAATGATTTTGATTTTAAGGCTTTATGTGATCTTGATAGTAGTGTTTCCATTATGCCTAGTTTATGATATGCTTGATTTGCCACCACTTGAAGATTGTTATTTGAATGTCCCACTTGATGATAATGCTAAAAAGAAACTCATGGGGAGTATTAATGATATTATTATTATGGTTAACAATGCATATGTCCCCGTTGATTTCTATGTTTTGGATGCTGAATGCAATGCTTCTTGTCCTATTACTTTGGGAAGACCTTTTCTTAGAACTGTTGGTGCCATTATTGAGATGAAAGAAGGCACCATTAAATATCAACTCCCACTCAAGAAAGGTATAGAGCACTTCCCTAAGAAGCGAGAGAAGATTTCTTTTTTCCTCTCCTATGAAAAAAAATTCTCTTAATAATTCTTCATTTGAGAACACTTGATTCTTATTCTTGCTTCTTATGCCTAACTTAAAGGCGTTAAAGAAAAGTACTTATTAGGAGATAATCTAAAAGTTTTAGATGAGTCTTGGAAATTATTACTTCAGTAATAACCGCTCCTTATCCTTTTTATTTGCTTTTTGTGCCAAGATTAACCTCTAATGAGAGAGAAGTAATGATTGGGAAAGTTGCTGTCCCAAAATAGATTTCTGTGCTTCACCGTAAACATTCGTGTAAAATATCTGTACGTCCTTTTGAGGCGTGAATTTTTGTGCTTCTGACCCAGGTTGTTATCTATCTTTCGTTAGTTCAACACTTTTCTATTTGATCAACATAAGGTCTTCGAAAAAATTTGTCTTATCCTGCTGGTCTGTTTTGACAGATTTCTGCCTTTATTTGCATTTGCTTCTTGTTAGTTCCTTTTTTAGTTCTTTTGGGGAATTGAGCTTTTGGAGGGAAGTGCTATAGTATCTAGTGTTTTAATGGAAGTTTTATTGGTGTTGGAACTGAAACTAAAGACCTATTATCTTGAGTTGACTAATGTTGCTAATAAAGATTGTGTGCAGTTTTGTATGAAGGAAAATTTCAGGTGTATGGAAGGAATGAGTAATGAGATGAAGGATGGAATAAAGCTCAAGCTTGGAGATGCCATGCATGTCACCCCAAGAAATATCCAAGAAGTACAAGCATCAAAGCTTGGGGATGCCCAAGGCATCCCCTTCTTCATCAATAAAATTTCCAGGTTCCTTCCAAACACTTCATTTTTACTGTTTCATGCACAGTTCTGTTGTTCTTGGGGCGTCTTCTTTTTCGTTTTTTGTTTTGGTTTTTGTTTTCTTGGTTTTCTTAGTTTGCTGAATAAATTGGTTGGACCCACTCTTTCATACATTAATTTTCAAATAGTTTGGTTTGGATTGGAAAAGAGTAGGAAAAGTTCATGCTTAAGTGGTAAAGAGAGCTTGTTTTTGACTGTTGCCCATGCTTTGTCATGGCATGCTTGATATTGTTTTGGCTTTATGCTTAGTATTCTTTGCTGTAGCATGACTTGTTATAAAAAATTGAGATTTCTTAATGTGCCTTGGAAGAATCATGCATTGTTTTAGCATATTAAAGCATAGTATTATGGTATTCTCCTTTGATGCTTTATTTGGATTGACTTGACACATGCTCACACCATGTTATGACTATCCAAGTCACCATAGCCTTTATGATCCTTTAGTTTTCAACTTGTATTATCACTTTATGCTTTGATCAATGATGTTTTGTCGCTCTGCATCATTATGGCCATTATTGCTCTCTTAGTTGGTCGCTCCCAGTCCTTTGCTAGCCTCCGTAACCAAGTATGAGCTCCACTCGTGCATCAAACTCCTGAAACCAAGTTATTCCAGAGAGTCCACCATACCTACATATTAGCATATGCTATTCCAAGTATATTCATGTTTTTGTCTACCTTCCGAATTAAACTTGATATGAGAAAACTAGTGATTAAAGCTCTCACGAACTTGATGGCACACTTTACTTTCTTGCACTTAATAAACTTGAACCATTGCGTCCATCTTTGTTGTGTATATGCTTGCTCTTTATAAGTTGAAGTTAGCAGAACCATGTATCATGGGGAACGCTTTCAACATTACACTTGTACTATGTACGTCGTTGATATCATGTTCTTTTGCTTATGGATCCCGACGGTGTGAAATAAAAGGGGAACTTGTAAGATCATGGAGTTTGTATTTGTGTTAGAGAAATGCCTGGGCCGCTAGCCTAAGCCATGCCTAATCATGGTGGAAACTTGCAGCATAACCATAATGAGCACTCTATGAAGCATCCTCAATAAAAACCTATGCAAATAGCAAATAAAAAGATCATTCAGATGCTCATTGTCTGCTTGCCTTGTCATTTTGATTATGGGATAGACCTTGTATCATGTGCGAGGGGTACCCCGTTGGCAGTTCTCTATGATACATATGTACTTACAATAACAAGATCTTACTTGTGACTAAAGTTGAGTAGCATGAGGTTCGGTCTTCGTAAGTAAGGGGCATGAGATTTCGGCTTATAACTTGTCAAGCATATCCTCTTAGTTGTGTCACTTTAACCTTAATCACCTTCAAGATGCTCATGATAGGGGCAATGAGAGCTAATAGCTAATGAGTACCATAATTTTTGGAAGCTCTTTATGAGACTCGAATCCCTACTTCCTTCTGTGAAGGCCTTTCTTTTACTTTTATGTTGATTCTCCACCTTCTATCTTTATGCACCTACTTTGAGAGGATAGTGGCCATTCTTAGTTCTATGTGCATTGTCCCAAGACTTGTTGATTGATGCATAAGCTTTGATATTGCTTGTTTTAAATTATTTGTATCTAGTCACTCTTATGAACTTTGAAGGTGTCCTATGCATTTATGTTTGCTACTCTATGAGGGACAAGCTGAATGCCACTATGCTATGTTTTCTTTATATGAAACAAACAAACGTCTTGCAAAGCATTGTTATTCATGAATATTTTGTTTATGCCTTTTCATGTTGCAACATAGTTGCTTTGTCTTATTGTTAGAACTTTGTCATTCATGTTATGATTGAAGTACTATGATCCCAACTATCAATGTTTTACAAATAATTTGATCAAGTTTATGATGGTGCATGTCACCTCAAAAATTATTCTTTCTTTTTATCACTTACCTACTCGAGGACAAGCAAGAGTTAAGCTTGGGGATGTTGATACGTTCTAACGTATCCATAATTTTTGATGTTCCATGCTTGGTTTTATCTACTTTCTTATGTTTTTTCCACACTTTGGAGTAATTTTCATATGATTTCTTAGACTAACCTATTAACAAGAGCCACAGTGTCAGCTGCCTATTTTCTGCTGTTTTTGGTTCGAGGAAATCAGAAAATGAATATTCTCGGAATTGGACGGGACCAAAGCCAAAGTCAGTTTTTCACCGAGGGACACCAGGAGCCAGAATACGAGACGAAGAGGGGCTGGAGCCTGGCCACACCACCTGGCCGCGTGGCCAGGCCTGGCCCACGCCAGGGGGTGGTCTGGCCGCCCCAGGCACCCCCATGCCCCCTCCTTTCGGCTATATATTGTCTCTGATACGGAAACCCTAAGTACGCGATCAAAATTCCACGAAAGAATTTGTAGCCGCCGTCATCTCCATCCCTCAATCAGGAGGGATTTGAAGCTCTTCCCGGCACCTGCCGGAGGGGAGAATTCACCTTGGAGGCCTTCTTCATCATCATGGAAGCCTCTGGTGTGATGCGTGAGTAGTTCATCTCTAGACTACGGGTCCATGTAGTAGCTAGACGGCTGGTTCTTCTCCTTTGTGCTATCATGTTTAGATCTTGTGAGCTCCGTTCATGATGAAGATCATCTATTTGTAATTTCTACATGTTGTGTTTGTGGGGATCCGATGGATATTGAGATGCTATTTCAGATTGATTATCGATTCTATCATGTCTTTTTTTATTTGTGATCTTGCATGCTTTCCGTTGTTAGTAGCTATGTTGGCCAAGTAGATGCTAGCAACTCCAAGAGTTAGTATTTATGCTCGATAGTGGGTTCATGCCTCTAGTAATCTGGGGAAGTGACAGAAATCTCTAAGGTACTAGATGTGATGTTGCTTCTAGGGAGAAAACTACAATCCTTTGTTCTTAGAACAATCATATTGTTTACTTTACACGCAATGCGTAATGCAATTATCCGTTGCTTGCAACTTAATACTGGAGGGGGTTCGGATGATAACCTGAAGGTGGATTATTAGTCATAGATGTAGTTGGATGGCGGTCTATGTATAATGTTGTAATGCCCAATCGAATCTCAAAGGAGTCAAGATGACTAGTATATGCTTGTACGCTTTCTCGATGTTTGTTAATTGCCCCGCTGTAATTTGTTCACCCAACATGTCATCTTTTTAAGGAGAGCCACCACTAGTGAACTATGGACCCCGGTCCTTTCTTCTACCATCAATCTACAATCAAATGTTTACTATTTTTTTTTACTTTCTTCAAGCTATTAATTTCTTCCACTTGATACGTTTAATCCTTTGTTTTCAACAAAACCGGTGAGATTGACAACCTCATCGCAAGTTGGGGCCAAAGTTTTGTGGTTGTGTTGTGCAGGTCTCCACGTTGCTGCTGACACCGGTAGTGCGCCCTGCCAAACTACAGCTAGAAACACCTTTGGGGTGTTCCTTGCTCCTACTGGATTGATAACCTTGGTTTCATAACTGAGGGAAACTTACTGTTGTGCTCATCATACCTTCCTCTTGGGGTTCCCCAACGAGCTCATTAGTATACGACTCAGCAGGCACCACCTCAATGCCACCTCGGCGCCACATGGGCTCGCCGGAGGACGCGTTGACCGGCGGCGGTTGGCGGTACTAGGGGACACATGGGCTAGCACGGAGTGGTGCGTTTGACGTGGCGGTTTGCGTTGAACCGGAAACTAGCGGTGCCGCTTGAGGGACGTAACCAGAGGAATGGTTGCGACGGTGGTCTACGGCGGCGAGCGGCGGTGCTAGGGGACACGCAGGCTAGCGCGGAGGGTTGCGTTCGACGCGGCGGTTTGCGCTGAACCAGAAACAGGTGGCACCGCTTGAGGGAAGTTGTTGGAGGCTTGGCTGTGACGGTGGTCTGCAGCGGCGAGCGGAGGCACGTGACGCATGGACATAGCATGCGACGCCAAGAAGCGTGGAAGCAATGGGGAGATGCGGGGGATCACGATGAAGATGATGAAGGGGTCAGAGAAGGAAGACGAGGTCAGAGACGAGCTAATCAATGGCGACGAGCTTCATCGAGGTCAGAGAGGATGACATGATTCCAACGACTGGGGTCTTCGTAGATTTCTTCCTTCGACAGGGATTATCCTGGAGGTGAAGCAGAGCTCGTAGCATGGTCAGCGGTGCTCGGCGAGGCTCGGAGCGCCGACGACCTGGAGCTAGGGTTTCGGTCAGAGGGAGAACGAGAGAGGGCGAGCTGCTGAGGGAGGGAGAGGCACATGGGAAGAGGAGGGCATGACGCATCGGTCTTATCTCCTCTTGGATGGCGGCTGGCGAGGATCTTAGCATGCGGAGGCGATCGACGGTCGGCATGACGACAGACAACAGCTTCTCGTCGTTTGCGAAGAGGATGAGTGTAAAGGGGTAACCTAGGCTAGGCCGACAGTGGGGTGCTGGCTGCTGCACGCTGGGAGGAAGATAGAGGGGAGAAGGAATGGGCTGCGGCCTAGTTAGCTTAGGAACATTTTTAAGTCTCTAAAATCCTTTTTTCTTTTCTATTTTCTGTTTTCCATTTATAAATTCATTTGAAACTATTTTTGGAGATTTCAAAAATACCAGAGGTTTACAAATATTTTGGAAAACATTGAGGGGCCCTTTTGTACTGTTTGGGCTCCACAACTTTTGTAGTTTTCAAAATATTCAAAACCCTTTTGAAAGGATTTCAAAAAGAGGGGAAGGATTAGGGTTTAGAATTTTCATCAATTTTTCTTTACATGCATTTTTAAAAGATGATGCTCATGAATGCACAAACAAATCATAATTATTATTTAGTAAAACTAGGTTTCTTACAGCTCTATCCCTGTTAACAGAATCTCGTCCCGAGATTCCCAGGCAAGAAGATACAATGAACAGGGTTACACTAAACGTCGATGATCTTCTCGAAGAGGTTGATCCGTACCACCATTATGGAATGAATGAAGCGCTTCATTTTCTTTGAGGTAGCTGCACACAATAAAGAAGAGAGGGAAAATCACAAAACCACGAACCGAGTATCTCATGGTCAACTCATTGATAGATGTTTCACAAGCTTTCAGGAGCCAACGAGCATGCGACAGATCAAGGTAACGGAAGAAACAAGAGGATAATGTTTCAAATTGGTAGATAGCTGGTCTTCATAAGGATTGAGACCATAGAGTGTCAAAAGAGTTTAAGCTTCGGAACAGGAGAGCTTACAACACAAAGAACATGACCACAAACTTCAATATATGAAACTCTACTCGACGACTTAAGTAGAGCTTCCATGGATATAGAAATACAGATAACCGAACTATTGAAGTACTTTTGATACATAAGTATCACTCTTCGTTCAACGGAAGGTTAAGACAGAAAGTTGTCTTGATGGTGAAGACTCATAAGAGTCACATGGAACATGTAACAAGAGAAACTCTTGATTACTAAAGTCATAGTTGCTCTTCAAACATGGTCGAGAAACGAAGGAAACTCTTTATTCATCCATGATTATCAAAATCTTTGCTGAAGAGCATGATATCACTTCGCACCACAAGGATGATTAAATAAGAAGATTCCTGATGACACGGGGGAAAAGAAACTTCATTCTCAAACTTCAATTACTTGGCTCAACAAACGCTTGCCAACATAAAAGGGTTTGGAGGATCGACCGAGACACATTTAGCAACACTACTTTAAATGTTCTCCTTGATGTTCGAGTTACCAGACATCAAGTAAAGATCGGACTTCAGATACAAAGAAAACCATAAGCACAACTCCTATAATAAATCATGGAAGAAGCCTCATGAAGAGCGGTCGTTATTGCCGATTCACGAGAATATGGCAATAGGTCTTCCGACTAGTTGTGTCAACCAGTACATCAATCCTGTCAGATTTACAAAGAGACTTATGTCAAAACCTTGAAAAACATCAACTATCATATTTGCTTGAGATTCATATTTGGTTAGGTATAAAGATACTTCAGACTCAGCATGTTGGAATAGAAAGTTTGCAACATTTATGCAGAGGGAAAGTCACTAGATTCTCAAGACATGGACTTCAGTGTTAAGATCCAATAGACTGAGCTAGATTGCTAGACCCATGTATTAACAACTTGTTAGAGGACAACTGCACCTGCATGAAGTACTTGCAAAAAATACACATGTGTCCTTAAGGAAACAAAGGTAACACTATTCGGATCCAGGATGACATCTTACAACAATTGTACGTGAATCGGAGAAGGTTACTTCTGATATCCAGAACATACTTCGAGATAACACAAAGACGGTTCTCAAAAGTTTTCCAACGTTAATGCCAACTATTCCATATGAATCTATTTTTAGCATGGAGAAGATAAGGATATTGTCGATGGGCTCAACAACAAACTTATCGAGATACTCCAAGAAGATGGACTCATATATTATGAACAAGGAAAACCTATTGTTCAGACCATGTGCCATGAATATGTACTCAAGTGAAACATCACGGGTAGCAACATCATCAAGATAGTCCTTGGAACTGAGTTTGATTTGACGATAACCGAAATCAAATCAAAGGCGGGGGAAGATAACATATCCACGAAGGAAACACTATCTTTCTATAGCACGAGCAAAACTAGACATCCCTTTAAGATGAACTAGGTCAGATAGAACTTTCGTCTTACAACTCTCCAAGTTGTTGTTTAGGCTCAACCAACAAATTCAGGGGTATCCAGTATGGATCCTTGGAGAAAGGAGCAGTTCATAGAACTTACTTACTCAAGAACTTGACAATGTGGTCATGTGGAAACATGGTGATACTTCTAGAAGACAACTAGAATATCAAGGACCACCGATATGTCACTAAGTTCGAGAGGAAACTTGCTTTGTGAGGCAAGAAGACATAGTCTCTGAGATTCAACACAATCTTCACTCTTTGACCGAAGAGGGTGTACGAGAATAGCGGAATTGATAGCACAGTCATCCTTCGCTTCGTGATCGGGTTAACCAATCATGCTAAACATGACACAAATGTCCTTAGAGTTCAAAGCAATAATGATTGCTAAGAATCTTCGATGGCCACATTATCATGCACCCACATCATTTATGAGCATGAAAGCTCAGAGGAGGGGTGGGTAAAGATATGTAGAAGCATCACTTAATTAAGAAGGTCATGAAATTTTGCACAACCTCTTAGTATAAAAAGGGTGTGATACTCTAAGGTAGAACAGATAGAAAATAATCAATGCCTCTTGATCTGTGGATTACAAAACTTTAACATGGTCCTTGATATGACAAGGTAATGGAGTTTGTTTCCCCTGACGTCCCGAAATGGTTTGTCTTGATGGACGACAAGAGTATCTTGCATTGGAAGACTCCAACGCTCATGTACTACTTGGCTACCAACTAGTAGACAAAAGGTCGGAAAACAACAAGGGAAAAAGAGCATTCTTAGGATAGAATCCCGAGATGTGGATGCATAGTTTATCATTCTTCCGAAAACCAATGCATAGAAGGGAGGGTGTGGTAGAGTCACGAGTATAGATGCGAGACTCACGAGGAGTACTCTGTTCGTGATCTATTCGGTTCCATTAAAGAACATCTGCCATAGCTAGTGGTAGGGGAAGTCCTTATTTGTCACGATTCAGTAACGACAATAACAACAAGCTTGAAGGCTAGAATGGTAGTACTAACCATCCTGAAGTAATGTGTGAACATTTACGACAGGGGGCAAAGGAATGGACCTTAGGTTAAAGATCTGCTTCATGTACAAGATCCACAACACCAGAATCTAGCACAATCCGGGATCTTCGGTTCAAGTCCAAGGGTAAAAACCCAAAGGAAGAAGTAACTACTACTTGAGTGACATAGCTTACTCTTCAAGATAGTAATCACAAGATATCTTCCAAAAGAAGAAACGACTTCTAAAGTACACAAACAAATAAAAAGGAGGCGTATGAGGCGAAAGGAAACCTTGAAGCCTAGAAGAGAACACTATGGATCCTACAATATAATATTGTGGGCCCATAGGATAGAGAGATCATAATAGAAAGGAATCTCTCAGATGAAGGAGAGCAAAGGGAAACAATGAACACACAACACACACAGCTCTAGAGAACTCAACACTAGGTCAACTGGTTCAGAAACGACATGCCTAGAAGACACTTAAGCTTTGAAAGACTAGAAGAGATATCAAAACATTTCAAAATCAACACCATATAAGATGACCCAGAGTTAGAGCAATACCATATGAGGAGCAAAAGAAGCATACTAGAGTTTTCGCAAATACTTTTCAGCTATGAAATAGTTTTCACAAGCACTAGACTCAACATCGACTAATAGCAAGGTTTTCCTACAATCGGTATTGCTCTGATACCAAAGACTGTAACACCCCCTGGATCAGGGTTAAACAAATCCAGACCTTAGCCTGACATAAGCTTAACTTAGAACTCGAGGATATCCAGTGAGCAATCGGTAACACAACAGTAACCCTGCAACACAAAATGTTATATTACAGCAAGCTCATAACTGAGCAAAGAACCAAAATATTACAAGCAGAGGTCACTCACCACAAACATCAAACAAAGGAAGGCAAATTATGCTATTAAGTATATCAAACTTAACAAATGGCCTAAGAGGCCTAAAGCATAACGATGACGTCCCAGCCCATAGATTCCAGGTTGCTGGCCGGGAACCCCAAGCTACTCGTCAGTGTCGATGTCGTACCAAACTCGTCTTTAGGGGAACACTTATTGTGCTACAAAAAGAATCAACAAAGCATGGGTGAGTATAGGGTGTACTCTGCAAGACTTATGGCTGGTGGGGTTATTTTGCATAAAGCCTTCTTTGTTTTATAAAACAAGAGAGAGCAAGCTTGTCTAATTATAATAATTTAATAGGAGATAAGAAAACGACATCTCCAAAGAATTGATCATCATCTTGATATCCAGCAAAGTAATCCTCATATCACAACTAGAATAACCCCTTGTAACCATGAGGAAGCATCCTTAACAAACCTTAGTTGCCAAGTTTTCTGATTAGGTTAAAGTTCTCTATGATCTTCACGTCCGTTCCCAAGTCATCCATAATCATAGACATGGCTTTTTGAAAAGATTAATACCCTGCAGGGGTGTACAACTTCACCCACACGTACCAACCGAATCTTAATGCCACATGATTAGTCCTCTTCCTTGGAAGGCCGACAGAGTGTGGTTAGACACGACCTTTACCTTTCTTTCACCGAGACCATGATGCACGCCCTAAGGAGGGTTCCGCCGTAACGGGTTAAATCTCGAAGCCGGTCCCTAGAAATGTGGACAAGGTTGGTTTACCAGAGGAACCGCCTCAAGCAACCCCGGTCACTCTTACCTACCTGTTATGATGCACCTCCTTCACCGCCTTCGAGAACAACTAAGTATGCATTGTCGAATGGAAGTCCCAAACTAGGTGACTCATGGAATCTACTAGGCAAGTTAGTTACTCGTGGGGTTTTCCAAGCCCCGTGTGGTTGTACGCTTTTGTTGGTTCAAGAGGCTAGAACTCAGGTCCTAGTTGTGGTGAGCATGAAACTAAAAAAACCACATCCCACAGTGGCCTCCCATACAAGCCTTAGCATGTTTAACCTTTTCCACTAATTTCACCTCATCAGTATACCCTGTTCTCCTGTCATACTAGATTCTGTGCATTTGGTACATCATTTGGATGAACCAACACTGGTAGCTAAGCATGTCTAAGAAAGACACAGATATAAGCTCTAGCAGTGCACACATGCCAAACCTAGTTATTCTAGGAGTAGTGGATCATGTAATATAAGCTCAAAGTGAGTAATGCAATAGATAGTACACTCTATCTATCAAAAAAACGCCACAATAGAATCATATGCATCATGGAAAGAATGAAATACTTTTAAAATCATAGGATTGTATAATGGTGGGGCTATGCTTCCCTTTGCCTATTGATAACCAATAAGCAGAGCTTCGAAAGCCTTGTGCTTGAATTTATTATCGTTGATCAATTATTGTTCGTCAGTCTTTGATGGTGTTAATCTCGGTCTTCGATCTTGATTACGATATCGCATTCTACCGGAAGAAGTAAACACCGGAAAGAAAGGGAAACAACAATCAACACATGGCATGGATGCAATGCTCAATGAAGGATTATGATATGACAAGTTAAATTGCGTTGAATTGAAACCCTAAAACAATGCTGGATCATTTAAACTGGGTTCTGAGGGGTCCAAACCCTAATACTAGAAAGACCACGGAATCACTTGCGGGGTTCAATTGGTTCTTCTAATTAAACTTGCAATTAAAGTTGTTGAACAACGCATGATAATGATTCTATTGTGTAGATCTCATTTTTCTGATCATTTTGATATATTATACATATTTTTATGAATTATAAATAATAAGTTATTGATTTTATAAGATTAAATCTTTTTCTATAATTATTAAACCATTTTTAAAAAGGTTTACTGCGTCAGCATGAAATAGGGATGACGTTAGCGGGACATTAAATCCTTTTTACACTAGATTTGTCTCTATCCACATTGGCTGACCTGTGGGCTAGAGACACGTGGACTTGCCACGGTGGCAAACCTTGCCCGACGCCCACGTCAGGGTCCCGGGGGCACCACCTCAATGCCACCTCGGCGCTACATGGGCTCGTCGGAGGACGCGTTGACTGGTGGCGGTTGGCGGTACTAGGGGACACACGAGTTAGCACGGAAGGGTGTGTTTGACGCGGCGGTTTGTGCTGAAGCAGAAACTAGGGGTGCCGCTTGAGGGAAGTAACCAGAGGAATGGCTGTCATGGTGGTCTGCGGCGGCGCGAGAGGCAGGGACATCATAGGTGATGCCAAAGCGCGGAAGGGACGGCAACACGTGGGGTCTTACCATGAAGCTGATGAAGGGGTCAGAGAAGGTAGGCAAGGTCGGAGACGAGCTAATCGATGGCGGTGAGCTTCATCGGGGTTGGAGAGGATGACGCGATTCCATCTACTGGGGGATTTCTGGCTTTATTCCTTTGGCAGGGATGATCCTGGAGGCAAAGCGGAGATCATAGCATGGTCAGCGAGGCTCGAAACGCCTGTGACCTGGAGCTAGGGTTTTGGCCAGATGGGGAACAAGAGAGGGCGAGCTGGCGAGGGAGGGAAAGGCACAGGGGAAGAGAAGGAGGGCACGACACAACGGTCTTATCTCCTCTTGGATGCCGGCTGGCGAGGATCTTCGAAGGGGTAATCTGGGTTGGGCCGACGGTGGGCTGCTGGCTGCTACATGCTGGGAGGCCGATAGAGGGGAGAAGGAATGGGTTGTGGCTTGGTTAGCTTAGGAACGTTTTTATTTCTCTGAAATCCTTTTTTTCTTTTGTGTTTTTTGTTTTCCATTTGTAAATTCATTTGAAACTATTTTTGGAGATTTCAAAATTACCAGAGGTTTACAAATATTTTGGAAAACATTCAGGGGCCCTTTTATACTGTTTGGGCTCCACAACTTTTATAGTTTTCAAAATATTCAAAACCCTTTTGAATGGAATTCAAAAAGAAGGGAAGGATTATGGTTTAGGCTTTTCATCAATTTTTCTTTACATGCATTTTTGAAAGATGATTCTCATGAATGCACAAACAAATCCTAATTACTATTTAGTAAAACTAGGGTTGTTAAAGCTACATCATACTTTATGCTGATGATGATCCCATATCCAATAATCTGCATGCCACCAAATTTCCCCATATTTTGAAAAAAATAAAGAGAGGGTAGTATGAAGAGTATAGCTCGATCAGGTCATCTATCGAGAAGGAGACGAACCGACTGCTTTCCTTAATTAATTTTAGGGTGGTTCGTGCTAAATGTATGGATCTCGGTGTAATTTTACCTTTTTTGGTCATTGATGTAAAATGTACTACCACCATCGTCTGTATAAAATTTGAACCTAAAATTAAGTAGGAAATATTGCTCCTAAAATTTTCCAAAAATCTTTTGAAACTAACTAGGAATTCAGTACATCGATAACCACCGAAAGTTCTGGAAACTAACCAGGAATTCAATACCTGCCATGAAAAAATGGTAAACATGAATAGTCCGTACTTTGATTTTTTATGTCCACCATTGGATTTTAATGCGCACCTTCTTGGTACTTCGGGATAGATTCCTCGTTAGAAAGAAAAATAAAAAGTTCCTAGTGACCGGAATTATTTTGCGCACGAATATTTTGGATCTGAATACCCCTGACCCAATTTTCAGAAAAAAGGACTATTGTGCCAAACTTGAGTAGTCCGTACTTCTACTGAACCAGGGGCACTAGAAAATTAACCCCAAAGCTGCCAATGAAAAAAATGGAGGAAAAAAACGAAGAGCGAGAAGAAATTATTAGAGAATATAAACGGGAGGGAGCACGAGAGCAGCGAAGGAGTTGAAGGCGGTGCGATGTTAGAGTAAAGCTAGTTTGATGGGTTTCTGACAGGAGGTATAGGTACCTACTACTAGTAGTACTTCTATGTTTTCTCTCTCCTTCGCTGTCTCTCACCATCCATCCTCTCTCCCCTCCTATGCAGCATCCTGCATGCACCGGCCGACTGATCTCTCCCTCGTCCCACTGTGTGGCGCCGTGCACGTGTGCCTTGGTACGGCCGCATTGTGTCTGTGTTTGTGGCCTGTTTTTCCTTTTTTCTTGACAAGAGTCTCTAGCGTATTGGTCAGCTGCCTTGGTGTGCATATATAGGAAGAGGACATCGCTGATTTCACAATGTCCTACTCCATGTGTTGGTGTTGAATAGTAGCCAGAGCGAATTCCACCATGTTTAGAACCATCATGTCACACCCCTCCCCAAAAATTCCATTGCACCATAGGCTATATTCTCAATATGTGTAGATAGTTATTATTAATAGACTTAATGTATGACTTTTTTCTCTATGAAGACTGTTGGTTAGTAAAAACATAATGTTTGTTAAACCCACATGTGATCTATCCATATAAATGACACAGTGACAGTAACCATGGAGTATGATCAAACGTCTTCCCTTCTCCTTTTTTGCGAAAAGGTTCCAGGCATTAAAAGAAACATTGAACGGTATAAAGCACCTCAACAAAAACAAATATTACATCGAAATCCTTGAGATGCCCTTCGTCTTCAACCTCAGTTGCCCGCGCCACGAGGAGCAATGGTACCTACCAGATTGACATGATTTTTTGCAAAGTTTTCGAGGATATCCATGCGACGGAGGATGGTGGCCGTGCGGGCATTGTTCACGCCCGACTTGCCCTGAAATACACACTGCTCAAGGAGGCCGATGAAGAGGTCCAGCTTATCATGCTGGGCAAGATGCTTCGGGATAACAACTACTTCCATGTAGACGTACGCCGGTGCGGCGGGCAAAGCCTCAGAAAGCTGCAGGGCCATCAGTACACGGAAAATATCGTCTCTAGAGAGACCAGCCAGGGAAGCGGTGAGTGCGGCAACAACCTGGGAGGGAACACCTGGACCAAAAATTGGGGCTAAAAGTCAGCTATAGGTAGGCTAGATGAATGAAGTCCATAGAAGAAAACGATATCGCTATTGGTACCTGTTGGGTATGCGTCACGGCGCATGGCTTGAAGGTGGGCAGTGAGGTCGTCCACCATGCCGGTGATGACACCGAAGCTGGTGAGGAAAGAGTACAACATATTCTTGAGACAAGCTGCAAAGATGACGTCATAATGGCTGCATGTCACGGCGCGTTCCAGCATGACACGGAGGCGCTCCAAAGAGTCGAACTTGGGGTGGGCGTCCCTTGCTTTCTCTATCAGATGGATGGTACTCGCCCACACAACCTCCATCTTTCCTTCTCTCTCTCTGGATATCGCTCTATAGCAGACTCCGCCGCTGCTCAATCTAGGTACTTTTGTACTCTTGCTTTTGGAAGTGTAGTACATATATACTACTAGTAGTCGTACTCGTACAAGCAATCAACGTTAGAAAGCTACTACCACCGGTATAGTTGACTTTCAAGTATTAAGTTCCTACCTAACCAAGCCTGCATGCTTATCTTGGTAATTGTGTGGCCTCTCGCATAGCCAAATCCCCACTTAACATGGAGTAATAGTACTGCCTATTCAAAAAAACATGTATTAGCTAGTACCAATATTGTACTCCCTATATTTGTGACTGTTTTGTTGGTACCAAGACGTGGCCTTAAAAATCAGTAAGAAAATCTTGGGAACGTTAGAGCTAGCCTCTTAACTGCAATGTAATTCTCTCCCCATTGGTTTATTTTTTTTACTTCGCCCTCTACAACATGCAGAGAGAAAAGGTAGATGCCAGAAATTTGGGGCTGTAATAACTAGGGTGCTAGAAATTACTCCTCCGATCTCATTGCATTTTACTACTCCCCATATTCTGTACCTCGTGTCAGGAACCCATTGCAGCTTTGCTATGACATCGCACCACCTGTGCACCTCGCTCCTACGGGTTATAACGAAGTTAAAAGAAAATGCCACTGCCCTAATTATCACACATAGTGGAGACCATGTGGTTTCTTTATAATTCCCATGTTTTTAGTACTAGGATTTTTCAAGCTTCCTAGCTAACTTTGCACACTTTAGTGATTTTTGTCGATTTAACGAAAAAAGAAAATATTTACGCATGATGAACTACCATGTCACGTGCACTACATGTCATGAAAATGGTAATAATGGAAAGTGCTCCCTCCATTCAGAAATATAAGACATTTTAGCTTTGTGAAATGAATCTATCTAGATGCCTTTTAGTGTATAGGTTCACTCCGAACCTCTACGAACCTATACACTAAAAGACGTCTAGATATATTCGATTCACAAAACTAAAAAGTCTTATATTTCTAAACAGAGGGAGTAATAAGCGTAAGAGGATGCCACATAAAAGTATTTGGTCTATTATAATTTATTTATTTTATTTCCATGTCTTCAAAACATTATCAAATTTGTATGCATGAAGTAGATTCTTAACACGAAGATAGTTGCATTTCTCCAAACTCACGCTGGTTCTTGGTATATTGACAGCGTTGGTACCTTCAAACGATATTTGAAAAATTCAGGAGCAAACTTATCACGCTTACTTGTAGTTCATATTTCACCTAATTTTGTTAAATCAACATAAATTCCTCTAAGTGGGCGAAATTAGCTACGAAGGTTGAAAAATGCTAAAACTAGGAAACTGTAAGAAAGTCATTGTCCATTTTGTCTAACTAGTAATTTGCACGTGCATTCCACACGTGATGAGAATCAGATAATAGAAGTATGACATATCATTATTTTATAGAATCAAAATAGGTAAAGCTCAAAGCAATTATAATTTTGAGTCACGTCCATAAAGTATCGGGTATATTTGGTTTCTGTACTTTGTATCATGTACTATAGAAATCAGCCTATTAGCTACCTACTCCCTCCGTTCAGAAATATAAGACTTTTTAGCTTTGTGAATTGAACGTATCTAGACGTGTTTTACTGTATAGGTTGGTAGAGGTTTGGGGTGAACATATACTCTAAAAACGTCTTGATACATTCATTTCACAAAGCTAAAATGTCTTATATTTGTGAAAGGAGGGAGTAATACTCAACATGTTGTAGAGAAATGACGAAGAATATTCTAAAATTATTGAGAAGTGCATTTTGATGTTTGTGCATAGCGCTCATTGTGCTAAAGACTATCACTAGAATCTTCTAGTAGATGCTAGAATGGATATAAAGATCCAACGGTTTGCAATGCTGGGATTTGCCAATCTTGATCCAATTGCCAAAGTTCAAGTTATTTGTTCACTATATAGTGTTTACATTATTATATAATAGGTAAATAACAAAAATTATAAATTTGATCGACATATATAAAGTATGGGTCTATATTTGGTTATTGTACTTTGTATCACGTAGAAGTAAACATTATTAGCTATTCCTAATACTTGAAAATTATGGTAACATGGTCTAGAGAAATGATGGAGAAGAATCTAGCATGATGGAGATGTGTGTTTTTACGTTTCTGCATATCATTCACTTTGCTAATGACTATCATTAGTATCTTCTAGATGCTAGAATGGAAAATAAGATCTAATGGCTGGTAATTTTCGGATTCGCGAGTCTCGGTCCAACGGTCAATATTCAAATATATTTGTACACTATATAGTGGTAAGAAATGTGGGGTGGTGGCATTTTTTTCAAGTAGGGTGTGCCTAGAAGGAGCAAGATACTTCAGTTCACAAGTTAACATGGTCAGTGGAAGTACATGTTATATCAAGGACCTCAAAAAGAAGAAACTTACATCCAAGTCCACATATTTCTTACCACTATATAGTGTACGAATAACTTTGAATATTGACCGTTGGATCAAGACTCGTGAATCCCAACATTTCCTCCCGTTGGATCTTCTTTTCCAGTCTAGCATCTAGAAGATTATATTGATAGCCTTCATCACAATGAATGCTATGCACAAAACTCAAAACACACTTTTCCATCATTCTAGAATCTTCAACCTCGTTTCTCTAAACCATGTTACCAAAAATTTCAAGTTTTAGATAGAAAATAATCGTTGACTTCTAGATGATATACAAGTACAAGAACCAAACATACACCCATACTTTATAGATGTTGATCAAATTTTTTTTTCTACTTTACCTCTTATAATTTCATATGGTGATGATATGTCAGACGTGTATTATTTGTGTCTCACGTGTAGGGTACGTGCAATTTACTAGTAATATAAAGGGCCCTGAAATTAAGCATGGAAAAGAAGTCGGGTCTGGCTCTCATTCTCCACCCACTAGCCGAGGCATACTCTTCGTATGGATTACTAGAACACTTGTACTTGCTTAACAAAGGAAATCAGCGTGGTGCTCACTTTAGCCAGATCTTTTTGATGAAGTGCACCAAATGTGATGGGACGTATCTTATCTTATCTTACCACTATATAGTGTAGGAAAAACTTTGAACATTGACCTTTAGATGAAGACAAGCAAATCCAAATATTGCTAGATGTTGGATTTTTTTTCCATTCTAGCATCCACAACATTCTATTGATAGTCTTTGATGGCTCAAAATATATTCAAGCTCGTTGGGGAACCCCAAGAGGAAGGTATGATGAGAACAGCAGCAAGGTTTCCCTTAGTTATGAAACCAAGGTTATCGAACCAGTAGGAGCAAGGGAACACCTCCAAGGTGTTGTTTCCAACTTAGAATCCTGCACAACACAACCATAGAACTTTGCCCCCAACTTACAGTGAGGTTGTTAATCTCACCGGTTTTGCTGAAAACAAAGGATAAACGTATTGTGTGGAAGATAGTAATAGCTTGCAGAAAGTAAACAGGAAACAGTAAATAGATGTAGATTGATGGTAAAAGAATTGACCGGGGTCCATAGTTCACTAGTGGTGATTCTCCTTAAGATAGATGACATGTTGGGTGAACAAATTACAGCGGGGCAATTGACAAACATCGAGAAAGCATACATGCATATACTAATCATGTTGACTCCTATGTGATTTGATTGGGCATTACAACATTATACATATACCGTAATCCAACTGTATCCATGACTAATAATCCACCTTCAGGTTATCATCCGAACCCCCTCAAGTATTAAGTTGCAAGCAACAAATAATTGCATTAAGCAAAGTGTGTAAAGTAAACAATAAGATTGTTCTATGAACAAAGGATTGTTGTTTTCTCCCTAGTAGCAATAACACATCTAGTACCTTAGAGATTTCTGTCACTTCCCCAGATTCCTAGAGGCATGAACCCACTATCGAGCATAAATACTCCCTCTTGGAGTTGCTAGCATCTAGTTGGCCAAGATAGCTACTAACAACGGAAAGCATGCAAGATCACAAATAACAAAGACATGATAGAATCAATAATCAATCTGAAATAGCATCTCAATATCCATCGGATCCCCGCAAACACAACATGTAGGATCACAAGATCTAGACATGGTAGCACAAAAGAGAAGAACTGACCATCTAGCTACTACATGGACCGGTAGTCCAGGGATGAACTACTCACGCATCACACCGGAGGCAAGCATGGTGATGAAGAAGGTTTCCAGGGTGATCTCTCCCCTCCTGCAGGGTGCTGGCAAGAGCTTCAGATCCTTCCCGATATAGGGATGGAGATGACGGCAGCTACAGACTCTTTCGTGGAATTTTAATCGGGTACTTAAGGTTTTCGTCCTGAGGGAAATATATAGACGAAGGGGCAAGGTCGGTGGAGTGCCAGGGCCCACAGCCCCTAGTGCCACGGCTAGGGCTGGCCGTGCCACCACCAGGTGTGGCCGTCTTGGCTCCCCTCTTCGACTCCCCTCCGAACTCCGTGTTCCTTCTAGTGAAATATTGACTTGGGCTTTTGTCCAGTCCAATTACAAGAATATTTCCTTACTAGCTTTTCTGAAACCAAAAATAGCAGAAAATAGGCAACTGGCTCTGTGGCATCTTGTTAATAGGTTAGTTCCATAAAATGTGTAAAAATACTCCACAGTGTGGACAAAACATAAGAAAGTAGATATAAAACAAGCATGGAACATCAAAAATTATAGATACGTTTGCAACGTATAAGTCTTTAGCACAATAAATGCTTCTAGTGTTTAATAAAGTGTGCCAAGCCAAACTATGGCAAAAAACTAAACACATACCAAATTGCCAAACTTATGTATGTTATCTTATCTTACCACTATATAGTGTACGAATATATTTGAACAATGACCATTAGATCAAGACAAGCAAATCGAAATATTGCTTGATGTTGGATATTTTTTTCATTCTAGCCCCTAGAACATTCTATTGATAGTCTTTAGTAGAATAAACGCTGATAGTGTTTAATAATGTGTGGCAAGCCAAACTATGGCAAGAAAACAAACACATACCAAATTGCCAAACTTTGGCTTGGAAAATTGTGGGTAGGAACCAAACACTTCCAAAGTACTAGAAGCAAATATACACCCATATACTTTATAGACGATGTCGATCAAATTTATAATTTATTGAGCTTTACCTATTATATAATCTTACAACTATATATTATACTAATGAATAATTTTGAATTTTGATTATTGGATCAAGACTGGCAAATCCGAACATTGCAAACTATTGGATCTTCAATCCATTCTAGCATCTAGAATAAGATTCTATTGATAGTCTTTAGCACAATGAATGCTATGCGCACAAGCCTCAAAACACTTGTCTACCATTCTAGAATTTTTCAGACATTTCTATAGACCATGTTACCAAAATTCAAAGTATTAGGTATAGCTAACAAACATTTACTTCTATGTTGACTTCACCATGATACAAAGTACAATAACCAAATATACACCCATACTTTATAGATGTCCATCAAATTTAAAACTTTTGGAGCTTAACCTATTATATAATCTTATCCTACCACTATATAGTGTATAAATAACTTTGAACTTTGATCGTTGGATCAAGACTGACAAATCCTAACACTTCTAAATAAAATTAAGTTGGATCTTCTATCCATTCTAGCATCTAGAAGACTCTATTGATGTTCTTTAGCGCATAGAATGTTATGCACAAAATTCAAAACACACTTCTCGGTAATTCTAGATCATCTTCGTTATTTCTCTAGAGCATGTCGAGTACTAGGTAACTAATAGTAGGTTGATTTCTACATGATACAAAGTACAAAGAACAAAATAAACACCTCATACTTTATGGACGTAGCTCTTAATTATAGTAGGTAAACCATAAAAACTTATAAATTTTACCAACATATATATAACTAGTAAATTGCACGTGCCTTGCACGTGAGACTCAGTTAATAGGCGTATGCCATCTATAAAGTATGGGTGTATATTTGGTTCTTGTACTTTGTACAGTATATCATGTAGAAGTTAGCGATTATTAGCTACAACTGTGGAGATAGGATGCACTTTGTAGCCGAGTGTCGTTATCAAAATAGAGAAGACAATAGTGGCAGGCTCATTCTTAAAGAAAAATCCAAGGCACCTAAGAAGAAGCCATTTATTAAAAAGAATGGCCCCTACAAGAAGCAACCCAAGATCGCCTTAGTGGCACAAGAAGAATACTCCTCTGCAAGTGAAGATGAAGAGGATGAAGATATTTCTCGCGAGGTGGCTGCTATAACCACCACATCGACTCCATCATCTCTGTTCGACTCGCCAAATGAGAACGTCATCAACAACAACGCCACTTGCCTCATGGCAAGAGGGTCCGAGGGCTATGCTTCCGGTGGTTCTAAATGGGTACTCGATAGTGGATGCACGAGTCATATGACTGGAAGCAAGGACATCATCACGGAGATGCAGCCAAATCATGATCATATAACCGTCTCCTATAGTGACAAGTCAAAATCTGAGGTATTGGGTCTCGGCAAGTTGTGGTGGCTCACGATATATCTCTCGTGGACGTCATGCTTGTTGAGACCCTCGGGTACAACTTACTTTCAATTCGCACCCTTGGTAAGATGGGCTTGTCAGTTTTTATTGATGCTGATTTGGTGGTACTCTTGTGGAGCAAGTCTCAAAAGTCGCTTTCGTGGGATATGTCGAAAATGACCTGTACGTGGTGGACTTTTCGAGGGAAACCACTACAGGCCCGATGTGTCTTTTCGGAAAGGCTGACGTGGGTTGGCTATGGCATCACCGACTAGCCCACGTCAATATGAGAACTTTGCAAAGTCTCCACAAGGGTGGCGACATCCTTGGACTAAAAGAAAATGTCTCCTTTGCCAAAGATCATGTTTGCAGGGCTTGTGTTGAAGGGAAAATGCATGACTCTCTTCATCGTGGGAAGACTATTATCTCGTCAAAAAGGATCTTAGAGCTCCTACATGTGGACCTCTTTGGACCTCCATATCATGCAAGCCTCGGTGGGAAGAAGTACTATCTTGTGATCACTGATGATTACTCAAGATACACTTGGGTTTATTTCTTCAAGTTGAAGAGTGAAACTCAACAAATGGTCGTCGACTTCGCCAACGAGGTTCAACATCAACACAACGTCCCTATTCTAGCTATAAGAAGTGATAATGGCTATGAGTTCAAGAACTACCACTTAAATGAGCTCCTTAGTGAAGAGGGGATTAGACATCAATATTCCGCTGCGTACACCCCTCAACAAAATGGTGTAGCCGAGAGGAAGAATCAGACTCTAATGGACATGGCAAGATCAATGCTAGGCGAATTCAAGTCTCCATATAACTTATGGGCTGAAGCAATCTCTACCGCTTGTCATTCGTCCAACCGGTTATACCTCCGTAAGATCTTGGACAAGACTCTGTATGAAATACTTACCGGTAAGAAGCCAAACATCTCATACTTTCGGGTATTCCGGTGTAAGTGTTTCTTTCTCATTAGGGGAGTTTGTTTATCTAAGTTTGAATCTAAGGCTCTAGAAGGTATTTTTGTTGGTTATGGTGCCAAATCCCACACTTATAGAGTCTACAATAAGCTCTCCGGAACTGTTGTAGAATCTTCTAGTGTGGTGTTCGAGAAAAATGATGATTTCCGTGCAGAGCAAGTTGGTGTTTGTGATGCAGATGTTGAAATACCCCAAGATGCCATAAAAAGAATGGGCGTGGGATTTTTCCGCCCCATTGAGGAACCCCTTGTGGCGGATCGGGAAGGATAATTCTCTAGTCATGTAGAGCCCTCGTCTACACATACTCAACATGTTCCAACCACGGGAGCAACTTCAACACCATCTCCATCAACTGTTGAAGGTCAAGATGTTCCAGAAATCTCCAGGCCGGATTATCCTGTTGACACCGGATTATCCGACCACCCCGCTCCTGACGACCAAATTGCTCCCGGTGCTGAAGAAATCGCTGCAAGCTCCAGGCTGGATTTTCCGGATGACCCCAGATTATCCGGCCCCTCGCCAGTTCAAGCAAGTCCCAGGCGGCCTGATGAGGCTGCTACAAGTTCTCCCAGGCCGGATTATCCGGCCTCTCCATCGGCCGGATTATCCAGCCCTGGCTCACCTGTTGTTCAGCAGTCTCCTATTATGGTTGCTGACTCGTCTCAAGGGAATGCTTCATCACCGCCTACTACTGTTATCCCAGATTCTAATCAAGGTCGAGCAAATGATTCCAATGAAGATTCAAGTGATGAAACTATTCCACCAAGAGACAACAAGCTTATTGAACTTTGTCGCAAGGCTCGTGCTGATCGGAACCTTGATTTAAGTTGTCACACCCTCGACAAGGTTGTAGGTGACCTTCGACGAAGGGTTTCTACAAGAAGGGAATTGGGAAGTTTTGGTGAGCATCAAGCTCATATCTGAATGGTGGAACCCAAGAAAGTTTTTGAAGCTCTTGAAAATCCGGAATGGGTTGTTGCTATGCATGAAGAATTGAATTTCGAGCGCAACAAGGTCTGGAAACTCGTGGAGAAACCTAAAGATTGCCGCAGTGTTATCGGCACTAAATGGATATTTAAAAACAAGCAAGATGAGAATGGCCTTGTTGTGAGGAACAAGGCAAGACTTGTGGCTTAAGGCTACTCTCAAGTTGAGGGCATTGACTTCGGCGAGACCTATGCTCCAGTGGCTCAACTTGATTCCATCTGTATCGTTCTTGCTTATGCTGCCCATAACAATTTTAAATCGCAACAAATGGACGTCAAGAGTGCTTTCCTTAATGGTCCTCTACATGAGTTGGTATATGTAAAGCAACCCCTAGGATTTGAGGATCCTAACTTCCCGAACCATGTCTACAAACTCGATAAGGCACTCTATGGCCTTAAACAAGCCCCACGTGTGTGGTATGAGCACCTTAAAGAGCTTTTGCTAGACCGTGGCTTCGAAGTTGGGAAAATCGATCCCACTCTTTTTACTAAGAAGGTTAAGGGCGAGCTCTTTGTATGCCAACTATATGTAGATGATATCATCTTTGGTTCTACTAATAAAGCTTTTAATGATGAATTTTCAAAGCTTATGACTGTCAGGTTTGAGATGTCTATGATGGGGGGAATTACGGTTCTTTCTTGGATTCGAGATCAAGCAACTTAGAGAAGGAACCTTCATCAATCAAGCAAAGTACATCCAAGACATGCTCAAGAAATTCAAGATGACGGATCTTAATCGTGTCGCCACTCCGATGCAAACAAAATGTCATCTTGAACTTAACCCACATGGTAAAGATATGGACCAAAAGGTAGACCGGTCCATGATCGGCTCTCTTCTTTACCTCTACGCATCTAGACTCGATATTGTGTTGAGTGTGGGGGTGTGGGCAGTGTATCAAGCAGCTCCTAAAGAAAGCCACTTAGTGGCGGTCAAGAGGATCTTTCGATATTTGGTTCATTCCCCTAACTTTAGTCTATGGTATCCCAAGGGATCCAATTTCTCTCTATGTGGTTATACTGATTCAGATTGGGCTGGTCATAAGGATGATCAGAAATCCACTTCTGGAGCTTGTCAATTCTTGCAAAGATCTCTAGTGTGTTGGTCATCTAAAAAGCAGAATTGTATATCTCTCTCCACCGCCGAAGCTGAATATGTTGTTGCTGCTAGCGCTTGCACTCAGTTATTGTGGATGGGGCAAGCTATAAAGGAATACGGTGTCAATTGTGACAAAGTGCCTCTTTTATGTGATAATGAAAGTGCAATCAAAATTGTGTACAATCTGATACATCACACAAGGACAAAGCATATTGAGATTCAGAATCATCTTATTCGAGACCATATTACTCGAGGCGATATTGATCTATCTTTTGTGTGCACGAAGAACCAACTTGCTGATATTTTTACGAAGCCACTTGATGAAGCAAGATTCTCCTACTTGAGGAATGAGTTAAATATCATTGATACCAGGAGTTTGTCTTGATTACCCATGCACTCACTCGTACATCTCAGTCTTATTTTGTCTAGATGTGGGCATGGATATAGGGGGAGTGTGGTCCTAATTAATTGGGCTAACCCTCCCCCCATAATGCCAAAAGTAAGATAAATCATCTCTCTTAATATCATTTTGTGATATGTGAGCTTATTGATGAGTATTGGTCGTGAACCCAAGATATATCTTTGCGGTGTCACACCATACACTCCAACAAAGTGGCTTCGGCCACCGCCCTCTCCCTTGAGGAGAATTGGATTTTATGGATCTTTTTGGTTGTTTTTTTTACTCATCTCATGTTCTTATGGAAATCACACTCAATTTTGGCTCTTATTTGATTTCGTTCTTGCAATTTTGAGTGTCTAGTACCATCTCAGTTTGTCTCTCTTAATCCTAAGCCTTTCCCTACTCTAAGACATCTATTCTTGCACACAAGTCCCTTGTACACCTTGTGGGGATGTTGTTTGGGGATGCGCGGGCCTAAATCTGTGTCCAACAGAAATTCAGATTTGTGTCCGGATAATACGGCCCAAGTGTAGGCCGGATAATCTGGCCCTGGTGGATTTCGTCTTAAAGGGCAGGGATTGGGGGAAGGGCTCACAACGAGCAACACTTCTCCCCCAACCCTCTCCTCCTCCTCAGCCGTCGCCTGCCGTCCCCCACCCTCCCCGGAGCCTCTCTAGCCACCGGATTTTTGGAGCCTCCCTGGATCTTCTTCTTCGTGCCTCCGGGTACCTTCTCCTTCGCGTTCTTCCTCCAATGAGTGAGGCTAACTCCCTCTCTCCCATCTTTGGCTAGATGTGTTATTTGTTGGGTGGAACGTTGTCTAGAAGGATGTTGTTTCGCATAGAAATCGTAGTCTTGCAGTTTCTAGGCCCGATCTACTTTTTTGCATTCAATCTAGGTGAAGTCGAAAATTTCAGCCAGGGCCGGATTATCCGCCCCTGGCCAGGCTGGATAATCCGGCCTGACAGATTCAACTCTGGTGCAGTTTCACCATATTGTGTGCATTGAGTAGATTTGTCCTATGAACTTTTTGACTACTTTTTCCATGCTCTCTCCTGGACTTGTGTGTATGCTTATCACCATGCTATCACTCTTGTTATCCTCACAAGTGGTTTGAGTGTTCCTAAGACCTACAAGCGCCTTCCTCGCGGCAAATACTTTCGGGATGACGGACAAGGTAACTTAGTGGACGAGGTTGAGTTGAGGAGAAGAAAGAACGAAGAGAAGCGCATGGCTGAACAAGCAAAGAGGACTAGAAAGGGGGTGTCCAAAAGGAAGTGCAAGGAGCCCTAGATCAACTACAAGGCTCTGGATCTAGTCACCTATTCCTCCATCCGTCACCGTGATTTGTTTGTAGAGTTGCCTCGTGATGATGAGCTAGGGGATGCTCGTTTTTGGTGTGCTGAATAGAAAGGTATTTTTGAAGATGTGTATGCCAGGCTAAACATTAGGCCTATGCACCCGCTGGTTCTTGCTGAGGCTTTGGAGAAGGCCCACCTTGTGGATGCCATGTATATGGCTGAGCGGATGGGGCTGCACCATTTCATGTCTCTCCAGTGCTCATATGACTCTCAGGTAGTGAAGCAGTTCTTTTCCACTTTGGTTATTTGTGGCGATGAGCGTCGCACTATGAAGTGAATGACTCATGACAGGCCTATGACTGCTGATTTCTGTGTGTTTGCTAGGGTTCTTGGATACATTTTCTGCAGCAGGGATAGGGCCAGTGGCCACCGCATCATCACTTAGCTGAAGCCCAACAAAGATGTAGCTCTCTCTCCTTGCACTATGGACAATGGCATTGTGGGCACTCTTGTTGGTCTTTCTCTTATCTATGCTAATTTGGTCGGTCTCTTCCGTGATTCCATCACTCCAAGTGGAGGCAAAAATGATAATATCTGTGGTCACCTTGTTCAGCTCCTTGCTTTCTCCCATGAGGTTGCCTCGTGCGAGGATGAGTCCGTGCAATACAAGATAGATGTGATGGACTTCATCTACCATGAATTGATTGATTCTATGTTCAACCGACTTTCCATTCCTTATGCCCCCTACATTGTGATGCTCATTAGACACCTGCTTCCTTCTAAAGATTTCAACATTGATGTTGTGCATAAGGCCAAGAAGATCTACACCAAGGTTCGAAAGACCTCTTCTGCTCCTAAGGGTCTCATGAGGGATGCTCGCAGGGTCTCATGGGCGCGGACACACGCAAGGGACAATATGAGGCGTACAAGAAGTGCCATGAGTTGGCTCACTCTCAACAGCTCATCCTTCACCATGTGTCCGGTGCTTCTGGTGATCCCCCCGGCTCCTACCCCTCCCACACCATTTGCTCGGTGGAGAGCTGGAGCGTCACTTATTCCCCTCTGCGGCCACTTCTGATGATGAGGATGATGACACCGAGGAGCTGGAAGATGAGGACGAGGACGAGGACGAGGACGAGAATGAGGACTACGAGTGATCCCTTGGAGCGCTAGCATCGCTCTTCTTTCTTTTTGACGTCTCGATGCCAAAGGGGGAGAAGTAGTTCTATTAGGTCTTCAAGGATTTGCATGGGTCAGGCATAAGCACTTGCATTTTTTTCCTATTCATTGTTTTCTCGCTTATGCCCATTTAGCGTTGAACTTTAAATTTGTGATTTGTGGTTTGTTTGAGACTCTATGATGGTGGTTGTCTAGATTTATCTCATGGATAATGCTTATGGATTCATCTATTCATATCCTATTATGCTGGGAATCTTTATCAAGGAAGGTGCTTATATTGGTTATCACATTGATAATTGTGGCTATTTCAAGAATACATCTCCTATCTTGGTGGTATGATTATGTTGTTCATATGTCAATGAAATAGATTCACCTATTTGTGTGCATATGTATTCAAATGCAAAATTCTAATATGCACACATTGAGGGGGAGTCTCTTCCATGTTTATTGCAGGTAGTCTTGTGATCCTTTCCTGGAAATCCTAGTATTGTCATCTAACACCAAAAATGGGGATATTGAAAGAACATTTCATGTTTTCCTGTGTTTTGTTTGTTAGATAACAATACTGTGGAGATTTCTCATGTGCGCTAAGTGTGCAGGAGGTTTGGGGGGCGGATTATCCGCCCCACCAAGGGCCGGATAATCCGGCCTACCTCATTGTTCAAAGGCTGCCAAGGCGCGTCACCCAGAGAGGAGGCGGATTATCGCCTGGAAAACCCGAACTAGGGCAGTTTTTCTTCCCTAGGCCGGATAATCCGGCTATCGCATGGTCCAGATAATCTGGCCCCCAGAATTTGAGCAAAGCATGCCAAGGAGCGTCGCTCGTAGTCCGGTCGGATTTTCTCCCAGAACTGGGCGGTTTTTCCTCCCTAGGCCGGATAATCCGGCCTTCACATGCGACCGGATAATACGGCCCCCAGAAGATGATCAAGGGCAAGCTCGGCGCGACACTCAGAGAGGGAGCGGACTATCTGCCGGATATTCCGAGTTTAGGGCGGAGTTTTCCCCAGGCCAGATAATCAGGCCCTCACTTGGGCCGGATAATCCGTCCCCCAATGTATCCAACGGCTTGGTTTTGGAAGGGGGTATAAATATCCCTCCTTCCCCTATGTTCAGAACTCTTGATTCACTCGAAATTGTTCAGACACTGTGCAAGAGCTCCCATTCTAGATCTCCCATTTCAACCACCCGAATTCTTCGAGCTTTGGGGGAATTGAAGTGAGAGAATCGTCATCATCATCACGAATCAAGCGCATCAACTCCTCTCCATTCATTTGGAGAAATCCCTAATCTAGTATTCTTGTCAATATCTAGATCTTGTTCTTTGTTATTGACAACTTGTTCTTGTGGGAGCTTGTTGTCATTACGGGAGCCTCCAAGTTGATTGTGGAGTTGTGCCCCGCTAGTTGTGTAAAGGCACCAGTACCCGCCTCGAATGGTCCCTATAGTGGAAAGGTGGATCAGGCCTTTGGTGGCGGGATCCATCGGAGAACAGGGTGAGGCCTATTGTGGCGTGGTGGTCTTAGTACCGCCCACCCCTCCAACGCAGACATACTTCTCGTAACAAGGAAGGAACTGCGGTCAAACAAATCCTGTGTCTCCGCGTGCTTCACTACGGTTTACCCGTTCCTCTTCCACTTGCCCTTTACTCCCTAGTAGATAGGTTTGCATATAGGGAAATTCCACCTAATAGTATATCTAGAGAATTTACCCTTTGTGCTAAGCCTAAAATTGAAAAAGCATTAAAATTTGAAGTAGCACCTATTCACCCCCTCTAGGTGCACATACTATCCATTTCACTATGTAATTTTTATGCCCACCCTTGGATTTTAATGCACACCTTCTTGGTACTTTGGGGCAGATTCTTTGTTAGAAAGAAAAAGAAAAAGTTTCCAGTGACCGGAATTATTTGTGCACGAATATTTTGGATCTGAATGCCCTAGACCCAATTTTCAGAAAAAAAGAACTATTGTGCAAAACTTGAGTAGTCCGTACTTCTACTGAACCAGGGGCAACAAAAAATTAACCCCAAAACTACCAAAGGAAAAACGGAGGAAAAAACGAAGAGCGAGAAGAGATTATTAGAGAATATAAACGGGAGGCAGCGCGAGAGCAGTGAAGGAGTTGAAGGCGGTGCAATGTCAGAGTAAAGCTAGTTTGACGGGTTTCTGACACGAGGTACAGGTACTTACTACTAGTAGCATAGTACTATGTTTTCTCTCTCCTTCGATGTATCTCACCATCCATCCTCTCTCCCCCTCCTGTGCAGCGCCCCGCTTGCACCGGCTGGCTGATCTCTCCCTTGTCCCACTGCCTGGCACCGCACACGTGTGCCTTGGTAGGGCTGTGTTGTGTCTGTGTGTGTGGCCTGTTTTTCCTTTTTTTCTTGACATCACATATTTCACAATGTCCTGCTCCATGTGTTGCACAAACCACCACTTGGACAATTTTTGTACTTTGTATTGTATAGAAATCAACATATTAGCTACCTAGTACTCCACATGTTCTAGAGACATGACGAAGAAGTTCTAGAATTATCGACAAGTGTGTTTTTAGGTTTGTGCATATCGTCCATTGTGCTAAAGAGACTAGTAAGTTGCATGTAAGGTTTAGATAGTAGACATGACATATCATTACTAAACTTGTAGTAAAAGTCAGTGCCACACACATATATACTATATGAAATGTGATTTAACAAACATTAAGTCAGTAGTATTGTTAGAGAAAAATGCACACATTAAGTCTACTACGTAGTAAATTGCACATGCCCTGCACGTGAGACTCAGATAATAGACGTCTTACATATCATCACTATATAAAATTATAATAGGTAAAGCAGAAAAAATATATAAATATGATCAACATATATAAAGTATGGGTGTATATTTGGTTCTTGTACTTTGTACAGTATATCATTTAAAAGTCAACAATTATTAGCTATCTAAAACTTGGAAATTTTAGTAACATGGTCTAGAGAAATGAGGGAGAATATTCTAGAATGTTAGAGAAGTGTGTTTTGAGTTTTGCGCATAGCATTCATTGTGGTGAAGACTATCAATAGAATCTTCTACATGCTAGAATGAAAAGAAGATCCAACGACAGGAAATGTTGGGATTCAGGAGTCTTGATCCAACAGTCAATATTGAAAGTTATTCCTATACTATATAGTGGTAATATAAGATAAGAATTAATAATAACTATCTACACATATTGAAAATATAACCTACTATGCTATGAAATTGTTGGGGGTGGTGACATGATGGTTCTAGAACATGGTGGAGTTTTCTCTAGGTAATACTACACGAATCTAGCTGCTCTGAACCATTGGATCTAACACCCCAACGGTCAGGATTGGTGCTATTGATCCTATTCAAAACTGCTCCATTATAGTATGGGTAAAGGACAAAAATTTACAAATTTTATCAACATCTATAATGTATGGTTTTATATTTGGTTCTTGTACTTTGTATCATCATATAATAGTTAATGGTTATTAGCTATCTAAAACTTGAAAATTTTGGTAACATGGTCTAGAGAAATGAGAGAAAAGATTCTAGGATGATGGAGAAGTGTGTTTTTGTTTGTGCATAACATTCATTGTGATGAAGACTATCTACACATACTGAGAATACAACCTACAGTGCTATGAAATTTTGGGGGTGGTGGCATGATGGTTCTAGAACATGGTGGAGTTTGCTCTATAGGTACTATTCAACATGAATCGAGCTGCTCTCAACCATTGGATCTAACAACCCAACGGTCGATATGAAATGTGATTTAACAAACATTAAGTTGTTACTACCTAATAGTTTTGTTTGAGAAAAATGCATACTTTAAGTCTATTAATAATAACTATCTACACATATTGAGAATACAGCCTACTATGCTATGAAAGTTTGGGGGTGGTGACATCATGGTTCTAGAACATGGTGGAGTTTGCTCTAGGTACTATTCAACACGAATCAAGTTGCTATGAACCATTGGATCTAACAGCCCAACGGTCAGGATTGGTGCTATGGATCTAATTCAAAACTGCTCCATTATAGTAGTAGAGAGAATACAACCTACAGTGCTATGAAATTTTGGGGGTGGTGACATGATGATTCTAGATCATGCTGGAGTTTTCTCTAGGTACTATTCAACATGAATCCAGCTGCTCTGAACCATTGGATCTAATAGCCCAACGGTCAGGATTGGTGCTATGGAGCCAATTCAAAACTACTCTATTCTTACCACTATATAGTGTACGAATAACTTTGAATATTGACCGTTTGATTAAGACTCGTGAATCCCAACATTTTTAGCCGTTGGATCTTCTTTTCCATTCTAGCATCTAGATATTTCTATTTTTTGAATGGTCTAGAAGATTCTATTGATAGTCGTTACCACAATGAATAGTATGCACAAAAATTAAAACACACTTCTTCATTATTCTAGAATCTTCTCCCTTGTTATTCTAGACCATGTGTTACCAAAAATTTCATGTTTAGATAGCTAATAATTGTTGACTTCTACATGATCTTACCACTATATAGTGTACGAACAAGTTTGAATATTGACCGTTGGATCAAGACTCGTGAATCCCAACATTTCTAGCCGTTGGATCTTCTTTTCCATTCTAGCATATAGAAGATTCTATTGATAGTCTTCATCACAATGAGTGCTATGCACAAAACTCAAAACACACTTCTCCATCATTCTAGAATCTTATCCCTCGTTTCTCTAGACCATGTTACCAAAATTTTCAAGTTTTACATAGCTAATAATCGTTGACTTCTACATGACATACAAAGTACAAGAACAAAATATACACCCATAGTTTATAGATGTTGATCAGATTTATATTTTTTTACTTTACCTATTATAACTTTTTTAGTGATGATATGTCACTTGTCTATTATCTGAGTCTCACGTGCAAGGCACTTGTACTGGTAAGTTGCACATGCCCTATACGTGAGACTCCGATAATAGACGTCTAGCATATCATCACTATATAATATTATAATAGGTAAAGCAGAAAAAATTATAAATTTGATCAACATCCATAAAGTACTAGTGAATTGCATGTACCCTACACGTGAGAGTCAGATAACAGACATTTGACATATCATCACAATATAAAATTATAATAGGTAAAGCAAAAAAATATAAATTTGGTCAACATCTATAAAGTATGGGTGTATATTTGGTTTTTGTACTTTGTATATCATCTAGAAGTCAACGATTATTAGCTATCTAAAACTTGAAACTTTTGGTAACATGGTCTAGAGAAATGGGGGAGAAGATACTAGAATGATGGAGAAGTGTGTTTTGAGTTTTGTGCATAGCATTCATTGTGATGAAGACTATCAATAGACTCTTCTAGATGCTAGAATATAATAGAAGATCCAACGGATAGAAATGTTCGGATTCGCGAGTCTTGATCCAACCGACAATATTCAAAGTTATTCATACACAATATAGTGGTAAGATAAGATGGGTGTATATTTGGTTCTTGTACTTTGTATATCATGTATAAGTCAATGATTATTAGTTATCTAAAACTTGAAAATTTTGGTAACATGGTCTAGAGAAATGAGGGAGAAGATTCTAGAATGATGGAGAAGTATGTTTCGAGATTTGTGCATAGCATTCATTGTACTTAAGAGTATCAATAGAATCTTCTAGATGCTAGACTCTAGCAATAGCCTAAGACCATTTGGTTCGAAGTGGTCATAGATCTATGACCAAAAAATCCATGGTCATTAATAATAGGTCACTAGTTGACACATTTCTTGTAGTGCCAATTTTGGTAACATATGGTCTAGAGAAACGTATGAGATTATTATTCTACTCCCTCTGATCTAATTATTGTTCTCAGATTTGTCTAGATTTGGTTGTATCTAGTTATGTTTTAGTGCTAGATACATCCGAATCTAGACAAATATGAGAACAACAATTTGGATCGAAGGGAGTAGAATGATGGAGTAGTGTTTTTTGAGGTTTGTGCATTGCGTTCATTGTGCTAAAGACGTACTATCCATAATATATTCTAGTAGAATGGAAAAGAAGATCCAATGACTAGCAATGCTGGGATTCGCGAGTCTTGATCCAACGTTAATATATTCGAAGTTATTCATACACTATATAGTGGTAAGATAAGATATGATAAACAATATTATTTTCTAGAGATGATGCTACAATGGAACAGTAGATCCAACAGCTGGCAATATTGAGATTCGCGAGTTTTGATCCAACCGATCAATATTAAAAGTTATTCGCAAAAAATATAGTGGTAAGATACGACAAGAAAGACTATCAATAGTATCTACTAGATGCTAGAATGGAAAATAAGATCCAACCAGTTGGCAATGTCGGGATTCGCAAGTCTTGATCCAATGATCAATATTCTAAGTTATTCGTACACTATAGTGGGTAAAATAATGTACTATCCATAGTGTATCTTCTATTAGATGCTAGCTAGAATGGACTAGTAAAAGGCATGTGCCACACACGTATATATTGTATCAAATGTGATTTAGCAAACATTAAGTTGTTATTATTAACCAATAGTCTTGTTAGAAAAAAGGGCATACATTAAGTCTACTAGTAAAAGACATGAGTCGCACACATATATACTGTATGAAATGTGATTTAGCAAACATTAAGTTGTTATTATTAACCAATAGTCTTTTAGACAAAAAAGAATTACATTAAGTGTACTAGTAAAAGACATGAAGTGCACATGTATATGCTATATGAAATCTGATTTAACAAACATTAAGTTGTTATTATTAATCAATAGTCTTGTAAGAGAAAAAAAGCACATATTAAGTCTATTAATAATAACTATCTACACACATTGAGGATACAGCCTACTGTGCTATGATTTGGGGGGGTACATGGTGGAGTATGCTCTATAGGTACATGAATCCAGCTGCTCTGAACCATTGGATCTAACAGCCTAATGGTCAGGATTGGTGCTATTAATAATAACTATCTACACATATTCATAATAGAGGCTACTGTGCTATGAAATTTAGGGGGGTTGTTGACATGATGGTTCTAGAACATGGTGGAGTTTGCTCTAGGTACGTACTAGCTGTTTAACATGAATCTAGCTGCTCTGAACCATTGGATCTAACATCCCAACAGTCAAGATTTGTGCTATGGATCCAATTCAAAACTGCTCTATTATAGTAGTAGAACAAAAGAAGATCACAATGTATAGTCTACAAAACAAATAACTTTGAACTTTGACCGTTGGATCTAGACTCGTGAATACCAACATTGCTAATTAACTATTGGATGTTCTATCCATTCTACCCCCTCCGTTTAGAAACATAAGACATTCTAGCTTTGTGAAATTAATGTATCTAGATGTCTTTTAGTCTATAGACCGACATCTAGATACATTCGTTTACAAATCTAAAATGTCCTATATTTGCGAACGAGGGAGTAGCATCTACAAGATTCTATTGTTAGTCTTCAGCACAATGTATGCTATGCACAAATCTCAAAACACACTTTTTAGTAATTCTAGAATCTTTTTCGTCATTTCACTAGAGCACGTCGAGTATTAGGTAGGAGTAGCTAGGTTGATTTCTACCTGATACTTTATGGATGTGGCTCGAAATTAAAATTATTTTTCGAGCTTCACCTATTATAATTATAATTTTATAGTCCTGTGCAAGGCACGTTAAACTTTACAGTGGATGTCTAGACCATGCTGGGGGTGACAACTACTTACCACTGTCTCTTTGATTTCTACATCAAGTACTGTATCTGAATGGAAATGGTTTTTACTCGCGTGGAGACCAGGAGGCAACCTCTCACGGACTCGACCTTCTTCCTCCTCCTCTTCGCTACTGTAGCTCTTCTCTGCCAGATTGCATTGCCCGTTTTCATTCCTTTATGCTGTGCTATTTCATCCACATGACCGGGAACAAGTCCCACCATAGAAGGGCTCGTGTTGGGACGACGAAGCTGGCGGAAGAGAAGAAGTCGGCTTGATATTCCGCCATTATATTGCTACCAGTACCAAGTGATGCGATGATCAAAGGGTCCCTGTCAAATCCCTCAGCTGCAGGCGACAGGTCTTCAACTCAAGGTTCTTCGAAACTACCACAACCAGGGACAGATACCTTTAGGTAAATCTCCATTCTTGTGCAACTTTCCATGTCTTTGACCGTTTCTTGATTTGCTCATTTACCTTAAAAAGCAAATTCTTTCTCAATGGTGTTTTTAGTTTGGGCGGTCTTCGAATTCCCTCAGCACTCCTGCCTACAGAATCATCTTCACCGTCACCGATGGAGATTGATACCTTCAGGTAAATATCCGTTCTTGGGCAACGTTCCATGTCTTTGACCGTTTCTTGATTCGCTCATTTCCCTACTAGTACATTTTTTCTCAATGTTGTTTTAGGTCGGACAGACTTCACATTCCCGTGGCACTCCTGCCTGCAGAATCATCTTCACCATTGTTGATGGAGGCCAGTCGGTACAGCCGCAATATCAACACCCGGATTTTTAAGTCCAGATGCATGTTATGCCGTACATCGCAATACCAGGATTACCATTTTTGCGAGACATAATAGAAGGGGTACCATAGTACATCATCCATTACAAACCATAATAAAGGTATTACAAATAAAGGATCTCATGATCCAGTCTTAATACAATCAAAGCAGCAGAAAGTAAACATAGTAAGCTCCATCTTCATGATCACAGGAAATGCTGACGATGGGAGATGATCCTAGTTGTCATAGACCTCCTGTTGTCCATCTTCCAAGTAATCCTCCTCATAGTCTGGCCATGGGAATAGCCAGGGACAAAGCCATGACACTACAAGGAATATGCTAACTGGTGACCCCAAATATTGGTCATAGAAAGGTCATAGTAATTCATCTATGACCTTTCTATTACCAAAAACAGTCATAGCGAGGGTCACTATAGACCGCTAATGACCTTTTTTTGAATTGGTCATGGACTACTATGACCAAAATAGATGGTCATAGTGTCCATGACCAAACTTTTGGTCATGGCATTCTACCCTGTCCATGTAAGCCAATTCGATGTGGAATATAAAGTGGCAGCAGTTTCAGCCCAATCCAGTTTGCTGCTTTACATGGGCCAAGCCCAGTAATTTTAGCCTTTTTTTCTAACCCTAGCTTTTACTGTCCTTTTATTTCATGGGCTAAGCCCAAATATTAAGCCCACATATTTTTATTTCTGTCATTTTCCTTGGCCCAACAATTTCATTTTTCAATTTTATTTAACAGCAGGTCACACAATTCAGATGGGTCCCACCTGTCAGTACCAATTTCATACTAGTCCGATGAATCAGGTATAAATTCCACATAGGTCATGCTCGTCAGTTAATATTTATGTAATAACCAGTAATTTCATTCAAACAGAGCCAATAAAATCATAATATTACATATAGCAGCGGAACAAGATAGATTACAACCATGTCGTCATGTACTTGGCAATCAAAATACTCGATCCATCCCAAAAAGTATGTTCCATGTCCCATACGATTAAAATTTACAAAAAATTCCTACTGATGTTTGGCTCATCACAGTTAGCTCGCTTGGAGTGGTGTCCTGAAGGAGCAGAAGAAGCTTGGGGAAGTGGCGGGCAGCAGCAGCAGCACTAGACTCCTAGGAAGCAGGTCCGGCTGGACTGCAGACAACAACAGCCACGGTAAGCGACAACAAGCACGTTCCTCCGTGGCACCATCCTTGCTCTATGGCAAGCCACTCCCATCTGTACAAATAAAGCCAGCGTTACAGCCTGAATCAAGAACAAATAGACAACAACTATGTACTAAGTACTACTAATTACATAAATCGAGAGCAATATATCTAGAGTTACTTCTTATTCACTTGCAAATATTTCTGTATCCATTCATAGACAGAAGCTATGCTGCATCCATTCATTTTAGACAAATTATAGAAATCGAGAGTAGTACTACTAATTACACAAAGTTACACAAATCGAGAGCAGTACTATAGAAATCGAGAGCAGTACTCCTAATTACACAAATATTTCTGCATACACAGCAGCTATGCTGAATCAAGAGCATTACTACTAACTACAGAAATTGTGAGCAGTACTACTAATTAAAGAAATAGGCAGAAGCTATGTTGCAACCATTCATTTTAGACAAAAACACAAGCACTGAAGTACTGTAAAACTAGGTATAATCACACATAAGCAAGTTACATTAAGGCTGCAAGTATTTCTCCAGGTTATCATGTGATCTTCTTGTTAGGTTAAGTGTATTTAACTTGCAAATGTACACGCATAGGCACCAAATTGGTTTCCTCTAACTAAAGATACCCTGCACTTAACCCTATATTTGCTTGTTCATAAATAACAAAACTTCTTATTCACTTAGATTAAAACATCATATCCTCAAATGCTCTTTGGAAAATATTTGACAGATGGACTCGCGGTAGCTCAAGCTGGTGAACCACATCAATCAGCATAGCAAAATGAGATGCAGGAACGGGGTGGAGGAGGAGGAGGGGGTACCGTCCCTGGCAGCCATATGCTCGAGGAACTAGAGGAACCACCTGTAACTGAAGGAGGCAGGGTCAAGCTCCAGCTTTGTAACGCACCTGCATAAAAAATAAGAGGAAAGTTTAGTAGCTCGACGAATGAGCGACATGAAAGCTCAGAAGTTGTAGTTCTATTTGAAACTGAAACAAGACTCATTTGGCCATATGTATTCTTTAGTATGAATTTTCCTAAGTGAGAAACAACAGTTAGACCAATACCGGAACGGCCTAAAGATTGTCGACATAAATATGCTAGTTTATCTACCATGTCAACTTTAAGAAGTTTGTTATAAGCAATGCATGTCTGTTAAACTGTTATAGCACAATAACATTGAACAATAGTAGCTCATATGAACACAATGAGAAGCACTATAACAAGAAAATCAGGACACTAGTAAAGCAGCAAAGTACTTCAAACAAATATACTAGAACCATTATAATTTTTCTACAAGAAATCCTTCACAATCATAATCTGTATTCTATTATATGTACCAGGTTGTCGAATAGACCTGATGCCTGAGAATAAATGACAAGGCATGACATATACAAAAGAGTATATACAAAATTGGACAACATATCTATAACCACCTCTAGGTGAACAACTAACAATAGCAGAAATTAAAGTTAATGGATCGACCTAGGCAGAAATTGAAGACTACTGAGCACAGACTAGATCCACCGACCAAACGAGCGAGCAAGAGAAGAACCTAGGGTACTAGATAGGGGAAAGCGTCGATGGGGGTACCCACCTAGCTTGGGGAAGTCAGAGATGATGTGGATGGTGGACGGCTATCTGGGCACCACCACCACCCCGGTTCATCTTTGGCCTCAAACGACGACCCTGATAGTCCACTCCACGTGATCCACACCAGGGGAGCGGTCCGACACCCTGCTTGGCGTGCGTGTACCTCGTGGATGAGAGCACGAGCGCCTAGGCCGCCGCTTGCTGCACGAAATCCAGGTACCGTAGCCTCCTCGAGGGTCCTCTCTACCACATCCAGGTGCCTGGAGGGGTTGGCGGAAGATCTGGCTCGAGGTATCATCGGATCTTGTGATGGTCGAGAAGAGAGTGAGGGGCTGGCGGCGAACCTAGCTCGGGGCGACTTGATGAGGAAGGTGCGGCTCGAGCTGGTGACCTAGCTACGGAGGACTGAGGTGCGCGGCGGTGGGGCTGTGGTTCGGGGTTGTTGGGGGCTCACGGGTGAGAAGGGGGCGGCGGGGTGTTGCGCGCGTGAGGGAGATCTAGGAAGAAGTGGCGGCAGGGTATGGGAAGAGGAGAGAGGGGCGTGAGGGGATTAGGGTTCGGGTGTCTCTCCAGATCATGAAGTGGAATGAATTCGTGAAACTACCCCTGGTCAATTCTGTGGTGCAAGACTGTGGGAACAGTAGGGTATTCCAGTCATTTCATGTGAAAACTGTGTGGGGGGTGGGGGAGAACTGACAAGAAATTTCACGCGTTGGATGGAGGATAGGTGGACGGCTGAGATCCATATGTGGGGTGATCTGTGGACAGTCGCACTCTCTCATCTGATTGGCTAGCTGTATTTCGCACAAAAGTGTATTTTCAGTCGAAGGGGTTATGGCATTGGTCCAATTTGAACTACATGTACATGATCTAATGCTCGTGATCTTTTGTAAAAATCATTTTTAGGTTCACCATATGATATTTATCACAGATCCAGGAGGAAGTTTTCCTTTTCGTGGCACAGAAAATGCATTTTCCATTTTCCGAGAGCGAAAAATGGAGTGTTTTGTGAAGCAACCACCAAATGTAAGTTTTAAAATGGTACGACCCTATTTTTTAAAAATACTAGACCATGTTGCATGGACAATGTCCCAACCGGGGTATCTAAAACCTTTCCGTGAACCTCTCGCGGAAAACACAAATATTTGCCGAATCGGTTGGAAGCGGGTCCGATTTGAACTATAGGTACATTATCTAATGCTCATGTTTTTTTGAAAAAATCATTTTTAGACTCACAATATGATATGTCTTTAAAGATCCAATAAAATTTTAGCGAGACTCATCTCCTATCTTCATGCCCGCCATTTTGACCATAGTTTTAAACGGGGAAATTTGGAAACAGGCATAAGAAATTCAAAATCGGTCCAAACAAGGTAAATCCTTCGTGTGGTCTCATATTATGTGAAATATTTGCAAGGAAAAATACCAAACTTGGTATATTACATATATCTCGATAAAACCTTCACAGAAATAACCTATCATGTTCGAGGTTTCATGGCTTTTCGGACCAAACGACCAATGTTATGGCCAGAATCACGACATAGTTTGTGATAACATGCCCATATTATATATTCATGTGAATCTTGGGATGCCGAACAATATTGCAGGAGGAAGTTTTCCATTTCATCACACGAAAAAAGCATTTTCCATTTTCCAATTGTTAAAAACAGGGCGTTTTGTGAAGCAACCACCAAGTGATAGTTCCAAAATGATACCACCGCATTTTCCAAAAACACTAGGACACCTTACATGGCCAATTTCCCAACCGGGGAATCAAAAACCTTTCTGTCCACCCCTGGCGAAAAAGACAAATATATGCCGAATCGGTAGGAAGTGGGTCCGGTTTGAACTACATGTACATTATTTAATACTCATGATTGCATCTTGGAAAAACCTTCACATAAATTACCTATCTTGTTCGAGGTTTCATTGCTTTTGGGTCAAACAACCAATGTTATGGCTAGAATCGCACATATTTTCTGATAATGTGCCCATATTGTGCATGCATGTGCACCTTGGGACGACGAACAATGTTGCAGGACGAAGTTTTACTTTTCATCGCATGGAAAAGCCATTTTCTATTTTCTGAGTGCCAAAAAGGGGCATTTTGTGAAGCAACACCAAATGTTCAATTCAAAAATGCTACCACCCCATTTTAAAAATGCTACCGTTCATGATCAAGATCATCTATTTGTAATTCTGCATGTTGTGTTTATGGGGATCCCATGGATATTGAGATGCTATTTCAGATTGATTATTGATTCTATCATCTCTTTGTTATTTGTGATCTTGCATGCTTTCCGTTGTTAGTAGCTATCTTGGCCAAGTAGATGCTAGCGAATCCAAGAGTTAGTATTTATGCTCGATAGTGGGTTCATGCCTCTAGTAATCTGGGGAAGTGATAGAAATCTCTAAGGTACTAGATGTGTTGCTGCTACTAGGTAGAAATCAACAATCCTTTGTTCATAGAACAATCGTATTGTTTACTTTACACGCAATTCGTAATGCAATTATATGTTTCTTGCAACTTAATACTGGAGGGGGTTCGGATGATAACCTGAAGGTGGATTATTAGTCATAGATGCAGTTGGATGGCAGTCTATGTATAATGTTATAATGCCCAATCGAGTCTTAAAGGAGTCAAGATGAGTAGTATATCCATATTGCTTTCTCGATGTTTGTCAATTGCCCCACTTTAATTTGTTCACCCAACATGTCATCTATCTTAAGGAGAGCCACCACTAGTGAACTATGGACGCCGGTCCTTTGTTTTACCATCCATCTACATTCAACTGTTTATTGCTTTGTGTTTACTTTCTGCAAACTATTACTTTCTTCCACTCGATACGTTTAATCCTTTGTTGTCAGCAAAACCGGTGAGATTGACAACCTCATCGCAAGTTGGGGCAAAGTTCTTTGGTTGTGTTGTGCAGGTCTCCACGTTGCTGCTGGCACCGGTAGTGCGCCCTGTCAAAGTTCAGCTAGCAACACCTTTGGGGTGTTTCCTTGCTCCTACTGGATTGATAACCTTGTTTTCATAAGTAAGGGAAAACTTGTTGTTGTGCTCATCATACCTTCCTCTTGGGGCTCCCCAACGAGCTCGATATATTTTGGGCCATCATCAGGTCTCGACGTCTTTTGTCAGCATAACTCTTATGTCTGGATTGAGCGGTCTTGAGGTGCTCACGGACTTTGTGAACCTTCTCTTTAGCTTCTCGTAGAATGTCGGGTCCGAAGATCTGACTCTCTCCTACTTGAGACTAATTTAACGGGTATGGCACTTTCTTCCATACAGAAATTCAAATGGGGACATTTGCAAACTGGCTTGATAACTATTGTTGTAAGTGAATTCCGCGAAAGGTAGACAATCCTCCCACTTAGATCCATAATCTAGCACACAAGATCTTAACATATCTTCTAAGATCTGGTTGACTCTTTTAGTTTGCCCATCGGTTTGTGGGTGATAAGCTGTGCTGAAATTCAGTTTGGTTCCTAATCCTTCTTGGACTTTTTGCCAAAATCTTGAGGTAAACTGGGTTCCTCGACCCGACACTATGGTCTTGGGTGTTCCATTAAAACTAACTATTCTATCAATGTACAACTCTGCTAGCTTCGAGCTCTGGTAGGTTGTCTTGATGGGTATGAAATGGGCTACCTTAGACAGTCTATCTACTATGACCCAAATAGAGTCATTTCCCCTACTCCCTACTAGGTGTAGGCAAACCGGTGATGAAATCCATTCCGACAGAATCCCATTTCCATTCTAGAATATGCAATGGTTGCAAAAGTCCTGTAGGTCTCTGATGTTCCACTTTGACTCTCTGACAGATATCACACTTGGCTATGTAGCCTCCGACTTCTCTCTTCATTTTGTGCACCAAAAATGCTCCTTCAAATCCTGATACATCTTTGTTCCTCCCAGGTGGATAGAATAAAGAGTATCATGAGCTTCCTGCATAATGACCTGCTTCAACTCCGAATCTGCTGGAACACAGATACATCCTTTGTACCACAAAATTTCTTCTTCATCTTCGGTGAATCCAGGTACTTTCCCGGTTCCGATACGATGCTTGATTCCATCGATACTTGTGTTTCCTTTCTGGTCCTCTTTTATCTGACAAATCAAAGTGGGTTGGAGTTCTATGCTAGCTAAGAATCATTCGCTAACTAAATCTACTCTAAAATTTTCCATCTCCTCATGCAGATTTGGTTGTGCTTCCTTTATCATGGTGTTTAATATACACAGCAATCTGCTAAGGGCATTGATACGTCCATTTTGCATCACTATTCTATGTCATAATTCACTGTTATTCATTGATATATTTCGTATTAAGAGATGATACTTATGTTATTTCATCTGTTTTTGCATGGTTGATGACTTTTGGAGCATGGACTGCTGTAGTCAGGATTCTGATAGAAAAGGTGTTGTTTGGAGGCAAAATTCGCGAAGATCAGAAAATCTGGGAAAATATATGGGAAATCCTATTTTTCCAGAAGACGATGAATGCCATAAGGAGGAGTGGAGATGCCACACAAGGGGCCCACACCACCCCCTGGCACGGGCCACCCTAGGCCGCGCCACCAGGTGGTGTGGCCACCTTGGACCACCCCTGGCTCTCCCCTCTAGCGTATATATTCCTCCCGAAACCCTAAGACTCGGAGGGCAACCACAGAAAGATTCCGCTGCCTCTGCGCGGCGGAAAACATCGACAGAGAAAGATCTCTCCGGCAGATAGATTTCTGCCGGGGGAATTCCTTCCTGGAGAGGAGAGATCGTCGCCATCAACACCACCATCAAGATGGACCTCACCTGGATCATCATCATCATCCCCACCATCATCACCATCAGCACCCTCATCGCCATCTCCATATTGCTGTAACAATTCAGTAGAATCTTGCATAGTTCTTAGCGGAAACTTTCCCGATGTTGATTACTCTTTGTAGTTGATGCTATTGAGTGAACTGTTGAATTATTGTTTATGTTCAGATTTTTATACATCATTATTCCATCTCTGATCATGATCCATATGATGTCTTGTGAGTAGTTCGTTTTGTTCTTGAGGACATGGGAGAAGTCATGTTCTTAGTAGTGGAATTGTGTTGAGAAAGATTCAATATTTTGATATTTAAGTTGTGGTGTACTTCTTCTAGTGGTGTCATGTGAACGTCGACTACATGACACTTCACCTATATGGACCTAGGGGAATGCATTGTGTATTTGGCTACTAATCGTAGGGGTTGCCGGAGTGACAGAAACCTGAACCGCCGTTAGGAAACCATTGCACAAGGGACGTAAGGGTCTTAGAGTTGAAAGATGTGGTTAGGTTTCTACCTTAATTACTTTCTTGTACTTACGGATGTTTGCGAGGGGTATAATCACAAGTATGTATTAGTCCTAGGAAGGTCGGTACATTAGCACAGGTTCACCCACACAACACTTAGCAAGCTAAAGAAGATTAATCAATTATATGAAGCACAAGCACTTGGGAGTCTTCCCATGTGTCCTCGAGAACGTTTGGTCATCTTAAGTAATACAACCGGCTTGTCCTTTCCTGAATAAACGATTGGGCCACTTGCTGGATTTATTCTTATTGTCTTCTATTTACTCGCACTTTATTTACTTGCATTATAAAAAAACCCTAAAAATCCGTTTGCTAAGTATTTGTAGAGAATTCCTGATCCATACCACTAGCCAGCACATTCTGCTCCTCGTTGGGTTCGACAATCTTACTTATCGAAAATACTGTGATACACCCCCTATACTTGTGGGTCATCAAGACTATTTTCTGGCGCCATTGTCGGGGATTGAAGCGCTATTGGAGAGTGGAAACTTCTACTATGAGTATTGTTTACTTCTGTTAGTTGCTTTATTTTCGTTATGGATAATTCACTGAGTTTCTTATTTGGTAATTCTACTACCACTTCTAAGGTAGTAGACGAACCACCACCTGCTGAGAATTATGCTTTTAAAATACCTACAAGAATTATTGATCGTGTTATGGATAACTACTATGTTGGGGATGGAACTGTCCATCCCGGTGATCATTTGCTTTTTATACACGAATTATGCGGGTTGTTCAAGTGTGCATGTATTACTACAGATCAAGTTAAGAAGAAGTTATTCTCATGATCGCTGAAAGGAAGAGTTGAGGAATGGTATAAGTTGCTGAAGAATGGTCAAGCTCTGGAATGGGAGGAAATAGTGCCTCTCTTTTATTCAGAATTTTATCCTCCTAGTGAGATTCATAAAGATCGGAATCAAATATACAACTTCTGGCCTCTTGATGGAGAGAGTACAACTCAAGCTTGGGGGAGATTCAAGTTACTAATGCTCAAATGTCCATTCATGAGCTCCCCAACAATATTATTAACAATAACTTTTATGCAAGGCTTTCTCTTCATGATAAGGATTTATTGGATGCATCTTGTGCTGGATCATTCACTCGCATGGAAAAAGAAGCTAAATGGGATCTTCTGGACCGTATTCAAGCTAATGCTAAAGCATCGGAGAATGACAAAGGTAGAAAGTCAGGTATAAATTATGATTATGAATGCACTGAAACTTTTATGGGAACTGATGACTTTCAAAATATATTAAAAATGCTTATGGTCTAAACTCTCAAGCTATTGCTTCTTATTTTAAGGCTTTTTCTTCCTACATTGAAGTGCCTAAAAAGAAGTGGAATAAGTATCATGAACCTTATAAAGATGTTGCTAAGAGTGTTCCTGCAATAAATACTGAAGTTTATACTACTAATCATGTTTTACCTGAACCTAATATTGAGAAAATGCATTTCCCAGTTAAGATAAAGGAATATTCTATGATAGCTAGTATGGTTAATGAAAGTATGAATGAAGTTATTGAACCTGATAAACAAATGGTTGATGAACCTATAATAGCAAATGTGAAATGCTTTGTCACTAAATATGAAGAAGAGGCACACACTATCCATTGTAAGGATACCTCTAATATTGTCTCACAAAGTAGTATTATGAGAGCTAGTATTCCTGTGTTTTCTGTTAGAATAAGTGCTCAGTGTTATGATGGTCCTTGTGATAGTTATATTGTTAAGTTTATGCATGATACTAAAAGTTATTATGACAGAGGGAAAAGTGTTCTTATGTATCTCAATAATATCAAGTTTCCTCGTTTTATGCTGAAAGTTTTTATGTTACACTTGTTTTGCCCTCTTATGCAAGTAGCCTCCGGTTTCGACAATTGTTTGTTTACAAAATTCCCTTGCATAGGAAGTGGGTTAGACTTAAACATGTGTATGTTTTCTTCTTAATGCTCTCTTTCGCTTCAATTCATATTCTTATGTGAGCAGCTTCAAAATTATCACGCCCATCTTAATGACTATAAAGAAAGAGCTTTTTGGGAGACAACCCAATTTATTTTTGCTTTCAGTTTGTTTTTGGTTCTTTGAGTCTTAGAAGTTATTACCTTGGTAATAACCTCTCCTTATCATTTTTGTTTGGTTTTTGTGTCAAGATCAACCTCTAATGAGAGAGAAGTAATATTTGCGGAAGTTGCTGTCCCGAAACAGATTTTTTGTGCTTCACCGTAAAACTTCATTAGGGATATCTGTATGTAGGATTGAGCTGTAATTTTTCGTGATTCTGACCCAGGTTGTTATTTAACTTTCGTTAGTTTTTTGCACTTTTTGATTTGAGCAACAGAAGATTTTCGAAAAAATTGATCTTTATCTGCTGGTCTGTTTTGACGGATTTTGCCACTCTTGCATTTGCTTCTTTATTCGATTCCCCTTTTAAATTCTTTTTGGATTTTCGCAAGGAGTTGCTACAGTATATTATGTTTTGATGGTTTTCAGTTGAAATTGAGCTCAAAAGGTTTTGTCACTTACCTTATACTAATGTTGCTAATGAGAACTGTGTGAAGTTTTGTGTAAAAAAATTTCCAGGTAGTGGAGATAATGGTGTAATGAGAAAGTGAAAGGTTTCATGACTCAAACATTAATTGTATGAATAAGAAGATATTGATTTTATTCAAGTGGTTACTCTGAAAGAATCTACTAGATACCAAATTCAGAGACCTGCAGAGTCCATTTCAAATAGGTAACAGTTCTGGTAAGAAAAGTTCCGCGAAAATACTATCCAACTATATTTTTGCAGTTTTTAGACAATAAGGAAAGCTACGGAGTGAAAGAGGGACGGAAGCGGAGCCAGGGTGGCTCACACCACCCTGTGGTGTGGGCCCACCCCTGGCCGCGCCACCAGGTGGTGTGGCAATCCCGGACTCCGTCTCCGACTCGTTTTCTCCTTGTACCTTCTTTTGTTGTGAAACTTCGCAATATATAACCCCCCGGATCCCACGAGGTTCGTATATTGTGTTTTTGTCGTGTTCTTGTTTCGATCTGTTTCCGCCAGGAACTATCTTTGAAAGCTTAGAAGCACAATGGTGTCCGCCAAGGATAAAGGAAAGGAGCCTATGGAGGAAGATCTCCAAGACCCCGGGCAGGAGAAGGAGATCAAGAGTGAAGATGAAGAGGAGGCAAAGTACACCACCACTACCATTGCGAGCATTGGAGTGGTGGCAAACCCTGCCAGGACTATTTCAATTGGAGGGAAGCCTCCTCATCACTGTTCAGATCCCTGGTCACTTCCTCCACGCACCAAGAATCCCTTCCATACTCTTATCCATGAGCATCAATACCGGAATATGCCCAAGGGGAAATTACCCTCCAATTGGGATTTGCCTCATTCTAGCTATGCAGGGAAAGAAGACTTCAAGGAGGTAGAGTGGGGGAAAATCGCAAGAGCCGGGATTATCAACCCGACATGATCATGAGCCACATTGAGCAAAACTCACAGCTTATTCGTAATCTCACCTTCGAGATTGAGGACTTGGGGAAACTGATCAAAGAGCTCATCAAGAGGATACCACCACCACCAAAGGAGTAATTCGTCATCAGGTTTGGCATCCCCTTGGTTTATTCCAAGCTTGGGGGAGTGCCGCGGTATCATATCACTATCTTCTATCTTTTTACCTTTTTAGTAGAGTCATATCATGAATAGAGAATTATCGTGTAGGATGGTTTGCATTATGGAAGTGTCCCCTCTCTCGTTAGATATGTATCCCTTGGTGTGAGTTGCCGTTATGGAATATTAATGAGAAGTACTATCATTCACTCCTTTGCATAGCTTATATTAGCTTTCAATTCGTGGTTATATGATTGATCTTGATTTTAGTATTGGTGTCACTTTGGGATCATTGAGTTAATTTAGTTGGTTTTGGCAAACCTGGCTCGGTCAGTAGCAACACTATTTTTGAGAGTTGAATGAAAAAGATAAAAGTACTCAAAGAAAAATAATTTCATCATCTTTCTTTCTTGATTTGCTCATAAGTTTAGTATTCTCTAGTTAAGATCTTTTGTGCTTCCAAGGAAGATTGCATGTTTGACTTTTATCACTTGTATGTTTGTTTGTTTCCTTCAACTCTTTTACTTGCTACCCAGCCGTGCTAGCCAAAAACCTGTACTGAGAGGGATTACTTCTCGTGCATCCACTTCCTTAAACCAAAACCTATGCCATTTGAGTCCACCATACCTACCTATTAGCATTATTGCTATTCCAAGTAAATTCTTATTTTATCTACCTCCCAAATTAAACTTGTTATGTGAAAATTAGTGATTAAAGCTCTCACGACCTTGATGGCACACTTTACTTTCTTTCATTTAATAAACTTGAACCATTGTGCTCACATGTGTTGCGCATATGCTTGCGTTTTATAAGTTGTGAATTAGCAGAACCATGATGTCATGGGGAACACTTTCAACATTGCACTGGTACTTTGTACCTAGTTGATATCATGTTCTTTTGTCTATGGATGTCGTTGGTGTGAAATGAAAGGGGATCTTGTAAGTCCATGGAGTTATGCATGTGTGTTAGAGAAAAATCACCATATTCCCATGGTAAATAAGAAAATTGCTGAGATGCTTGTTGTCTGCTTGCCTTGTCATTTTGATATGGGGATTCTTCCGTATCATCGGGCAAGGGGTACCGCGTTGGTGGTTCTCTATGATACACATATGCTTACGATGACAAGAACTTACCGGTGACTAAACTTGAGTAGTATGAGGAGCGGCCCTCGTATTCAAGGGACATGAGATTCTCAATTTACAACTTGCCAAGCATATCCTCATATTTTATCACTTTAACCTTAATCACCTAAAGATGCCTATGATAGGGGCAATGAGAGCTGAAAGCTAGTAAGTATCATAATTTTTGGGAGCTCTTTTTGAGACTTGCAATCCCTACTTCCCTCTTCGAAGGGCCTTTCTTTTACTTTTTAATTGAGTCAGTAAACCTATTCCCTTCTATCTCAGCAAGTATTTTGAGTTGTTGTGTTTCATTCATTCATATGATGATTTATTCAATCATGTTTCTTATGTTCCTTGTTTTGCACATTGCTCTTATCTTGATGTTTACTACTTTGAAAGCTATCATTGAAAACCAGTTACTTGTGAACTCCAGCAAATTATCAACTATTCTTCGACCAAGAGCTAAGTTTGCCATTACCAATTATGATTCACTTTATGTATCTCTATTGTGTTTCCTTTACTTATTGCAAGTTGAGTTATATAATAGTGAGTTGTCTTCTATTATGATCTATGTACTGATGAATGTGATGCTTCTTGTCTGTATTCTTTTATTGACTCTTCACTCCATAGACATGAGGCCATGTTTGTTGAGCTCAGTTTCACTTGGGAACAAGCGAAGTCTAAGCTTGCAGGGAGTTGATACGTCCATTTTGCATCACTATTCTATGTCATAATTCACTGTTATTCATTGATATATTTCGTATTAAGAGATGATACTTATGTTATTTCATCTGTTTTTGCTTGGTTGATGACTTTTGGAGCATGGACCGCTGCAGTCAGGATTCTGATGGAAAAGGTGCTGTTTGGAGGCAAAATTCGTGAAGATCATAAAATCCGGGAAAATATACGGAAAATCCTATTTTTTCAGAAGACGAAGAATGCCAGAAGGAGAAGTGGAGATGGGACACCCTAGGCCGCGCCACCAGGTGGTGTGGCCACCCTGGCCCACCTCTGGCTCTCCCCTTTGTCGTATATATTCCTCCTGAAACCCTAAGAATCGGAGGGTGACCATAGAAAGATTCTGCCGCCTCTGCGGGGCGGAAAACACCGAGAGATAAAGATCTCTCCGGCAGATAGATTTCTGTCGGGGGAATTCCTTCCCGGAGAGGGGAGATCGTCTCCATCAACACCACCATCAAGCTGGACCTCACTGAGATCATCATCATCACCACCATCATCATCATCAACACCTTCATCACCATCTCCATATTGTTGTAACAATTGTGTTGAATCTTGCATAGTTCTTAGGGGAAACTTTTCCGGTGTTGATTACTCTTTGTAGTTGATGCTATTGAGTGAACCATTGAATTATTGTTTATGTTCAGATTGTTATACATCATTATTCCATCTCTGATCATGATCCATATGATATCTTGTGAGTAGTTCATTTTGTTCATGAGGACATGGCAGAAGTCATGTTGTTAGTAGTGGAATTGTGTTGAGAAAGATTCAATAGTTTGATATTTAAGTTTTGGTGTACTTCTTCTAGTGGTGTCATGTGAACGTCGACTACATGACACTTCACCTATAAGGGCCTAGGGGAATGCATTGTCTATTTGTCTACTAATCGTAGGGGTTGCTAGAGTGACAGAAACCTGAAACCCCATTAGGAAACCATTGCACGAGGGACGTAAGGGTCTTAGAGTTTAAAGTTGTGGTTAGGTTTCTACCTTAATTACTTTCTTGTACTTACAGATGGTTGCAAGGGGTATAATCACAAGTATGTATGAGTCCTAGGAAGGTCGGTACATTAGCACAGGTTCACCCACACAACACTTAGCAAGCTAAAGAAGATTAATCAACTATATGAAGTGAAAGCACTTGACAGTCTTCCCATGTGTCCTCGAGAACGTTTGGTCATCTTAAGTAATATAATCGGCTTGTCCTTTGCTGAATAAAGGATTGGGCCACTTACTGCATTTATTCTTATTTTCTTTTATTTAGTCGCACTTTATTTACTTGCATTATCAAAAACCCCTAAAAATCCGTTTGCTAAGTATTTGCAGAGAATTCCTGATCCATACCACTAGCCAGCACCTTCTGCTCCTCGTTGGGTTCGACACTCTTACTTATCGAAAATATTGCGATACACCCCCTATACTTGTGGATCATCAGGCATCCGCTACCACATTGGATTTGTCGAGGTGATAGTGAATGTCAAGGTCATAATCCTTGATTAACTCAATCCATCTCCTTTGCCTCATATTTAGCTCCTTCTAGGTGAAGATATACTTCAAACTCTTGTGATCTGAATAAATCTCACAGTGATTACCCATGAGGTAATGATGCCTTGTCTTCAGGGATAAAACTACGGCTGCTAGCTCGAGGTCATGGGTAGGGTATTTCTGCTCATGCTGTTTCAATTGTCTGGACAGATAGGATATGACTTTGCCTTCCTGCATCAACACACATCTGAGACCAATCTTGGATGTGTCACAATACACATCAAAAGGATTCTTGATATCCGACATGATCAAACTTGGGGCTAAAACCAATTTATTTTTATGATCTTGAAAACTTGCTTCACATTTGTCAGTCCATTCAAACTTCTTATCTTTCTTTAAGAACTGGGTCATCGGTCTTGCGATGCTCGATAATCCTTCAACGAACTTGCGTTAGTATCCCGATAATCCAAGAAATGCGCGGACTTCGGTTTGAGTGGTTGGGGCTTTCCATTCTTCAACATCTTTGATATTGGCGGGATCGACAGCGACTCCTCCTTCCAACAGGATATGGCCTACGAATCCTACTTCTTTTAACCAGAATTCAAACTTGCTGAACTTGGCATACAACTAATGCTCTCTAAGGGTTTCAAGGATGGTACTTAGGTGTTGCTCATGGTCCTCTTCCGACTTGGAGTAGATCAGAATGTCATTGATAAAAACAACGACAAACTTATCCAAAAAGTTCATAAAAATCTTATTCATGAGATTCATGAAATAAGCGGGGGCATTGGTTAATCCAAAAGACATGACATTGTACTCATACAATCCATATCTGCTGGTGAAGGAAGTCTGTGGGATATCTGTTGCATTGTTGTGGTGGTGTCACGGCAGATGCCATGGATAGGCCAAAGGTGGGGACTAATACACGCTAGGGGAATCCAGGGAGGGATAGTGAAGTGATTCTCCACACAGTAGTTTGTATTGCTTTGCTTCCAAGATTACAAGTGCTCCTAGAGATGTATTGGCGAGAGGAGGAAGAAGGAGCTCTCTTACTCTCACCCACAGATCACACCTAAAACCCAAGCCAAATCAGAATAGCAGAACCCCTTCTACTGAAACCCTAGCCCCCCTTTTATAGAGGAGGCTCGGTCTCTGCCTAGGGCATACGTGGAGGCATATTCCTAAGAATATGCCTACTCCCAAAGTAGTAAGCCGACCGGGGTGCTTTTCCCCCGCGTCACACATGCTTTGGCTACGTGAGCCTCTGCGGCGCCCGCGTCAGCCGACATGGGCGTAGTCACCCTTGTTGGCCACGCCCCGGTGGTCCTGCCCTTGCTTTCTTCGCTCAGGTAGTGCGTATCGGGGCTTCTTTTGACCAGCGAGATTCCTTCCTTCTCCTAGAAGCTAGACGTGACCCGGATCATAGTTGATCCGGCTACACCTGTTCCTGCATACAAGTAAAACATGCACTTCCGACTTACTGCTTAAGTCGGTTGAGACTTAGTTAGGCGAACGCCCCCTGGTCCGGGTTACCCCGTGATTCGGCCTGCCTTGAGGTTACCCGGCCAGCATCCGCTTTGGCCTTGCCGAACCTCGGCTAACTCGGCCTTTATACCCCGGCGTGACCCTACCCGGGGGTATCCCCCCAACATTAGTCCCTGAAGCTGGTGTGGTCTTAGCTGCCTTGGCCGCTAAGGCCACATCAGGTTCCATTTCGAGCTCCGGTCGTTATTGCCGAGTTACCTCTTTACCTCGGATTATATGGATTTACGTTCCCTTCGCACATTCCAAGTTTTCACTTGTCGGCCGGGTTACCACTTTAATTTGGATCTCATGGTTTTAATTTCCCTCTGCACATTCCAAGTTTTCACTTGCTGGTCGGGTTACCACGGTTCCATCCGGGTCTTGTTTCCTTCTCTCGTACGCCAACCCATGTGGAGGGTAATCATGATGTTGTCTTATTTTAAGGGCCAACACAGTAACCGCCGCAGTAATTTTCAGTTATCACTGTGCGCGGGTCACGTCATGCCTCCCTCCTCGTTTACCGCATCACAGCGTCACGTCATGGGATCATCTCCGCTCTGTGGCTCTCTGTGTGGCTCCCCACTGATTGGCCGAGGCAGGTGATACACGGCCACTGCGTGTAGCAGATCCGCAGGATGCGATCCCACTCACCCCTTGAGGGAGTGGTTAAATAGCAGAGGGGCGCACCCCTTAGGATTTTTCCCCTTTTGCAAACCCTCTGCCCGTTGCTCTTCTCCTTCGCCTTCCTTGCGACCGCGCCGCCGCCAGTGTCCCAAATAGCAGCGCGCCGCTGCACTTTTCCCTCACACCTCTGCATCTTCGCCATCGCTACGCGCCTCTCTCGCCACGGATCCTCGCCAATCCAGGCCTCTGCCCCCTGCCGCCGCTAGCGCCAGCGAGGGCAACAAAGACTAGATGACCGAGGAGGAGCTCATCGTCGCCGAACAAGAAATGGATGAGGACACCACGGCGGCGGACCGTGGTGCGTGGGCCGGGTCTTAGGTCTGCCAAGATGACTTGGACTGGCTCTACCGGACCAGACGCATCCCCGTCAGCGTCGCCGCTCGTCTCCCCTCCGCCGAACTGGCCCCCTCACCCAATCCGGGTGAGTTCGTCGTGTTCTTGTCCCACTTCCAACGGGGGTTCGGCTTGCCGGTGAGCGACTTCTTCCGGGATTGGCTTAGTACCTACGAACTCCAGCCGCACCATCTTCCCGCCAATGCTATTACCTCTCTCTCTGCTTTTGCTTCTACGATCGAAAGCTATGCCAGACTTTGGCCCACAAAGGAGCTATGGGCCCGGACTTTTTTCGGCCTTCGTCGCTACGTCATCCCTAACATCCAACTTGATCCGGAGGACAAGCAGCTCACTCAATTCGGAGCTACGTCCATCTCACCCCAGAGGCTTTCCGTTTTCCCCTGGGTCACCGGGCTGGACTCCTGCAAAGGATGGGCCCGGACTTTTTTCTATGTCCGGAATACGGGCACCGAAGATTTGAGTCAGCTGCTTCCCTACACTCTGGGTCCACCTAACCCGGAATTGTGGGACGTCGTGCCCAAGAAGCCCACGGCCTTGGCCAACCAGGTCAACAAGAGGTTCGCGGAGCTGAAGAAGCTCGGATTGCGCAACGAGGATGCTATGATCACGTTCGTGCGCAACCGAATCTCTCCCCTCCAGAAGCGCACCCACAAGGTGTGCCACATGAGCTTCGGTCGCGACCCCAATCGGACCTCATCCTTCGAGCTGAGCAACATGGAGATCTATCGCCGGGTTAAGGCTCTCTTCACCACCCACAAGGACTTCTCCTCTAAGTGGACTTGGGGAATTGAGCATTATTGCCGCGATAGGCTTCCTCCCGCGGTAAGCTTCATGTTGCAAACTTACCCCGGACTAATTACATGTCGGTTATTGTTGCATTTTTTACTCTTTTGTTCATTCTTTTCCTCAGCAATTTCTTCAGCAGACCCTTGAGGACGGCACCGATCCGACCCTTAAGTGGGCGCCAGAACGGGAGACTCCGGATGAGGAAGAGCCAGACTAGGAGATGTTCCTCCCGATGACCGACGCTACAAAGCGACCAACCGGTAAACTCTCTTCTATTAGAGATTGGCCCGATGATGAAGATGACTTGGATGTCGAGGTGATTGAACCTGTTGAGGCTGTCCCCCTTTCTTTTGCTTTTCTAGCATCAGCTAATCCCGGTGGGCACATCCACGAGGACCCTCCCCTTGCTACGGGCGAACCTGTTCCGGTAGCACCGAAGAAGAAGCACGGGGCTGCTCCAAGTTCCTCCTCCGGACCTTCTCAGCCCGCTAAAAGGCGAAAGAAGTCCGGGGACAAGACTGCCTCCAAGCCAGCAGGCAAGGCCCCAACACGAAGGGCTCGGAAACCCAAGGAGGCCCAAACCTCGGATGCGTAAGTCATTTTTCCTTCTGTAACTTGCTCTTCCTTGCATTGTTGTAATTTCTCTTCTGATATTATTCTCTTTCACAGGGCTCCGGTGGAGGTCCCTCAGAGTGGATCTAGCATCTCTTCACCGCTCCGACCTAGCCCTTCTCCCTCTCGTGACGACGAGTCACGTCCGCTGAGCCCTATTCTAGAGGCTTCTGCGGCTGCTCCGGGTTCTGCTCCACCTCGTCATGAGGAGGGCAACCTTGGAGCGGGGGAGACCGGTCCAACCGAGGCGACGACATCCACAACTTCGGCTTTACCGCAACCAGCAACCACTGAAACTACCTCGGCACCAGCACCAGCTCTAGTACTAGCGACCAAACCAGCACCAATACCAACTCCGGCATCAGTACCAACTCCGGCTGCAAAAACATCAGCAGCGACACCAAGTCCAGCAACCAGAGCACCAGCGCCAAGATCCTCCGCCTCGTCCGAGTCTTCTCAACCTCGGCGAGGAACTACCCCGGCAGCTTCTAAGGGGAAATCTGCTGCGACGACTTCCTCTTCCCAACAAGCCAAAGGAAAAAAGGCTCCGGACGCTACCAAGTCAGCATCCGTCGAGGCTGCGCAGCGTACCCTTGCGTCAATGCTCTCCAAGAAAGCTCCAACAGCGAAGGACGCCCCTGCCGACCCAACTGATGCGCAATAGATGGTTCTGCACACCAGCCCAGCTCTTGCCTTGGTTGAGAGGAAGGAAGCGCACGCGAAGGGCTTGGTGGCACCCCATATTCCCACCGGTGAGCGGTACCCTCCTAGCTTGATTGAATTTGTTATGAATTGGAACAAGGCGGAGTTCGTCCACGACGACGATCTTCCGGAGAAGTTCAACCCCGCTGAATTTTCCGCCCAAATGAATACAGCCGCTAAGGCAATTAACCTCGCGGGGCGGATGATGGAGGTACGTCGCTTCCCCTTTACATGTTGTAGATAATAACCATTAGTCCCCGAGCCTCCGGGGGAGTAACTTGTTACTCGGCCGGATGCTCTTTAGAAAACTAACGTAGCTCCATGAGAACTTCAAATATGCACATTCCTAGATCCGGGTTAAGTTCCACTTGGCCCGGATTTTTGTACACTTCGAATATGCACACACCTAGAGCCGGGTTAAGTTCCTCTTGGCCAGGATTTTTGTACACTTCGAATATGCACACACCTAGAGCCGGGTTAAGTTCCACTTGGCCTGGATTTTTGTACACTTCGAATATGCACACACCTAGAGCCGGGTTAAGTTCCACTTGGCCCAGATTTTTGTACACTTCGAATATGCACACACCTAGAGCCGGGTTAAGTTCCACTTGGCCCGGATTTTTGTACACTTCGAATATGCACACACCTAGAGCCGGGTTAAGTTCCACTTGGCCCGGATTTTTGTACACTTCGAATATGCACCAAGCTAATTTATGTTTCGGTATTCTTTTCAGGTGACCACCAATCGCCAGAGTGCTGAATTCCAATGCCTGCTGGATACCCATAAGATGCTACGCGCAAAGCAAGCTACACTTCTCGCGGAACATGAGAAAAGGGGTAAGTTTCTCCCTTGGCACCTTTCCGTTTTTCTTCATCTTCCTCTGCCAAACTAATCTCATCATTCGGTTTCCACAGCTGGGGTGGAGGCTGAGAACAAGATTATGCGGAAGAACCTGGAGCAGATCCAGGGTAAGTCCTTTTTTCCGACCTTACGGTGCTTTCCATTTCCTTTTCTCCTTGGCTCGGCAAACATTCATTCCTTGGCTCTGCCGGGTCAACATACTATTTTAGCATCGCTTGAGGATAGTGTGCCCGTGCGTGATATGATGCTGCATTTTCTCGAACAAGCAGGGCAGCATCAAGCCAAGCTAAAGAAGAAAAATGATGAGCTCACCCTTCTCCGGGCCAAGGATGATGAGATCGCTAGGGTCAAGGCTGAGATGCGGAAGATGAAGGCCCAACACCAAACCGAGCTCCGAAAGGTTGGCCAGGACTTCATGGAAGAGCGCGAGCGCCTTACTCTCCAGATCTCCAAGGACCAGGAGTTACTCAAGGAATCCGACATCCAGCTTGGGTCGGCGAATGCTGAGCTTGAGCAACTTCGCAAGAGACGCGATGATTGCACCAGGGAGTTGACCCGGATCCTTAGCCATATATCACGTAGGTTTCTTCCCTCGTTCGACATACTTTTCCGGGTTACTTCGTATGTCTTTTCTTTACCTTCTTCCTTTGTCTTGCTCCCAGGCAAATTTCCTGAGGGCACTGCTATTGCAAGCGCAGCAATTGCGGATTTTCGCCGAGAAAGGGGTACTCCTGCCGCTCCTGACGGTGCAGAGATTCCCTATGACATGGAGGACCTGTTGGTCAGCTTGTCATCTCGCGTGGAGCTTATCAAGAATTATGGCAAGGACATCCTCGACGTTCCCGTTCGCATCTTCAACATTTTCTGGCCCGGAGAAGATACCCCGGAGACCACCGCTATTCTCGTTGAGAAGCTAATGGAAACTGAGACCCAGCTCGACTTCTAGGGAGAGTCCGCTGGACGTGCCGCAGTTGATACCATCCTTCATCACATACTCACATGGTATGAGAAGATCGATCTCAGCCTCCTTACAAGCCTGCGCACAGGATCCAGGTGGACCAATGACCCGGAGTGGGTAGCTCGTCGCCAGGCTTGCGCCCATAGCCTCATCGAATACTCTCCCATTCATGAATGGGTTGAAGGTCTGAGCTTCCTGGAAGCCGCTGGTGATGAAAATGCTGAGAACGTTGAAGACGGGTCGGACAAGGACGAAGAAGGCGATGCCATAGACATTGAAGACAGTGAGGATGACGCCGAACTTCCTCCTCCTGCTGCTCCTTAAGTGAAAAACTTGAAAATTTATCAGATCCCCGGTATGCCGGGTGGAGTTGTATTCCATATACATGTGATATTTTGCTACTAAGTTCTTATGCCGGATTAACTTGGGCGTAGTCCCCGAGTTTCTTTTTCTTGTTCATCCAATCTCTTGGCTCGGTTCGTGTCTACCTTGATTCGGTTTTACGACTTATGAATCCGAGCTTCAAAAATTGTCTTAAAAATACTGGGAAACTTTTAGACTTAGCTCAAAAATAAAACTGCATAATAACTTGAAAATAAATACAGGGTTAGTCCGAAAAACAAACTTCGGCTCGAATAAATTCTTTTCCTTAGTCATTTTTCATGTGCTACGCATTCCAAACTTGTTCTCTTGCTTGCCATGAAGCCAATTCTTGTTGGACAGTAGCAAGTCGAAGAGTTAGGTTCTTGGTGCTCACACATTACTAATCTGAGTTAAGTAGAATAACTTATTCCAGCTAACGCACAAAAACCAACAAACATTATTAAGGCAGTCCCCGAGTTACTGCTCGAGGTGCCAACATTTCATTGATAAGCTCGTTGCCGACATACATACCGACATATGAGACGACTCGGATACATACACTTCTTAGCTAAGTGTAGAAAGGACGAAGTAATGCTATATTCCATGGTCACTTTGATTCCTCTCCGGACCTGTCCGCCTTCTTCTTTTCCTGTGGCTTTGCATCTATAAGATAGTAAGAATCATTGTGCAATGCCCTATTTACGATGAATGGCCCTTCCCATGGGGGGGATAATTTATGCATGCCAGTAGTACGTTGTACCAACCAGAGCACCAGATCGCCTTCCCAAAAGACTCGGGGGCACACTTTCCGGCTATGATAGCGTCGGAGATTTTGTTGATATATGGAGGATCTGGACAATGATAGTTCTCTCGCTTCTTCCAGCAGATCAACATCATTTTGCTGGGCTTCTTGCACTTCAGCTTCTGTGTATTGGGTGACCCTAGGCGAATCATGCTCTATGTCGGCTGGTAATACAGCTTCTGCCCCATATACCAGAAAAAACGGTGTATAGCCTGTTGATCGATTCAGAGTTGTTCTTAAACTCCACAATACCGCTGGTAGTTCTTCTATCCAGCACCCCGTTGATCTTTGTAGCGGCTCAATGAGCGGGGGTTTTATCCCGGATAATACTAATCCATTGGATCTTTCCACTTGTCTGTTCGATGCAGGGTGGGCTACCGAGGCTACATCCAGCCGGATCTTCTTATCCCGGCAGAAACACGCAAATGCTCCTTCCGCAAAATTTGTGCCATTATCAGTTATGATACTGTGAGGATAACCGTACCTCAAGATGATATCTTTGAGAAATGTTACGGCCGTAGCTCCATCACATTTTCTTATAGGCTTTACCTCAATCCACTTGGTAAACTTGTCCACCATTACCAAAATGTGAGTCATATTTCCCCTTGCTGGTTTGAATGGGCCAACCATATCCAAGCACCATACGGCAAATGGCCAAGTAATTGGTATGGTCTTGAGTTCCGACATTGGCATATGTGTCTTGGTAGTGTACCTCTGACAACCATTACATTTTCTCACCAGATCTTCTGCTTGCTCTAAGGCATTTGGCCAGTGAAATCCGTGCCAAAAAGCTTTTGCTACCAAGGCTCGGGATGAGGCATGATGCCCGCATTCCCCCTGATGTATATCTTGGAGGATGTCAAGCCCTTCTTCCGAGTCAACACATTGCTGGAGGACATTGGTCACACTCCTTTTGTATAGTTCGGGATTGATGATCGTGTAAGCCTTTGCCCTCCTCTGTGTTTGCCTAGACAGCACTTCCTTAGTGGGTAACATTCCATCTTTACATTCCATCTTTCAGGAACTGAAATATAGGTAGTGCCCAAGCTGGTATTGTTCGCACAGGGAACACATCCTCATCAATCTCCATCTGATCCACCGGCATAACTTCAACCGGATCATGCTGAGCAGTCCCGAGGTCTTGCGAAGCAATCCCCGGGTTTACTGAAGCAGTCCCCGGGTTTGCCGAGGCAGTCCCCGGGTTTCGCGCACCACTTCCCATGTCAATTTCCATGGGCACAGCTCCGGCTTCCGTGTCTTCCGGGACATAAATTGAGTCGGTTTCTGGGGAGGGCCTGATGGATGGTTTCCTGAGGTGCTCTAATGCTACACCCGGTGGAATTTCTTGTCGGGTTAACCCGAGCTTTGACAGCTTGTCGGCAGCCTCATTTTCCACCCAGGGTACATGGTGAAATTCGCATCCCTCAAAGTAACCAGATATCTTCTGCACATGAAATCTGTATAGTGCCATGTTTGGATCTAGGGCATCCCACACTCCCAACACTTGCTGCACCACCAAATACGAGTCGCCAAAGCATACGATCCGACATATCCCAATCTCTTTTTCCACCTTGAGCCCGTGCACAAGTGCTTCGTATTCAACGACATTGTTTGATGCCGCGAAATGGATCTCAAGCACGTATTTCAGTTGGTCCTTCTTTGGCGAGGTAAGTACAACTCCGGCCCCTAACCCGATTTTGGTTTTTGATCCGTCAAAGTGCATTCGCCAATACTTCGGATCTAGGAGTGGCGGTTCGCATTGCACCTCGGCCCAGTCCACGAAAAAGTCCACCACAGCTTGGGATTTGATGGCTTCTCTTCTATCATATTGCGGAGCTAGCTCAATTGCCCATTTTGCAATTCTGCCACTCGCATCCTTGTTACATATTATCTTGGATAAGGGGGCCTCACATATGACCCTGATGGGATGCTCCTCAAAGTAGTGCTTCAGCTTCTCAGTGGCCATGTACACGCCATACGCCACCTTTTGATAGTGTGGGTAGTTTTGCTTCAAGGCTGACAACACCTCGCGCAGGTAATACACTGGCCTTTGCACCGACTTACTTTCCTCGTCGCGCTCCACCACTATCACTTCACTTACAACTCGGTTGGTTGCGGCTATATAGAGCAACATTGGCTCCTTTGCTAGTGGTGAGGCCAACACTGGTGCAGTGGCTAACATTTTTTCAAGTGGGCAAAGGCTTCATTGGCTTGCGGTGTCCAAACGAACTTATCCGACTTTTTCATAAGTTGATAGGGAGGCAATGCCTTTTCTCCCAACCGACATACAAACCGACTTAACGAGGCCAGGCAACCTGTGAACTTCTAGACATCGTTAAGACACTTCGGCAGTTCCATTCGTTCGATCGCCCGGATTTTAGTTGGGTTAACCTCGATACCTCGGCTGGAAACAAGAAAACCGAGCAATTTCCCAGCGGGGACACCAAAGGTGCATTTTTCCGGGTTCAGCTTCATCCGGAACCTCCTTAGGTTCGCAAATGTTTGCCTAATATCGTCAAGGAGTGTTTTGCTTTCCTTGGTCTTGATAACCACATCGTCCATGTACACTTGTACATTTCGACCTATTTGCTCGTGCAAACATTTTTGCATACATCTTTGGTACGTTGCCCCTGCATTACGTAAGCCAAACGGCATGGTGCGATAGCAATAAGCCCCATACGGGGTAATAAACGCCGTCTTTATTTGATCATCCGGATTCAGGTATCTGGTGGAAACCAGAATATGCATCAATGAATGACAACAATTCACATCCAGCAGTTGAGTCTATGACCTGATCTATTCTTGGCAGTGGAAATGGATCTTTTGGACACGCCATGTTCAGGTTCGTGTAATCGATAGACATTCGCCAAACCACTGCCACGTTCGGGTCATCCTTCTTCTTTTCCACCAGCACCGGATTAGACAGCCAATCCGGATAAAGAACCTCCATGATAAATCCTGCAGTTAGCAACCGAGCTATCTCATCCCCGATGACTTTCCTCCTATCTTCCGCGAAGTGCCGGAGAGGTTGCTTCACCGGCTTAGCTCCGGGTCTCACATTCAAAGAGTGCTCGGCCAGCTCCCTCGGAACACCTTTCAAGTCCTGTGTGGACCAACCAAAAATGTCCTGATTCTCACGGAGGAAGCTGACGAGCTCGCTTTCCTATTTATCACTTAACCCGGCACCAATTGTCACAGTACGCTCCAGGAACATGTCATAAACTGGAACCTTCTTGGTATCCTACGTGGCTTGGAAAGAGACACTTCCATGCGGGTTACTCATTGCCGGCATATACTGCTGCGCAGACTGAGCCAATGCCGCCACCTCTTGAATTTTCCTTTTCTCCTGCACAATCACAAGTGACTCGGCTAAGTTAGACCCGGCCGACGCACACTCCATGGAACGTCGGAAATCCCTAGCAATGGTGATTACTCCGTTCGGTCCGGGCAATTTCATCTTCAAGTAGCTAATGTGACAGCTTGCCATGAACTTTTTCAACGCTGGCCTTCCGAGTAACGCATGGTACGCACTTTCCAAGTTCACCACCTCGAACTCCAAATTTTCGGTTCGGCAGTTATCCCTCGTGCCGAACAATACGTCAACCCGGACCTTGCCTATGGTCTCACAAGAAATGTCGGGCACAATACCATGGAAAGATGTCCTCGTGGGCTGTAGCATGTTTTCCGAGATGCCCAACTTGCACATTGTGTCTGCATACATGATGTTAATGCTGCTGCCATTGTCGATCAGTACCTTTGAGAACCTTACATTAATGCTAGGCCCAATGAACGTCGGGTCCAGCACCAACGCATACGAACCAGGGCTTGGCATAAGCTTGGGATGATCCTTTATGCTCCAGGTGATTTCCTGATCAGACCAAGGCATGTACCTCATCACTGCAGGCATCACTGCATTCACCTCCATATGCCTACGCTGCAAGCTCTTTCTATTTGTTTCCTCAGTGGTGAATACACAATAGCTCTGATGATGCTCTCTGTACTCATTTCTCCCCTCATTTCCGGGGTACCTCTGATCCGGCTGATGCTGATTTTCCACTTGATGCACTGCATCCCTTCTCTCATTGTTATCATACCTCGGCGGAGTGGGAGGCAACATTATCTATTGCGTGTTCGCTCCGGAGAGCAATTGCTGCCGGGGTAACTCCTGCCGAGGCTGATCATTCCGGGGTGCCTGAGCATTCCCCGAACCACCTTCTTCAATCTTGCGCATCCACTCACATTGCCTTGTCGTATGACCCGCTAGGTTACTCGAATTTGGCGTGTGAAACTTACACGGCTGGTCCAACATCGACTCATACATATACCTCAGACGGTCCTTCTTTTCTTGCCACTGTCTCTTTTGCTCTAGCGTCCAAGTTTTCTTGCCCTCGTTTCTCGGAGTCCATTGCCCACCAGTTTTCTAGCGTTGACTGCCCCCTGCTCCGGGCTGATCTTGATTCACAGCTGCAACTTGTTGCGAACCGTATCGATGATCTGGTCTATCATCTCTCCTTTTTCCTCTGTAGTCATTCCTCCGGGATGATCCGGCTCCATCCCTCTGATAGTACTCATCGTTTGACTCGTTCGATACGAGCCTAGGTTGAGTCGGATCACCCAAAGCATACGAATCTGCAATCCGGATCATCTCTGCCAAAGTAGTTGGCATTTTCCTTTGCAACTTCTGCCACAGCTCGCTTGCATATCTGCACCCTTGTGCAAACCACGCTATGGCCTGTGATTCTATCACGCCCTCATACGAGTTTCTCATAGTACACCACCGGGTTAAAAACTCCCGATCTGTCTCATTAGGTCTTTGCTTGCACATAGCTAGGGTCTGCGGCCTATTTGGCCTCTGATACGTACTCGAGAAATTGCTGATGAACATTTCCTCAAAATCTATCCAGTAGTTGATGCTTCCGGGTGGCAAATTATTCAGCCATACCCTTGCCGGCCCTTCCAACATCTGGGGTACGTATCGTACAACCCATCTCAAGTTGCCAGTGGCAATTTTCACAGCCGTAGCATAGTTTATCAACCAATCATCCGGCTTGGTACTGCCGTCATACGTCTACGTGCCCCTGGGTAACTGGAAGTTGGGTACCGGTGGCTCCTTCATGATCCGGGGTCCAAAACACGCAGGAGTGGACCTTGACATTCGATCTGTTCCGACCTATACAGTCGATCTAGTTTCAACCTGGCATCATCCGGCATCAAATCCCTGCTTCCCAATCTCGACCCTATCACATGATAGTCCGGTCTTGGGTATCCCGCGTTTGCCATTTCCGAATCTCCATCATTATACATGTCTTGCTCACGTGGAGCACCTTTCTGTTGCATACCTCGGCCGGCACTTTGCTCTTGCCTTGGCATATTCCGCTGTTGCGGTTGTCCTGCTCCTGCCGAGTTTCACTGTCCGGCATTGCCGTTGACTGCGTTCCCTTGACCGGCATTTCCTTGGTCGCGGTTATCTTGGTCAGCTTCACCTCGGCTCACACTTCGTCGGCCATCATTTTTCTGTGCTTCTTTTCCTTTCCCTGCCCGTGTTGGGTCATACGGGACGATCTATTTGTTCCGTCTGGCCGAGGTTACCACCTCTTCTCTCCTTGGACCACCATGAGGAGACGATGCGGCTCCAGCGGATTTCTCCGGGTTACCCATCGCCGAATGGACGATCTTGGAGGCTCCAACTTTCTCCGGGTTAGCTCGGAGTAGTTCTTCATTTTGTCTATTCGCGATCTGAACCAGTTCGTTAACCCTATCTTGTTGTCTTTGATGAGCTTCACCCGTCAGACCCTCTAACTCAGATGCAGCTGCATCCGCTGCTCTGAGGTTCTTTGCCGGGGTACTGTACCTCAGCAGCCCCACAGACATGTAGTTTTCTGATTCCTCAATTCCAGTATCACCTTCTCTGTTCATCTCACTCATGATATTTCTCCCCTTTACTTTTACAGCATCTACTTTGTTCGCCTTTGCGTACTCACGCAGCGTCATATTCAATGACTGCTGAGCCGCGGCTATTTTCTTTGCGCCATAGTATCTTTTGCCTAGTTTCCTCTAGCTCGGCCTGCGCTCGAGTCGGATCTACTGCTGCTACCACAGGGTTTTCCAAGCTATCCATCGCTTCCCTCAACACATTTTCCGTCCTCTCTAGTGGAGGACCTCTACCTTTCCTTGGTGCCTTAGGCGTTACCTCCGGATCTGGCGCCGGATCCTTGCTCGCACCTACACCAGGCGCAGTCATCATCACCTCTGCGCGGTCCGAGGAGCGAGCGATACGCGCCCCGCGAGCCACGGTGAGGGCGGCTCTCCAGCCTCGACGACATGGCACGGATGAACACAAGACACGTCCACAGCAACGTAGACTTTGTGCGCGCCGAGCTTGACGAAGAGGCTGTTGCGCAGAAGTGGACGCGTGTCGAAGCAGACAGCGTTGTCGCTAACGAAGTCTAGCGCTTCAAAGCGCTGAACGTGCCCGGAGACAATGCGTTCGCCGGTGCCAATGGAGTTTCCCGTCTGGATCTTGACCCCTGCTAGCGCTGCTAGCCCCACGGTGGGCGCCAACTGTCGTGGTGGTGTCACGGCAGATGCCATGGATAGGCCAAAGGTGGGTAGTAATACACGCTAGGGGAATCCAGGGAGGGATAGTGAAGTGATTCTCCACACAGTAGTTTGTATTGCTTTGCTTCCAAGATTACAAGTGCTCCTAGAGCTGTATTGGCGAGAGGAAGAAGAAGGGGCTCTCTTACTCTCACCCACAGATCACACCTAAAACCCTAGCCAAATTAGAATAGCGGAACTCCTTCTATTGAAACCCTAGCCCCCTTTTATAGAGGAGGCTCGGTCTCTGCCTAGGGCATACGTGGAGGCATATTCTTAGGAATATGCCTCCTCCCAAAGTAGTAAGCCGACCGGGGTGCTTTTCCCCCGCGTCACACATGCTTTGGCTACGTGAGCCTCTGCGGCTCCCGCGTCAGCCGACATGGGCGTCGTCACCCTTGTCGGCCACGCCCTGGTGGTCCTTCCCTTGCTTGCTTCACTCAGGTAGTGCGTACCGGGGCTTCTTTTGAGCAGCGAGATTCCTTCCTTCTCCTAGAAGCTAGACGTGACCCGGATCATAGTTGATCCGGCCACACCTGTTCCTGCATACAAGTAAAATATGCACTTCCAACTTACTGCTTAAGTCGGTTGAGCCTTAGTTAGGCGAACGCCCCCTGGTCCAGGTTACCCCGTGATTCGGCCTGCCTTGAGGTGACTCGGCCAGCATCCGCTTTGGCCTTGCCGAACCTCGGCTAACTCGGCCTTTATACCCCGGCGTGACCCTACCCGGGGGTATCCCCCCAACATGCATGAATCTTCAGTTGGTGATAACCAGTTCTAAGATCAATCTTAGAAAACACTCTGGCACCAGTCAGTTGATCGAACAAATCTTCTATCTTTGGCAAAGGGTACTTTTTCTTGATGGTGATGTCATTTAGCTTTCGGTAATCCATACAAAGACGGTTGGCACCATCCTTCATATCAACAAATAAAACGGGTGATCTCCATGGTGATGCACTTGGTTGAATCAGTCCTTTTCCCAACATATCATCAAGTTGCTTCTTCAGTTCCACTAGTTTAGATGGGTTCATAGTATAGGGTCTCTGAGCTATGGGTCCGGTTCCAGGGATTAGTTCAATGATAAACTCGATATCCCGATCTGGGAGAATATCGGGCAATTCATCTTGGAACACATTGGGGTATTCACAGACTACTCTGACTTGGTCAATGGTGGTCTTGGCTAAACTCTTATTGCACTTGAATTGACGGGGCAAGGTCTCAGATACATGTTCTACTGATACTTCGGTGCTAGTGGTCATGGTTATGGCTTTCTTAGCATAGTCGATTAATCCTTGATGTTTCGACATCCAATTCATCCCTAGCACTACTTCCAAACCTTTGGTTCCAAGTACTATTAGATTGGCATAAATATCTATCCCATGTATTCTGATAGGTACGGCCTTTGCAAACTTTTCTAGCTTTGGTGGTCGAACCAGGGATTTGAACTATCATAACATGCTTCATATTTGTTCGTTGAATCTTACTAGTGCATGCAAATTCTTCTGTAAAAAATGAGTGTGATGCTCCAGAATCAAACAACACTCTTGCTAATACTAAGTTAACAGAAAACATACCCAACACGACATATGGCGCTTCTTGGGCTTCCTCAGCATTCATGTGGAACAAACGGCCATTACGGTTGTGCGGGTTTTCTGGGGCGAATCTCTTTCCAGGATGGACACGATGTTGTTGTTGGGAAGGTGCATTCACATTGGTTGCTGCGGCAAGCTTCTTGGGGCACTCGTTGGAGTAGTGACCCGTGACTCCGCATTCAAAGAAAGTTATCATTGACTTGTATTTCCCTGCGACAGGCAGAACATTGCTTCTAGTCCTTGGGGCAGTATTATTATTGTTGTTGTTGTTGTTGGACTATGGCGGTGCACGGTTGAAATTATTAGAGTTGCCGGGGTTGTTGTTATTGTTTCCTCCGGGCCTTGAGTTTCCTCTGCCACGGTTGGGATAGTTTGGGCGGTTCATTGAGGGTCTGTTGGTTCAGGGTGCATAACCTGTAGACGGGTTGGGGCAATACGTCGGGGTATGGTGGGGTCCTAGTTGATGCATCATTCGACGCTTGCGGTTCTCACTGGCCTAGTTGATCTTTCCTTCCATCTGGATTGCAGAATCCACTAAGGCTTCAAGGTCGTCAAAGGGGATGTTGAGTAGAATTGTATGCATCTGATCATGCAAACCGTTTAGGAATCTTTCTTTATTCTTGGCTTCATTGTCAATCTCATCGGGTGCATACCTACCTAGTGACAGAAATTTGTCACGGTACTCAACCACAGTCATCCTTCCTTGCTTCAAGTCTCTAAATTCATCTCTCATCCTCTTGATTAGACCCGGGGGCACATGGGTCCTGCTGAACATGAGTTTGAACTCCTCCCAAGTCATCATCTGACCTCCGTTCATTGTACGGGTACTATTCCACCATGATCTAGCATAGCCGAATAGGTAGTGGGTGGCAAACATCACCTTCTCATTAGTATCAACTCCTTCAACTTCTAGGTTGTTCTCCGTGGTTTGCAGCCAATCATCTACATCTAAAGGTTCCTTAGACTTTCTAAACATGGGTGGGTTGGTATTCTGGAAGTTCTTAAGCTTGGATCCATGTTGATCTTGGTTTCCATGGCCTTGATTATTGTGGGCCATCTGGGCTATCTGTTGAAGAGTGTTTAAGTTGGCTTGACATTCAACTCTACCAGCTTCACGGTTAAAAACTAACATTTGCAGGATCTGCAGCATTGGGTCCTGAGATGAACTGCTTCCTCCGGGATTTCCGCGAGTCATCTGAAGATTGAGATAGATAGTGAGACAATAGGGAAATTTCTATGGTTCAAGGGTTTGTTTCAAAACTTTAAGCTTTCAGTATAACTCAGGTTTTTGAAAACTAGCAACTTTCTTTTCATTCATTCATTCCAAGCATAGATAGAAACACACACCACAACAAAGAAAACAGATGATTTTAAGAACCATTATGTGAAGATACGATACAATGGGACCGGGTACAACTCACACCTACGATAGTGCTTTGTTGAAACTAGTCATAATTAATGAAGTCAGCATCGTCCTCATCAGTGTTGTCCTCCATGTCTTCATCTTCCAGGTAGTCATTTTCATCATTGGTGTAAGAGTGAATATCCCCACGGATGTGAAGGGAATATGCCCGAGAGGCAATAATAAAGTGGTTATTATCTTATTCCATGTTTATGATAAATGTTTATTTTGCATGCTATAATTGTATTGATCGGAAACGTCAATACGTGTGTGTTTAATAAACAAATAAAAGGTTCCTAGTTATGCCTCTCTTATAGACTAGCTCGTTGAATAACAAGATGATCAAGGTTTCCTAATCATGGACATTGGATGTTGTTAATAACGAGGTCACAACATTGGTGGAATGATGTGATGAACATTCATCCGAAGTATAGCATTACGATCAAAGTCATTATTTTTATATTGCTATAACATCATACGAAGTAATCTTTATCCTTAGACCATGAGATCATGTTAATTGCTAACACCGGAAGAGTATCTTGATAACATCAAACGTCACACCGTAACAGGGTGACTATAAAGATGGGTTCAGTGCTACGAAGGTGTTATGTTGAGGCTCATGGATCAAGAGTGGAATTTGTCAATCCCGATGACGGATAGATATACCCTGGGCCCTCTCGGTGATATCACATTAAGATATCTTGCAAGCAAGTGATGTGATCACTAGAATGTTATATCACGGGAACGAGAAAAGAGCGCATGTCAGTAACGAGGTCAAACTAGGTATGGAGATACCGATGATCGAATCTCAGACATGTAATATATCGCGAGACAAAGGGATTTAGTTACTAGTGTTAAAGGTTCTCACGATCAAAGAACTCATCGTTGAATGTGTAGGAGTCAGTATGGATCTCCAGGTCCCGCTTCTGATTATTGATCTGAGAGGGATCTCAATCATGTCTGCATTATTCGCGAACCATAGGGTGACACACTTAAGGGATACCGACACCGTTTGGAGAAAATATGTTTCAGATAAAGATTTAAGAAAACGCTGGAATTATTTCAATAGACACCGAAACTGTTCCGGGTGAAATTGCTGAAATTGGTTCTACATGTAATATTGAAATGTTGCAGGGGTTTTATGTGAATGTTTGTTAATTAAAGTAATTAACAAAATTCTGAATAAAAATAATAAAAGGGTTTTATTAAATGAGAGAGCATTAAATTTGGAGAAATTTAATGCATTTAAAGTGGAGACTTTAAAAGGGAATGTGAAGAGGCATTTTAATGTGGAGGGGTTACCACCACATGAATGGAGGAGGTGAAGAGACACCTCCTCCATGCGCCGGCCATGAAAGAGGGGCACCCCCCTCCTCCTATAAAAGGCCACCCTCTCCTCACTTCTCATACTCACCTCCTTGTGAAGGATCTCTCTCCACCTCTAGTATTATTCCCCATGGTCTCGGATTAGCGAGATACATGTTCTCGGTAGCTTTATCTAGAAAGGAGTTGCTGCTTCCGCTACTTTGCTGGAGCGAGGAACAGAGGTTGTTGGTGTACCGGACGTGTGTGCGATCACGGATGCACCGCTGCTTTGCGGTGCTAGACTTGATGGTGCTGGAGCTGGATCTGAAGGACGTGCTGGAGCCGGACCTGCTCGGACTTCCTCACGATCTTGAGACCGGCAAGTGTACGACTACATCAACCACAAGTTCCTACTCGTTAACAAAACTCGTTGTCTTCGAGGGTAAGTTCTTGTTGGATGTATGTCCACCCGTTGCTTTGTACCTAGTAGATAGATCTTGACGTGTAGTTCACACCATAGGAAATTTTTTGTTTTCTATGCTGCAGACCCAACAGGATGTCTTCACCTTCCTCCTCCTGCTGTTCCTCTAGCTGGATCTCCTGGTAGTGGATAGTCTCCTGCAAGGTGGCTATCTTCTGAAAAAGACAGGCGATGATACGATCCTTTTTGTCACGTTGGTGACGAAGTGACTTGCGCTCTTTGGCGAGAATGGCAAGGATTTTCTTTCTCTCAACAGCTTCAGCATTGCTCTGGTTGACGTGATCACAGGCATTGTCTAACTCTTTCTGGGTCTCATGTAGCCTGAAGTCCATGTTATCCATATAGTGCTTCAACTCTGGATGGGCTGGCATGGATAGAGGCTGTCCCATAGAGTCACGTCTTGCATAGTGAGCAAAACAGGTGCTGATGATCTGGTTTATGTTCTGAGCACAAAAGCAAGCAAGAGCTTCTTGCATAGCCCTAGCTAATCCGTCTAGACAGTTGTTCTCCCAAACGCTGAACTGAATCTTGTCGGAAAGAGGTGGCTCCATTTTGCCTCTCAGGTCGGCAACAATTAGCCACTATAGCTCCCCTCCAGCGTGGTCCTTGAGCTGTGCTCCGAAAAACTCCAGGTGCGGGCGTCCAAGATACTCTGAGAGCGAATCCAGACCCCTCTTAAAGATAAGCTATCCTCCGTAACCCAACTGGTAAAAGTTGGTGTATTTGACCTCCATCTATAAGAAATTTAGGATTCGTAAGTTAGTGAGGTGATCAAGTGTGTCAAGTTTTAGATAAACTTGGAAGAGTTTAAGTGATCTCTTTTGGAAAGAATTTCAAGGATAAGAATGAGAATAGGTTTTTGTAAATTCTCACTTTCTTTGTTTTGAAGCTAGGTTTTTTAGGTGGCCATTCTAACTTGGGTCTCCTATGGTCAGGACTGCTCTGATACCAACTTGTCAACACCCAGATTTTTAAGTCCAGATGCCTGTTATGCCGTACATCGCAATCCCAGGATTACCATTTTTGCGAGACATAACAGAAGTGGTACCACAGTACATCATCCATTACAAACCATAATAAAGGTCTTACAAATAAAGGATCTCATGATCCAGTCCTAATACAATCAAAGAAGCGGAAAGTAAACATAGTAAGCTCCATCTTCATGATCATAGGCAATGCTGATGATGGGAGATGATCCTACTTGTCATAGACCTCCGGTTGTCCATCTTCTGGGTAATCCTCCTCATAGTCCGGCCATGGGATAGCTAGGGACAAAGCCATGAGTACTCTTTAAGTACTCGCAAACTAACACTAGCATAAGTAAGGTAAAAGCTAATAGGAATCGTAAGCTCTAGGTTTGTTTGCAAAAAGTCAGGTTTACTTCATAAAGATTCAAGAGTAAAGACCTAATTTAGTTCTCTACATCACTTAAGGGGGAAACTAGTTTTTAGGCACACAACTCTGTTGTGTTCAGGTCAAATTCATCTTTCAAGTCATAAATCATTTTGAAAACATCTGACAATAAAACAGTATGGCCTGTCCAACTATCCATAACCACGGACACGGCTATTCAAATAGTTTGACACTCTACAGAGGTGGTACACTTTCACCACAAAATTCGATACATCCATCGGGGATAACCCTAAATCATCATACTTAGTATGCGGATAATCAATCTTAACCTTTCAATTACACACCCTAGTATAGGCACCTCCCCTATGAGTTTGGCTTCCTAGCCATGGCCATCTGCCATCCTGGGTACTACATAGGTGGACATTCATCACGAGGTAGCCTCAGCTCAACCTCTTTCGCAAGGGAACCCATACTAAGACATATAAACTTCCAGTCAAGCCCTACCCAACTCAGGTATTGTGGCTGTAAGGTAAAATTGGAATGGTATTGCATCTGAACCCAACCATCAGTTTTTTTTAAAGTAAAGGCTCATGCCTTATCAGTTTCATCATCAAACCATTGTATTTCACAACACATTTCAAAACATTTCAATAGAATGAATCTTCATTCCAATGTTTTCATAATCATTTTTTCCAAGTATTCCATCTAAAGTGATCCAGTTTTATGCTTAGCACTAGCCACTAGTATTGAGGGTATCACTATTGGGGGTGCTAATAAGGTATAAGTATCCAAGACTAATCCTATGATCTTGATAGTCTCCAATCTAGTTTCCACTAATCACAATTCATTGACTAGGTAAGAACAGTAGTAAAGGGGAAAGTAAAGCTTGGAGTAAAACTAGGAATTGGTAAAGTTGTGTCTCAAAGGGGTGTATATGGTATCTGTACAAGTTAGCTTGCATATCTAGACTTGCATGGATAGCTTGCATAGTGGGCTTGCCTTGAGCAGAGCAGTTGTTGCAGTCGTTGAAGATCTCCTCCTCTTCCTCGAAGAACTCCTCTTCGTTGTAGCCCGGGTCAGTACTAGCATCTATAAATACATTTAATATACACAATCACCACGCAACACTTCACTACTTCTATTTAGCACACATGGGCTCATACTAGATGATCTAGCATCATCTCAATCATCCTATGGAATATTCACATTTTCTTAATCTTCTTATTTTAGAAAAGTAATTTCTACTCATTTTAAATCCTTAAGATTTAATATTCTCCAATTACAATAGTGGATCATGTTGACACATGTCATCACCATCTATTCCAATACTTGGGAATATGATTTAAAATGGTGATCATATATTAGAAGATTTAATATTACTATTTAATAATATTAAAGTTACTAGAAATGCCTATATAGCATTCTTTCATTACTAAGCCATGTTTCATATTCGTTAAACCAAATCTTTTTACATATTCATGTAGAGCATGGAAAATGTGATTTTTTAGAGGTGGAATCATCTCAAAAACATTTATAGTTTATTTTAGAAAAATGTTTGAAGGGTCAAACATCTCTGTCTTGTTATTTTTGGTTTAGGTGATCTATAATTCGAAATGGTTTGATTCCAAAGGGAGTGATTAGATAATTTCAATACCTTTCCAAAAAAATTGGAATCATGAATTTTGGTTCAATGAATATCTTTGAATTGAATTTTGAATCTACTGACAGAATATGGTTTTAACTAAATTGGCAAAATCTTATTTGAATCACTGGGCTCTGCACGAGAAATAAAATGGGCCAGCCCAACTACACAGCGCTGGCGCAGCGGGCTGCTGATAGAACGGTCCCCTGTGTCAGTATCTAGCAATCCTGGCCTTACGATTAGACTAGGATCTAACGGCTGAGGTTCATCGTCTACGTCGAACGGCTCCGGCGAGATTATAACCCTAACGCGATGGTGTGGGTCGCTAGGGACTTACCGGGGCTCCAGCTAGGTTCGGCGATGGGGCCAAATGGGGTTGTCATCGATTGCGGTTTGAGGCACGGTCACGATAGCTCCTGGGGTGGCCGCAATCAACGGCTTCCTTCCTCGACTCCAGGGGTGAACTTCGGCCAAATTCCGGTGTCGTGGTGCTCGCCTTGCTCCGAGGAAGGGTCGGTGAGGTTCCTGGGTGAGTGGGGAGTAGAATGGTATGGAGATTGAGGTCTGGGGTGGCCTCTATTTATACACCAAGGATGGAGGCAGGGCGACATGGTCTGGCTCCTCCGGCGATATTGCTACAGGTCGCGTTCATCATGGCAGAGGGCATGGGTGGGTGCGGTGGACTATGCCGATCGTCATGCGAGTGACGGCATGGCAAGAGGCGGTCTCCATCGGTCAGGCAACATCGGTGCTCTGCTCAGGTACGCAGGCGTTTGTCACTTGGGACGGTGGTCACGGGGCGCGCGGTGGCGAACGATCATGTCTGGGAGGTCACTGGTGCTACGGCGATCGCGGGTACGAGCGGATAGAGCAAGGCGCTGCATGTACGTGCAAGAAAGCTATGGTGCTCCCTTGTGTGTTTGGGATGGCAGAGGCTCAAATGGGCGTGGCTAGTCTGGCTCCTTCTCGCCTCGTCGTTGTTCAAGGGTGGACAGGGGGTGGCGGTGAGGTCATGGCTACTTTCTAGGTGTTCTGGGAGTATGTGGCGCGGTGCGCAATAAGTGGTTCATGCTCGACAGGCATGGCTGGCTCGGTACAAGCATGACACTGGTCAATGTGGCCAGTGATGCCTCTCCTTTGCACGGCCAAGTACTAGGGATGATCATGGACAATTGAATGAGTTGATTGCAGTACAAGAGCTGAGCAATTGATAGCTCCAAATAGTGTTTAGTTGTCAAGATTGTACTATGCCTACCAGGTGCCCGATCAAATGGCCACATGAAATTTACTTTCAAATTTTTGAATGATTTTTCGTGAGTGATCTTGTTACTTTCTTAGTAGTCTATGGTTGCTAGGATATGTCAAGAGGAATTGATTTGAATGGTTTTTGAAAAGTGATGATCTATGCATATGAACATGATTCAATTTTGCAATGTCTCTTAAATAGATTTGAAAATAGTTTCTGCCACTTTGTAAAGTTTGCTTGGATTCACTTTTATTTGTTCTAGCAAGGGGTGAAAATATAGGATTTGTTTCTGTTGGAAATCCTTTACTAGGAACACCCAAAGTGGTCTAGTGGATAAGTTTGGCTGACCATTTGATAATATGATCTATATTTGATTTTCTTTTCATTTGATTCTGTTTGTAATAGATCTTTTGATGTAGTAAAGATTTTTAAAATGATCCTTATCATTGGTAGAAATCAATCATGGCAATTTCAAGCATTCATACACTAAGGCAATTCACACATACACTCATATTAAGTTTAATAATAAAAGTTTTTGTTAACACTAAACTTGGGTGATTAGAGCTTGATAATCCTGATTACTATTTTGGGATTTTACACGCAAGGAAAGAAATCATTTGAATTATGATTCCGAGTCTCTCTTCCTTGATAGTTCTTTGAGTACACTTCTAAATTTACACTCCCTTTTTGTCTAATAGAATATTGGCTTCGAGATCGAGTTTATGGCGAAAAACGTGATGGGCATTTTCTGCGTCAAGACAGCGGACAGAAGCACCCTCGTCAAGGAGTGCACTAGACTTTACTCCAAACTCGCCTCTGACAACGTTGTCCTTAGCCTCCTCAAGAATCTTGCCATGGAATACTTGATTGAGCGTGACGAGCTGAAGCGGCGGAACATCGGCGTGATGGAGATGATGGGCATAAGCTTCGAACAGATCTAGGACCTCAAGGACCAGAAGGACAAACTCCTGGCCGAGCTGGCAAAGCTGAACTATGAAACTATTATCGATATTCATCAATGAGTCGGCACGTGGAAGACCTTAGTTAGTACTCCATCTGTTTTAACAATATAAGCCTATTTACAAAGCTAAAACAGCTTACGAAAAAGGCTTATATATTATGGAACGGAGGGAATAGTTCATGATCGGATATATAGATTGCAATATTGCCCCAGTAAATTGAAAAACTTTTTTACTAGTATGAATGTATGATCGTGTACTTTCTGGTAAAATATTTGGTTATTTGGTGAATGTGACGGGCATCACCAGCCACAATGTTGCCAGAGCCAATTCTGGGTGTGATTATCTTTCCTACTATACTATAATTCGTTATTATCGCTTCCATGCAGAGCGGTAGCTACCTTGTCGTCGTTGTCATGCTGCATCTCACCGACTTCACTTGCTCAAATCCTCATTTCTTCTTTACTCCAAAAAAAAGAGCCTCCATTCTTCCGCCATCTTCGGTTTTAGTCCTGCTGATGGCAGTGCCAGTGGTATCCCATTGATGGTGACTTTAGATCAGGACCCCAATGTTGTCTCTATATGGTTGTAGTGTAGTATAATCATTGCGCCAATGCTTACAAGGGAAGGAAGAGGTAACTGCTGGGGATCCCTCCTGAACATATGTACACTCTCCACAATTTATACATTGAAGGGATAACTACTTTTATAGCCATTTAAAAGAGTTTTGTGAGATTTTGTCAAATTAATTCGACCTTTAACTACATGTGTGCTATTTGGTCGACAAAATAAGAAAACACTATTCAGTTATTTAGTATTATATAGATTCTTCCAAATTTGACTAACTTGCGACATCTATTTTGATACGAAGGGAGTAGGATTATGCGTTATCTACAGACATGGCCTTTATTCTGCATAGTGTCAACCTGGTGGAATAATTCTCTCTTGAGGAGAGAGGCCTACACATTAAAAGGTGTCTAGATATATTCGTTTCACAAAAGCTAAAACATCTTATATTTTGAAATAGAGGGAGTACATAAGATCTAATAAAGAGGGGAGAGAGGTACATACATGAGTAAAAAAATGAGAGTTGCGAGAACAAGATGATGAATGAATATTCTATGAATGGTCTTCCCGACAATTTGTCAGCCTGTTACGGAAAAATGGAACAAATCCATGAAAAATAATTAAATATGCATGTATTAGTTTTTATGTGACAACGACTGTGCCCCTTGTGCCCGGGCACACACCCAGAAATTATGTGGAATTTCTTGGATCAATTCAACTATAGCGAGTCCGTCGCAAAAAGAAAAAGGAAACTATAGAAAAAGGAAACAATGTCGTGAAACTAGGTCAAACTTTCTTATCTTATCTTACTACTATATAGTGTACAAATAAGTTTGAAGGTTGACCTTTGGATGAAGACTAGCAAATCGCAACATATCTAACCTCTGGATCTTTACCATTCTAGCATCTAGAAGATTCAATGGATAGTCTTTAGCACAATGAACACTATGCTAACACTTCAAAACACAATTCTCCTCCATTCTAGAATCTTCTCTATCATTTCTCTAAGCATGTTACAATTTTTTTTAGTATTATTATGTACCAAGAACCAAGTATACACTTAATAATTTATGGATATGATGTGGCTCAAGATTCTTTAATAGACTTTTGAGCTTTACCTATTATAATTTTATAAGTGATGACCAAGTATACATAGTATAGGATTCATCGAGTTGTACAGGACTGTCGAGCTGGTTCTCCTTCTCCACTCCCTCCCACCCCTGAGGCGGCTCCGCCACCGCCCTCGGGGTGCTTCTCCTCGCCAACACAGGCCCTCCCCGCGCCTCCTCTCCCTCGCGCCGCCGCCTCCATAGGCGTCGCTGGGCAAAAGCACGCGGGTGCGGCGGTGGCGGCGGTGGTTTCCCTCTGGTCGGTAGCTAGTAGAGGTGGCGGTGGCTCCTCCTCTTCATCTCCAATGGCAGTGGTGCGGGCGGAAGCGACTTGGACATCCACGGTCGGCGGCAGGGCTGGTAGGGGCGATAGATCCGGACTAGATCTAGGTCCATTGGACCTAGATTGGCCATGGAATCTGCTCAGCTGTTGTTTCCCATCGATGATGTCGATGGATCCCTGGGCTACTTTCGCATGACTGAGGGCATGGTGGTGGCGGTCATCTTCTTCGCCGGAGATGGTTAGCCAGTTTGTGGCTAGGTGTGGTGCTTACCACATCTCAGCCCCGGAAGCGAGTTGGGGCGACGTGGTTGCCGGTGAACACCGAGCTGCGACTCCGGTCAAGGCGGGCGATGGCGGCGCTCTCGCATCGTAACCTTTTTGAGCGCATAATCCTACAACTATCGTCTACCCACTAGTGCCGCTCCAGGGGGAACCCTAATATCTTTGTATCAGACAATGGCGGCGCTGCGGTGTCACGATCCCTCTTGGGGGCATTGTTTGTGGAGCGGCGCCGGATGGCAGAGTTGGGAGGTGGAGCGGCTTCATCTTGCACGGAGTCTTCAGTGGAGATGTCAAGTCATGCCTAGCCGCCAGGTGCTACGCTATGTCATGCCTGGTTCGGTAGGTGCTACGCACGATGGATCTTCTGGGGTTTCTAGCTGCGTCGGTTGACGGGACTCGGCGACATGTTGACGAGGGGTCTCGGCAGCGACCACACGTGTATCTGATGGATGCGTGCAGGGTGGTGGGGCTGTTTGGTGTCATGGTGGCGTTAACGGCAGGCCTGATATGGGAATTATTCTTATACTTCTAAAGATGGGTTGGCGGAAGATGGCGGCAGCAGAAGATTGAGCGTGTACGATGGTGTGCGTTTCAGATCAGCTGGACCGGTTTGTTCTCCTAACACGCCGTGGGGCGGCTTTGGTGTGCGGTTATACTACATGGCCACGCCCTTCATCAAGTTGGTTTAGAGAGGTGTCTTCAATTGATCTTTGTATTATCTTTGTAAGGTTTTGTTGAATAATAAATAAAGTTGGTTGTGTGCATCTTTTTGATGCAGAGGCCAGGGGTAACACCTCCATTTCGGGGGGGAAAGTGTCATACTTTCCATCACATAGCTAGAGATGACATGATAGTCTTTTATTTGATTCTCACGTTTGTTTTTTCGAAATGTGGATACCACAACCTCTGCACTCAAAGGATGCACACATCCCTTTTATTAAAAACCAAGTACCGAGTACAGTTTACGGATCAGATAAGGTTTATACAAACACCAACCATGTGAACAAAGCTAAAGGTCTCACAAGAGAACGCACACATCTCACGTGCAAATTATTATGCAAATACTTACTTCAAGGACATAGTTTGACCATAAATCTGGTCAATAATATATAATTATATTTAAAAAATTTAACCAATTTATTTATATTTGAAAGACGATTCCAATGGTACAATTTTTGTGACATAAAATTCATAAATTGGTAACCAAATGTATGGTCAAATTATTTTCTTCGAGTACTTATTTGCCTAATGAACCGAAATGGAGGTAGTATACTACATAGTAGTATTTTTTTTCCCTAAAAGGGGAGTGTTCGTAGGATAGGAAAATCGTAGGAGTAGAAAAAATGTAGGATTGCAATGTCATGCCCACTCCAATCCTATAGGAATTCATATGAACTGAAGTGTGTTTGATTCCAACATAGGGGTCCGTTTGATTCAAAGGATTTCGCTAGCAATTTTGTAGGATTAAATCCTATAGGAAATTTTCCTATGACGACTGTTTGATTTGTAGGATTGATTCCCATAGGATTTTTTCCTAAGGATTCCTTTGTACTAGTTTTCATAGGATATCAAACATCCACCCATACCTCTTTTTCATATTCCTATGGTGGAATCAAACACACTTTCGTTTATATGAATTCCTATAGGATTGGAATGGGCATGACATTGCAATCCTACATTTTTCGTACCCCTAAGATTTTCCTTTCCTATGAATCAAACATTAGGAATCTGAAAAAGAGGTATGGGTGGATGTTTGATTTCCTATGAAAACTAGTACAAAGGAATCCTTATGAAAAATTCCTATGGGAATCAATCCTACAAATCAAACAGCCATCGTAGGAAATTTTCCTATAGCATTTAATACTACAAAATTCCTAGGCAAATCTTTGGAATCAAACAGACCCTACCTAGAGTAGGAGTGCTTGAAGCAGAGGCCCTACTCGTGACTACGCATAGAATTTCGCAGTAGGGACTTGATACGTTGCTAACGTATCCATAATTTTTGATGTTCCATGCTTGCTTTTATCTAATTTCTTATGTTTTGTCCACACTTTGGAGTACTTTCTATACACTTTTCTTGGACTAACCTATTAACAAGAGCCACAGGTCTAGCTGCCTATTTTCTACTGTTTTTGGTTCCAGGAAAGTCAGAAAATGAATATTCTCGGAATTGGATGGGACAAAAGCCAAAGTCCGTTTTTCACCAAGGGACACCGGGAGCCAGAATACGATTCTGATATACCCGATCAAAATTCCATGAAAGAGTCTGTAGCCACCATCATCTCCATCCCTAGATGGGGAGGGATCTGAAGCTCTTCCCGGCACCCTGTCGGAGGGGAGAATTCACCCTGGAGGCCTGCTTCATCATCATGCAAGCCTCCGGTGTGATGCGTGAGTAGTTCATCTCTGGACTACGGGTCCATGTAGTAGCTAGATGGCTGGTTCTCCTCCTTTGTGATATCATGTTTAGATCTTGTGAGCTCTGTTCATGATCAAGATCATCTATTTGTAATACCTACATGTTGTGTTTGCGAGGATCCGATGGATATTGAGATTCTATTTTAGATTGATTATTGATTCTATCATGTCTTTGTTATTTGTGATCTTGCATGCTTTCCGTTGTTAGTAGCTATCTTGGCCAAGTAGAAGCTAGCAACTCCAAGAGTTAGTATTTATGCTCGATAGTGGGTTCATGCCTCTAGTAATCTGGGGAAGTGACAGAAATCTCTAAGGTACTAGATGTGTTGTTGCTACTAGGGAGAAAACTACAATCCTTTGTTCAAAGAAAAATCGTATTGTTTACTATACACGCAATTCGTAATGCAATTATCTGTTTCTTGCAACTTAATACTGGAGGGGGTTCAGATGATAACCTGAAGGTGGATTATTAGTCATAGATGCAGTTGGATGGCGGTCTATGTATAATGTTGTAATGCCCAATCAAGTCTCAAAGGATTCAAGATGAGTAGTATATGCATATTGCTTTCGCGATGTTTGTCAATTGCCCCGCTGTAATTTGTTCACCCAACATGTCATCTATCCTCAGGAGAGCCACCACTAGTAAACTATGGACCCCGGTCCTTTCTTTTCCATCAATCTACAATCAACTTTTACTACTTTGTGTTTACTTTCTACAAACTATTACTTTCTTCCACTCGATACGTTTAATCCTTTATTTTCAGCAAAACCGGTGAGATTGACAACCTCATCGCCAGTTGGGGGCAAAGTTCTATGGTTGTGTTGTTTAGGTCTCCACGTTGCTACGAGCACCGGTAGTGCGCCCTGCCAAAGTTCAGCTAGCAACACCTTTGGGGTGTTTCCTTGCTCCTACTATATTGATAACCTTGGTTTCAAAACTGAGGGAAAACTTGTTGATGTGCTCATCATACCTTCCTCTTGGGGTTCCCCAACGAGCTCGATATATTTTGGGCCATCAAGCTCTTTTTCCGGCGCCGTTGCCAGGGAGTCAAGGACATCTTCACAAGGGGAGTCCCTCATAAACAATCTATTTACTTTGTTATTTTTGTTTTTCTTAGTTTACTTTTTCTTTGTTTGCTTGTTTCTTTATCAAAAACACAAAAAAAAATAGTTTTACTAGTTTGCTTTCTTTATTAAAAACACACAAAAAATGACTACCCTTGAAAATACTAAGTTTTGTGACTTCACTAGAACCAACAACAATGATTTCATGAGCACACCTATTGCTCCACATGTTCCTGAAGATACTTTTTTTGAAATAAAACCTGCTTTACTCAATCTTGTTATGAGAGAACAATTTTCTAGTATTGGTGATTGAGAAGCTGCTGCCCATCTAAATAACTTTGTTGAACTATGTGAGATGCAAAAGCATAGGGATATAGATGGGGATATTATTAAGCTTAAATTGTTTCCTTTCTCTTTGAGAGGATAAGCTAAAGAATGGTTGAATTCCTTAACTAGGAATAATATTGATTCTTGGACTAAATGCACAGATGCTTTCATTGGAAAATACTATCCTCCTGCTTAGATTATATCTATGAGAAGTGAAATAATGAAGTTTAAACAATCTGATAATGAACATCTTGCTCAAGCTTGGGAAAGAATGAAATCTTTGGTAAAGAATTGTACCAATCATGGACTGGCTGCTTCGATGATTATCCAAACCTTTTATCCAGGATTAAACTATTCTTCAAGAAATCTATTGGATTCTGCTACTGGAGGTACCTTAATGACCATTACTTTGGGTGCTGCAACAAAGCTTCTGGATAATATGATGGTTAACTATTCTGAATGGCATACTGAAAGAGCTCCACAAAGTAAGAAGGCAAATTCTGTTGAAGAAACCTCCTCCTTGAGTGATAAAATTGATGTTATTATGTATATGCTTGTTAATGGGAAGACCCATATTGATCCAAATAATGTTCCCTTAGCCTCTTTGCTTGCTCAAGAAGAGCAAGTTGATGTGAACTTTATAAGAAATAACAATTTTAGCAACAATTATAGGCCATATCCTCCCAACAATGGTAATGCTTATGGAAATTCCTACAATAATAATAGGAGTGCTCCCTGAACTTGAAGTTATGTTTAAATACTTTATTAGTAAACAAACTACTTTCAATAAAACTATTGAGGAAAAACTCTCTAATGTTGAAAGAAATATATCATCTTTGTCTGAAGCACAATCCTCTTTGATTAATAAAATGGATGCTAAACCTGAAACTATTGACAATCCCTTTGCTGCCACTAATGCCATACAAGTAAGAATTGATGAAAATGTTAGACTATTAGTTGAATTCCATGGTAAGTGGGAAAGAGAAGATGAAATTGCTAGAAACATTAGTGTTTCTACTATCACTACCACTAGTATTGAGGCTAGTAATAGCTCTACTACTTTAGATGATAATTATGATTTTGATCTTGATGGTTGCAATATCTCTGAAGTTATTAAGTTCCTGCAAAAGCTTGCTAAAAGTTCTAATGCTAGTGCTGTGAATATGGCATTTACAAAACACATTATTGATGCTCTCATAAAAATTAAAGAAGAAAAGATGAACCATAAAGCTTCTATTCCTATAAAACAAGAGTATGATTGGGAACCCATCATCAATATGAAAGTGAATGACTTTGATTTCAAAGCTTTGTGTGATCTTGATAGTAGTGTTTCTATTATGCCTAGAAGGATTTATGATATGCTTGATTTGCCTCCTCTTGAAGATTGCTATTTGAATGTCCCACTTGATGATAATGCTAAAAAGAAACTCATGGGGAGTCTTAATGATGTTCTTATTATGGTTAACGATTCCTATGTCCCTGTTGATTTCTATGTTTTGGATGTTGAATACAATGCTTCTTGTCCTATTACTTTGGGAAGACCTTTTCTTAGAACTGTTGGTGCCATCATTGATATGAAATAAGGCACCATTAAATATCAACTCCCACTCAAGAAAAGTATAGAACACTTCCTTGAAAAGAGAGAAAAGATTTCTTTTGCTTCTTCATTTGAGAACACTCGATTCTTTTTCTTGCTTCTTATGCCTGACTTAAAGGCGTTAAAGAAAAGTACTTATTGGGAGATAACCCAAAAGTTTTAGATGAGTCTTGGAAGTTATTACCTCTATAATAACCTCTCCTTATCATTTTTATTTGCTTTTTGTGCCAAGAGTAACCTCTAATGAGAGAGAAGTAATGATAGGGAAAGTTGCTGTCCCAAAACAGATTTCTGTGCTTCTGCATAAAAATTCGTGTAAAATCTCTATACGTCCTTTTGAGGCATGAATTTTTGTTCTTCTTCCCTAGGTTATTATCTAACTTTCGTTAGTTCAACACTTCTTTGATTTGAGCAACAGAAGGTCTTAGAAACAATTCGTCTTTACCTGCTGGTCTGTTTTGATAGATTTCTGCCATTATTTGCATTTGCTTCTTGTTGGTTCCTTTTTTAGTTCTTTTGGGGAATTGAGCTTTTTGAGGGAAGTGCTACAGTAGCTTGTGTTTTAATGGAAGTTTTATTGATGTTAGAACTGAACCTAAATATTTATTATCTTGAGTGCACTAATGTTGCTAATAAAGATTGTGTGAAGTTTTGTATGAAGGAATAATTTCAGGTGTATGGAAGGAATGAGTAATGAGCTGAAGAATGGACTAAAGCTCAAGCTTGGGGATGCCAGGCATGTCACCCCAAAAAATATCCAAGAAGTACAAGCGTCAAAGCTTGGGGATGCCCAAGGCATCCCCTTCTTCATCAATAAAAATCCCAGGTTTCTTCCAAATGCTTCATTTTTATTGTTTCATGCATAGTTGTGTTATTCTTGGAGCGTCTTCTTTTTCGTTTTCGTTTTGGTTTTTCGTTTTATTTGGTTTTCTTAGTTTGCTGAATAAATTGGTTGGACCCCCTCTTTCATACATTGGTTTACAAATAGTTTGGTTTGGATTGGAAAAGAGTGGGAAAGCTCGTGCTTAAGTGGTAAAGAGAGCTTGTTTTTTATTGTGGCCTATGCTGTTTCATGCCATGCTTGATATTGTTTTGGCTTTAGGCTTAGTATTATTTGTTGTAGCATGACATGTTATAAACAATTGAGATTTCTTAATGTGCCTTTGAATAATCATGCATTGTTTTAGCATATTAAACCATAGTATTGTGGTATTCTCCTTTGATGCTTTATTTGGGTTGACTTGGCACATGCTCACACCATGTTATGACTATCCCAAGTGACCATAGCCTTGATGATCCTTTAGTTTTCAACTTGTAGTATCACTTTATGCTTTGATCAATGACGTTTTGTCGCTCTGCATGATTATGGCCATTATTTCTCTCTTAGTTGGTCGCTCCCAGTCTTTTGCTAGCCTCCATAACCAAGTATGAGTTCCACTCATGCATCCTATTCCTAAAAAAGTTATTCCAAAGAGTCCACCATACCTACCTATTAGCATTTGCTATTCCAAGTATATTCATGTTTTTATCTACCTTCCAAATTAAACTTGTTACGAGAAAACTAGTGATTAAAGCTCTCATGAACTTGATGGCACACTTTACTTTTCTTTCCCTTAATAAACTTGAACCATTGTGTCGTCTATGTTGTATATGCTTGCACTTATTTGTTCAGGATTAGCAGAACCATGTTGTCATGGTGAACGCTTTCAACATTGCACTTGTACTTTGTACCTAGTTGATATCATGCTCTTTTGTCTATGGATGTCGTCGGTGTGAAATGAAAGGGGAGCTTGTAAGTCCATGGAGTTATATATGTGTGTTAGAAAAAATCCTGGGTCGCTGGTCTAATCCATGCTGTCATGGTGGAAACCTGCAGCGTAACCATAATGAGCTGTCCATGAAGCATTCTTCTTATAAAAAAAGAGTCAGATATTGAGAAAAAAAGAGAAAAAAGGAGATATTAGAAAAGAGGAACGAGAGAAAAAAGCACCATATTCCCATGGTAAATAAGAAGATTGCTGAGATGCTCGTTGTCTGCTTGCCTTGTCATTTTGATATGGGGATTCTTCCATATCATCGGGCAAGGGGTACCCCGTTGGCGGTTCTCTATGATACACATGTACTTACGATGACAAGAACTTACCGGTGACTAAACTTGAGTAGCATGAGGAGCGACCCTCGTATTCAAGGGAAATGAGATTTCTAACTTATACTTCGTCAAGCATGTACACCATAGTTTGTTCACTTTAACCTTAATCACTTCAAGAAAGTAAAGTGTGCCATCAAGTTTGTGAGAGCTTTAATCACTAATTTTCGCATAGCAAGTTTAATTTGGGAGGTAGATAAAACAAGAATTTACTTGGAATAGCAATAATGCTACTAGGTAGGTATGGTGGACACAAATGGCAAAGGTTTTGGTTTAAAGGAGGTGGATGCATGAGAAGAATACCCTCTCAGTACAGGTTTTTGGCTAGCAAGACTGGGTAGCAAGTATAAGAGTTGAAGGAAACAAAGAAACATACAAGTGATAAAAACAAACATGCAATCTTCCTTGGAAGCACAAAAGATCCTAACTAGAGAATACTAGACTAATGAGCAAATCAAGAAAGAAAGATGATGAAATTATTTTTCTCTTGAGTACTTCTATCTTTTTCTTTTCAACTCTGAAAAAGGGTGTTGCTACTGACCGATCTAGGTTTGCCAAAACCAACTAAATTAACTCAATGATCCCAAAGTGCTACCAATACTAACAATAAGATCAATCATATAACCACGAATTGAAAACTAACATAAGCTATGCAAAAGAGTGAATGATAGAACTTCTCATTAATATTCCATAACGGAAACTCACACCAAGGGATACATATCTAACGAGAGAGGGGACACTTCCATAATGCAAACCATACTACAAAATAACTCCTCTATTCATGATATGAATCTACTAGTAAGGTAAAAAGATAGAAGATAGTGATATGATACCGCGGCACTCCCCCAAGCTTGGAACAAACCAAGGGGATGCCAAACCTGATGACGAATTACTCCTTTGGTGGTGGTGGTATCCTCTTGATGAGCTCCTTTATCAGTTTCCCAAGGTCCTCAATCTCGAAGGTTAGAGTACGAATCAACTCCGAGTTGTGCTCAATGCGGCCCATAATCATTTAAGTTTGTGGATCCCAGCTCTTGTGATTCTTCTTCCATTCTTCCCACTTGGAGTCTTCTTTTCCTGCATGGTTATGGATGAAGGTATGGAAGGGATTCTTGGTGTGTGGACGAAATGACCTTGGAGCCAAACTGTGACAAGGAGCTTTCCCCCCAGTCTACATTCGTGCAGTCCTTCTGATACTGGCAGGGTTCGCCACCACTCCAATGCTTGCAATGGTAGTGCCTGTGTGCGGACATTGGCCTTGCTCCTCTTCACCTTCACTCTTGATCTCCTTCCCAGGGTCTTGGAGGTCTTCCTCCATGGGCTCCTTTCCTTTATCCATGGCAGACACCATTGTGCTTCTAAACCTTCAAAGAGTATGTCCTGGCAGAAACAGATCAAAGCAAAACCACGACGAAAACACGATATACAGACCTCGGGGGATCCGGGGGGTTATATATTACGAAGTTTCACATCAAAAGGAAGGTACTGGGAGAAAACGGGTTGGAGACGGAGTCCTGGGTGGCCTCACCACCTGGTGGCACGGCCAGGGGTGGGCCCGTGCCATGGGGTGGTGTGGGCCACCCTGGCTCCGTTTCTATCTCTTTTTCGCTTCGTAGCTTTCCTTATTGACTAAAAACTTCAAAAATATAGTTGTATTGTATTTTCGCGGAACTTTTCTTACCAGAACTGTTACCTAGTTGGAAACGGACTCTGCAGGTCTCTGAATTTGGTATTGAGTGGATCCTTCCGGAGTCATCACTTGAATATCATCGATATCTTCATCTTCATATACTTATTACTTGAGTCATGAAACCTTTCTCTTCCTTATTACACCATTATCTCCACTTACTGGAAATTTCTTTCACACAAAACTTCACACAGTTCTTATTAGCAACATTAGTATAAGTGAAGTGATAAAACATTTTGAGTCCAACTTCAACTGAAAACCATCAAAACATAAGCTACTGTAGCAACTCCTTCCGAAAACCCAAAAAGAATTTAAAAAGGAAGTTGAATAAAGAAGCAAATGCAAGATTGGCAAAATCTTTCAAAACAGACCATCAGGTAAAGATCAATTTTTTCGTAAATCTTTTGTTGCTCAAATCAAAAAGTGAAAAACCAACGAAAGTTAAATAACAACCTGGGGCAGAAGGACAGAAAATTACAGCTCAATCCGATATACAGAGATCTCTCACGAATTTTTACGGTGAAGCACAAAAATCTGTTTCGGGACAACAACTTCCCCAAATCTTACTTCTCTCTCATTAAAGGTTGATCTTGACTTAAAAACCAAACAAAACGGATAAGGAGCTGTTATTACCGAAGTAATAACATCCAAGACTCAAAGAAACATAAACAAACTGAAAGAAAAACAAATTGGGTTGTCTCCCATAAAGCTCTTTCTTTATAGCCATTAAGATGGACATGATAATTTGAAGAAGCTCTCATAGGGATATGAATTGAAGTGAAAGAGAGCATTAAGAAGCAAAAACACACACATTTAAGTCTAACCCACTTCCTATGCAAGGGGATTTTGTAAACAAACAAGTTATTGAAACCAAAGGCAACTTGCATAAGAAGGAAAAAGAAGTGCAACATAAAAGCTTTCAGCATAAAGCGGGGAAACTTGATATTATTGAGATGCATAAGAACACTTTTCCCCCTCTCATAGTAGCTTTCAGTATCATGCATAAACTTAACAATATAGCTATCACAAGTACCATCATAGCACTGATCACTTATTCTAACAGAAAACATAGGAATACTAGCTCTCATAACACTACTATGTGAAACAATATTAGAGGTATCCTTACAAAGGATAGTGTGTCCCTCTTTTTCATATTTAGCAACAAAGTCTTTCACATTTGCTACAATAGGTTCATACACGATTTGTTTATCAGGTTCAGCAGCCTTACTCATACTTTCATTAACCATACTAGCTATCATAGAATGTTCCTTTACGTTGACTAGAAAAGGCATTTTCTCAATATAAGGTTTGGGTAAGACATGATTAGCAATATAAACTTCAGTATTTCTTGCAGGAACACTCTTAGCAATATCTTTATAAGGTTCATGATACTTATTCCACTTCTTTTTAGGCACTTCAATATAAGATGCAAAGGCCTTAAAATAAGAAGCAATAGCTTGAGAGTCTATACCATAAGCATTTTTAATATGTTGAAAAGTCATCAGTTCCCATAAAAGATTCAATGCATTCATAATCATAATTTATACCTGACTTTCTACCTTTGTCGTTCTCCCAAGCTTCAGCATTGTCTTGAATACGATCTAGAAGGTCCCATTTAACTTCTTCTTCCATGCGAGTGAATGATCTAGCAAAAGAAACATCTAATAAATCCTTGTCATGTAGAGGGAGCCTTGCATAAAAGTTGTTGATAATAATATTGTTGGGGAGCTCATGAATGCGACATTTGAGCATTAGTAACTTCAATCTCCCCCAAGCTTGAGCTGTACTCTCTCCATCAAGAGGCCAAAAGTTGTATATTTGATTCCGATCTTTATGAATCTCACTAGGAGGATAAAACTTTGAATAAAAGAGAGGCACTATTTCCTCCCATTCCAGAGCTTGACCATTCTTCAGCAGCTTATACCATTCCTCAGCTCTTCCTTTCAGTGATAATGAGAATAACTTCTTGTTAGCTTGATCTGTAGTAATACCTTCACACTTGAACAACCTGCATAATTCGTGTATAAAGAGCAAATGTTCACCTGGATGGACAGTTCCATCCCCAACATAGTAGTTATCCATAACACGATCAATAATTCTTGTAGGTATTTTGAAAACATCTTTCTCAGTAGGTGGTGGCTTATCTACTACCTTAGCAGTGGTAGTAGCATTACCAAATCAGAAACTCAGCAATTTACCCATAACGAAAATAAAGCAACTAGCAGAAGTAACCCATACTCACAGTAGAAGTTTCCTTTACCAGTTCCACTCTCCAATAGCGCTTCACTCCCTGGCAACGGCGCTAGAAAATAGTCTTGATGACCCACAAGTATAGGGGGTGTATCATAGTATTTTTGATAAGTAAGAGTGTCGAACCCAACGAGGAGCAGAAGGTGCTGGCTAGTGGTATGGATCAGGAATTCTCTGCAAATACTTAGCAAACGTATTTTTAGGGGTTTTCGACAAAGCAAGTAAACAAAGTACGAGTAAACAAAATATAGTAAGAATGAATGCAGCAAGTGGCCCAATCCTTTATGCAGCAAAGGACAAGCCGGTTGTATTTCTATAGATGACCAAACGTTCTCGAGGACACATGGGAAGACTGTCAAGTCCTTTCGCTTCATATAGTCGATTAATCTTCTCTAGCTTGCTAAGTGTTGTGTGGGTGAACCTGTGCTAATGTATCGCCCCATCCAAGACTAAATACATACTTGTGATTAAACCCCCTTGCAAACATCCGTAAGTCCAAGAAAGTAATTAAGGTAGAAACCTAACCAGCGCTTTAAACTCTAAGACCCTTACGTCCCTTGTGCAATGGTTTCCTAACGGGGGTTCGGGTTTCTGTCACTCCGGCAACCCCTACGATTAGTAGCCAAATACACAATGCATTCCCCTAGGCCCATATAGGTGAAGTGTCATGTATTCGACGTTCACATGACACCACTAGAAGAAGTACACCACAACTTAAATAACAATCTATTGAATCTTTCTCAACGCAACTCCACTACTAACAACAAGACTTCTCCCATGTCCTCAAGAACAAAACGAACTACTGACAAGACATCATATGGATCATGATCAGAGATGAAATAATGATGTATAACAATCTGAACATAAACAATAATTCAATGGTTCACTCAATAGCATCAACTAAAGGAGTAATCAACATCGGGAAAGTTTCCCCTATGAACTATGCAAGATTCAACGCAATTGTTACAGTAATATGGTGATGAGGGTGCTGATGGTGATGATGGTGGTGATGATGATGATGATGATCCCGATGAAGTCCAGCTTGATGGTGGTGTTGATGGCGACAATCTTCCCTCTCCGGGAAGGAATTCCCCCGGCAGAAATCTGTCTGCCGGAGAGATCTTTCTCTCTCGGTGTTTTCCGCCCCGCAAATACGGTGGAATCTTTCTGTGGTCGCTCCTCGAGTCTTAGGGTTTCGTGGGGATGATATACGCTAGAGGAGAGAGGCTGGAGTGGGCCAAGGCGGCCACACCACTCCCCGGCGCGGCCTAGGCCTACCCGCGTCATGGGGTGGTGTGGGCCCCCTGTGGCCCACCTCCACTCCATCTTCTGGCATCCCGAGTCTTCTGGAAAAATAGAATTTTCTGTATATTTTCCCGGATTTTCTGATCTTCGCGAATTTTGCCTCCAAACAACACCTTTTCCATCAGAATCCTGACTGCAGCGGTCCATGCTCCAAAAGTCATCAACCATGCAAAAACAGATGAAATGCATAAGTATCACCTCTCAATACGAAATATATCAATGAATAATAGTGAATTAAGACATAGAATAGTGATGCAAAATGGACGTATCAACTCCCCCCAAGCTTCGACTTTGCTTGTCCCCTAGCGAAACTGAGCTCAATAAACATGTCCTCATGTTTATGGAGTGAAGAGTCGAAAAAAGGATATGGACAAGAAGCATCACATTCATCTAATACATAGATCATAATAGAAGACAACTCACTATTATATAACTCAACTTGCAACGAGTAAAGGAAACACAATAAAGATACATAAAGTGAATCATAATTGGTAATGGCAAACTTAGCTCTTGGTCCAAGAATAGTTGATAATTTGCTGGAGTTCACAAATAGCTGGTTCTTCAATGAAAGCTTTCAAAGTAGTAAACTTCAAGATAAGAGCAATGTGCAAAACAAGGAACATAAGAAACACGAATGCATAAATCATCATATGAATGAATGAAACACATCAACTCAAAATACTTGCTGAGATAGAAGGGAAAAGGTTTACTGACTCAACTACAAAGTAAAAAAGAAAGGCCCTTCGCAGAGGGAAGTAGGGATTGCAAGTCTCATAAAGAGCTCCCAAAAATTATGACACTTACTAGCTTTCAGCTCTCATTGCCCCTATCATAGGCATCTTTTGGTGATTAAGGTTAAAGTGACACAACTAAGAGGATATGCTTGACAAGTTATAAGTTGAAATCTCATGCCCCTTACTTATGAGTACCGATCCTCATGCTACTCAACTTCAGTCACGAGCAAGCTCTTGTCATTGTAAATACATGCATATCATTGAGAACCGCCAATGGGGTACCCCTTGCACATGACATAGGAGCTATCCCATAATCAAAATGACAAGGCAAGCAGACAGTGAGCATCTCAGCGATCTTTTTATTTACTATTCGCATAGGTTTTTATTAAGGTTGCTTCATAGAATGCTCACTACAGTTATGCTGCAAGTTTCCACCATGATTAGGCATGGCTTAGGCTAGCGGCCAGGCGTTTCTCTAACACACATATAAACTCCATGATCTTACAAGTTCCACTTTTATTTCGCACCGCTGGGATCCATAAGCAAAAGAACATGATATCAACTAGGTACAAGTACCAATGAAGTGTTGAAAGCGGTCCCCATGATACATGGTTCGGCTAACTTCAACTCATAAAGCGCAAGCATACATGCAACAAAGAAGGACCCAATGGTTCAAGTTTATTAAATGCAAGAAAGCAAAGTGTGCCATCAAGTTCGTGAGAGCTTTAATCACTAATTTTCGCATAACAAGTTTAATTTGGGAGGTAGATAAAACAAGAATTTACTTGGAATAGCAATGATGCTACTAGGTAGATATGGTGGACACAAATGGCAAAGGTTTTGGTTTAAAGGAGGTGGATGCATGAGAAGAATACCCTCTCAGTACAGGTTTTTGGCTAGCAAGGCTGGGTAGCAAGTATAAGAGTTGAAGGAAACAAACAAACATACAAGTGATAAAAACAAACATGCAATCTTCCTTGGAAGCACAAAAGATCTTAACTAGAGAATACTAGACTTATGAGCAAATCAAGAAAGAAAGATGATGAAATTATTTTTCTCTCGAGTACTTCTATCTTTTTCTTTTCAACTCTCAAAAAGGGTGTTGCTACTGACCGAGCCAGGTTTGCCAAAACCAACTAAATTAACTCAATGATCCCAAAGTGCTACCAATACTAACAACAAGATCAATCATATAACCACGAATTGAAAACTAACATAAGCTATGCAAAAGAGTGAATGATAGAACTTCTCATTAATATTCCATAACAGAAACTCATACCAAGGGATACATATCTAACGAGAGAGGGGACACTTCCATAATGCAAACCATACTACAAAATAACTCCTCTATTCATGATATGACTCTACTAATAAGGTAAGAAGATAGAAGATAGTGATATGATACCGCGGCACTCCCCCAAGCTTGGAACAAACCAAGGGGATGCCAAAACTGATGACGAATTACTCCTTTGGTGGTGGTGGTATCCTCTTGATGAGCTCCTTTATCAGTTTCCCAAGGTCCTCAATCTCGAAGGTTAGAGTACGAATCAACTCCGAGTGGTGATCAATGCGGCCCATAATCATTTCAGTTTATGGATCCCAGCTCTTGTGATTCTTCTTCCATTCTTCCCACTTGGAGTCTTCTTTTCCTGCATGGTTATGGATGAAGGTATGGAAGGGATTCTTGGTGTGTGGAGGAAGTGACCTTGGAGCCAAACTGTGACGAGGAGCTTTCCCCTAGTCTGCATTCGTGCAGTCCTTCTAATACTGGCAGGGTTCACCACCACTCCAATGCTTGCAATGGTAGTGCCAGTGTGCGGACATTGGCCTTGCTCCTCTTCACCTTCACTCTTGATCTCCTTCCCGGGGTCTTGGAGGTCTTCCTCCATGGGCTCCTTTCCTTTATCCATGGAAGACACCATTGTGCTTCTAAACCTTCAAAGAGTATGTCCTGGCAGAAACAGATCAAAGCAAAAACACGACGAAAACACGATATACAGACCTCGGGGGATCCGGGGGGTTATATATTACGAAGTTTCACATCAAAAGGAAGGTACTGGGAGAAAACGGGTCGGAGACGGAGTCCTGGGTGGCCTCACCACCTGGTGGCGCGGCCAGGGGTGGGCCCGTGCCATGGGGTGGTGTGGGCCACCCTAGCTCCGTTTCTATCTCTTTTCCGCTTCGTAGATTTCCTTATCGACTGAAAACTTCAAAAATGTAGTTGTATTGTATTTTCGCGGAACTTTTCTTACCAGAACTGTTACCTAGTTGGAAACGGACTCTGCAGGTCTCTGAATTTGGTATTGAGTGGATCCTTCCGGAGTCATCACTTGAATATCATCGATATCTTCATCTTCATATACTTATTACTTGAGTCATGAAACCTTTCTCTTCCTTATTACACCATTATCTCCACTTCCTGGAAATTTCTTTCACACAAAACTTCACACAGTTCTTATTAGCAACATTAGTATAAGTGAAGTGATAAAACCTTTTGAGTCCAACTTCAACTGAAAACCATCAAAACATAAGCTACTGTAGTAACTCTTTCCGAAAACCCAAAAAGAATTTAAAAAGGAAGTTGAATAAAGAAGCAAATGCAAGATTGGCAAAATCTTTCAAAACAGACCAGCAGGTAAAGATCAATTTTTTCATAAATCTTCTGTTGCTCAAATCAAAAAGTGAAAAACTAACAAAAGTTAAATAACAACCTGGGGCAGAAGCACAAAAAATTACAGGTCAATCCGATATACAGAGATCTCTCACGAATTTTTACGGTGAAGCCCAAAATTCTGTTTCAGGACAGCAACTTCCCCAAATCTTACTTCTCTCTCATTAAAGGTTGATCTTGACTTAAAAACCAAACAAAACGGATAAGGAGCGGTTATTAACGAAGTAATAACTTCCAAGACTCAAAGAAACAAAAACAAACTGAAAGAAAAACAAATTGGGTTGTCTCCCATAAAGCTCTTTCTTTATAGCCATTAAGATGGGCATGATAATTTGAAGAAGCTCTCATAGGGATATGAATTGAAGTGAAAGAGAGCATTAAGAAGCAAAAACACACACATTTAAGTATAACCCACTTCCTATGCAAGGGGATTTTGTAAACAAACAAGTTATTGAAACCAAAGCCAACTTGCATAAGAAGGCAAAAGAAGTGCAACATAAAAGCTTTCAGCATAAAGTGGGGAAACTTGATATTATTGAGATGCATAAGAACAATTTTCCCCCTCTCATAGTAGCTTTCAGTATCATGCATAAACTTAACAATATATCTATCACAAGTACCATCATAGCACTGATCACTTATTCTAACAGAAAACACAGGAATACTAGCTCTCATAACACTACTATGTGAAACAATATTAGAGGTATCCTTACAAAGGATAGTGTGTCCCTCTTTTTCATATTTAGCTACAAAGTCTTTCACATTTGCTACAATAGGTTCATCAACCATTTGTTTATTAGGTTCAGCAGCCTTACTCATACTTTCATTAACCATACTAGCTATCATAGAATGTGCCTTTACCTTAACTGGAAAAGGCATTTTCTCAATATAAGGTTTGGGTAAGACATGATTAGCAGTAGAAACTTCAGTATTTCTTGCAAGAACACTCCTAGCAATATCTTTATAAGGTTCATGATACTTATTCCACTTCTTTTTAGGCACTTCAATATAAGAAGCAAAGGCCTTAAAATAAGAAGCAATAGCTTGAGAGTCTAAACCATAAGCATTTTTAATATTTTGAAAGTCATCAGTTCCCATAAAAGATTCAATGCATTCATAATCATAATTTATACCTGACTTTCTACCTTTGTCATTCTCCCAAGCTTCCGCATTGTCTTGAATACGATCTAGAAGGTCCCATTTAACTTCTTCTTCCATGCGAGTGAATGATCCAGCAAAAGAAACATCCAATAAATCCTTGTCATGTAGAGGGAGCCTTGCATAAAAATTGTTGATAATAATATAGTTGGGGAGCTCATGAATGGGACATTTGAGCATTAGTAACTTCAATCTCCCCCAAGCTTGAGCTGTACTCTCTCCATCAAGAGGCCAAAAGTTGAATATTTGATTCCGATCTTTATGAATCTCACTAGGAGGATAAAACTTTGAATAAAAGAGAGGCACTATTTCCTCCCATTCCAGAGCTTGACCATTCTTCAGCAGCTTATACCATTCCTCAGATCTTCCTTTCAATGATAATGAGAATAACTTCTTCTTAACTTGATCTATCGTAATACCTGCACACTTGAACAACCTGCATAATTCGTGTATAAAGAGTAAATGATCACCGGGATGGACAGTTCCACCCCCAACATAGTAGTTATCCATAACACGATCAATAATTCTTGTAGGTATTTTGAAAATATCTTTTTAGCAGGTGGTGGCTTATCTACTGCCTTGGAAGTGGTAGTAGAATTACCAAATAAGAAACTCAGCGAACTATCCATAACGAAAATAAAGCAACTAGCAGAAGTAACCAATACTCATAGTAGAAGTTTCCTTTACTAGTTCCACTCTCCAATAGCGCTTCACTCCCTGGCAACGGTGCCAGAAAATAGTCTTGATGACCCACAAGTATAGGGGGTGTATCGCAGTATTTTTGATAAGTAAGAGTGTCGAACCCAACGAGGAGGAGAAGGTGCTGGCTAGTGGTATGGATCAGGAATTCTCTGCAAATACTTAGCAAACAGATTTTTAGGGGTTTTCGATAAAGCAAGTAAACAAAGTACGAGTAAACAAAAGACATTAAGAATGAATGCAGCAAGTGGCCCAATCCTTTATGCAGCAAAGGACAAGCCGTTTGTATTTCTATAGATGACCAAACATTCTCGAGGACACATGGGAAGACTGTCAAGTGCTTTCGCTTCATATAGTCGATTAATCTTCTCTAGCTTGCTAAGTTTTGTGTGGGTGAACCTGTGCTAATGTACCGCCCCATCCAAGACTAAATACATACTTGTGATTAAACCCCCTTACAAACATCCGTAAGTACAAGAAAGTAATTAAGGTAGAAACCTAACCACAACTTTAAACTCTAAGACCCTTACGTCCCTTGTGCAATGGTTTCCTAACGGGGGTTCAGGTTTCTGTCACTCCGGCAACCCCTATAATTAGTAGCCAAATACACAATGCATTCCCCTAGGCCCATATAGGTGAAGTGTGATGTAGTCGACGTTCACATGACACCACTAGAAGAAGTGCACCACAACTTAAATAACAATCTATTAAATCTTTCTCAACACAACTCCACTACTAACAACAAGACTTCTCCCATGTCCTCAAGAACAAAACAAACTACTCACAAGACATCATATGGATCATGATCAGAGATGAAATAGTGATGTATAACAATCTGAACATAAACAATAATTCAATGGTTCACTCAATAGCATCAACTACAAGGAGTAATCAACACCGGGAAAGTTTCCCCTATGAACTATGCAAGATTCAACACAATTGTTATAGCAATATGGGGATGGTGATGAGGGTGCTGATGGTGGTGATGATGATGATGATCTCGATGAAGTCCAGATTGATGGTGGTGTTCATGGCGACGATCTCCCCTCTCCGGGAAGGAATTCCACCGGCAGAAATCTTTCTGCCGGAGAGATCTTTCTCTCTCGGTGTTTCCCGCCCCGCAGAGGCGGCAGAATCTTTCTGTGGTCGCTCCTCGAGTCTTAGGGTTTCGTGGGGATGATATACGCCAGAGGAGAGAGGTTGGAGTGGGCCAGGGCGGCCACACCACTCCCAGGCGCGGCCTAGGCCTGCCCGCGCCATGGGGTGGTGTGGGCCCCCTGTGTCCCACCTCCACTCCATCTTCTGGCATCCTGAGTATTCTGGAAAAATAGAATTTTCCGTATATTTTCCTTGATTTTCTGATCTTCACGAATTTTGCCTCCAAACAGCACCTTTTCCATCAGAATCCTGACTGCAGCGGTCCATGCTCCAAAAGTCATCAACCATGCAAAAACAGATGAAATACATAAGTATCACCTCTCAATATGAAATATATCAATGAATAATAGTGAATTAATACATACAATAGTGATGCAAAATGGACGTATCAATACGTTGCTAATGTATCCATAATTTTTGATGTTCCATGCTTGGTTGTATCTACTTTCTTATGTTTTGTCCACACTTTGGAGTACTTTCTGTACACTTTTCTTGGACTAACCTATTAACAAGAGCCATAGTGCTAGCTACCTGTTTTCTGCTGTTTTTGGTTCCAGGAAAGTCAGAAAATGAATATTCGCAGAATTGGACGGGACAAAAGCCAAAGTCAGTTTTTCACCGAGGGACACCCGGATCCAGAATACGAGACGGAGAAGGGCCAGAGGGCGGCCACACCACCTGGACGCGCAGCCAGGCCTGGCCCGTGCCAGGGGTGGTGTGGCTAGCCCAGGCTCCCCCTCGGCCTCTCCTTCCGCCTATAAGATGCCTCCGATATAGAAACCCTAAGTACCTGATCAAAATTCCACGAAAGAGTCTGTAGCCGCTGTCATCTCCATGCCTAGATCGGGAGGGATCTGAAGCTCTTCTCGGCACCTTGCCAGAGGGGAGAATTCACCCTAGAGGCCTTCTTCATCATCATGCAAGCCTCCGGTGTGATGCATGAGTAGTTCATCTCCGGACTACGGGTCCATGCAGTAGCTAGATGGCTGGTTCTCCTCCTTTGTGCTATCATATTTAGATGTTGTGAGCTCCGTTCATGATCAAGATCATCTATTTGTAATTCCTAGATGTTGTGTTTGTGGGGATCTGATGGATATTGAGATGCTATTTCAGATTGATTATTGATTCTATCATGTCTTTGTTATTTGTGATCTTGCATGCTTTCCGTTGTTAGTAGCTATCTTGGCCAAGTAGATGCTAGCAACTCCAAGAGTTAGTATTTATGCTCGATAGTGGGTTCATGCCTCTAGTAATCTGGGGAAGTGACAGAAATCTCTAAGGTACTAGATGTGTTGTTGCTACTAGGGAGAAAACTACAATCCTTTGTTCAAAGAAAAATCGTATTGTTTACTATACACACAATTCGTAATGCAATTATGTGTTGCTTGCAACTTAATACTGGAGGGGGTTCAGATGATAACCTGAAGGTGGATTATTAGTCATAGATGCAGTTGGATGGCGGTCTATGTATAATGTTGTAATGCCCAATCAAGTCTCAAAGGAGTCAAGATGAGTAGTATATGCATATTGCTTTCTCGATGTTTGTCAATTGCCCCGCTGTAATTTGTTCACCCAACATGTCATCTAACTTAAGGAGAGCCACCACTAGTGAACTATGGACCCTGGTCCTTTCTTTTACCATCAATCTACAATCAACTATTTACTGCTTTGTGTTTACTTTCAGCAAACTATTACTTTCTTCCACTTGATACGTTTAATCCTTTGTTTTCAGCAAAACTGGTAAGATTGACAACCTCATCACAAGTTGGGGGCAAAGTTTTGTGGTTGTGTTGTGTAGGTCTCCACGTTGCTGCTGGCACTGGTAGTGCGCCCTGCCAAAGTTCAGCTAGCAACACCTTTGGGGTGTTCCCTTGCTCCTACTGGATTGATAACCTTGGTTTCATAACTGAGGGAAAACTTGCTCATGTGCTCATCATACCTTCCTCTTGGGGTTCCCCAAGGAGCTCGATATATTTTGGGCCATCAGAACTACACGGAGTTTGCACCCGGGAAAGGCTTCTGGTGCATTCATACCTCCCATCGCATTCGATGCACTTCCTCTAGCTGGGCTCCTGGCTAGTGTAGCAATAATCATAGAGTAGAGATTACAATTTTTTTGGCGGGTTCATCTCGTTCTAAAGTGAGATCACCAAAATTTGAATGATATTGGCAGGTTTTTCTTTGAACTACCTAGCGCCACACAATTTAAAAGTTTCGAACCTACCACCAACACCCTTGTGATACATATAAAACATGTCGTATCCCACATATCTCAGTCGACCTCAGAGCCGGAGCATATCCCATGAATATGGCCTTGCACCGCCGTCCCTCCCCACCACCACTACCTCCTCACCAGGTAGCGTTGTGACATAAGGCACCACTCCCTTGTTTGGCAAGATGGAGCGGCTTCCCTATGCCGACGACCACCACGCCGGAGCATGCACAGCGTCGCCGGCAAACACGGTACCGTCGCTGCAAAGTCCCATCTGCTTCACGGACTCCCTGGTCTCTAGCACCAGAGAGATGGGCAAACGACGCCCCCCCCCCCCATTCGACCGCACCAAGGCGAAGCGTAAACTCGTTCCTCCCCATATGAAGGTTGTTGCACACTTTATGCTTCCTTTCGTTATGCACCTTATTACTATCAAAAGTACTTCGTCGTTTGTTGTAGTGTACTACATCTTTCTCACATACTCGATCATTACTAAAGTTTGCTAGAGCCTGCATTACCATCGTTTTGAAGCTCCTCTGACATATGTGGAATATCTCCTAAAATGATTCTAGTTGGGGCGTACATGTTTATAGATAGCACAGCTGGTATACGTCAACTCTAGCTGACGTCCTGAGCCGAATTAGTATGTCATGGCTCCTTGTTTAGAGTATAACCAGGCGGGCCATGCTAGTTATTTTATCAGTAGTATAGTCAAGCCTGCAGGTTAGTCAATTGCGTTGGAACTTCATATGTTTTCTTCTCACTTAAGGTGACATATGGTTAGAGTACCCATAGCGGAAGTAACTTACTGTACTAGAGTTGTGATGGGAGTCATTGCTTTTCAAGATGTCAACCTCCGCAAGTACTCCTAATAACTTCCTCTTTTTTAACATGATTCCATGATAAATCTGAAAATCTATTTGCTTCCAATGCAGGGAACGGAGTCAGAACAAGGTCTCAGACTCTACTTAATCTAGTTGAAAATGACAACCAGGCCAAAAAAATACAATAATGTAAAACATCAGCATAAAAAGTTTCATCCTAATCCCGCACCAGTTGGTCCATTTGCAGTGGTGGCTGCAAATAGAAAAATACACATCCCACAGCCGCTAGTAGCCCATCTGGTTACCCAAGAAGAATTGGCAGCAGAACCAGTTTCAACAACAGGTTCTCAGCAATGAACTGGTAATGATCTCCCAACGACCTTTAGTACTGACAGAAACAAAATACTCCCTTGCAAATGAGTGTGACACCAAAAAAATTATGTGTTCAGAGACTTGTAGTAGCATGCCCTTTTATATGTAATATGTATACATTGATATTTGATGTAAATTTTTTTAGTTGCACTATGACGAAGATTAACAGGGGGCCGACGATGGGAAAAAAGCTTGAGCAGATGCTTGAAATAACTAAATCAAGACTTCCGATCACATCTATAACAGGATTCAGAAGGCCACTGGATCCACATGAATCTGCTTATATTGCATCGATCACAAGCATTTTTGTGAGAAATGATATTCCCATCTTGCCCTCATGGAAACACCACCAAAATACCCTCGATCATTTTGAAGGTTTACTAAACAAGTTACATGTAAGTCATCTATCTCTTGGACATACTCCATTACTATGTCCCTTGTCTTCTTAGCTTGCCGTTTGTTATTGATACATTGCAAATGTATCTATAATTTTTGATGTTCCATGCTTGGTTTTATCCACTTTCTTGTGTTTTGTTCCAACTTTGAAGTACTTTTCTTATGATTTCTTGGACTAACCTATTAACAAGAGCCACAGTGCCAGCTGCTCGTTTTCTGCTATTTTTGGTTCTAGGAAAGTCATAAAATAAATATTCTTGGAATTAGACGGACAAAAGCCAAAGTGCCTATTTTTCCGGATGTCATCAAGTGCCAAAATACGAGACGGAGAGGGGCCAGAGGGCAGCCACACCACCTGGCCATGCGGCCAGGCCTGGCCCGCGCCAGGGGGTGGTGTGGCCAGCCCAGGCACCCCCTCGGCCTCCCCTTCCGACTATAAGATGCCCTTAGGACGTAAACCCTAGGTACCCGATCAAAAATCCACGAAAGAGTCTATAGCCACCGTCATCTCCATCCCTAGATCGGGAGGGATCTGAAGCTCTTCCCGGCACCCTGCCGGAGAGGGGAATTCACCCTGGAGGCCTTCTTCATCACCATGCAAGCCTCCGGTGTGATGCGTGAGTAGTTCATCTTTGGACTACGGATCCATGTAGTAGCTAGATGGCTGGTTCTCCTCCTTTGTGCTTTCATGTCTAGATCTTGTGAGCTCCGTTCATGATCAAGATCGTCTATTTGTAATTCTGCATGTTGTGTTTGCGGGGATCCGATGGATATTGAGATGCTATTTCAGATTGATTATTGATTCTATCATGTCTTTGTTATTTGAGATCTTGCATGCTTTCCGTTGTTAGTAGCTATCTTGGCCAAGTAGATGCTAGCAACGCTAAGAGTTAGTATTTATGCTCGATAGTGGGTTCATGCCTCTGGTAATCTGGGGAAGTGACAGAAATCTCTAAGGTACTAGATGTGTTGTTGCTACTAGAGAGAAAACAACAATCCTTTGTTCATAGAACAATCGTATTGTTTACTTTACACGCAGTTCGTAAAGCAATAATATGTTGCTTGCAACTTCATACTGGAGGGGGTTCGGATGATAACCTGAAGGTGGATTATTAGTCATAGATGAAGTTGGATGGCGGTCTATGTATTATGTTGTAATGCCCAATCAAGTCTCAAAGGAGTCAAGATGATTAGTATATGCATGTATTTCTTTCTCGGTGTTTGTCAATTGGCCCGCTGTAATTTGCTCACCCAGCATGTTGTCTATCTAAGGAGAGCCACCTCTAGTGAACTATCGATGCTGGTCCTTTTTCTTTACATACAATCTACAACTGTTTACTGATTTGTGTTTACTTTCTGCAAACTTTTACTTCTTTCCATTCGATACGTTTAATCCTTTGTTTTCCGCAAAACACAGTGAGATTGACAACCTCATCGCAAGTTGGGGACAAAGTTCTGTGGTTGTGTTGTGTAGGTCTCCACGTTGCTACTAGCACAGGTAGTGCGCCCTGCCAAAGCTCAGCTAGTAACACCTTTGAGGTGTTTCCTTGCTCCTACTGGTTCAATTAACCCTTGGTTTCATAGCTGAGGGAAACTTGCTGTTGTGCTCATCATACCTTCCTCTTGGGGTTCCCAACGAGCTCTACATCAACACCGCCATCAAGCAATTTTCTGGGAGCCGTGCATTGAGCCATCAAGCGATTTTCGGGCGCCGTTGCCGGGGAGTCAAGGACATCTTCACAAGGGGAGTCCCTCATAACCAATCTCTTTACTTTGTTGTTTTTTTGTTTTGCTTAGTTTCTTTTTGCTTTGTTTGCTTGCTTTCTTTTCAAAATCACAAAAAATTAGTTTTACAAGTTTGCTTTCTTATTTGAAAACCCAAAAAAATTACTACTCTTGAAAACACTAAGTTGTGTGACTTCACTAGCACCAACAACAATGATTTTATGAGCACACCTATTGCTCCACATGTTCCTGAAGCTACTTTCTTTGAGATAAAACCTGCTTTGCTCAATCTTGTATGAGAGAACAATTTTCTGGTATTGGTAATGAAGATGCTGCTTCCCATCTAAATAACTTTGTTGAACTTTGTGAGATGCAAAAGCATAGGGATATAGATGGTGATATTATTAAGCTGAAATTGTTTCCTTTCTCTTTGAGAGGATAAGCTAAAGAATGGTTGAATTCCTTAACTAGGAATAGTATTGATTCTTGGACTAAGTGCAAAGATGCTTTTATTGGAAAATACTATCCTCCTGCTAAGATTATATCCATGAGAAGTGAAATAATGAAGTTTAAACAACTTGATAATGAGCATGTTGCTCAAGCTTGGGAAAGAATGAAATCTTTGGTAAAGAATTGTCCCACTCATGGACTGACTGCTTGGATGATCATCCAAACTTTTTGTGTAGGATTGAACTATTCTTCAAGGAACCTATTTGATTACGCTGCTGGAGGTACCTTTATGACCATTACTTTGGGAGCTGCAACAAAACTTTTGGACAATATGATGGTTAATTATTCTGAATGGCATACTGAGAGAGCTCCACAAGGTAAGAAGGTAAATTCTGTTGAGGAAACCTCCTCCTTCAGTGATAAAATTGATATTATTATGTCTATGCTTGTTAATGGGAAAGCCCATATTGATCCAAATAATGTTCCTTTAGCCTCTTTGGTTGCTCAAGAAGAGCAAGTTGATGTGAACTTCATAAGAAATAACAATTTTGGCAACAATGCTTATGGTAATAATGCTTATAGGAACAATTTTGGTAACAACAATTATAAGCCATATCCTCCCAACAATGGTAATGCTTATGGAAATTCTTACAACAATAATAAGAGTGCTCCCTCTGAACTTGAAGTTATGCTTAAAGAGTTTATTAGTAAACAAACTACTTTGAATAAAATGGCTGCTAAACCTGAAACTAATGATAATCCCTTTGCACCTACCAATGCTATACAAGTAAGAATTGATGAAAATGTTAGACTATTAGCTGAATTACATGTTAAGTGGGAAAGAGAAGATTAAATTGCTAGAAACATTAGAGTTTCTACTATTACCACCACTAGTGTTGAGGCTAGTAATAGTTCTACTACTTTAGATGATAAGTTTGATTTTGATCTTGATGGTTGCAACATCTCTAAAGTTATTAAGTTTCTACAAAAGCTTGCTAAAAGTCCTAATGCTAGTGCTATGAACATGGCTTTTAAAAAACACATTACTGATGCTCTCATAAAGATTAAAGAAGAAAAGATGAAACATAAAGCTTATATTCCTATAAAACAAGAGGATGATTGGGAACCCGTCATCAATATGAAAGTGAATGACTTTGATTTCAAAGCTTTGTGTGATCTTGATAGTAGTGTTTCTATTATGCCTAGAAGGATTTATGATATGCTTGATTTGAAGATTGCTATTTGAATGTCCCACTTGATGATAATGCTAAAAAGAAACTCATGGGGAGTCTTAATGATGTTCTTATTATGGTTAACGATTCCTATGTCCCCGTTGATTTCTATGTTTTGGATGTTAAATACAATGCTTCTTGTCCTATTACTTTGGGAAGACCTTTTCTTAGAACTGTTGGTGCCATCATTGATATGAAAGAAGGCACCATTAAATATCAACTCCCACTCAAGAAAAGTATAGAACACTTCCCTGAAAAGAGATAAAAGATTTCTTTTGCTTCTTCATTTGAGAACACTTGATTCTTTTTCTTGCTTCTTATGCCTAACTTAAAGGCGTTAAAGAAAAGTACTTATTGGGAGATAACCCAAAAGTTTTAGATGAGTCTTGGAAGTTATTACCTCTGTAATAACCTCTCCTTATCATTTTATTTTCTTTTTGTGCCAAGAGTAACCTCTAACGAGAGAGAAGTAATGATTGGGAAAGTTGTTGTCCCAAAACAGATTTCTGTGCTTCACCGTAAAAATTCGTGAGAGAGCTCTGTATGTCGGATTGAGCTGTAATTTTTTTTTCTTCTGCCCCAGGTTGTTTTCTAACTTTCGTTAGTTCAGCAGTTTTTGATTTGAGCAACAGAAGGTCTTCGAAAAAATTCGTATTTACCTGCTGGTCTGTTCTGACAGATTTCTGCCATTTTCTGCATTTGCTTCTTGTTAGTTCCTTCTTGAGTTCTTTTGGGGAATTGAGATTTTTCAGGGAAGTGCTACAGTATATAGTGTTCTAATAGAAGTTTATTTGGTGTTAGAACTGAAACTTAAGACTTATTTATCTTAAGTGCACTAATGTTGCTAACGTGATTGTGTGAAGTTTTGTATGAAGGGAAAATTTCAGGTGTATGGAAGGAATGAGTAATGAGATGAAGGATGGACTAAAGCTCAAGCTTGGGGATGCCACATGTGTCACCCCAAGAAATATCCAAGAAGTACAAGCGTCAAAGCTTGTGGATGCCCAAGGCATCCCCTTCTTCATCAATAAAAATCCCAGGTTTCTTCTAATCTCTTCATTTTTATTGTTTCATGCACAGTTGTGTTGTTCTTGGAGCGTCTTCCTTTTCATTTTCGTTTTGGTTTTTCGTTTGCTTTTGTTTGCTTAGTTTTTTGAATAAGTTGGTTGGACCCCCTCTTTCATACATTGGTTTGCAAATAGTTTGGTTTGGTTTGGAAAAGAGTAGGAAAGTTCATACTTATGTGGTAAAAAAGAGTTTGTTTTTGACTGTGGCTTATGCTTTGTCATGCCATGCTTGATATTGTTTTAGATTTATGCTTAGTATTCTTTTCTGTAGCATGACTTGTTATAAACAATTGAGATTTCTTATTGTGCCTTGGATGAATCATGCGTTGTTTTAGCATATTAAAGCATCGTATGGTGGTATTCTTCTTTGATGCTTTATTTTGGGTTGACTTGGCACATGCTCACACCATGTTATGACTATCCAAAGTCACCATAGGCTTAAACTTGTAGTATCACTTTATGCTTTGATCAATGATGTTTTGTCGCTCTGCATGATTATGGCCATTATTGCTCTCTTAGTTTGTCGCTCCTAGTCTTTTGCTAGCCTCCACAACAAAGTATGAGTTCCACTCATGCATCCAACTCCCTAAACCAAGTTATTCCAAAGAGTCCACCATACCTACCTACTAGCTTATGCTATTCCAAGTATATTCATGCTTTTGTTTACCTTCCAAATTAAACTTGTTATGAGAAAACTAGTGATTAAAGCTCTCACGAACTTGATGGCACACCTTACTTTTCTTGCCCTTAATAAACTTGAACCAGTGTGTCTTCTATATTGTATATGCTTGCACTTATTTGTCGGGAATTAGTAGAACCATGCTTTCATGGGGAACGCTTTCAACATTGCACTTGGTACTTGTACCTAGTTGATATCATGCTCTTTTGTATACGGATGTCGTCGGTGTGAAATGAAAGGGGAGCTTGTAAGTCCATGGAGTTATGTATATGTGTTAGAGAAACGCCTGGGCCGCTGGTCTAATCCATGCTGACATGGTGGAAACCTGCAGCGTAACCATAATGAGCTGTCTATGAAGCATTGTTCTTATAAAAAAAGAGTCCTATATTGAGAAAAAAAGAGAAAAGGAGAAAAAAAAGAGATACTATGAAAAGAGGAAAGAGAGAAAAAAGCACCATATTCCCATGATAAATGAGAAGAATGCTGAGATGCTCGTTGTCTGCTTGCCTTGTCATTTTGATATGGGGATTCTTCTGTATCATCGGGCAAGGGGTACCCCGTTGGCGGTTCTCTATGATACACATATACTTACAATGACAAGATCTTACCGGTGACTAAACTTGAGTAGCATGAGGAGCGGCCCTCGTATACAAGGGACATGAGATTTCTGACTTATACTTCGTCAAGCATGTACACCATAGTTTGTTCACTTTAACCTTAATCACTTCAAGATGCTTATGATAGGGACAATGAGAGATGAAATCTATAAGTACCATAATTTTTGGAACCTCTTTATGAGACTTAAATCCCTACTTCCTTTTACAAAGGATTTTCTTCCACCATTACATTGAGTCTCCACCTTCTATCTTTATGCACCTACTTTTAGAGCATAGTGGCCATTCTTAGTTCTATGTGCATTGTCCCAAGACTAGTTGATTGATGCATACTTTGATATTGCTTGTTTTAAACTATTGTATCTAGTCACTTTTTTGAACTTTGAAGGTGTCATATGCATTGATATTGTTGAATACTATTATGCTATGTTTTCTTTATGTGAAACAAACAAATGTCTTGCAAATCATTGTTATTCATGAATCTTTTGTTTGTGCCTTTTCTTGTTGCATCATAGTCTCTTTGCTTATTTCTAGAACTTTGTCTTTCATGCTATGATTGAAGTACTATGATCCCAGCTTTGAATGTTTTGCAAATACTTTGATCAAGTCTTTGATGGTGCATGTCACCTCAAAAATTATTCTTTCTTTTTATCACTTACCTACTTGAGGACGAGAAGGAGTTAAGCTTGGGGATGTTGATACATTGCAAATGTATCTATAATTTTTGATGTTCCATGCTTGTGTTTTGTTCCAACTTTGGAGTACTTTTATTATGATTTCTTGGACTAACCTATTAACAAGAGCCACAGTGCCAGCTACCTGTTTCTGCTGTTTTTGGTTCCAGGAAATTCGGAAAATAAATATTCTCGGAATTGGACGGGACAAAAGCCAAAGTGCCTATTTTTCTGGTTGTCATCAAGTGCCAGAATACGAGACGGAGAGGGGCCACAGGGCGGCCACACCACCTGGCCGCAAAGCCAGGCCTGGCCCGCGCCAAGGGGTGGTGTGGCCAGCCCAGGCACTCCCTCGGCCTCCCCTTCAGACTATAAGATGCCCTCGGGACGTAAACCCTAAGTACCCGATCAAAAATCCACGAAAGAGTCTGTAGCCGCCGTCATCTCCATCCCTAGATCGGGAGGGATCTGAAGCTCTTCCTGGCACCCTGCCGGAGAGGGGAATTCACCTAGGAGGCCTTCTTCATCACCATGCAAGCCTCCGGTGTGATGCATGACTAGTTCATCTTTGGACTACGGATCCATGTAGTAGCTAGATGGCTGGTTCTCCTCCTTTGTGCTTTCATGTCTAGATCTTGTGAGCTCCGTTCATGATCAAGATCGTCTATTTGTAATTCTGCATGTTGTGTTTGCAGGGATCCGATGGATATTGAGATGCTATTTCAGAATGATTATTGATTCTATCATGTCTTTGTTATTTGAGATCTTGTATGATTTCCGTTGTTAGTAGCTATCTTGGCCAAGTAGATGCTAGCAACTCCTAGAGTTAGTATTTATGCTCGATAGTGGGTCCATGCCTCTGGTAATCTGGGGAAGTGACAGAAATCTCTAAGGTACTAGATGTGCTGTTGCTACTAGGGAAAACAACAATCCTTTGTTCATAGAACAATCGTATTGTTTACTTTACACGCAGTTCGTAAAGCAATAATCTGTTGCTTGCAACTTAATACTGGAGGGGGTTCGGATGATAACCTGAAGGTGGATTATTAGTCATAGATGCAGTTGGATGGTGGTCTATGTATTATGTTGTAATGCCCAATCAAGTCTCAAAGGAGTCAAGATGATTAGTATATGCATGTATTGCTTTCTTGGTGTATGTCAATTGCCCCGCTGTAATTTGTTCACCCAGCATGTTAACTATCTAAGGAGAGCCACCTCTAGTGAACTATGGATCCCGTTCCTTTTTCTTTACAAACAATCTACAACTGTTTACTGCTTTGTGTTTACTTTCTGCAAACTTTTACTTCTTTCCATTCGATAGTTTAATCCTTTGTTTTCCGCAAAACACGGTGAGATTGACCACCTCATGGCAAGTTGGGGACAAAGTTCTGTGGTTGTGTTGTGCAGGTCTCCACGTTGCTACTAGCACCGGTAGTGCACCCTGCCCATCTCAGCTAGTAACACCTTTGAGGTGTTTCCTTGCTCCTACTGGTTCGATTAAACCTTGGTTTCATAACTGAGGGAAATTTGCTGCTGTGCTCATCATACCTTCCTCTTGGGGTTCCCAACGAGCTCTACATCAACACCGCCATCAAGCAATTTTCTGGGCACCGTGCATTGAGCCATCAGTTATATATGCTCCTCATTGTTGTCTATAGAGATTTTTCATGTTCGATGAGAATAGTGATACGTCCATTTTGTATCACTATTCTATATCATAATTCACTATTATTCATTGATATATTTCGTATTGAGAGGTGATACTTATGTTATTTCATCTATTTTTGCATGGTTGATGAATTTTGGAGCATGGACTGTTGCAGTCAGGATTCTGATGGAAAATGTGCTGTTTGGAGGCAAAATTCGCGAAGATCAGAAAATCCGGGGAAATATACAGAAAATCCTATTGTAACACCCTCGAATCGGCCCTATGCAAGTTTTAGCCCTTTCCGCCAAACCCGCATAGAAACGATTCAAGGACGCCCACCAGGCACTTTCGTGCGGGTGGAAAACGAAGTAATACCATTACACAATAATCCTCGATGGGACCCACCGAACAGATATAAATACAATACGACTCCACGAGTCAAGAATACAGTTATACAATACAAAGATCCAAATCACCTTGAAAACGATAAAGCGTCCGACTATGGACAAGATGCAAATGGGGCTAAGAGCCCTGATGAATAACCAATGGCGTCCATAACCCTGCCCAGGCCAAGCCGGAAGGGTAACCCTGCTAACGACGTCGATCTCAAACCTGCTAAAACAAAAGGGGTGCCAACAAAGGGCAAAGGAAAAAGAGGAGCATCAGTACTGAGGCCAGTACACGGTGGATCTAGAATTCGGCGGCTCTCGCCTACATAGGTATGGTGGGCTGAAGCGGCAGCGCAGCGGCACTAAACAACCTATAGAGACTCGGTATCGCTGGCGGCTATTAGAGAGGGGAGAGAAAGACCTATTCGGATCCAACCTGAGACTACACCAAACATACCCATCCTGGAATTTCCCCCCTCGGGACCAAACGAGGAAGTCAGACCGAGGAACTCACACGGTTGGCAATTTTACTCATTCAGTTTTAGTAGCAGCACTTACTATTCAGATATAGGTAGCATGAGTCATCCTGAAGCATAAGTAGTGGGCAGTTTTAATTAACCATTCTGTGGTGGTTGGAACATTTACTAGTCAGATATAATTGTCCCGAGGAATCCCAAAACCCAGCAGTTGTTGGCACTTTTATCACATTCCATTGGAGTTGCAATACTTACTAGGCAGGTATAGCATGTCACAAAACAACCCAGATCCACCAGCTCTTGGCATTTTGAATATCCATTCCGTTATACTGGAGCTGATTACTAGTCACATATTAAGTCAAATTTATAGCACTACTTTAGTTATGCTTGTCTATGATCGAGATACTGTGCTCCAAGTCGTCCATAACTGCGGACACGGCTTTTAGAAAGTTTTACCCTGCAGGGGTGCCCAAATAGCAACACACACTCGATCAACCTCGGAAAAACCAACTCAAAACCCAACGAGGCATTCACGACAAAGCGATCACAGGATTCAGAAATATTTCAGGGGGCCACCCCATTAAGCTACCCGCAACGAAGTTGGCCGACTCCGAGACGGACCCAAGGTTTGCGCCAATGGCTGTAAACGACTGGGAACCCGAAAGTGTGACTGGGCTTATCGATACCGCAAAAACACTCTGCAATCCTAAACAGTACAGGTGCTCCACGCACAATCTTAAATAAAGCAGTAAAGCATGGCATAGGTACAGAATAGTAATAAAGCCCCAAACTACTTTGTGGCCCCAAGAAATAGAAATGAATCAAGCTCTGGCTCTGGGGGGGGTCCATAAGGCCTCCCGGATGTGGATAGTGCGAAAAAATCAAGGAACATGTATCAAGTACTCGGGGTCCTACGGGACACAAGTGAGCGTGGAAGAACCAAATAACATCTATTGCCCACTGATGCCTCTGCATTTGTTATATCTAGCATTTTTAATAGTTGTATTTAAAGTCATGATCATCTCCACCAATAAGCATCTCCACCGATAAACATCTGCCAGCGTTCCAACAATTGTGGTACTTGACAACACGAGATCACACCTGAGCAAGCGACTATGACTCGCAAGGCCAGCTATCTACCAAACATAGGTAATAGGAGGTGTCCAAGGCAATATAGAGGCTGCACGGGATATAACTGGGGTGCGGACACTAAAGCATCACGACACGGATAGCAATAGATCAACAGGAGGAAATAAAGACTATAAATGCAAAATAGGTATAAGGGGGAGAGATGCTCGCCTAGAAAACACTGCCGAAGGATCATATCCGGAGAACTTGTCGATACTCGCATCCACTCATCGGTTTAATCCGCGAAGAAGCAAAGCACTAAAAGAAACACCGGATGCAATATTTAATACTACGGCAGAAGATCCGGCATGATTATGATATGATGCAGATGCGGTGCAATTAGGCAGTATTAAGCGGAACCGGGGCCCGACAATTAATTACACGGTTCAAGTTATTTAGAAACCCCGCAATTTAAATGTTGTATTAACAGGGCGAAACATGGCATCGGTTCGCTACACAAATTTAAATGGAGTTCGGAATAAGACTAGAATAACCGGCATATGGACTCCATATTTAATTATGAGGTGAATCGGCATAATGCCCCAAACCACAGACAGGTATGCATGCATGAACAATTTAATATGCGACAGTTGATAATGTCGTATTATAAAAATAGGGGCTTAGGGTCACACATCTGGGTTCGGAAGATCTTGGGTTCCGGGGGGTTCGGGGTCCGGCAGGGTTCGACGGGGATCGGATACAAGATTGAGAACTTGTCGTGTCGCGATGGAGAACTTGGGTGCCAAGCGGTCGATCTTGTCGTCGATGGCGAACTTGAGTGGATCGGGTACCGGGGGTCTTCAGATCCGGGAAGTAGATCTTGTCGCACGGTGTTCGGGTAGGCGAACATGGCGGGTTGGGATGATCTTGTCGTAGTCCTCGGGTGACGGTGCGGTCTTGGGTCTCGGCGCCAGAAGATCTTGATATCCGTGTAGGAGAACTTGTCGCATTCGTGTAGAAGACCTTGGAATTCGTGACGACGGTCTTGGTGGGATCTGGCTTCGCCTCCGGGAACGGGGTCTTGGCATTTGTGGTCTTCGGGCTATCGGCACCTCCGAGTTCGGGAAGAAGATCACGGGTTCGGCGCGAGGTTCGGGTCCCGTGAAGGAGGACTTGGCGTCTCGGAAGGCAACCTTGACGTTCCAGGATGGAGAGCTTGGTACCGATGATGGGGTCTTCGAGTAACGCCATGTACTTTCTTCGACATCCAGACGGTCTTGTCGACAAGGAGATCATGCCGCTAGGTGGGTGTTCTCCGTGTTCGGTTGTGCTTTGGCATCATACAGACAAATCGAAACACGACGAGAGGAACTTCATGTGCACATGTGGGTAACGGAACAGGTCCCTAACTTGAACAAAAATACAACACGGAGCAACCAGGGTCTTGGGTATCAGGTGTGCGACACAGGAGGCAGCCATGTGCTCGGACGGTGACGGAGGTTACCAGCCCGACGGCTGGTGGGGCCTGTAGGGGATCTCGGAGCAGCGGCGGCGCTGGGGAGATTGAAGCAGGACAGAGCACCGGTGACGGGTCGCTGCAGGGCCGAGGCGGAGCTTGGTCGCAGAGGCGGCCCGGCGGCGGGGACGTCGAGGCCGATGCGGGAAGGAGGCCGGAGGGCGGCGGCCGGACGAGCCTGGCGGCGGGGTCGTGCGACGGCGGCACTCTGCGGGCTGGGACGAGCGGAGAGGCCGGCGGGGTGGAGCGGACGAGGAGGAAGACGAGCTCGGGCGGCGGCCGTCAAGGCGAGGAGCAGTGGACCGGGGCCCGAGGAAGGGCGCGTCGGAGATGCGGCCGGGGCCGGGGAGGATGCGGCGGCGGGGCGCGCGTCCTCTACGTAGACGAGGCCTGGCGGGCCACGGGGTAGACGGGGTAGACGGGGCGCCGGCGGCGGCCAGGGCGCACATGGCGGCGAGGGGAGGAGATGGTGGCGGAGCCGGCTCCGGCGGAGGGCAGCGATGGGGATCTGGAGACGGGGAGGCGGGGTAGGCGGGGGCTTGGTGGTCGACGGAGAGGTCACAACGACGCGCGACTGAGCTCGGGTCTGGCTCGCGGACGAGGGCGAGGGAGCCCCGCAGCAGCACAGGGAGGTGGGCCGCGGTGGTCGTGTGGAGGCGAGCAGGGGAGGCCGGGTGGCGGCTGGAGATGCCCAGGGTGGCGACGGCCGGCGCCGGTGAGGGGGGAGAAGCGGCGGGAGGTTGGTGGGGGATTGAGAGGGGAGAGACACGTCGGGGTGGGCCAGGGCGAGCGGGGTGGGCTGCGTGGGGAGCGAGCGCGGGGATCGGGGCAGGCAGGTGGGGGTGGACGGGGCGTGTCTGTCCATCCCTCGAGGTGGGGCCCAGCGCGGCTGGGTGGAGCAGCGCGTTTGGTGGGAGATGGGCAGGTGGGATGAGGTGGCGGTGGGGTGGCTCTGTGAAGGGAGTGGAGGGAGTTGGGGGTGAGGTGGTAGCAGGTGAGTGGGTGGGGGATTGGGCCAGGGTGATGTGGCGCGCTGTAATAGGGTGGGATGAGGTGGAGGGGGCTGGGTAGATTAGGTTTGGGTAGATTTAGGAATAGAATCAGATATTTTAGACTAGGGTTTGGAGGTGGCCGGCCGGGCTTTTGGGCCTGGCTGGCTGCCTTCCAAAATAATGCAAACTTTTATTTTAATTTAAAATAGACTTTTGTAAATAGTTTTAGACAAATAAAAGACCCAGAAAAGACCGGAGTTTTGATTTGAAATTAAGACGGGGAATATTTTAGAAAACAAAACTAGGCGTTTCGAAAATAGTTTTAGACAAATAAATGCATAATGACATGACGATGCTCAAATGCAATGTGGCATGATGACATGAGCATGCGGTCATGATGATGCAATGCACAAAAACAGGCGATTTTCTAGTAGTGGTTTTAGCGGGATGCCACACCTATTTTCCAGAAGACTTAGGATGCCAAAAGATGGAGTGGAGGTGGGCCACAGGGGGCCCACACCACCCCATGGCGCGGGCAGGCCTAGGCCGCGCCTAGAGGTGGTGTGGCCGCCCTGGCCCACTCCAGCCTCTCTCCTCTGGCGTATATTATCCTCCCGAAACCCTTAGACTCGGGGAGCGACCACAGAAAGATTATGCCGCCTCTGCGGGGCGGAAAACACCGAGAGAGAAAGATCTCTCCGGCAGACAGATTTCTGCTGGGGGAATTCCTTCCCGGAGAGGGGAGATCGTGGCCATCAACACCACCATCAAGCTGGACTTCATCGGGATCATCATCATCACCACCACCACCATCATCACCATCAGCACCCTCATCACCATCTCCATATTGCTGTAACAATTGAGTTGAATCTTGCATAGTTCATAGGGGAAACTTTCCCGGTGTGCAGGCGAGGGCGTGATAGAGTCACAGGGCATAGCATGGTTTGCACAGGGGTGCAGATATGGAAGCGAGATGTGGATGAAGTTGCAATGGAAAATGCCGGCAACGTTGGCAGAAATGATCCGGATCGCAGATTCGTATGCGTTGGGTGACCCGACCCAACCAAGGCTCGCCTCAAACCAGTCAAGTGATGAGTACTATCAGAGGGATGGATCCGGATCATCCCAGAGAAATGATTACAGAGGAAAAAGGAGAGATGATCAACCGGACCATCGGTACGGTTCGCACCAAGTGGCAGCCGTGAATCAAGATCAACCCGGAGCAGGGGGTAGCCAGCACCAGAAAACTGGAGGCCAATGGACTCCAAGGAACGATGGGAAGAAAACTTGGACACCGGAGCAAAAGAAGCAGTGGCAAGAAAGGAAAGACCGTCCGAGGTATACTTACGAGTCGATGTTGGACCAGCCGTGTAAGTTTCACATGCCAAATCCGAATAACCCAGCGGGTCATACGACGAGGCAATGCGAGTGGATGCGCAAGATCGAGCAAGGTGGTTCGGGGAATGCTCAGGCACCCCAGAATGATCAGCCTCGGCAGGAGTTACCTCGGCAGCAGTTGCTATCCGGAGCGAACACGCAACAACTAATGTTGCCTCCCCCTCTGCCGAGGTATGATAACAATGAAAGAAGGGATGCAGTGCATCAGGTAGAAAATCAGCATCAGCCGGATCAGAGGCACCCCGGAAATGAGGGGAGAAATGAATACAAGGAGTATCACCAGAGCTACTGTGTATTTACCATAGAGGAAACTTATAGAAAAAGCTTGCAGCATAGGCATATGGAGGTGAATGCGGTAATGCCGGCAGTGACGAGGTACATGCCTTGGTCCGATCAGGAAATCACCTGGAGCATTAGGGATCATCCCAAGCTCAAGCCGAGCCCTGGTTCGTATGCGTTGGTGCTGGATCCTACGTTCATTGGACCAAGCATTAACGTAAGGTTCTCAAAGGTACTGATCAACAACGGCAGTAGCATAAATATCATGTACGCGGACACAATGCACAAGTTGGGTATCTCGGAGAACATGCTCCAGGCCACGAGGACAACTTTGCACGGCATTGTGCCCGACATCTCTTGCGAGCCCATAGGCAAGGTTCGGGTCGACGTCTTGTTCGGCATGAGGGACAATTGCCGAACTGAAAATCTGGAGTTCAAAGTAGTGAACTTAGAAAGCGCGTATCATGCGTTGCTCGGAAGGCCAGCACTGAACAAGTTCATGGCAAGTTGTCATATCAGCTACTTGAAGATGAAATTGCCCGGACCAAATGGAGTGATTACCATTGCTGGGGACTTCCGACGTTCGATGGAGTGTGCGTCGACCGGATCAAACTTAGCCAAGTCACTTGTGATCGCGCAGGAACAAAGAAAAATTCAAGAGGTGGCGGCATTGGCTCAGTCCGCGCAGCAGTATATGCCGGCGCTGAGTAACCCGCATGGAACTGTCACCTTCCAGGCCACGAAAGATACCAAGAAGGTTCCCGTTGACGACATGTTCCCAGAGCGCACCGTAACAATTGGTGTCGGGCTAAGCGATAAATAGGAAAGCAAGCTCGTCAGCTTCCTCCATGAGAATCGGGACATTTTTGCTTGGTCCACGCAGGACTTGCAAGGTGTTCCGAGGGAGTTGGCCGAGCACTCTTTGAATGTGAGACCCGGAGCCAAGCCGGCGAAGCAACCTCTCCACCGCTTCGCTGAAGATAGGAGGAAAGTCATTGGGGATGAGATAGCTCGGTTGCTAGCTGCAGGATTTATCATGGAGGTCCTCTACCCGGATTGGCTGTCTAATCCGGTGTTGGTGGAAAAGAAAAAGGATGATCCGAACGTGGCAGTGGTTTGGCGCATGTGTATCGATTACACGAACCTGAACAAGGCGTGTCCGAAAGACCCATTTCCGCTGCCAAGAATAGATCAGGTCATAGACTCAACTGCTGGATGTGAACTGTTGTCATTCATTGACGCCTATTCTGGTTTCCACCAGATACCTCTGAATCCGGATGATCAAATAAAGACTGCGTTTATTACCCCGTATGGGGCTTATTGCTATCTCACCATGCCGTTTGGTCTACGTAATGCAGGGGCAACGTACCAGAGATGTATGCAAAAATGTTTGCACGACCAAATAGGTCAAAATGTACAGGTGTATGTGGATGATGTGGTTATCAAGACCAAGGAAAGCAAAACGCTCCTTGACGGTATCAGGCAAATGTTCGCAAACCTAAGAAGGTTTCGGATGAAACTTAACCCGGAAAAATGCACCTTCGGTGTCCCGGCTGGAAAATTGCTCGGCTTTCTGGTTTCCAGCCGAGGTATCGAAGTTAATCCAACCAAGATCCGGGCCATCGAACGAATGGAACTGCCGAAGTGTCTTAACGATGTCCAGAAGTTTACAGGTTGCCTGGCCTCGTTAAGTCGGTTTGTATGTCGGTTGGGAGAGAAAGCTTTACCTCTGTACCAACTCATGAAAAAGTCGGATAACTTCATTTGGACACCGCAGGCTCGTGAAGCCTTTACCCACCTAAAGAAAATATTAGCCACGGCACCAGTGCTAGCCTCACCACTATCAAAGGAGCCAATGTTGCTCTATATATCCGCAACCAACCGGGTTGTAAGTGCAGTGATAGTGGTGGAGCGCGATGAGGAAGGTAAGTCAGTGCAAAGGCCGGTGTATTATTTGAGTGAAGTGTTGTCAACCTCAAAGCAGAACTACCCACATTATCAAAAAGTGGCGTATGGCGTGTACATGGCTGCCAAGAAATTGAAGCACTACTTTGAGGAGCATCCCATCCGGGTCATATGTGAGGCCCCTATATCCGAGATAATGAGTAACAAGGATGCAAGCGGCATAATTGCAAAATGGGCAATTGAGCTAGCTCCTTATGCTCCGCAATATGACCAGAGAGAAGCCATCAAGTCTCAGGCTGTGGAAGACTTTTTCGTGGACTGGGCCGAGGTGCAGTACGAACCACCGCTTTCCGATCCGAACTATTGGCGAATGCACTTTGACGGATCAAAAACCAAAACCGGGCTAGGTGCCGGAGTTGTACTCACGTCGCCAAAGAAGGACCAGTTGAAATATGTGCTGCAGATCCACTTCATCGCATCAAACAATGTCGCTGAGTATGAAGCACTTGTGCATGGGCTCAAGGTAGCAAAAGAAATTGGTATACGTCGGATTATATGCTTTGGCGACTCAGATTTAGTGGTGCAGCAAGTGTCCGGAGTGTGGGACGCCCTTGATCCAAACATGGCACTATACAGATTTCATGTGCAGAAGATTTATGGTTACTTTGAGGGATGCGAATTTCATCATGTACCCCGGGTGGAAAATGAGGCTGCCGACATGCTGTCGAAGCTCGAGTCAACCAGACAAGCAATTCCACCGGGTGTAGCATTAGAGCACCTCAAGAAACCATCCATCAGGCCATCCCCGGAGTCCGAGTCAATCTACGTCCTGGAGGACACAGAGTCCGGAGCTGTGCCCATGGACATTGACATGGGAAGTGGTGCGCAAAACCCGGGGACTGCTTCAACAAACCCGAGGACTACTTCGCAAGACCCGGGGACTGCTCAGCGTGGTCCGGTTGAAGTTATGCCGGTGGATCAGATGGAGATAGACGAGGACGTGTTCCCCGTGCGGCCAATACCGGTTTGGGCACTGCCTATATTTCAATTCCTAAAGGATGGAACGTTACCCACTGAGGAGGTGTTGTCCAGGCAAACACAGAGGAGGGCAAAGGCCTACACGATCATCAATTCCGAGTTATACAAAAGAAGTGTGACCAATGTCCTCCAGCGGTGTGTTGACCCAGAAGAAGGGCTTGAAATCATCCGAGATATACATCAGGGGGAATGCGGGCATCACGCCTCATCCCGAGCATTGGTAGCAAAAGCTTTCCGACACGGATTCTACTGGCCAAATGCCTTAGAGCAAGCAGAAGATCTGGTGAGAAAATGCAATGGTTGTTAGAGGTACGCTACCAAGACACATATGCCAATGTCAGAACTCAAGACCATCCCTATCACTTGGCCATTTGCCGTATGGTGCTTGGATATGGTTGGTCCGTTCAAACCAGCAAGGGGAAATTTGACTCACATTTTGGTAATGGTGGACAAGTTTACGAAGTGGATCGAGGTAAAGCCTATAAGAAAATGTGATGGAGCTACGGCCTTAACGTTTCTCAAAGATGTCATCTTGAGGTACGGTTATCCACACAGTATCATAACTGATAATGGCACAAATTTTGCGGAAGGAGCGTTTGCTCGTTTCTGCCGAGATAAGAGGATCCGGCTTGACGTAGCTTCGGTAGCCCACCCCACATCGAACGGGCAAGTGGAAAGATCCAACGGATTAGTATTATCCGGGATAAAACCCCGGCTCATTGAGCCGCTGCAAAGATCAGCGGGGTGCTGGATAGAAGAACTACCAGCGGTACTGGGAGTTTAAGAACAACTCCAAATCGATCAATAGGCTATACGCCATTTTTTCTGGTATATGGGGCAGAAGCTGTATTACCAGCCGACATAGAGCATGGTTCGCCTAGGGTCACCCAATACACAGAAGCCGAAGTGCAAGAATCCCGGCAAAATGATGTTGATCCGCTGGAAGAAGCGAGAGAACTGGCACTGTCCAGATCCGCCATATATCAGCAAAATCTCCGACGCTATCATAGCCGGAAAGTGTGCCCCCGAGTCTTTCGGGAAGGCGATCTGGTGCTCCGGTTGGTACAACGTACTACTGGAATGCATAAATTATCCACCCCATGGGAAGGGCCATTCAACGTGAGCAAAGCATTGCACAATGATTCTTACTATCTTATAGATGCAAAGCCACAGGAAAAGAACAAGGCGGACAGGTCCGGTGAGGAATCAAAGCAACCATGGAACATAGCTCTACTTCGGCCTTTCTACACCTAGCTAAGAAGTGAATGTATCCGGGTTATCTCATATGTCGGTATGTATGTCGGCAATGAGCTTATCAATGAAATGTGGGCACCTCGAGCAGTAACTCGGGGACTTCCTTAATAATATTTGTTGTCTTTTGTTATTTGTGCGTCGGCTGGAATAGGTTATTCTACTTAGCTCGGATTAGTAGTGTGTGAGCACCAAAAACCCAACTCTTCGACTTGCTACTGTCCAACAAGAATTGGCTTCATGGCAAGCAAGAGAACAAGTTTGGAATTGCGTAGCACATGAAAAACGACTAAGGAAAAGAATTTATTTGAGACGACGTTTGTTCCTCCGACTAACCCTGTATTTATTTTCAAGTTATTATGCAGTTTTATTTTTGAGCTAAGTCTAAAAGTTTCCCAGTATTGTTAAGACGATTTTTCAGGCTCGGATTCGTAAGTTGTACAACAGAATCAAGGTAGACACGATCCGAGCCAAAAGATTGAATGAACAAGAAAAAGAAGCTCTGGGACTACGCCCACGTTAATCCGGCATAAGTACTCAGTAGCAAAATATCACATGTATTCGGAATACAGTTCCACCCGGCATACCGGGGATCTCATGAATTTTCAAGTGTTTTTCCTTAGGGAGCAACAGGAGGAAGTTCGGCATTATCGTCGCCCTCTTCGATGTCCGAGGCAGTGTCCTCCTCGTCTTCACTCGGGTCATCTGCCCATTTGGATCCGGTGCACAGGCGTGTGAGGAGGCTGAGATCTATCTTTTCGTACCACGTCAAAATGTGGTGAAGGACGGTATCGGCTGCCGCGCGTCCAGCGGATTCTTGCCAGAGGTCGAGCTGGGTCTCAATTTCCGACAGTCTTTCAGCGAGCCGTGCGACTCTTTCCAGAGCATCATCGACGGGCCAGAAAGCGTTGAAGACCCGGACTGAAACATCGAGGAGGTCCCTGCCGTAGTTCTTGATGATTTCCACGCGAGATGACAGGCTGACCAACAGGTCCTCCATGTCAAAGGGAATGCTCTCACCCTCAGCAGCGACCGGAGTACCCCTTTCTCGGCGGAAGTTGGCGACAGCAGCACTTGCAATGGCAGTACCCTCTGGAAAGTGGCCTGGGAAACAAGGCAAAGGACAAAGTTGAGAAAACAAAGCATATGAAGTAACCCGAAGAAATAAGGCGGATAAAGAAAAAAGAAGTTACGTGAGATGTGACTGTGAATCCGGGTCAACTCCTTGATGCAAGCTTCACGCCTCTTCCGAAGCTGCTCGAGCTCAGCATTTGCCGACCCAAGTTTGACCTCAGCTTCCTGAAGAAGTTCATGGTCCTTAGCATTTTGGATTTTGAGGCGCTCGCGTTCTTCGGTGTAGTCCTGGCCAACCCTTTTCAGCTCGGTTTGGTGCTGCACCTTCATCTTAGCCATTTCAGCTTTGATCTTGGCTATGTCATCATCTTTGGTCCGGAGGAGGGCGAGCTCATCATCTTTCTTCTTCAGCTCGGCTTGGTGTTGTCCTGCTTGTTCGAGAAAATGCAGCATCATGTCAGGCACATGCACACTTTCTTCAAGCAATGCTGAAACCGTGTGTTGGCCCGGCAGAGCCGAGGTATGAATGTTTGTCGAGCCAAGGAGGTAAGATGATGAAAAGCACAGTAAAAACAGACAAGAAGGACATACCCTTGATCTGCTCCAAGTTCTTCCGCATTATTTTTTTTTCAGCTTCCACCCTAGCTGCAAAAATCGAACAATCAGATTAGTTCGGCAAGCGAAGTGGAAGAAAAATGAGGAAAGGAATGAGAAATAAATTTACCCCTTTTCTCGTACTCCGCGATGAGTGCAGCCTGTTTCGTGCGAAGATTTTTGTGCGTATCCAACAAGCGCTGGAATTCAGCACTTCGGCGGTTGGTGGTCACCTAAAAGAGATACAGAAACTTAAGTCAGCCTTGTGCATGTTTGAAGTGTACTAAAATCCGGGCCAAGTGGAACTTAACCCGGCTCTAGGTGTGTGCATATTCGAAGTGTACTAAAATCCGGGCCAAGTCAAACTTAACCCGGCTTTAGGTGTGTGCATATTCGAAGTGTACTAAAATCCGGGCCAAGTGGAACTTAACCCGGCTCTAGGTGTGTGCATGTTCGAAGTGTACTGAAATCCGGGCCAAGTGGAACTTAACCTGGCTCTAGGTGTGTGCATGTTCGGACTGTACTAAAATCCGGGCCAAGTGGAACTTAACCCGGCTCTAGGTGTGTGCATGTTCGAAGTGTACTAAAATCGGGGCCAAGTGGAACTTAACCCGGCTCTAGGTGTGTGCATGTTCGAAGTGTACTAAAATCCGGGCCAAGTGGAACTTAACCCGGCTCTAGGTGTGTGCATGTTCGAAGTGTACTAAAATCCGGGCCAAGTGGAACTTAACCCGGCTCTAGGTGTGTGCATGTTCGAAGTTATCATGGAGCTACATTAGTTCTATAAAAGAGCATCCGGCCGAGTAACAAGTTACTCCCCCGGAGGCTCGGGGACTAATTGTTATTATCTACAATCTGCAAAGGAGAAACGACGTACCTCCATCATTCGTCCAGCGAGGTTAATGGCCTTGGCGGCGGTATTCACCTGATCAGATTCATGGACTACCTCGGCCTTGTTCCAGTTCATGACGAACTCCATCAGGCTCGGGGGGTACCATTCACCTGTGGGCATATGAGGCGTCACCAAACCCTTAGCATGTGCTTCCTTCCTCTCCACCAAGCCAAGGGCGGGGCTGGTGTGCAGAACCAACTGCTGGGCTTTGGTTGGCTCGGCAGGCGCGTCCTTTGCCGCTGATGTCTTCTTGGGGAGCATGGACTCAAGGGTGCGTTGCCCAGGCTCGGCAGCACTAGGCTTGGCAGCGTCTTGAATCTTCATGCCCTTGGCTTGCTGGGAAGAAGAAGTCGTAGCAGCGGTTTTTCCCTGCCGAGGTTGAGAGGACTCGGAAGATGCAAAGGAACTGGGCACTAGTACTTTCGTTGCTGGACTTGGTGCCGGCGCTGATGTTTTCGCTGCCGGAGGTGGTGCTGCTGCCGAGGTTGGAGTTGGTGCTGGTTTGGATGGTGGTACTGGAACAGATGCTGGAGTCAAGGTAGCCTTAGTGGCTGCTGGTTGTGGTGTTGCCGAGGTAGTGGCTGCCGTTGTTCTGGCTGGGCCAGTTCCCCCCGCCCCAGGATGACCCGGAGCGGCCGCAGAGCTCTCCGGAATAGGGCTCAGCGGACGTGACTCATCGTCACGACGGGTGAAGGGCTGGCCCGGAGAGGTGATGAGATACTGGATCCACTTTGAGGGACCTCCACCGGAGCCCTGTGAAATCAAGTAACGTCAGAAGAAAAATTACGATGAAGTAAGGAAGAGCGAGTTACAGAAGAAAGAAGGACTTACGCATCCGAGGTTTCAGCTGCTCTAGGTTTCCGAGCCCTTCGTGCTGGGGCCTTCTTTCGCCTTTTAACGGGCTGGGAAGGTCCGGAGGAAGATCTTGTGGAAGCCGCACGCTTTTTCTTCGGCGCCACCGGAACTGGCTCATCCGTAGCGAGGGGAGGATCCTCGTGGATATGACCACCGGAGTGAGCTGATGGCAGAAAAGCAAAAGAAAGGGGGACAGCCTCAAACGGTTCAATTATCTCGATATCTGAGTAATCTTCATCATCGGGCCAATCTCTAGCAGAAGAGAAGTTACCCGTGGGTCATTTCGTGGCGTCGGTCATGGGGAGAAACATCTCTTGGTCCGGCTCCTCCTCGTCCGAAGTCACCCGGTCTGGTGCCCACTTAAGGGTCGGATCGGTACCGTCCTCGAGCGTCTGCTGAAGGAATAGCTGAGGAAAAGAGTAAACAAACGAGTCAAAAATGCAACAATAACAGACAAGTGATTAGTCCGGGGTAAGTTTGCAACATGAAACTTACCATGGGAGGAAGCCGGTCACGGCAGAAATGCTCAATCCCCCAAGTCCAGTCAGAGGAGAAGTCCTTGTGAGTGGTGAAGAGAGCCTTAACCCAGCGAAAGATCTCCGTGTTGTTCAGTTTGAAAGATGAAGTCTGGTTGGGATCGCGGCCGTAGCTCATATGGCACACCTTGTGCGTGCGTTTCTGGAGAGGGGAGATTCGGTTGCACACGAAAGTGATCATTGCATCCTCGTTGCGCAACCCGAGCTCCTTCAGCTCCGCGAACCTTTTGTTCACTTGGTTGGCCAGGGCTGTAGGTTTCCTCGGAACGGCGTCCCCCAGATCCATGTTCGGCAGACCCGGGGTATAGGGGAGCAACCGGATCAAATCTTCGGTGCCCGTGTTCCGGACGTAAAAGAACGTCCGGGCCCACCCTTTGCAGGATTCTAGCCCTGTGACCCGGGGGAAAACTGAGAACGTCCGGGGTGAGATGGAGGCCGCTCCGAACTGAGTGAGCCGCTTGTCGTCCGGATCAGTGTGAATGTCGGGAATAACGTTGCGACGAAGGGCGAAAAACCGGATCCACAGCTCCTTCGTGGGCCATAATCCGGCGTAGCCCTCGATTGTAGAAGCGAAGGCAGAGAGAGAAGTAATGGCATTGGCTGGAAGATGGTGCGGCTGGAGATGGTAGGTGCTGAGCCAATCGTGGAAGAAATCGCTCACCGGGAGTCCGAAGCCCCGTTGAAAGTGAGACAGGAACACAACGAACTCCTCGAGATTGGGTGAAGGAGCTAGCTCGGCGGAGGCGAGGCGAGCAGCGACGCCGGCGGGAATGCGTCTGGTCCGGTAGAGCCAGTCCAGATCGTCCTGGCAGACCCAGGAGCCGGCCCATGGGCCGCGGTCCGCAGCGGCGGCGTCCTCCTCCATCTCTTGCTCAGCAATGGCGAGTTCTTCTTCCGCCATCTGCTCCTCGAAGCCCTCGCTGCCGCTAGAGGCGGCGGGGGACAGTGGCTTGGATTGACGAGGACCCATAGCGGGAGATTTGCGTCGCAGTGACGGTAACACAGAGGTGCAACAGAGAAGTGTGGCGGTGACGCTGCTTTTTGGCAGTGCTGGCGGTGGCGCAGTCGCGAGGAAGACGAAGAGGAATAGCAGCGAGCAGAGGGGTGCGGAGGGGGAAAAATCCTAAGGGACGCACCCCTCCGCTATTTAACCACCCCCATCAGGGGTGAGTGGGATCGCACTCTGGGGACCAGCCACACGCTGTGGCCGTGTATTACCCGTTCGGACCAATCAGTAAGGAGCCACACGGAAGGCCACATGATGGAGAGAATCCTGTGACGTGACGCGCTGATGCGGTAAACGAGGAGGCAGGCGTGACGTGACCTGCGCACAATGATAACTAACAATTACTGCGGCGGTTACTGTACCGTCCCTTAAAACAAGACAACATAATGATTACCCTTCACATGGGCTAGCGTACGAGAGAAGGAAGTAAGACCCGGATAGAGCTGTGGTAACCCGGCCGGCGAGTGAAAACTTGCAAGTGCGAAGGGAACGCAAATCCAAGCCGTCCGAGGTACAGAGGTAACTCGGCAACAACGGCGGGGGCACAAAAAGGAACCTGGTGTGGCCTTAGCGGCCAAGGAGGCTAAGGCCGCACCAGCTTCGAGGACTAATGTTGGGGGGATACCCCCGGGTAGGGTCACGCCGGGGTATAAAGACCGAGTTAGCCGAGGTTCGGCAAGGCCAAAGCAGATGCTGGCCGGGTCACCTCAAGGCAGGCCGAATCACAGGGTAATCCGGACCTGGGGGCGTTCGCCTAACTAGCCCTCATCCGACTTAAGCGGTAAGTCGGAAGTGTGTGTTTTACCTGTATGCAGGAAAGGGTGTCGCCGGATGAACCATCATCCGGGTCGCAGCAATCTTCTAGGACAAGGAAGGAATCTCGCTGGTCAAAAGGAGCCCCAGTACGTACTGCCTGAGCGAAGCGAGCAAGGACAGGACCACCGGGGCATGGCCGACAAGCGTGACGACGCCCATGTCAGCTGACGAGGGCGCCGCAGTGGCTAACGTAGCTAAAGCATGTCTGACGTGGGGGAAAAAGCACCTCGGTCGGCTTACCACTTTGGGTGGAGGCATATTCTTAGGAATATGCCTCCACGTATGCCCTAGGCAGAAACCGAGCCTCCCCTATAAAAGGGGGGCTAGGGCTTCAGTAGAAGGGGTTGATTAGTTGGTCTCTCTGTTATTCTGTTAGGTATAGGGTTTCAGGTGAGATCAGTGGGTGAGAGCAAGAGAGCTCCTTCTTCCTCCTCTCGCCAATACAGCTCTAGGAGCACTTGTAACCTTGGAAGTAAATCAGTACAAGTTCTAGTGTGGAGAATCACTCCACTATCCCTCCCTGGATTCCCCTAGTGTGTATTAGTCCCCACCTTTAGCCTATACATGGCATCTGCCGTGACACCACCGCGACATGATTACTCTTTGTAGTTGATGCTATTGAGTGAACCATTAAATTATTGTTTATGTTCAGATTGTTATACATCTTTATTCCATCTCTGATCATGATCCATATGATGTCTTGTAGTAGTTCGTTTTGTTCTTGAGGACATGGGAGAAGTCTTGTTGTTAGTAGTGGAGTTGCGTTGAGAAAGATTCAATAGATTGTTATTTAAGTTGTGGTGTACTTCTTCTAGTGGTTTCATGTGAACGTCGACTACATGACACTTCACCTATATGGGCCTAGGGGAATGCATTGTGTATTTGGATACTAATCGTAGGGGTTGCCGGAGTGACAGAAACCTGAACCCCCGTTAGGAAACCATTGCACAAGGGACGTAAGGGTCTTAGAGTTTAAAGCTGTGGTTTGGTTTCTACCTTAATTACTTTCTTGTACTTACAGATGTTTGCAAGGGGTATAATCACAAGTATGTATTAGTCTTTGATGGGGCGGTACATTAGCACAGGTTCACCCACACAACACTTAGCAAGCTAGAGAAGATTAATCGACTATAAGAAGCGAAAGCACTTGACAGTCTTCCCATGTGTCCTCGAGAACGTTTGGTCATCTTAAGTAATACAACCAAATTGTCCTTTCCTGCATAAAGGATTGGGCCACTTGCTGCATTTATTCCTACTGTCTTTTGTTTACTCGTACTTTGTTTACTTGCTTTATCGAAAACCCCAAAAAATCCATTTGCTAAGTATTTGCAGAGAATTCCTGATCCATACCACTAGTCAGCACCTTCTGCTCCTCGTTGGGTTCGACACTCTTACTTATCGAAAATACTGCGATACACCCCCTATACTTGTGGGTCATCAAGACTATTTTCTGGGACCGTTGCCGGGGAGTGAAGCGCTATTGGAGAGTGGAACTGGTAAAGGAAACTTCTACTGTGAGTATTGTTTACTTCTACTAGTTTCTTTATTTTTGTTATGGATAATTCGCTGAGTTTCTTATTTGGTAATGCAACTACCACTGCTAAGGTAGTAGATAAGCCACCACCTGCTGAGAAAGATGCTTTCAAAATACCTACAAGAATTATTGATCGTGTTATGGATAACTACTATGTTGGGGATGGAACTGTCCATCCCGGTGATCATTTACTCTTTATACACGAATTATGCGGGTTGTTCAAGTGTGCAGGTATTACTACAGATCAAGTTAAGAAGAAGTTATTCTCATTATCACTGAAAGGAAGAGCTGAGGAATGGTATAAGCTGCTGAAGAATGGTCAAGCTCTGGAATGGGAGGAAATAGTGCCTCTCTTTTATTCAAATTTTTATCTTCCTAGTGAGATTCATAAAGATCGGAATCAAATATACAACTTTTGGCCTCTTGATGGACAGAGTACAGCTCAAGCTTAGGGGATATTGAAGTTACTAATGCTCAAATGTCCCATTCATGAGCTCCCCAACAATATTATTATCAACAACTTTTATGCAAGGCTCCCTTTACATGACAAGGATTTATTGGATGCTTCTTGTGCTGGATCATTCACTCGCATAGAAGAAGAAGCTAAATGGGACCTTCTAGACCGCATTGTAGACAATGCTAAATCTTGGGAGAATGACAAAGGTAGAAACTTAGGTATAAATTATGATTATGAATGCATTGAATCTTTTATGGGAACTGATGACTTTCAAAATATTAAAAATGCTTATGGTCTAGACTCTCAAGCTATTGCTTCTTATTTTAAGGCTTTTGCTTCTTATATTGAAGTGCCTAAAAAGAAGTGGAATAAGTATCATGAACCTTATAAAGATATTGCTAAGAGTGTTCCTAAAATAAATACTGAAGTTTATACTCCTAATCATGTTTTACCTGAACCTTATATTGAGAAAATGCTTTTTCCAGTTAAGGTAAAGGAACATTCTATGATAGCTAGTATGGTTAATGAAAGTATGAATGAAGCTGTTGAACCTGATAAACAAAAGGTTGATGAACATATTATAGCCAATGTGAAAGACTTTGTCACTAGGTATGAGGAAGAGGGACACACTATCCTTTGTAAGGATACCTCTAATATTGTTTCACATAGTAGTGTTATGAGAGCTAGTATTCCTTTGTTTTCTGTTGGAATAAGTGATCATTGCTATGATGGTCCTTGTGATAGCTATATTTTTAAGTTTATGCATGATACTGAAAGTTACTATGAAAGAGGGAAAATTGTTCTTATGCATCTCAATAATATCAAGTTTCCTCGTTTTATGCTGAAAGTTTTTATGTTGCACTTTTTTTGCCTTCTTATGCAAATTGCCTTTGGTTTCAACAACTTGTTTGTTTACAAAATTCCCTTGCATAGGAAGTGGGTTAGACTTAAATGTGTGTGTGTGTGTGTTTGCTTCTTAATGCTCTCTTTCACTTTAATTCATATCCCTATGAGAGCTTCTTCAAAATTATCATGCCCATCTTAATGGCTATAAAGAAAGAGCTTTATGCGAGACAACCCAATTTATTTTTGCTTTCAGTTTGTTTTTGTTTCTTTGAGTCTTGGAAGTTATTACTTTGGTAATAACCGCTCCTTATCCGTTTTGTTTGGTTTTTGTGTCAAGTTCAACCTCTAATGAGAGAGAAGTAATATTTGGGGAAGTTGCTATCCCGAAACAGATTTTTGTGCTTTACCGTAAAAATTCGTGAGAGATCTCTGTCTTTCGGATTGATCTGTAATTTTTTATGCTTCTGCCCCAGGTTGTTATTTAACTTTCTTTAGTTTTGCACTTTTTGATTTGAGCAACAGAAGAGTTTCAAAAAATTTGATCTTTACCTGCTGGTCTGTTTTGACAAATTTTGCCAATCTTGCATTTGCTTCTTTATTCAACTTCCTTTTTGAATTCTTTTTGGGTTTTTGGAAGGACTTGCTACAGTAGCTTTTGTTTTGATGGTTTTCAGTTGAAGTTGGACTCAAAAGGTTTTGTCACTTCACTTTTACTAATGTTGCTAATGAGAATTGTGTGAAGTTTTGTGTAAAAGAAATTTCCAAGAAGTGGAGATAATGGTGTAATAAGGAAGAGAAGGGTTTTTATGACTCAAGTAATAAGTGTATGAAGATGAATATATTGATTTTATTCAAGTGGTGACTCCGGAGGATCCACTAAATACCAAATTCAGAGACCTGCAGAGTCCGTGTTCAAATAGGTAACGGTTCTGGTAAGAAAAGTTCCGCGAAAATACAATCCAACTATATTTTTGCAGTTTTCAGTCAATAAGGAAAGCTAGAAGCGCAAAAGGGACGGAAACAGAGCCAGGGTGGCTCACACCACCCTGTGGCGCGGGCCCACCCCTGGCCGCGCCACCAGGTGGTGAGTCCACCCCGGACTACGCCTCTGACTCGTTTTCTTCCAGTACCTTCCTTTTGATACGAAACTTCGTAATATATAACCCCCCTGGATCCCCCGAGGTCCGTACATCGTGTTTTCGTCGTGTTTTTGTTTCGATCTGTTTCTGCCAGGACATACTCTTTGAAAGTTTAGAAGCACAATGGTGTCTGCCACGGATAAAGGGAAGGAGCCCATGGAGGAAGACCTCCAAGACCCCGGGGAGGAGAAGGAGATCAAGAGTGAAGGTGAAGAGGAGCAAAGCCAACATCCGCATACCGGCACTACCATTGCAAGCATTGGAGTGGTGGCAAACCCAGCCATTAGAGGGAAGCCCCCTCATCACCGTTCAGATCCCTGGTCACTTCCTCCATGCACCAAGAATCCTTTCCATACCCTTATCCATGAGCATCAATACCAGAATATGCCCAAGGGGAAATTACCCTCCAATTGGGATTTGCCTCGTTCTAGCCATGCCGGAAAACAAGACTTCAAGGACGAAGAGTGGGGAAAGAATAGCAAGAGCTGGAATTCTCAACCTAACATGATCATGAGCCGCATTGAGCAAAACTCACAGCTTATTCGTAATCTCACCTTTAAGATTGAGGACTTGGGGAAACATATCAGAGAGCTCATTGAGAAGACACCACCACCACCTAAGGAGTAATTCGTCATCAGGTTTGGCATCCCCTCGGTTTGTTCCAAGCTTGGGGGAGTGTCGCGGTATCACATCACTATCTTCTATCTTTTCACCTTATTAGTAGATTCATATCATGAATAGAGGAGTTATTATGTAGTATGGTTCGCATTATGGAAGTGTCCCCTCTCTCGTTAGATATGTATCCCTTGGGGTGAGTTTCCGTTATGGAATATTAATGAGAAGTTCTATCATTCACTCTTTTGCATAGCTTATATTAGTTTTCAATTCATGGTTATATGATTGATCTTGTTGTTAGTATTGGTATCACTTTGGGATCATTGAGTTAATTTAATTGGTTTTGGCAAACCTGGCTCGGTCAGTAGCAACACCTTTTTGAGAGTTGAAAAGAAAAAGATAGAAGTACTCTAAAGAAAAATAATTTCATCATCTTTCTTTCTTGATTTGCTCATAAGTCTAGTATTCTCTAGTTAAGATTTTTTGTGCTTCCAAGGAAGATTGCATGTTTGTCTTTATCACTTGTATGTTTGGTTGTTTCCTTCAACTCTTGTACTTGCTACCCAGCCTTGCTAGCCAAAAACCTGTACTGAGAGGGTATTCTTCTCGTGCATCCACCTCCTTTAAACCAAAACCCATGCCATTTGTGTCCACCATACCTACCTAGTAGCATTATTGCTATTCCAAGTAAATTCTTGTTTTATCTACCTCCGAAATTAAACTTGTTATGTGAAAATTAGTGATTAAAGCTCTCACGAACTTGATGGCACACTTTACTTTCTTGCATTTAATAAATTGAACCATGGGGTCCTTCTTTGTTGCGTATATGCTTGCGCTTTATGAGTTGAAGTTAGCCGAACCATGTATCATGGGGACCGCTTTCGACACTTCATTGGTACTTGTACCTAGTTGATATCACGTTCTTTTGCTTATGGATCCCGGCGGTGTGAAATAAAAGTGGAACTTGTAAGATCATGGTGTTTATATGTGTTTTATAGAAACGCCTGGGCCGCTAGCCTAAGCCATGCCTAATCATGGTGGAAACTTGTAGAATAACTATAGTGAGCATTCTATGAAGCATCCTCAATAAAAACCTATGCAAATAGCAAATAAAAAGATCGCTGACATGCTCATTGTCTGCTTGCCTTGTCATTTTGATTATGGGATAGCTCCTGTGTCATGTGCAAGGGATACCCCGTTGGCGGTTCTCAATGATACGCATATATTTACAATGACAAGAGCTTGCTCGTGACTGAAGTTGAGTAGCATGAGGATCGGTACTCTTAAGTAAGGGGCATGAGATTTCAACTTATAACTTGTCAAGCATATCCTCTTAGTTGTGTCACTTTTACCTTAATCACCTAAAGATGCCTATGATAGGGGCAATAAGAGCTGAAAGCTAGTAAGTATCATAATTTTTGGGAGCTCTTTATGAGACTTGCAATCCCTGCGTCCCTCTTTGAAGGGCCTTTCTTTTACTTTGTAGTTGAGTCAGTAAACCTATTCCCTTCTATCTCAGCAAGTATTTTGAGTTGATGTGTTTCATTCATTCATATGATGATTTATTCAATCATGTCTCTTATGTTCCTTGTTTTGCACATTGCTCTTATCTTGATGTTTACTACTTTGAAAGCCATCATTGAAAACCCAGCTATTTGTGAACTCCAGCAAATTATCAACTATTCTTCAACCAAGAGCTAAGTTTGCCATTACCAATTATGATTCACTATGTATCTTTATTGTGTTTCCTTTACTCATTGCAAGTTGAGTTATATAATAGTGAATTGTCTTCTATTATTATCTATGTATTTGATGAATGTGATGCTTCTTGTCCGTATTCTTTTATAGACTATTCACTCCATAAACCTGAGGCCAGGTTTATTGAGCTCAGTTTTGCTTGGGGACAAGCGAAGTCTAAGCTTGGGGGAGTTGATACGTCCATTTTGCATCACTATTCTATGTCATAATTCACTATTATTCATTGATATATTTCGTATTGAGAGGTGATACTTATGTTATTTCATCTATTTTTGCATGATTGATGACTTTTGGAGCATGGACCGCTGCAGTCAGGATTCTGATGGAAAAGGTGCTGTTTGGAGGCAAAATTCACGAAGATCAGAAAGTCCGGGAAAATATACGAAAAATTCTATTTTTCCAGAAGACTCAGGATGCCAGAAGATGGAGTGGAGGTGGGCCACAGGGGGGCCACACCACCCCATGGCGCGGGCAGGCCTAGGCCGCGCCTGGAGGTGGTGTGGCCACCCTGGCCCACTCCAGCCTCTCTCCGCTGGCGTATATTATCCTCCTGAAACCCTAAGACTCCGGGAGCGACCACAGAAAGATTCCGCCGCCTCTGCGGGGCGGAAAACAGTGAGAGAGAAAGATCTCTCCAGCAGACAGATTTCTGCCGGGGGAATTCCTTCCCGCAGAGGGGAGATCGTCGCCATCAACACCACCATCAAGCTGGACTTCATCGGGATCATCATCATCATCACCACCATCAGCACCCTCATCACCATCTCCATATTGCTATAACAATTGAGTTGAATCTTGCATAGTTCATAGGGGAAACTTTCCCGGTGTTGATTACTCTTTTTAGTTGATGCTATTGAGTGAACCATTGAATTATTGTTTATGTTCAGATTGTTATACATCATTATTCCATCTCTGATCATGATCCATATGATGTCTTGTGAGTAGTTCGTTTTGTTCTTGAGGACATGGGAGAAGTCTTGTTGTTAGTAGTGGAGTTGCGTTGAGAAATATTCAATAGATTGTTATTTATGTTGTGGTGTACTTCTTCTAGTGGTGTCATGTGAACGTCGACTACATGACACTTCACCTATATGGGCCTAGGGGAATGCATTGTGTATTTGGCTACTAATCATAGGGGTTGCCGGAGTGACAGAAACCTGACCCCCGTTAGAAAACCATTGCATAAGGGATGTAAGGGTCTTAGAGTTTAAAGTTGTGGTTAGGTTTCTACCTTAATTACTTTCTTTTACTTACGGATGTTTACAAGGGGTATAATCACAAGTATGTATTAGTCTTGGATGGGGCGGTACATTAGCACAGGTTCACCCACACAACACTTAGCAAGCTAGAGAAGATTAATCGACTATAAGAAGCGAAAGCATATGACAGTCTTCCCATGTGTCCTCGAGAACGTTTGGTCATCTTAAGTAATACAACTGGCTTGTCCTTTGCTGCATAAAGGATTGGGCCACTTGCTGCGTTTATTCCTACTATCTTTTGTTTACTCGTACTTTGTTTACTTGCTTTATCGAAAACCCCTAAAAATCCGTTTGCTAAGTATTTGCAGAGAATTCCTGATCCATACCACTAGCCAACACCTTCTGCTCCTTGTTGGGTTCGACACTCTTACTTATCGAAAATACTGCGATACACCCCCTATACTTGTGGGTCATCAAATAGCAAGGAAGTAAAGATTGTTCTCAAAAGCATATGCTCCGCATGTTTGCGCCAGAGGCTAAAGAAGCAACACTTCTCTGTCAAGTGTTTTAAGGATATTACAAGAACGTCTCCTGTGGATCACATGACTGGCGATCAGTGGTGTGATCTTCTCCACCACTAGCTTGATCAAAAGAATAAGGTATGCTTTAAGAAGACTGAGACTAGATCGGATTGTCAATTCGTATTTATGCATGTGTTTTGCAAGTCTCATTTTGTAGGCCATCGCTCAAAGGAACTGTTCCAGCCGTAATAAAATACAAGTACTAAGTCATACAGGATCAGCATAATTGGGCACCTCTACCAATTCGTAAGGACCTGTTGTTTTATACTATATATTTTAAATAAGTATGTAATTGATGTTGTGGAATCTATGTGCATCTTATCTTTAAACCTCCGTTTCCACCATGTGATGCAATTTATTTTTGCTCGTCCAAATGCAGATGAAGTCTAATGTTGATCCAAAAAACAGTTGACTCTGCTAGAGAAATTTGAGGGATGCTAGGCGAATAGATATGGTGTCATTGTAAAGAAAGTTGTTCTAAGTCTTCTCTGCATTTTGTGATGTTGCACTTCTAGTGATTTTAAGTATAAGTTTGATATGCAACCTTGCTTGGACTGCTTCTCAGTTTTGTTTTCATTTTCCTTCATAATTTGCAACTAAAGTCAGTTTTAGTTATGAATTGTACAAATAGTTGGCATATCATGCACCTCGCAGTGTTTACATAGGAAGCCACATTTTTAGTCCTGTTAGTAATGACATCAAAAAAAGATACACGACAAAATGATCTTTTTACTGAAGTGTATAAGATGCATTATCAGCACTGCCAATTATAGTAGTTCATGCACATGTTAAACCTGTTTGCATGTTTTGCTGTAGTAACTTTACTTCTATTACACATGTCTATCAACTGAAAACTATCCTGGCTGAATTGAAAGAGGAGCTGGAAAATCCTGGGAAAGATTGTTCAGTAAAAACTCCAAAACAATGTGTGGATTTATTTTCCAAGGTACTACAACACGGTGGTATAGCCAAGAATATGTTGCTGTGTAGTGCTGGGTTCCTAGCGAGATCGTCAAAGTCCAAGTTCATGTTCAAGTCCAACTCCAAGGCCATTTCTTTGCATATTCAAGTTCTAGAGGAACAACTCCAGGTTGAACCATTGTTATCATCTGCCCTAAGTGTATACAATGAACGTTTGATCGCAAAGTTAGAATAAATTTTAATTTGGCTGGAGCACTCCATACAAAATAAGGAAAAAGTCATGAAGATGCTCAGTATTTGTGGTTGAGCACTAAAAGCTCAGGTCAGTCCCTTTATTGTGAAATGGAACCTGAAGCTGAAAGTATTTGTTAGTGCACTAGTCTGCACTTGTTATGAACTTGGGTTGTTTCCTTGTTGCGACGTGTCTATAATTTGTATGGTACCTTATAATGTGCTACCTCTGTTTCAAAATATATCCCTTTTTAGCAAAGCTGTTTTAGCTTGCTAAAGATCCTTATAGTATCAATGGAGGTACTATTGGGGAATACAATGCACCAATATGGAAGTAGTATGATTCCTAAATGCGTGATCTCTGGATTGCTAGCCTTCTTAATATTGGTCCTTTATATGCTTCAAGGTTGGATTATTGTGTACTAATATATTTGTGGATGGAGAAAATTTCATCTAACACCAGTCTTTGTGGCATTTGTTGCATAGAACACAAAAACATGACCTTTTTTGTGGCTAGCACGGTTTGTGGCTTAATTTTTTGCACCTGGACCAAATAAACATCTTAACCTGATGGGTTAGAGCATTTCTAACCCATCGCCAAAACGGCGATGGAGGAGTAAATTTACTCCTCTAACGACCGAAGCCTCACTGTACCTAACCCTAACCTCTATCGCCGTTTAGAGGAGAATAAATATAGGACTTTCCACCGCGACCTTGACTCCTTTATTTTTTCTCCCCACCCGCACGTTCGTTCTCGGCCAGCTGCCCTTCGCTAGATCTGTGCTCCGCCGATGCCCAGCTACCCTCTATGCTTCTTCTGGTAGCCCACATCACCAGAATCGGCCACCACAAGCCATTTCCCTGGCCACAAATGCACCATTGAGCTTCACCGGATTCGACGCACCGTGGCCAGGATTTGCCGGGATACGATCGGATCCTCGAGGCCAACCACCCTCCGGCATGACTATACGCTGTTGCATCTCCCTGACCGAGCTCGTAGGAGTGGCACCACGAGCACCCGCGCCGCCACTAGCTCCGGATCCGGCACCAGCAGCCACATCGGCAACAACCCTTGGTCCCGCACCGGCACCTTCCCATACCGGCGCCACCAGAACAAGGTGAGGAAGAGATAAGCTCTAGGGTTTTTTGTAGCATTTTTGGTTAAAGCTCGTCAATTTTCTGATCTAGATGATTCTTCGTAGCAAGGTGAAGAAGATAGAAGCTCCATGGTCCGAGGATGACGATAATGATTTGTACTTTGCTTGTCATCATCAAACAATTGTTCGAGTCGACCAGCCTTTCCAACAATTTTGGGAAGAAATACATGCCAATTTCAATAAAATAACTAGTGGAGATGCAAGGTCATTAGTATTGATTATGAATAGGTGGACTTTGCTAGAAATTTACTCCAATACAGGAAATCTATGAATAAATGGAGCTTGCATGTATGAATAATGGTGTATGAACATTAACCTTCTCTCTTATTCATCTTGTTAAGTATGAGCTGACGTGATATTTTAGCAAATTAGGACAATGATATTACTATGTATGACTAATTTATTGATATTATATACATATGAACTATGAATCTTTATGTTACACAAAATAAATTGTGCTAGATGCAAAAAAGAAATTGTTTCTGTGTTTTGTGCAACAAATGCCACAAACTCGTTATATGTGGATGCACCAATATGTACTAGTATGATATAGTAAATTATGTTACAAGTGCTACTATCCTATCATTGATTGTAAGGTTCAGGTTCTCAAAAAAATGCCTTAGCCCTTTGTTGCACACCATATTCATACGCGTCATGTGATAAATGGAACTACATTTTTGAATCGGAGCTCAACATTTTTTTCACGTCTGAATGGATTGATGAACAGATGGAGTACAACCCGCAAAAAAAGACCTTATACAATTTTTCTGTGCTATTACTTGGAGTAGTCACATTCAAAACTGTACTGGAGCCACAAATCCTCCCGCCGTACCCCGTAATATTTTTGAATCCAAGATCATGGTATCCCATTTTCTACCCCTCCGTCCAGAAAAAGGCTACTTTGAGAAAGGTCCTAGATGATCAGTTGATGTGACCAAGCCTTAGATTCGTGAACAAAGGGAAGTACGGTCTACTAGAAGTTATTACTTGGACTATCACCAAATTCAAATGATGAATCGAGAGGCAAACGCTCCCGCCTACACGAAATATTTGGGGCCTACGTTTAATCTTTCGTATACTGCGAAATTCCGTTTGACATATCATACTGATGACCAATGGCGATTGTGAAATTGTCGGGTTGGGTGGTGGGGTTCACTCGTAATTTTTGTTACTGGGACTATAGCCGAATTAAAAATCTTAATCGAGAGTAAAAATCTACAGCCCAAACAATTTCCCAGATGGAGTCAACATTATTTTTTCCATGGGAAATTTTTTTTATTCCTAAACACAGGGAGTACCATTTTTTCTAATTATTACTTGTACTCTAGCCAAATTCAAAATCTCAGTTGAGAGGCAAATTTACCAATATTCTGCGCAATTATGTAATGGATGGTCAGTTGATGTGACTCTCGGCCTTCAATTCCTGACCAGATAGCGTACTAGTCTACAATTATGTTTTTCTATTATTACTTTGCCGCTAGCTAAATTCAAAATCGTAAAATCGAGCAGCAAAATCCCAACCGACTCAGGCATTTCGCGCCCCTCCATTTCAAAAAAATTCTGGAAAAATCTCCCACTGATGGAGTACCATTTTTCGAGTATTACTTGGACTCTTGCCAAATTCAACATCTCAATCAAGCGGTAAAATCACACACCTACCTTCAAGAATTTCCCGCCGCACCATTTCAAAAACTTTGAAGAAAATTTCCGACCAAAGAGTAACATTTTTCTATTATTATTATTTCTCCTGTAGCCAAATTCAAAATCTCAATCGAGCGGCAAAATCACACACCGACCTTGAGCATTTCTCGCCCCACCATTTCAAAAACTTTGAGGCAAAATATCCCATCGTAGAGTACCATTTTTATATTACAGTATTATTATTTGTCCGGTAGCCAAACTCAAAATCTCAAACGGGCGGCAAGTTCACACACCGACCTTGAATCATTTCCCGCCCCGCCGTTTAAAAAACTTTGAGGCAAAATCACCCACCATGGAGAATCATTTTTCTATTATTATTATTTGTGCGGTAGCCAAATTCAAATTCTCTGTAGAGCGGCAAAATCACAGACCGACCTTGAAGCATTTCCCGCCCCACCGTTTCAAAAACTTTGAGGTAAAATCTTCCACCATGGAGTACCATTTTTCTATTATTTTTATTTGTCTGGTAGCCAAATTCAAATCTCAATTGACCGACAAAATCACACACCGACCTTGAAGCATTTCCCGCCCCACCGTTTCAAAAACTTTTAGGCAAAATCTCCCACTACGGGATTACCATTTTTCTATTATTAGCCAAATTCAAAATCTCAATTGACCGACAAAATCACACACCAACCTTGAAGCATTTTGCTCCCCAATCACACACCAATCTCAATCAACCGTTTGAAAAACTTTGGACGTTAAAATTCCTTTTCTACCCATTGTTCCGACGCCCTATGGGCACGCTAAACTCGGTAGCTTGGGGGCACGATCGTAATTATTTTCCTATTCACCTCCATAGTCCCGATTCATGCAGTTATTCCAGCTAGCCCTCCCAAAATCCCAGGTTTCTCTCCCATGCCCTCACCTCCACGATTACCACGCACAGCACCCGACGGCAATTCCACGGCTACCAGAGCCGCTTCATCGACGCTCACCCCTTCGGATCTAGTTCACCGGATCTCTCTGCCACTCCACCAGAGCTGTGGTCTCACTAACCGCGCCTATGGCGTCGTCGACCACCCATGCCCTGCTTCCCCATCGCTGAAAGATACCCGACTGTATCGGAAAAACTTCACCGTTGTTGTAACACTCTCGCCTAATAAGGCTGAGTTCATGTGTATAGTGCCAATCCCTGGATCGGTTCACTAGCACACACAATACAGATAAATAACAAAGAATATAACAGTGCATCATTATTATATCGAATGATCCAGAACTGCAATTATTACATAGTGCTTATCTCAAAGGCTAGCTCAATTAATCAAGTAGCATAAGGAAGCATAAACAAATAGTAGGGTCCATCTTCAATTGTGCCACAGGCGAACAACTGTTGAGTGGAGCACCGTGACCTATTCAATCACTCAGAATCGGAATATCCTACAACATAAAACGTAGCAGCCCCGAATGGTCGATACATGGAATGTATGGCAAGTAGCGCTAAAATAAGGAGACAATACACCTAGCATATACATGCTTATTTGCCTTGTAGAGCTTTGGCTAGCTTGTACTTTCAAATACCTTTATCCTACTTTTGGAAACCATTTGATTCACAGTAACCCATTAAGTTCACCATCAAGTTTTAGTAATTAGAAAATAAGGATGAGTGAGAATATGTCATAGCCTTGATATCAAGCAACTCATTCGTCCGTAACCAGGGACACGGCTAAGTACTTAGTTTTACACCCTGCAGGGGTTTGTACACTTTACCCATGCGACCTGGCCAACCCGGCTCGTACCACCACACTCATATTGTGTGATGATAGGAAGAAGACCAAGAAGATACCGTTCGGGAAGTAGATATCCAAACCTACCATTCACTACATCTCTGGCTACGCTGGGTTCGGATCACCATGACCTACTAAGTCCAACCAGCCATCCATTCTTACTGGCACATGGTTGCACATGTAAGCTACTGCAACAAGGAGAACCAATCCTTCTCAGTACCTCGGGCGGAATTCCCCACCATTATTCACACTCCGTTGACAATCCAACCACTCCGCCCATGTAGTTCATTAACATTATGTTGTTTTTATTTTGAACAAACAAATACTTCACCATGATGTGATCCCTTCCCCGTTTATACAGCAGGTCTAAGCACTTCTACCTTACGGAGGCTCGGTTACAAGGGATTCCTACCACAATATACATAAGACATAGCATAGCATGGTAGTTCCTACACATAATCTACAGAAATACACTACACATGCATAAGAGAAAATAGTAGGACAATGTATGAACAAAATAGCATCTACTTGTATTGTTGGTAGGAGTCGAGAGTACAATCCTCGCAGAAACAAGCGTTACACTCGTCACAATCTACAATATACAATTGCAACACATAAACAAACATACCCAATCATAGACAAATGTACAAATACATGCATGATGGTTTAATAAAATTTTCAGTAGCGCTTTTATGTTCTCTGATGTTTATACATACTCAATGCATTCATGGAAAACCTTTAATGCTTCAAAACCAAAATATGCAAATTGTTATTCCAATTGATAGGCCTTTAAGAAAAATACTAAGCCATATCTGTAAACAGTGTTGTCAAAATTCGGACAAAAATACTACTGCGTAGGTAACCTAATATAGAGCCAGGACCAACAAGAATCATGTAAAAAGATATACAGATCTTTTTCTAGAATTTTTATAGTGCAATATGCCTTTTATTAAACTCATAAGTATTCGTAGAGTATATTTGCAATTTTATTTTAGAATCAAATTCTACACAATTTTGTGATTTCATAGATATATTATTTGCAATTTTATGAATAGTAGTTATTTTTCTACGAATTTATTACTCCAAAAACGATATTAAACCATTTAAATAATCACAACAAATACTTACAATAATTGTCAGGTCCAATTCCAGATTAATATTCTACACACAATTTTGAATCCAACGGTATATTATTTGTATTTTTTTGATCTGTAGATATTTTTCTATAATTTTTACAAAGCAAGTCATTTTCTGGGTATTTTAATTCGAATTTCTATTTGACAGCGCTGACTGGGACGCGGCGATGACGTGGCACGATATGATTGGCCGTACCTGTTTGATACCGATTTTAATCCTACGCGTACAAAATATATCGGACGAATGAGGTGTTTTGGCCATTACAGGCGACGGACATCGACGTGTACATACAAGCGGTTGAAGAAGACGGTGTTCCGGCGATCCTAGGCGACGGTGAAGTATGCCACGACGGGAAGCTCCTCCTCGTAGTCACGTACGTGTGCTCGGCGAAGTCTCTCTCCTCCTCCAGCTCTAGCGATGCTCCGCTGTTCCTCCACGGCGGCGACGAACTCCGGCGAGAAATTCACGTCGATCTGTTGCGAATCAGAGGGGTAAAAGTAGATGGAAAGAAGGACTATATTTAGGCGGACACTGGCAAGGAAAAATAAGTGGAACGGGAGCTCGGGTTCCAGGATTTTGGAGTTTTTTTGGATCGGGGAAAAAGGGCAGAGAGGCAGCGAGGCTCAGGTATTTATTTTCTGTAGTCTTGTACGGGGACAAGAATATCTACGCCAAATCAGTCGAGATTTTGCCGCAGTACGAACAAACTCTGTACGTGTTCCTCCTGGAAGCTTGGTAACGACAGGAAGATGCCGTGGTGGGCTCCACTTGACATGAAAGAAAAAAAGAACGGAAAAAGAAAGGGGGCAGCACTGCCGCTCGTTGTGGCTGGCGCTAGGTAGCTTGGCCGGCCTAGATGGTCGGTCTGTTGCTTTTCTTTATCTTTTTGTTTTCATTTTCTTTCCTGTTTTCTTTTGTAGATTTTGTTTTAAGGTTCAGATTTGAAAGGAATGAATTTCTTTGAGCTAATATAATTCAGCACATCACTTTTAGGACATTTAGGGGTAATATTCCAGTTCGTAAAAATTAGGACTATATATTTACCAAACACTTTCCTAATAGTAGAAATAGGGATTTGAATTATTATTTGAATTTACATTTTTTGCATGGATGCAATGCTCATGAATGACATACGAATGCGATTTTTTTCTAGTTCCAATTTATAAAATCATGAGATGTGACAGACTAACCCCCTTAAGATGAATCTCGTCCCAAGATTCGGAATGCCTAGCAAGGTGTGGGTGATATACTCGAGGCTAACCCCCTTAAGAGAATTGAGCTTAGCATCTCCAATCCTAATTGTTAAACTATATCTGATTCTTCTTCTCTCTGAGTGTTGTGCCGTACCAATCTATCAAAACTTGCTTCTTAATCTCACAATCCATGCTAGAGTTGCATCTAAGCCATGTGAATCCAGTATAATCTAGCTGGTAGAAAAATCATGTGCTCCAATCCCTAGGATTTAATTTTGGCATCTTGTACTAGCTATTAATCATTCTCTAGAGACTTAACAGATCCTTTAAGTAACTCCATATGTAACTGTTCTTATCCATGCATGCCTCAATATGAATGAATATGATGCACCAATCTTGAACAAATTACGAGTGCGATGCATTAATTAATCAGGAACTTACTAGTCACGAATCCTAGCTTGTTGATTGCTTTCTTGGCATGCACATGATTGACAGTTGCCTTCCGGGTTGAATCCAGCTTGTCCCAAGCTTCAATCTTCTTCCCCGGATAGTTATCAGCATAGTGTCCCTTCTGGTTGCACTTGAAACATTCCACGTTGCTGAGATCTCGATTTCCATTGTGGTGATGGCCATTGCCTCCATTGTGGTTGTGTCTATTACCTCCATGCTTGTAATGTCTAGAGTATCCATCATAAGAAGTGCGAGCACGGTGGTGCGATCTTGAGTGGTGATTGTCATGCTTCCTCTTGCGGTTTTCCACCTGTTGGTGCTTTCCTTTTAGAATTCTAGCTTTGTCCATTAGCTCCTGGAAGGTAGGGCAATAGACCATAGACAATTGTAGCGAGAGCTCATCACTGAGATCATCCAGGAACCTCTCTCTCCTCTTGGCATCAGTGTCCACATCCTCAGGGGCATAGCAGGACAAGTTGTTGAAATCCTCTATGTAGTCCGCCACAGGGCGGTTGGTTTGGCGCAGTGATGGCTCAATGCACGGCGCCCAGAAAAATTCTTGATGGCGGTGTTGATGTAGAGCTTGTTGGGAACCCCAAGAGGAAGATATGATGAGCACAGCAGCAAGTTTCCCTCATTTATGAAACCAAGGTTTAATCGAATCAGTAGGAGCAAGGAAACACCCCAAAGGTGTTACTAGCTGAGCTTTGGCAGGGCGCACTACCGGTGCTAGTAGCAACGTGGAGACCTGCACAACACAACCACAAAACTTTGTCCCCAACTTGGGATGAGGTTGTCAATCTCACTGTGTTTTGCGGAAAACAAAGGATTAAACGTATCGAATGGAAGGAAGTAATAGTTTGCAGAAAGTAAACACAAAGCAGTAAACAGTGTATAGATTGTATGTAAATAAAAGGACCGGGATCCATAGTTCACTAGAGGTGGCTCTCCTTAAGATAGATAACATGCTGGGTGAACAAATTATAGAGGGGACAAACATCGAGAAAGCAATACATGCATATACTAATCATCTTGACTCCTTTGAGATTCGATTGGGCATTACAACATTATACATAGACCGCCATCCAACTGCATCTATGACTAATAATCCACCTTCAGGTTATCATCCGAACCCCCTCTAGTATTAAGTTGCAAGCAACAGATTATTGCTTTATGAACTACGTGTAAAGTAAACAATACGATTGTTCTATGAACAAAGGATTGTTGTTTTCTCCCTAGTAGCAATAGCACATCTAGTACCTTAGAGGAGGCCGCGCCGGCTCCTGAGCTGTCATGGCGCCGCGCGATGGATGGCTACTCCAGCTTGTCTAGTGCTGGCGGGAGCAGCTCCAGCTGGTCTAGTGGCGGCGGAGGTGGCTCTAGCCGGTCTAGCGCCAGCCGGCCCGCCGTGGAGGAGCCGGCCCCCAAGAGGAGCCGGACCGGCGCCCTTCCCCCGAGCCGCCTTGGTCGCAAGAAGGGGCCGCCCCCGGTGATGCAGGTGTAAGTTTTCTGTTCTTAGTGTTTTTGCTGTCTTCCACTCTTTTGTTTTGCTTGCCTGTCTTTGGCTTATTTGCCTCTTGCTTTTTCCTTTCCTTTTGCCGTTGAGCACGCTGGTCTCCTTCGGCGCTGCGAGCATGGCACGGACGCCAACTGGGTCGCCGCCCCGCGCGCCGCCCTCGTCCACCTCCGCCCTTCCTTCTTTCGAGGCACCGCCTCCGCCACCACCTCGAGTTGAACCGTCTGCAATAGCCGGAGCGGGGGGCACCTGCTGGCTATGGTGGTCCAGCCAAAAACGGTTGTGACCACCTCACAAAGCGGGGGAAGATCTCCTACGGGGATGCGGAGGGCTGCCGCCAACAAGGAGCTCGTGGCTATCAGCTATGACAACTCCGACAGCGAGCCAGGGGAGGAGTGGAGGACGGCGGTGGCCGCGGCGAAGGAGTCATTGGTTGCCAATGCGGTTGACGACGACACCTCTTCTGCCGCCTCGCTGACGGACCTTGTCGCTACCCTTGAGCTGGCGGTGAAGGAGATCCGGTTGCTCGAGGCCTCGGTCGATGGCAACCGGACCCTGGAGCAGAAGCTTGCTGCCGCCAACGGGACCTCGCAGAGTAAGTTCTCTTATCCGGAATCCCCATTTTTTGCTGATAGTGGGCTTTTCGTAGCCATCATGGTGTGCGCTCAGCGGGAGATCGATCGCCTGAAGAAGGCGAACGACCGACTGAGCAAGTCGAATTCTATGCTTCGGCTGCAGAACAAAGACTGGCACGCCAAGGTGGATGTTTTGGAGGCTTCCGCTAAGGAGCGCGATACCACCCTCGCCAGCCGGGCTGAAGCCTTCACCTTTCTCGAGGCCCAGAGCAAGGACCAGGAGAAGGAGGTTAAACGGCTGACGGTCCGGGAGAAGGCCCTGGTGGAGGAGCTGATGTAGGTTGGGCATACGGCCAAGGGTAAGTTCCCTTTCTGACTTCCCTCGTCTTTCTGGATCCGGTAGCCAGATCTGACGTTCTTTTTTTTGGTAGCTTTTTATCCCGGCGTAGACCTGCTGGCGTACAACTGGCTGCCGGAGAACTCGCCGAGAGAGCAGCCGACGGCCCATGAGCTGTTTGTCCTTCTTAGCGAGGAGGCTTCCAAGCTTCGTTAGGTGGCGCAGGCTATCTTCTCCTTCTTGTGGCCGGATGCTCCGGTTCTAGAGATGATGGCGCAGCTGGCCGACAAGGTGGCGGAGGTGCCGGCTACCATCGACCGGCTGAGGGACTTGGCGGCGCGAGCTGGGGCGGAGATGGCCTTGGCCCTCATGCTCTCCTGGTACAAGGACGCCCGTATCGAGAAGATCGATGGGGGCTTCTGTGCTGGCGCCGACCTTGTCGCCATCCACCAGGCCCATCCGGAGCTTCGGGCCTCCGCCATCAAGATTGCCGATTATGCGGACGTTGACGAGGTTCTCACCGACTCGGAGTCCATCGACGCTCCAGATGTGGATGCTTCGTCGCAACCGGCTAGTGGGGACGCCAGAACCGGATCGGCCGCCGTGCCTCCTCTGCCTCCCGAGACTGCCACCAGCCAGGGCGCTCCACACAGCAAGGGTCCTGCCGCTTAGTTATGACCCCGGGATGCCGGGTGTATTTTTTCATCTTGCTTTGTTTGAAACCTTGTTATCTGTGTCGGTTGCTTCTGGCGCCGGGTGAACTCATGGGAGCTTCGTATCCCTTTCTCTTTTTATGTCAGTCCGAATTATTTTGGCTTGCCTCCAACTTGTGTTTTTTGTATGTTCTTTCAATATTTCGCCGATTGAATTTATCCGGCTCACTTCACTCGGCTGAACGCCTTTAGCCGGGGGAACTGCAATTCCAGTGGGGGTGCGCCAGCGCACCCACTGGGTGTAGCCCCCGAGATTCGAAGTAGCTGGCGTGGCCAGCTACTTCGAATCTTCTTTCTTTCCTCAAGCCTCTAGCTTCATCCGACTAGACACCTCTTAGCAGGTTACTTTTGCTGGTTGGACGCCTGCAGCCGGGGGAACTTCCATTCTAGTGGGGGCACGCCAGCGCACCCACTGGGTGTAGCCCCCGAGATTTGGAGTAGCTGGCATAGCCAGGTACTTTGAATCTTCTTCCTTTTTCTTTTCCCTTGCCCTCACCTGGGCTCCAAACCTCCGACTAACTCCTTTAGCCGGTCAGAAACTACAACATTCCACTGGGGGCGCGTGAGCGCTTGATGAAGGCAAGGACTTCGAATTTTCTTCTTTTCTTTCCTGAATTCCGACTCGAAATAGTCGTGCAAAAAAGTACGCATATGCATATAGTCTCACCCGTTAATAGGTTAGTCTGCTAAACTTTAGCTGAAAGACGTATTTGTTTTTTGAAAACCAGCTTGCGCTTCTCTGGACACTTAGTCATTTTCCCATGTGCTCTGCTGTTTTTGCTACATCCTTGCCAGGCAGCCGGGTTGCAGTCTGCAGCCGGAATCGAAGGGAGATGATAGTACATTGCGCACAGTACTAACGGCTTAGTAGCCGGATCGTCCCAAGCTAGTTGCGGGGCCAGGACGCTCGATCTGTCACATCTCCTCCCCGTTTTTCATGTGGGATGCCTCGGTCTTTTGCTCTTGCTAGCCTGACTACCTGGTTGCGGTCTGTAGCTGAGACGAAGATTGGGCCTCTGACATCGTCGCACACTACTGAGCCGGTTTACAGATTTAGCAGGCCGGGCCAACCGGCGAGCCCCCGGGTAGGGGTTGCCGGAGCCGGAAAAAACTGAACCAGAAAACAGATACATACAAATTTCTAGCAAGGAGCCCTCGAGTATCTCGTAGGGGTCTGCATTTTCATTCATTGGGTTTGTGGGATACATACACTGTCCTATGACTAGGTGTAAAACGGGCGGAGTAGGGCCGCATTCCAGGGGCGTTCCGTCTCCTCATCCGACTTGTCCATCTTGTTCTTGCGCGGCTGCTGCGCGTCGATGAGGTAGTAGGAGTCGTTGGGCAGCGCCCGACTGATGATAAAGGGGCCCTCCCAGGGTGGCGATAGCTTGTGCATTCCCTTCGTGTCTTGCACCAGCCGGAGAACCAGGTAGCCCTCGCGGAATGCGACAGGACGGATCCGGCTTGAATGGTAGTGGCGTAGACGTTGCTGGTATAGGGCCGATCTAGACAATGCCAGCTCCCGGGCGTCTTCGAGGAGGTCCACGCCATCCTCCCGCGCCTCTTGGTTGGCCTTTTCATCGCAGAGGAGCTTGCGTGGAGAGTCAAACTCGATGTTCGCGGAGAGGACGGCTTCCGAGCCGTAGACCAGGAAGAATGGGGTGTAGCCGGTTGACCTATTCGGCGTGGTGCGGAGGCTCCATAGCACAGCTGGAAGCTCCTCGATCCAGCATCCAGGCGATCGCTCCAAGGGCTCGATGAGGCATGGTTTGATGCCGACCAGCACTAGGCCGTTTGCCCTCTCGACTTGCCCGTTGGACTACGGGTGCGCAATGGAAGTAAGGTCTAGCCGGATGCCCTTGTTGCTGTAGAACCGGGCGAAGGCCCCCTTGGCGAAGTTCGTGTTGTTGTTAGTGATGATGCTGTTGGGGTAGCCGAACCAGTTGATGATGTCGGTGAAGAAGGTGACGACTGTCGCCCCGTCCAGCTTCCGGATAGGTTTGGCCTCGATCCACTTTGTAAACTTGTCCACCGCCACCAGCAAATGGGTCATGCCCGCGTGCGGCCGTTTGAAGGGACCGACCATGTCGAGGCCCCAAACAGCGAAAGGCCAGGTGATTGGTATGGTCTTGAACACCGAAGCAGGCATGTGCCTGAGCTTCCCGAAGTGTTGGCACCCGTTGCACGCGTGGACTAGCTGTTCGGCATCCTCGAGGGCGGTGGCCAATAGAAACCATGGCGGAACGCCTTGGCGACTATTGCCCTTGACGAAGCGTGGTGCCCGTACTCGCCCTGGTGGATGTCCTTGAGCAGCGGGTAGCCTATGTCCACGTCGACACACCTTTGGAAGATGCCGGATATGCTGCGCTTGTACAGTTCTTTGTTGATGATGGTGTACGTGTGCACGTGGCGCCGGATTTGCTTGGCTTCCACCTCGTCGTACGGAAGGTCTCCATTGGCGATGTAGTCCATGAAGGGTTGCACCCAGGATGGTATCTCCCTAATGGCGAGGACGCTTCCGCTCTCCGGTTGATAGTCGTTGGGGGTCGTCCGGACGAGGTACCCAGAACGGCAGCCCCCGGGTCTTGCGAGCCAGAGGGTACAGATTTGCCGGAGTTGGTGCGGGCCTTCTTCTTTGGAGGTTCTGCCGGCTCTGCGTCTGCCGCACCGTCAACCGGGGCACTCCCTGCCTAGATGATGTACTCTGACTCGGAGGAAGGGTTGATGGAGGGCTTGCACAAGTGCTCCAAGGAGACCCCAGGTGGGATCGCCTGCCTGGTGGATCCGATTCATGCGAGCGAATCGGCTGCCTCGTTGTTGATGCGAGGGATGTGATGGAGTTCACATCCGTTGAAGCAGGCGCTGAGCTTCTGTATGTGGAACCGGTAGAGAGCCATGTTTGCATCACGGGCGTCCCACTCTCCGGATACCTGCTACACCACCAGATCCGAATCGCCGAAGCAAAGGATTTGGTTGACACCGATCTCTCTAGCTAGCCGGAGGCCGTGCGCTAGTGCCTCGTATTCGGCCACATTGTTGGAGGCCTTGAAGTGGATCTGCAGGACGTACTCCAGCCGGTCTCCTTTGGGCGAGGTGAGCACGATGCCGGCTCCCAAGCCCCCGAGCATCTTTGACCCATCGAAGTGCATCCTCCAATGGTCCGAATCCGGAACCGGTGGGAGGTATTGGGTCTCAGCGCAGTCGGCGAGGAAGTCCGCCAACGCCTATGATTTGATCGTGAGCCGGGGCTCGTACTGGATGGAGTAGGCGGCGAGCTCGATGGACCATTTGGCGACTCGGCCGGTGGCATCCTTGTTGCCGGTGATTTCCGAATGGGGTGCGATGCACAAGACCTTAATCGGATGCTCCTGGAAGTAGTGCCTGAGCTTCTTGCATGCCAGGTACACGCCATAACACATCTTCTGGTAGTGGGGGTAGTTCTGCTTGGAGAGGAAGAGAACCTCGCTGAGGTAGTAGACGGGTCGCTGAACCAGCTGAGCCTTGCCTTCCTCGGGGCACTCCACCACCAGGACGACACTGACGACCCGGCTGATGGCTGCTATATAGAACAACATCGGCTCCTTGCTAGCCAGCGTGGCTAGAACCGGCACTGTAGATAGCATGCGCTCGAGGTCATGAAAGGCGGCGTTGGCCTACGAAGTCCAGGAGAACTTATCCATCTTCTTCATCAGCTGGTATAGCAGAAGTGCCTTCTCCCCCAATCAACTGACAAAACGGCTGAGCAAGGCCAGGCATCCAGTGAACTTCTAGACTCCAAGCAGGCTCCTGGGCGGCTGCATTCTCTCGATGGTCGCAATCTTTTCCGGATTCTCCTCGATCCCTCATTGTGTGACGAGCAAACCGAGTAGCTGGCCGGATGGGACTCCAAAGACGCATTTCTCCGGGTTCAGCTTCATCTGGTACTGCCAGAGGTTGCCGAATGTTTCCCCTAGGTCCTCGAGGAGGGTGCGCTTCTCCTTGGTCTTGATGACCACATCGTCCACATAAGCGTGCACGTTTCGGCCGATCTGCGAGTGCAAGCACTTCTGCATGCAGCACTGGTAGGTAGCGCCTGCATTCTTTAGACCGAAAGGCATGGTTACATAGCAGAAAGGCCCATATGGGGTGATAAATGATGTTTTATCTAGTCAGCCGGGTTTAGCCGGATCTGATTGTAATCGGAGTAACAATCCAAGAAAGACAACAAATCGCAGCCGGCCATGGAATTGATGACTTGATCGATATGGGGCAAGGCAACTGGGTCTTTCGGGCACGCCTTGTTCAGGCTGGTGTAGTCGATACACATGCGCCAGGTCTTGTTCTTCTTCAACACTAGGACTAGGTTGGCTAGCCAGTCCGGGTGGTATACTTCCATGATGAACCCGGCTGCAAGGAGCCGGGTGATCACGTCACTGATAATCTTCCTCTTATCCTCTACGAACCGGCGCAGAGGTTGCTTGACTGGCCTGGCATCCGGCCGCACATGAAGTGAGTGCTTAGGGAACTCCCTCGGCACACCTGGCATGTCCTTGGGTGACCATGCGAAGATGTCCCGATTCTCACGGAGGAAGTCGACGAGCGCGCCTTCCTATTTGCTGTCCAAGTTGGCACCAATGGTGACGAACTTGGTCGGGTCGGAGGGGTCGGGCAAGATCCTCTTTGTCTCCTTTGCCGGCTGGAAAGCTCCTTCCCCAGTCGGCTTACTGCTAGCAGGCATATCTTGCTAGGCCATGGCCATGTTGCGCATGATCACGCGCTTTTCTTCGGCTATGATGAGGGCCTCTGCCAGCTTTGAGCCTGCTGAGGCACACTCCATTGACTGCCTGAAGCAGCCGGCAACGGTGATCACGCCGTTTGGTCCTAGCATCTTTATCTTGAGGTATGTGTAGTGGGGGACAACCATGAAGTTAGCGAGGGCAGGGCGCTCGAGGAGAGCGTGGTAGGAGCTCATCAATTTTACCACCTCGAACCAAATCGGCTCGCGGCGGAAGTTTTCCTCGGTCCCGAAGATGACATCCAGCTGGATATTACCCAGCGGGGCGCAAGCCGGTCCCGGCAGCACGCCGTGGAACGTCGTGGTAGTCGGGCGCAGGTCGCATTCGCGGATGCCCAGCTTCTCCAGCGAAGACCGGTAGAGGAGGTTGAGGTTGCTGCCTCCGTCCATGAGGACGCGCGAGAAGCAGCAGGTGCGCTTGTTGGAGACGATGAGGGGGTCGAGCACCATGGCGTAGCCCCCGGGAGTCGAAAGCTACTCAGGCTGGTCTTCTTGGCTCCGGGTGATGGGTGTTTCCGACCATTTCAGGTACTAGGGGACCAGAGAGACGATGGCATTGACCTCCTTGGAGTGTCGCCTGCGGTTGTGCTTGTCGTCCATCTCCGTCTCGAATATGTGGTAGGCGGCATGCGGCTGGGGTAGCCGTTGTTGTTGTTGCCGCTGTTGTCGCCGTTACCATCATTGCCGGCTCCCCTAGCCGGTGGTAGTGGTCCACTAGGAGGGGGCGGGGGAAGACGTTGTTGGCTGCCCTGGTCCTTTAGCTGGTGGGTCCAGCTGCAGTTCCGGGTGGTATGCGTAGCTGGTTTGAAGTGACCTCTATGCCACTTGCACGGGCCGTCAAACATCTGGTCGAAGGTGAGCCGTGGCTTCTGCCTCCTTGCAACGCCAGCCGGCGTGTCGGGTGCGCCATCCACAACATTGACCTACCGCGCGTGGTAGCGGTGCTTCTGCTGTCCGGCCTGGCGGTCCCCATGGAACCGGTTGTGGCACCTAGAGGATCCGATTTCTCTAGCCAGATTGCTCGGACGATCGTGAGCCGGCTCCGTAGGAGTCGGACGCCCGTCAGCACTTACTCGAAGGGGCTTCTTCATGGCGGCATCTGCCGTGGAGTACTGGTCCGCTACTGTCATGAGCTCCACCATGGTTTTCGGCTCATCACACAGTAGCGGTGGTGAAACATGGTGCCTTCTCGGCATCCCTCGATGAAGAAGCCAACGGCTTGGCTCTCCAGGATGCCCTCGCAAGTGTTGCGCAGCTCCGTCCACTTGGTGAGGTACTCGCGGTTGGTCTCGCGGGCCAGGTCGCCTGGGCGTCTCGGACGCTTGTACGTGCCGTTGAAGTTGCATACGAACACCTTTTCAAAGTTTTTAGGTCAAAAGGCTCCTTATAGGCGAAGAGAGAGGCCGACGGGGTGTCTGGGGGGCCCACACCACCCCCTGGCGCGGCCTGGCCTGGCCCGCGCCACCAGGTGGTGTGGCCACCCCAGGGCTCTTCTCCGTCTCGTATTCTGGCTCCTGGAGTCTTCGGGTGAAATAGGAGTTTTGGCATATTTTCCAGGATTTTTCTCGGTAGTTGATTTTCTGCACAAAAAGTAGACACCAAGGCAATTCTGCTGAAAACAGCGTCAGTTCGCATTAGTTGCATCCAAATCACACAAGTATAGAGGAGAAACAATAGCAAAACTGTTTGGGAAAGTAGATACGTTTTGGACGTATCACCTAGCTCACCACCCCGGCGTTGTACCTGGCCGCGCCAGCTCGGCTCCGCGGTAGCCGGAGTGAAGCTGTGCGCACGGTTGTACTCACGTCGGGTGATCTCGAGTTGCTTGCGGGTTGCTGCCAGCTCCATGGCCTCCTGGAGGAGAAGCTTTCTCTCCATGGCGAAGTTGGCCTCCGCCTCCTCCGGGTTATCCCCGAGGTTAACCGGCATGAGGAGCCCATCAATGGCCTCCTCCACCGGATTCCGGAGCTGTGGTGGCGTGGAAGTTCCGCCCACGTCCGTGCCCTGCTCCCACGGCTGGCGAGGGTGAGAGCTGGAGCAGGCCATCATGACCTCGACGCCACGGGGAGCGACGGAGGCGCGGCTGCCCAAATGCGACAGCTCCGCGACGGAGACGATCTCCCTAGGGAAACGCTCCGGAACGGTAGCGACATAGACGGGGAGGTTGCCGAAAAGCAGGATGGAGCCATTCGACGGGAAGGAGGTTCCGACGAAACAGGAAGTGTTGTCGATGACGCAGTCGAATTTGCCGAGCGTGAGCACCAGGCTGGAGGTCGCGCGCTCACCGGCTAAAGTGCGGGGTACCGTGCGGAACGTGACTCCGGTCGAAGCCATCTGCCCCACGGTGGGCGCCAACTATCGTTGTATTGGGAACGGCAGCACCTAAGCAGGTCAGATAGAGGTGTGGGGACTAGCAAGGAAGCTATCGACGGCGTCCGCAGGCAAGATTGGATACAAGCAAGCGTAGCTGGACGCAGGAAGTACCCAGGTTTGGAGCCCTCGATGATGAGGTAAAGCTCCTACTCCTGCCGATCTGACTATGAGTGACATACGGGCTACAAGTGCTCCTCGAGCTGTATTCTCTAGCTACTTCCTTAAATGCACACAAACCAACCCTTTGTACTGAGGCCTTGCCTCTCCTTATATAGGCAGAGAGGCAACGGTCTCACTGGCCAGTCCGGCTGGCGGGCCCCACAGGTGGGTCCTAGCCGGCTGGTCATCCACAGTACCCGGTACAACTACGTCTTGTCACTGTACAAGCGGTATGGTCGTCGTGGGCACAATGAACGCCGTGCGAGCCTATCATCAGCATTTGGCCACTGTTCCCCCGTCACCCCGCGAAATCTTAGGTATGGCCGGGTAGTTGCCAGTCTTGTCATCATACCAGGGCGTACTGTGCACTATGTTGCACGTCGCCCTGTCCTCTTAATTGGTTCCGCCTACGCTGCTGTAGGCGGCTGCTTCTCGTCGTTCCGGCTACCGTGAGGTAGCCGGCTTGACTTGCTCCTGTCCGGCTGCGCTCAGCCAGCCGGGCAAGATCCGACTACCATAGTTCTTGTCTGGTTGGAGTATCCGGAGGTCAACCCCCCGACAGAGTCCACTTCCTAACCATGTATATCTTGCTAGAAAATAAATCATATGCCCGAGCAGGTGTCAAAAGTTTAGCTAGGAAAGTGAGACAATTTCTTTTGGTGTTTCTCTTTATTGAGAGATGAAAACTTTTTTCTCTTGTTTCTTTAATCAATTAAGAGTACTCAAGTTGGCACCAAAACATTCAATTTAAGAACAACTCATCTATTCCCATGTCAAAATTTCAAGACCCTCAAAACACCTTTTTCCTTTCCTAGTCTTTCAAAAACTTCAGCTCTTTCATAGAGAAATTGATGCAGCCCGTCCTACGGACGCTTCTACATCTACACCAACAAGTCCCCCAAGTGGACCCATGACTCGTGCCCGAGCCAAACTCCTCCAAGCTAAGGTGAACTCGCTCCTCTCTTCGTGCTAATTCAATACCTCCTTGGATGCGTGCTACATCATACCACTACTTTGTGCATCATTAGGTACGAGCCCCCGCCGCGTCGACCCACGAGCCCTGAAGCTGGACCTGTCCTGAAGCTGCCAGAGCCGGAGTGTCCGCCCGGATCAAGCCAGAGTGTTCGGCGTAGCCGGAGTGTCCAGCCCACTCTACCCGGAGTGTCTGGCCTGCCCGAGCCCGAACCTTGCGTGGACATTCAGAAGGTCAAATCGGACACTTCCCGGACACCACCCGGAGTGTCCGGCCACCCCGGACTGTCCGGCCGTGCTGACCCGGACTGTCCGGCCCAAGCGATGGGCCTGCGAGCCTAGCTGGGCCCTATGGCCCATGTACCCCTCTACTTCGCCCAGAACTCTACTTTAATGCCTGAATTACCCCTGAACTTGTGGCTGGCCTATATATAGACCCCCACCTCCATTGTAAACCCTAGGCATGATATTGGAATTAGTGGAAACCCCTTTGTGGATCTATCTAATTCTTGCTTCGTGCTCCTTGACTAAGGAGCACCAATATCCCCAAACCTCGTTGGAGTTTGCATCCTGCCTCCTCGTTGTACAAGGCCTAGGCATCGGTGTTCCTTTGCCTAGACGTCAAGATCTCACCGAGTCTCCCATCTCACCGTGCCGGTTCGAGAGAGAGTCCTCCGCCCAACGCCGATCCTAGGGATTGCGCCGGACCGGTCACCGCCAGCGTGAGCTATTGGTGTTTATCGTGGTTTTGCGTGTGTGTGTTCATCGCGTTCTTCGTGCGTGTGTTCGTCGTGTTCATCCTTCCCCTCCTTTCCCCGCACTCCATCCTCGATTTGAAAGGGAATCGTGAAAGATCGGGCCACCCTAGAGGTTTGCCCTCAACATATTGGTATCAAGAGCTTCGTTGCTCACGATTTCCCCCACAAAATTTTCTTCTATCCACCAAAAATTCGAAAATCCCCACAAAAAAAACAGCCCATATTTGCCTTTGGATCGATCTCTTGATTTGGAGTATTATTTGTGGTTTTGATCCGACCAAACCTTGTCTAAGGAGTTGGTCCAGCTTTATCCTGCGTTTCCCCAGCCCGATTTGGCCAGTTTTTCGCGGATTTGAGGCCCGAAGGCGAGGATTTCCGCTCAAGAACATGAGCATGAAACCTGCGCCGGAGTGTCTGGCTCATACCGACCGGAGTGTCCGGCCGAACCAGACCGGAGTGTCCGGCTGTAACACCAGTTTTGACAGTTTTGCCTCATTTTTCGCATTGGCTAATCTCCTTTGTTTGCTCGTGTCCCGTGTGCGTGTCAGCAAGTACCAGCAAGTTTCCGCATCATCAACTTCCGCGCTCATCGACACCACAGACCACGAACATCATCCCGCACCACCGACGCCAAGTTCATCATCAAAGAAGGTATAACTTGCGTCACCTTGTTAACCCCCATCTTCCTTTGTGTGTACCTATCCCATGAGAGTGGCTCATCTTGTGTTTTTTTGAGCATTGTGCATTTGTCCTTGGATAGTGAGAGTGCAAGAGCAATATCAAGTGTGACTAGGTAGCATCAAGGGAGAGCAAAAAAAAGGGAAAAAAATACAAAGAAAAAGCAAAAGAAAAATAGTCTCCCCTTGCAAAAGAGAGTCTCAAAGATTGTAAGCAAGAGAGAAAGAAGAGCGCCCAAGGCAAGTGCACAAATCCGTTGCTCATTTTTCCTCTATGCAAACGAGCCACGGTCTCTCCTTGCATTGGCACGACAACAAGCTAGTCTTCGTTAGGACTTTTGGTTTGCTCATTTTCATAGTCGTGTCAATCCCAACTTTCTCCACGTGTGTGTACATAGTCGTAGGTTCCCGTCACCCTTTTGAGTTGTTGACCTTCGCCTTTGACTTGAGTTTTATTGGATTTTTACCACTTTTGACTATCCCTTTTCTTTTGGTTGGTTCTTTGGATTTCCAAAACCCTAACCTACCACCAACAAGCTTTTGAGAGTTAGTGTGAGTTTTCTTGGCATTTCCACTTTGCACGCTAATAGCTCTCACTTGTGGTTTCTAGTTTGGTGCAATCCCCAAGGTGAGATACAAGGCTAACACCACCATATTCCACTTCCATATACAATACTTGTGTGTTTTGCATGATGGATAGGCACGGTGAGACGAGCCAACCACCTCCCCAAGCAGAAGATCAAGGTCCGTACATGACACGCGCAAGTCACTTCATCGTTCGACAAGAGTTCCGTGAACGTTGCCAAGCCCTTGAGACGGGACAAGATGAACAATTTGGCGAGACGCAAGCCGAGTTCAAGAACATCGACAACCGCTTCGACAGCCTCGAACGAAAAATGCATGCAATGCAATCACAACTTCGGCCACCAAAATGAAGCGCTTCAACGCTCCGTCGCCGAAACAAATGACAATCTTCGACGCCTCATCGATGGCATGGCAAGACCATGTTCACGCGCATCAAGCTCGGCATGTTCTTCGCATCGTCATGCACCTCTTCCACAATATCTACATCAAAGTGCTCAAAGACGCAATGATGCCCCCGTGGTTGAAGATGGAATCTCTTCGAACTATGCACCTTCCCCACGGCACGCCGCAACGTCAAGCTATGATGGTGACCTCTCTTCAAGTCCACAAGCAAGGCAAGAAGCACACCGTCATCACGCAAGGGCACTAGTGATCCGACAAGAGCAACCACAAGAGGAACCGCAAGTGCAACCGCAAGTGCAACCGCAAGTACAACCGCAAGTCTACCACCATCAACCGCGACACATACTTGACACAACAAGTGATGACTCCAACTTGGAGAATCAAGCTCGTCATCGACGTGAAGCTCTCCAAGATCATCCTATTCGTCATCAATGTCATGAACGTCAACAACGACACCATGGTCATCACGCGGCGCCTCCTCCACATCAACAAAACTTGGAGCATCAAGTGATACAAGTTGAGCGACGCCCACCACGTCAAGAGGCTCATGACCATGTTCTTCGCCGTGAGGCCCATGTGCCTAACCAACATCACCAACCGAGGAACGAGCCTCCTCTTCGTCATCAACCGCATCAAGAGGCTACACACCTTCGCCACCATGAGGCCCAAGTACCTCAACCACGTCAACAACCGCGCCAAGAGCAAGAGCAAGCTCCTCCTCAACAACAATACCAAGAGCAAGCTCCGCAACAAGGACGCGAGAACCAAGTTCCACCTCCCCAACTACAAGATCATCAACAAGGTCACCAAGCTCGTCGCAATGACCGCAACGATGAAGAAACTTTTGGCAAGCTCAAGTTCACAATGTCCAAGTTCACCAGATCCAATGACCCTGAAGAATACCTCTCGTGGGCACTCAAAGTTGACAAGATCTTCCGCATGCACAACTATAGCAATGAGAAGATGGTCGCCATGGCTTCGCTAGAGTTTGATGATTACGCCAACCTTTGGTGGGAACAAGTTCAAGTTGCTCGTGATGCAAGACAAGAGCGGCCAATCACAACTTGGCATGACATGAAGGCTCACATGAGATCCCGGTTCGTCCCCGCACACTACACGCGTGACCTCTTCAACAACCTTCAAGCACTTCGTCAAGGGACAAAGACCGTGGAAGAATATTTCAAGGAAATGGAACTCAACTTGATTCGCGCCAACATTGATGAGCGCATGGAGAAAACAATGGCACGTTTCCTTATTGGCTTGAATCACCCAATCAAGCGCATCATCGAGTTCCAAACATACAACACCATGGTTGAGCTTGTGCACATTGCAACAAAGGCTGAATGTCAAGTGCAAGAGGATATCAAGTACAACAAGCCCAAGACGTACTTCACCTACAAGCAAGCTTCAACCCCTACACCAACAACTTTCAATGGTAGCTCCTCAAGTACCTCCAAGCCTTCCTTCAAGCCCACACTTCCTTAAGGAAAACTGCCACCAAATGGCAAGCAAGCAAAAAGTGATACACCTTTCAACGCTGAATGCTACAAGTGTGGAGGTAAAGGACACAAGTCGGCCGAATGTGGAAACAAGAAAGTCTTGTTCATCCATGACAATGGTGATGAAGAGTACTTGAGTGAAGATGAGTTTGATGCCCGTGTCAAGGAAGCAATGGCAAGGCAACGAGTGGAAGATGATCAAGAACTCCTCATGTGTGAACATGACGCAAGTCCATCGCTTGTCGTCACAAGAATCTTGACCACTCAAGCACAAGAGCATGAAGACCAACGCTCCAATATCTTCCAAACACGAGCCGGCATCAATGGCAAATCTATCAAGGTGATCATTGACGGAGGGAGTTGTCACAACCTTGCTAGCGCCGAGTTGTGTGAGAAGCTCAACCTCACCCTCCATCCACACAAGCACCCCTACCACGTGCAATGGCTAAGTGACCAAGGGTCCATGAAGATCAAGCATACCGTATCGGTCTCCTTCGCCATTGGTCCTTACAAAGAGACGGTGGAGTGTGATGTGGTTCCTATGATAGTTTGCCACATGCTTCTTGGTCGACCATGGCAATTTGACAAGGCTGCTCAACATGATGGTCGCACCAATATATACACCTTCAGATGGCTCAACAAAACATGTGTTTTGCAACCGATGACTCCTAGCCAAATAATTGCGGACAATGCAAAGGCGTTAGCGAGGGCGCAAAGCACAACACCTACTTGTGAGAAGAGCGGTGAGAGAGAGAACCACCTCATAGTGAGTGAGAGCCACAAGCCAAATTCGAGTGGAAAAACGAAGAGTGTTCTCCTTGCCACCAAAAGTGAGATGAGAGATGTTCGGAACAACCCATCCATCTTGCACTATGTCCTCCTTTGCAAGGGACTAGCACCAGGAACTAACGAAATAACCAATGTTCCTCCATCTTTGATGAGTGTTTTGCAGGAATTCAAGGATGTGTTTCCCGAAGAGCTTCCACATGGACTACCTCCTCTTCGCGGCATTGAACATCGCATCGACCTCATCCCCGGTGCACCACTTCCAAACCGCGCCGCTTACCACACGAACCTGGAGGAGACGAAGGAGATTGAACGTCAAATCAACCAACTTGTCTCCAAAGGTTTGATCCAAGTTAGCACTAGTCCAAGTGCCGTACCCGTGATTCTGGTTCCAAAGACGGATGATACGTTACGGTTATGCATGGACTGTCGTCCAATCAATGCTATCACCGTGCGTTATCGACATCCCATACCACGTCTCGATGACATGCTTGATGAGTTGTGTGGAGCCACTATTTTTTCAAAAATGATCTTCGTAGTGGTTACCATCAAATACGCATGGCTGAAGGTGATGAGTGGAAAACCGCCTTCAAGACCAAACTTGGTCTCTATGAATGGTTGGTTATGCCCTTTGGTTTATCAAATGCCCCATCCACCTTCATGCGCCTTAAGAATCACATCTTGCGTTCTCTCATGGGAAAAAGTGTTGTTGTCTGTTTCGATGATATTATTGTTTATAGCAAATCACTTGAGGACCATATAACACATGTCAAGGAAGTTTTGCAAATCCTTCAACATGAAAAGCTTTATGCTAATCTTCCCAAGTGCACTTTTGCTAAAGACAAGTCGATTTTTCTTGGATTTGTCGTTTCTTCGAAGGGAATTGAAGTTGATGTTTCCAAGGTAAAGGACATATGAGATTGGCCCATACCAACAAATGTGAGTGAACTCTGAAGTTTTCATGGGTTGGCTGGTTTCTATCGTCGCTTTGTGAAAGACTTTTCAACCATTGCTTGTCCCCTTAATGAATTGACCAAAAAGAATGTCACCTTCATGTGGGGCAAAGCACAACAAAAAGCTTTTGATGAACTTAAAAAGAGGCTCACCGAAGCACCTCTTCTTGCTTACCGGATTTCACAAAAACTTTTGAGATAGAGTTTGATGCTAGTTGTATTGGCAGTGGAGGAGTCCTTATGCAAAATGGACGTCCTATAGCCTACCATAGCGAAAAACTTGATGGTGCTCGCCTTAACTATCCGATTTATGATAAAGAGCTTTTTGCCTTAGTTCGTGTCCTTCAAGTTTGGAAACACTACCTTTGGCCCAAGGAATTTATCATACATTCCGACCACGAGTCGTTGAAATATCTCAAAGGCCAAGCTAACTTGAGCAAGAGACACGCTAAGTGGGTTGAGTTCATGGAATTTTTTCCGTACATTGTCAAGTATAAGAAGGGCAAAGATAATGTAGTTGCGGACGCATTGTCTCGCAAACATACAAGCCTTCTTACGAGACTTGAAATCAACGTGTTGGGTCTTGAGGAAATAAAATCTTTGTATGCTTTCGACCCGTTCTTTGAACCAATTTTCGCAAAGTGCTCCAATGACAAGGGATTTGATGATTTCTATTTGCATAAGGGCTTTCTTTTTAAACAAAACAAGCTATGCATTCCGAAGTCGTCGCTTCAACTTTTTCTTCTCCAAGAATCTCATGGTGGAGGCCTTATGGGTCACTTTGGTCGCGACAAACATTGGACATGCTCTCCAATCACTACTTTTGGCCCAAGATGAAGCGTGACGTGGAGTGCTACGTTCAACGATGCACGACATGTGTTCAAGCTAAGGCGCAAGCTAATCCCTATGGTCTTTATATGCCATTGCCTTTTCCTCATACACCTTGGTCCGACATTAGCATGGATTTCGTGTTAGGATTGCCTAGATCTAAGCATGGTCATGATTCTATATTTGTTGTTGTGGATCGTTTTTCCAAGATGGCACACTTCATACCGTGCCATAAGACCAACGATGCTTCACATGTTGCAAATCTGTTTTTTAGGGAAATTGTCCGTCTTCACGGTGTGCCAAGGACAATCGTCTCCGACCGCGACGTCAAATTCATGAGCTACTTGTGGAAGACCCTCATGGCCAAGCTCGGCGTCAAGCTCCTCTTTTCATCCGCATCACATCCTCAAACTGATGGCCAAACCGAAGTTGTCAACCGAAGCCTCGGAACTCTCCTTCATGTGTTGATCAAGAAAAACCTGAAGGATTGGGAGGAATGCATTCCACACGCCGAGTTCACCTACAATCGAGCCAAGCACTGAACAACCAAGATGAGTCCATTCATGATCGTCTATGGTTTCGAGCCCCTCACCGTGCTCGACATCCTACCACTACCTCTCCATGAGAGCACAAACATGGACGTCGAGAAGCGCGCACAAGCTATGAAGAAGCTTCATGAAGAAACAAGAGCAACTATCGAACAACAAGTCCTTCGCCAAGCTTCAAGGTTAAACAAGGACAAGAAGGAGATGATATTTGAAGAAGGTGACCTTGTGTGGATACACCTAAGCAAGGACCGCTTCCCCAAGGAACGTGACTCCAAGCTCAAGCCAAGAGGAGATGGTCCCTTCAAGGTCCTCAAACGAATCAACAACAATGCCTACATCATCGACATCCCGACCTCCAAGTACCTTGCAAGCAATACATTCAATGTCAAGGATCTCTCACCCAACCATGGAGATGTTCAAGATGATATCCATGAAGAGTCAAGGACGACTCTTTCCCAAGGGGGGGAGCTGATGCAGCCCGTCCTACGGATGCTTCTACATCTACACCAACATGTCCCCCAAGTGGACCCATGACTCGTGCCCGAGCCAAACTCCTCCAAGCTAAGGTGAACTCGCTCCTCTCTTCGTGCCAATTCGACACCTCCTTGGATGGCGTGCTACTTCATACCACTACTTTGTGCATCATCAGGTATGAGCCCCCGCCGCATCGACCCACGAGCCCTGAAGCTGCACCTGTCCTGAAGCTGCCAGAGCCGGAGTGTCCGCCCGGATCAAGCCGGAGTGTCCAGCGTAGCCGGAGTGTCCGGCCCACTCTACCCGTAGTGTCCGGCCTGCCCGAGCCCGAACCTGGCGTGGACATTCAGAAGGTGAAATCGGACACTTCCCGGACACCACCCGGAGTGTCCGGCCACCCCGGACTGTCCGGCCGTGCCGACCCGGACTGTCCGGCCCAAGCGATGGGCCTGTGAGCCTACCTAGGCCCTATGGCCCATGTACCCCTCTACTTCGCCCATAACTCTACTTTAATGCCTGAATTACCCCTGAACTTGTGGCTGGCCTATATATAGACCCCCACCTCCATTGTAAACCCTAGGCATGATATTGGAATTAGTGGAAACCCCTTTGTGGATCTATCTAATTCTTGCCTCGTGCTCCTTGACTAAGGAGCACCAATATCCCCAAACCTCGTTGGAGTTTGCATCGTGCCTCCGCGTTGTACAAGGCCTAGGCATCGGTGTTCCGTTGCCTAGACGTCAAGATCTCACCGAGTCTCCCATCTCGCCATGCCGGTTCGAGAGAGAGTCCTCCGCCCGACGCCGATCCTAGGGATTACGACGGACCGATCACCGCCGGCGTGAGCTATTGGTGTTTATCGTGGTTTTGCGTGTGTGTGTTCATCGCGTTCTTCGTGCATGTGTTCGTCGTGTTCATCCTTCCCCTCCTTTCCCCGCACTCCATCCTCGATTTGAAAGGGAATCGTGAAAGATCGGGCCACCCTAGAGGTTTACCCTCAACAGAAATCATGTCACTATTTTGAGCATATTAATTGGGACTGTGTTGTGCACTCCTGGCCATGCCAATAAATAATGTTGAGAAATAATGGGTCAGAGGAGTACTACAACTTCACTTGGAACGTGAAACCACGAGGAGAATAAAATTTTACCCGCCATAGCATTGCTTCTACAGACGTTTACATAACTCAATAGCCGAAATCAAGTGGTTTCCCACATTTAGATTGTTCATTGGCCAGCGGAGTTAATAGTTCCCCATGGAGCACGACAGTGTTGTAATGATACGCATAAAGCAATATCTTACGGTAATTATTAGAAAAAGCAGTGGCATAATCTCTACTACTTTGAAGCATCTATTTTATCAAACAATTTCATTCAAGGGTACTATCGAGTCTATTTATATTAAGCTCAAATGGGATGGAGTAGTTCTAAAATCAAATTCTTTGGGCTAAACATGGACTCGAGTCATCTTTTGGATGCTTTTTCTTATGGTAAATGTAGGAAATATTTTTAACCAAGGTCATTGCTCATTGTTTCAAAGCTAAAAAGGAGACACTAGCAAAGGAATAGAATTTATAGGATAACAAGATAAGTGGAGAGTGACTCTAGTGCAAGCGAGTAAATAATTGTAGGATCAATTTAAGGTTGCAAAAAATGTGATACCTCCTCTTGCTTTCTTCATTCTTGTATTTGAGTTGAACCCCCTCTGTATTTCCATATTGCCAAGTCACCTGAAATTGAGCAATCTCTGAGAGAAACAAAGAAATGAATTTGCAATAAAAGTTACAACTAAATTTTTTGTGTTTTTAGTCTAGGAATGCAAACTAAAAGTAAATATGAAATTTTGAAGAAGTAAAAATATATCAAAAGAAGAAATGAAAATATGAATGCAAGGTTTGGAGGTTTTAAAACCTCCCCCAAGCTTAGGTTGGTCCCAGGCTCAGTTGTTGCCGTTGTTCCGTGGCTAGTACGGATACTACTGTTAGTAGTCGGGGAAGTGGGTCATGAAATGATTGAAGTTGTGAGTTAAGGCACTCACATCTTCATTCACTCCTTGAAGAGTGTGGTCAATCTCCCCAACACGCTGGTTGAGCTGCTGAAATTCTTGATAGGGGACGTAGTTGGACCCCTATTGCGGCTGGTTGGGCCATGGTTCCCAGGATCCCCCTTGCTGTTGTTGCTGATGTCCCTCCCAAGCACGGTTGTATCCCTTCTCATCCTCATGTTGTTGCTTATCCTCATCCTCCTGGTCTCCTTCTTCATCTTCCTCTTGATCAGTCCGGAGTTCAGCCATGATCTCCATCACTTGATCCTTGGTGAGGATCCAAGTGTCCTTCTCCACTATCGAGAAGGCTTGTGGACATGGCAACATAACCTGCTCACGCTATGCATCACCAAGATAACCAAATTGATATGCTCGGATCCTCGTGCTAGCTTGGTAAATACCAAGGAAGCCACAAACAGTTAAATACTTGACGTCCATAAGTTAGGAGCCATCAACAGGTTGCATAATGGGTAATGTAATATTTAATGCATGGGCAAGGTGGGTTACCAATCCACCAATGTGAATGTCACCTTTCGTCTGGTTGCTCTAGTGACAAAAATGTTGGATGACTAGAGCTGCTAGATTGGGGCTTTGTGGTGCATTGGGAAAGAGTGCCTTCGTGATCATTGCCATGTTCGCATTGGCCATGGAACCGGTATCTCCTCTTCCCAGCAGTGTGTTGGAGAGGAACAAGGCATAGTAGCAAATTGTTGGGTTCTGAATGATGGACATCTTCTTCTGGTAGAATTTGCTGCCACCATTTACAGAAATAACCTCCCAAGTTTCTCCACTTATGACGCTATAGAGGTTAGTAATAGTTGACTCCCCAACGTGAGGGAAGCCAAAAGCATCACAAAATTGTTCAAAAGTTATTTCATAGTGCCACCGGTTCATGGTGAAGCTTACCATTCATGCATTACCTTTCTCCCTGTGGTCATCGTAGAAGGAGGCAAGGAACTCATAGGTGAGCTCGGCGTAGGTGTTGTGGCTTGCATAGCCGAGTAGTGTTAGCTTGGCCTTATCACACATGAGGTCGAAGTCCGCCCTCAACCCTGCTGCGGTGAGAAAACTGTGATCGGCCCAACGTTTGGGCAACACCCTCCTCGATGAAACTGTGGCCAACTTGGGGTTGCGCTCGGTCCTCTGCCCGGATCTCTCGCCACGTTGGCGCTTGCTCTTGCGAAAAATATTACCGATTTTGTTCATCTTGATGCACTGAAAAATTTCACCATTAGGCATATAGATTCTACATGATATACGAATGATTATACGTGGAAAAATTTAATCCTAACGTGAGAAATTAAGAGGAAAAGCTAAATAAGATTGAGTTCATCCACTAGATCAATGTCAGAGTTTGAACCATGGAAATCTGAAAATAAAGCATGGATAGGGAGAGAAACATACCGATCTGTTAATTCCCCCACTCAAACGAACGAAATCCGCGAAGAATCAAGAGTTCTAGGTGGATTTTGAGAGGTTTGGGGAGAGAATATGGGAGAAATAATGAGGAGAGGAGGAAGACATAGCCGCCCTAGTGCGATTTTGTGGTCGCACCGAACTGTAGGGCTGGAACTATACGGGCGGTTGATGTTGCCCCGCCCGTATAGTTGCAGCGGCGTAGCCAACTAGGGTTTCTTTATACAGAAAACAGTTATACGGGCACAACTATACGGCCGGATCAAAATGATCCGATCGTATAGTTGGTCGTCAAACCCTCTATACCCTCGAGAATTTTTTCTAAAACAGGCATCGACATCTATACGGCCGGAACTATATGGCCGGAATTTTTATTCCCGCCGTATAGTTGGTCGTTAAACCGTCAGTACCTTTGAGAAGAAATTGTATGAAGGCATCGATATCTATACAACCGGAGCTATACGAGCAGAATTTTATTCCTGCCATATAGTTGGTCTTTAAATTCTCTGTTCCTTCGAAAGAAAATTTGTTGATGGCAAAGTTATCTATACGACTAAACTATATGCCCGACATTTTTATTCCCGCCGTATAGTTGGTGACTAAACCATCAGTAGTCATCAAAACATTTCTATTTCTTCAAGAATACTTTCTTACCCCAAAACTCAGCGAAATACCTTATTTTTGACAGAAAAATGATAGTAGAAACTGTTGACCAACATTAGCATATGAAGAGTAGAATTTTAGTACAACCTAATTTCTTCTCCTTAACTAGAGATTTAGTTTTTAGTCTGAACTAAATGATGGAGCTAGTCTTTGTACATAAAACTCAAACTTTATTTTTATACTTATTCTACACTTGTTCAATCGATATTGCTACTACTTTTTGACAGATGCATCTTCACGGGTGTTCTTCTGCAAGAATGTCTGTGAAAAAGTTGTAGGAATACGATGAACATTTTATTCTTTAGTTTATTTTATTGATGTGATGGGTTGACTCCTATTAAGCATTTCATCCTCTGGCATCTCAAGAATAATGAAATCAGTGGGAATAACATGCTCATCTATTCTAAGTAGAACATCCTCAATCATACCAATGGGTTGTTTAGTGGACTTGTCAGCCATATGTAAAGTGATAGTAGTAGGGGAATACTCCCCTAATCCTAACCTTTTATAGAGGGAATATGGACTTCTGCACCTAAATCACACAAGGTATTATGAATGTCTATCTTTCCTATTGAGCATGAAATAGTTGGTATTCCGGGATCTCCCGATTTAGACAATAGCTTCCCATTAGCAGGATAACTAGTCACCATGGCAACGGTTTCATTTAATTCTTTCTTTCCACTAAGAATATCACAAAGGAATTTAGAATAGGTATGAACTATGATTGCATCTACAAATGGAATTTCCAGACGAAGGTCACCAAGCGCCTTTTTAAAAGAATCATAGATTACCTGATCCGGTGCTTTCTTTTTTTGATCTAGATAAGGAAGCTTTTACTCACCTTTCTTATTCTTGTATTTTACCTTTTGTGGGGGGCCAGGCTCTTTTGTTGCTTTCCTTTGTTGTTTATTATCGCTTTTCTTCTTTTCTACTACGACAACTTCATATTCATTGATTATATCTCTTTATTCTCTTGGATCAACCATCTATGCATCAGAGTCATAACGGTCATCCTGTGCATCTTCTTGGTCCTCCTTGGTTTGATCTTGTGTTTCTTGAGCAGTTTCATCTTGAGGATCCACCAGTGTATCATCTTCTTGGCTTTCTTTGAGAAAGGCTTTTTTCCTTTCGCTCTTTTTCAGCTTCATATTCTGGTGGTCCTATAACAACTGCACCTCTTCTTGTAACAACATTAGTAGAAACAGGAATATCTATATCATCTTGAAGAAAATTTTGATAACCAGATGATATTTGTTCACACTGGGTTTCAATCATACTAAGATACTTGTGAAATAATTTTATTTATTGGCCAATCTCATCATAATTTTCCATGAGTTCTGCCAAGATCATTTTATGTTTTCTGAAAATGCTTATGCAGGTTATTATGAGATTTTGCTTATCGAGTTTTTAATTCTTGAAAAACTTTCCTAGTTTCATATTCTTCAGTAAAAACTTGTAACAAGTCTACTTTGTTGTCCTTAACATGTTCAGAAGGTATACCTATTTCTTTCATTGTTTTGCGTACTTCAGGCATAAGATCAGGAGTTATCCGAAGTATCCCTTTTTCTAGCTTAGTGCCAAAATTAGGATTATATAAAGAATCATTCTTAGCCCTAGTATACATCAATTCCAAACATTCTTTAATAGTTAAAGTATTTATCGATCCTCCCGTTGAGAAGTCAAGCAACTCTCTACATTGAGTATTAAGACCGTGGTAAAATAAATGGCAAATAGTTGATTCAGAATAGCCATGATTAGGAATATTATTGATCATTCCAAAGAATCTATCCCAGGCTTGTGGGTAGTTTTCTCCCACATTCTGACTAAAGTTGCCTATATTCTTTCTAATTTGTTGCCTTTTTAAACGGATTAAACCTGTTTAGGAATTTAACAATGCAGTTTTCTCAACATTTAATGTAATGGCGAGGAGAGAATATAACCAGTGTAGAGCCTTACCTTTAAGAGACCAACGAAATAATTTTATACGAGAGAAGTCTCTTGGCAAACCTTTTGGTCCAAGTGATGTTATCACATCGTCGAACTCTCTAATATGTCTTCCTGGGTCTTCATCTTCCCTTCCACTGAAAGCTTTTTCCTGCAAAATTTTAATAATTCCACCATCAAATCGGTATTCTCTAACTCCAGTATTAGGGAATTCTATTGGTTGTTTAAGAAATTCAGAACTTGGAGCACTATATTCTCTGAGAGTTTTCTCAGGTTTCTTGGGAGTTGTCCTGTAAATAGACATGATTTCCATAATATCACTCAGGCTTTCAACTTCAACTTTATTTAATCTTAAAAGTTTTTCAATAATTTCCTCGCGCCTTTGAGCAGGCACGCGCTCAATATAATCTGGTAAATAGGTCCTACCAGAGCGTGTAGACCCTTTGTCTCCTAGGGAGAACATTTTGTAGTAGTAACACCTGAAATGTCAAGAGACAAACACTTAGCGCTTAGTTCCAGAAATAGCTTGATGTCTGCAAGTGCACATATCGTTTGTAGTTAGTTTCGAAGTATAGATATCGATCCCATAGGGAGCCCAATGTTAAGTGTTTATAAATGAAGTCTCTGCCACACCCAAAGTTGTCACAGGTCTTCGAGTGAATTTACTGCAAGTGTGGAAATGAGAATGAAATTTGGATTAAACTGGATGTATTTAAATAAAAATAAATGTAAACTTCTGGAATAAAAAGCATAAAAGTAAAGAATAATTCGGTTGTTTTTTTCTGCAGATGACAAAGAAGGCCTGGGGACATACAGTTCATGGTGATAGTGACTGTGCTAGGTGGAAGAGTGATAAGTGTAACAATTGTAATCTTATAAGTATATGTGTAGGCGATCAACCCATAATTAGCCAGAACTCCTCCTGGTAGATTTCGTCCCAAGTTAAATAATCCTACTAGTCTGTTACCAAAACCATGGTCAGACACTAGACGATTAAGATCCTTCAGGTTGCTTAGCAATTAATCTCCTTAGATCAGACTAATGCAATAAGCACGGTGGTTACTCGTTATCCTCGAGTCTACTAGTTCTCCATTGATATCCTCGTGTGACTCGGGGGTCGTCGGTCTGCTAGCGAACAAGATCCTATCTATGTAGAACAAAGCATCATGTTGTCTGGGCCATTAATTGGACAACAAGCATTAAGCATCCCATAGATAGTCAAGCACACATAATATAGTAATTAAAATCAATCACAAACTAATGGAAAATATATGGAGGCACATCACATCTCACCAATCCCTTACATATCCCATGCCCAAGGAACTTACTCAGACATGAGAGAAGAAAGCATCATCGATATAATTAAATAAAGGGAGTTCTTCTCGATATTACCGTGGAGATCCACAATAAGAATAGAAAAGTAATCCAACACAATTCAAGATTGGAAGAAATAATCTCAAACCCTAGTCTTGCAAGGTGAAGATCTCTCTCTCTCTCAAGTAAAATTAATGGCTATGGGGGTGTGTTGGCTAGGAGGTCAAAGATCGTGGAGCGATATGAAGAACGTCTTCCCCTTCTTCTCCGGATCTCCTCTTTTTTCCTTTCTGGATGGGATGGCGACTGATGTGTTATGATTTTGCGTCTCACCTCTTCATGGACGTTGTCCCTTTTGACAATACAGAGGCGGCGGTAGCTATACGAAAGGAACAATAAGACCAGAAAAATGTTCCCTTCGTATAGTTGCTCGTTAAAGCCTTTGTATGCCTCCCTCGATTGCTTCCAAAGAGAGACTTGCTTGTTTTTGCCTGAATATTATGTTTCTCTGGTTAAAACCTTCTCTTGATGTTTAGAACCTGAAACACACATTAAAAACCAAGTATTCTTTGCTACCGAAGTATTAGCGTTAGGTGAAGCTAGAAAATAATCAAATCCAAGAGAAAATCATCAATAAAAACCATCAAAAATATGTTGAATCTCGCAGCTATCAACAGGCTAGAACAGTAACAGGCCAAAACAGTAACACGCCAAAACAGTAATAGGCCCAAACCGTAATAGGCCCAAATAGTAACAAGCCAGAACAACGGCAACCCTGCACAGTAACGGGCCAGAATAGTAACATACCAGAAAAGTGGTAGGCTAGAACAGTAAAGGACCACAATAGTATCGGACCTGAATAGTAAATGGCCAGAATAGTAACGAGCCAGAACAGTAACAAGCCGAAAAGTTTACCAAACAGGAAGAGTAACAGACCGAACATATTGCCAGGCTAGAACCATACCAGATCAGAATAGTTGCAGGCCGCCGGTGGGCCAGAAAAGTTAACGGACGGTACAATAAAAGGCCATAACAGTATCAAAAGTGGGTCATTCGTGTGCGGCCCAGAACGAGCTATGTGAAAAGTGACGGGCTGACCGTAGGCCTTAACTGTATCGGGCCAACTTGACGCAGGCTATTAACAGGCAGCACAATATTCGAACAATGTGGGCTTCTGTAGGCCAAAACAGTACAGGGCCTGACATTCACGGGCCTCTGCTTGCCGCATCTTTTGGGCCCATTTCAAACAGTGCCGGACGAAATAATAATGGGCCATAATCTTATTGGGCTCTCCTAATGGGCTGGCCCACTTAATTATTAGCAGACCTTGTCTAGGCCTGGCTTCTACCACGGTTTATGTGGCCTTTAACGGAGGTAACTGGGCGTTAACGGTGTTTGCCATGTGGCATTTTGCATGACGTCAGCAGTCAATGAGGCTGGCAAACAAATCTATGAATGAACAAGTTTTCATGGCTGAAGGGCGCGATCTGCCACGGTTGGAAAAAACTGTCGTAGATTCTTTTGTGACGGGGCTTTTACCACGAAGGGCATCTGTCGTACAAGTCTTTCTAGCCACGAAAAACAGGCCTCAACCACGAAAATCGTCCATTGTAAAAGCCAACTTTTCTTGTAGTGTGTATCAATGTGAATCATTGTGGTTTTATAAAAGACACAAGTAATGATGCCACTCCAATATGTGACCAACCACGTCCAGGAACCCTAGTAGCATGCTAGGATTCAACTACAACATGTATTGTAGCCGCAGTTTGAAATATGTTGCATTCCCACACCCACTTGGATGTGTGAGTCTATCAATGTGCATCATTGTGGTTTTCAAAGAGAACACATGCAATGATGCCACTCCAGCATGTGGCCAACCATGTCTAGGAACCCTAGCAGCATGCTGGGATTCTACTTCAACATGCATTAGAGCATCAGTTTGAAAGATGTTGCATCACCAAACCCACTTGGATGTGTGTGTATCAATGTGCATCATTATCGTTTTGGAAAACAACACATGAAATGATGCCACTCCAGCATGTGGCCAACCATGTCTAGGAACCCTAGCAGCATGCTGGGATTCAACTGCAACATGCATTGTAGCAACAGTTTGAAAGATGCCGCATCACCACACCCACTTGGATGTGTGTGTGTGTATCAATGTGCATCATTGTGGTTTTTGAAAAGAACACATGACATTATGCCACTCCAGAATGTGTATAACCATGTCTAGGAACCCTAGCAGCATGTTGGATTCAACAGCATCATGTAGTGTAGAACCGGTTTGAAAGATGCTATATCACCACACCCACTTGGATATGTGTGTGTATCAATGTGCATCATTGTGGTTTTGGAACATAACACATGCAATGATGCCACTCCAGCATGTGGCCAACACAGTCCAGGAACCCTAGCATCATGCTGGGATTCAACTGCCACATGCATTGTAGCACCAGTTTGAAACATGCTGCATCACCACACCCACTTTGATGTGTGTGTATCAATGTGCATCATTGTGGTTATGTACAAGAACACATGCAATGATGCCACTCCAGCATGTGGCCAACCAAGCACAGGAACCCTAGCAGCATGCTGGGATTCAACTACAACAAGAATTGTAGCACCAGTTTGAAAGATGTTGCATCACCACACCCACTTGGTTGTGTGTGTATCAATGTGCATCATTGTGGTTTTGGAAAACAACACATGAAATGATGCCACTCCATCATGTAGCTAACCATGTCCATGAACCCTAGCAACATGCTGGGATTCAACTACCACATGCATTGTAGCACCAGTTTGAAAGATGTTGCATCACCACACCCACTTGGATGTGTGTGTGTATCAATTTGCATCATTGTGGTTTTGGAAAAGAACACATTCAATGATACCACTCCATCATGTGCCCAACCATGTCCAGGAACCCTAGTAGCATGCTGGGATTCAACTGCAACATGCATTGTAGCACTAGTTTGAAAGATGCTGCACCACCACACCCTCTTGGATGTGTGTGTATGAATGTGCATCATTGTGGTTTTGGAAAAGAACACATGCAATGATGCCACTCCAGCATGTGGCCAACCATGTCCAGGAACCCTAGCAGCATGCTAGGATTCAACTCCAACATACATTGTAGCACTAGTTTGAAAGATGGTGCATCACCACACCCACCACTTGCATGTGTGTGTATAAATGTGCATCATTATTGTGGTTTTGTAAATAACACATGCAATGATGCCACTCCAGAATATGGCCAACCATGTCCAAGAACCCTAGTAGCATGCTGGGATTCAACTGCCACATGAATTCTAGCACCAGTTTGAAAGATGCTACATCACCACACCCACTTGGATGTGTGTGTATTGATAACCCACAAGTATAGGGGATCGTGTGTAGCCTTTTCGATAAGTAAGAGTGTCGAACCCAACGAGGAGCTAAAGGTAGGATAAATATTCTCTCAAGTTCTATCAACCACTGATACAACTATAGAGCAACAATACGAGTACTAGAGATAGCTTTGCATGATAATAAATAACAAGAAAGTAAAGCTAGTTGGTGCAGCAATAAAAGACACTAAACAAACAGAACCATGAGTGTGGAATAGTGGTGGTAATTGTGGTGGCTTTGTCCAAGTTTAAATAGCGAATAGATCGGGTTCATTGTCTTCGATGCAGTTTTCTATGTGGGAGAGGCTAAATATACATGCGCTTCACTACTGGGAATTACATGTACTATATGATTGGATTGTTAGCAAACATCCGTAAGTACTAATCAATGCATTAAGGTTTCCCCAACCATAGCCTTAAGTTTAATGGTCCTCTTACTCCCAACGTTCCGGTTCACGTCCTCAGGTTTCTGTCACTCCGGCAGAATTTCCCCCTTCCTCTTACACATACTACAAACCCTATGATGTTTAATCCATGCGCACAAATATAATGGACACCAAAGGACTGTAACATATCAACAGACAAATCTAATGAACCAAAGACGTTCAACCATTCAATCTAAGAACAAAGAAACTACGCAAATATGACATAGGTCATCGGATTATAAGTTATAGCATCAAACACTATGTTTACATAGGACGGTACAGAGGTGTGTGGGAGGATGAACCACTGCATACTAGGAGGATTAGGTGATGGAAATGGTGGTGAAGATGGTGAAGAGGGCGGCGGCCGTGCCGGCGGTGGAGCACCGCCCCTTAGCCCCCTTCCTTCATGGCTTCTTGGGATCCCTCCCCCATGGAGATGGGATCCATGGGGAGGCAAAAACGTTGCTTTGGTGGCTGCAAATTCATGGGTGGAGATGCCCTGAGCGAAGTAGGTTTCCTCCCTTTATATAGCTTCTCGGATTCCCGTCATCCCATCTTGGGTTGCAGTAAATCGGGCCTAAAAGGCCCATCCGGACTCAGAATCAGCTAAATTTTATGTCTAGAACGTTTCTCGCGAAATTTCCAACTACTTTGTAGTTGAAGAGTTTTCCATTTGACGCCATATTCGACCCGAAACGTGACCATCTTCAAAAAGAGTTCTGAGACAGATTTCTGGAAAAATCCCAATTTGACTCCAACAAGGTTTCCACTTGTATTGTTGGTAATTCCTATACACATCAAAGTGTAAAACTTGGACATTGTGCACTTTTGCAACTATTGGTAGGTTAGTCCAAATAAATCATAAACTTTATACAAAAAGGAGTGTCAAAAGCATATTATTAGCATAAAACCATCAAAAATTATAGATACGTTATGGACGTATCAACATCCCCAAGCTTAGTTCCTGCTCGTCCTCAAGTAGGTAAACGATCAAAACAATATAATTTTTGATGTGGCATGCAGAAAACACAATCTTGATCATCATTATTGTAAAAGCATTGATAGCTGGGATTAAGCTACTCTAAACATGAATCATGAAAGATAGAGTTCTAACAATAAGACATAGCAACTATGTTGTAAAATGAAAAGGCACAAACAAAAGATTCATGAATAACAATGCATTGCAAGACGTTTGTTTGTTTCACATGAAGAAAGCATAATGAGAATGGTATTCAGCTTGTCCCTCATAGAGTAGCAAAACATAAATGCATAGGACACCTTCAAAGTTCATAAGGGTGACTATATACAAATAGTTTAAGAACAAGCAATATGAAAGTTATGCATCAATGAACAAGTCTTGGGACAATACACATTAAACTAAGAATGGCCACTATGCTCTCTTAATAGGTGCTTAAAGATAGAAGGTGAAGACTCAATATAAAAGTGGAAGAAAGCCTTCATAGAATGAATCAGGGATTCTAGTCTCATAAAGAGCTTCCAAAAATTATGGTACTTATTAGCTTTCAGCTCTCATTGCCCCTATCATAAGCATCTTGACGTGATTAAGGTTAAAGTGAACAAACTATGGAGTATATGCTTGACAACGTATAAGTTGGAAATATCATGTCCCTGGAATACGAGGGCCACTCCTTATGCTACTCAAGTTTAGTTACCGGTAAGTTCTTGTCATAGTAAGTAGATGTGTATCATAGAGAACCGCTAACGGGGCACCCCTTGACCGATGACACGGGAGAATCCCCATATCAAAATGACAAGGCAAGCAGACAACGAGCATCTCATCAATCTTCTTATTTACCATGGGAAATTGGTGCTTTTTTCTCTCTTTCCTCTTTTCTCATCTTTTTTTTCTTTTTTCTCAATCTCTATCTCTTTTTTATAAGAAGAATGCTTCATAGATTGCTCATTATGGTTACGCTACAGGTTTTCACCATGATTAGGCATGGATTAGACTGGCAGCCTAGGCTTTTCTCTAACACACATACATAACTCCATGGACTTACAAGCTCCCCTTTCATTTCACACCAACGACATCCATAGACAAAAGAGCATGATATACCTAGGTATAATGTACAAGTGCAATGTTGAAAGAGTTCCCCATGACAACATGGTTCTGCTAATTTCAACTTATAAAGCACAAGCATATACGCAACAAAGATGGACACAATGGTTCAAGTTTGTTAAGTGCAAGAAAATAAAGTGTACCATCAAGTTCGTGAGAGCTTTAGTCACTAATTTTCACATAACAAGTTTAATTCGGAAGGTAGATAAAAGCATAAATATACTTAAAATAGCAAATGCTAATAGGTAGGTATGGTGGAATCTTTGGGGTAACTTCGTTTTATTTGGAGTTGGATGCATGAGTGGAACTCATACTTGGTTATGGAGGCTAGCAAAAGACTGGGAGCGACCAACTAAAAGAGCAATAATGGCCATAATCATGCAAAACGACAAAACATCATTAATTAAAGCATAAAGTGGTATTCCAAGTCAAAAACTAAAGGATCATAAAGGCTATGGTGACTTGGGATAGTCATAACATGGTGTGAGCATGCGCCAAGTCAACCGAAATAAAGCATCAAAGAAGAATACCACAATACTATGCTTTAATATGCTAAAACAACGCATGATTCTTTCAAGGCACATTAGGCAATCTCAATTTTTTATAACATGTCATGCTACAGCAAAAATCACTAAGCACAAAGCCAAAACAATATCAAGCATGACATGACAAAGCATAGGCCACCGTAAAAAAACGAGCTCCTTTTACCACTTAAGCATGAACTTTTCCTACTCTTTTCCAATCCAAACCACACTTATTTGAAAACTAATGTATGAAAGAGGGGGTCCAACCAATTTCTTCAAGCAAACTAAGCAAACCAAGCAAATGAAAACCAAAAACGAAAATGAAGACGCTCCAAGAACAACACAATTGTGCATGAAACAATAAAAATGAAGTGTTTGGAAGAACCTGAGATTTTTATTGATGAAGAAGGGGATGCCTTGGGCATCCCCGAGCTTTGATGCTTGTACTTCTTGGATATTTCTTCGGGTGACACGGGGTGGCATCCCCAAGCTTGACCTTTAGTCCATTCTTCATCTCATTACATCATTCTTTCCTTAACATCTGAAATTTTTCCTTCATACAAAACTTCACATAATCTTCATTAGCAACATTAGTGTACTCAAGATAATAAGTCTTTGGATTCAGCTTCAACACCAATAAAACTTCCATTAAAACACAAGCTACTGTAGAACTTCCTTTAAAAAGCTCAATTCCCCAAAGAAACAAAAAAAAAAGGAATCAACAAGAAGCAAATGCAAATAATAGAAGAAATCTGTCAAAACAGACCAGCGGATAGAAACAAAAAAATCGAAGACCTTCTATTGCTCAAATCGAAAAGTGTTGAACTAAAGAAAGTTGGATAACAACCTGGGGCAGAAGCACAAAAAATAAAGCTCAAACCGATGTACAGATATTTTACACGAATTTTTACAGCGAAGCACAAAAATCTGTTTCAGGACAGGAACTTTCCCAAGCATTACTTCTCTCTCATTAGAGGTTACTCTTGGCAAAAAAACCAAATAAAAAGAATAAGGAGAGGTTATTACTGAAGCAATAACTTCCAAGACTCAACTAAAAGTTTTGGGTTATCTCCCAATAAGTACATTTCTTTAATGCCTTCAAGTTAGGCATAGGATCAAGATTCAAGTATTTTCAAATGAATAAGCATTAAGATCAATACCAGAAATATCTTTCTTTTTCAAGGCTTCATGCATTCCTACAAGTTTTTAACTGAAAAGCTTCCATGGAAAGATTTGTTTTGGTTTCATAGGCATGAACACAAGTGTTCAAGGTCGACCCCCACTTAACCATTACTCATCTTTCCTATCACTTTCCTATTTAAAAACGTTTTTAGGTAACAAGTACAACTATTTTTTTTGTAATTCGCATTCGCTATCCATACTAAGATAGAGAACAACTAAAACCTGAAAGTAAAACCTACTTAGAGATAAAGCAAACAAGTGCACACAAGAATATTCACCCACACGCTATTGCTCCCCGGCAACGCCTCCAGAAAAGGTCTTGATAACCCACAAGTATAGGGGGATCGTGTGTAGCCTTTTCGATAAGTAAGAGTGTCGAACCCAACGGGGAGCTAAAGTTAGGATAAATAATCTCTCAAGTTCTATCAACCACTGATACAACTCAACGCACACTAAACGTTTGCATTATCTAGGAAATAAACTAGAGCAACAATACGAGTACTAGAGATAGCTTTGCATGATAATAAATAACAAGAAAGTAAAGCTAGTTGGTGCAGCAATAAAGTACACTAAACTAATAGAACCATGAGTGTGGAATAGTGGTGGTAATTGTGGTCGCTTTGTCCAAGTTTAAATAGCGAATAGATCGGGTTCATTGTCTTCGATGCAATTTTCTATGTGGGAGAGGCTAAATGTACATGCGCTTCACTACTGGGAAATACATGTACTATATGATTGGATTGTTAGCAAACATCCGTAAGTACTAATCAATGCATTAAGGTTTCCCCAACCATAGCCTTAAGTTTAATGGTCCTCTTACTCCCATACGTGCAACGTTCCGGTTCGCGTCCTCATGTTTCTATCACTCTCGCAGAATTTCCCCCGTTCCTCTTACACATACTACAAACCCTATTATGTTTAATCCATGCACGCACAGATATAATGGACACCAAAGGACTATACCATATCAACATACAACTCTAATGAACCAAAGACAATCATCCATTCAATCTAAGAACAAAGAAACTACACAAACATGCCATAGATCATAGGATTATAACTTATAGCATCAAACACCATGTTTACATAGGACGGTACAGAGGTGTGTGGGAGGATGAACCACTGCATACTAGGAGGATTAGGTGATGGAGATGGCGGTGAAGATGGTGAAGAGGGCGCCGGCGGCGGAGCACCGCCCCTTAGCCCCCTTCCTTCATGGCTTCTTGGGAGCCCTCCCCCATGGAGATGGGATCCATGGGGAGGCAAAAACATGGCTTTGGTGGCTGCAAATTCGTGGGTGGAGATGCCCTGGGCGAATTAGGTTTCCTCCCTTTATATAGCTTCTGGGATTCCCATCACCCCATCTTGGGTTGCAGTAAATCGGGCCTAAAAGGCCCGTCCGGACTCGGAATCGGCTAAATTTTATGTCCAGAATGTTTGTCGTGAAATTCCCAATCTACTTTGTAGTTGAAGAGTTTTCTGTTTGACGCCGTATTCGACCCAAAACGTGACCATCTTCAAAAAGAGGTATGAGACAGATTTCTGGAAAAATCCCAATTTGACTCCAACAAGGTTTCCACTTGTATTCTTGGTAATTCCTACACATCAAAGTGTAAAATAAGGACATTGTGCACTTTTGCAACTATTAGTAGGTTAGTACAAATAAATCATAAACTTTATACAAAAAGGAGTGTCAAAAGCTTATTATTAGCATAAAACCATCAAAAATTATAGATATGTTATGGACGTATCAACATCCCCAAGCTTAGTTCCTGCTCGTCCTCGAGTAGGTAAACGATCAAAACAATATAATTTTTGATGTGGCATGCAGACAACACAATCTTGATCATCATTATTGTAAAATCATTGATAGTTGGGATTAAGGTACTCTAAACATGAATCATGAAAGATATAGTTCTAACAATAAGACATAGCAACTATGTTGTAAAATGAAAAGGCACAAACAAAAGATTCATGAATAACAATGCATTGCAAGACGTTTGTTTGTTTCACATGAAGAAAGCATAATGAGAATGGTATTCAGCTTGTTCCACATAGAGTAGAAAAACATAAATGCATAGGACACCTTCAAAGTTCATAAGGGTGACTAGATACAAATAGTTTAAGAACAAGCAATATCAAAGGTATGCATCAATCAACAAGTCTTGGGACAATGCACACTAAACTAAGAATGGCCATTATGCTCTCTTAATAGGTGCATAAAGATAGAAGGTGTAGACTCAATATAAAAGTGGAAGAAAGGACTTCGTCGAACGAAGCAGGGATTCAAGTTTCATAAAGAGCTTCCAAAAATTATGGTACTTATTAGCTTTCAGCTCTCATTGCCCCTATCATAAGAATCATGAAGTGATTAAGGTTAAAGTGAACAAACTATGGAGTATATGCTTGACAATGTATAAGTTGGAAATCTGATGTCCCTTGAATACGAGGGCCACTCCTCATACTACTCAAGTTTAGTTACCGGTAAGTTCTTGTCATAGTAAGTACATGTGTATCATAGAGAACCGCCAACCGGGTACCCCTTTCCCAATGATATGGAAGAATCCCATATCAAAATGACAAGGCAAGCAGACAACGAGCATCTCAGCAATCTTCTTATTTACCATGGGAAAATGGTGCTTTTTCTCTCTTTCCTCTTTTCTCATCTCTTTGTTTTTTCTTTTTACTCAATCTCTATCTCTTTTTTATAAGAAGAATGTTTCATAGATTGCTCATTATGGTTACGCTGCATGTTTCCACCATGATTAGGCATGGATTAGACCGTCGGCCTAAGCGTTTCTCTAACACACAGACATAACTCCATGGACTTACAAGACCCCCTTTCATTTCACACCAACGACATCCATAGACAAAAGAGCATGATATCAACTAGGTACAATGTACAAGTGGAATGTTGAAAGTGTTCCCCATGACAGCATGGTTCTGCTAATTTCAACTTATAAAGCGCAAGCATATATGCAACAAAGATGGACACAGTGGTTCAAGTTTGTTAAGTGCAAGAAAATAAAGTGTACCATCAAGTTCGTGAGAGCTTTAATCACTAATTTTCACATAACAAGTTTAATTCGGAAGGTAGATAAAAGCATGAATATACTTAAAATAGCAAATGCTAATATTTAGGTATGATGGAATCTTTGGGATAACTTGGTTTTATTTGGAGTTGGATGCATGAGTGGAACTCATACTTGGTTATGGAGGCTAGCAAAAGACTGGGAGCGACCAACTAAAAGAGCAATAATGGCCATAATCATGCAAAACGACAAAACATCATTAATTAAAGCATAAAGTGATATTACAAGTCGAAAACTAAAGGATCATAAAGGCTATGGTGACTTGGGATAGTCATAACATGGTGTGAGCATGCGCCAAGTCAACCGAAATAAAGCATCAAAGGAGAATACCACAATACTATGCTTTAATATGCTAAAACAACGCATGATTCTTTCAAGGCACATTAAGCAATCTCAATTGTTTATAACATGTCATGCTATAACAAAAATCACTAAGCATAAAGCCAAAACAATATCAAGCATGACATGACAAAGCATAGGCCACCGTAAAAAACGAGCTCCTTTTACCACTTAAGCATGAACTTTTCCTACTCTTTTCCAATCCAAACCACACTTATTTGAAAACTAATGTATGAAAGAGGGGGTCCAACCAATTTATTCAAGCAAACTAAGCAAACCAAGCAAATGAAAACCAAAAACGAAAATGAAGACGCTCCAAGAACAAAACAATTGTGCATGAAACAATAAAAATGAAGTGTTTGGAAGAACCTGAGATTTTTATTGATGAAGAAGGGGATGCCTTGGGCATCCCCAAGCTTTGATGCTTGTACTTCTTGGATATTTCTTTGGGTGACACGGGGTGGCATCCCCAAGATTGACCTTTAGTCCATTCTTCATCTCATTACATCATTCTTTCCTTAACATCTGAAATTTTTCCTTCATACAAAACTTCACATAATCTTCATTAGCAACATTAGTGTACTCAAGATAATAAGTCTTTGGGTTCAGCTTCAACACCAATAAAACTTCCATTAAAACACAAGCTACTGTAGAACTTCCCTTAAAAAGCTCAATTCCCCAAAGAAACAAAAAAGGAATCAACAAGAAGCAAATGCAAATAATGGAAGAAATCTGTCAAAACAGACCAGCGGATAGAAACAAAAAATTTCGAAGACCTTCTATTTCTCAAATCAAAAAGTGTTGAACTAAAGAAAGTTGGATAACAACCTGGGGCAGAAGCACAAAAAATAAAGCTCAAACCAATGTACAGATATTTTACACGAATTTTTATAGCGAAGCACAAAAATCTGTTTCAGGACAGCAACTTTCCCAAGCATTACTTCTCTCTCATTAGAGGTTACTCTTGGCACACAAAAAGCAAATAAAAAGGATAAGGAGAGGTTATTACTGAAGCAATAACTTCCAAGACTCAACTAAAAGTTTTGGGTTCTCTCCCAATAAGTACTTTTCTTTAATGCCTTCAAGTTAGGCATAGGATCAAGATTCAAGTATTTTCAAATGAATAAGCATTAAGATCAATACCAGAAATATCTTTCTTTTTCAAGGCTTCATGCATTCCTACAAGTTTTTAACTGAAAAGCTTCCATGGAAATATTTGTTTTGGTTTCATAGGCATGAACACAAGTGTTCAAGGTCGACCCCCACTTAACCATTACTCATCTTTCCTATCACTTTCCTTTTTTAAAACGTTTTTAGGTAACAAGTACAACTAATTTTTGTTGTAATTCGCATTCCCTATCCATACTAAGATAGAGAACAACTTAAAAATGAAAGTAAAACCTACTTGGAGATAAAGCAAACAAGTGCACACAAGAAATATTAACCCACATGCTATTGCTCCCCGGCAACGGCGCCAGAAAAGGTCTTGATAACCCACAAGTATAGGGGATCGTGTGTAGCCTTTTCAATAATTAAGAGTGTCGAACCCAACGAGGAGCTAAACACACACTGATACAACTGATACAACTCAACACACACTGATACAACTCAACACACACTAAATGTTTGCATTATCTAGGAAATAAACTAGAGCAACAATATGAGTACTTGAGATAGCTTTGCATCATAATAAATAGCAAGAAAGTAAAGCTAGTTTCTGTAGCAATAAAATACACTAAACTAACAGAACCATGAGTGTGGAATAGTGGTGGTAATTGTGGTGGCTTTGTCCAAGTTTAAATAGCGAATAGATCAGGTTCATTGTCTTCGATGTAGTTTTTTATGTGGGAGAGGGTCAATATACATGCGCTTCACTACTGGGAATTACATGTACTATATGATTGGATTGTTAGCAAACATTTGTAAGTACTAATTAATGCATTAAGGTTTCTCCAACCATACCCTTAAGTTTAATGGTCCTCTTACTCCCATACGTGCAACATTCGGGTTCACGTCCTCATGTTTCTGTCACTCCGGCAGAATTTCCCCCGTTCCTCTTACACATACTACAAACCCTATGATATTTAATCCATGTGCGCACAAATATAATGGACACCAAAGGACTATACCATATCAACATACAACTCTAATGAACCAAAGACATTCAACCATTCAATCTAAGAACAAAGAAACTACGCAAACATGACATAGATCATAGGATTATAACTTATAGCATCAAACACCATGTTTACATAGGACGGTACATAGGTGTGTTGGAGGATGAACCACTGTATACTAGGAGGATTAGGTGATGGAGATGGCGGTGAAGATGGTGAAGAGGACGGCGGAGGCGCCGGCGCCGGAGCACCGCCCCTTAGCCCCCTTCCTTCATGGCTTCTTGGGAGCCCTCCCCCATGGAGATGGGATCCATGGGGAGGCAAAAACGTTTCTTTGGTGGCTGCAAATTCGTGGGTGGAGATGCCCTGGGAGAATTAGGTTTCCTTCCTTTATATAGTTTCTCGGATTCCCGTCACCCCATCTTAGGTTGCAGTAAATCAGGCCGAAAAGGCCCGTCTAGACTCGGAATCAGCTATATTTTATGTCTAGAACGTTTGTCGCGAAATTTCCAACTACTTTGTAGTTGAAGAGTTTTCCGTTTGACGCTTTATTCGACCCAAAACGTGACCATCTTCAAAAAGAGTTCTGAGACAGATTTCTGGAAAAATCCCAATTTGACTACAACAAGGTTTCCACTTGTATTCAAGGTAATTCCTACACATCAAAGTGTAAAACTTGGACATTGTGCACTTTTGCAACTATTGGTAGGTTAGTCCAAATAAATCATAAACTTTATACAAAAAGGAGTGTCAAAAGCATATTATTAGCATAAAACCATCAAAAATTATAGATACGTTATGGACGTATCAACATCCCCAAGCTTAGTTCCTGCTCGTCCTCGAGTAGGTAAACGATCAAAACAATATAATTTTTGATGTGGCATGCAGAAAACACAATCTTGATCATCATTATTGTAAAAGCATTGATAGCTGGGATTAAGGTACTGTAAACATGAATCATGAAAGATAGAGTTCTAACAATAAGACATAGCAACTATGTTGTAAAATGAAAAGGCACAAACAAAAGATTCATGAATAACAATGCATTGCAAGACGTTTGTTTGTTTCACATGAATAAAGCATAATGAGAATGGTATTCAGCTTGTCCCTCATAGAGTAGCAAAACATAAATGCATAGGACACCTTCAAAGTTCATAAGGGTTTATAGATAAAAATAGTTTAAGAACACGCAATATCAAAGTAATGCATCAATCAACAAGTTTTGGGACAATGCACATTAAACTAAGAATGGCCACTATGCTCTCTTAATAGGTGCATAAAGATAGAATGTCGTGGTGGTGGCACGACAGATGCCATGGATAGGCTAAAGATGGGGTCAATGAGTGCTAGGGGAATCCAGGGAGGGAGAGCGTGGTGATTCCATGCACGGACTACTTGTATTCTCTTTATCAATGGTGTTTACAAGTGCTCTTGAGGCCCTTAGCAAGAAGGAGACAATGTCTCTTACTCCCAACCAACTAGCCCTAGAGTCCTACCTTCGACAGAGTCATTCCTCTATTTGTCGTCCCTCTCTATGGAGGCCCCAGTGCTACTTATATAGGGGAGCCCAGGTTACAATTCTAGGGCATAGGTGTAACATCCCAAAACTTCAATCCAAGCTTATCAAGATCCAAATCATCAAAAATAGGGTTAACAAAAACTTTTCCAAATAAAAAATGAAAGCATTCATGTGTATGTGCATTTAAATTAAGAATTGATTTGAATTGCCATGGTTCTGTGATTCTTTGGTTGTAAAATGTTTCTTAGGTGATTTAAACATCATCTACATCATTCCCAAACTTTTTCCAAAGAAAATCAAATCAAAAAGAATTAAAAGGAGGAATGGTCATTTTGGCCATTTTAATCCACTACACTACTTTGAGTGTTCCTAGCAATCATTTCTTAACAGAAAGAATTCATGATATTTGCACCCCTTGCTAGTACACATAATGAGGTACCAAGGCCCACCTTTTGATCTGCTAAAAACATTCTTTTGCTTATTTTAAATGGCATGTGAAAATTGAATTCAATGCATATGCATAGATCACCCCTATTTGCAAAACCATCCAAATTAGTTCCACTTTTAAAACCCTTGCAACCAGAGACTACCTAGTACCAGTGGAGAACACTCAAAAAATTGAACTCAAAATTCAAAAGTTTTTCTCTTTCGGCCATTTTATCAAACACCTAGTGGGCAAGATTAAAGTGGCCTAACTATTACTGTTTTGGGATTGATCTTGTCTAGCAAATTGGAGTGATTTGATCACCGTTGTCTCCCTCAAGCCTAACCAGACCAGCACCAGCACAGCCCCTACCTCCTAGCTGCACTGCCATGCCATGTCGAGCCACCCCTCGCCGGCCGACCATGCACTCGGAGCAGCAGACCGCTTCCCTCTCTCTCACCTTGTCTAGCACGTCGCCAGTGGTCCACCTCCACCGTTCAACCAGCCCCAGCCCAAAGACAGAGAGCAGAACGGCCAAGAACCGCCGCGCCCGGAGCTGGTCGACCATGCCGATGCCGCCCACAGAGCATGCCCTGTCCCTGTGTGCACTGACCGCCCCTTGGCCGCAGCCTGTGCCCACCGCTCTGCCATGACCTAGGGAACACTCCAGACACTCCCGTTCGCCGCCCAACGCCCCACAGCCACCGCTCGCCGTGGACACCGCCGCCTCTGCCGCTCAGAGGGCCAGCTCACCCCGACCGCATACCACCGCCCCTACGGCCGCATTCACTTCCTAGAGCGCCGCTAGGAGACCGCATGTCGATCGCCAGCGGCAGCCATGCCGCTAGCCGCCCGTAGCCATGTCGCCACCATCGCCGGCCCATCCCTCTCGGTCTCACCGTCAGGCCTATATAAGCCGGCCTCCCCAGCCTCTTTTCTCCACACACACTCACTCCCCACCTCTCACTGACCGTCCCACACCATTCGTCGGAGCAAGGGGTTTAGAAGCTCGCCAGAATTGGAGCTAGAGCCGCCGCCTCTGGAGGAGAAGGGCGCCGCTGACTGCGACCACCCCCGGAGCTGCCTCGACCGTACGTGATCTCGTCGTCGACCACCAGTTCATTTGCCCACCTCGCCGTTATCTCTGGAGCCCTGGTACGTCCCCAGTAGACCCCCACCGAGCCGCTAGGGTTCGAGCTCACCGGCGACCTGTTCGTCGTCGATGACAACCCTCTGCCGTAGATCCCCCTTCTAATCCTACGGCCCATAGCGTGTGTACCATTTCGCGTGTTAAGAGCCACTGACCAGCGGGACCCCCCTGTCAGCTGAGCCCTGCGCCGCGGAGCGCCACTTGGCAGGCCCATGTTCGTTCCTGCGCTAGCCCAGCCATTCAAAATTGGATTTTTCTTTTTAAGTTCAAATAAGTTTCTATCCACTAGTTTAAAATTCAATTCTAGGAGTTTTACGAATCCATTTTGCATGAAATCAATTTTGCCTGAAAGGAATTGAAATTATATATCCAAGCCCGTTGGATTTAATTCAATTAGAGTTATAGATCTTTCCTAGTAAAAATAACAAAACAGAAGCTTTTGCAACTTACAACATTTTTGTAAAATCAACTAAGATAGGTTTTGAGTTGATTCCAACTCTCAACAATCACATTTCTTCATATCTATCTAGATATGTAATAATATCAAGGTTTACATGCAGTGACTTTGGACTAGTACCAAAATAATGCTATATAGGCATTTCTAGTCACTTTAAATCATTAAAAATGAACTTAAACCAAAGTAATTATGATCCAACCTTTAAATCTCATTCCTACATGTTAGAATATGTGGTGATGACATGTGTCAACATGATCCCATATTTTAAGTGGTGAATATTAAATCTTAGTTAATGTTTCAATGAGTATAAATTACTTTTCTATTTTAAAAAGAATGAAACTGGTGATTTAAACTTGTGATGCTTGTGATGATAATTGATCATCAAATGTGTGTCTTAGAATGCTATTTAGCCTAGTTCAGTATTGTTTGGTGATTGTGTACTCCATATGTATTTATAGACGATAGTACCAACCAAGTCTACGAGGAGGAGGAGTGCTACCAAGAAGAAGAAGAAGAAGAAGAAAACTTCAACCACTGCACCAACCAAGGCAAGCCACCATTAACAATGCAAGCTAACACTGGCAAGTTTAATGCTTAGCAAGCTAGGATCAAACTAGATGGTTTAGCAAAGATGCCTTAGGCATGCTTTGATCACACTCCTTTGACTATTAGCTACCCCAAGTCTTATTTACCAGTTTTACCTCCCTTAGTTTACACAAAGTTCTTTACTTGTTTGAAGGTAGCATAAAGAGTATAAAACTTGACCTATTTAGAAACCTTTAGATGTCATTCTATGGCATGAGATTGAACCCATCTTTTCCACCTTAGTGAACACGCTTAACTTAGTAGTTTAGAGTAGATCAAAAACTTGAGTCCCTTTAGATGGGAAACTTGGTGAAAATGAATTATGAAAACCTTGGAATGATGAGTCATTCTATTGAGATGTTTTGACATGTGTTGAGAAACACAAATGGTTTATGATGATGAAAATGTTGAGGCATGAGCCTTAACCCTTTTTATAAAACTGATGGTTGGATTCGGATGTGATACCATTCCAAATTTACCGTACAACCACACTACCTGAATTGGGTAAGGCTTAGCTGGAAATTTATATGCATTAGTATTAGTTCCCTCGCGGGAGAGGTTTCAGCTGAGGCTACCTCTCATGATGTCCACCTATGCAGTGCCCAAGATGACAGATGGTCATGGTTGGGAGACCATGCTCATAGGAGAGGTTCTTATACTAGGGTGTGTAAAGGGAAGGTTATGTTTGATTATCTGCATACTAAGTATGATGATTCAGGGTTATCCCTGACAGATGTATCGAATCTTGTGGTGAAAGTGTACCACCTCTATAGAGTGTCAAACTATTCGAATAGCTGCGTCCGCGGTTATGGACAGTTGGAATGGCCATACTGTTTCGTTGTCAGATGTTTTCTAAATAACTTGAAATGAAAGATGAATCTTGACTTGACCACAACAGGGTTGTGTTTATGACATTAGCTTCCCCCTTAAGTGATTCTAGAATTTTATTTTATCTTTCTTTGCTTCTAAACTCAGCTTAGGTTTCAAATTTAACTTTATAGTTAAGCATAGAGTTAGCACCTTAACCTAGAATTATACTACTTGTTAGTGGTACTTTGCGAGTACTTAAAGAGTACTCATGGCTTTTGTCCCTGGCTATTATCATGGCCAGACTATGAAGGAGACTATCAAGATGATGGCCAGCAGGACGGCTATGATAACTAGGACTATCTGCCTTCGTCAGCATTGCCTGTGCCCCTGAAGATGGACCCCACCGCTACGCTTATCTTTTATTTTCCACTGCTTGTTGTATTAAGACTGGATCATGAGATCCTTATTTGTGTAAGACCTTATGTATGGTTTGTAATGGATGATGTACTGTGATATCCAATCCGTTATGTCTCGCAAAAATGGTAATCCTGGGATTGCGTGGTACGACATAACGGGCATCTGGGATTAGAAAACCGGGTGTTGACAAGTTGGTATCAGAGCCATCCTGACCATAGGAGACCCTAGTTAGAATGGACGTTCAAACAAAAACTTCGTTTCAAAACCAAAGTGAGTATTTACGAAAAACTATCTCCTCTCTTACCCTTGGGAATTCTTTCCTTCTCAAAAATTCATGTTCCTCAAAATTCTTACATTTCTACTTAAAATTTGACACACTTGATCACTTCACTAACTTCCTCATCCTTAATTCTTGTAGATGGAGACTTAGTTCAACAACTTTTACCAGTTGGGAAATGGAGGTCAGCTGATCTTCGAAAGGGATCTGGACTCATTTTCAGAGTTACTAGGACGCCCACATCTGGAGATTCTTGGATCTCAACTTCCAGAACCCCTAGGAGGAGACCTACAGTGGCTAGTCACCGCAGATCTTAGAGGAAGCATTGAAGCACAAACTTCTGGGAGAATTCAGTTCTCCGTGAGAGAGAACAACTGGCTAGATGGATTAGCCAGGGCAATGCATGAAGCTCTCGCACGTCTATGTGCCCTCAGCGTCAACAAGACGCAAGGAACTCGTTTTGCCCACTATGCAAGACGTGACTTCATGGGAATGCCAATGGAGATGCCAAGTCACCCTGAGTTGAGGCGTGAAGTGGAAAATCTTGACTTCTTGCTACATGATAGACAACAGGAACTAGACAATGCCAGAGAGTTAGCCAACCAGAACCATGCCATTGCCGACCAGAAGGCCCGGACTTTCACACTGCTTGTCCAAGACTGCCAGTCTCTTCGCCGCCAGCGTGCCAAGAAGGATTGCACCATCGCCCGTCTTCGCAAGAAGGTGGCCGACCTAGAGAAGACCATCAAGGAGCAGGAAGCTCAGCTTGCAGCAAAGGAAGAAGAAGATGAGGGTGAAGACATCCAGGGAGACATGGATTCTTACCTTAGCAATGATGATGACTTTTTGGAGGAGGATGCCGTGTACTTCTACACTGATGATGAGGACTCCGACTTCATCGATGATGAGTAGATGCACTAGGGCACTATCGTAGCATGAAATGTATCGATCTCACTGTATCGTAGCTTACAGAATGGTTCTTCAAATCATCTGGTTTCCCTTTGATTGATGTGGTGTGTGTTGTATCGTGTGTTTGCTTGCATGAATGAAATGAAGTTATGTGAAAAACCTGAGTCTAAACTCAAAGTTTTAGCTTTGAAAACCCCAAAACCATAAACCTTAGAATTTCCCTCATACCCCTATATCCATCTCAATCTTCAGATGACTCGTGGAAACCAAGGAGGGAGCAGCTCGTCGCAAGACCCAATGCTGCAGATCTTGCAGAATCTCATCGCTGACCATGAAGCAAGCAGGGAAGAACGTCAAGCCAACTTAGCAACATTGCAGCAGATCGCCCAGATGGCCCTCAACAACCAAGGGCATGGAAATCAGGATCACCAGGGATCCAAACTCAAAAACTTTCAAAATACCAATCCCCCAATCTTTAGCACCTCTGAAAACCCATTTGATGCTGATGATTGGTTACAGACCATGGAAAACAACTTAGAAGTTGCAAGAGTTGATGAAAATGAGAAAGTTCTCTTCGCCACCCACTATCTGGTAGGAGATGCAAGAGCTTGGTGGAATAACATCCGCAATATGAACCATGGTCAAGTGATGACATGGGAAGCATTCACAGTCAAGTTCAGCCGCACCCACGTGCCGCAAGGGCTAGTCAACAGAATGAGAGATGAGTTCCGCGAATTGAAGCAAGGGAGAATGACTGTGGTGGAGTACCGTGACAGATTCCTGTCACTGGCCAGATATGCACCTGATGAGATCAACATGGAGGCCAAGAAGAAGAAGAGATTCTTGAACGGACTGCATGATGAGATGCAGACTGTCCTCGTGAACATCCGTTTCTAGGATCTCGAAGAGCTAGTCGACTCTGCCATTCAGATGGAAGGGAAGATTAACCGGGCAAACGACAACCGCAAGCGTCGTATGATGAAGTAGTCTGGATCCAACAGTCACCAGAAGTACCGTCCCAACCCTTCACCAGGATATGCACCAAGGAACAACCGACCCCCAACGTCTCGCCCAAGCTACCCCAACCGTAGCGGAGGCAATGTGAAGTCCGGAGGAAACAATCACAACTCCGGTAGTGCCAACAATTTTAACCGTGTACCTCCCAAGAACAACAACAACAACACTGCACCCACAACAACAACAACCAACCTGAAGCATGTCATGATAGTTCAAATTCCCGGTTCAACAACCAAAGCTAGAAAATTTTGCAAAGTTGTGCCTATCAGAATACAGGGGATAGATTTTTGTGCCAACCTAATTGTACTTGGAACCAAAGGATTGGAAGTAGTACTAGGTATGGACTGGATGTCAAGGCATAAAGGACTGATAGACTGTGCTAAGAAAGCCATCACCATGACCAGTAGTTCTGGAGTAACAGTAGAGCATATCTCTGAAACCTTACCCCGTCAATTCAAGTGCAACAAGAGTGTAGCCCTGCCCACCATAGACCAAGTCAGAGTAGTCTGTGAATACCCCGACGTATTCCCAGATGAATTGCCAGGTATGCCCCCGGATAGGGATATTGAGTTCATTAGCGAACTAATCCCCGGAACTGGACCTATAGCTCAGAGACCCTATAGCATGAACCCCTCAGAGTTAGTGGAACTGAAGAAGCAGTTGGATGCCATGTTAGAGAAAGGCTTGATTCAACCAAGCGCATCGCCATGGAGATCACCAGTGTTATTCGTCGACAAGAAAGATGGAGGCAACCGTTTGTGCACAGATTACAGAAAGTTGAATGATGTCACCATCAAGAACAAGTACCCCTTGCCAAAGATAGAGGATTTATTTGATCAGTTGACCGGAGCTCAGGTATTCTCAAAGATTGATCCTAGGACTGGTTATCACCAACTTAAGATTCGTGCAACGGATATTCCGAAGACCGCCTTTACTACTCGCTATGGTTTATACGAGTATACGGTTATGTCTTTTTGATTAACCAATGCCCCTGCTTATTTCATGAATCTCATAAATAAGATCTTTATGAATTTCCTAGATAAGTTTGTAGTTGTGTTTATCGACGACATCCTTATCTACTCCAAGTCAGAAGCAGAGCATGAGCAACATCTAAGGGTTATCCTAGAAACCCTGAGAGAGCATCAGTTATATGCCAATTTCAGCAAGTGTGAGTTTTGGCTGAAAGAAGGAGGATTCCTAGGACATATTGTGTCTGCCGGAGGAGTCTCTGTTGATCCCGCCAAGATCAAAGATGTCGAAGAATGGGAAGCCCCAACCACTCAAAACCAAGTCCGTGCATTTCTCGGATTAGCGGGATATTACCGCAAGTTCGTAGAAGGATTCTCGAGCATAGACCGACCAATGACCCAATTATTGAAGAAGGATAAGAAGTTTGAATGGACAGACAAATGTGAAGCCAGTTTCCAGGAGCTAAAGAAGAGATTGATATCAGCCCCAATATTGGTCATGCCAGACATCAAGAAGTCGTTCAATGTGTATTGTGACGCATCCAAGATTGGTCTAGGATGTGTATTGATGCAATAAGGCAAAGTCATCGCATATCTGTCTCGGCAACTGAAGCAGCATGAGCAGAACTATTCGACCCATGATCTTGAGCTAGCAGCTGTGGTTCTAGCATTGAAGACATGGCGTCATTATCTGATGGGTAATCGCTCTGAGATTTACTCAGATCACAAGATCTTGAAGTATATTTTCACTCAGAAGGAGCTGAATATGAGGCAAAGGAGATGGATAGAGTTAATCAAGGATTATGACCTTGACATTCACTATCACCCGGCAAAGCCAATGTGGTAGCGGAGGCTCTTAGCAGATTGCCATGTAGGCTTAACACCATGATCAAGGAGAAGCAACCAAGTTTGTATGAGGAGTTGGAGCAGTTCAGGATTGAACTAGTTAGCAAAGGATTCTTAGCTAGCATTGAACTTCAACCCACTTTGATTAGTCAAATCAAGGAAGCCCAGAAGGGGAATGAAAGTATCGACGGAATCAAACGTCGTATTGGTACAGGAAAGGTACTTGGATTCACGGAAGACGAAGAAGGAGTACTGTGGTACAAAGGACGTATCTGTGTACCAGCAGATTCGGAGCTGAAGGAAGTTATCATGAAGGAAGCTCATGATACTCTTTATTCTATCCACCCCAGAGGAACGAAGATGTATCAGGATTTGAAAGAGCAATTTTGGTGGCACAAGATGAAGAGAGAAATCGGAAGCTACATTGCCAAATGTGACATCTGTCAAAGAGTCAAAGCAGAGCATCAGAGACTTGCAGGACTGTTGCAACCACTGCAGATTCTGGAATGGAAATGGGATTCTGTCGGAATTGACTTTATCACCGGTTTACCTACTTCTAGTAGGGGAAATGACTCAATCTGCGTAATAGTTTATAGACTGTCCAAGGTAGCCCAATTTATACCTGTCAAGACAACTTACCAGAGTGCAAAGTTAGCGGAGCTATACATTTATAGGATTATTAGTCTGCATGGAACCCCCAAGACCATCGTATCAGATCGAGGAACCCAGTTTACCTCAAGATTTTGGCAGAAAGTCCAAGAAGGATTAGGAACCAAGTTGAAATTCAGCACATCGTATCACCCGCAAACTGATGGACGGACTGAGAGAGTCAACCAGATCCTAGAGGATATGCTTAGAGCTTGTGTGTTGGAATATGGATCAAAATGGGAAGACTGCCTGCCTTTTGCAAAATTCTCATATAATAACAGTTATCAAGCTAGTTTGTAGATGGCACCATTTGAATTCCTATATGGAAGAAAGTGTCGTACCCCTTTGAATTGGTCGCACGTAGGAGAGAGTCAGATCTTTGGATCCGACATTCTCCGAGAAGCAGAAGAGAAAGTTCACAAAGTTCGTGAGCACCGCAAGACCACCCAATCCAGACAAAAGAGTTATGCTGACAAGAGAAGGAGAGACCTGACTTTCAATGTCGGAGATTTTGTATATCTCAAGGTTTCACCACTGAAGGGAACTCAACACTTTAGTCTGAAAGGAAAGTTAGCCCCCAGATATATCGGACCTTTCAAGATTCTGAACCGTCGAGGAGAAGTATCGTATCAACTGGAACTGCCTGAAGAGATGTCAGCCATCCACAATGTGTTCCATATCTCGTTACTTCGCAAATGCCTGGAAGTGCCCGAGAAGACTGAAGTTTTCAAGAACATCGATCACAAAGCTGTAGAAATCAACAATGACTTGACCTATAGAGAAGTACCCATCCATATCTTAGAAGAAGCCTACAGAACCACCAGAACTAGGAGTATAAAGTTTCTCAAGATCCAGTGGAGCAACCATACCGAGGAGGAAGCCACTTGGGAACGCGAAGATTACATCAGGACAGAGTTCCTAGATCTCTTTAGTTCCTAGTTTTCTTTGTAAATCTCGGGACGAGATTTTGTTTAAGGGGGGAAGGTTTGTAACATCCCAAAACTTCAATCCAAGCTTATCAAGATCCAAATCATCAAAAATAGGGTTAACAAAAACTTTTCCAAATTAAAAATGAAAGCATTCATGTGTATGTGCATTTAAATTAAGAATTGATTTGAATTGCCATGGTTCTGTGATTCTTTGGTTGTAAAATGTTTCTTAGGTGATTTAAACATCATCTACATCATTCCCAAACTTTTTCCAAAGAAAATCAAATCAAAAAGAATTAAAAGGAGGAATGGTCATTTTGGCCATTTTAATCCACTACACTACTTTGAGTGTTCCTAGCAATCATTTCTTAACAGAAACAATTCATGATCTTTGCACCCCTTGCTAGTACACATAATGAGGTACCAAGGCCCACCTTTTGATCTACTAAAAACATTCTTTTGCTTATTTTAAATGGCATGTGAAAATTGAATTCAATGCATATGCATAGATCACCCATATTTGCAAAACCATCCAAATGAGCTCCTCTTTCAAAACCCTTGCAACCAGAGACTACCTAGTACCAGTGGAGGACACTCAAAAAATTTGAACTCAAAATTCAAAAGTTTTTCTCCTTCGGCCATTTTATCAAACACCTAGTGGGCAAGATTGAAGTGGCCTAACTATTACTGTTTTGGGATTGATCTTGTCTAGCAAATTGGAGTGCTTTGATCACCGTTGTCTCGCTCAAGCCTAACCAGACCAGCACCAGCACAGCCCCTACCTCCTAGCTGCACTGCCATGCCATGCCGAGCCACCCCTCGCCGGCCGACCATGCACTCAGAGCAGCAGACCGCTTCCCTCTCTCTCACCTTGTCTAGCACGTCGCCAGTGGTCCACCTCCACCGTCCAACCAGCCCCAGCCCAGAGACAGAGAGCAGAACGGCCAAGAACCGCCGCGCCCGGAGCTGGTCGACCATGCCGACGCCGCCCGCAGAGCACGCCCTGTCCCCGTGTGCACAGACCGCCCCTTGGCCGCAGCCCGTGCCCACCGCTCTGCCATGACCTAGGGAACACTCCAGACACTCCCGTTCGCCGCCCAACGCCCCACAGCCACCGCTCGCCGTGGACACCGCCGCCTCTGCCGCTCAGAGCGCCAGCTCACCTCGACCTCATACCACCGCCCCTACGGCCGCATTCACTTCCTAGAGCGCCGCTAGGAGACCGCATGTCGATCGTCAGTGGCAGCCATGCCGCTAGCCGCCCGTAGCCATGTCGCCACCGTCGCCGGCCCATCCCTCTCGGTCTCACCATCGGGCCTATATAAGCCGGCCTCCCCAGCCTCTTTTCTCCACACGCACTCACTCCCCACCTCTCACTGACCGTCCCACACCATTCGTCGGAGCAAGGGGAGTAGAAGCTCGCCAGAATTGGAGCTGGAGCCGCCGCCTCTAGAGGAGCTGGAGCTGCCTCGACCATACGTGAGCTCGTCGTCGACCACTAGTTCATTTGCCCGCCTCGCTGTTGTCTCTAGAGCCCTGGTACGTCCCCAGTAGACCCCCACCGAGCCGCTAGGGTTCGAGCTCACCGGTGACCTGTTCGTCGTCGACGACAACCCTCTGCCGTAGATCCCCCTTCTAATCCTACGGCCCACAGCGCGCGTACCGTTTCGCGTGTTAAGAGCCACTGACCAGCGGGACCCCCCTGTCAGCTGAGCCCCGTGTCGCGGAGGGCCACTGGGCCGGCCCATGTTCGTTCCTGCGCTAGCCCAGCCATTCAAAATTGGATTTTTCTTTTTAAGTTCAAATAAGTTTCTATCCACTAGTTTAAAATTCAATTCTAGGAGTTTTACGAATCCATTTTGCATGAAATCAATTTTGCCTGAAAGGAATTGAAATTATATATCCAAGCCCGTTGGATTTAATTCAATTAGAGTTATAGATCTTTCCTAGTAAAAATAACAAAACAGAAGCTTTTGCAACTTACAACATTTTTGTAAAATCAACTAAGATAGGTTTTGAGTTGATTCCAACTCTCAACAATCACATTTCTTCATATCTATCTAGATATGTAATAATATCAAGGTTTACATGCAGTGACTTTGGACTAGTACCAAAATAATGCTATATAGGCATTTCTAGTCACTTTAAATCATTAAAAATGAACTTAAACCAAAGTAATTATGATCCATCCTTTAAATCTCATTCCCACACGTTAGAATATGTGGTGATGACATGTGTCAACATGATCCCATATTTTAAGTGGTGAATATTAAATCTTAGTTAATTTTTCAATGAGTAGAGATTACTTTTCTATTTTAAAAAGATTGAAACTAGTGATTTAAACTTGTGATGATAATAGATCATCAAATGTGTGTCTTAGAATGCTATTTAGCCTAGTTCAGTATTGTTTGGTGATTGTGTACTCCATATGTATTTATAGACGATAGTACCAACCAAGTCTACGAGGAGGAGGAGTGCTACCAAGAAGAAGAAGAAGAAGAAGAAGAAGAAAACTTCAACCACTGCACCAACCAAGGCAAGCCACCATTAACAATGCAAGCTAACACTGGCAAGTTTAATGCTTAGCAAGCTAGGATCAAACTAGATGGTTTAGCAAAGATGCCTTAGGCATGCTTTGATCACACTCCTTTGACTATTAGCTACCCCAAGTCTTATTTACCAGTTTTACCTCCCTTAGTTTACACAAAGTTCTTTACTTGTTTGAAGGTAGCATAAAGAGTATAAAACTTGACCTATTTAGAAACCTTTAGATGTCATTCTATGGCATGAGATTGAACCCATCTTTTCCACCTTAGTGAACACGCTTAACTTAGTAGTTTAGAGTAGATCAAAAACTTGAGTCCCTTTAGATGGGAAACTTGGTGAAAATGAATTATGAAAACCTTGGAATGATGAGTCATTCTATTGAGATGTTTTGACATGTGTTGAGAAACACAAATGGTTTATGATGATGAAAATGTTGAGGCATGAGCCTTAACCCTTTTTATAAAACTGATGGTTGGATTCGGATGTGATACCATTCCAAATTTACCGTACAACCACACTACCTGAATTGGGTAAGGCTTAGCTGGAAATTTATATGCATTAGTATTAGTTCCCTCGCGGGAGAGGTTTCAGCTGAGGCTACCTCTCATGATGTCCACCTATGTAGTGCCCAAGATGACAGATGGTCATGGTTGGGAGACCATGCTCATAGGAGATGTGCTTATACTAGGGTGTGTAAAGGGAAGGTTATGTTTGATTATCTGCATACTAAGTATGATGATTCAGGGTTATCCCTGACAGATGTATCGAATCTTGTGGTGAAAGTGTACCACCTCTATAGAGTGTCAAACTATTCGAATAGCTGCGTCCGCGGTTATGGACAGTTGGAATGGCCATACTGTTTCGTTGTGAGATGTTTTCCAAAATAACTTGAAATGAAAGATGAATCTTGACTTGACCACAACAGGGTTGTGTTTATGACATTAGCTTCCCCCTTAAGTGATTCTAGAATTTTATTTTATCTTTCTTTGCTTCTAAACTCAGCTTAGGTTTCAAATTTAACTTTATAGTTAAGCATAGAGTTAGCACTTTAACCTAGAATTATACTACTTGTTAGTGGTAGTTTGCGAGTACTTAAAGAGTACTCATGGCTTTTGTCCCTGGCTATTATCATGGCCAGACTATGAAGGAGACTATCAAGATGATGGCCAGCAGGACGGCTATGATAACTAGGACTATCTGCCTTCGTCAGCATTGCCTGTGCCCCTGAAGATGGACCCCACCGCTACGCTTATCTTTTATTTTCCGCTGCTTGTTTTATTAAGACTAGATCATGAGATCCTTATTTGTGTAAGACCTTATGTATGGTTTGTAATGGATGATGTACTTTTATATCCAATCTGTTATGTCTCGCAAAAATGGTAATCCTGGGATTGCAAGGTACGGCATACCGGGCATCTGGGATTAAAAAACCGGGTGTTTATAATAGGTGGCAGCATATTCTATGAATATGCTCCTTTCCTAAAGCAGATGCTTCTTTATTCCTCTTTAACGGCTCCTCCGAGCTTTGGACGTAACCCGCAGCGTCATCCTTGTCTTTTGGCGTCACCAGGCACGGGCTACGTCATCCGACTCTGCCCGCGTCACCTTGGTCGCCACTGACCCGCTTGTCCTCTCCTTTACTTTACTTTGCACATGCTTCAGCTAATAAAGCCACCTTTTGACCAGCGGGGGATTCCTTCTCTTGGAAGCTAACATGATCCAGCTAGCACATAGCTAATCCGGCTTACCCCTTTACCTACAAAACAGATAGACATGGCTGGCATAAATCGTATGCCAGCCGTACCACTGTCAAGGAAATGCCCCATGGGCCGGGCCATACCGTGATTCGACCTGCCTTGAGGTGACCCAGTCAGCACTTTGCTTTGACCGCGCCGTACCCCGGCTAACTCGGCCCTTATACCTCGGTGTTACCCTACCCGGGGGTATCCCCCCAACATTACTCCCTGAAGCTGGTGCGGTCTTAGCAACTTTTAGTTGTTAAGGCCACAGCAGGTTCCCATATACGAATCTTTTACTCCTTGGGACGAGTTATCTCGTAGCCCAGAGTTTCTCATCTTGCGACCCTTCGCTCTTTCCGAGTTATCCCTCATTGGCTAGGTCTTTTGCTTGCTTACTCGGGTTACCTTTCCTTCTCTCAAACGCTTCTCCACATCCTACGTGGAGGGTAATCATCATTTGCCTCATTTTAAGGGCCATGCGCATTTACCGCTCCGGTTACTGTCGCTGCGTCAGGCATAACTGATGTAAACGTCCCATCACTGCAGGGCCTCGTTAACTGTAACACTATGTCATGTCATGGGATAGCTTGCTCCCGTGGCCCCTCTTGTGGCCTTGTTCTTATTTGCTGCCTGGGTCGCATACACGCTCGTTGTGTGCGGCACGCCACCCGCTAAGGATCCCACGACACGCGTGCGGCACGATTAAGTAGAGGGTGTAGTGCACTCCCAGGGGTAGTTCCCCCATTCGTGCTGCTCTCCATTGCTCTCTCTTTTTCACTGGGACTCTGATACATTGCAAATGTATCTATAATTTTTGATGTTCCATGCTTGGTTTTATCTACTTTCTTATGTTTTGTTCCACACTTTGGAGTAATTTTCATATGATTTCTTGGACTAACCTATTAACAAGATGACACAGTGCCAGTTGCCTGTTTTCTGCTATTTTTGGTTCCAGGAAGTCAGAAAATGAATATTCTCGGAATTGGATGGGACAAAAGCCAAAGTTACTATTTTCGCGGAAGACTCACGGAGCCAGAAGGAGAGTCGGAGAGGGGCCACAGGGTGGCCACACCACCCCTAGGCGCGGGCAACCCTAGGCCATGCCAGGGCATGGTGTGGGCCCCCTGGCCGCCCACCGACCTTGCCTCTTCGCCTATAAGAAGCCTCCCGACACCAAAACCCTAAATCGTCAAGCCTCCAGCCACGAAAAGTTCCGCAGCACTGCCGCCACCGAAGGGGAGATTCAGGGGACAGAAAGTCTCTGTTCCGGCACCCTGCCGGGATGGGAAAGTGCCCCCGGAGCCAGTTCCATCGATCTCCACCGCCATCTCCATCACCATTGCTGATTCCCATGATGAGGAGGGAGTAGTTCTCTCTCAAGGCTAAGGGTTCTACCGGTATCTATGTGTTCATCTCTCTCTATGCATGATCTTATTGAGATCATGAGCTTGTAATCTATATATCTATTCTGCTACTCAAGTGCTTTAATAGATCTCTACTCTCCCCATGTGTGTGAAAGTGACAGCATGCTCACCATGGTGGCACTTAGGCTAGAGATTACAAATACTTGTTATGAGTTATATTTGAAGTTGGATATCTTTATGAAATTGTGATGTTTGTTGGACTCATCTAGTACTCAAGGTGACAGTGTGGGGTTTTCTAGATGGGAAAGATGGACTTTGAGGTGTGCTGTTATAGCCCTACCATCGATTAGAGTGTCCAACCGGAGAGTAGTTAAGAGTAGTATCATAAAGAGACGATATTTATATGAGAGTGTTCACTAGTGATAGTATGATCCCTAGGCCTTGTTTCTAAGCACTGAAACACCGTTTGCAATTAGATCTATTACATGTTTGCTTGCCTCCATCTTTACTTCAGTTTGCCTTTAGTCTTTTCCACGCCATCAAGTTATTTTCTAGCACCGTCACCACTTATAATTATCCATACCACTTGTATTTCACTATCTCTTCGCCGAACTAGTGCACCTATACACCTGACAAGTGTATTGGGTGTGTTGGGAACACAAGAGACTTCTTGTATCTGGATTGTAGGGTTGCTTGAGAGGGGATACCTTTGACCACTTCCTCCCTGTGTTCGATAAACCTTGGGTGATCCACTTAAGGGAAAACTTGCTGCTGTTCTACAAACCTCTGCACTTGGAGGCCCAACAACTGTCTACAAGAATAGAAGTGCGTAGACATCAGACTCCGCCGCCGCCGGTTTTCTTCTCCACGAGCACCACTGCGATCGTCCTCCGGCAGTATTTATCGCCTGTGCCACCATTCCTAGTGCTAATCACCACCACGGGGCCTTGCGCTTCCCGTTTCCCTTCTTGCGGGTACCATTATTCCGATTACCCTCTCGAAAGCTTCGATCTCACAATGACAGAGGCAGAGGCTTCGATGGTGGCACAGCAGGAAGAAGGGACGGAGGGTAGCGAGTGCGGATGCTGGGACGGCTCCACCGTCCGCGGGGAGGACCTGGCTTGGCTCCATGATGACCCATAAGTATAGGGGGTGTATCATAGTATTTTCGAGGGAAGTGAAACCCAATTTATTGATTCGACACAAGGGGAGCCAAAGAATATTTATAAGCCTTAACAACTGAGTTGTCAATTCAGCTGCACCTAGAAACAATCTCGCTCACAGCAGTTTATCAGTAGCAACAGTTTTATAGTAGGAATGGCAAAGTAACAGTAGTAGTAAAGCAAAGACAGTAGTAACGATAACAGTAAACAGTGGGATTAGAGTGCGGTAGGCATAGGGATGGATGGACGGGCGTTGCATGGACAAGACAATTCACATAGCAATCAGAACATAGGGCAATTGCAAATAAATAAGATAAAGCATCCAAGTACTAGATAATCCTAGGCATGTGTTCCATATATAGTCATACGTGCTCGCAATGAGAACTTGCACAACATCTTTTGTCCTGCCAGCCCATTTGCAGCGGGGCCTCAAGGGAACTACTGGAAATTAAGGTGCTCCTTTTAATAGAGCACCGGAGCAAAGCATTAACACTCCGTGAACACATGTGATCCTCACATCAAAGCCATTCCCTCCGGTTATCCTGATTTCTGTCGCTTCGGGGCCATCGGTTCCGGACAACAACGTGTGTATACAACTTGCAGGTCAGACCATAAACACTACTATCATAATGAATCAATAACATGTTCAGATCTGAAATCATGGCACTCGGGCCCTAGTGACAAGCATTAAGCATAACAAGTCGCAACAAAGTCATAAAGCACTAATAAAAGATACTAGGCACCATGCCCTAACAATCTGATGCCATTACATGAATGATCTCATCCAATCCCTACCATCCCCATAGCATACAGCGGAGGATTACTCACTCATAGATGAGGGAAACATGGATGGTCGATGGAGAAGCGATGGTGATGATGATGGCAATGATCTCCTCCAATTCCCCGTCCCGGCAGGGTGCCAGAACAGAGTTTCTGGTGCTGTTTCGTGGAATCTAGTGGTGGCGGCGTAGCGTAACTCCTTTTGGAAAAACGTCGACCCCCCGTAGTTTTTAGGTCAAAAGGCAACCTGTAGGTGAAGAGGGAGACTGAGGGGGTGCCCGGGGGGCCCACACCACCCCCTGGCGTGGCCTGGCTTAGCCCGCGCCACCAGGTGGTGTGGCCACCCCTGGCTCTTCTCCGTCTCGTATTCTGGCTCCTGGAGTCTTCAGGTGAAATAGGATTTTTGGCATATTTTCCGGGATTTTTCCTGATAGTTGATTTTCTTCACAAAAAGTAGACACCAAGGCAATTCTGCTGAAAACAGCGTCAGTCTGCGTTAGTTGTATCCAAATCACACAAGTATAGAGGAGACACAATAGCAAAAGTGTTCGGGAAAGTAGATACATTTGGGACGTATCAACTCCTCCCAAGCTTAGCTTATTGCTTGTCCTCAAGAAATTCAGTTGAAAACTGAGTGCGATAAAAGAACTTTCACGAACACATTTGCTTCATATGATGTAAATATTCTGTCGTGGTGGTGTCACGCCAGATGCCATGGATAGGCTAAAGGTGGGGACTAATACACGCTAGGAGAATCCGGGGAGGGATAGTGGAGTGATACTCCACACAGAAGTTTGTATTGATTTCCTTCCAAGATTACAAGTGCTCCTGGAGCTGTATTTGCGAGAGGAGGAAGAAGGATCTCTCTTACTCTCACCCACGGATCACGCCTGAAACCCTAGCCCAAACAGAATAGTAGAAAGACCAGCCCCCTCTACAGAAGCCCTAGCCCCCCTTTTATAGGGGAGGCTCGGTTTCTGCCTAGGGCATACGTTAGGAATATGCCTCCTCCCAAAGTGGTAAGCCGACCGGGGTGCTTTTTCCCCCGCGTCACACATGCTTTAGCTACGTGAGCCTCTGCGGCGCCCTCGTCAGCCGACACGGGCGTCGTCACGCTTGTCAGCCACGCCCCGGTGGTCCTGTCCTTGCTTGCTTCGCTCAGGCCGTGCGTACCGGGGCTCCTTTTGACCAACGAGATTCCTTCCTTCTCCTAGAAGCTTGTTGTGACCCAGATGATGGTTCATCCGGCCACACCTGTTCCTGCATACAAGTAAAACATGCACTTCCGACTCACTGCTTAAGTCGGATGAGACCTAGTTAGGCGAATGCCCCCAGGTCCGGATTACCCCGTGATTCGGCCTGCCTTGAGGTGACCCGGCTAGCATCCGCTTTGACCTTGCCGAACCTCGGCTAACTTGGCCTTTATACCCTGGCGTGACCCTACCCGGGGGTATCCCCCCAACATATTCTCAGCAATGTGATCAACTACTTAGACAGTTCATAATAAAGAGTATGCAACTAAGTTTACTTAATAGGCAATGCAAGCTATGAAGAGATTCCAACTCAAGAAGAATAAGTAGCATGAAGTATAAACGTAAGAAACATTACAATGCTCATAGAAAGGTATGATAGAGTGGTATCTCGCTTGCCTTTGATTATGAATGCAAGGCACCACTGAAGTTCAAGTGATGACTAGAAGTAAAGATATCAAAGATATAAGCATCAAAGTCATATCACAAGTAATCAAGTAATGGGACAAGCACAAAGAATGACAACTATGCTCTCAAGAAGGTGCTCGGAGAATGTGTGGAGACTCAACAAGAAAAGGTTTTAAATAGTTTGAAAGGCTTCCAATGCTGAAAGTATGGTACTCGTTAGCTTTGAGCTCTCATTGCCCATATCATAAGCATCTTTAAATGGTTAAGGTTAAAGTGAGTTATAAATCGAAGTCTCATGCCCCTTACTTATGAAGACCGATCCTCATGCTACTCAACTTCAGTCACAAGTAAGCTCTTGTCATTGTAAGTATATACGCATCATAGAGAACCGCCAACGGGGTACCCCTTGCACATGACACAGGAGCTGTCCCATAATCAAAATAATAAGGCAAGCAGACAATGAGAATCTCGGCGATATTTTTATTTACTATGTGCATAGATTTTTATTGAGGATGCTTCATAGAATGCTCATTATGGTTATGCTGCAAGTTTCCACCATGATTAGGCATGGCTTAGGCTAGCGGCCCAGGCGTTTCTCTAACATACATACAAACTCCATGATCTTACAAGTTCCACTTTTATTTCACACCGCCGGGATCCATAAGCAAAAGAACATGATATCAACTAGGTACAAAGTACCAATAAAGTGTTGAAAGCCGTCCCCATGATACATGGCTCTGCTAACTTTAACTCATAAAGCGCAAGCATATACGCAACAAAGAAGGACGCAATGGTTCAGGTTTATTAAGTCCAAGAAAATAAAGTGTGCCATGAAGTTCGTGAGAGCTTTACTAACTAACTTTCTCATAACAAGCAAACATTTTATTCGGAAGAAAACAAGGCATATTGAATATGCACGTAAGTAGCAAATGATGCTAATGGGTAGGTATGGTGGACACTTTGGAAACATTTAGTTTAGGGAGATGGGACCTTGAGTAAAACATACTCAGTAAAAGTGAAGGCTAGCAATAGTAAGGGAGCGACAAACGAGAGAGCAATAGCTGTCATTATCATGCTTGCAACAAAACATGACTACTCATGGCAGGAAAGTGATTCAAGATCCTCAAGGCAAACTAATTCAGCAAGGCTTAACTGATTGTCACAGTCATGTGCATGCGTGAGCATGTGCTAAGTCAATTCAAATGAAACATTCAGAGGATGATACCACGGTGTCATACCAATTTATGAATAGAGCAATGCAAGCAAACATTCATAAGACATGCTACAAACTATTAGTGAGCTAGAGCTAATCATAAGAAAGCAAGAACTACTAATCATCCAAAGATAACATACACTCTACACGAATGGACTAAGCATGCCCACAGTGATGAGTATATGTACAAAAAATGAAAGCAAATAGAGTTCGTCACCAGCCTCTTACCATGCCTCAAGTTGTCATTAATCCTCATTATTGCTCTTCACTTGTGTGGCTTGAATAATAATATGAAACCAATATCCATTGAGGACTGCTGAACCCTGTAGCAAACTCACAAAAACCAAAGAAGAACGACAAATATTTTTGTTGTTTTTGATTTTTAAAACAAGAACCAAAGAGGAAAAACAAGCAAAGCAAAAATATTTTTGGGGTTTTCAAATAGTTCAAACAAAGCAAAAAGGAAAAACAAACCAAGGCAAAAGGAAGAAGCAAACCAAAGAAAAAACAACAGAAATATTTTTGGTCTTTTTGTGTTTTAGAAAGCAAAAGCAAAGAAGAACGAAAACTAAAAAGAGAACGAAAACATGAATATACAAAGTGCCGACGCAACATGATATGGAGATGAGTGCGGTGTCGGCGTACCTCCCCCCAAGCTTAGGCTTTTGGCCTATGTAACTACCTCGGTGAATTACGCTCTTAGTTACATGCCTGGATGAACGAAAGTGGTTAAAATAGTACGGTGGGGCCCAAGGCCACTCACGGTAGACCTTTCGGCCGTCCTAACCACTTTCAGAACATCGGCACAAGAACGAGCGGCGTAATCGGCAGGCGAAGGGATCAACTACATACACAAATGAGTATGTATGCAAGCCACATACAACAGTCCTCAGAGCCATTCCATCTAAAAGAAATAGAAATATTGCAACGCCATACGACAAGAATTCAAATATCCTAGATAGAGATAATATTTTAGGATAGCTCCTCATACAACAAACATCAGAGTATCAAGCGGAAGCAGAAAACAAGATCCGAGTACGGATAAGAAGCAAAACGGCATAAGATGCCACATAAATAAACACATCCCGCCCACAGATCTCACGGATCCCCGTTCCCGGAATCTCTACACCGAATGATCGTTGCTAACATCATTTGTCTCCTCCACCCAGTATCCATCTTGAAAATACACCTGTTCATCTGAATCAAACAATTTATCGTGTGAGCCCCTAGGGGTACTCAGCAATTCTTTATGCCACTAAAGGGGACACAACCTGGGGTGACGCAATTGCAGCAAAAGATAATAAATAAGAAGTCTATAGATACACGCTAACCATCCGCCTAACCAATGATAGACGGAAGTCCGTTAATTAAGAACAACAGTTATAACAGTATAATTAATAGATCCATCCTCCTCCTCGCTTACCAACGAGGAAGCGGACGAACAACCCGCATCATCCGTTGGCAGTTTTATTAATCATTCCATGAGTCTTGCACTACTTACTAGTCAAGTACTTAGTCAATTTGGAAGCAGTACTTTAGTTATTCTTGTCTATGATCGAGAACCTGTGCTCCAAGTCGTCCATAACCGCGGACACGTCTTTCAGAAAGATTTACCCTGCAGGGGTGCACGAATAGCAACACACACTCGATCAACCTCGGAAAAACCAACTCAAAACCCAACGAGGCATTCACGACAAAGCAATCACAGGATTCAGAAACATTTCAGGGGGCCACCCCATTAAGCTACCCGCAACGAAGTTGGCCGGCTCCGAGACGGACCCAAGGTTTGTGTGGACGGCGGTAAACGACTGGGAACCCGAAAATGTGACTAGGCTTGTCGATACAGCGAAAACGTGTCTCGAACCAAAACAGTACAGGTGCTCCTCGCACAATCTTAAATAAAGCAGTAATATGGCATAAGTACAAGATAGTAATAAAGCCCCAAACTAATTGTGGCCCCAAGAAATAAGAATGAATCAAGCTCTGGCTCAGGGGGGTCCATAAGGCCTCCCGGATGTGGATAGTGCGAATAAACAAGGAACAGGAATCAAGTACTCGGGGTCCTACGGGACACAAGTGAGCATGAAAAACCAAATAGCAGATATTGCTCACCGGTGCCTCTTTCATTAGTTATCCCATTACTACGCAGGTTAAGTTGATTAAGTACCTCGTGATTCATCAGACACTCACATACCCTACACATGCTTTTCTACGACTCACAAGGCTCAAATAACTCCTGTAGTAATGGCTCATGGGATGGAGGAACAAGCTTCGGTGGGGTTTAAAAGGAAGGCTATGCAGTACTTGGGATTCAATTTAATGAAATCGCGACTCAATGATGCAAGAATAAGATAGAGGCAATAGGTACTATATGTATGCAAGCATGAGGTAGTGCTTGCCTGGCACCCCTGTTGAAGCAAGAGATGGATCTGGGTAGTACTCCTGTGGTTCCTGGTAATTCTCCTGCTGGGCGTCTATCCGACGAAGAACCAAACAAACAAGGCCAACATAAATAAAGTGCACAAGCATATGAATTAAAATGCGACAAGCAAACAAGCATGCCATGATGAATGATGCACAATTTACATGGCATTAAAGTAGCATGGCAAGGGTGAGGTGTGGATACAAGAATTAAAGCATTTTATTATTTATTTAGTCCAATTTTTTATGGCCATAAACAGTTCAGATTTATAAGAATGACATGATGCATGCTTCAATTCAGAACAAAGACTGCATAGATAGAACGGGCTCGTCACGCTGATCGATTTAGACATATTATTTTCCAAATTTGGAGTTATAGAATTAAAGTTATTAATTTATTAAGAAAAGGGCATTTTATTGTAATTTTAATCATCTCGAAAACTTAAAGTGTTCAAACAATATTTTGAAGTGTCCAAAACATATATCATTTGTATTATTTGGATTTATATTTTAAAAATTATTTAAATCTGATATGAATTTGAATTTAAATCAATTTTGAAAAGGTTTAAATTAAACAGCAAAGCAGAAAACCATTCTGTACTCAGATAGATCCAGCCATAGTCACTGACGGGTGGGCCGCTGCTGACTGGGCGGAAAAACAACACGCGGACTTTTCTCACCGCGGCTTAGCTAGCTGCTGCGGGTGACAGGCGGGGCCAGCGAGCTAGGGCCCATGTGCCAGTGGGGTAGTCCCCAGAGGCTGACAGGTGGGGCGTGGGTTCGAGCGCGGGTTATGGCCTGAGAAAACAGGGGGACTTTTCTGCAAAACGCTAGGGCGGTTGACAGGTGGGGTAGGCTGGACCGCGGGTTTAGGAGTAAAAAGGTTAGGGGGTTTTCTGAAAAAGGGGGGGCCGCGGTACTGTTCTCCTGTTTTTTCTGAATCGCGTTAGGTCTGAGATCGACCGACGCGGGCGCGGCGCGGGGGCTCGACCTCACGACCTACGAGGTGCGCGACGAGACCTGTGCCAGTGCGGTGGTCTACGGGATGGTGACAGGAGGGTGGGCGCGGCCTAGTTATGGTGTGACGCGGTGCGGAGAGCGTGCCGACAACGGCGAGTGGCGGCGCACTGAGGGTGCTCGTCGAAATGACTGAAGCGGCTAGGGCTGCCCGGTGAGGCGGAGTATGTCAGGGAGGGAGAGGGACTCACCGCGGTGTGGTCGGTGGGGTTGGCTCGGGAAGGGAAGCGGCCGATCGGCGAGGATGCAGGAGCTCCGGCGACCTAGGGTTTTGGGGAGCGGCGAGGATCTGGCGGTCCTGGTGGCCTTCTCCTCCTCGTCGGCGCGTACAGGGAGCAGCAGGGAGGTCTCCTTGGACTTCCAGATCACCTCCACTACGTGCTGGCCGGCCGGAATGACGAGACGCAGGGGTAGACGGCGGCGACTGGCGGCAGGTGCTGGCGACGGTGAAGAAGAAGGGGAAGGAGAGGGCAGGCTCGGGGCGGATCTGGGCAAGCCAGGAGACGGGTGAGAGGAGGAAAAAGTGTGGAAGAGGGAGGAGGGTTGCCATGTGGGAGCAACTCAGGGTAAAGTGGCTTCAGCCCTTTCCTCTTTCTCCTCGAGCACGTGGTCGAGCTGGGGCTTGACCTGGGTAGCCAGGCAGGGCAGGGAGAGGGGCTGCAGGTGGGGACGGTGTGGGGTAGCAGCTGGGTGGGGCTGGCTCGGCGGTAGAGATAAGAGAGAGAGGGGAGGGGTAGCTCGGGTGAGCTAGCGTTAGGCTAGGGCATGGGCTAGGGTTTGGGTGGTTAGATGGTTAGATGGGGTGTGAGCCAGGGAGAGAGAGAAGGCCAGGTGGGGCTAGCCTGATAGAGAGAGGGAGGGAGGGGCTAGCATGGTAGAGAGAGGGAGTGAAAAAGAGAGAGGTGAGATTAAGTGTTAGGGTTTATGTAGAACTAGGTTAGAGGAAGTTAGAGAGAGGTAGCTAGGTTAGGTTTTTATTAGGTATTTAGGTTTTAAACTTGTTTATGAGATCAACCCAAGAGGTAAAAATGAGGGCTTGGGTTTAGTCTAAGATGAGGTGAAATGGTAATCAAGAAAAAGAGAAAGAAATAGCTTATGGGAAAAAGGCCTCACTTGCATAATGAATGGAAAATAATAAAATGGTGTAGATGAGAATATGGAGATGGTGGAGAGATATGTAGATGATCCACAAAGAAAAGACCCAATAAAACCAAGAGGACTCAAATGGGATAAAGGTGGTGGTACTCTTGCATGGCCCATGCAAAATAATAATGCCTTGATTTATTTGGTGAAAACAAAATAATACTAGGGCATTATTCTTATGCATCCCCCAAGAAGTGGAAATAAGGCCAAGCAAAAGAATTTATAGAATTAGATCCACCCCAACCCACATGAGCTAGAATAAATATCAAAAGAAAAGAAAAGCAAGCTCATGGGTAATAGGATGGTGGAATTATAAGGTGGTGACAAAGAAAGGTGGTGGATTGGACTAAAAGATATGCCCCCAACTCAACTTGGGCATTTAAACAATATATCAATAACCAAATACAAGATCAAGAGGTAAATACAATTAATAATGCCTATGAGAGAAGAACCAAAAGAAAAAGGGTTTTATATGATGCTCAAATGCAAGGTGGCATGATGACATGAGCATGATAAAATTATGATGCAACAGATATATATATATATATGAAGTAGCCATTATCTTACTGGACCAAGTAGCATTACCATTGTTAGACAATTGGGATGCTACAGCCTAGGTGGGTATCAATCCCAAGCTGCCCAGGATGAAGTGTCACCCTGGTACGACGAAGAGGTCCCCTCATCCTGGTGCGAGCTCGAGTACGTCCCTCCGTAATGCCCGGAGTAGTCATAGGAGCGCACATCCTCCTGGTGTTGCTCGTGGAAACCCAGCAAGCGAAGCTGCTCGTCCACCTCCTCCTTGGAGCGCGACCACGGTCTCCTGTGAACGCTAAACAAATAAGAATGTGGCAAAAGGATCTCCCTTTCATCCCCGCCAGAGAAAAGCATCCTATATACTAGACTGTCCAAATCAGAAGTAGCAGTGACAAAGTGATGAGTTTTCATAGCAACAAGGTCAAGCCTCTGTGGTGCCAGCATAGCATTATTGGGATCCACTAAAAGACCTAATGCATTGAATATACCCGAGTCAATGATGCCCCCATAGATAGGCCCCCTAGCAGCTAGGTGGCGAGCAATAAGCGAGCCAAGATTGTACCGAGTATCATTGTTAAGCACAGAAGTAAGGAATACTAAATGATAGTTGGAGATATTACTTGTGTTCTCCCTACCCAGTACACTAGTAGCAAGATAATATGCAAAGTATCTAAGAGCAGGGAGTTGGATATTTCTTATCTTTCCGCGTTGCGCCACGCGGTCATCATCATTGGTCACCCCTCGGTAAAGCTCCAACAAATCAGCGGGTCGCCCTTGAATTTTCTTCACGGTCCCTGTCATGCGTACACCTACAATACTGCAAAATCTCTCCAAAGGCATGGTGAAGGGCAGATTATTGATCTTAAAAGAGACAGTCGACTAATAGGATGTGTTAAGCTCTCAACAAAAGTTTTGGTGAGCATAGCGTATTGCCCACTCTCATCTTGCATATATGAGGTCAAACCAACCCTCTCAATCAGTAGCAAGAAATCATCAAGAATACCTGCAGCTTGTAAGAAAGTAAAACAAGGAAAAGAGGATGGGTGAGCATCCCCATCATCCCTTTCACTACCAATACGAGTTGCAATGAGATCTTCGTTGTATGATGGCCTAGCTTGAGAGGCTGTTCTTGAGGGCCTCGACCTCCTAGGTGCATCACTCTCAAATATCTCTCCAAAAGTATGGTTGTTCATTCTTGGTATTCTGAAATTTAAACACCTATTAAACAAGTGATTGCAAAGTAAATATAATGAAGGATTCTACTCATAGGGACTTGCAAGAGGCCTAAACATGCATCAAAACTATATCTCTAAGAATCAAACAAGCTTACAAGCTCTCATAACTAGTCACCTACAGCAGCAAAATATTCAAGATGTAATCCACTAAACACAAATCTTCTTGGACAAGGGGAGGAGTCACATACCAGGGAACAAATGCTCCAAATTTCAGCAAGAAAGAATGGCTGAGCAAGGAGATCAAAAAAAATCGAGAGGAAGCACAACAAGAACGCGATTTTGAGCAATGAACTAGAGCTTACTCGGGAGAGAGAAGAAAGTGGCAGGTGAGAGAGTTAGTGAGGGGCCATGGGTGGCCCACACAAGGGCATGGCACCACCCAGGGTTGGCCGCACCACCATGTGGTGTGCCTGCCAGGTGGGCCCCCCGGTACCTCCCAGGTACTCCTCTGCCCCTTTTTCACGTAAAAATTTAATATGAATTTTCTGGAATTTTTCGAGACACTTTATTTTTGGGCATTTTTTCAGAAATAGAAGAATGATTTTCTGACACACAGTTTTTTTTGGAAATGATGCAATGACAAAACAAGGCTAGAACTACAGAAGTTCTGAGACACTCTAACATGCAAGCAACTAACAACAAAAATAAAACTAAACGAAAGCAAAAATTAAAATTCATAGGATAGAAGTAAACGGAGATAATCATAGTGAAAACATTGTTTTGTTCAATGAAATCCTTTTGTTAACAAGGTTGATCAGGTCTTGCTACCAAAAAAATTCCATATGAGACAAGACTTTGTATTCCACTAATGATTATGTTACCTCAACTTTGATAGCAATGGTCCCAATCATAATGGTTTCAAATTTTTCTCTTGGTATGGGACAATATATTTCTCCAAATTCAACCCACAAGTCCTTTCAATCTTCTTGGGGAAATAGACAGTATGTTCCTTGTCGTTAACATTGAAGGTCACCTTTCCTTGATTACAATTGATAACAGCTCCTGTAGTATTAAGAAAAGGTCTCCCAAGAATAATAGACCTATTATCATCTTCAGGCATTTCAAGCACAACAAAATCAATTAATATCAAGCAATTATGAGCCACTTGAACAGTTACATCCTCACATATACCCACAGGAATAGTGGTAGATTTATCAGCCATTTGCAAAGATATATCAGTTGGTATTAATTTTTCTAGTTGAAGCCTCTTATAGAGAGAGAAAGGCATAACACTAACTCCAGCTCCCAAATCACACAAAGCAGTTCTAACATAACTATTCTTAATAGAGTAAGGGATAGTTAGAATCCCCGGGTCTCCAAGTTTCTTAGGAACCTTACCATTGAAGGAATAATTAGCAAGTAAAGTAGAAATTTCTTCATTAGGGATCTTCCTTTTATTCGAGACAATATCCTTCATATACTTTGACTAAGGAGGCAATTTAATAGCATCAGTCAAAGGGATTTGCAAGAATAAAGGCTTCATCCACTCACAAAACTTATTATAGTGTTCATCTTCCTTAGACTTGTGTTTCTTTTCAGGGAAAGGCATAGGTTTTTGGACCCAAGGTTCTCTTTCACTACCATGTTTCTTAGCAATAAAATCTTCTTTGGTGTATTTGGTATTCTTAGTGTGGTTTCTAGGTTCTTCTTCAACTTTTTCTTCATTAGGAATTTCATTTTCTTCATTACCACTTTCAGTTTCAGCATCAGAGATAGATATACTATTAGGATCTATCGCAGGTTCAGAGGGTTCTACAACAGTTTTATGTTTCTTTTTCCTTTTCTTACGAGTAGAACCACTATTTTCAGCCTGTTGAGAATCCTGCTCAATTCTTTTGGGATGCCCCTTAGGATATAGAGGATCCTGGGTAGCAGCTCCACTTCTAGTTCTAATTTCATAAGCATGTTTTTCTTTTGCAGCATTAACTAGCAAGTCGTTTTGCACTTTAACGAGTTGATCTATTGGAGTTTGAACCATTTGAAAGTGTTTAACAATCATTTTAACATCATTAGAGGTTCTTTCCATAATATCTTTCAACTCAACAATAGCTCTAGTGTTTTCCATTAGATGATTTTGCACCCTTTTATTAAAGTTATCTTGCTTAACAATAAAGATATCGAATTCTTCTAAGCACTGATCAGGAGGTTTAGAGGAAGGGATATCACCTTCATCAAAGTGTTGGAGAGAGTGTACCTCAATAGTGGATGAGTAGGGAATAGGCTTCCTTCATCTGCAGCTTTAATTCCCTTCTCCTTAAGACATTTCTTGGCTTCCTTCATCACTTCATCATTTAATTCAATAACTCCCCTCTTCTTTGATGTTGGAATAGGCACCGGAATAGTAGGTTTAGGTACAATTACTTCAGGTATAGCTTGTTTAGGAGGAGTCCAATCTTCATAATTCTTCTATAGGAGGTAAATTCTTGACATCTGCAGCTTTAATTCCCTTCTCCTTAAGACATTTCTTAGCTTCCTTCATCACTTCATCATTTAATTCAATAACTCCCCTCTTCTTTGGTGTTGGAATAGGCACATGAATAGATGGTTCAGGTACAATTACTCCAGGTGTAGCTTTTTTAGGAGGAGTCCAATCTTCATAATTCTTGCTTATTTTAGCCATTAATTCCTCAGCTTCCTTGGGAGTCCTATTCCTGAAAACACAATTAGCACAACTATCTAGGTATGTCCTAGATTCCTCGGTTAGCCCATTATAAAATATATCAAGAAGCTCATTCTTAGGTAATGGACTTCCAGCTTGTGCATGAATCAAAGCACAAAACCTTGCCCAAGATTCGGGCAATACCTCTTTTTTTCCCTATTTAAAATCAAAAAGTTCCTGCAAAATAGCATGTCTAGCACTAGGAGGAAAATATTTATGCAGGAAAGTACTAATCAAGCACTCAGGGCTATCAATAGATCCAGGAGGTAAATTACTAAACCAAGTTTTAGCTTCTCCTTTCAGTGAAAAAGGGAAAATCTTAGCCACAAAGTAAGTACGCATCTTAATATCATCAGAAAACAAGCCACTCATGGTAGAAAGTTCATTCATATGTGCTACTGCACTTTCATTCTTAGTCCCACAAAAAGGTTCTTTCTCGATAATTGCCATGTAAGATAGATCGAGAGAGAAATCAAAATCTTCATCTATAATGTTTATGGGAGAAGCAGCAAACTTAGCAATAGGAGACAATTTGGGTCTAATAGTACGCCTCTCAAGGAGACTCTTAGCAGTGCGCCTATCATGGGTGTTTTTACATTCTTTAATAAATTCATTGGTCATCTCAACATAACCATCTTCAATATCATAACTCTCACTAGACTCAGGTGAACTAACCGGTGTGGTAGTGTCTTCATTAGGAGTTTCGGTATTTCCAGCTATAGTTCTAGCAATCGTAGCATCTAGGAAAGGACCTAATGAACCACTCTTATCAAGCACAGTAGAAGCATCATAAGCATCAGAAGTTTCAGATTCAGAAGTAATAGCAGTGTGTAGCATGTGTATGTGGTGGTGTAAGGAACTTACTCATAACAGACGGTGAATCAAGAGCAGCAGCGGTGTTTTGAACCGTACCTCTTCTTGTAGTGGATGGTAAAATAGGAATCTTGCCATCACGAGACTTACCCATGATGGATGGATAGCAGCGAACAATAGAGAATCCAAGTGAACTTGATAAATAAAGCTATGCTCCCCGGCAACGGCGCCAGAAAATAGTCTTGATGACCCACAAGTATAGGGGGTGTATCGCAGTATTTTCGAGGGAAGTGAAACCCAATTTATTGATTCGATACAAGGGGAGCCAAAGAATATTTATAAGCCTTAACAACCGAGTTGTCAATTCAGCTGCACCTAGAAACAATCTCGCTCAGAACAGTTTATCAGTAGCAACAGTTTTATAGTAGGAATGGCAAAGTAACAGCAGTAGTAAAGCAAAGACAGTAGTAACGATAGCAGTAAACAGTGGGATTCGACTGCGGTAGGCATAGGGATGGATCGACGGGCGTTGCATGGACAAGACAATTCACATAGCAATCAGAACATAGAGCAATTGCACATAAATAAGATAAAGCATCCAAGTACTAGATAATCCTAGGCATGTGTTCCATATATAGTCATATGTGCTTGCAATGAGAACTTGCACACAACATCTTTTGTCCTGCCATCCCGTTTGCAGCGGGGCCTCAAGGGAACTACTGGCAATTAAGGTGCTCCTTTTAATAGAGCACCGGAGCAAAGCATTAACACTCCGTGAACACATGTGATCCACACATCAAAGCCATTCCCTCCGGTTATCCCAATTTCTGTCACTTCGGGGCCATCGGTTCTGGACAACAACGTGTGTATACAACTTGCAGGTAAGACCATAAACAATACTATCATAATGAATCAATAACATATTCAGATCAGAAATCATGGCACTCGGGCCCTAGTGACAAGCATTAAGCATAACAAGTCGCAACAAAGTCATAAAGCACTAATAAAAGATACTAGGCACCATGCCCTAACAATCTGATGCCATTACATGAACGATCTCATCCAATCCCTACCATCCCCATAGCCTACAGCGGGGGATTACTCACTCATATATGTGGGAAACATGGATGGTCGATTGAGAAGCGATGGTGATGATGATGGCGATGATCTCCTCCAATTCCCCATCCCGGCAGGATGCCAAAACAGAGTTTCTGGTGCTGTTTCATGGAATCTGTTGGTGGCAGCGGAGCGGAACTCCTTCTGGAAAAACGTCAAACCCCCCGTAGTTTTTAGGTCAGAAGGCAACTTATAGGCGAAGAGGGAGACCGAGGGGGTGCCTAGGGGGCCCACACCACCCCCTGGCACGGCCTGGCTTGGCCCGCGCCACCGGGTGGTGTGGTCACCCCTGGCTCTTCTCCGTCTCATATTCTGGCTCCTGGAGTCTTCAGGTGAAATAGGATTTTTGGCATATTTTCCGGAATTCTTCCTGATAGTTGATTTTCTGCACAAAAAGTAGACACCAAGGCAATTCTGCTGAAAACAGCGTCAGTCCGCGTTAGTTGTATCCAAATCACACAAGTATAGAGGAGAAACATGTAGCATCCCAATTGTCTAACAATTGTAATGCTACTTGTCCTAGTAAGATATTGGCTACTTCATATATATTATTGTTGCATCATAATTATATCATGCTCATGTCATCATGCCACCTTGCATTTGAGCATCATATAAAACACTTTTTCTTTTGGTTTTTCCCTCATATGCATTATTAATTGTATTTGCCTCTTGATATTGTATTTGGTTATTGATATATTGTTTAATGCCCAAGTTGAGTTGGGGGCATATCTTTTATTTCCATTCCACTGCCTTTCCTTTCCACCACTTTATAATTCCACCATCCTACTAGTTCATGGGCTTGTTGTCTTTCTTTTGGTTTTATCTAGCTCATGGGCAATAGGGTGGATCTAGTCCTTTAAATTCCTTTGCTTGGCTTTATTCCATTTCTTGGAAATGCATAAGAATAAGGCCATCATATTATTATTGTTTTCACAAAATAAATAATGGCATTATTATTTTGCATGGGCCATGCAACCTTCCTCACCACCTTATATCTCATTGGTTTTCTTTGGTCTTATTGGTTCTTCTCTTGTGGATCATCACCAACTCCTACCACTCCACCGTTCTCATATCCTCACCCACATTCTTTTCTTTTAATTTATTTTTATACATGCATGATCCCATGGGACTCATTCCACCTATTTTCTTTTCTTCCTCTTTCTTTCTTGTTTCCATTCCTTTTTAGCTCAAGATAGATCAAGCTCCATGATCCTTCTTGAGATGTCCTCATAAACAAAATTAACAAATAAATACCTAATAATAATCTAAACCTAGTTTTTCTCTTCATTATTCTTTTAACCCTAATTCTCCTAAACCCTAACCTACTCCCAACTCTCTCTCTTACTCTCCCTCTCTAACCTGCTGAGCACCACCTGGCCACCCTCTCCCTGGCCCACACCTAGCCACCCTAACCCTAGCAATCCCTAACCCGAGCCCATGTCTAACCTAGCCGAGCTACCCCTCCCCTCTCTCTTTCTGTCTCTACTGCCATGCTGGCCCCACCCTGTAGCCGCTCGCCGCCCTGGACCACCTGCAGCCCCTCCCCGCCGTGCCTACCAGCCCCAGGTTGAGTCCCAGCTCGAGCCGGCACGTGCTCGAGGAGAAAAGAGAGAAGAGGCCGAGACACTTTATCTATCCCTGCCACAGCTGTCCTCCTCCCTCTCCCTCCTTTTCCTCCCTCCCCACGCCTCTCTAGCCTCTCCCAGATTTGCCCGAGCCGCCTCCTTCTTCTCCTTCTTCCTCTCCCGCCACCACACCCAACGCCGGTCGCCGCCAGCACCCACCTCGTCCCCGTCGATCCAGCCAAGCAGCTCGACCTGGAGGTGGCCTGGAAGCTCGAGGAGGTTCCTCTACGACGCCCCATACCCGCTGACGCGAAGGAGAAAGCCCCAGCACCGCCAGCTCCTCGCCGCCCTCCGAAACCCTAGCCCGCCGGAGCGTCTGCGTCGTCGACAAACCGCCGCGATTCCGCCCGATCCGACCACACCAGCCATCCCGAGGTGAGCCCCTCTCTCTCCCTGACATGCTCCGCCTCGTTGTACCGCCCTAGCGCCGCCGTTGCTTTTGTCGACCGCTCTCAGTGCGAGCCGCTTGCCGGCATCGGCAAGCCTTCCCGCGCCGCGCAACACCCTATCTAGGCCCCTGCCACCCTCCTAACAACTACCCGAGCCAGCCGCAATGGTTAGCCCCTCCGCGTGCACTCCCGTGACCCGGGATCGAATCCCCGCATGCGCCGCGCGCCGATTTTCCTCGCCAGACGGTGGAGAAGAGAAACAGTATGGGCCCGTGGTAAATTTGCAATAAGCCCCCCACCTTTTTGATTCCTGCAACCCGCGCTCCTAGTGTCCCCACCTGTCAGTCGCCCTAGCCATCTTGCAAAAAGCCCCTCCGCTTTTCCCGCGCCGTAACCCGCGGTCCAGCGAGACCCCACCTGTCAGCCTCAGCCATCGACACCGCTGTCACGTGGGCCGGCGTCAGTTGGACCCACCCCGCAGTCTCAGTGGCTAGCCCAGCCCGCGGTGACAAAAGATTTTCCCCGCGCGTGGCCCAGTCAGTGCAAGGCCCACCCGTCAGTGACTGGGGTTGATTTTGCCTGGGTGACAAAAGTGCTTTCCTGTGTCTGTTTTTATTCAAACATTTTCCAAATTGATTTAAATCCAAATTCAAATCAGATTCAAATAATTTTTAAAATACAAATCCAAATAATACATATAACATATGTTCTGGAATCAGAAAAATGTGAGGAATTCAAATATGCCCTTCAAAATATGTTTTGAACACTTTAAATTTCGAGATGATTAAAATTACAAGAAAATGCCCTTTTTCCTTAATTAATTAATAACTTTTGTTTTATAATTACAAATTTGACAAATAATATGTCTAAATCGATCAGCGCGACGAGCCCGTTCTATTTATGCAGTCCTTGTTCTGAATTGAAGCATGCGTCATGTCAACATTCAAAATCTGAACTGTTTATGACAATAAAACTTGGGCAAACAAATAATAAGGTGTTTTATTTCTTGTATCCACACCTCACCTTGGCCATGCTACTTTAATGCCATGTAATTGTGCATCATTCATCATGGCATGCTTGATTGCTTGTTGCATTTTAATTTATATGCTTGTGCACTTTATTTATGTTGGCCCTTGTTTGTTTGGTTCTTCTTCGAATAGACGCCCAGCAGGAGAATTACCAGGAATCACAGGAGTATTACCCAGATCCATCTCTCGCTTCAACTGAACTGCCAGGCAAGCACTACCACATGCTTGCGTACATACAGTACCTATTGCCTCTATCTTATTCTTGCATCATTGAGTCGCGATTGCATTAAATTGAATCCCAAGTACTGCATAGCCTTTACTTTTAAACCACACCAAGCTTGTTCCGGTCCCATGAGCCATTACTACAGGAGTTGTTTGAGCCATGCGAGTCGTAGAAAAACATGTGTAGGGTATGTGAGTGTCTGATGGATAATGAGGTACCTAAACAACCTAACCTGAGTAGTAATGGGATAACTAATGAAAGAGGCATCGGTGAGCAATATTTGCTATTTGGTTTTTCATGCTCACTTGTGTCCCATAGGACCCTGAGTACTTGATTCATGTTCCTTGATTATTCGCACTATCCACATCCGGGAGGCCTTATGGACCCCCCCTGAGCCAGAGGTTTATTCATTCTTATTTCTTGGGGCCACAATTAGTTTGGGGCTTTACTACTATCCTGTACTTATGCCATGCTACTCCTTTATTCAAGATTGTGCGAGGAGCACCTGTACTGTTTTGGATCGCGCCACGTTTTCGCGGTATCGACAAGCCCAGTCACATTTTCGGGTTCCCAGTCATTTACAGCCGTCGTCGCAAACCCTGGGTCCGTCTCGGAGCCGGCCAACTTCGTTGCAGGTAGCTTATTGGGGTGGCCCCCTGAAATATTTTTGAATCCTGTGATTGCTTTGTCGTGAATGCCTCGTTGGTTTTGATTTGGTTTTTCCGAGGTTGATCGAGTGTGTGTTGCTATTCGTGCACCCCTGCAGGGTAAATCTTTCTGAAAGCCGTGTCCGCGGTTATGGACGACTTGGAGCACAGTTTCTCGATCATAGACAAGTATAACTAAAGTACCGCTTTTAATTTGACTAAGTACTTGACTAGTAAATAGTGCAACGCTCATGGAATGGATAATAAAACTGCCAACGGATGATGGGGGTTCTTCGTCCGCTTCCTTGTTGGTAAGCGAGGGGGAGGATGGATCTGTTAATTATATTGTTATAACTGTTGTTCTTAATTCACGGACTTCCGTCTATCATTGGTTAGGTGGAAGGTTAGCGAGTATCTGTAGAATTGTTAGGTATTATCTTCTGCTGCAATTGCGTCTCCCCAGGTTGTGTCCCCTTTAGCGGCATAAAGACTTGCTGAGTACCCCTAGGGTCTCACACGATAAATTGTTTGATTCAGATGAAGAGGTGTACCCGCAGGATGGATACTGGGTGGAAGAGACAGATTATGTTGGCAACAATCATTCGGTGTAGAGATTCCGGGAACGGGGATCCGTGTGATCTGTGGGCGGGATGTGTTCATTTATGGGGCATCTTATGCCAATTTGCTTCTTGTCCGTACTCGGATCTTGTTTTCCGCTTCCGCCTGATACTCTGATATGTGATGTATGAGGAGCTATCCTAAATTATTATATCTATCTAGGACATTTGGATCTTGCCATATGGCGTTGCAATATTTCTATTTCTTTTAGATGGAATGGCTCTGAGGACTGTTGTATGTGGCTTGCATACATACTCATTTGTGTATGTAGTTGATCCCTTCGCCTGCCGATTACGCCGCTCGTTCTTGTCCCGTTGTCCGAAAGTGGTTAGGACGGCCGAAAGGTCTACCGTGAGTGGCCCTGGGCCCCGCCGTACTATTTTAACCACTTTCGTTCATCCAGGCATTAACTAAGAGCGTAATTCACCGAGGTAGTTACAAAACAATAGCAAAAGTGTTCGAGAAAGTAGATACGTTTTGGACGTATCACTCCACGCCTCCTGTCGCATCCCCGCTGGCGTCTCCTGCCGCCTCGCCGCCGTTGAGATTACTCCTGCCCCCAAATCTGGGGAATATGTGGTTTTCTTATCCCATTTCCAGCGTGGCTTCGGCCTCCCCACCTCTGATTTTTTCTTCGATTTCATCTCCACCTACAAACTGCAACCGCATCATCTTCCCAAAAATGCTATCACCTCTATGTCCTCCTTTGCTTCTGGCATCGAGGGGTACATTGGCCTCTGGCCATCCAAAGAACTTCCGATCAAGTTCTTTGGTCTGCGGAGGAATGTGGTTCCGGATAAGAAGGTTGTCCCGGAGGACAAGCACCTGACCCAATGTGGTGCCGCCTCCATCTCTCCACGTAAACAATCTGTGTTCCCCTGGGTCACTAGGCTAAGATCTTGCAAGGGTTGGGCCTGGACTTTCTTCTACGTCCGGAACACCACCAAGGAGGACCAGATCCGGCTGCTCCCTTTTAGGCTCGGCCCTCCAGATGTCTCGCTTTGGGAAAGCATTCTCAAACGTGCCACGGCTCTGGCGAATCAAGTGGCACGCCGGATCACGGAGCTGCTTAAGGAGCACCTCCGGGGGGAGGATATTATGATTACTTTCATCCGCAGCCGGGTCTCCCCCCTCCAGAAGTGAGCCCACAAAATCTGCTATCTTAGCGGTCCTCTTGACCCTCACCGAACCTCCTCCTTTGAGCTGGATAACTCGGCGGTTTACCGTCGGGTTAAGTCCATATTTAACATGGAGAAGGAGTTCTCTGAGGCCTGGGAGTGGGGACTTGAGCCCTTCACCCGTACTAACCCCCCTCCAAAGGTAAATTACTCTTTTATGTTTTCCGAATCTTCAACGTATGTCGGTTTCCTTCTGTAACTTGGCCACTATCCTTTCAGAAATTTCTCCAGCAACCATTTGAGGATGGCGAGGTACCGGCGGGTAAGTGGTTGGAGGACCGTCCCGAGGGAGACGAGGTGGAGACTGGTCTGGAGGCCTTCTTGCCTGCCCCAGACGTCATCAAACACCATGCTAGTAAGGCCTCTTCTCTAACGGACTGGCCAGGCGATGATGATTCGGACATTGAAGTCCTTGAGGTACTTGATCCGGTTCTTATCTCTTATTTGCACATTGCTTATGTTCGAATGTTCAGCTAACCCGGACGCTCAGGTCCATGAGGTTCCTCCACTTGCCATCGGTGGCCCGGCCCCGGCCCCGGCCCCTTCCCAGAAGCGCGCAGCTACCCCGGCCGTAGCTTCGGAGGTGCCACCGCCCAAGAAGAGGCAAAAGAAGTCCGGGGTTAAACCCTCGGCCAATCCTACCACCAAGAGCGCAGTCCAGAGGGCACCCAAACCTCGGGCTCCTCCTACCATTGACGAGTAAGTCCTTTTAGCATTGCTACTTCGGATTATTCCTTTGCTTGACTTTGTCTCTGGTTGGTTCTCTCTTTTTTACTCGCTGTCCTTCCTTTTTTTCTAGAGCTCCTGTGGATATTTCCTAGAACGGTTCCGGTATAGCCTCCACGGTCCGGAGCGGTCCTCCTCCCCCCTTCCCCCCGCAACAATCATCATCGTCCACTTAGCCCTATTCAAGAGGGTTCTGCGGCCGCGCCTGACCAGAGCCCACCTCGTCAAGAGGAGGGCAACATCGGCGCGGGGGGTAGTGGGTCGGATCTGGATACGGCGATGCAGGATCTCTCCAGCTCCTCGGCCTCTGTGCCTAATGTTGAGGCGCAAGTTTCATCGGTGCCACCCCTAGTATCCCCAGTACCAGCAACAGCACCAGCAATGCCAGTAGCAATAGCACCAGCAGCAGCAACACCAACACCAGCACCAGTAGCAACAGCACCAGCAGCACCAGCAACAGCAGCAGCAACATCAACAACAACAGCAGCAGCACGAGCCTCCAAGCCTCCTAAGGGGAAAGCTCCTTCGGCCGCCACCAGGTCTGCTCCTTCAATTACTAACTTCTTTCAACACGCTCATCAACCCTCATCTAGCAAAGCTAGGAAGACCTCCGAGTCAGCTTCATCTGGGATAGCTTCCGGATCAGAGGGCAGCAAGCAGCTGGTTCTGCACACCAACCCCCCTGCGGCTCAACCTGCCAGGTGTGAGGCCCATGGGAAGGGCTTAGTGACGAGCCACTCTCCGAGCAATGAGAGTTAAAGTCCACTACTCATTGAGTATGTGAAAAACTGGAACAATGCCGAATTCGTCGACCCCCAAGACGATCTCCCAGAAAGATTCAGCCCAGCCGAGTTCAGCGCGCAGATGAACTCCGCTACCAAGGCTATCTCCCTGGCTGGCCGGATGATGGAGGTAATCCTTTTTCTCTGCTGCTGGTGTTTTTCATGACATAACATTTGTAGATATATCCCCTCATCCCCGAGCCTCCGAGTGAATAACTTGTTATTCGGTCGGATTCTCCTAAGTTTTTGTTCATAATGTCATTAACTTGCAATAAATTTTGGGCTGGGTCTAGTGCCTTTAGTCTTCAAATATCCACACACCTAGAGCCAGGTTAAGTTCCACTTGGCCCGGATCTTGTAGACTTCGAATATCCACACACCTAGAGCCGGGTTAAGTTCCACTTGGCCTGGATATTGTAGACTTCGAATATCCACACACCTAGAGCCGGGTTAAGTTCCACTTGGCCCGGATCTTGTAGACTTCAAATATCCACACACCTAGAACCGGGTTAAGTTCCACTTAGCCCGGATCTTGTAGACTTCGAATATCCACACACCTAGAGCCGGGTTAAGTTCCACTTGGCCCGGATCTTGTAGACTTCGAATTATTTCTACTTTGCCTCTGAACTTTTGTCTTTTCCTTTTTCAGAATACCACTAACCGCCAAACCTCTGAGTTCCAGCGCCTGCTGGACTCCTACAAAGACATGTGCGAGCGTTATGGTAAACTCCTAGAGGAGTACCAGAAGAGGGGCTAGTTTACATTCCTTTTCCTTCCCTGTTCATTCGAACTTCTTAGGACTTATGTGAATGTCATGTCCGAATTACGCAGCCGAGGTTGAAGCTGAGAATAAAATCATGAGGAAGAACCTTGCGGAGATCAAAGGTAAACTTATCCCCTTTACATAAACATCGTTCCTTCCGTGCTTTATCCGGTGGACACTCATATTTTGGGTCCTCCAGATCATGTTGCAGTTGCTCTTGACGACATTGTCCCCATGCCTGAACTGATGACCCACTGCCTCGAACAAGCAGGGACGTACCAAGCTGAGCTGAAGAAGAAGAAAGAAGCAGAGATAGCTTGGCTCCAGCAGCAGGACTCGGAGATTACTCAGCTGATTGCCGAAATCTAGAGGCTTAAAATCTCTCAGCAGTCCATGCTAGAGAAGGCCGATCAGGAGTTTTCCAAAGAGAAGGAGCGTTTAATCACGCAAATCTCTAAGGACAAGAGCCTACTGGAGGAAGCCAACGTCAAACTTATGTCGGCAACCACCGAGTACGAAAAAATCTGGGTCCACAACGCCAATGTTGTTTCCGAGCTTCAGCGACTCCTCTTCCAAATTGCGCGTAAGTTCTTCGCCCTTGCTTGATCTGTTACTACTCAGATTTGGTCCATCCGCTCACTGTTTCTCCTCTCATCCTTAGGAAAATTTCCAGACAGTGATACGTTCACCGCCTCTGCCGTACGCCAATCCCGTGAGCAGCGTGGAATTTCTGTTGGCCCGGATGACGAACCAATCCCTTACACCACAGAAGATCTCCTGGCGAGTCTCACCACTCGTCTTGAGGTGGTAAAGAATTTTGGCGCGGATATTGTCCCAGTTGCAACACGGATGTTTGGCTACCTCTGGCCCAGTGAGACCATTCCCAAGAAAACCTCGGCTTTCATAGCCAAACTCATGGAATGTGACATCCAACTGCACTTGTGGCGTGAATCTGCGGCACGGGCTAGGGTCGACATTGCTCTGAAGTTTACGCTTTCATGGTATGAAGGGATTGACTTGGCATTGCTCAGGCATATGCGCACCGGGTCTAAGTAGTGCGAGGATCCAGAGTGGATCACGTGCCGCCAGGCCTGTGCGAACAATCTCATCTAGTACTCCTTCTGCCATGCCTGGAATTAGGGGCCGAGCTCCCTTGATGTTGCTGATGACGAGATTGTCACTGGAGCTGAAGTGGAAGGGAGCGAGAGCGAGGGCTCCGAGCTAGGCAATGAGCCTGAAGACCCGGAGGACAATGAAGTTGACCCGGAAGACGAAGTCGAAGCTAGCGCTCCTCTCGCACACACCGGAGTACCTCCCTCCTCAACAGATGATTCTTCTGTTGCTCCTGCCCCTTGAAAAACACTTATCATATTTATCAGATCCCCGAAATGCCGGGTGCAGATGTACTTAAATAACTTGGTTTGTTTGTGCTACAATTTTATGTTCCGAACTAAGTTTTAATTGCCGGATTATCGTGGGCGAAGTCCCCGAGTTTCATTTTCTTGTTCCTCCAATTCTTGACTCGGCTCGCGTCTACCTTGATTCGGTTTTTTGACTTACGAGTCCGAGGTTCAAAAAATTGACTTAACAATACTTGAAACTTTGAGATTAGCTCAAAATAGTTTGGCACTTTAGTGACAGAATAAACTTGAAATTAGTCAAAAAACCAATGTCGGCCCGCTTAAGTTCTTTGCTTAGTTGTTTTTCGTGTGCTTTGCCATTCCAAACTTGTTCTCTTGCTTGCATGAAGCCAATTCTTGTTGGACAGCAGCAAAGTCGAAGAGTTAGGTTTTTGGTGTTGACACACTACTAATCCAACTAAGACATAAGCGACTTAACCCAGCCAACACAAAAAATACGAAAACAAAAGACAAGTGTTATAGCAGTCCCCGAGTCTCTGCTCTGGGTGACAAAGTTTTTATTGATAAGCTCATTGCCGACATACATACCGACATACGAGTAGTTCGGATACATTCACCTCTTAGGTGTAGAAAGGACGCAGCAACGCTACGTTCCATGGTCTTTTGGATTCCTCTCCAGACCTTTTCTCCTTGTTCTTTTGCTGGGGCTGTGCATCAATAAGATAGTAGGAATCATTGCGCAAAGCTTTGCTCACAATGAAGGGACCTTCCCATGGGGGGATAACTTATGCATGCCAGCGGTGCGTTGTATTAGTCTTAGCACCAAATCACCCTCCTGAAAAACTCGGGGGTTTACTTTCCGGCTATGATAGCGTCGGAGATTTTGCTGATATATGGCGGATCTGGACAAGGCCAGTTCTCTCGCTTCTACCAGTAGATCAACATCATTTTGTCGGCTTTCGTGCACTTCGGCTTCTGTGTATTGGGTGACCCTAGGCGAATCATGCTCTATGTCGGCTGGTAATACTGCTTCTGCCCCATATACCAGAAAGAATGGCGTATAGCCTATTGATCGATTCAGAGTTGTTCTTAAACTCCATAGTACCGCTGGTAGCTCTTCTATCCAGCACCCCGCTGATCTTTGTAGTGGCTCTATGAGCCGGGGTCTTATCCCGGATATTACCAGTCTGTTGGATCTTTCCACTTGTCCGTTCGATGCCGGATGGGCGACTGAAGCAACATCTAACCGGATCTTCTTTTCCTGGCAGAATCTCGCAAACGCCCCTTCAGCGAAATTTGTCCCATTATCAGTTATGATTCTATGGGGTAGCCGTACCTTAAGATTATATCCTTGAGGAATCTTACCGTTGTTGCCCCATCGCATTTTTGAATTGGTTTTACTTCAATCCACTTGGTGAACTTGTCAACCATGACTAGAATATGGGTCATCCCTCCTTTGGCCGGCTTAAATGGTCCTACCATGTCTAGGCACCATACAGCAAATGGCCACGTAATAGGGATGGTTTTCAGCTCCGACATTGGTAGGTGAGTTTTTGTGGTGTATCTTTGACAACCATTGCATTTTCTCACCAAGTCCTCTGCTTGCTCCAAAGCACTGGGCTAATAAAATCCATGCTGGAAAGCTTTTGCTACTAAGGCCCTTGAGGAGGCATGGTGGCCACATTCCCCTTGGTGAATATCTCGGAGTATGTTGAGTCCTTCCTCCGTATCAACGCACCGTTGTAGTACCACAGTCACACTTCTTTTGTATAACTCGGCGTTGATTATGGTATAGGCCTTTGCCCTTCTCTGAATTTGCCTTGAGATTATTTCATCATCCGGCAGGATTCCCTCTTTCAGGAAATCAAAAATTGGCTTGGCCCAAGATGGTATAGGTCAGACGGGAAATGGTTCCTCATCCACTTCCATTCCATCCACCGACATAACTCCCGCCGGATCAAGCTGCACAGTCCTCGGGTTTACTAAAGCAGTCCTCGGGTTTTCTGAGGTGCTTCCCCATTCTATCTCCATTGGTGCAGCTCCTGATCCGGGGAGTGCCGGGATGTAAATGGAATTCGATTCGGGCGATGGTGTGATTGATGGTTATCTCAGGTGCTCCAAGGCAACATTTGGCGGTATTGGTTGGCGGGATGAGCCTAGCTTGGATAGTGTATCCGCTGCCTTGTTTTCAATCCGAGGTATGTGATGGAACTCACATCCCTCGAAGAACCCTCTTATTTTTTGAACATGGAACCTATACAGGGCCATGTTAGCATCCAGGGTATCCCAGTTTCCAGACACTTGCTACACCACCAAATCCGAATCTCCAAAGCATTGTATCTGACGTATCCCTACTTCCTTTGCCACTTTGAGACAATGTACCAGTGCTTCGTATTCTGCCACATTATTTGAGGCACTGAAATGGATTTGAAGGACGTACTTCAGTTGATCCTTCTTGGACGAGGTAAGCACTACTCCAGCGCCTAATCCGTCTTTTAGTTTTGATCCGTCGAAGTGCATTTGCCAATAATTGGAGTCTGGCAGGGGTGGCTCGTATTGCAGTTCAGCCCAATCCACAAAGAATCTGCCACAGCTTGTGACTTGATCTCCTCTCTTCTATCGAACTGTGGCGCATATGGAGCTAATTCGATAGCCCACTTTGCTATTCTGCCACTTGCGTCCTTGTTACTCATGATCTCTGAAATAGCCGCCTCACATATCACCTTGATGGGGTGTTCCTCGAAATAGTGCTTGAGCTTCTTGGCTGACATATATATGCCGTACGCCATATTCTGATTATGAGGATAGTTCTGTTTTGATGCTGACAATACTTTGCTCAGATAATACACCAGCCTTTGTACCGACTTTCCTTCCTCCTCGCGTTCCACTACTATCACTACACTTATGACTCGGTTGATCGCGGCAACGTAAAGCAACATTGGTTCCTTGGGTAGTGTTGCAGCTAGGATTGGTGCGGTAGACAACATCTTTTTCAAGTCTCGAAATGCAATATCCGCATGTGTTGTCCATGTGAACTTATCTGCCTTTTTCATTAGCTGATAGAGGGGCAAGGCCTTCTCTCCCAACCGACATACGAACCGACTCAACGAGGCCAGGCAACCAGTGAACTTCTAGACATCGTTAAGACACTTTGGCAACTCCATTCTTTCTATGGCCCAGATTTTTGTTGGGTTAGCTTCAATGCCGCGGCTAGATACCAAGAAACCGAGTAATTTTCCGGTTGGTACCCCAAAGGTGCATTTCTCCGGGTTCAGTTTCATTCGGAACCTTCTTAAGTTCGCGAATGTCTGTCGGATATCCTCAAGGAGTGTATTGCTTTCCTTGGTTTTTATCACCACATCATCCATGTACACCTGCACATTCCGACCTATTTGGTCATGCAAGCACTTTTGCATACATCGCTGGTACGTTGATCCTGCATTACGTAATCCAAACGGCATAGTATGATAGCAATAAGCCCCGTACAGGGTAATAAATGTAGTCTTTATTTGATCATCCGGATTCAAGGGTATCTGAGGAAACCAGAATACGCATCAGTGAATGACAGTAGCTCACATCTGGTCGTTGAGTCTATGACTTGATCTATTCTAGGGAGTGGAAATGGATCTTTTGGACACGCCTTATTCAGGTTCGTGTAGTCAATACACATGCGCCATACCACTGCCACGTTCGGATCATCTTTCTTTTTCTCCACCAGCACCGGATTAGAGAGCCAATCTGGATAGAGTACCTCCATGATAAACCCGGCCGCTAGTAATTTGCTATCTCATCTCCAATGACTTTCCTTCTGTCCTCTGCGAAACGCCTGAGACGCTGCTTTACTGGCTTATCCCTGGGTCTGAGATTCAATCAGTGCTCAGCCAAGTCTCTCAGTACACCTTGCAGATCTTGCGTAGACCAAGCAAAGATATCCCGATTCTCACGGAGCAAGTTGACGAGATCGCTTTCCTATTTGCTGCTTAATCCGACACCTATGGTGACGGTGCGCTCTGTGAACAGATCATCCATTGGCACTTTCTTCATATCCTTAGTCACCTGGAACGACACGCTCCCGTGCGGGTTGGTCAGGGCCGGCATATGTTGTTGCGCGGATTGAGCCAATGCCGCCACCTCTAGTATCTTCCTTTTCTCTTGAGCTATCACGAGTGACTTGGCTAAATTGGATCTGGCTGATGCGCACTCGATCAAACGCCGGAAGTCCCCTGATATAGTTATCACGCCCCTTGGCCCGGGCAATTTCATCTTAAGGTAGCTGACATGGGTAGTTGCCATGAATTTTCTCAGCGCAGGCTTGTCGAGTAACGCGTGATAAGCACTTTCCAGATTCACTACTTCAAATTCCAAGTTCTCAGTGCGGCAGTTGTCTCTTGTGCCGAATAACACGTCAACCCGGACCTTACCAATTGGTTCACAAAGAGAGATACCTGGCACAATGCCGTGAAAGGTGGTCCTTGTCGCTTGCAACATGTTCTCTGTTATCCCCAACTTGTGCATGGTATCCTTGTACATAATGTTGATACTGCTGCCATTGTCAATCAACACCTTTGAAAATCTCATGTTGAGATTTGGCCCGATGAATGTCAGATCTAAGACTAGAGCGTAGGTTCCTGGGCTTGCCATGATCTTTGGGTGATCCTTGACACTCCATGTGATTTCTTGATCTACCCAAGGCATATATCTTGGAACAGCCGGCATTATTGCGTTCACCTCCATATGCCGGTGCTGCAAGCTTTTCCGGTCATTCTCTTCCGTGGTGAACACACAATAGCTTTGATGATGTTCCATGTACTCGTTTTGTCCCTCATTCTCGTTGTAACCTTGGCCTTGTTGTTGGTTGTTGCCCACTTGATGTACCACATCCCTTCTTTCCGGATTCTCGTACCTCGGCGGAGGTGGTGGCAGCATCAGTTGCTGTCCATTTCCCCTTGTCAGTAGTGGTGGTGGCCGGGGTGTTTCATTTCTAGGTGCTTCATTCCGAGGTGCCTGACCATTCCTCGAACCTACCTGTTCCAATTTCCTCATCCATTCACACTGCCGGGTCGTATGATTTGCTGGACTGTTCGGACTTGGCTTATGAAATTTGCAAGGTTGATCTAGCATAGACTCGAATGTATACCTCGGCCTATCCTTTCGTTCCTGCCATTGCTTTTTCTGCTCCGAGGTCCAAAGCTTTCTCCCTTCGTTTTTCTACTTCCAGTTTTGCCCTCCAGTTTTCTGGCATTGGCTTGCTCCGGCATTGGGCTGATCCCGGTCCACTGCTGCGACCTGTTGCGAGTTATACCGATAATCTGGATGCTCGTCCCTTCTTTTTCCTCGAAAATCATTCCTCCTTGATGACCCGGAGATATCTCGGTTGTAATACTCCTCATTTGCTTCGCTAGACATTAGCCGGGGTTGCGTTGGATCTCCCAAGGCATATGAATCTGCGATCCGGATCGTCTCAACCAAGGTAGTTGGCATATCTCGCTGTAACCTTTGCCACAGCATACTTCCATATCTGCATCCCTAAGCGAACCACACAATAACTTGTGATTCAATTACTCCCTTGCACGAGTTTCGCACATTGCACCACCGAGTCAGGAAATCTCTATCTGGCTCATTCAGCCTCTGCCGGCATAATGTAAGGGTTTGTGGTCTGATGGGTCTCTTGTAAGTGCTTGAGAAGTTACTAACAAACAGTTCCTGGAAATCCAACCAACAGTTGACACTCCCTGGTGGCAAATTGTTTAGCCACACTCACGCTGGTCCTTCCAGCATCTATGGTACATATCTCACCACCCATCTTAAATTTCCTGTCGCAATCTTGACGGCTGTGGCATAATCAATCATCCAATCCTCTGGCCTGGTACTTCAATAATAAGTTCGGGTTCGCCTAGCCAGCTGAAAGTTTGGCACTGGTGGCTCATTCATGATGCGGGGACCGAAACATGCTGGACTCGGTGGACCTTGCAACTCGATTTGCTCCGACCTATAAATCCTATCCAACTTCAACCTCGCATCATCTGGCTGCAAATTCCTGCTTCCCAACCATGATCCAATTACATGGTGATCCGGTCTGGGTATCCGTCATTGACCATTGCTGAATAACCATCATTGTATCTTTCCTGATCCGGATGTGCCTGATGGTGTTGTGCCGCTTGTCCTGCACTTCCTCCTTGTCGAGGTACGCGCTGTTGTTGCGCCCGAGGTAAATTTTGCCCTGCTCCCACGGGATTGCGCTATCCGGCATTGCCGTTGGCAGCATTTTTTTGACCGGCATTGCCTTGGTCATAGTTACCTCGGGCAGCCACACCTTGGCTGGTACTGTGGCAGTCCTCATCAACTTGCACTGCCTTGCCTTTTCCAGCCCTTACCGGGTAATAAGGGACCATTTGCTTGTTTCTTCTCCCAGAATCCACTACCTCTTCTCTCCTGGGATCGTGACCCGGAGATGACGCGGCTCCCCTGGATCTTGCTGGGTTATTTCTGGCCGAATGTACCACCTGTGAGGACCCAGGTGGTGTCGGGTTAGCTTTGTTTATTTCTTCATTTTGTTGGCATGCAACTCTTAACAAGTTATTTACCCTCTCTTGCTGCCTTTGACGAGCCTCACCGATTAAGCCTTCTAACTCGGATGCGGTCGCATTTGCTTCTCTGAGGTTCTTTGCCGAGGTACTATATCGATCCAACCCTCCTGTTACTATCATAGCTGTTTGACCTGGCCTAGGCTCGTGCTCCTTGTCAATCTCAGTGATAAAGTTTCTACCCCAGATTTTTACTCCATCGATACGGTTTGCCTTAGCATACTCTCTCAAGGTGATGTTCAGCGACTGATGCAGCTATGCTACCTTCTTTGCTCTGGCTAACATCTTCTACCTAGTTTCCTCTAACTCAACTTGCGCCTGAGCAGGATCTACCACAGGTGCTATTGGTGTTGCTAAGCTATCTATCGCTTGCTGGAGCACATTCTCTGGCTTCTCTAGCAGAGGAAACCTAGACATGGTCTTTTTAGGCGTTACCTGTGGATCTGGCGCCGGATCTCTGCTTGGTCCCGCATCTGGCGCGGTCATTAGGACCTCAACGCTGCTAGTGGGGAAAGCGATACGCACTCCACGAGCTGCGCTGAGAGGTGGCTCGCCACCCTCGACGATGTGTTGCGGATGAATGCAGGACTCGTCCGCTGATACATTGCAAATGTATCTATAATTTTTGATGTTCCATGCTTGGTTTTATCTACTTTATTATGTTTTTTCCACACTTTGGAGTAATTTTCTTATGATTTCTTGGACTAACCTATTAACAAGAGCCACAGTGCTAGTTGCCTGTTTTCTGCTTTTTTTGGTTCCAGGAAAGTCAGAAAATCAATATACTCGGAATTTCACGGGACAAAAGCCAAAGTTCCTATTTTACCGGAAGACTCACGGAGCCCGAAGCAGAGATGGAGGCGGGCCAGGGCCTGGCCACACCATATGGTGGCGCGAGCTAGCCCTGGCCGCGCCACGAGGTGGTGTGGGCCCCCTGGCCGCCCACCGACCTTGCCCTCTGGCCTATAAGAAGCCTCCCGAAGCCAAAACCCTAGATCGTCAAGCCTCCAGCCACGAAAAGTTCCGCAGTGCTGCCGCCACCGAAGAGGATATTCAGGGGACCGAAAGCTCTATTCCGGCACCCTGCCGGGACGGGGAAGTGCCCCCGGAGCCATCTCCATCGATCTCCACCACCATCTCCATCACCGTTGCTGATTCCCATGATGAGGAGGGAGTAGTTCTTCCTCGAGGCTAAGGGTTCTACCGGTGGCTATGTGTTCATCTCTCTCTCTATGCGTGATCATATTGTGATCATGAGCTTTGTAATCAAGTAGATCTACCTTGCTACTCAAGTGCTTTAATAGATCTCTGCTCTCCCCATGTGTGTGAAAGTGACAGCGTGCTCACCATGGTTGCACTTAGGCTAGAGATTGCAAATACTTGTTATGAGTTATATTTGGAGTCGAATGTCTTTATAAAATTGTGGTGTTTGTTGGACGCATCCAGTACTCAAGGTGACAGTGTGGGGTTTTCTAGATGGGAAAGATGAACTTTGAGGTGTGCTGTTATAGCCCTACCGTTGATTAGAGTGTCCAACCAGAGAGTAGTCAAGAGTAGTATCATGAAGATAATATATTTATATGAGAGTGTTCACTAGTGAAAGTATGATCCCTAGGCCTTGTTTCTAAGCACTGAAACACCGTTTGCAACTAGATCTGTTACATGTTTGCTTGCTTCCATCTTTATTTCATTTTGCCTTTAGTCTCTTCCACGCCATCAAGCTATTTGCTAGCACCGTTACCACTTATAATTATCTATACCACTTGTATTTCACTATCTCTTCACCGAACTAGTGCACCTATACACCTGACAAGTGTATTGGGTGTGTTGGGGACATAAGAGACTTCTTGTATATTTATTGCAGGGTTGCTTGAGAGGGGATACCTTTGACCACTTCCTCCTTGAGTTTGATAAACCTTGGGTGATCCACTTAAGGGAAAACTTGTTGCTGTTCTACAAACCTCTGCACTTGGAGGCCCAACAACTGTCTACAAGAATAGAAGTGTGTAGACATCAAGCTATTTTCTGGCGCCGTTGCCGGGAAGGTAAGGTAAAAGGTATTCACACCGGAGGATTAAAGAAGAAGAACCTCCCACAGCAAACGCCTATTTTTTGGCGTGAGTGCTCGAAGTTATTTCCTTTAGATTCTGCAATTTTGTCTTTTTGTTTGTTGTTTTCACTAGTTAGGCTTAATGGAAAACAACAACAAAATTAGAGAGCTTTATAGTATTTATCTTGAGTTAGGACATGAAGTGTTTGAAGAGAAAATTAAAAAACCCATGGAACTTTATTTGCATGCTAATAGCAATGTTGTTAGTATGCATTCTTTGGACACCATTATTGCTAATGCTATGGAAAATTCTAAGCTTGGGGAAGGTGGTTTTGATGAGAACGATCTTTTTAGTCCCCCAAGCATGGAGGAGAAAATTTACTTTGATGATACTATGCCTCCAATATATGATGATTACAATGATGAACATGATATTTTCAGTGCACCTACTATTGAGGAGAAAATTAATTATGATTACAATATGCCTCCTATATTTGATGATTATGGTGATGAGAATAATAACGATAGCTATTTTGTTGAATTTGCTCCCACTACAATCAATAAGAATGACTATGCTTATGTGGAGAGTAATAATCATTATATGCATGTGGCTCATGATAAGAATGTTTTATGTGATGGTTATATTGTTAATTTTATTCATGATGCTACTGAAAGTTATTATGAGAGAGGGAAACATGGTTTTATGTGTCTCAACAATATTAAGTTTCCCCTCTTTATGTTGAAAATTTTGAAGTTGCACTTGTTGTGCTTTCCTATGCTTGTTGTTTTGTGCTTTCATGACTGGTTTCTTTACAAGATTCCTATGCATAGGAAGTGGGTTAGACTTAAATGTTCTTTGAATTTGCTTCTTGATACTCTCTTTTACTTCAATTCATATTTCTTATGTGAGCATTTTCTCAAACTATCATGCCTAACTTAAAGGCGTTAAAGAAAAGTATTTATTGGGAGATAACCCAAAAGTTTTAGATGAGTCTTGGAAGTTATTACCTCTGTAATGACCGCTCCTTATCCTTTTTATTTGCTTTTTGTGCCAAGAGTAACCTCTAATGAGAGAGAAGTAATGATTGGGAAAGTTGCTGTCCCGAAACAGATTTCTATGCTTCACCGTAAAAATTCGTGTAAAATCTCTGTACGTCCTTTTGAGGCGTGAATTTTTGTGCTTCTGCCCCAGGTTGTTATCTAACCTTCGTTAGTTCAACACTTTTTGATTTGAGCAACATAAGGTCTTCGAAAAAATTCGTCTTTACGTGCTGGTCTGTTTTGACAGATTTCTGCCATTATTTGCATTTGCTTCTTGTTGGTTCCTTTTTGAGTTCTTTTGGGGAATTGAGCTTTTTGAGGGAAGTGCTACAGTATCTAGTGTTCTAATGGAAGTTTATTTGGTGTTAGAACTGAACCTTAAGACTTATTATCTTGAGTGCACTAATGTTGCTAATGAAGATTGAGTGAAGTTTTGTATGAAGAAAAATTTCAGGTGTATGGAAGGAATGAGTAATGAGATGAAGGATAGACTAAAGCTCAAGCTTGGGGATGCCACGCATGTCACCCCAAGAAATATCCAAGAAGTACAAGCGTCAAAGCTTGGGGATGCCCAAGGCATCCCCTTCTTCATCAATAAAAATCCTAGGTTTCTTCCAAACGCTTCATTTTTATTGTTTCATGCACAGGTGTGTTGTTCTTGGAGCGTCTTCTTTTTCGTTTTCATTTTGGTTTTTAGTTTGCTTGGTTTTCTTAGTTTTCTTGAATAAATTGGTTGGACCCCCTCTTTAATACATTGGTTTGCAAATAGTTTGGTTTGGTTTGGAAAAGAGTAGGAACACTCATGTTTAAGTGGTAAAGAGAGCTTGTTTTTGATTGTGGCCTATGCTTTGTCATGCCATGCTTGATATTGTTTTGGCTTTATGCTTAGTATTCTTTGATGTAGCACGACTTGTTATAAACAATTGAGATTGCTTAATGTGCCTTGGATGAATCATGCGTTGTTTTAGCATATTAAAGCATAGTATAGTGGTATTCTCCTTTGATGCTTTATTTGGGTTGACTTGGCGCATGCTCACACCATGTTATGACTATCTCAAATCACCATAGCCTTTATGATCCTTTAGTCTTCAACTTGTAGTATCACTTTATGCTTTTATCAATGATGTTTTGTCGCTCTGCATGATTATGGCCATTATTGCTCTCTTAGTTTGTCGCTCCCAGTCTTTTGGTAGCCTCCACAACCAAGTATGAGTTCCACTCATGCATCCAACTCCCTAAACCAAGTTATTCCAAAGAGTCCACCATACCTACCTATTAGCATTTGCTATTCCAAGTATATTCATGTTTTTAGCTACCTTCCGAATTAAACTTGTTATGAGAAAACTAGTGATCAAAGCTCTCACAAACTTGATGGCACACTTTAATTTTCTTGCCCTTAATAAACTTGAACCATTGTGTCGTCTATGTTGTATATGCTTGCACTTATTTGTTGGGAATTAGCAGAACCATGCTTTCATGGGGAATGCTTTCAACACTGCACTTGGTACTTGTACCTAGTTGATATCATGCTCTTTTGTATATGGATGTCGTCGGTGTGAAATGAAAGGGGAGCTTGTAAGTCCATGGAGTTATGTATATGTGTTAGAGAAACACATGGGCCGCTGGTCTAATCCATGCTGACATGGTGGAAACCTGCAGCGTAACCATAATAAGTTGTCTATGAAGCATTCTTCTTATAAAAAAAGAGTCCTATATTGAGAAAAAAAGAGAAAAAGGAAAAAAAATAGATTATGAAAAGAGGAAATAGAGAAAAAAGCACCATATTCCCATGGTTAATAAGAAGATTGCTGAGATGCTCGTTGTCTGCTTGCCTTGTCATTTTGATATAAGGATTCTTCCGTATCATCGGGAAAGGGGTACCCCGTTGGCAGTTCTCTATGATACACATGTACTTACGATGACAAGAACTTATCGGTGACTAAACTTCAGTAGCATGAGGAGCGGCCCTCGTATTCAAGGGACATGAGATTTCTAACTTATACTTCGTCAAGCATGTACACCATAGTTTGTTCACTTTAACCTTAATCACTTCAAGATGCTTATGATAGGGGCAATGAGAGCTAAAAGCTATAAGTACCATAATTTTTGGAAGCTCTTTATGAGACTTGAATCCCTACTTCCTTTTATAAAGGCCTTTCTTCCACTATATATTGAGTCTCCACCTTCTTTCTTTATGCACTTACTTTGAGAGCATAGTGTCCATTCTTAGTTCTATGTGCATTGTCCCAAGACTAGTTGATTGATGCATAACTTGTTATTGCTTGTTTTAAACTATTTGTATCTAGTCACTCTTATGAACTTTGATGGTGTCCTATGCATTTATATTTGCTACTCTATGAGGGACAAGCTGAATACTATTATGCTATGTTTTCTTTATGTGAAACAAACAAACGTCTTGCAAAGCATTGTTATTCATGAATCTTTTGTTTGTGCCTTTTCATGTTGCAACATAGTTCTATGTCTTATTGCTAGAACTTTGTATTTCATGTTACGATTGAAGTACTATGTTCCCAGATATCCATGTTTTACAAATACTTTGATCAAGTTTATGATGGTGCATGTCACCTCAAAAATTATTCTTTCTTTTTATCACTTACCTAGTCGAGGACGAGCAGGAGTTAAGCTTGGGGATGTTGATACATTGCAAGGTTTTATCTACTTTCTTATGTTTTGTCCACACTTTGGAGTACTTTTCTTATGATTTCTTGGACTAACCTATTAACAAGAGCCACATTGACAGTTGCCTGTTTTCTGTTGTTTTTGGTTCCAGGAAAGTCAGAAAATCAATATTCTCGGAATTGGACGGGACAAAAGCCAAAGTTCCTATTTTACCAGAAGACTCACGGAGCCCGAAGCAGAGACGGAGGAGGGCCAGGGCCTGGCCACACCATATGGTGGCGCGAGCTAGCCCTGGCCGCGCCACGAGGTGGTGTGGGCCCCCTGGCCGCCCACCGACCTTGCCCTCTGGCCTATAAGAAGCCTCCCGAAGCCAAAACCCTAGATCGTCAAGCCTCCAGCCACGAAAAGTTCCGCAGCGCTGCCGCCATCGAAGAGGAGATTCGGGGGACAGAAAGTCTATGTTCGGGCACCCTGCTAGGACGGGGAAGTGCCCCTGGAGCCATCTCCATCGATCTCCACCACCATCTCCATCACCGTTGCTGATTCCCATGATGAGGAGGGAGTAGTTCTTCCTCAAGGCTAAGGGTTCTACCGGTAGCTATGTGTTCATCTCTCTCTCTCTATGCGTGATCATATTGTGATCATGAGCTTTGTAATCAAGTAGATCTACCTTGCTACTCAAGTGCTTTAATAGATCTCTGCTCTCCCCATGTGTGTGAAAGTGACAGCATGCTCACCATGGTGGCACTTAGGTTAGAGATTACAAATACTTGTTATGAATTATATTTGGAGTTGGATGTCTTTATGAAATTGTGGTGTTTGTTGGACTCATCTAGTACTCAAGGTGACAGTGTGGGGTTTTCTAGATGGGAAAGATGAACTTTGAGGTGTGCTATTATAGCCCTACCGTTGATTAGAGTGTCCAACCGGAGTGTAGTCAAGAGTAGTATCATGAAGATAATATATTTATATGAGAGTGTTCACTAGTGAAAGTATGATCCCTAGGCCTTGTTTCTAAGCACTGAAATACCGTTTGCAACTAGATCTGTTACATGTTTGCTAGCTTCCATCTTTATTTCATTTTGCCTTTAGTCTCTTCCACGCCATCAAGCTATTTGCTGGCACCGTTACCACTTATAATTATCTATACCACTTGTATTTCCCTATCTCTTCGCCAAACTAGTGCACCTATACACCTGACAAGTGTATTGGGTGTGTTGGGGACACAAGAGACTTCTTGTATCTTGATTGCAGGGTTGCTTGAGAGGGGATACCTTTTACCACTTCCTCCCTGAGTGCAATAAACCTTGGGTGATCCACTTAAGGGAAAACTTGCTGCTATTCTACAAACCTGTGCACTTGGAGGCCCAACAACTGTCTACAAGAATAGAAGTGTGTAGACATCATCCATGCCGACGTAGATCTTGTGCGCGCCAAGCTTGATGAAGACGCGGTTGCGCGTGGAGGGTTCCTGCCGAAGCTTCCCACGTTGTCACTGATGTTGTCCAGCGCTCCAAAGCACTAAACCAAGCCAGAGAAGATACGCTCGCCGGAGCCGCAGATGTTTCCCGTCTGGATTTTCACCCCTGCTAGCACCGCTAGCCCCATGGTGGGCGCCAACTGTCATGGTGGTGGCACGGAAGATGCCATGGATAGGCTAAAGATGGGGCCAATGAGTGCTAGGGGAATCCAGGGAGGGAGAGCGTGGTGATTCCATGCACGGAAGTTCTTGTATTCTCTCTATCAATGGTGTTTACAAGTGCTCTTGAGGCCCTTAGCAAGAAGGAGACAATGTCTCTTACTACCAACCAACTAGCCCTACAGTCCTACCTTAGATAGAGTCATTCCTCTATTTGTCATCCCTCTCTATGGAGGCCCCGGTGCTCCTTATATAGGGGAGCCCGGGTTACAATTCTAGGGCACAGGTGGCAGCATATTCTATGAATATGCTCCTTTCCTAAAGCAGATGCTTCTTTATTCCTCTTTAACGGCTCGTCCGAGCTTTGGACGTAACCCGCAGCGTCATCCTTGTCTTTGGCGTCACCAGGCACGGGCTACGTCATCCGGCTCTGCCCGCGTCACCTTGGTCGCCACTGACCCGCTGGTCCTCTCCTTTACTTTGCACATGCTTCAGCTAATAAAGCCACCTTTTGACCAGCGGGGGATTCCTTCTCTTGGAAGCTAAGATGATCCGGCTAGCACATAGCTAATCCGACTTACCCCTTTACCTGCAAAACAGATAGACATGGCCGGCATAAATCGTATGCCGGCCGGACCATTGTCAAGGAAATGCCCCATGGGCCGGGCCACACCGTGATTCGACATGCCTTGAGGTGACCCAGTCAGCACTATGCTTTGACTGCGCCGTGCCCCGGCTAACTTGGCCCTTCTACCCCGGTGTTGCCCTACCCGGGGGTATCCCCCAACATAGAAGGTGGAGACTCAATATAAAAGTGGAAGAAAGGCCTTCATAGAAGGAAGTAGGGATTAAAGTCTCATAAAGAGCTTCCAAAAATTATGGTACTTATTAGCTTTCAGCTCTCATTGCCCCTATCATAAGCATCTTGAAGTGATTAAGGTTAAAGTGAACAAACTATGGACTATATGCTTGACAATGTATAAGTTGGAAATCTCATGTCCCTTGAATACGAGGGCCACTTCTCATGCTACTCAAGTTTAGTTACCGGTAAGTTCTTGTCATAGTAAGTACATGTGTATCATAGAGAACCGCCAACGGGGTACCCCTTGCCCGATGATACGGAAGAATCCCCATATCAAAATGACAAGGCAAGGAGACAACGAGCATCTCAGCAATCTTCTTATTTACCATGGGAAAATGGTGCTTTTTTCTCTCTTTCCTCATTTCTCATCTTTTTTTTCTTTTTTCTCAATCTCTATATCTTTTTTTATAAGAAGAATGCTTCATAGATTGCTCATTATGGTTACACTACAGGTTTCCACTATGATTAGGCATGGATTAGACCGGCGGCCTAGGCGTTTCTATAACACACATACATAACTCCATGGACTTACAAGCTCCCCTTTCATTTCACACCGACGACATCCATAGACAAAAGAGCATGATATCAACTAGGTACAATGTACAAGTGGAATGTTGAAAGTGTTCCCCATGACAGCATGGTTCTGCTAATTTCAACTTATAAAGCGCAAGCATATATGCAACAAAGATGGACACAGTGGTTCAAGTTTGTTAAGTGCAAGAAAATAAAGTGTACCATCAAGTTCGTGAGAGCTTTAATCACTAATTTTCACATAACAAGTTTAATTCGGAAGGTAGATAAAAGCATGAATATACTTAAAATAGCATATGCTAATAGGTAGGTATGGTGGACTCTTTGGGATAACTTGGTTTTATTTGGAGTTGGATGCATGAGTGGAACTCATACTTGGTTATGGAGGCTAGCAAAAGACTGGGAGCGACCAACTAAAAGAGCAATAATGGCCATAATCATGCAAAATGACAAAACATCATTAATTAAAGCTTAAAGTGATATTACAAGTCGAAAACTAAAGGACCATAAAGGCTATGGTGACTTGGGATAGTCATAACATGGTGTGAGCATGCGCAAAGTCAACCGAAATAAAGCATCAAAGGAGAATACCACAATACTATGCTTTAATATGCTAAAACAATGCATGATTCTTTCAAGGCACATTAAGCAATCTCAATTGTTTATAACATGTCATGCTACAGAAAAAATCACTAAGCATAAAGCCAAAACAATATCAAGCATGAAATGACAAAGGATAGGCCACCGTAAAAAACGAGGTCCTTTTACCACTTAAGCATGAACTTTTCCTACTCTTTTCCAATCCAAACCACACTTATTTGAAAACTAATATATGAAAGAGGGGGTCCAACCAATTTATTCAAGCAAACTAAGAAAACCAAGAAAATGAAAACCAAAAACGAAAATGAAGACGCTCTAAGAACAACACAATTGTGCATGAAACAATAAAAATGAAGTGTTTGGAAGAACCTGAGATTTTTTTTGATGAAGAAGGGGATGCCTTGGGCATCCCCAAGCTTTGACGCTTGTCCTCCTTGGATATTTCTTGGGGTGACACGTGGTGGCAGCCCTAAGCTTGAGCTTTAGTCCAGTCTTCATCTCATTACATCATTCTTTCCTTAACATCTGAAATTTTTCCTTCATAGAAAACTTCACATAATCTTCATTAGCAACATTAGTGTACTCAAGATAATAAGTCTTTGGGTTAGGTTTCAACACCAATAAAACTTCCATTAAAACACAAGCTACTGTAGCACTTCCTTTAAAAATCTCAATGCCCCAAAGATAACCAAAAAGGAATCAACAAGAAGCAAATGCAAATAATGGGAGAAATCTGTCAAAACAGACCAGCGGATAGAAACAAATTTTTTCGAAGACCTTATGATGCTCAAATCGAAAAGTGTTGAACTAAATAAAGTTGGATAACAACCTGGGACAGAAGCACAAAAAATTAAAGCTCAAACCGATGTACAGAGATTTTACACGAATTTTTACAGCGAAGCACAAAAATCTATTTCAGGACAGCAACTTTTCCAAGCAATACTTCTCTCTCATTAGAGGTTACTCTTGGCACAAAAAGCAAATAAAAAGGATAAGGAGAGGTTATTACTGAAGCAATAACTTCCAGGTTAGGCATAGGATCAACTAAAACTTTTGAGTTATCTCCCAATAAGTACTTTTCTTTAATGCCTTCAAGTTAGGCATAGGATCAAGATTGAAGTATTTTTGAATAAATAAGCATTAAGATCAATACCAGAAATATCTTTCTTTTTCAAGGCTTCATGCATTCCTACAAGTTTTTAACTGAAAAGATTCCATGAAAAGATTTGTTTTTGTTTCATAGGCATGAACACAAGTGTTCAAGGTCGACCCTCACTTAACCATTACTCATCTTTCCTATCACTTTCCTTTTTTTAAACGTTTTTAGGTAACAAGTACAACTAATTTTTTTGTAATTCGCATTCCCTATCCATACTAATTCGCAAACAAGTGCACATAAGAATATTCACCCACACGCTATTGCTCCATGGCAACGGCGCCAGAAAAGGTCTTGATAACCCACAAGTATAGGGGATCGTGTGTAGCCTTTTCGATAAGTAAGAGTGTCGAACCCAAATAGAAGCTAAAGGTAGGATAAATATTCCCTCAAGTTCTATCAACCACTGATACAACTCAACGCATACTAAACGTTTGCATTATCTAGGAAATAAACTAGAGTAACAATACGAGTACTAGAGATAGCTTTGCATGATAATAAATAACAAGAAAGTAAAGCTAGTTGCTGTAGCAATAAAATACACTAAACTAACAGAACCATGAGTGTGGAATAGTGGTGGTAATTGTAGTGGCTTTGTCCAAGTTTAAATAGCAAATAGATCGGGTTCATTGTCTTCGATGCAGTTTTCTATGTGGAAGAGGCTAAATATACATGCGCTTCAATACTGGGAATTACATGTACTATATGATTGGATTGTTGGCAAACATCCGTAAGTACTAATCAATAAGGTTTCCCCAACCATAGCCTTAAGTTTAATGGTCCTCTTACTCCCATACGTGCAACGTTCTGGTTTGCGTCCTCATGTTTCTGTCACTCCGGCAATTTCCCCCCTTCCTCTTACACAAACTACAAACCTTATGATGTTTAATCCATGCGCGCAAAAATATAATGGACACCAAAGGACTGTACCATATCAACATACAACTCTAATGAACCAAAGACGTTCAACCATTCAATCTAAGAACAAAGAAACTACACAAACATGTCATAGATCATAGGATTATAACTTATAGCATCAAGCACCATGTTTATATAGGACGGTACAGAGGTGTGTGGGAGGATGAACCACTTCATACTAGGAGGATTAGGTGGTGGAGATGGCGTTGAAGATGGTGAAGAGGGCGCCGACGGCGGAGCACCGGCCCCTTAGCCCCCTTTCTTCATGGCTTCTTGGGAGCCCTCCCCCATGGAGATGGGATCCATGGGGAGGCAAAAACATGGCTTTGGTGGCTGTAAATTCGTGGGTGGAGATGCCCTGGGCAAATTAGGTTTCCTCCCTTTATATAGCTTCTCGGATTCCCATCACCCCATCTTGGGTTGCAGTAAATCGGGCCTAAAAGGCCCGTCCGGACTCGAAATCGGCTAAATTTTATGTCCAGAATGTTTGTCGCAAAATTCCCAATCTACTTTGTAGTTCAAGAGTTTTTCGTTTGACGCCGTATTCGACCTGAAACGTGACCATCTTCAAAAAGAGTTCTGAGACAGATTTCTGGAAAAATCCCAATTTGACTCCAACAAGGTTTCCACTTGTATTCTTGGTAATTGCTACACATCAAAGTGTAAAACAAGGACATTGTGCACTTTTGCAACTATTAGTAGGTTAGTCCAAATAAATCATAAAATTTATAGAAAAAGGAGTGTCAAAAGCATATTATTAGCATAAAACCATCAAAAATTATAGATATGTTATGGACGTATCAACATCCCCAAGCTTAGTTCCTGCTCGTCCTCGAGTAGGTAAACGATCAGAACAATATAATTTTTTATGTGACATGCAGACAACACAATCTTGATCATCATTATTGTAAAAGCATTGATAGCTGGGATTAAGGTACTCTAAACATGAATCATGAAAGATAGAGTTCTAACAATAAGACATAGTAACTATGTTGTAAAATGAAAAGGCACAAACAAAAGATTCATGAATAACAATGCATTGCAAGACGTTTGTTTGTTTCACATGAAGAAAGCATAATGAGAATGGTATTCAGCTTGTCCCTCATAATTATGGGTCTAAATGTTCATAATTGTGGTTTTGGAAAAAACACATGCAATGATGTCACTCCAGCATGTGACCAACCATGTCTAGGAACCCTAGTAGCATGCTTGGATTCAACTACAACATGCATTGTAGCACTAGTTTGAAAGATGCGGCATCACCACACCTACTTGGATGTGTGTATATTTTCATCAGATTGATGACAAGTACGCCATGACGGGGTCCTCGAGGCGTGTGGAAGAGAGGGGTGTGAGACGTACGGTGTTCTAGGACGGTGAGCACACAAGTTTACCCAGGTTCGAATCTGCCGTCTTTGGACGGATCCTACTCCTGCTAGCAATCCAGTAATACGGAAGAGCCGGAATATGGGTTAAAAGGGTTTCGCCTATGCGAGTTGATATTGTAGACTATTGTGAGGGTAGGTTCCCTAAAGACTCTCCCTAGGATGGCTTATATAGATATCCGGCCTAGGTTTTACAAGAGAGATCTATCCAGCTACGACTAAGAGTCGGTTATAGAGTACATCTTGAACTACAAGTAACACTATGGGCCTATGTCGGTAAGTCTTCTAGGCCTTCCTATAACCGGATTGGACTCCGTATCTTCTCCCTGACTGGGCCACCCGTGAAGCAAAGCTCTAACCCGAAGTGGGCCACCATGGTCAGTGAGGAACTGTGAGGATACCCGGAAAGTATATCCCCAACCGCAGCCCCTAGAAGTCTCCAAGATCCAAAGTCAGATTTATCATCATCTAGCTTGATCATTGGCTTGCAGAATCTTGAAGGGTTCCTGAAACTTCAAAACTAAAGATACGATCCGGGTCTTAAAAATAAGTCAGACCTATCAGCACATTTATTCAGATTTCCAGCTCGAAATTCAAACTAAGCCGGAACTTGGTCTCTGACGCAACCTGACACCAGCCATGGTCAAGTCGTGTCACTGACAGACATTTCCTGTCAGCACGACCGTTGGTGGGTTCGCCTTTTGCGGAACTGAGGCGCCGTTTCAATGTGTGCATGGAGATCGAGGCAGCGTAATCATCGCGTGGGGGCATCCCAGTTCTTTCCACGATGCATGGCATGTTTACTGTAACACTTGCACGAATCTTGGCGCGGCTGGCAGTTATAAGGGGTAAGGATTTCTTTTCCTCATCTTCTTCACCTATTCCCAGCATCGTTTCCTTCTCTCCTACTTCTCCCACGCGCACAGAGCTCCCTTGCCCTCAAGAAATTCCAGCGCCGCCCATCCAAGGTCACCGGCGCACCGAAAAAATGGCTTCCACATCATCCTTCGGCGTAGTAGCGACGGCAGCAACGGCGGAAAAGGAGAGAAATCGTGGGGTCTGGATCCCGTGCGTCCTCGATGAAGACAAGCTCCACAGCGTAGAAGGAGAAGGGCTCCTCCACGCCAGTGATTGGTGGAGTGGCCTCGGCGAAACCATCCCCAACCCTCGCGCCAGCGAGCGAGTGCACTTCGACACTCACCTGGACAGAGGTCTAAGTTTTCCTCCCTCAGATTTCTTTTCCGAGGTTATAGATCATTATGGTGTTCATCTCCACCATCTCCCCCCAAACTCCATCTGCGAGATGAGTGCGTACGCCTCTTTGTGCGAGGAGTATCTCGGCATTAGGCCGAGCCTTACTCTTTTCCGGTACTATTTTCATGTCCGGAGAAATTCCATTACTACCGGTGATCCTTATATTACCGGTACCATTAACTTTTCGGTTAGGCGTGAGCGTGTTTATCCTCAGATTTTAGCTAGTGAGTCGGTCAAACAATGGTCGGCTACCTTTTTCTACCATAAGGATATTCCGGCTCCTGGCAAAGCTACTGCATTGCCGGCTTTCGTCGATGGAGCTGCCACGCCTCAAGCATCTTGGGACGAGGTCGCTCCGGCTCTCAGTGACGATCTGCTTCTCGCCAAGAGGCAGATTGAATATCTGATGAAGCACAAGGGCCTGAGAGGGTCCAACTTGGTCCAGTGCTGGGTTTCTCGCTGGATCCAACCTCTCCAACACCATGGCGACCGACTGATGCATACCATCACGAAGTTGAAAAAATACTCCCTCCGTATCAGCCCCAAATCCTACACGGATAAAGATTATATCACCCAGATCAAGTGGCTGATAAGGGAGAGGATCGAGAGCAGATCCCGGAGATATCTCTGAACATGCATATATCGGAAGATCCCGTTGTGCTGGTAAGCTTTAGCAACTACCATTTCTTATGTGTTCATTTTTAAGTTATTGCGCAATACTGAGATACTATCTTATTTTCAGCTTGCCGACCTCCCCGAGTCGGAATTAGCTCCTATCGAGGGGTATCCTCCTGAGTTTTCCCAGCAGGAGGAAATAGTTCCACTGCCGAATGTTGTTCCTCGGAAGCGTAAAGCTCCGACAGTGGCTATCGACACAAAGGAGGTGCCTGTTGTGAAAAGGTAACTTTCCTCACAACTTCTGCCTTTGTGTTTTACTTGCAATCTCTTCCGAGGTGTAATGTTCTTTATCTTATTACTCTCTCAAAGTTAAGAAGCTCGTCAAGGGCAAGGGGAAGGGAGCTAATACTAAGCCCCTATGTCAGACCAAGCTAACTTTGGCTTCTCCTGCCGTGGCTCCTGTGACTCCTGCCCCTCAGCCTTCTACAGCGCCGGAGATTACTCTATCGCTGACCGTTGTAGAAGATCCGACTCCCTCAACAGAGCCAACGATCCTTGATTCACAGACTGACGTCACCATGGGTGACTCAGGTTTTGATAAGGGTGAACCCTCTTCGGGTAATGATCCCTCGGCAGAAATCTTTGCCGACAATCTCCTAAGTAATCCGGGACTTGCCAAACTTGGCATGTCTCAGAAATCTGCGGAAGAAATCCAGCGGTTGGCCCGGCAATGCTTGGAAAGCCGAAATCTTTCTACCAAAGAAGAAGCACAAGAAGCGGAGGATGTCAAGTACTCCGAACTTCTTGAACAAGTCCGCCTTCGCGACGAGGGACTGAGAACTGGCGTGTTACCACCTCCACCAGTGATCCCTCTCACCCTTGCCGAGAAGGTTACAATTGAAGTGAACATGTGCTTGAGCAAGCTCACACATGAACAACATGTAAGTCGGAATTCCAACTCACAATTTTCCTTTATGTTACTTTATATCCTATCCTATAGCCCCCAAGAATGAAGTTGGATAGTCAAATCCGGGTTTATGCTTACTTAGGATGCCAAAGAATGAACTAGTGTAGGCCCCAAGGCTTGTGCTGATATTAGTTACAATATTAGCCTGAGTCTTTAGTAGACTTCTGACTCTGGGTATTCTGACTTACAGAAAGTTAATTCGTATAACCAGGAATTACTAAAAAATATTTGCAACAAGCAGAAAGAGTGAGCTCTCCGACTTGAAAATGCATAGCTGAAGGTTTCCAAGGATGAGGCTGAAGGTAATCATTTCGAAACTCAAACCTTGTCTTTTTTGTTTCATAGTCGAACTTTTGTTGAATTGTTGTTCTTTTGACTTATAGCACCGGTAAAACAATCCTACACCATGATCGAAGAGGCCGAGAATCTTAAGACCTTGGTTGTGGAGAACAAAGAACTTCGCCAAGAGCTGAATATCCCCAACATGTATAAATGTGAATCATTGTGGTTTTGGAAAAGAACACATGCACTGATGCCACTCAAGCATGTGGCCAACCATGTCTAGGAACCCACACTACAAGAAATGTTTCCTTCCACAATGACATGGCCCGACGGTCACCGTAGCAGGCGTGTCTTCCGCGACAAAATTCTTAGCTCGACCGTGCCCGATAGAAAAACATTCCCTGGTTGTGTGGCCCTCTACTACGACGGAACCGCTAAAAACATGGAGAAAGCTTGGTCAGCGCGTGGATGAAGCAAGATTTTCGGTTCCTCGCTCGATGTTGACTCGCCGAAGTCCTTTGAGGGGTGTGGCTCCCAGGTTTTAGTGTGTCTAGCGGACCATACTTTCCGATGCGTCTCCCTGATTTGAACTCGATAATGTTGCTCAATGCATCTGCCATTTAGTAAGGCTGCTAGGTCCCACATGTCAGCCTCTTATTAGCAGAATCGTGTGTATGATGGATTTTTTCCTTCGCCCGGGCTACCCTGTTCCAAACTTGATAGCGTTACCTGATGCATCTACCGTTTAATCAGGCTGCTGGGACCCACATGTCATCCTATCATTAGAAGAAACATGTTTATGATAGAATTTTTTCCTTCGCTCGCGCTACCCTATTTCGAAGTTGATAACGCTGCTCGATGCATCTACCATTTAATCAACCTCCTGGGTCCCACATGTCATCCTCTCATTAGAAGAAATGTGTGTATGATGGAATTTTTTCCTTCGCTCGAGCTACCCTATTCAGAACTTGATAGCGCTACTCGATGCATCTACCGTTTATTCAACCTCCTAGGCCCCACATGTCGTCCTCTCATTAGAAGAAACATGTATATGATGGATTTTTTGCCCTCAGTCATGCCTTCGTGTTTCGATCTTGATAGCATTGCTCGCTGCATCAGCCGTTTATTCAGGCTGATGGGTCCCTTATGTCAATCTCACATTAGAAGAATCGTGGGTATGATGGAATTTTTTCTTTAGCGATACCATGTTCCGAACTAGATAGCGTTTCTCGACGACTCTACTATTTCCTCATGATGTTGGGTCCCCATTCCAGCCTCTCCTTACAAGAAACGTGTGCATGCTGATCTTTTTCTCACTGGCGCCTTCCTGTTTCGAACTGGCAACATTGCTCGATGTAGCATCTATAGAAGGTTGCGCTACTGGTTCCCACACATCAGCCTCTCTGTATATGAAACGTGTGTATGATGGACATTTTTTGGGCCGTGTCCGTCGTTTTGACCTTGGCAACTTGCTGTGTCTCAGATGTCAACCTCCTCTGTGCAAGAAACGTGTCTATGTTGGGTCCCAGACGACAACCTCTATTTGAAAGAAACGTGTGTATATTGGACTGTTTTTTGGGTCCCAGATGTCAGCCTCAAAGTACAAAAAATGCTCATAAAGGCCGAATTAGAAAGATTCTGGGCTAACTCTGGGTGGATGCCCTATTCGTCATGGCATATATTCCACGGGCTCACTCCTAAACTGAATGAGCTATGGTATGTGGCCAAAAGATCATGAAAAGGCCAAATTAGAAGGTTTTGGGCTATGCTTGGGGCTGGTAGACTAATTTCATGGGCAAGGCTTGGGCCTGCTGGGTTCGACATTTCAGCTTCTCTATAAGTGCAGCATGTGTATGATGGACTTTTTTCGGCCACGTCCACTATTTTCACCGTGGCAGCCGTGTATGGTCTTACTGCTAGGGCCCTTATGTCAGTATCTCTAGTATGTTCTGGCTTGTGGGTCCCTGATGCAGCCTTGTATGTTCTGTCTGGTGGGTCCCTGATGCCAGCCTCTCTATATAAGTATTTAAACTTTTTTTTCGAACCCACCGTCAAATAAAACTCAAGGGACACTTCATGCTAGTGGATCCGTGATGTCGGCCTCTTCGTAATGTGATATTGCTAGATGAAAACATGTAAACCCAAAATACACACACACACAGGCGATTTGGACAAAAGACCTTCAAATCAAATAAACGTAAACTGAGTGTGTTGCCACTACAACAAAGATATTTATAGAATAAATATCATTAAACTTTTATTAGTACTACAAATTATGTATTAGTCTTCTTAAAAATATTTTGTGTGTCTATGATTATCTCTTTTAAAATATAAAAGGGCAGTGCTCCTGGCATCTCAATTTATAAAATGCCACATAATGGGGTATTTTCTTAAAAACATGGGTAGGCAGAGTTTTTTTATTATGAGAGGTGGGGGCAATGCCCAAAAGGCCGAATTAAAAAGAGTTTGTCTATTCTACATAGGCTGCTCTACGTGGGTTATATTCCATAGGCTATGCTCCATGGGCTTCATTCTCAAATTTCACTAGGTTGTGCTCAGCAGTCCGCTGACCCCTAAAAGGCTGAATTAATATGTTCTCTGCTATGCTCCATGGGCTCCTTTCTCAAATTTCACTAGGATTTGGACATTAGTCCCTGGCGCTGAAAAGACCAAATTAAAATGTTCTGGGCTAAAGAGGGGCCGAATGAGCTACTCCCTCTGATCCAAATTAATGTTCTCGGATTTGGCTAGATTCGGACGTATCTAGCACTAAAACACGACTAGATATGTAAGAATCTAGACTAATGTGAGAACATTAATTTGGATCGGACGGAGTACTAGATTTTTTTCTCCTGGTTAATAAAAATTGCATTGTGATGTGCTCTGCCGAATTCAAAACAAACACCTCAAAGAGGGTGGGGAAAAGCGATAATTCTTTTTGGCAGATATTCATGTCAAAATTCAGAAGTACAAAATAAGGTAGAAAAATTATCAACAGATTTGAAGTTCATATTCAGGAGCACTTAAACAATTCAGCAACATTTAAAAAAAACCAATTCAGCAATACAGACAATGAAATATAATAGCAGTACAGAGAGAACCAGTACTTGTTTTAGCTCTAAAAACCTTCTCGCAAGATCAGTTTGCCCTTTTCACCAAACACACTCGACCATTGGATCAAGAAAAATTGATGATCAAGTCTGCTTTGAGTACCTTCTTCTCACATCAATGCCTTTATGACCCTCGTATGCAACCCAAAATGCCCAAGTCCATCTAGATTGTGACAAGCCCATGATTCAAAAGAAAAGCAAGACTATCTACTGCATTTGATTTAAACAAGTACCAGTACATCAATATTAGTTGTGCAAAATGCTTTAGTAATAGCAATGACAGAACAGTAGAGATATTCAGTAGCTTTCCTTCTTGAAATTCAATAGCAGTACTGAGAGAATCAGTTCTTGTTCGAGCTAAAAAACCTTGGAGCACGATCAGTTAGGCCTATTCTCTGAAGAGACTCAATCTTTGGAGCAAGCAAAACTAACGATCAAGTCTACTTCTATGTGAGTGCACTAGTGGAGAACGGGCCTTTAGGCCAGGCCTATAAGGGGCATTAGTCCCGGTTCTAGAACAGGGATTAGAGATGCGGGACTAAAGGCCCACCCACTAGTCTCGGCCCAGTTAGCAGGCGGAACCAATGGGAGTCCATGCGGCCACCCCTGCGCGCGCTGGGTGCCCCCCCCCCCCCCGTTAGTCCTGGTTCCTATTACGAACTAGGACAAATGGTTCTCTGCCGCGGCAGCATTTAGGCCCTTTCTCTACCGCGGTAGAGAATACATTTTGTATCATTATATTTATTTCTTTTTTCATTTCAAAATAGTTTTCTATGCTACCACATATCGTACACGTTCGTGCATATATAAGACAACTTGTTTTAGGATCGAGCATACAAATATATACATGATAGTTACATGGACATCAGAATTACCGGGACTAGAGCCTGTTTATTCAATTACATGGTCAGGGATCATCGGTAGCGCCTATTCCGACTAACTTTTCTGGTGTCATGTATCATCTCGGTCATCAAGAATCCTGCCAGTTCTGCAGCAATTTCTAGTACGCGTTGCTCTGGTAGGAGCTGATCCCGCATTCTCTCTAAATATATAAGAAAAATAGATCAATATGAATACCAATCATGATAACAAAAAGTGACGGTAATAAAATAATGTTGTAAATGTATTGCTTACACCGACTATAATCTTTGTGCTCAGTGGTAAACGTGCGAATGAACTCACAAAAGTAGAATCCACATATATTCTTCCTTGGTGGCAGCCTCATGCACTTTACGAGAATAGAATTCAATCAAAATAATAATTTAGCATCATAATTGTATTGAAACTAGAAGTAAAGAGATGCACATAGTACTTACCGAGACTGGCTTAAACGTCAGCTTCTCACTAAAGTGACATGTAACTGCACTCTTGAACTGGTTCCAAACCCTGCCCGGTAAAGAAAATGAATGAGTTATTTATTACGTGATATCTCAGGAAATCAACGAAAGAGACCGATGTAGCACGAAAATTACCTCTAGAGCATGTCCTGCATGTCCCTAGATTGTTCCAAGGGTCTCTTTAATGGGTCCATGACTTCAGCTCTTCCCTTATCAAGTTGAATGTTTAGCAGAACCCAGTGGAAACTACACACGTTTATATATACATCAATAACTCATATATTACACTTAATATCGAGTAAGCAAAAGTGTCTACAACAGAGTAAGACCCTCACTTGAAATTATAAGGAAACAGTATGTGGTCAAATAAATTTTTCTCTGTTAGAAACCTTAGAAGGTTTTCATCCGTCTCGGTTTATCCATTAGCGTCTTTACATGTATTTTATCTAGGTCAATGAAGCCAACACTAAAGACTGACCTTCTTTTACATTCCTGGATCTTCATTCTACATAATAATAGAGTACAAAAGGATATAATGTGGATAATTACATGCAATGAACTGAATAACTGACAAAACTAATCAACTTATACATAGAGAATGCATTCAACAACTTACAGAAAATAGCAACTCATGATACTTTTGTCGAGGGTGTCGAAATTGTATAACTGGAAGAGTTCTAGAAACTCAGCATGGACCTCATTGGCTCGGAAGTAGTTGTCATGTGGGACTTTCGCCACGATCATTATTCTCTTCTCCTTTGCGGTTTTCAAGTACCAGTTATGTAAATTCCGCATTTCTGTTGGTAGTTGTTGCAACCTCTCTATGCTGACCAAAGGCATCCCTAGGACATATGTAGGGACTACATCAGCCTTGGGTAACTTGTCATCCTGGGAACCTAGCAATTCCTCAACAGTCACATTCCTAGCGGCCGCAAGCTTCACAACTTCTTCCATATCCTGCTGGGGAATGTCATAGGATACCACCCGAAGGGGTGGGATAAATTTTTTGGCCTGTTTCCCGAGCTGGGGGACGTCCTTTCTTTTCCCGGTTGCACTTTGACTTAATGATTTGCTCCCTCTTTGCACTTCTACTTTATTTGCTCTTATTCACTTCCTTTTGAAGTGTGCGTAGATAGTCATCTAGCTTATGGTGCAAGTCATATTGTGATTTTGTGTTTAGAAAACCAAGTGCATACGCTTTTTGCTTCTCGGTGTATATCGGGGTGGGCTCAGGTTTCTTCTTTTGAAGCTATGCAACACATTCAGCCTTTGCGATCGCTGCGCTTTCCTCTTCAGTACGATCGTAAGGTCTGATGGGAAGATTCTTATGAGGTACTCTTGGGAGGGGCGACATTTGTTGTTTTGGGCTGCTGCATCGTTTAGTACTCATCGATGGAGCACGCTTCCGCTTATTGTCCTTAGCGGGCGGTGCAGACGGCCTACCCTGCAGCAGAGATCGAGATGGACTCGCGTTGTGGTGGTCGTAGTCATGGGGTGGGCTTCTTGGAGGTGATGGAGGTGAAGGTGACATGCGACGACTCGGAGGCGGTGTTGGCCTTGGCGCTGAGCCTGGAAACTTGATGTTGTTTTTGTCCCATAGAATGATACCACCCAATACTTCTCCGAGTGTCCTCTCACCTTTAGGTCCAGGGATGTGAAGCTCCATTGAGTCCCACACCGTTGCGATTTCATCCACCCCGACTTTAGCATAGCCAGCTGGAATCTCACGGCCATGCCAGCGCGTGTTAGGTGGACAAGGTAAAGCACATCCGACATCCACCTTGATGGATAGGTTCTTCACCTTCTGATGGAGCTCACAAGATGTCTGCTCCTTGATTCCATCCACGGGGTACCTGAGACCGCCATCTACCATCCGTGCATCGTTAGATGGGACCTCCGATTTAGCCATGCTGCTTCTCCGCTGAGATGGGATGGCGGTAATATCGAGTGTAGGATCTTGCAGACGTGTTATTACTCAAAGTTCGTCAATCTGTTGCTGATGCTTTTCAAGTTTTCCTAGCAACTCGTTGAACCGGTCTCCCTCCTCCTCCTGTCGTCACCTATTTGCTCTCTCTTGGCTCCTATAAGTATCTCTGTCTTTGGAAAACCCCATCTCCCACGTATAACTAGGTCCAATGCCCCGTACTCGTCCTCCGTGTTCGTCATTCCCGAGGACCTTTGTCAGCAAGTTTTTCTCTCTATCAGGACACGACTTTTTTGTCCTCTCTTTAATTTCTTTCATCACTCTCTGCCATGTCTCCCGGGGTATCTTAATCCCGTCACTGCAAATAAGGTCCCTTGTAGTATCGTCATACTCACTCCCATGCCCAAGGAACCAATTTCTTGCCCTCAAATCCCATTCTCCGTGTATTGGTTCTGGAGTGATCCCTTTGGCAAGCAGCTCATTCACTTTAGCATCCCACTTTGGTATGGTAGTCACGTAGCCCCCTGGCCCTAGGTGATGGTGATATTTCTTCTTCGCGGAATTTTTCTTGTTTTTACCGACTTCACAATAGCAAGTTCTGACTCCTTGTACTTTACAAATGCATCCCAGTTAGCCTGCTGCTTTGTTAGATAGCCTTCGAATTTAGGAGGAGTCTTCTTCTTCTGATACTTTTGCCATAATGATTTCTTCTAGTTCTTGAATAGTTCAGCCATCTTCGTAAGAGTCCACTGCTTGACTTTCTTCCTCAATGCAGCTGTGTCGGCATCATCCTCATATTCTGGCAGGGTGAGATGTATCATGATGTCATTCCAAAGACCCTCTTTGTACCTGTCGACGACATACTCACCCTCTTCCAACCCTTTTGTCATATTCCACTCTCGAACGGTGATCGGGATGCGATCCCTAACCATAACTCCGCATTGTTGTACAAATACACTTTTAGCCTTTTCAGGTTCCAACGGTTCACCCCGTGGTGATACCAGCTTAATTGTATAACACGTAGATGTGTCCAACTTTTTGGATGGTCCTCATTTGGAATATTTTTTGCTCGATGTGGAGGCCTAAGAGAAGAAACATTCGTCAATTTATATATGCAACTCAATTAATGCATCAACTGATCACTGGACTGCATATATATACCTCACCGGACTTCGTTAAGGGTCCACCGGAGCCGTTAGCTTCTCCATCATCGGAGCCATCAGCTTCTCCATCATCGGAGCCGTCAGCTTCTCCCTGATCATTTCGGTCGACCTCGGCACCCTCATCGGAAGGGTTTAGATACATCGACAGAGATTCGGGTGGATGAACATGGGGGGGCGCCATTGATCATATTATCGAGAATTTCTTCTTGTTCTAGGTCTCTGTGGATTGGACTAGGTGGATCCATCGTTTTCTACAAAATGCACACAATATAAAATAATACTAAACAATAATATGTACACCTAATTTTCTTCAATAATACTAAACAATCTCTGGAGGGGGTCGTGAGCACCACCACCCTAACCCTAAGTCTGGTCACCCACGAGCACCACCAGCCTAACCCTAAGTCCGGGGGCCCGCGAGAACCACCACCCTAACCCTAAGTCCGGGGGGGCGCGAGCACCGCCACCCTAACCCTAAGTTCGGGGGCCGCGCGCACCACCACCCTAACCCTATGTCCGGTCGCCCGCGAGCACCACCACCCTAACCCTAATTCTAGGGGCTCACGAGCACCACCACCGTAACCCTATGTCTAGGGGCCCGTGAGAACCACCACCCTAACCCTAAGTCTTGGGGCCCGCGAGCACCACCACCCCAACCCTATCTCCGGGGGGCGTGAGCACCACCACTCTAACCCTATCTTTGGGGCCCGTGAGCACCACCACCCTAACCTAAGTTCGGGGGGCCGCCAGCACCACCACCCTAACCCTAAGTCTAGGGGGGCTGCAAGCACCACCACCCTAACATATATATTTTTATACACTATATTACACTATGTATAGTAATAATAACATATTAGAAAAAATATATACGAGAAAAAATAATAACATATATACTATATATTACATCATATAGCTAGTAATAATAACATATTAGTAATAATATATATTTTTATACAATATATATTTTTATACACTATATAGTAATAATGACATATACTTGACAAAAATACTAGAAACTAGAAAAAAATACTAGAAACTAAAAAAATAGCTAGGCGCGTGGCGGCCCTCTCTCTGCCGTGTCCAACGCCGCCGCCTAGTGGCTGGCTGGAAACGACATGCGGCGGTGGTGGTTGGCCGAAGATGAGGCGCGGCGACAGAGACGCGTGGGTTAGCGGTGGTGGTGGCGATGCGTGACCTGGCTGGAGACGAGGCGCGGCGGCAGGGGTGGCTGGAGGTGGGGCAGCCGGAGAGGAGAGAGTACCTGTAGACCGAGGCGATGCGCGGTGGCGGTGGCTGGAGGTGCGGTGACCGGAAAGGAGGATGAGGCACGGTGGCGGCTGGAGGTGGGGCGGCCGGAGGCATCGGAATCGCGCACCCTGCCGGCGTCGTTGTCGTCGAGGGCGCCTCCTGTGTGAAGTGTGTGTGAATCGGGAATGAGATTGGGGAGAAGCTGTGCGCGAATTTAAGGGGACGGACCTTTAGTCCCAGTTCGAAGCACGCACCAGGACTAAAGACCCTTTAGTCCCGCTGCGTGCTACGAACAGGACTAAGGGTCCCCCTTCTAATCCCGGTTCATGGCACGCACCGGGACTAAAGGGTTTTCAGCAGCACCCAAAGGGCGCGCGCCAACGACACCCCTTTAGTCCCGGGGCGTGCCACGAATCGGGACTAAAGGTCCCTTTTTCAAATTTTTGACCAAAACAAGGGGCGCGCCTATTTTCAAAATTTTCAATTTGCATACTATTATATTTTTTAAACATTTGAATTATACAATTTTTGCATACTTATGAATTTGAGAACATTTTCAACATGAAAAGTTCTTGAAATTGCATAAGTAATCCAAATCTATTTTTTGTTTTGGAAAATAATTATTCTAACTAGTCAAACTATTAACCATTTTGCCATTTTCAATTTAAAAATGTATTAACTATTGTATTTTGCATATTTTTGAATCTCACTAAACTTTCAACATAAAAATGCTTGAATTTGAATAAGTAATCCAAATCCATTTTCTGTTTTATTAAATAATTATTCAGACTAGTCAAACTATTAACCATTTTTCCATTTTCAATTTAAAAATGCATTAACTATTATATTTTGCATATTTTTAATCTCACTAAACTTCCCACCGTTATCCACCATGTTTCCCGCCCTTTCCCTCTAACCCAGGGCTTTTAGCCCCGGTTGGAGCCACTAACCGAGACTAAAGATATTTCCCGCCATTTCCCTCCACTCCCCTCCATATTTTCCTGCCTTTTCCCTCTATATCTAGGCCGGCCGCCATGGCCATCCACACATCGACATCTTCCCCTCTCACAACATTGGACATCGCATACTGAGCCATTGTGACCCTCGAAGAGACCGAGACACTGTGGGCCTCTAGCTACCCATGCCCGCCAGGCTACCGGTTGTCCGCCTACTCGATGCTGAGCGCTGGAGGAGTTCTTGTCCCTCCTGTGCCTCAAGGTTCTGTCCGCCAGCCGGCCATCACGAACCACTTCTACCTTGAGCTCCCGTCGGAGCAGCGGATGGATCCCCATTGGGATCCCTACAACTACGACAACTGGAATGCCTTCTTTGCTAACCGGCAGGAAATGGAGCTCGCCAAGTACGAGGGTGACAACCCACCCCCGATGATCCACAACGAAGCCGGTCGCCGCCTATGGTGGGCAAACCGGACTATCGTTGGTGTGATGCGCTACATCGCCCAGGGAGATTATCCTCGCATGCGGTGCCTACACTTTGACCCTCCACAGAGCCACAAGAAGGGTGGCGGTGGTGAAGGCCGCGGGCGTAGAGGTGTCATCGTCCAGGAGCCCGCTCCCTCGCGCGTCGTGAATCCGATGCTAGAGTGGCAGGTGCCCCCGGAATATGCCATGGTTGGGCTCAGGATCCAGCCGCGTGTGCCTAGCAGCGATGATGACGAAGACAAAGACGACCCTAAAGTTGTGTACTATAGGGCTAGACATGAGTATGACTAATGGGGGTCCTTTAGTCCCGATTCCATAGTCCCAGTTTTTTAATAACAATAATTGTCTTGAGTGTTAGTCCCGGTTTGTCTCTCTATAACTTTCTTGAACTATGAAAGTGTTGTTCTATTCTTGGGCTGGGAGCTAACTAATTTCATATATTAGGGAGTGCCTCTATGGCCAGTTTATGGAAGATGCCCGAGGACTGAATCCCCCGGCATCTCCCTGAAGTTGGCCGTAGTGTTGTCCTAGCTCTCGCACACCATGAATACACCAGGGAGCTAACTAATTTCACATATTAGGGAATGCCTCTATGGCCAGTTTGTTGGAGATGCCGGAGGACTGGATCCTTGGGCATCTCCCTCAAACTGGTCGTAGTGGTGTCCCTGCTCCCTCAAGCTGGTTGTAGTGGATCCTTAGTGTTTGAAGTTGATAACTTCACAAGGATGTCGGCCTATTTATAGTGTGGCCACCCATGTTTAGTCCCGGTTGGCGTCTCCAACCAGGACTAAATATGAACCTTTAGTCCTGGTTGGAAACACCAACCGGGGCTAAACATATTTCCCGCCATGTTTTCTCGCCACATTTTCCCACCCTTTCCCTCTATATATAGGTCAGCGACCACACATCCACATATCCACACATTCCCTGCCACACATCCACACATTCCTCGCCGCCTACTTTAGGATGCCCCCGCGTGTTCGTCCACGACTCGGCGGCAATGACGGCGTAGTACTGGGCTCTGTCGAGCATGTCGGAGACTGGGCTTCACTGGGCTGGCACTGGGAGGTGCTACCTTCCGGGACACGTAGCTTGGTGAGGAATCCGGGTCCCGTCGTCGACCAGGAGCTTCTTTGGTGGCGGTCGCATGGTCCAGGAGCGGTGCAGACGGAGCCGGCCCCTGAGGAGGTGGTATGGAGGCATGTCAGGGAGGAGGACGAGCACGTACGCCGCTATATGTATGCGTTGGAGGTCAGGTTTTCCAATACATGGCAGCTTCTTCAGGTACCTCACTCGAGCTATGCTCCTATGATGGTTGCTTCACTTTGGGTGACCACCTCCCGCAGCTTAGAACCTGGTCGTCGCCATCCAGTTTGATTGAGCAAGATGTATTACATGAAAGGGGGGTCTTTATGTCTCAAATAAAAGGTTTAATACATTACTTAGATTTATGTCTCAAATAAAAGGTTTAATACATTATTACACATCACCAACATGTAGTGTTGTGGTTTTCTTCTGCACCATAGCCATGGAGAATCTTCATCATTTAACAGGATGCTTGGGCCAGTTTTCACTTTGAAGGGCGGAATTTCATGAAACTTATTGTAATCTTCTGACATGTCTGTCTTGTCATCCACTCCCACGATGTTTCTTTTCCCTGAAAGAACTATGTGGCGCTATCGCTCATCGTATTCTTTTGCTTATCTTTCCTTTTTCTCGGTTTGGTAGACATGTCCTTCACATAGAAAACCTGAGCCACATCGTTGGCTAGGACGAATGGTTCATCCATGTACGCAAGATTGTTGAGATCCACTGTTGTCATGACGTACTTTTGGTCTACATGTACCCCGCTCCTGTCAGCTTGACCCATTTGCAGCAAAACAAAGGGACCTTAAAAGTAGGTCCATAGTCAAGTTCCCATATCTCCACTATGTGCCCATAATATGTGTCCTTCTGCCCATTGTCATCTGTTGCATCAAAGCGAACACCACTATTTTGGTTGCTGCTCTTTTTATCTTGGGCGATCGTGTAAAATGTATTCCCATTTATCTTGTACCCTTGGAAAGTACATATAGTCGAAGATGGTAACCTGGCCAACGAGTACAACTGATCTCCAACAGTTGTTTTATTCATGAGATTTGTCTACAACCAACTGTCGAAATTCTTCTCGTGTTCCCCTTTAATCGAGGAGTCAGGCTTCCCCGGGTTTTCGGAGTGTAGAATATTCTTGTGTTTCTCAATATAACTATGTAGTGTGCTTGAGTGAAAGAGTGCCTGTCCCTACATACCATTGATTTCCTTCCTAGTGTGCCTTTTCCAGTCAGCCTCCCCTCATACCAAGATTCAGGAACACCAATCGGATTAAGGTCAGGAAGAAAGTCAATACAAAACTCAATGACCTCCTCTGTTCCATAGCCCTTGGAGATGCTTCCTTCTGGCCCATCACGGTTATGAACATATTTCTTTTAGACTCCCATGAACCTCTCGAAGGGGAACATATTGTGTAGAAACACAGGACCGAAAATTCTAATCTCTTCGACTAGGTGAACTAGGAGGTGCGTCAAAATATTGAAGAAGGATGGCGGGAACAACAATTCGAAGCTGACCAGACATTGGACCACATCAATTTGTAACACTGATAGACTTTCTTGATTGATTACCTTCTGAGAAATTGCATTGAGGAATGCACATACCTTCAAAATGGCTAGTCAAACATTTTCTGGTAGAATTCCCCTCAATGCAACTGGAAGCAATTGCATCATTAGCACATGGAAGTCATGAGACTTTAGGTTTTGAATTTTTTTCTCTTTCATATTTATTATTCCCTTTATATTCGACGAGAAGCCAGACGTGTCCTTGATACTGAAAAGGACTCCAAAAAAGATTTATCCATATACTCGTACTTCTCACCGCGGTAGAGGATGCAGTCATTAGGGCATGCTTGTATCTTCTGCACGTCTAATCCTAGAGGCCAGACAAGCTTCTTTGCTTCGTACGTACTGGAGGTCAATTCGTTATTTTTTGGAAGGAGATTCTTCATTATTACCAGCAACTTTTCAAATCCCGAGTCAGTCAGACCGGTCTCTGCCTTCCACTTCACCAATTCCAGTGTGTTACCCAGCTTCTTCTGACCATCTTCACAACTTGGGTACAACAATTTGTTGTGGTCCTGTAACATCTGCTTAAACTGCAACCTCACCTTTTCTGTGTCGCAGTCTCTCTTTGTATCAGAAATGACCCGACCAAGATCATCAGCGGGCTCATCTGGTTCACGTTCTTCACCCCCTTCTTCTTCATTGTCTTCCATTGTGGTATCAGCGTCATCAGGGAACATAGATCGGTAGTTGTCATCATCGTTCTCTTGTTCATCGCCATCTTCCATCATAACCCCTCTTTCTCCATGCTTGGTCCAAACATTATAACTGGAAATGAAACCAGACCGAAGCAGGTGGCTCTAAATGACTCTTGAGGAAGTGTGAGCCTACTCATTCTGACATTCAACACATGGACAACACATAAAACCATCCAGCTGCTTGTTCGCCTCGGCCACAAGGAGAAAAGAACACATGCCTTCTCAATAAGTATCAAAGCGACAGTCATCATACATCCATGGATGGCTCATCTGCATCATACAACCATATATATCAAACGGTGCTCAAATTAGTACCACGCGGTCTAAACGAGAAAATAGTTGCTAACCTTTTAGGACACTTCAAAACAAAGAGGATAAACCTTAAGTGTGGCTCGGGCACCTCATATCATGTTTTTCTTGTGTGAACTCAAGTGGCATCGCTCTCACGGGCATTTCATCGAGCACCTCTAGTGCATAAGAGAAAAAAACCTATCTCAAACTTTGCCACACCTTCCCCCATGAGAAAATAGAGGAGAGATGTGCCATATATATATAGGCTAGACCCATTTTGGTCCTGGTTTGAGATACAAACCGGGACTAATAGGTGTGCCAGGACCGCGCAGCAAGCACCAGACCCTTTAGTCCTAGTTTGTATCTCAAACTGGGACCAAAGGTCTATTACAGGCCAGGACAAAGGATTTCGGGGATTTTGGCCGTCCGGTTTGGCCCATTAGTCTCGGCCCCACCCACGTCCAGGACTAATGGCCCGAACCAAAGGCCCTTTTCCTACTAGTGGTACCTCCTCCTTACGTCAATGCCTGTGTGACCGCCCATAGCAACCTAAAATGCCCAAGACTCATCAAAATAATTGTGACAATGTTAAGTTTCAAAAGAAAAGCAATACAATCTGATGACTTCATCTAAACGAGTACCAGTACATCACAGTTCATTCTAAAAAATATTGTACTAATAGTAATGACAAAACATTTTATAGATTTAGTATTATTTGAAAGATTTAGCAGTATAGAATAAGACCATAAAAATACCAGATAGATTCCTGGTTCATATTCAGTAGCACTTGACAGATTCAGCACAACATTTCAAAGTGACTGGTTGGTAGTACACAGATAGTGACCAAAATAATTGATAGATTTAGCAATGTGGACATTGAAATTCAATAGATGTAGCAAGGACTGATTCAAAAGGAAATCGAGACCATATTCTGCACTAGGCCGGTCAATCTGAACAAGTATCGAACAAAAGTTTTGATAGGTTCAATAGCATTTAAAAGATGCAGTAGTACATAATAAGAAAGAAAAATATCAACATATTCCTAGTTCACATTCAGCAGCATTTCAAAGTGACTAATTCAGTTTGCCCTTTTCTCCATACACTCGATCATTGGAGCAAGCAAAACTAGCAATCAAGTATGCTTTTTTGTGCATGCCTCCTTCTCACATCAATGCCTATGTGTGACCTCCATAGGCTTCTAAAAATTCCCAAAGCCTCGTCAAGGTTATGGGTTTATGACAAGGCCAAGTTAGAAAAGAAAAGCAAGACCATCTACTGCACTTGATCTAAACAAGTAGCATTACATCAGTATTAGTTCTATAAAATTCCAAGTAATAAAAGAAAAGCAAGACAATCTGCTGAACTTGATATAAACAAGTACAAGTACATCACAGTTAGTTCTACAAAATATTATATTGTACATACTAATAGTAACAATAGAACAGTTGACAATTGAGTAGCATTTAAAAGATTCAGTAGTACAGAATAAGACCAAAAAATATCGACAAATTCCCAGTCACATTGAGCAGCACTTGACAGATTCCTTATTCATATTCAGCAGCACTTGACAGATTCAGCAACATTTCAAAGATACCGAATTAGTAGTACATAGACAATAATTGATAGATTCAGCAATGCACACATTGAAATTCATTAGATGTAGCTAGGCCTGGTTCAAAAGTAAAGTGATACCATATTATGCACTTCATCAGTCGATCTGAACAAGCACCAGTACATAATTATTATTGCAAAATAGATTAGCAGAGGAGGAACTCCATAGAAAATACTCAGAACTACCTTAAGCTAGGAACCACGTCTCCCAAAATGATAAGTACCAGTACATACAGTAGGTATTACTACAAAATACATTAGCAGTAGTTGAAATCCATAAAAATACTCCTAAGTACAATTACAAAGAACAGGTAGTAAGTCTTTCTAGCAGTTCAAATACTCTAACTAACATTAAGATGTGTTTATCCCACTCATGAATCATGTTAATGCAAAGACAATATTCTAGGGTAACACTGATGGTCGATGAGCAACCAGGTAAGACATAGGCATCGACAGGAGCCACTGTACCTCATCAAATGGGATGCAGTCGGGCAACGCGGTGCTCTCCGGCACGCATAGCCTAGAATTTTTTTTCCTTCTCCCCTCAATCGCAGTCCACGAACAAAACTTCACCATGTACCGCGGCAACAAGCACGCCGCCGACCTGACGCATATGATGGATACAACATGTAGCATTTGGCGCATGTCAAATTGCACCATGAACACAGTACCATCATCCCCGGATCTGATGATATCTACTGTCTGCAGGCCTGTTGCCGGTAGAGGCTAAGAGGTGTACCTGCGAGTTTTTCCGTAACGGAAACTGTGCACCCTCATTGAGTGAGCTTCACGGAGGTGGGCGAGGAGAGCTACCGGCGAGGAGGCAAACATGTAGCCATCCTCCATGCAGTTGCAAGGGCTATGCGCGCACGCGATCTTGTGGTTGTGGACCAGACGGTAGGCGACCATTGTCTCGCAACCGTCGTTGGGGCATCTGCTACATTTTCCGCTGGTGACGTTGAGGCTCAATTCCTTGGAGCATGCGGTCAGCCGGACGGTGCTGGTAGTATCCATACACATAGCGATCTCATCAAAGACATCGGCGCTAATGTTGCTCCATCCACCGTACCACCGGTTGGGCCCCGAATCCGCCATCGTGTCCCGATGATTTGAGGGTGAGGCGGATCAATCTATGACTATTGGGAGGTTTTGGAGGAGAGGGCTGGAGTTCTATAAGAACCGATGCTATGAGCGAGATGGTGCAGAAAATGAGGGAAGCGCGCGTTGGAGACGATACAAAATGCTGCCGGAGATGGGGAAGACGGTATGGCTCTTTGAACGAGGAGTTTTTGCGAGTTCCTTCGTCGGTCTTTTGTTGCAGGGTGCAGCTGCATCGAGGAGACTTTCATTAGCTAGATAGTGTAGAACGCCAATGTTGCCTAGTACCATAGCATCAAGGAAACTTTAATTAGCTAGCTAGTCTAGCACACCAATGTTGTCTAGTAGAAGGCCATATCATCACAATATAAAATTGTACTACTCCATAAAGTAGTAATAGGTAAAGCTGAGAAAATAATTATAATTTTGAGCCGCTTCCATAAAGTATCGGGTGTATATCTGGTCCTTGTACTTGTGCATAGTGTTCATTGTGCTAAAGTCTATCAATTGAATCTCCTACAATCTCCGTTTCAAAATATAACATGGTTTAACTTTTGCGAAACAAATGTATCTAGACATCTTTTACTACACACTAAAAGTATTGTGTAGGTTCGAAGTGAACCACACACTAAAAGTCATCTAGATACATTCATTCCACAGAAGTTAAAACATCTTATATTATGGAACAGAGCGAGTAGATGATAGAATGGAAAAGAAGATTCGAGGGTTAGCAATGTTGGAATTTGCTAGTCTTGATACAACGGTTAATGTTGAAAGTTAACCGTATAGTATATAGTGGTAAGATAAGATAAGATAAATCTCTAAATAATATGGTCTCGTCCTATCAGCTTAATCAAAGAGTACAACCCTTACACAAGGTAAATAGTGCATGAGGCTAGAATCATTGAAGGTAAGGTTGTTTACATAGAGTATGACCCTTACACAAGCATTGAGGTGATTGTTCCTTAAAGTGTATGGCATGTGGTCCGTAACATTCTGCTGATGCTAAAATTTCCGTAATTTCTAAAGGAACTCTAGAATCGGTGGAGTAAAGTGCATTATGCTAAAGGTCCAAAACAAATATAGTCTAGTTTATATGAGTAACTAAACATAGTACCGATAGAAGGACATGCTTCAAAGGAGAGAGACCAACAAGTTGAAATCCGATGACTTTAGACAACGAAACAAAATAAACAGTTCAACATGGTCGAGAACTATTTCTATAAATGTAGTATGAACTATTACATATGGATTGTATCAGTACGTACTCTGCCAATATGTCTTGTTTCTTACTTAAGTATGAGGTCGGTTCCAATAGAGGGCGTTCATGAAGATTGGTACGAACCAAAGCGGATGCTTCACTATTCCTGTCCAGAACAGAGGGTTACTAATTCCCCCAAGGACATTGATTTCAGAAGTAACACCGCAATCTTTACCACTTAGACTGAAGCGGTATAATTCAGGCTGCCACTCTTTGGAAATCCATGCTACAGTTGGTAAGATGTAGACACAGTTGTTTCTCGTCAGAAAACCTGAGGTAAGATCTGCACCGCCTACGTGCATGATAATCGGATAGTTCACTCCAAGGAAAAGAGAATATGATCCAAGGTCAGCAATCCTTTCACATAGATTAGCTTGACCAACCTGACCAGTGTTCATTAAGAACACCAAGCAGCAAAACCCGGAAGTATAAGTGTAGATAGTGCGACTGCAGTGTACAACACAAGGACGAGCAGCACTAGTACGATGGCTGCAATGACAAGTAAGACAACTGGGATCATAAGAAGTGCCAAGCGTATATATATGAAGAAGTCTAGAACCATCTACAGATCTTGCTAACCACCAAGAACCAAAAAAGTAGTCGTGCTTGTCTCGTAGCATTAAGAAATGAGTCCACCAACTCATCCGCGGCAGCTGTTCACGCCAAGTCCAGCGCAGAACCTTGAAAAAGGTAGCAGAATGCGTTAACTTATGATTCCGGCAGCATGATATAGTGAATCCTACTGAAAAATTTCCATCCAATTGAACTGCATGCAAAGTAGCTCGAACATAGGAAAAACAACTACGGCATAGAATCATACAAAGGAAATACAGCATTATATGATATGGAAATTTCCAAAAGAACGGCCTCAGTTTTTTGAACAAGACGGGCAATTTTTGGCACGTTTTATCTAAAAAAGGCAAAGAGAATTGACCGGTTCATTTGCAGGGGAACTTTCCGAAAACCCATGCAAATGCAGAAAACATAGGATAGGAAAGACACAGGATTTTACATTTGCATATCCATTTATACTCCTGCAGGATTGCGGTGTGTTGGATTACATTGCACGAAAAAATCATTTAACGGATTCTTTTGAGGAGCTTCAAGTAGATCTTAAATTCCTATCGAATGAATTAAAAGACATCCGAAAAAATCTACTATGCATAATTCAATCCAATGAATCAAACGACTGCTATAAGAAAAAATCCTATAGAAAAACTATGATTCATATAGTTCATATAGTCTAAAATAACTACTCGTATTTTAATTTAAACGAAACACTCCCTATGTCAATTCAGTACAATAGCTTGGGCACATGAGTAATTAAGCCAGTACACTACATATGAAGGAATAATTACCAGGATGCAGAGGATCTTAAACATGAATGTTGCCATAAAGACCTGTGCCAAACATTAGTCTGTCGTGGGTAATTACATCATTGAAACTGTAAGGGCTCAGGGTGTGGTTAAGAGCAAGTGGAAGAACTGTCCATCCATCATCACCACCCTGAAGGATGGCAGTTCTTACATTAAAGACTGCAACAAGTGATAAATCTTTATATCTTCCAGCAGTTGTGGGAACTTGGCAAATAGCAATTTTCTGCATTACAGCTAGAAGATCATTATCCAACAAGAACGTGGTTGGCTGGTCGCTTGCTTGGAACGACAATGCTGGGAGAGGAATCTTGGGACGAGTGTACATGTTGCAAAGATCCAACTTGCCTCTGAAGCTAGCCGTGGCAATCCAATATCCATTGGCGCCTACCCATTGCCCAGAACTATAGCCTAGTACCATAGCATCGTAGGAGAACCTGTCCAGCGGCGACAGCTTGCACGGGAGGCTATCAATTTTGAAGTAATGCAAGAAATCTAGCGGTCCCTTCGTCAGGGGGAATGATGAACACATGGGAGGCCAAATGGCATTAAAGCATCCAGAGTTGCACTAGCTTTCGTAGATTCAAGAAATTTTTTGGATGAACCGATTAGGATGGCAGCGGTGATGATATCACATAGGGTTATGAGTTCTTCAAAGAGGCCATCGGTAAACACGTCGTGAAAAAGCTCAGAATCATTCTCACTGTTCTTGCTCACTGACGCCATTGCAAGGCAGTGTATGTATTTCATTGATTGGGGTTTCTAAAGAGATGGGGAATCGACGGTGGCAACTGCCTGAGCGAGACACGGAAGAGAATCCGAAATTGGCATATGGCAACAGCAGCGGCTCGTGGTGCGGAAGGGGAAGACGCCCTAGAGGGGGTGGGGGAATAGGCAAGGGGGAAATGCTGGATTAATCAACACGAGCGTTTGCTCCCAGCTGCATTTCGAGGAGACAGTGACCCATCGACTACCTACTCCCTAGTACTAGTAGACATCTAGATGGTCAGAGTAGTTAACCTGGAGGATACTATGACCGGCCTGACTCCCTAGTACTAGATGCCTAGGGTACGGGTCGTACTGTAATTCAGAAATCCGAGCTCTATATTTTTATTTTACTTGCATGGATGAGCTCTGTATTTCTTTTTTCACGGAACGAGATCTATATTAGGGCATCACCTATGTAGGTGGAAAAACTTTTCAATAAGATGGGTCCCACATACTACACCATAAGCTAATTTATTGCCGGTAGAGGCTAAGAGGTGTACCTACTGTCCCCGGATCCGATGATATCTACTGTCTGTAGGCATGTTGCCGGTAGAGGCTAAGAGGTGTACCTGCGTGTTTTTTCGTAACAGAAACGGTGCACCCTCAGCGAGTGAGCTTCACGGATGTGGGCGAGGAGAGCTACCGGTGAGGAGGAAAACATGAATCCATCCTCCATGCAGTTGCAAGGGCTATGCGCGCACGCGATCTTGTGGTTGTGGACCTGACGGTAGGCGAGGGCATCTGCTACCTTTTCTGCTGGTGACGTCGAGGCTCAACTCCTTGGAGCATGCGGCCAGCTGGACGGTGCTGGTAGTGTCCATACACATAACGATCTTGTCAAAGACGTCGGCACTGATGTTGCTCCATCCACCGTACCACCGGTTGGGCCCCGAATCCACCATCGCGCCCTGATGATTTGGGGGTGAGCCGGATCAATTTATGATTATTGGAGGTTTTGGAGGAGAGGGTTGGAGTCCTATAAGGACCGATGCCGTGAGCGAGATGGCAGAGAAAATAAGTGAAGCGCACGTTGGAGACGATACAAAATGCTGCCGGAGATGGGGAAGACAGTATGGCTCTTTGAACGAGGAGTTTTGGTGTGTTCCTTCGTCGATCTTCTGTTGCAGGGCGCAGCTGCATCGAGGAGACTTTAATTAGCTAGATAGTGTAGAATGCCAATGTTGTCTAGTACCATAGCATCAAGGAAACTTTAATTAGCTAGCTAGTCTAGCACACCAATGTTGTCTAGTAGAATGCCATATCATCACAATATAAAATTGTACTACTCCATAAAGTAGTAATAGGTAAAGTTGAGAAAATAATTATAATTTTGAGCCGCTTCTAAAAAGTATTGGGTGTATATTTGGTTCTTGTACTTGTGCATAGTGTTCATTGTGCTAAAGTCTATCAATAGAATCTCCTACTTCCTCCGTTTCAAAATATAAGATGGTTTCACTTTTGGGAAACAAATGTATCTAGACATGTTTTACTACACACTAAAAGTACTATGTAGGTTCGAAGTGAACCACACACTAAAAGTCCTCTAGATACATTCATTCCACAAAAGTTAAAACATCTTATATTATGGAACGGAGGGAGTAGATGTTAGAATGGAAAAGAAGATTCGAGGGTTAGCAATGTTGGAATTTGCTAGTCTTGATACAACGGTTAATGTTGAAAGTTAACCGTACACTATATAGTGGTAAGATAAGATAAGATAAATCTCTAAATAATATGGTCTCGTCCTATCAGCTTAACCGAAGAGTACGACCCTTGCATTAGAAATAAATAGTGCATGAGGCTAGAATCGTTGAAGGCAAGGTTGTTCCTTAAAGTGTATGGCATATGGTCCGTAACATTCTGTTGATGCTAAAATTTCCATAATTTCTAAAGGAACTCTAGAATCGGCATAGTAAAGTGCATTATGCTAAAGATCCAAAACAAATATAGTCTAATTTATAGGAGTAACTAAACATAGAACCGATAGAAGGACATGCTTCAAAGGAGAGAGACCAACAAGTTGAAAGCCGATAACTTCAGACAACGAAAGAAAATAAACTATTTCTATAATTGTAGTATGAACTATTACATATGGATTGCATCAGTACGTACTGTGCCAACATGTCTTGTTTCTTAGTTAAGTATGAGGCCGGTTCTAATAGAGGGCGTTCATGAAGGTTGGTACGAACCAAAGCGGATGCTTCACTATTCCTGTCCAAAACAGAGGGTTAATAATTCCCCCAAGGACATTGATTTCAAAATTAACACCGCAATCTTTACCACTTAGACTGAAGCAGTATAATTTAGGCTACCATTCTTTGGAAAGCCATGCTATAGTGGGTAAGATGTAGACACAGTTGTTTCTCGTCAGATAACCTGAGGTAAGATCTGCACCGCCTACGTGCATGATAATTGGATAGTTCCCTCCAAGAAAAAGAGAATATGATCCAAGGTTAACAATCCTTTCCCGTGGATTAGCTTAATCAACCTGACCAGTGTTCATTGATAACACCAAGCAGCCAAACCCAGAAGTATAAGTGTAGATAGTGCGATCGCAATGTACAACACGAGGATGAGCAGCACCGATACGATGGCTGCAATGAGAAGTAAGACAAGTGGGATCATAAGAAGCGCCAAGCATATATATATGAAGAAGTCTAGAACTATCCGCAGATCTTGCTAACCACCAAAAACCAAAAAAGTAGTCGTGCTTGTGTCGTAGCATTAAGAAATGAATCCACCAACTCATCCGCGGAAGCTATTCACGCCAAGACCAGTGCAGAACCTTGAAAAGGTAGCAGAATGCGTTAACTTATGATTCCGGCAGCATGATATAGTGAATCCTATTGAAAAAATTCCATCCAATTGAACTGCATGCAAAGTAGCTCGAACATAGGAAAAACAACTACGGCCTAGAATCATACAAAGGAAATAAAGTATTATATAATAGGGAAATTTCCAAAAGAACAGTCTCATTTTTTTGAACAAGACGGACAATTTTTGGCTCGTTTTATCTAAAAAAGGCAAACAGAATTGACCGGTTCATTTGCAGGGGAACTTGCCGAAAACCTGTGCAAATGGACAAAACATAGGATAGGAAAGACACAGGATTTTACATTTGCATATCCATTTATACTCCTGCAGGATTGCGGTGTGTTGGATTACATTGCACAGAAAAACCATTTAATGGATTCTTTTCAGGAGCTTCAAGTAGATCTTAAATTCCTATCGAATGAATTAAAAGACATCCAAAAAAATCTAATGTGCATAATTCAATCCAATGAATCAAACGACTGCTATAAGAAAAAATCCTATAGAAAAACTATGATTCGTATAGTTCATAGAGTCTAAAATAACTACTCGTATTTTAATTTAAACGAAACACTCCCTATGTCAATTCAGTACAATAGCTTGGGCACATGAGTAATTAAGCCAGTACACTACATGATGGGGATATGCCAAAGGGGTATGCTCAGCAGTACGTTTCGAGTGGTCCGGAAGGACCGCGAGTACGCCTGGAGGACAGCGACTGGACTCTAAGGAAAGGAGAGGCCCATCGACTGGCGACTGGAAGCACAGAAGCGTAGCAGAAGCCCAGTTAGATTAGGTCAAAAGCCCCGGATCCTTATCTTGTTCGGGGACAGCTTGTAAACCCTAGCGAGGTGCTTCATATATAAACCTCCCTAGGATATCGTAGAGACTTACGTTCCATCATACACCCCCTCAAGCGACTCGCTGCCTAGCCGCCGAGCTCGCCGCCCTTGTAACTCGCTCTCTCATAATCCAATCTAGCAGGAGTAGGTATTTACCCTCCGGGGGGGCGAACCTGGGTAAACCTCTGTGCACCCGCCCCCATCTCGCACCGCAGATGGCCGCCAACGCTTCCTCATGAAACTCTCAATCGCTGCCTATGGCAGCGACTACCGTGTCCATTTCCACGACAGTGGCGCCCACCGTGGGGCATAGCGGGACTGGCATGAGTTCGGCGGCGAGACCCTACTTGCCGATCGAGCGGCCGTTCGCCACCAGCCGCATGATCGCCTTCGGCGGGATCTTGCAGATCCTGCCCAACAGCTACATCCCAGTGTCGCGCCCGGTCACACACGCCGCGGTGATGCTGGTCAGCTCCATCAACCTCTTCGTCGGCTTTACCGGCACGGTCGACCCAGCCGCGACGATGATCCGCGATCTACTTTCGGAGGAGCAGGTCCGCTCCATCAGGGGCCTCGTCACCGAGTACGACTCGGCCGCTAGCGATGCGGTCGAGACCAATGTCGCCACCAACGAAGACGCCCTAAACGACGATGCCGACTCCACGACCCCTGCATCGGCCAACGGATCCATCACTGCGGCGTCACGGGAGGATTCCATCACGCGAGTCTCCAACCCCGAAGATTTCGAGGATCCCTCCATCCTAGGGATCTTCGACTCCGACTCCAGCTCGGAATCCCCCGAGGATCTTCGCGCCAGATCCAATCGCTTCAACGCGATCTACATGGCGGGAAGCATGGTCGCCCCGCCAGATCCGTTCTCCACACCGATTCCCCCGACCGCGACGGCCATGGAGGTGGAACAAGCCCGCCTGCGGCTCCAGGAGGCGCAACGCAACAAACTCGCCGAGCGCGAGAAATACCGCCTCGAACGAGAGACGGCGAAGGAGCTGTCACTCTATCACTAGCGCCGCATCAGGACCCGCATGAACCCCGATGTTCAGGGTCGCGTCCTGAACTTCAACGACGAGGGTGACCCCACACGCGCCGCCGAGCGCGAACACGGCGAGAACGCGCCGCCAGGAGGAGACAACCCCGCAAGACCACCACCTGGAGCACCGGCGAATGGGCCCCTCCACCACCCATGGGCCGTGCGCCCTAACCAGACCAACCACGGATCATCATCTTTCCTCAAGCCCGGGATGCCAACGGGCTACCACTGTACTCCACTCCGATGGACAATGTCGTCGCGGCCGACGCCGCGATCGCCAACCTCGATGTCCAAGGCGACGACGCGCTACAGATCCAGTACGCCAAGGCCCTACTTGTCAGGGCCGTCGAGCAACAAGCCACGGGAGTCGACCCGCGAGGGCGGATGTATTCCCGCTCGTCAGCAAGCAGGGCGGCATTAAGCGGCCACCCCACCGTGGCCAACGCGATAGTTTGCCCACCACCCCAACCTCTGGCAAACCAACCACGGGCCGCCAACCCCGCGTTGTCGACCAACGAGCTGCGACCTGCGAACAACACCGACGCCGCAAACGGGCCACCACTCGACGCCCGAACGCACATCATCAACAATCAGGCGTGGCGGTCGCGCCAGCCCTACGACCTGCGACACACCCTCGCCAACCGCAGCGACCCGGAGCCAAGAGGCTCGCTTAGCCGAGTCGCGCCACAATGCTTTGGACCCATGATCCACGGGGAAAAATACCCCGCCAACTTCAAGGCCCCCAAGGAGATCGAGAAATACGACCTGACGTACGACCCCGCCGTTTGGCTGGACACATATCTCATGGCAATGGGGATCGCAGGCCACACCGACCTGCTCGCCGCTCGCTACCTCCCCCTGATGATGGAGGGTGCGACCCGGCAATGGATCAACACACTACCCGCCGACAGCATCGACTCCTGGGAAGAAATGCGGGACGCCTTCGTCAGGCACTTCGAGGGCTCCTACACCCGCGCCACCACCATCGAGGACCTGGAGCGATGCATCCAGGGACAACGCGAGTCAACCCGCCGGTGGATCCAAAGGTGGCAAGAGCTGTGGATAAACGCCTCCGGCATCCACCCAGACACGGCGATACACTGCTTCAAGAACGCGTGCTGGTACGAACCTCTGGTCGCCAAGATCAAGAGGGTCTACCGGACACTCGATAACATCCCCGACATCCTCGAGATTGCCAAGCGCTACGCGGAGGAAGACCCCAACCAAGACTTCGACGACGAGTCGGGAGGAAGACGGCGCACTAGCATCCATGACAGCGGGCGCCTACGCGACATGCGCTACAGCAACATCCGCATCGTCGGCAAGCCCCGGACCGAAGGGCGAGTCAACTTCGTCGCCAACGTCGGCTATGGCCAACGCGACTGCAAGAACTACCGCTGCGACGGAGGAAACTACCGCGACAGCGGGAACTACCGCGCCAACAACGCGACGAGGCCGAAATTCGACCCCGCCGCCCTACTCAATCATCCCTGCATCTACCACAGCAGGGAGGGAAAACCAGCCACCCACACCACCGCCGACTGCCACTCTCTCAAAGAGATCGAGAAGGCGAGACGTGCAAGGGAGGACCCCAACAACAACCAACCGCGGGACAACAGGAACGGCAGCGGCTTCGGAACCACTGTCGGGTCGCTACATACCTTCACCGGGCTCGGCACCAAGCGTGAGAAGAAGGTACTCGCCCGCGCGGTCGCCGTCAATGCGATGACGCAAGTCGACATCCCCCGCTTCCTAAACTGGTCCGAACAGAGCATCACCTGAAGTCGCCAGGACCACGTGCCAAGAATCGAGTATCCAAGGCGAGGCGCCCTGGTGGTCTGGCCAAAGGTGGCCGACTACTGGCTGCCCAAGACGCTAATGGACGGTGGGAGCTCCATCAACATCCTATACCTCGACACCTTCAAAAGGCTCTAGCTCCCAGAAACAGCCATCGAGCCAACACTGACGACCTTCCATGGCATCGTCCCTGGTCGGAAGGCATACCTGATCGGGAAGGTGACGCTGCCAGTCACCTTCGGCACCCCGGCAAACTACCGCACGGAGAGGATCGTCTTCGAGCTGGTAAACTTCCACAGTCCCTACCACTGCATCCTGGGCCGCCAGGCATTCGCAAAGTTCATGGCGACCCCACACTACGCCTACAACATGATGAAGCTCCCCGGGCCGAGCGGCATCATCACCGTCCACGGTGACCCCGATATGGCCGTGGAATGTGAGGAAAAAGGCACCGAGCTCGCTGACGCCGTCATCGCCGCGGAGACTGACCATGCGGAGGAGCTCGCGAAATACGCGGGCAACATCAACAAGGACGATCCCACCATCCTGAAGAAACCGATCACCGCGAACTCCACGTTCGAGGCGATTACGCACACTCGCATCGTCGAGCTCGTCCCAGGCGACTCCAGCCAGACGGTCACCATCGGGGCGCACATGAGCCCCGCATAGGAAAGCGCGCACATCGGGTTCCTCCGTGAGAACCGCGACATCTTCGCATGGAAGCCATCCGACATGCCAGGTGTCCCGAGGGAACTCGCTGAGCACAAACTTAATGCCGACCCCAAATTGCGACCAGTAAAACAGTCGCTACAGCCCTTCAATGAAGAGCGCCATCGAGCAATCGCCGAGGAAGTCTAGGGCCTGCTAGCCGCAGGCTTCATCCGGCCAATTAAGTACTCCAAGTGGTTGGTAAACCCAGTCCTGGTCCTCAAAAAGAACAACACCTAGAGAATGTGTATAGACTACACCAACCTCAACAGCGCCTGCCTGAAGGAGGAGTTCGTCCTACCGTGCATCGATTAGATCATCGACTCGACCGCGGGATCGGAGTCACTGTGTTTTCTCGACGCTTACTCTGGTTACAACCAGATCAATATGGCGGTTCCAGCATTGCGTACAGCCAGAGGAAGGCCACAAGATCCTCCAAGACAGTAACGCCGGCGACTGCGGCCATCACGCCGGCGCCAAGTCGCTAGTCGCCAAGGCCATGCGGCACGGCTTCTACTGGCTCACCGCACACGTCGATGCCATCAACGTCGTCCAAAGATGCATCGGATGCCAGAAGTACGCCAACCAGACGCACCTTCCTGGTTCGGCACTCAAGACCATCCCCATCACATGGCCATTTGCCGTATGGGGCATGGACATGGTCGACCCGTTCAAGAAGGCCCCATCTGGCTTCACTCACCTCCTGGTCACAGTCGACAAGTTCACCAAATGGGTGGAGGCCAAGCCGATCAAGAAGTGTGACGGCAAGACGGCCACCAAGTTCCTCCGCGAACTCATCTACCAGTACGGCTACCCGCACAGCATCATAACAGACGACGGCACCAACTTCGCCAAAGGGGCCATGGCGGAATTCTGTGAGGAGCACGGCATACGACTCGACCTCGCTTCAGTCGCCCACCTGGAGTCAAACGGCCAAGCAGAGCGCGCCAACCAGAGCGTCCTCCACGGACTCAAGCCGCGACTGCAGGTGCCTCTCGAGCGCACCCCAGGATGCTGGGTCGACAAGCTCCCCTCCGTGATATGGGGGATTCGCACCTCCGTCAACCGATCAACCGGGTTCACGTCTTTCTTCATGGTGTATGGCACCGAGGCCGTAATGCCAACAGACCTGGAGCACGACTCCCCTCGAGTCGCCAACTATGTCGAGGTGGCCAATGAGACCGCCCGCCAAGACAGTGTCGATCAACCTGACGAAGCAGGCAACCTGGCTCGCTCCCGCACCTCCATATACCAGCAAGGACTTCGCCGCTATCACAGCCGCCGAGTGCGAACTCGCACCTTCCAGGAAGGCGATCTGGTCCTACGACTGGCCCAAGACAAGAAGGGCATGCACAAGCTCTCCCCCCATGGGAGGGGCCATTCGCCATAGGCCAAGTTCTTGGAAACGACGCCTACTACCTCATCGACATACGGGGTGATGGCCAGTTGGAGGTCGGGAGGCCATGGAATGTAAACCTCCTCAGAAAGTTCTATACTTAGAACCACACACTGTACTCTGTTGGAATATATAAATGAAATTCAGACGGATCGCACAAATTGTGCCCACTCGCCATATTCTTGTGCCACTCGCACTCGTACATACAAGAAATACGCTATTCACGGAAGTCAACCTCTGGTCGAGCGACCGGCACGGCAAAGTAGTGCGGCACAAGGGCACCGGAAGTATTCGGGCCTTGTGTCATTCATGAAAAACGCCAACCCGGAGCCGCCATTGGAGTCGCCTAGCCCGACTGGCCCACCGGGCCAAGACGTCCGATACACGCTTCCCACAGCGCCCTGTCCCTCCCACCCTCGAGCAAAGCAACTCGAACGGTTAAGTACCACGCACGGGGACTCCGCAAAACGGGAACCCCACGCGGCTCGGGAAGACACCAAGTAAGAGAGCTGCCTAGGGCTCGCCAAGCGACTGGCTCTCCGGGCCAGGAGAGGAGACGCGTTACAAACAACGCATTCACAACCTGCAGCAGGATCACGACCAATACGGTCGAGCACAACGCTCGGGAATTCGCTCACAAGCGAACCCTACTCGCGCTCAGGGACTCGACGCTCAGGAGACGCGAGGGATAAAACCAAACGCGTAAACAAATCAAACACATATAAATACACAGTCGAGTTATACCCAATTAAAGGGCGGACGCGCTTGGGGACTCTCTCACATTGATGAACAAAACATTTCCTTAATCACAACACGAGTCGACCAAGTCTCCGCGACATGCATTACAAAAATATCATACAAACGTTCGCCACTTGGCATCTATTACAACTTTTACGTTTGCTTATTCTATAGGCCCTGACGAAGAAGAAGCGCCACCATCCTTGACGTGCACAAAGGGCTACCACGGGTTCGTCAGGTACGTGGTCAGCGACTTAGCCAATGACAACCGGAAGGGCTGCTCCGACTTCATGTCGCGGTGCTCCGGCTCGGGGTCGCCAGGCGCCAACACTGTCTCCTGGTATGGCAGCAGATCCCCCATCGCCAAGACACGATCAGCATAAGGAGTGGCCTTCGCGGTCAGCTTCAGCACCTCCGACATCTCCACCGTGCCGGTCGCCGAGGGATAGCCACTCGTGACATCGTCAAGATCGAAGTCGTCGGGGAAATGCGTGAGACCCAAGCTCAACGCTGTGGCGGCCCCGCGTTTGAACGCCGAGCGTGTCATCCACTCCACAACCGCGGGCACCTCCTCTAGATAGCGCCACACCTCTATGAGCCCCCCAGGGATGACTTCGGTGGGAGACATGCCCTAAAGAGCCGCCTGGACACACAACGCCGAGGCCGTGGCCGCATTCACCACGGCAGTTTACGCACTGTGAGGTAGTATAAGTCTGCACCACCGGGTCGCTTTGGCCTACCACAGCTGCAAACAGATGTTAGTGAAACAATGAAACCCCCAAAGCGGGGACCCAACAAAAGGCTAAGGCAATGACCGAAACTCACCAAGCAGCTTGCGGCAATTCTCCTTGACGTGCTTCTCCAAGGTGGCCTGGTCGTTATGCAGCCCCACGATGATGGAGTCCGTGGCCTTGCGTTCCTCTTCAGCGGTGGTGACGGCAGCCTTCGCCCGTTCTTCCGAAGAAATTGAGGCCGCCTTAGCATCCTCCAACTCCTTGACCAAGGAGGCCACTCGCTCATTCGCCGCATCCAGTTCGGCGAGTGGGACATACCCCTCACGGGCCTTGGAGACCTCAGTCGAGAAACCGTCTGCAAGTGGAGATGTTAGAGTATTGCATAAAACCAGCTCACAACAAGCAAAGAAGAACAACGCCAAACACTCACCGATCCTCTCTTGAAGCCGATGGTTCATCTCTTGCGCCTCGCGCGGGTAGCCTGCCGATCAGTCGACTCCCGCTGCAACCCCTGCAAAACAATGAGCCCAACTAAGCATTGAGAAGGAAAAGAAAACCCAGTTCCCAGCCGCTGAAATTCAGCGACTAGGAACCCAGGGACTGGAGAAGGAAGAAAAACAAAACCCAGTTCCCAGCCGCTGAAATACAGCGACTAGGAACTCAGGGACTGGAGAAGGAAGAAAAACAAAAACAAGTTCCCATCCACTGAAATTCAGCGACTAGGAACTCGGGGACTGGAGAAGATAGGAAAATAAAAACAATTCCTAGCCGCTGAAATTCAGCGACTAGGAATTCGGGGACTGGGCATACCTGAATAGCAGCGCCGAGCATCTTGTGAAGTTCAGCAGCATCAGTCGACGGGACCGTGAAGGAGGTGCGCCCGCGGTGGGTCCCAATCTCCGCGTCCATGATTTCCGGACTCTGCGGAGACTGTGCATCCGTAATGCCCGGAAACCCCCTCGCCATAAAGCGAGGGAACGTCGCCGATGCCCTGGCAGGGGCGCTGGCCGCCGAGATCGACGCCTCCGACACGGACGCAACTGGTGCTGGCTCTGATCGCGTCGCCGCCCCCTCTTTGACGAGCGGCGCAGCAGCTGGCTCCGCGGCGCTTCCCCCAGTCGCAGCGTCGTCAGCGCTGCCATTCTGCTTCTTCGCAACTTCAGCAGCTGCGACATCCTTAGAGGCCTTCCTCTTCTTGGGCAGATCGCCCTCTCCCGCGCCAGTGGCCGGTGGAATCTTGGCACCCGAAGGGCGACCAATCTTCTTAGCCCCCGACCTGCACGAGCCCTTCCAATCAACACAAACATGATACGAAAGAAGCAAGGAAAATTGGGACGAGGAAGCACAACTTACTTAGCGACTGGAAGAACACGAAGCCCGGTACTGATATGGGCGGGCTTATCCAACTCGGGGCCCAGCTTGCGGCTGAGCCCCCGCTCGAAGACGTCTGAAGCCCACGAAACCGAGGGCTTCCTTGACGATGAAGCCGCAGTCGCCGGGATCTCCGGCTCCAACGCCACCGCCTTCGACGGCTGTGGCGACTTGGGCGGCACCGCCTCAGTCGCTTCTTGGCTTGGGACCCCCGAGGTCGATGGCACGATCGTCGCCAGGGGAACCTCTACCGCCACCTCCGTGTCCTCACCCTCCAACCCCTTCGTCGGGACTGCGGCCTTTGGGGCCTTGTGCGAGACTTCGGGAGATCCTTCGTCGTCAGAGTCATCGTCCGAGCCGGACACCACTGACGACATGACCGGTGATGCAGGCCTTTTTGCCGGTGACTTGGGCCGGCGTGGGGGCTTCGACGGCGTAACGGTGCGCCAGGACGTCTGCTCCTGGGCGACCTCATCGCCTTCTTCGAACTCGTCTAGGCTGCGGCTCGCTTCGACCTCTCACTGTTTCTGCATTCGGGTCTTGCGGGCCACAGGCGCTGGGGGAGCGACCTCTTCTTCTTCCCCGTCTCTATCGGAAGGATCCCCCTCGGAATCTTCCTCTAGTTCCTGGGGAACTTCTTCATCAAGCGGAGGGAGCCAACCCTCCAATACCTGAAAAAGCTGAGAACCACTGCGAGTCAAAACACGCCAAGCGAAAAGAATGAAATTGGAATACGAACGCAGCGATTGGAAAGAAGACTTACTGTAGGGGCTTCGTTCTTCACGGGAGTATACGGGGCAACTCCGACTGCCGCGCCCGTCAACTCTGCGTCGGTGATCTTCTTCAGGGCGACCTTGTAATCTTTGGCCTCCCACGACTCCTTACTGGTGCAAGATGGATCTTGCTTCCCGCTGTACTCGTACATCCAGTGTGGACGAGCCGCTAGCGGAACCAGGCGCCGCCCGAGCCAGCAGTTGTAGAGGTTGATCAGAATCAACCCCTGGTCCTTCAGCTTCTGGATCTGATCCATCATTTCCACGACGGCCATCCGCTGATCTTTAGGGAGCTTCTTTGGTGCCAGTCGGCGGGGCTCGCTCCTCTCGGCGACGAATTCAGGAAGGGAGACCTCGCCGGAGGGAGTAGCTTCCTTGACGTAGAACCATCTTTTCTTCCACTTGCTGGCGGCCTTCTTCGGCAGGAGGAGCTTGATGAAGTTGGCCTTCGGCTTCAACTGGAAGGTAACCCTGCCTGCGGCCAGCATCAAGCCGCTAGACGCCTCGCGCCCGATGCGGCCGTGGAAGAGCTCCAGCCACAGCGGGAAGTATGGCATGCAGTCAAGGTAGCACTCGCAGAAGGCGACGAAGATCACCAGCTGCCCGATGCTATGCGGACCAAGATCTGAGGGCTTGATCGCGTAGTACGCGCATAAGCGGCGGAAGAAGAGCGAAGTGGGGAACCCTAAGCCCCTCTCGAGATGGCTGGTGAAGCAGATGACCTCGCCGGGCCGCGGTTTTGGCTCTGTCTCGGAAGAGGGGGAACTCGCCAATTCCCCTTGCGGAGCACCCCGACGTCCTCGAAGGATTTCAGTTGGGCTTTGGTGCACTTGGATTTCCCCCACGAGCCTTTTGGAGGCGCCATTGAGTGAAAAGTGGAATCGCGCGACGCGAGGAGAATAGGTCGGGAGGGAGTAGAAAGGAAGAGCAAATGAGGAAGGATGAAGAATGCGAAGCAGGATCGCGAAGTTGATCCATCACTCCCCTTATATGGGAAAAGTCACCCGCCAAAATCGGGATAGCCGTTACCCACAGTAATTGCGCCGTAGTTACTGTTGGAAATTCCAACGGATAGTTTGACTAAGGTTGACGGTCCAACTCATGTGGTCCATTCGCCACCCGCCAATCTCTCTTCTCGCCGAAATGACGACTGGGCAGCAATGATGTTCATTAAAGTGATGAGTGGGGCTGTGGAGAAATTCTCCTCGGCATTAATAGAGTCCATCGCCGATTCGACTAGATGCCCAAATTGGGCTCGCCTACTTCAAGCACCAAAGGACGCCCACGCCTGCATCAACGATGGCCTCGGGGACTACTGATGGGGATATGCCAAAGGGGGTATGCTCAGCAGTATGTTTCGAGTGGGCCGGAAGGCCCGCGAGTACGCCTGGAGGACAGCAACTGGACTCTGAGGAAAGGAGAGGCCCATCGACTGGCGACTGGAAGCCAAGAAGCGTAGCAGAAGCCCAGTCGGATTAGGTCAAAAGCCCCGGATCCTTATCTTGTTCGGGGACAGCTTGTAAACCCTAGCGAGGTGCTTCATATATAAACCTCCCTAGGGTATCGTAGAGACTTACGTTCCATCATACACCCCCTCAAGCGACTCGTTGCCTAGCCGCCGAGCTCGCCGCCCTTGTAACTCGCTCTCTCATAATCCAATCTAGCAGGAGTAGGTCTTTACCCTCCGGGGGGCCGAACCTGGGTAAACCCCTGTGCACCCGCCCCCATCTCGCACCGCAGATGGCCGCCAACTCTTCCTCACGAAACTCTCAATCGCTGCCTATGGCAGCGACTGCCGTCGCCATTTCCACGACACTACAATGAAGGAATAATTACCAGGATGCAGAGGATCTTAAACATGAATGTTGCCATAAAGAGTTGTGCCAAACACTAGTCCGTCGTGGGTAGTTACATCATTGAAACTGTAAGGGCTCAGGGTGTGGTTAAGTGCAAGTGGAAGAACTGTCCATCCATCATCACCGCCCTTAAGGATTGCAATTCTTACATTGAAGACTGCAACAAGCGAGAAATCTTTATATCTCCCAGCAGTTGTGGGAACTTGGCAAATAGCAACCTTCTGCATTACATCTAGAAGATCATTATCCAACAAAAACGTGGTTGGCTGGTCGGTTGCTTGGAACGACAATGCTGGGAGAGGAATCTTCCGACGAGTGTACATGTTGCAAAGATCCAACTTGCCTCTGATGCTAGCCATGAAAATCCAATATCCGGTGGTGCCTACCCACTGCCCAGAAGTATAGCCTAGTACCATAGCATCGCAGGAGAACCTGTCCAGCGGTGACAGCTTGCACGGGAGGCTATCAATTTTGAAGTAATGCAAGAAATCTAGCGGTCCCTTCGTCAGGGGGGAATGAAGACCACATGGGAGGCCAAATGGCATTGAAGCATCCAGAGTTGCACTAGCTTTCGTAGATTCAAGAATTTTTTTGGATGAACCGATTAGGATGGCAGCGGTGATGACAACGCATCGGGTTATGAGTTCTTCAAAGAGGCCTTTGGTAAACACGTCGTGAAAAAGCTCAGAATCATTCTCACTGTTCTTGCTCGCTGACGCCATTGCAAGGCAGCGTCTGTATTTCATTGATTGGGGTTTCAGAAGAGAGGGGGAATCGACGATGGCAACTGCCTGAGCGAGACGCGGAAGAGAATCTGCAAGTGGCATATGGCAACAGCGGTGGCACGTGGTGCGGAAGGGGAAGACGCCCTAGAGGGGGTGGGGGAATAGGCAAGGGGGAAATGCTGGATTAATCAACACGAGCGTTCGCTCCCCAGCTGCATTTCGAGGAGACAGTGACCCGCCGACTACCTACTCCCTAGTACTAGTAGACATCTAGATGGTTAGAGTAGTTAATTTGGAGGAGACTATGACCGGCATGACTCCCAAGTACTATACGCCTAGGGTACGGGTCATACTGTAATTCAGAAATCCAAGCTCTGTATTTTTATTTTACTTGCATGGATGAGCTCTGTATTTCTTTTTTCATGGAAGGAGATCTATATTAGGGCATCACCTATGTATGTGGAAAAACTTTTCAATAAGATGGGTCCCACATACTACACCGTAAGCTAATTGATTGCACCACAATATGTGTAGACAAACTTGACCATAAGCTAGGACCCACATTTAAGAGCCAACAACACACATTCTTGTGACTGAAATTAGTTTTGTATTGCTATGTGTACTAGATATTATTATTTAGTGCTTGTGGACTACCCATAAGGATAGCTCTCAAGGTGTACTTTTTGGCTGATGGTGCGATTTTTTCACACATCGTGGTAATGAAGCTGTAGGTACATTTTACAGAAAGTACTAGAAGAAAAAAGGAGACACAACCAGGTCCCACAAAATTACAACAATCACCCTACAAGGATTCGTCGGAACATGGTCCAGTCCCTGTAAGAACGAGCTTTGTATTCGCTTTATTAATTATATGCCCATGGAAAGCTAGTTTGGCAAGGAGCTACACTTTTAGTCCCGCTTCTTACATCTGGGGTGCAAATTAGCTTGTAAATGGGGAATAACTAGCCCCACACCTTGCACCCTGGGTGCAGTTTAGTCTATTTTAAACGGATTGGATGCAATTTAAATGAACTGAGCGAATTTGACTGCGTTGAGTTGTCCTTAGCAGGAAGTTTTGCGGGTTAGTCCATACTAGTAAGTTGCACTTGCCTTGCACGTCATACTCAGCTAATAGAAGTATGACATATCATCACTACAAAATTATAATAGTTAAAGCTCGAAAAAATAATTATACTTCTGAGCCAGATCCATAAAGTATTGGGTGTATATCTGGTTCTTGTGCTTTATATAATGTAGATCTCAACCTTTATTAGCTACTTTGGTAACATGTGTTTGAGGTTTGTGAATAAATTTCATTGTGCTAAACACTATCAATAGAATCTTTTAGATCCTATAATGGAAAAGAAGATACAACCGCTAGCAATGTTGGGATTTGACAATCTTGATTCAATGACCAGTGTTCAAAGTTCTTTGTACACTATATAGTTGTAAGGTGTAAGATAAGATAAGAAAAGCGAGGCCAGGGTAATTTATGTGCCCACGCAAGGCATCGTTGTTTACAGAAAAGCCCATGTGCTGAAGCTAAAATCTTGGGAATTTGACATGATATATGAACATCATATGTCCATGTTCTCATCCAACGTACTTCGCAATGCTCAAGTTGAATTATCACATATAAAACAATTGACGCAAAGTGTATAATAAAAGAATCAAATTTGGTAAGATTTCAGCTAACTTGAACCTAACGATGCAATATTGAGTGAAATGCACACATGTGCAGTTTTAGTTAACTTGAGAATTGCAAAGGATAGTGTTCAACCAAGCTAAAACGACATCAATCCACACAAAAATTCTAGATGAACTTTCAAAAGCAATAGAAGTTGTGCAAGGACACCACTTATAGGCTGATACTATTTTACTATCTCAATCGCAAAAAGGTGCGTCTAGGACAGCTAAACATGTACAAATTTGGTTAAATACGCTCGAATTTGTTTGAAATTGACTGATTTGAACCAGGGATGCATGTTTTACTTTGCAAGATATGGGACTAATTTGTACCCCGGGTGCGTGAAGTGGGACTAAAACTGCAGTAACCTCGATCTTTGGCAAGAAACAAGTTATACCGATCCTCTAACTTATATTCTAGAAGAAAAGTTAGAGAAGTCATAGGACCCTAACTTTCCTTCTTCCAAACAATACAATTATGTTGTAAAATTATTTTATACTACCTCCATCCTAGAGCTAAAGGCTTATATTAAAAAAAAGGCAAACTACGTGAAGTTTGACCAAGTTTTTAGAGAAAAATATTAATATTTACAACACGAAATTCATATTGTTTGATACATCCTGACACATATTATCACTTGGTATCTATAATATCATACGTAGCAGTTCTTAATAGTTTTTTCTAAAAGTTTGGTCAAAATTTTCGTAGCTTGACTTTCCAAAAAAAGCCTTAATCTCTGGTACAGAGGGAGTATAATGCAAATCTATGTTACTCCCTCCAATACCGGTTTATTGGGCTAACACATACTTTCTTCTAAAAGTTTGGTCAAACTTTTTGTAGCTTCACTTTTTTTTAAAGTTAAGCTTTGGGATGGAGGTAGTATGTAGGTACATAGCCCATTAAATCGGTATGGAAGTAGTATGTAGTATTGAGTTACTATTACGTATAAGCCAAATTATGGTGTAATAAAATTTATTCTCGGCTTTTTATGTCTACAGCAATTACATATAATAATTAATTGCAGATTATAATGAGGTAATTAAGCTATAGCACACTGACTTCCCTTCTTTATTTTTCCTAATGTTAGAGGAGCCGGTTGTGCAATGTATACTACTCTATACTGCAGAAGTAGCACATGTTCAAACTTACAAAGTTTTGGTTTGACAAAATGTTGGATGCATTGAGTTTTACAAAGGCCAGGTGAAACCAACAATAGCAAAAGGAGTGAGATGAGGAAAACAAATTGTATCATCCCAACCATATAAGTTATGAGTGCCAAGAACCAATGCCTCACATCATATCTTCTCGAGCAACCAGAGCCATCGTCAGGGCTATCCTAAGCCAAGAAGACGAGGCACGAACCACATAGACGCATGTGTGCCGAACTTGTCAGCCCCTACGATCGCAGGTTCTAGTGCTGACTGGTTAGAAATGGATAGACGAATCCAATGCACTGGCATATAGCTAGTCTCCAAAACTTAGCAATCAGAAGAAATATACACATGAAGCCTAACCTCCCGAACGACATGTGCTTGGTGTGAGGGCCATCCATCACAACATTATTCAAAAACGTAATAAAGGGATGATTCAGACCCAGGAAGAGAGAAACATGCCGAAGGTGTCTTTGAACCCACTCCGGCTGAGGAAGGTCGCGGTGGTAGATGATGTTGCGTTGGGCTACTACCCTCTAGAAGATATGGCACCAAAGTAATGGATACACTTTGAATGTCCTACCTTGGTGACTAATATTCTCCTTGTAAGTGGTTCGCTTGCCCCAGATTTGTATCCACATTAGTATTGGCCTGAAATAAGCCAGGAACCAGTGCGGGCAAGAATCTACTCAGCCACAATCTAGAACGTCGACATTGTCATTAGGCACAGTGTGCTCATCCTCGTCTATTATTGGGGCCGGCACACCTTCATAGGATCTGCATCAACACCTGTCCAGTCCACACAACAGACAACAAATATGCAGTGTAGTCATTATCTCGTGCTACGCTAAACACAGTAACAGAAGCAAGTCAAAAAAGAGAGCAGTAACTATAGTTTGGTACTGAACTCACCGTATTCGAAGGGATTGCCACCATGTAAAAATAGAACCATCATTCCATACAGCAAAGATAATATGGTCCACCCACACATTGTCCACATAGCTTCTCGGGGCAAGATTATTGTGCTTAGTACACTACATGTATCGTCCCTTAAAAACTGCTCCATGTCTAGTATGGCAATGAACTTATCGAACACCGCGATGAGAGCTTGTACAACCACCTGTTGCAGCGGGTGGACATCTGAGGTTCACTACCAATTAATATGTATCTTAAGTAGCCTGGTAATGGCCTTTCGATATGAAAAGAAACCTACATGTGTACCCCGAAACCTGACAGTTTCGAGTGATGGGACCTTAACAATGGTCCCAGTATACAAATTTAGCAAACGCGTACTAATGATTTTTTGGGACCAGGATGACTAGCGAGATCAATCATGGCTACCCAGTTGTGGCTACCCAGTTGTGGCTACAACCAGCCAAATAATTGCATCTGGATTTTAGGACGATGATGGGGCTGGCATAGAAGGGCGGACTAGCGATATCATGTTGGCATCAATCACTCCCTTCTCAATAATAGCGGGAGCTGGGGAAGAAGATGGACAATAGTTCAGAAGGGAAGGATAATTATAGGGGAAGTAGAGCGACTTATGGAGCGTAACACGTTCGAGGGAAAGGTATAGATCTCGGATGGCCTCGGAAAAATGGGACATGCTAAGAGGATCAGATCGACTAGCGATTACACGGAGAGCATCATCATCTAACTTCGACCAGTTACGGATAGGGTTGCCTGGACCAGCTCCCTCCATGGTGGATTCATCGTTGCACCGGTGATGGGTTTTGGGAGGGAGGACTCTGAGGGCGCGACAAGGCTAAACCTAGTCATTGGTGAGGGTTGCGAGGGGACTTGAGGCTTTGAGTTTATTTGGAAAGGGCGTCCATGTGCATGATGGGTGTAGAGTAGTCCGAGTGGGCGGGCGGGCGGCATCGCGATATGCGAGGATGGGGTCGGCGTAACCCACACTGACAGGACGACCCACCATACGCTAGACCTCACGTGTCAGTAAATCTAGATCTATGAATACTATATAAGTACTGGAGTACTCCATACTACTCCACCATGGGGAACCCAAACCAGCGTGGGAAGTCAGAGAATATCTGGAACCTTGTTCATATTCTGCTCTAGGAGTAATAACTGACACAGTTTTGGCTGCATGCATTGAGTACGAGTGCACGGTAACATGACGAGTCTAGTCTCTGCTCAGAATTCACCCCACTATGATCCGCTTTCTGTCGAATCTTTGCATGTACGTGTATATTTTCGTTATACCTGCACCAGTGTGCAAATGGTCAAACACCACACCCACGCACGCGCGAGAACAGTACACATGTTGTTTCATTGTGCAGTGTTGCTTTGAAGCTATATCTAAGAGAATATTTGTCCAGCTAGATATGAGTCTTAACGCTGCACAACATGAGAGTCTAGCAAAAAGATTCTCGGAGCATCTCCGAGAGTCTTCCTATATTTGCCCACAATTGCTATTTTAGCAATTTGGCTCAAAAACATTGCTTCAGCAGCATTGCTAAAAGTGGCCCTCTACCAAAAATATATATAGCAAGTTGAGTATATTTGGCCTCCCACCTGGTATATTATTTACCAATCTAACATAACACTTCCTATCATATACTAAACTATAGCAATCCGGGTCCCATTCCTTCCCTTTGTCCCATTGACAAGCGGGACCATCCTTGTAGACCATTTATAATGTACGAGTATGTGTTGCATAGTGTACGTGTGTGCTAGTGTCCACGCACACGTTTTAGTATGTGCTGCATATGCTATCGTTTGTGTGGCCATGTGTATGTGTATTTGTACGTCTTTGTGTATGCGTATGTGGTGTGCGGCCATGTACATGTATACGTGTAGCAGTTTGCACGTGTGTGTGATATGTGAGTGGTCAAGTATCTGCAGGCGTATACATATATATTTACATATACATGACATGTTTTAGTATGATTATATTGTTGGGTTCACAGCATAGAAAATAAAAAAAATTCCTACGATGGGAATTATACGCCAAGATCTATCTACTAGATACAAGCAACGGGTGGATATACATCCATAGAGAACTTACCCTCGAAGACAACAAATCTTTGTTAACGAGATGGAACTCGTGTATGATGTAGTCGTACACTTTCCGATCTCAAGATCGTGATGAAGTCCATCAGGTTCAGCTCCAGCACGTCCATCAGATCCAGCTCCAGCAAGTCCAGCACCACCAAGTCCAGCACCGCAAAGCAGCGGTGCATCCGTGATCGCACACACGTATGGTACCCCGACAACTCCGTCCCTCGCTCCAGCAAAGCAGCGGAAGCAGCAACTCCTTTCTAGATAAAGCCACCGGGAACATGTATCTCGCTAATCCGAGACCATGGGGAATAACTAGAGAGGGAGAGAGATCCTTCACGAGGAGGTGTGGTTTGTGAGGAGGAGAGGGGGACCTTTTATAGGGGAGAGGGGGCACCCAAGGGCCATGGCGTGGTAGCCATGGTGGTGCCCCACCTCTTCCACATTCATGTGGGTGGAGCTCCCACTCCCATAAAAAGCCTCCACTCAAAATTCCACTCACACATGCATTAAATTTCCACCAAATTTAATGCAAGCTCTCATTAAATAAAACTATTTTATTTATTTTATTCAGAATTTTGTCAATTACATTAATTAACAAACATTCACATAAAACCCCCTACAACATTTCAATATCACATGCATAACCAGTTTCTACAATTTCACCCGAAACAATTCATGTTTCCATCGAAATAATTCCAACGCTTTCTTAAATCTTTATCTGAAACATATTTGCTCCAAATGGTGTCGGTATCCCTTAAGTGTGTCACCCTACGGTTCGCGAAAAATGCAGACATGATCGAGACCCCTCTCCGATCAATAATCAGCAGTGGGACCTGGAGATCCGTACTGACTCACACATATTCAACGATAACTCTTGTGATCGTGTGAACCTTTAACATCGTAACTAAATCCCTTTGTCTCGTGATATATTACATGTCTAAGATTCGATCATCGGTATCCAAATACCTAGTTTGATCTTATTACCGACATGCACTCTTTTCTCGTTCCCGTGATATAACATTCTAGTGATCACATCACTTGCTTGCAAGCTATTTCAATGTGATATCACCGAGAGGGCCCAGAGTATATCTATCCATCGTCGGGATGGAAAAATCCCACACTTGATCCATGAGCCTCAACATAACACCTTTGTAGCACTGAACCCACCTTTATAGTCACCCTGTTATGGTGTGACGTTTGATGTTATCAAGATACTCTTCCGGTGTTAGCAATTAACATGATCTCATGGTCTAAGGACTAAGATTACTCCGTATGATGTTATAGCAATATAAACATAATGACTTTGATCGTAATGCTATACTTCAGATGAATGTTCATCACATCATTCCACCAATGTTGTGACCTCGTTATTAACAACATCCAATGTCCATAATCAGGAAACCTTGATCATCTTGTTAATCAACGAGCTAGTTTATATGAGAGGCATTACTAGGAACTTTGTATTTTGTTTATTAAACACACATGTATTAACATTTCCAATTAATACAATTATAGCATGCAAAATAAAAATTTATCATAAACATGGAATAATATAATAACCACTTTATTATTGCCTCTCGGGCATATTCCCTTCATATATGTATGAGAGCAAGTTGTGCTACAAACATATACTCCTTCCGACGCATCACTCATTCTCAAATGAGATGGCATTTTATAAGTTTGGTCCTTTGGTGAGACCTTTAGTTTGTTCGGGTTAAAATACGTTGATATTATTGTCATACAATATATCCTCATAGTATTAGCCCACTTTGAACCACACCTAGTTTGATAACAAACTACTTAACACAAATGCCCTCCTTTGCTGTTACTATAGAAGTCATATAATTAGCATTTTGTTGTAGTATCCGTCACAATGTCTCAACTTTGGAACTCATCCAAATCCATCATGGAACATCCTTTCCATTAAATTGTGCTACCCATAGTCTAAATTGAGATAAATTTAATTTGTATCTTGTGACAAAACTAGTATCAATGTAACACTTTACAATGAACTACCTTTAACTATTCGTCACTTATACATGATATATTCTTAGTTCTTCCAAAGCTTAAAAGAATATCTTTACTATCGTCCAAGGATCATCTTATGAATTATTCTGGTATGTGCTCATAACATTTAGAGCATAGGACATATTTGGATATATACATATCACGGTATAATCGATCAAAATATTCATGTGATTTTACTCACCAAGTGTTGAAACACTTGAATCTTGATACAATCATTTCCATGCAGCAAGAACCTTTCTTGTTGTTTTCATATTGAACCCTTTCAATATCTCATATATGTACGTTTGGCACAACCATATTAGCGCCTCAATCTATCCATATAGACATTGATGCCAAATATTCCGGTTTTGCCCAAGTCTTTCATCAATATGAAATTCTTAACCCGTGTCAATAAAAGATACATCATTTCCAATCAACAATATGTACTCTCCATAATGTATTGGAAATTTGTCTCAGCGCTCTCACTTAATTTCTTGCAAATGCAAGCATCTTCATCATCTCCCATGAATTTAAACTCTTTTAGCAGTTTCATCATGGTGAAGATTCCAACTCCGCTATGCTTACTTCAACTATTTGAAGTTTGCATGCCCTTTTAGCACCCTTTGAATTAACAAAACCCTTCGGACCGTGTCATGTACATGTCCTAGGTAACCATTCTATTAGAAGAACCTTGTTTTGTTTATTCAACTACCATATACCAAATTATATGTAGTGGTTGCTACATTAATCCGTTAAGACTAAATATCACTATGAAAGATCAAATCTTGTCATAGTCAACTCCTTGAACATTGCCGTAAACTTCTTTTTGACATGTCGACTATTTCATAGATGTTAAACATCCATGTCTATTTCTTTATAGATCTAAACACGACCGATAGGCTTCATGCCTTTCCGGAGGGTCTTCCAAGTTTAGAAACTTGATTTGTTGTGTATGGATACTATTACGGATTCTATGACTTCTAGTCATTTTATGGAGTCAGGGGCCATCATCGCTTCTTTGCATGCAGTCAGTTCATCATTGTCAAAATGATAACGACTTATGTTTCAAATCTTACTATTTGATTCTTACCGACCCACATGGTTCAATAAGAACTCTAATCTCCAAGATCACACCTTTTCTAATCACAGGAGCCGTGAGCATTGTGGCCACCACCGAGACACTTTCCAGCGATGCGCTACTTAGCACATATAGCTAAGGTTCAACAACCTTATCAAAGTTCTATTGTCCTCCCACTTAATTTTTCTTGAAAAATCCTTCTCAAGAAACTTGACGTTCTAAGCGACAAACTCTTTTGTCCTTGGTGTTATGGAGGAATTTCCAACAAATTCTTTGGGATAACCTACAAAGACGTGCTTATCCGACTTTGGTTGTAAACATTTTACTTATGCATAGCATACCAAAATTTAAAAAAAAGATAATTCGGGTTTTATCCCAAACCATAACTCATATGGTGTCATTTCAACGGATCACGATGGTGCTCTTTTTAGTGTAAAAGCCGTAGTCTCTAAAGCTTTACTCCTTAAAACATAATGGCAGTTTTATAAATGACACCTTTTATCTTACCATGTCAAACTAGGTTTGATTTGATCTCTCGAACATACCATACTCCTGTGGTTTATTGGGAAATGCAAATTCATGGAACAATTCCTGAAATCATAGGTGTTTTGCTAAACCTATAACTCAAATATCTTCCTTTATGATCAAATCATAAACTCTTTTATTTTCTTGTTACAATGATTTTTCACTTCATCTTGAAAGTCTTTGAACAATTTTCAAATGTTTCATACTTCTTCCTTATTAAGTAAATAGATAGATATATTCACTCAAATTTCTGGAGAAAGCATATGAAGCAAAAAGATCCATGGCATATGGCTACACATAATGGATTATGTACATCAACATGCATAATATCCAATAAATTAGTCATCCGTTCCTCTTTGGCCTATGGACGAAGTTTCAATTATCTCGAGGAATGTTTCACAAGTGTCAATTGATCAAAATCAAAAGACTCCAAAAATCCATCAACATGGAGTTTCTTCATGTTTACTTTCTAATATAATTCAAACAGCGATGTCACTTCATAAGTGATCTTCCAATCATTTGTCTTACGACATTTTAGCAATAATGTTTATAGATGTGATTTCTCCAACTAGATTTGTAAAAGTCCATCCATCCTTTATGGAATACGGTAATTATTTGAACAACCATCGTTCTCGTAATACTGGAACAAAATAACAATTATTAAAACAAATCTTGAAGGCTAGGTTTGAAAACAACAAAAAACACAATAACACTTTATTGGTTTTCGATGAACATCATCACTTATTATCTTGCTAGTTACTTAGGCCGTTGTAGTTCATGAATTGTGTTGTTCTATATGACACTTCACACCAACCAATTCGGTATCCAATACCTCAGAACCACATTGTTTAACAAGAAAGGAATACAACCATAACATGTATATCTTCTATATACCTAAGTTGGACATCTCCAACATTTTATTTTCTGCCAAATATTTTATAGGTTCTCTTTCAACAATTCATTTTCTTTTAAAAGAATCTATCAACATCAATAGTGGTGTAATTTGCATGACACATAGTAAAAAGCATATATAGTCAAATACTAATACCTTTGGTCTTGCACTTTGAAGTGGATCACCATCATCAAATGTTTGGTGTTCTTTCAAAAATCCGTTCTTTAGTAATCTATTAGTGTAGTAAACATTTTACTTACATCTTCTATTCATCCTTATCATGACAACTTTCATGATCAAGCTACTATAGCCTATAAGGAAGAATCGCGAGTATAATGTTAGTTCCCAATACCTTTTTGGGAGATCCGGATGCCTAGCATCTCCATCCTTCACAAATCCTCATACAATATGAGAACATGTATTTTGCTAAATTATACCCTATCATAATGCAACCAAAAACATTGTTTCAGATATCACAATATGATCCACACATGATGGTTCCTGAAACAATTCTTTTAGCTCCTAGATAACCTTGATATTAAAACAACTTTTGAATATCAACAATAATGGAGGCAAACATGATACTTTAGATGCTAACATTGGAATTTTTACTCTTGATTTAATACTACTTATTAAACTTCATGGAGTAAATAGAGTTTGCTGAAAGTTTGCAATAGGACTTCTAAACTTTAAATTGACATTCAAAATAATACGATACCAGTTCGTAAAGTAAATATCTAGAATTCTATAGTTCTAATATCTCAATTAAAACTAAGCATAAGGTAGTGAATAGATGCCAATGACTACAACAAATTATGCAAATTCACTTCGATTTAGTTCATAAAAAATTTGAGTTCGACTAATCCAAATTAGAAATGAACTCCCACTCAAAAACGACATCCCTCGTGCCTTTTTGGTGATTACATGAACCAAATCCACTACACCAAGTCTGATCATCACGTGAGTCGGTGTAGCTTCAAAGGCGAGCATCAATATGGGCATCACATCAACTATACGACTCATGCTTAACCTTTCAGTCCGTGTTCCGACGCCATGTCTGTACATGCTAGGCTCGCCAAGTAAGAACCTTAGTATTCGCGTGTGTAAAATTGTCTTACACCCGTCGTATGAAAGCGTGGACTCGAGAACACACGATCATCACGTGATGTCTCGAAACACGATCCATAAAACAGTGCATACTTAAGGAAGAACATATTTTATCTTGATATCTTAATGAGGGATCATCTTATAATGCTACCAAAAGCGCCAAACTAGCAATATAAGATGCAAACATCTAATGTGTAAGGTGAGATGATATGGTCCATGCATTTGATCTCAATCATTTGCATCGTGGTATGATCTCTATCATTCCTTTGTGTGTAAGGCCAAGGTCTATGGAACTTACATGTTAAGTGTGTTGTAAGAGTATCTATCATACATCTACTTACAACAATACCATCTCAAGACACTAGCCCAGCAACGATCTAAACTAGACGCCTCTAATTTATCAATTGCAAGTTTTACATGGCTTAGGGCTTTTGGAGATAGAACCGATCTTACCTACGAACATGAACCACAACGAGGATAACCAAGTTATTACCAACTCGTTGTAAATCAGATATTGTCTATAGTAGGAGAGACAGACACCTGCTAGCCACTTATGCAAAACTAGTTGCATGTCAGTCGTGGAACCGATCTCGTGTGTGATGACATGTAAGGTTGGTCCGGGCCGCTTCATCCCACTATGCCACCAATATCCAAAATACATGAAAGAAGCAATAACATGATCATCATCGCCCACATATAAACATATGTGTAGTACCCGTGCAAAGCACCTACGCATAGATCAGGCTCTGATACCACTGTTGGGTTCGCAGCATAGAAAACAAAAAATTCCTACGATGGGAACTATACGCCAAGATCTATCTACTAGATACAAGTAATGGGTGGATATACATCCATAGAGAACTTACCCTCGAAGACAACAAATCTTTGTTAACAAGATGGAACTCGTGGATGATGTAGTCGTACACTTGCCGATCTCAAGATCGTGATGAAGTCAAGCAGGTCCGGCTCCAACACGTCCATCAAATCCAGCTCCAGCAAGTCCAGCACCACCAAGTCCAGCACCGCAAAGCAGCGGTGCATCCGTGATCGCACACACGTCCGGTACCCCGACAACCTCCATCCCTCGCTCCAGCAAAGCAGCGGAAGTAGCAACTCCTTTCCAGATAAAGCCACCGGGAACATGTATCTCGCTAATCCGAGACCATGGGGAATAACTAGAGGGGGAGAGAGATCCTTCACGAGGAGGTGTGGTTTGTGAGGAGGAGAGGGGGCCTTTTATAGGGGAGAGGGGGCACCCAAGGGCCAGGGAGTGGCAGCCATGGTGGTGCCCCCACCTCTTCCGCATTCATGTGGGTGGAGCTCCCACTCCCATAAAAAGCCTCCACTCAAAATTCCACTCACAAATGCATTAAATTTTCACCAAATTTAATGCAAGCTCTCATTAAATAAAACTATTTTATTTATTTTATTCAGAATTTTTTCAATTACATTAATTAACAAACATTTACATAAAACCCCCTGCAACATTTCAATATCACATGCAGAACTAGTTTCTGCAATTTCACCCGAAACAATTCCGGTTTCCATTGAAATGATTCAAGCGCTTTCTTAAATCTTTATCTGAAACATATTTGCTCCAAATTTTGTCGGTATCCCTTAAGTGTGTCACCCTACGGTTCGCAAAAAATGCAGACATGATCGAGACCCCTCTCCGATCAATAATCAACACTGACTCCAAATAATCAGCACCCTGGAGATCCGTACTGACTCCCACATATTCAACGATGACTCTTATGATCGTGTGAACCTTTAACGTCGTAACTAAATCCCTTTGTCTCGTGACATATTACATGTCCGAGATTTGATCATTGGTATCCAAATACCTACTTTGATCTCGTTACCGACATGCACTCTTTTCTCGTTCCCGTGATATAACATTCTAGTGATCACATCACTTGCTTGCAAGCTATTTCAATGTGATATCACTGAGAGGGCCCAGAGTATATCTATCCGTCATCGGGATGGACAAATCCCACTCTTGATCCATGAGCCTCAACATAACACCTTCGTAGCACTGAACCCACCTTTATAGTCACCCTGTTACGGTGTGACGTTTGATGTTATCAAGATACTCTTCCGGTGTTAGCAATTAACATGATCTCATGGTCTAAGGACTAAAATTACTCCATATGATGTTATAGCAATATAAACATAATGACTTTGATCGTAATTCTATACTTCGGATGAATGTTCATCACATCATTCTACCAATGTTGTGACCTCGTTATTAACAGCATCCAATGTCCATGATCAGGAAACCTTGATCATCTTGTTAATCAACGAGCTAGTTTATATGAGAGGCATTACTAAGAACTTTGTATTTTGTTTATTAAACAGACATGTATTAACGTTTCCAATTAATACGATTATAGAATGCAACATAAACATTTATCATAAACATGGAATAATATAATAACCACTTTATTATTGCCTCTCGGGCATATTCCCTTCATATATGTATGAGAGCAAGCTGTGCTACAAACATATACTCCTTCCGTTCCATATTTGTTGGTTTAGATTTATCTAGATACGAATATATCTAGTCAAGTTTTAGTGCTAGATACATTTGTATCTAGACAAATGCGAGTTAACTAATATGGATCAGAGGGAGTACATATATATGTGCTATTGTGTTGTATGTGTGACATACTCGCCCCACCCGTTAGCACACACACAAAAAATTACGATTTCTATATCTTATCTTATCTTATCTTACCACTATATAGTGTACGAATAACTTTAAATATTGACTGTTGGATCAAGACTCGCGAATCCCAACATTTCCAGTCGTTGGATCTTCTTTTCCATTCTAGCATCTAGAAGTTTCTATTGATAGTCTTCATCACAATGAATGCTATGCACAAAACTCAAAACACACTTCTCCATCATTCTAGAATCTTCTCCCTCGTTTCTCTAGACCATGTTACCAATTTCAAGTTTTATATAGCTAATAATCGTTGATTTCTATATGATATACAAAGTACAAGAACCAACTATACACCCATTCTTTATAGATGTTGATCAAATATATATTTTTTCTGCTTTACTTATTATAATTTTATATAGTGATGATATGTGAAAATGTCTATTATCTGAGTCTCACGTGGCGGGCACGTGCAACTTACTAGTATTATATGAAGGCTAGGAAAGCAGGATTTTTTTGAGATTGTTGAACCTTCTCTTTCCTCTTCATATAGCTAGTTTTTAGCAGTCCAAAAAAGCAATGATGTTGGAGATGCTCTCTTGGCTAAGGGCATCACTACAACATGATAGAGATTTGGTAACATAATCATGTAACACAAGTATAAATATTTTACTGCTAAAATTCTAGAAACACATCATTTGTGTGCAAGAGTTGGAAGTAACACATATGAGGTAATGTCAGAAATGATGTTACAAGGATACTAAAATAGCAACAAATAAATTCGTGTTGCAAACGGTATGTTACAACTGAGGATTGTAATAACTCTAAAGTGTGTTGGTACTCGGTGTTACAAGTTTTGTAAGGGGGGGGACAAAAATTAATTAACACAATAATTTAGATTAATTATTTCAATAAATAGATAATAATATTTTATTAGACATCTTGGCCAAACAAACTACAAAGTTGAGTACAAACTGGCTCTAAGCCATGACCAAGAGTTTCAGCATTGATATCAGCCACGCGGAAAACCATCGGAGAGCAAGCACACGATCGTGACAATTTTTTACCGAATGGGCCAATGATAATTTTTTACCGAATGGGCAGATGAGCAAGCACATGAGCAATGAACAAGCACAGTATATTCGGCTGTTGATCCACGCATGAGGCCCAGACTAGCGATCTGCAATTTGTTTTGTTCTTTTACCGAATGGGCCAATGGCTAGAAATAGCTGGACCAAGTTTCAGCCCGAATAAGTGAAGGTGGTTCTCTGGTAAAAAAAAAGTAAGACAGTTCTATCGCTTCAAAAAATGGAGAGAGCTCTAAAATATTACTTTTGAACATATTAGATAAATAGAAGATTTGCTTCTAAAAATTCTTGATGCATATTCTAATATCCAAATACCAAGGAAAAATAAATAAAACAAAAATAGATGTTAGTTTGACTCACCCACGCGCACCACACTATGACTCATCTCCATTGATAAGAATCGATAGATGTTAGTTTTGGTACCACCAAGTATGAATCATTTGACTAACTTCACCGTAAATTTGTATATGGCCTTAGATTAGAATATTCCAAAATAAACTTTGTCCCTCTCTCACGAATAAGAAACCTTCATGTTGGAAATTTTTTCATTGCACGCGATTTAAAGTACATATCCTTTATAATGCGGCAATTTTGCGTCTCGCTCGCTGGGTGGTGCTGTGAGCGGCGGTGGTGTTCGTGGATGGCGGCTTGACGAGGCCGCAATGCTCAAATCCCTCCCTGGCAACATGTCTGATTGTCCGTGTGTGCCCAGGGTGAGCCTTTCCACCTCTCGACGGTACAGCGCCTTCCGATCCAAGGCGAGAAAGCAGGGTGTTTTCTCTAGAGGTGGAACATATGATCGACATGGTTGGTCCTGGTGGTCGACAGTGGCATGGGCTTCCTCTATGGCGTCCTCTCCAAACTCCTTTTCCTCTCCGGGTTCCTCGCGGGCGTGGCCAGGGCTTCGCTTCAAGCTAGGCTTCATCTTTGTATTTTTTTGCTTGTTTGTCTTTGTCTTGTAAGATGTTCTTCAGCACTTTGTAAACCTTGACCGTATGGGCTTTGTTAATTCGAAGTCGGATACTTTGTGCCTTTGATCTATCTAAAAAAAATCTCCCGCTAATACAGGCTTTTCCCTCCGTTGATGGCTCCTATATAGAGGCCTCCTGATTAATATTACAGTAATATTTTCTCACCAGCTCCAAAGGCAAAAGCAATCTTCCCCCGAGAAACGAATCTGCCCACCAGCGCGCCGCCCACCACTGTGCCGTCTCCCCCACCGTGCCCCCACCACCAAGCCTCTCCTATCCATCACTCCGATCCCGTCGACGCCATCCTCTCCGTCGCGCACCTGTTCGTCGCATCGGGAACTCCAGTCCCCACCTTCCGGCTGCACTTACGCCTCACTTTGTCACCATCCATCGCCCTGGCCTCAACATCGCGCCGCCTGCTCCGCCTGTTTTCCAGTGCCGCTGGCCACCGCGCCCTCTGCTCCCCGTCGTGTATGATCACCAAAGATCTGGCCACTCTCGGTCGACTGGCTGCTCCCGTCTTGGTTCAGGCCGCTGCACCCCGTGAGTATAGGTATTTGTTCAGGCCTCTGTACCATAGTCCATAGGTAATCTGCCAGCCACAGAGTGCTTCCTCTATTTGATCGATGATGTTTATTGAGGTTGGGTAATTGCTTCAGTTTTGATTCTGAATTTCGAAGCTGCTGTAGCGTGAAATCTAACCGTTTTGCTAAATCTCAGTCGACTGAGATTTCCTTAAGTCTCAGTCACAAAAAAAAGTGTAACTGCATGTTTAAAAAAAGTGTAACTAGGTTTAGTTGCACTTTTTTGGCAGAAAAATGTAACTGGAACTGAGTTGCACATTTCTTTTAACTACGGTTGCATTCTTTTCAGGTGATTGAGACTTAAGAAAATCTCAGTCGATTGAGACATAGAGAAACCCGAAATCTAATTCTGAATTTCCAGTACTAACTACCCTAGAAACTCTAACATGGATCACCTACGCGAACACCTGACCCTGTGTTATCGATTAGCGCCTCTTCTTCAATCCGCAGATATCTCAGTCCATGACAACAAGCCCCTCTTTAATCTTGTAGTAAGCCATCCGGGTGCCTTGATGACATTGACTTAATTTTTTATACGATCTGTACATACTATCTGAAACTCTAATCTTGTCTGTCAGTTAGGTGTAGCTGGTATCTGAATTTCGCTTTTCAGTAGCTTTAGTAGTTTGGAACGACCGCGTGTTGTGCGGGTTCGTTGCAGCATAGGTTTCCTTTCCCATTTTCGTAGCTCCGTGACTCAGCACGATCGGCCTCGTGGGATGGCACGAGAATACCGGATAGAGCCGTAGAAAGTGGTCACGATCTTGTTTCTGTTCTAAATAAAAGACAATAGAACACCAGAAAATGTCGTACGTTTTACACGGCACAAATTCTTCAGAGTTCATCTTCTTCTACCTCTATCTCCTTCGTCTAGTAGCTTAGGATTCAGAGAATGTGAGTGAGAGCTGACACATACATTGATAGCTGCTGACACATACATTGATAGCTGGCATTCACATTTTTCTTTTGGTATGAATTGCAGAGGGACACATACAATCTGTGTCGCGGATTGATGACAAGTACATCATGAGGGGGTCCTCGAGGCGTGTGGAAGAGAGGGGTGTGACACGTACGGTGTTCCGGGACGGTGAGCACACAAGTTTACCAGGTTCGAATCCGCCGGCTTAGACAGATCCAACTCCTACAAGCAATCCAGTAAAATGGCAGAGCTGGAATATGTGTTACAAGGGTTTCGTCTGTGCGAGTTGAGATTATAGACTATTGTCAAGTTAGATGTTCTAAAGGCTCTCCCTAGGACGGATTATATAGATATTTGGCCTAGAGTTTACAGGAGAGATCTATCCGGCTACGACTAAGAGTCGGTTACAGAATACATCTTAGACTACAAGTAACACTATGGGCCTATGTCGGTAAGTCTTCTCGGCCTTCCTGTAGCCGGACTGGACTCCGTCTCTTCTTCCTGACTAGGCCGCCCGTGAAGCAAAGCTCTAACCCGAAGTGAGCCACCCTAGTCAGTGAGAAACTGTGAGGATAACCAGAAAGTATATCCCCAACAGCAGCCCCCGGAAGCCTCCAACATCCAAAGTCGGATTCATCATCATCTAGCTTGATCTTCGGCTTGCAGCATCTTGAAGGGTTCCTGAAACTTCAAAACAAAAGATACGATCCGGGTCTCAAAATAAGTCGGACCTATCAGTACGTTTAGTCGTGTTTCTAGCTCGAAATTCAGACTAAGCCAGAACTTGGTATCTGACGTAGCCTGACACCAGCCATGGTCAAGTCACGTCACCGACAGACATTTTCTGTCAGCACGACCGTTGGTGGGTCCGCCTTTCGCGGAACCGATGCGCCGTTTCAATGCGTGCGTGGGGATCGAGGTGGCGTAATCATCGTGTGGAGGTTTCCCCGTCCTTTCCACGACGCGTGGCACGTTCACTGTAGCGTTTACACAAATCTTGACACGCCTGGCGGATATAAGTGGTGTGGATTCTTTCCCCCATCTTCTTCACTAGTTCCAGCGTCGTTCCCTTCTCCTCTACGCCTCCCACGAACCTAGCGATCCGCTGCCTCCCGCAAAAACACCTCCAGCGCCGCCCATCTAAGGTCACCGGCGCACCAGAAGAATTGCTTCCTCACCATCCTTCGGCTTGGCAGTGGCGGCGGCGGCGGCGACGGCGGCAGAGAAAGACAACTACCGTGGAGTTTGGATCCCCTGCGTCCTGGACGATCCCAAACTCCAGGTCGTTGAAGATGAAGGGCTCCTCCGCGCCGACGACTGGCGGAGCGGCTTCGGCGAAACCATCCCTAACCCCCGCGACGACGAGCGAGTGCACTTCGGCACTCACCTTGATAGAGGTCTTTCCTTTCCTCCCTCGGATTTCTTTTCCGAGGTTATAGATCATTATGATGTTCATCTCCACCATCTTCCCCCGAACTCCATCTTAGAGATGAGTGCATATGCCTCTTTGTGCGAGGGGTATCTCTGCATTAGGCCGAGCCTTACTCTTTTCCGGTACTACTTTCATGTCCGGAGAAATTGTATCGCTGTCGGTAATCCTTATATTACCGGTACCATTAGTTTTTCGGTTAGGCGTGAGCGCGTTTATCCCCGGATCATGGGAAGTGAGTCGGTCAAACAATGGCCATCCACTTTTTTCTACCACAAGGATATCCCCGCTCCTGGCAAAGATACAGCTTTGCCGGCTTTCGTCGATGGAGCCGCCATGCCCCAAGAGTCCTGGGACGAGGTCGCTCCGACTCTTAGTGACGAATCTGTTTCTCGCCAAGAGATGGATCGAATATCTGATGAAGCACAAGGGCCTGAAAGGGTCCGACTTGGTTCAATGCTGGGTGGCACGCCGGATTCAACCCCTACAACATCATGGAGACCGACTGATGCATTCCATCACGTCGTCAAAGAATAACTCCCTCCGCATCAGCTCCAAGACCTTAAAGCCGAAAGATTATGTATGCTAAATCAAATGGCTGATAAGGGACCTGATCGAGATGAAGATTCCGGAGCTGTCCCTAGACATGCATACAGCGGAAGATCCTGTTGTGCCGGTAAACTTCAGCATTAACTCTTTTTTGTTCTCATCTATATGTTATCTTTGCAATACTGAGATGTTTTTCCTTTTCAGCTTGCTAACCTCCCCAAGTCGGAGTTCGCTCCTATCGAGGGATATCCTCCTGAGTTTTCTCAGGATGAGGGTGAATTGGTCCCAATGTCGGATGTCGTTCCTCGGAAACGCAAGGCTCCGACATTGGCCATATGCACCAAAGAAGTGCCCATTGTGAAGAGGTAACCATTCTTCACAAGGTCTTTGTATTTTGCTTGTAATTCCTTCTGAGATGTAATGTTCTTTGTTCTATTACCTTCTCAGAGCTAAGCAGCTCATCAAGGGCAAGGGGAAGGAAGCTGCCGCGAAGCCTCTGCGCCAGTCGAAGCTCAAATTGGCTTCTCCTGCCGTAGCTCCCCCGACTCCTGCCCCACCGCCTTCTACAGCATTGGAGATTACTCCATCTCTGACTGTTGTAGAAGATCCGGCTCAACCAGGAGAGCCAGCGATCCTTGAGTCGCAAACTGATGTCACCATGAGTGACTCAAGTGTTGATAAGGGTGAACCCTCTTCGGGTAATGATCCCTCAGAAGAAATATTTGCCGATAATCTCCTAAGCAATCTGGGACTTGCCAAACTTGGCCTGTCTTGGAAATCTGCGGAGGAAATCCAGCGGATGGCCCGGCAATGCTTGGAAAGCCAAAATCTTTCTGCCGAAGAAGAAGCACAAGAAGCGGAGGACATCAAGTACTCCGAACTTATTTAACAAGTCCGCCTTCACGACGAGGGACTGGGAGCTGGCGTGTTACCACCTCCACCAGTGATCCCGCTAACCCTTGCCGAGAAGGTTACAACTGAAGTGAACATGTGCTTGAGCAAGCTCACACATGAACAACATGTAAGTCGGAATTCCAACTAACCTTTTCCTTTATGTTACTTTATATTCAATCCTCTAGCCCCCAAGCATGAAGTTGGATGGTCAAATCCGGGTTTATGCTTTCTTAGGATGCCAAAGAATGAACTAGTGTAGCCCCCAAGGCTCGTGCTGATATTACTTACAATATTAGCCCGAGGCTTTAGTAGACTTCTGACTCTGGGTATTCTGACTTACAGAAAGTTAATTCGTAACCAGGAATTATTAAAAAATATCTGCAACAAGCGGAAAGAGATCAGAGCTCTCCGGCTTGAAAATGCACAGTTGAAGGTTTCCAAGGATGAAGCCGAAGGTAAACATTTTGATGCTCAAACTTTGTCTTTTTGTTTCATAATCGAATTTTTGTTGAACTGTTGTTCTTTTGGACTTACAACACTGGTAAAACAGTCCTACGTTATGATCGAAGAGGCCGAGAATCTTAAGACCTTGGTGGTGGAGAACAAAGAACTTTGCCAAGAGCTGGATAAGCTCAAGGTAGATCATGAGAAGAGCATTGCTCAAATTCTCGAATCCACCTCCATGGCCCCCGATGAGCGTGATCGCAAGATTGTGCTTTAAGATAAGAAAATCTCCGATCTCAACGATGAGTTATTCAGAGAAAATGATATTTCCGAGGCGCTCCGGGCTGAACTCCAGAGTCTTCGCGAAGAGAAGGCCAAAGTTGACGATGCCATCTTTGGTATGTTTCCCTTTCTCTGATTTTTCTGCATTTTCCAACTCTTTTAGAGTTCGGGGTTTAGACTTACCCTTTGTATTATATGCATAGGTCCTCTGAACGTGATGGACTCCACCTCTGCCGAGCCTCGCACCCACCAGCTTACCCAAGTCGGTGATTTGCTTCATGACTTCCGCCAATCTCTCGAAGACATTGGCGAAGTTCTCAAAGTTCTGGATATGCATAGCATGTTCGGTTTTGAGGTGCGAGACAAGGCCAAAGATATGCCTCAGCTTGTTGAGGACTAGAACATGTCCTACGCGCGAATCGCAGCGTAAAATGCTCTCACCATGGTTATGAGCCACCATGGAAACATGGAGATCTGGCAAGTAACCAGAGGGTACTGCAAGGTGGACGAAGACGGACAGGAGCAAGACATCAAGGCAATCATGGATTCCTGCACCAGATATGGGTGCCATGTAGCTGATTTGACCAGCTACGACACTCCCTTCTTCACCCGCGTGGACACGCCGCCTCCGCCTTCCGAAGAAACTGCTGAAGTTTCCGACGATGATCAAACCATATCGAATTTGAACATCTCGGAACGCTATCAGGCCGAGGCCGATGTATCCAGCGAGCTGGCAGCTCTTACCTGTCCTCCCGCATCATAGAGTATCAGAAGAACAATGTGTTATTTTGAAAGCAATTTGGGTATGTAAATAAGTAGTATGATACTTTTGCTAGTGCTAAGTTTCATTCTATCTATTCAGCACTTTTGGCTTTGATATTATGTGCCTGAAATGTTTACATAAGCACTTGTGTTTTTGTTTGCACTTATCGTTTATCTGGATTTCCGCCTCGTCCCTTTCATGAGCCGGCTAACTTTCAGCCCGGAAACTTTGCCGAGCAATGGAGCTCAATTGCTAAACCAGTTTAAACTCGGAAACAAAGCTGGCTTCCAGTACCAAAAATTCACTACTCGGAAAATGCCCGCATCCAGCAATCAGACAAATAACCAAAGTGTAGATTAGGCGACACGTCCTGTGGCGTCACTATTGTTGTACTCAAAGTCAGCGAGGATTTGGGACTTGATTGCTGTACGAGGTTTGTACTCAATATCGAAAGCTGAGAGCTCTATGCCCCATTTGGCGACACGTCCTGTGGCGTCACTATTGTTGATTATATCTCTCATGAGAGTTGTGCTCACCACGGTAATTGGATGTTCCTGAAAATAATGTCGTAACTTACGAGATGCTAAGAACACACCATAGGCCAGCTTTTGGTAATGCGGATACCGCTGTTTTGATTCTGTTAAGACCTCGCTGAGATAGTAAGTCGGACGCTGCACTAGGTGTTCCTGATTTTCCTCCGGTCTCTCTACCACCATGACGATACTGATGACTTTGTTTGTCGCAGCAAGATAGAGCAATATCGGTTCCTGTGGTTCCGGTGCTGCAAGGATGAGAGCAGATGAGAGTACTGCTTTCAGGTCTTGTAGTGCAGCTTCAGCTTCGTCGGTCCAAACAAAATTCTTAGTCTTTTTCAGGAGCTTGTATAGTGGTGTGGTTCTTTCATCGAGCCCGATTACAAACCGACTGACTGCAGCAATGCAACCAGTTAGTCTCTGAACGTCCTTCAGGCGAGTCGGCCCGGAAATATTGAGTATAGCCTTAATTTTGTCCCGGTTTACCTCTATGCCTCTTTGAGACACGATAAAACCTAACAATTTTCCGACTGGGATTCCAAAGAAGCATTTCTTTGGATTAAGCATTATGTTGTATTTTCGTAAATTGGCGAACGTTTCCTCCAAGTCAGAAATCAGGGTTTCCTTCTTTTTGGACATCACCGCAATATCATCCACATATGCATGTACATTGCGTCCGATTTGATCGTGGAGGCAACGCTGCATTGTGCGTTGGTACGTAGCTCCTGCGTTCTTTAGCCCAAAGGGCACCGTAACGAAATAGAAGGTTCTGAAGGGGGTTATGAATGAAGTTTTGACTTTGTCAGATTCCTTCATCCGGATTTGGTGATAACCGGAATATGCGTCGAGAAAACATAGGAGTTTTGAGCCTACCGTAGAATCGATAACTTGATCAATCCTAGGCAGAGTGAACAGATCTTTGGGACAAGCCTTGTTCAAGGCAGTATAATCAACACATCCTTAAATCAGTGGTGTCATTTTTAGGGACCATTACAGGATTGGCCGACTACTCAGTGTGGATGACCTCTTCTATGAATCCGGCTAACTCAAGCCCTGCTAGTTCCTTAGCTATTGCCTTAGGCTTTTCATCGCCAAAACATCGTAAGGACTGTTTGACGGGTTTAGTGTTCGGGTTTACATTTAAAGAGTTCTCGGTAAGTTCCCTAGGTAGTCCAGTCATGTCAGATGGCTGCCATGCGAAGATATCTTGATTTGCTTTGAGGAACTTGACGAGCGCGCTTTCCTATGCGCTATCTAGGGCTACGCCTATCTGGGCCATCTTGGAGGGGTCATTATCCTTCAACGGCGTCTTCTTCGTCTCTTCTGATGTCTTGAACTTCGGATTTGGCTTTGTCACCTCCTTCTTTGTTGCGGGCATCTCGGACGGATCTATGCTCTTCTTGATCTCCTGATACTCCTAGGTGTGCAGCACGGCTTCAGCAAAGACGACATTTCCATCCTCGCATTCTCGCGCTTTCTTCGGGTCTGCCCTGATGGTGATCACGCCGTTGGGACCTGAAATTTTCATCATATTGTAAATGTAACACGGACGAGCCATAAAAGCCCAGTAAGCCGGACGTCCGAATATAGCGTGGTACGCGCTCTTCAACGGGACCACTTCGAAGGAAAGTGCTTCCGTCCGGTAGTTCTTTGGAGTTCCAAAGGTAACATCCAAAGTGATTTCCCCTAGGGATTTTTTTGTCCTCCTGGGACAACTCCGTGAAAGATCACAGAGCTGTAGTTCAGCTGGGTCTCCGAGATCTTCATCCGGCGTAGCGTTTCGATATACAGAATGTTGATGCTGTTGCCGCCGTCCATGAGAGTATTGGAGAAACCATAGCCGTCAATAGGTGCATTGACGACAAATGCGTATTTCCTTGCCTGTGCAACTTAGGCGGATGATCAGCGCGGTCAAAGGTGATTGCCACTTCCGAACAGTCCAAAAATTGAGGGACAGCCATAACTGTTGCGTTGAGCTCATGTAGAACTGCTTTCTTGACCTTAGCAGGTTGAGATCCGAGGAAGGTGACGTAAGTGTCTTTCTTTGTCGGTAAATTCTTTTTCCCTCCTGGCTTGGGATTTGAAGCATCAGCTCCCTCCATGTCGGAATCATTCTTGGTCTTTTTATCTTTTTCGGGATTCTTCTTTCCCTTTTTCCGCTTAGCCCTGTAGCCAGCAGTATCGTCTTTTTTGATGTCATCATTGAAACGACACTCGGCGTTTGTGTGGGATGATCCCCCATTGGCATCTAGGTGATGCACACATGGGTTATTGGCAATGTCGGCCCAGTAGTAGGTTTTGCCGGGTTCCTGGTCTCCTCTACCCTAGAATTTTGATGTCCTCGACCGTGTCCACGGCCACCGCCGCGCCTCCTCGTCCTCCAGACCTGAAAGTGGTAGTTGAAGGAAATATGCCCTAGAGGCAATCATAGAGATGATTGTATTTCATGTGTATCCATGAGTTATTATAATGTTCCTTGAATATCCATATACCAGGAAACTTGTATTGATTGGCAATTATGTGAATTGTTTGTGAAACTCTTTACTTGTATGGTTATCTAATAATTGTCCCTAGTCGGAGTTCATGCAAGGACACACGTGAATATTAGACTAGCACATCGATTGGTTAATGACTATGTTTCGCAAGTCATTGATATAGAGATGTCAAACCAATGATGTGGACACATGTTATGAACATGGGGTTGGACTGACCCAACATGAGACTAGCAATAATACTTGCAGCTCTCTCTACACATCGTGTACTTTTTGTCCTTAGACCTGAGATTGTCGCATGTACTTGAGATGTGGATCGACCTACTTTGGGGCTATCAAACACTACTCCGTAACTGGGTAGTTATAAAGGTAGCTTTCGGGTTTGTCCTGATACATGCTGCAAGGCATCGGTCAATCAAGATGGGATTTGCCCCTCTCTACTTGAGAGAGATATCTCTGGGCCCCTCGAGTGATCGGATCCAGAAATGCATGGCCGTGCTACATATGGTTAAGAGTTAACCTAGTAAAGGGATTCTGAATCACAGTATCGAGAAAGAGAGGTCAGCTTAGAGCTAGACCAAATATTGTGAGGCAAAGGGAAAGACATGTACTCAACCTTGTGATGGTTCGTCCGAATGATCTTTATATGCGTTTAGGAGTTGGCACGTCTTGCTAGAGGCCGCTACCAAATATTGACGGAGTAAGTGTACTCGCGTCATGTCTATACGTGTATGAACCTATAGGGTCACACACTTTAGGGGCTGGAAGTCTAATGAGGATTGGATCCGAATTAGACCAGGCTTAGGCTGCTAATGGGCTGCTAATGTAGAAGCCCACCAGGGATGCCTATATAAGAGGGAGTGAGGCGAGCTGAAAAGGAGAGAGCATTCCACCCAGCCGCCACTCCTCTTCCGCCTGTGTTGCACGCGCAGACCTAGCAGTCTGGCGTGTGACGGCTTCCACTCCGGACGTGTGGATACCTCGGAGGTGCTGCATCTGTAGCACTTAGACGAGCCGCGCAAAGGGGAGCTGCTCGTGCGACGAGGACGAGGAGGAGACGTAGAACATCTACACTGCCGCAACGTGCTTCATCGAGTTCCACACCTATGCCTCTAGCGGTAATCCCGTGATCTATGACAATAGTATTCCTGGTTGACGTGGTAGAAAATTTTGATTTTACGCTAGTGTAGCCTACCCGTAACCCTACAGTGGTATCAGAGCCGATGCTATTCAGTCATAGGTTTGGGAAGTTTGCATATGGTGATATGTAGATTGATATGAATGATATGATCGTTTGTATGGCGGTGTTTCTGGATTGATCTATGATCTTACTTTCCGTGATCGTGATTCTAAGGTCGTCGAACGACTTACCCCTACCGGTCGGTTTCCGCCATCGTGGTAGACAGTGACACATAAATCCTTCTGAATCACGCGAAGATCAATATGATTGATCGAATCGGGAATTAGATCTGAATCGACGTACCGTGATCAAAGGAGTTTGGTCGAATCGGAACTATGGTCGGTTTATGGTAAATTTGATTTGCCGATCAAAATCCTTAAAGAAAAAGGTACCGCGAGGGGCGCTGCCCCTTCGAACCCCGTAGGGGGAGACCCCCTAGACCCCCCTTAGTCGTAGCCCCCTTTTTGTATCTCGTTAAGGTTCATAGGTGGTACGATTTCACATGATCCGGTAGAATGCGATTCTATGCACAACTTGTTTTTGCAGGATTTATGTGATCAGTATGGCCCAAAAATGTATGTGATGCATGTATGTATTTTTTCATGACCTGCGTGTCGTGAGTTGGGCAACACGGCTGGAGCCATATGTGTTGTCAATTATTGTAATGGCCTGCGTGCCAACTTGTGATGATCCCAATACCATGTAATTTTGATTACTAGATGTTAGGAGTAATAGCTTGTATTAGTTCTTGGAGAACTCATCACTTGGAGGATGGCTCGCATAGAGCATGAAGATGGAGATCATCATGGTGGACAGGTTCTATGGCGATGGAGATCACCATGAGAAAATGGGCCATACTGTATCACATCTATGTGAATGCTATTCTTATACGTTTTACTACTATGCATGCTTAGATGATAGAAGTAGAACGATCCCTCACAAAGTTTAAGTTAAACCATGCCCTCCCAACCAAACCTTGCACCATCCTATGCCCTGTACAATCGTTGGTGGGTCTATGAAATTAGGGTGCCACGGTTTTCCTTTGCTGGATGGGTTTGTATCGGATACCTACACGCATAAGGGTTGGTGAGATTAACAAGGTCATCTTAACAGTTAAGGACCTTGGGGCATAAAGGTTGGGCGCCTAGTTTTGACATAGAGATGTCACCCAACAACAAGAGTCATATGTGATATGATTAGCAAAGGTTTCTTACCGATTTACCTTGCCTTCTAGCAGTGATGCTAAAGCTCACTAGTCGACTTGTTAATTGGGGATCTTGAATCACTTAGTATCAATAGAGGGATGTTGATTTAAGTGGGAGTATATGCTATTAAATTGTTTAATATGTTTTACTCTTTCATGGTTACATGGCTTAGTATTTTGCATATTTTTTTGTTGTAGATCAATGGCACCGAACAATTCATCACCTTTTGCTTTGCGTTCGATTCTTGAAAAGGATAAACTAAATGGAACAAACTATTCGGACTGGGTCCGTAACCTGAGAATTGTTCTCAGGGCTGAGAAAAAGGAAACTGTTCTAGATACCCCAATCCCGGATGAACCTGCTGATAATGCAACTGCTACCCTTAAGAATGCCTACAAGAAAGCATGTGATGAATCTCTTGAGGCCAGTTGTCTTATGCTTGCATGCATGGAACCTGATCTTCAAAAACAGTTTGAGGATCAGGAAGCGTACGATATGATCGTTGCGCTTAAGGACATGTTCCAGACTCAGGCTAGGACTGAGAGGTACAATGTCGCTAAGTCCTTTGTGGAATGCAAGATGGCAGAGGGAGCAGCTGTAGGCCCCCATGTGATCAAAATGGTTGGTTACAGTCAGACTTTGGAAAATCTTGGTTTTCCATTAGGCCAAGAGTTGGCCACTGATTTCATTTTTGCATCTCTTCCATCTTGCTATGGGCATTTCATTTCGAACTACCATATGCATGGGGTGGAGAGGGGCCTTAATGAATTATGTGGGATGCTGAAAATAGCAGAATGTGACATTAAGAAGTGTGCAGGGCATAGCCATGTGATGGCTGTGCAGAACAAGCCTAGCTTCAAGAAAAAGGGCACTTCTTGGCAGAAGAAGAAGGGCAAGGCTAAGGATACGATCCCTAAGCCAAACCCTGCACCCAAGCAAAAGGCTGGTCCTGCAGGAGACACTGAGTGTTTCTTTTGTCACGAATATGGCCACTGGAAGAGAAACTGCAGCAAGTACCAGGTTCTTTGAAGAAAAGTGGAAGTAAGAGTACTTCCCACTCAGGTACACTTGTTGTAAATGTTGTGGACATTTTTCTCGCAGATTCTTATGTTAACTCTTGGGTATTTGATACCGGATAGGTTGCTCATATTTGCAATTCGATGCAGGGGCTAATAAGGACTAGAGAAGTGCAGAAAGGCGAAGTGGATTTTCGCGTCGAAAATAAAGCAAGGGTTGCTGCATTGTTCGTCGGCGTCATGCAACTTCACCTTCCGTCAAGATTTATCATGGAGTTGAATAATTGTTATTACATTCCTAGTATGGGTCGAAACATTTTATCACCTTCATGTTTGATGAGGGATGGTTATTCATTCGCGAGTACAAACAATGGTTGTGTAATCTCTAAGAATGCTATGTTTGTGGCTGATGCTCCCATTGTGAATGGTTATTTATTTTAAATCTTGATAATGCATGTGTTTACAATGTTAGTGCTAAAAGGCTTCGGCCAAATGATTTGAGTCCTACCTATCTATGGCATTGTCGTTTGGGGCATATAAGTGAAAAGCGCATGAAGAAGCTCCATGGTGATGGTCTTCTAACTTCGTTTGATTTTGAATCATACGAGACATGTCAAGCTTGTTTACTTGGAAAGATGACCAAGACGCCTTTTACGGGGTTTCCCGAGAGAGCGACGGACTTGTTGGAACTCATACATACTGATGTATGTGGACCAATGAGCACGACAGCCAGAGGAGGATATCACTACTTCATTACTTTCACTGATGATTTCAGTAGATATGGCTATGTCTACTTGATGAAGCATAAGTCTGAAACTTTTGAAAAGTTCAAAGAGTTTCAAAATGAGTAGAGAATCAACGTGGCAAGAAAATAAAGGCCTTGCGATCTGATCACGGAGGTGAATATTTGAGTCACGAGTTTAGCAATCATCTTAAGAGTTGCGGAATTGTTCCACAGCTCACGCCGCCCGGAACGCCTCAAAGAAACGGGGTCTCTGAATGGCGTAATCGAACTTTGTTGGACATGGTTCGATCGATGATGAGCCAGTCGGATTTACCATTATCATTTTGGGGTTACGCGCTAGAAACAGCAGCTTTCACACTAAATAGGGTACCATCTAAATCCGTAGTTAAGACACCATATGAGATGTGGACTAGAAAGAATCCCAGTTTGTCTTTTCTAAAGATTTGGGGTTGTGATGCATTTGTCAAGCGACTTCAGTCGGACAAGCTAACACCCAAATCGGATAAGTGCATTTTTGTGGGATACCCAAGGGAAACCTTAGGGTACTGCTTCTACAACCGAGAAGAGGGCAAAGTGTTTGTCGCTCGTAGCGGTGTTTTCCTAGAGAAAGAGTTTCTCACAAAGGGAACGAATGGAAGGTCGGTGCGACTTGAAGAAGTTCAAGATGAGCCAGTCGGGGATGCTTCTACGAGTGATGCTATTGTAGCAGAACAAGTTGAGGAACCCGTGGCAATAGAAGCACCACAACCACGAAGGTCGGCGAGGCTCCGTGAAGCGCGAGAGTTATTATTGTTAGACAATGATGAGCCTGCGACCTATGCAGAAGCGATGGTGGACCCAGACTCTGAGAAATGGCTGATTGCCATGAGATCCGAGATAGAGTCCATGGGAGACAATCAAGTTTGGAACTTGGTTGACCTGCCTGATGGTTTTAAAGCCATCGAGTGCAAGTGGATCTATAAGAAGAAGATTGATATGGATGGAAATGTTCACATCCATAAAGCTCGACCTTTTGCAAAAGGTTTTCGACAAGTTCAAGGAGTTGACTACGACGAGACTTTCTCGCCCGTAGCGATGCTTAAATCTATACGGATCATTCTAGCCATTGCTGCACATTTCGATTATGAGATATGGCAGATGGATGTCAAGACGGCTTTCTTAAATGGAATCCTTTCTGAGGACGTGTATATGATGCAGCCCGAAGGTTTTGTCGATCCAAACAATGCTGGAAAGGTATGCAAACTTCAAAAGTCTATTTATGGGCTGAAGCAAGCATCTCGGAGTTGGAACATTCGATTTGATGAAGTTGTAAAGGAGTTTGGCTTCACCAAAAACGAACAAGAACCTTGTGTGTATAAGAAAGAAAATGGGAAATCACTTGTGTTTCTAATCTTATATGTGGATGACATATTATTGATTGGAAATGACATTCCTATGCTCGAGTCTGTTAAGACCTCATTGAAAAATAGTTTTTCTATGAAGGACTTGGGAGAAGCGGCATATATTCTGGGTATCAATATCTATAGAGATAGATCAAGGAGGCTAATTGGATTAAGCCAGAGTACGTACATTGACAAAGTGTTGAAACGGTTCAGCATGGAAGAGGCTAAGAAGGGGTTCTTGCCCATGTCTCAAGGCATTAAACTCAGCAAGACTCAGTGTCCTTCGACCACTGATGAGCGAGAACGCATGAGTAGGGTTCCATATGCTTCGGCTATTGGATCCATCATGTATGCAATGACATGTACTCCGCCAGATGTTTCCTATGCTCTTAGTGTTACGAGCAGATACCAGGCTGATCCAGGTGAGATTCACTGGACAGCGGTAAAGAATATCCTTAAGTACTTGAGAAGGACTAAGGATATGTTCCTAGTTTATGGAGGTGAGGTTGAACTCAGTGTAAAGGGTTACACAGATGCGAGTTACCTTAATGACTCAGATGACTCGAAATCGCAATCAGGTTATGTGTTTGTCATGAATGGTGGTGCTGTGAGCTGGAAAAGTTCCAAGCAAGATACAGTGGCCTCCTCTTCAACAGAAGCTGAATATATTGCTGCCTCGGAGGCTGCAAAGGAAGCTGTTTGGATTAGGAATTTCCTGATCGCTCTTGGTGTGGTTCAGGGCTCGTCCAATCCCTTGCACGTTTATTGTGACAACAATGGTGCTATTGCACAAGCCAAAGAACCTAGACAGCACCAGAAGAACAAACATATTCGCATGCGCTACCATCTGATTCGTGAGTTCATTGATGAAGGTAGTGTCATGTTATGCAAAATACATACGGACTCAAATGTTGCTGATCCCTTGACTAAGCCACTCCCGCAGCCTGCGCATGAAGCGCACACAAGAGCAATAGGTTTTAGATACTGTCTAGATTGACTCTAGTGCAAGTGGGAGACTGAAGGAAATATGCCCTAGAGGCAATCATAGAGATGATTGTATTTCATGTGTATCCATGAGTTATTATAATGTTCCTTGAATATCCATATACCAGGCAACTTGTATTGATTGGCAATTATGTGAATTGTTTGTGAAACTCTTTACTTGTATGGTTATCTAATAATTGTCCCTAGTCGGAGTTCATGCGAGGACACACGTGAATATTAGACTAGCACATCGATTGGTTAATGACTATGTTTCGCAAGTCATTGACATAGAGATGTCAAACCAATGATGTGGACACATGTTATGATCATGGGGTTGGACTGACCCAACATGAGACTAGCAATAATACTTGCAGCTCTCTCTACACATCGTGTACGTTTTGTCCTTAGACCTGAGATTGTCGCATGTACTTGAGATGTGGATCGACCTACTTTGGGCTATCAAACACTACTCCGTAACTGGGTAGTTATAAAGGTAGCTTTCGGGTTTGTCCTAATACATGCTGCAAGGCATCGGTCAATCAAGATGGGATTTGCCCCTCTCTACTTGAGAGAGATATCTCTGGGCCCCTCGAGTGATCGGATCCAGAAATGCATGGCCGTGCTACATATGGTTAAGAGTTAACCTAGTAAAGGGATTCTGAATCACAGTATCGAGAAAGAGAGGTCAGCTTAGAGCTAGACCAAATATCGTGAGGCAAAGGGAAAGACATGTACTCAACCTTGTGATGGTTCGTCCGAATGATCTTTATATGCGTTTAGGAGTTGGCACGTCTTGCTAGAGGCCGCTACCAACTATTGACGGAGTAAGTGTACTCGCGTCATGTCTATACGTGTATGAACCTATAGGGTCACACACTTTAGGTGCTGGAAGCCTAATGAGGATTGGATCCGAATTAGACCAGGCTTAGGCTGCTAATGGGCTGCTAATGTAGAAGCGCACCAGGGATGCCTATATAAGAGGGAGTGAGGCGAGCTGAAAAGGAGAGAGCATTCCACCCAGACGCCACTCCTCTTCCGCCTGTGTTGCACGCGCAGACCTAGCAGTCTGGCGTGTGACGGCTTCCACTCCGGACATGTGGATACCTCGGAGGTGCTGCGTCTGTAGCACTTGGACGAGCCGCGCAAAGGGGAGCTGCTCGTGGGACGAGGACGAGGAGGAGACGTAGAACATCTACACTGCCGCAACGTGCTTCATCGAGTTCCGCACCTGCGCGTCTAGCGGTAATCCCGTGATCTATGACAATAGTATTCCTGGTTGACGCGGTAGAAAATTTTGATTTTACACTAGTGTAGCCTACCCGTAACCCTACAGTAGTGACCACTGCTATTTCCCCGTTGGGTTTTTCTTGCGAGGTGTTCTTGCGCTTCTAAGCTTGCTGCTTTGGTTGTTTTGCCGACTGTGGCACAGCTAGGGCGTTCAGTAATCCCTCTGCGTCATCGTCAGCATCTGCATACTTGCTTGCTGTTTCTATGATCACTCCCAAATCGGTGACGTCACACTTCAAGCGATGATGTAGTAAACCAATTGGGAGTCCTGCAATGAAAGCTTCAATCGCAGTTTGCTCATTTACTCCTTCACAAGAGATCTTGGTGTCGATCCATCATCCGCGATAATCCCGACAAGTTTCTCCTGCTTTTTGGGTGCAGAGCTATAGGTCCCCAACCGTACAGGGCCTCCGGTATGTGCCTTCGAAATTCCGAAAGAACGCACTTTGCATGTTATACCAGTTGTGGATGGTGTTCTCCGAAAGTTCATTGAGCCATGATTGTGCCATCTTCCGCAACATAAGTGGGAGATATCGGGTTGCGACCAGGCTGTTTCCGCCTTTGGCAATACAGCAAGCCTGGAAAAAATCCTGGAGCCAAGTATCGGGCCGAGCTATACCGTTGTAGGCTTGAATATGTCTTGAGATAGCAAACCCTTCTAAGAATTTTGTAGCTCTTATGCGTGGTCCGAAGCACTTTGGGCCCATGTATATATCATCGTTTTCGTAGTGCCGCGCCTGTATGTTGGAATTGATCCTATGCCTTGCGTCACTTGGGGATAAAGATCGTCCCGAATGACGGCTATGGCTGTGGTGCCTTGGATCCGGCCTTCGGCTTCTACCACCACCTCCTCTACCACGACGCCCTCCTTGGCCTCCTTGGGAGCCGTTGTGATGGCTGCTTGGTGGAGAGGGTGGAGCAGCTGGGTTATTTCCAGCTGTTCGCTAGCCTTCGTCCAAAGCGTCATTATTCTGGTTCCAGGGAGGATCTTCATTACGACGAGCCCCCTGCCGGCTTGTGTCGGCACCGTGTCCATCGTTCCTTCGTCTGTCCGCCGGACGGCTTGCATGTCTAGGTGGCGGCATCCTCTGGCGGTCCTCCTCCCGACGTTTCTCTTTGTCTTCTTCCCTGCGATCATTCGACTCTCGCCGGGGAGGATTCTTCGGATTTAGTGCAGCAATTGCCTCTTGCTCCGCAACTGGGGTAACGTTACGCCAGTCGCGTGCGACTTTGTGGTGCTGTGCAGAAGATCCGGTTCTTGAGTAGTTGTCTTCTCGACGGTCAGAACGATGATGCTGTTCCGGAATACGTTGGGGTCTTACATCATTCCAGGCCGGATCCATGCGACGTTGGTCAGATTGGGAGGCCAGTTTTTGGCTTCCGGACAGGGCGGCCTTTTGCTGCTCCAGACCCTTGTTGAGTAGTTTAATGCCTAATCGGATCTGCTTTGGGCCTGGATTAGCAGATATGATTTCTCGTGCCGCAACGGTGTTTTGCACTAGCGTTGGATACACCCAATCTCCGTTGTTGTCGCGCCGAGGCACCCCATGTTCTCCTCCAAAGAGGACTTTGTGAATCTGCGGGAATTGGTCGTGATGAGTATGACGTTTCCTAGACTTCTGATGTTGCCTAGAGTTGTACTTCTCCGCAGTTGCCATGCGCTTCTGTTCCTCCTCAAGGTTTTTGGCTTCATCAAGGAGTACTTGGCGACGTGCTTCTAGGGCCTGGGCCCTTTCGTCCAGCTCTTCAGCAGTAAGTTCTGCAGCTGTAGGAATAGGTGTGGTTAATGCAGCATCGATGAGTTTACGTGCACCTTCGGTGATTACATGTCCATCCACCGACTCTTCTTTGGGCTCGTCTAGGATAAGTGCTCCATTCGAGTCTTCCTCATATTCCTCGGCAATCACCTCCTCTACCGGAGGGTCTTTTGCCGGGGTCTTGTTCTTCTTGTTCTTCTTCTTTGCCTTCTTGGCAGCGCCGGTAGCAAAGACGGCTTTGGGTCCATTTTCCGGAGTCAAGCTCTGATCGGTACTTTCGGACATCTAGACCTTGGGATTATCTCCGATATCCATGTCATCCTACTCTTTGGGAGAGTTTTCCCCAGATCCTTCATCCATGGCTTCTCCTTCTTTTGCAGCTTTGGAGTTATACTCCTCTTCATACTCCGCGGAGAACTTTTGAAAATCCGCTGACGTCATCGAGTCATCCGAGGATGCGGGTAAGTCGGTGTTTGTTCCAATCGCCTCCAGCACTGAGTCGGTGTTCTCTCCAGCATCGGCAGAACCGGATCCAGATCCAACGTATCCGATGAAGTGTGACGTGTGGGTCCTCAGGTAGTTGCGGCTTTCCTCGTGGGCTTCCCCGAAGATCCTGATAGTCTCGAGAACCTCATCCACGCTTGGGTCTAGCAGTATCATGCGCCTCAACGTATGCCTCAGGAATTGTTCATCTGTTCCGGCGTTGGCAGAGCCGAAACCAAGGTTGTTGCTGTGCTCCTCCTGGATTTCGATCTCAGCAGACAGATCGATCTAGGATTTGACCTCACCAGGGAGGTCCACTCTAGATTCGATTTGAACCGCAAGTTCTGCTTCAGGCTCAGCTTTCTCCACTATCTCCACAATTGGTGCGGGCTGGGTGGGATTAGGGTTTTCTGAGATCCGGAACTCTGCCGCCTCCGCGGACAAAGGGGACCCAGAAATTTCTTCTGCCTCTATCATCACCGCTGGGGTGGGTGGGGCAGGATCAGCGAATCTGATGTACACATCGATCTCGCCGAAAGACATGATGGTGTAGGCGGTCACAGCCTCCCTAGCCGGAATCAAGGTCTCTTCGAGAACGATGAGAGGGACGTCGCTGGCGTAGAGGATGCGACCGACGGTGATAGTCTCGCCGATTCCGATTCTTGCATATTCCGCTCGGAACGCAGATCCGAAGCTCACTTGCCCCACGGTGGGCGCCAACTGTCGTCGTATTGATGACAATTATGCCATAAGGGGGTTCTCAAGGCGTGTTGAAGGGAGGGGTGTGAGACGTACGGTGTTCCGGGACGGTGAGCACACAAGTTTACCCAGGTTCGAATCTGCCGGCTTTGGACGGATCCTACTCCTGCTAGCAATCCAGTAATACGGGAGAGCCGGAATATGGGTTACAAGTGTTTCGCGTGTGCGATTTGAGATTGTAGACTATTGTCAGGGTAGGTGTTCTAAAGGCTCTCCCTAGGACGGTTTGTATAGATATCCGGCCTAGGGTTTACAGGAGAGATCTATCCGGCTATGACTAAGAGTCGGTTACATAGTACATCTTGGACTACAAGTAACACTATGGGCCTATGTCGGTAAATCTTCTGGGCCTTGCCATAGCCAGACTAGACTCCGTCTCTTCTCCCTGACTGGGCTGCCCGTGAAGCAAAACTCTAACCCGAAGTGGGCCACCCTGGTTAGTGAGGAACTGTGAGGATACCCGGAAAGTATATCCTCAACAATCTGTTTTGTTAGATTTCTGTGCCTGAGACTACAAACTTGTGCCAGGTTGATTCTGCTATCTCCTTCCCTATTTACTGCTACAAGTTCAGTTCTATTTGTAATTTAAATTGTTGTAGTCATTCATTACACTGCTCTGCTGATGAGTCTAACATTATTATTTGAAAATTCATACAGTTAAGCGTTCATTGGGTATTGGTAATTTCTCTTTATAGCTGAATCTGTAAGTTTGACATAGATATTTCGTATTGCTTCTTCTATGTTTGCTACAGCACAGGCCCAGCCAATTCTCCAACCTAGTCAGTTAGGCAGCTCATAGTTAACATCCCAAATCACCAGCAGGAGTTTACACTGAATACATTTACATAATTCTGTTTGTCATAGTAAACATGTACAAATAGCCTATTTGTGGATCTCAGTAATACACGCCAGCTACACTGTAAGCTATTGACAATGGGGCGGTGATGTTAGTCCTCTTTATATTCCTAGAAGAAAAGCCACATAGATATGCTTATAGTTTTCGTAAGTAATATACTAATAACTTGGAACATTTCCAGAGTATCAAAGTTACTTCAATAGCTGACAAATAGATAATGAAATTTACATAAGATGTTTTTGTACTGCAAGCTATTTCTGTCTAAATCATTCCGCGGATTTACCTAGTCTATTATTGCAAAACAGTTCTTTTTCCGACAAAGGTTGAGAAATAATAAGAAATTCTGCCTTTCTAAAAAACCTCCCATGTTATATTATGGGGTTGTTGTAAGAGGATTTATCTGTATTATGAAGTTATAAATACCATTGTTGGACTCAATCAACTACTTGTACATTTAGTGCCAGCCCAAATTATCTTTGGGCAGATACGAAATATTCTGGGTCTTACAAAGTGAGTAGCATGATAGTAGATCATACACACAAAAATTAAGACTTGTAATGGCTCGATTAGCAGTTTTTATTTATATTGTAGGATGACAGTGGTCATGTTGACCATATACGTGCAACATCCATGATAAGGCATCATGTCATTATTTATTCTTGATGGTCTAAGAAGTCATCTTCTATGCAATAGACTTTATATATTATCAAAAATAACTCATAAGTATGCGTAAACTGTGCATCTGTATGTGGGTGAAAGGGAGCCCATATATTTCTCTGCATGATAATCCAAATAATATTTCTCCATCTAACCATCTAAATGATAGTTTTCTCTTTACATGATGGTGGTGTCTTTGCTGAATGGGTGGATCAATTATATTTATGTATACTTAAGTATAACTATAATGTCCAATTTTCTTGTGTAGATTCCAAAGTAGGATACTTGAGTTGTGGTCGAATTCTCGCACAACGGTTGGAGCAAGAAGCAAATAAATTTCAAAGACTTCACTTACCAATAATTGTACTTTATATGTATGTACACTGAAAGATGTAGTGCTATTCACAACGATGTTTTTATTTTGTCGAATTGGTGTAAATGCTATGGTGCAATATTCTCCAGAATGGTGTTTTTTCTATAGTCAAAACAGTATGATGTTTTGATGTATGAATAATATTTCTACATACTAATTGTAATGCATGTGTCCTGAACTCTTGTATATCCATGGTATCTTGATCTTCTCAATTTGTGAATGTGCAATGCTTCACTTTTTATATTATTTCTAGGGTGCCAAGCATCATAATGAACCAATTAATTAAACATGTGAAATGAATTTTATTTGAATAAATAAATATTTATTAAAATGGATACATAACTTGTTAATAATTTTAAAATAAATATATTAATTATTTTGCAATAATAATGTAGTAGCACTACTAATGGTGTTACTATAGTTAGACAACTGTGTTACGAGGATAGTTGACAACCCTCAACTATAGTGTTACTATATTCACAATAGTATGTTACTAGTTGTGTTATTAGAGTTACTATGATTAGGAAAATATGTTACTACTTGTGTTCCTATAGTGAAATTTTTGTGTTACTAGTGCGTTTAGTAACACAAAAGATCCACGTTACTATGACATAATTGTAACAGAATTTTTAACATAAAGTAACAATTATTATGTGTGACAATGGACACATATTAGTAACACGGCCTAATGGAACACATTCCAAAATGTGTTACTGTTTGGCTTAGTAACAATGTTTTGGACCTAGAGTAAAACAAGATTGTGTTACCAAAGCTCTGTCTTGTTGTAGTGCATCCGCGATATGCAAAAAATCACACCTTAAGGCCTATGTGGCATTTCCTAAGGTTCACCTTATACGTTCTGGAGATAATAAACATGTCCTTAAGCCTTGTATACTTAGTCCATCTGTAATGTATGTTATCTTATCTTACCACTATATAGTGTACAAATAACTTTGAATATTGACCGTTTGATCAAGACTCACCAATCCCAACATTTTCAGCCATTATATCTTGTTTTCCATTCTAGCATCTAGAAGATTCTATTAATAGTCTTCATCATAATGAATGCTATGCACAAACCTCAAAACACACTTCTCCATCATTCTACAATCTTCTCCCTCGTTTGTCTGAACCATGTTACCAAAATTTTCAAGTTTTAGATAGCTAATAATCATTGACTTCTACATGATATAAAAAGTACAAGAACCAAATATACACCCATACTTTATAGATGTTGATCAAATTTATAATCTCTTCTACTTTAACAATTATAACTTTATATAGTGATGATATGTCAGACGCCTATTATCTGCGTCTCACGTGCAGGGCACATGCAACTTACTAGTATAAAGTTTCACATGCCTTGCACACGTGAGAATCAGATAATAGAAGTATGACAAATCATTTTTTATATAAAATTATAATAGGTGAAATAAATATAATTTGGAGCCATGTCCATAAATAATCGGGTGTATATTTGGTTCCTGTACTTGGTATCATGTACTCCATCCATTTTAAATATAAGATGTTTTAGCTTTCGTGAAAGGAATGCATCTAGACACATTTTAGTGTTTAGGTTCTGAGTGAACCTACACATTAAAAGGTGTCTATATACACTCGTTTCACAAAAGCTAAAATATAACATCCCAATTTCAGCAATCCTGATTAGTTGTCCAGAATGCAAAAATCAGGGGGAACAAAAACATTTTCTTGTTTAGTGCTGAAGTGTTTGCTTGTTGTTTGAATATGCTTATGCATATGAATGTGTATTAGATGATATACTCCTTACCTTAACCCCAGTTGACAAAAGCTACTTCCCAAAACTATTTTGGCTTAATTTCCATATTCTCAAATATTCTGACATTTCAAAACCTGAGCCAAGATGCTTGTGTAACCAAAACTATTTTAGTAGCTTCTATTGACAGAACTATGGAGAAATATATAATATAATCTCCTTAGGTTTTCAAGACAGAACCCCCAACCATTCTTATCTCTAGGTTGCCCAAAACCTCCTTTCAAAGCATTTGAATTCTACTCTTGGTAGAGATACCAAGGACTCTCATCTTACTCAAACTCCAACCTTTCAAAATTGCCCATCCTTACCTCAAGCTAAGCTTGATGGTAACCCTAGTAGTAGCTGATTTGTTTGTAAGATGAGTTGCCTTGATCTGCTGCTTGATTTGCCTGATTAGGAGATAGTATGAGCTACTCTAGGAGCTCATCATTAGGATCAAGAGGTTTCCAAATCACCAAACCCTAAGCAAGAATACAAGATGGATCTGATCTCTAGATACCTGGTGATCATCTAAAACCCTTTATCACATCAATTATGGACTGATCTATTCTAGAAGTTTCTAAGTCAATGAAGACCAATATCAAGCATGTATCCCTTATACTCAATATACTCATCAACATCATCCACTTGATGATGCTTTGGTATCTTGCTATCCATCAAAAGCCTTCCCTCTTTTAAGTCTGGAAAACTATTTCCAACATCACCTTTTTGGATGTCTCCCTTTCTCAACCCTTGTGCATTTTGGTAATGCACTTGAACCATATTGTTAACTATCCAAAGGACTAACAAGGCCCACATTTGCCCTTGGTTATATCATCCTCCAACCCACTTGTTCTTGATGGTTTTGCAGACAAGAAAATGACTTTTCCTGCAAACCTAGTCAACATGCCTACTTTGATAGAAGCTCACACCACCATCCAACCTTCTATGGACCAACTCTTTGCATGGTTGTGTTCTACTCATATAGGTCTATCAATATCTACTTCACTTGTTCCAAGTGGATCTTTGTGCTCCTTAAAACCACATGTTCTATACGTCATCATGACTCATTTGGTATGGCAGCCTTATTTTCAACAAAGTTTGCCATCACTTCCAGACCACCTCAAAGGTAACCAATCCAAACTCCTTCTGCCATGATCATCTATATGACTTGGTATAACTAACCATCTATCCAATTTCCCAAGGGGAGATCTGAACTCCAAGATACAACCATGTTTTGATGGTATAAAAATAACATCACCCTAGATCCCCAACTCCTTGTTTTGTATCTATTTTCAAGTTGGATTTCCATTTCCCAAGGTTGCAAATGCTTGATACACCTTGTCTACATCATCTACCTTGACCATCAAGATTTATCAAATATCATCCATAATTATTAGGGCTCAAAATCTATTCAATTCATTAAAGGGGCAAAACTTCCAAAACTCCTCCCATAAAGGAAAGTTTGGTTTTTGCCAAAACACCTCCCTAAATTTAAGCACAATTGAGATCCATATATCATGCCCCATCTTCCCACTTCAAAAATAAATATTTTTTGAAGAGCTTTATTATTTCTTTTTGCCCATTTTCTTAAATGGCTGAATTGGAATAATAATTATTTTAAATACTTTTTGTTGGGCCACATAGAGATAAACAAAACTTTTTCCCTACGCGGTGATCCCAAGATCCAGCTTAGGTAGAAGGCCACAAGGATTACCACTAGACGCGCAGTTGCGGAATTGATGAAGCACGTCGCTTGATGAAGTGTAATCCTTGCGATCTGTTCCGGTTCCACGATCCACGATCCGTTCTTTCTTCACGATCGTCGAAGTGCTGAACGTACAACACCTTCGCCAGTATCCACACGTACGAGGAGGAGCGCCGGCGATGGACTGCTAGGTCCGGTACGGCGGCGACAGGACGGACTGGGGCTAGCGTTTCCAACACATGGAGTGACCTAACCTTGTGCTCTAAGCACCTATGCCCCAGCTTATATAGGGAGTGAAAGTGGGCTCCTCACTTGTGGCCCATTCACTAAAAGGCCTATATTAGCCACTGCAAGTCTCACTTGCTGACTAAGTCCATGTCTCTATTTGGGTCCAACCCAATTAGGTTTCCTGTTTTGGGTCTAACCCAAACTTGCTCCCGCTCTTAAGTGTGTGACCCGATAGGCTCATGGTAACCCGGACACGATTCTGAGTCTCACTCGTGATCGATCAGTTGGTAGCGGCTCCTAGCAGAACGTGCCCACTCCCAAGTACCAATAAGTCATGACGACATACCTTCCAATGCGACTTTTGTCTGAGTCCCTTTTGCCTCACGATATACCTTGTCAGACTATAGGCGAATGATCGTCATCCCTTAAATAGTCCGACTCTCTTTATCGATCCGAGATAAGTGATTCATCCAACTAACTCTTAGTCGGTTGCCTCGGTTAACACTTAACCGTGACGCGCATGGACATGCTTTCTGAATCATATCTTCCGAGAGGGCCCAGAGAATATCTCTCCAGATGGAGGGGCAAAATCCCGTCTTGGTTATTCACATCAGGCAGCTTGATTCTCAGTCGACCCGAACTCCGCCTTTATAACTGCCTAGTGACGGAACAACGTTTGACAGAACCTAAGTCGGAGATCCTCAACTCGGATTGTGCAATAACCTCAGGTCTAAGGATTACATTGATTGAGACATGCAAATGACGACTTGTTCGTTGCATCTCAATATGGGTCAGTCCGACTCGCTAAACTCTTTAGCCGAATCTGTGTAAGTCGGAATAGCATCTCCATGCCCATGACAAGTGGAACCAGTCATCTGCCGACTTTCACATTGGTCTAAGTTGTGTGTCCGGCACAACCTCAATGACCAAGGACAATTAGTATGAACAACATGAATATGTAGTTCCACAATCGAATCACATATTCCATGATACATATCAGTAGTTCATACATGGACCATAACCTTATGAATACACAGGAATAACATCATACATGATTGCCTCTAGGGCATATTCCCAATAGTCTCCCACTTGCACTAGATTCAATCTTCTGACATCACATGTCTAGGCATCTAATGCCCATTGCTCTCAGGTGCGCCTCATGCTTCGGCTGTGGAAGTGGCTTTGTCAACGGATCCGCAATGTTTGCATCCGTGTGTACCTTGCATAACTTGATATCACCTTGATCAACGAATTGGCGAATAAGGTGGTACCGCATGAGTATATGTTTGTTCTTCTGGTGTTGTCTAGGTTCCTTGGCATGTGCAATAGCACCATTGTTGTCACAATACACGTCTAATGGATTGGACAAGCCCTGAACCACACCAAGATCCATGAGGAAATTCCTCATCCAAACGGCTTCTTTTGCCGCCTCTGAGGCAGCAATATACTCAGCCTCTGTCGTAGACGCAGACACCGTTTCTTGCTTGGAAATTTTCCAGCTCACAGCCCCTCCGTTTATCACAAACACATATCCGGATTGCGAACGAGAATCATCCGAGTCAATGAGATAAATCGCATCCGTGTAACCCTTTACACTGAGTTCATCCTCACCTCCATAAACCAGGAACATATCCTTAGTCCTTCTTAAGTACTTGAGGATATTTTTAGCCGCTGCCTAGTGGATTTCTCCAGGGTCAGCCTGGTACCTGCTCACAACACTTAGAGCATAGGAAACATCCGGCCTAGTAAAAATCATAGCGTACATGATGGATCTGATTGCAGAAGCATACGGAATCGCACTCCTCCAACTTCGCTCATCAGTTGTCGAAGGACACTGAGTCTTGCTAAGTTTTATGCCATGGGACATCGGTAAGAACCCCTTCTTAGATGATTCCATGTTGAAATTCTTCAACACTTTGTCCAAATATGTACTCTGACTCAATCCAATGAGCCCCCTTGATCTATCTCTATAGATCCGGATTCCTAGTATGTAAGTCGCCTCACCCAAGTCTTTCATCGAAAAACTCCTTTCCAAGGATTCCTTGGTCTCTTGCAACACCTGGACATCATTTCCAATCAGTAATATGTCATCCACATATAAGATCAGAAAGTTTACTTTGCTCCCACTAAAATTCTTGTATAAACAAGAATCATGATCACTCTTGATGAAGCCAAACGATTTGACTACCTCATCAAAGAGAATGTTCCAACTCCGAGATGCTTGCTTCAACCCATAAATGGATTTCCAAAGTTTGCATACCTTGTCAGCATTAGCCGGATCGACAAAACCCCCAGGCTGTATCATATACACGTCCTCGGTTAAATTTCCATTAAGGAAAGCCGTCTTGACATCCATCTGCCATATCTCATAGTCGAAATAGGCTGCTATAGCTAACATGATCCGAACTGATTTAAGCATCGCTACAGGAGAGAAAGTCTCATCGTAGTCAACTCCTTGAACTTGTCGGAACCCCGTTGCGACAAGCCGTGCTTTATAGATAGAAACATTTCCATCCATATCAGTTTTCTTCTTAAAGACCCATTTGCACTCGACGGGTCTTGCACCGTCTGGCAGATCAACCAAGTTCCAAACTTGATTTTCATCCATGGACTTTAACTCGGATCTCATGGCTCCAAGCAATGACTCGGAATCAGAACCCACCATCGCTTCCGAATAAGTTGCTGGCTCATCACTGTGTAACATCAACACATCACGAACACGTCGCAATCTGGCCGATCTTCGCAGTGTCGGTGCAATTTCTGGCTCAGGTACCATGTCCGGCTCTACCTCTAAGGCTTTTGCCGACTCGCTGCTAGCCGGTATCTCTCGAATTTCTTCGAGATGCACCATACTCCCACTGACTCCCCGACCGAGAAACTCTTTCTCAAGGAAGACACCATTTCGAGCGACAAACACTTTTCCCTCTTCTCGGTTGTAGAAGTAGTAACCCAAGGTTTCCCTCGGATATCCCACGAAAATACACTTATCCGACTTAGCTGTAAGCTTGTCCGACTGAAGTCGCTTGACAAAAGCTTCACAACCCCAAATCTTAAGAAAAGACAAACTTGGCTTCTTGCCAGTCCACATCTCATGCGGTATCTTCTCTACCGACTTTGATGGTACTCTGTTTAGTGTGAACGCTACAGTTTCTAGACAATAACCCCATAATGATAAAGGCAGATCTGTCCGACTCATCATTGATCGTACAATGTCCAACAAGGTCCGATTCCTCCTTTCAGACACACCGTTTCTCTGCGGCGTTCTTGGAGGAGTGAGCTGGGGAACTATTCCACAACTCTTTAGATGGTCATCAAACTCATGGCTCATGTACTCGCCTCCTCGGTCCGACCGAAGAAACTTTATTTTCTTGCCAAGTTGATTTTGTACCTCATTCTGTAATTCCTTGAACTTTTCAAAGGCTTCCAACTTATGTTTCATCAAGTAGATATATCCATACCTACTCAAATCATCAGTGAAGGTAATGAAGTACTCATAACCACCTCTGGTTGTCGTTCTCATCGGGCCACATACATCACTATGTACTAGTCCCAATAAGTCGGACGCCCTTTCACAACTCTTTGCAAAAGGTGTCTTGGTCATCTTGCCAAGAAGGCAGGATTCGCATGTCTCGAACGACTCCAAGTCGAACAAAGTTAGGAGTCCATCATCATGGAGCTTCTTCATGCGTTTCCAACTTATATGACCAATGCCAAAAGTAAGTCATATTCAGATCATTTGGTTTTAACCTTTTCACATTTATGTTATAGAAAGATTCACTATCAAGATTCAAAATAAATAACCCGTCCCGGACAGGCGCAAAGCCATGAAACATATCATTCAAATATAAAGAACAACCATTATTCTTAATATTCGACTCATAGCGCTGTCTCATCAAACATGAGGCAGAAATGATGTTTCGACTAAGCACTGGAACATAATAACAATTATTTAGCTCCATTATGAATCCAGAAGGTAAATGAAGTTGCATTGTGCCGACTTCCAACGCAGCGACTCTCGCTTTGCTTCCGACGCTAATGTCAACCTCGCCTCTTGCAACGCTCCTAGTTCTTACCAGTCTCTCCAACAAGTTGCATATGTGAATGACTGATCCGGTATCATATACCCAAGAACTAGCAGGTGCATCAGCAAGATAAATGTCTATAACATTGCAAACAAGCGTACCCGAGCCGGAAGTCACACCTCCGCTCTTGGCTTTGTCAGCTAGATACTTGCTTCAATTCCTGTTCTAGTGGCCATCCGACTTGCAGTAGAAGCAAGTGGATACGGCTGTAGGAGATGGCTTAGTCCCTAAGGAAGCGCTTTGGACTGGGTCCTCCGCCTTACCTCCTGACTTTGCCTTCTTCTTCTTAGTCCAACAACTCTTCTTGAACTTAGCAATGTTTTGTACCATCAAAACTTGACTGGCATCTTTCTTGAGATCCGCCTCAGCCTGTTTGAGCATCCCATGTAACTCATTGAGCTTCTTATCCATACCATGCATGTGGTAGTTCGATATGAACTGGCCATACGCACTAGGAAGAGAGTTCAGAATTATGTCTGTAGCAAACTCTTCGCTTATGGGGTAGCCAAGTCTTTCCAGAGACTGCACGTAACCAACCATCTTGATCACATGCGGACTCAGTGGATCACCATTCTTAAGCTTGCAGCTCAACAAAGCCTGAGAGACTTGATACCTCTCAGTCTTTGCCTAAGCCTGGAACATACTTTTGAGGCTTTCGATCATATCGTAGGCCTCAACATTCTCGAACTGCTGCTGCAAGTCCGGTTCCATGTGAGCAAGCATAAGACAGCTAATCTCCGTGGATTCATCACAAATCCGACGGTAGGCATTGGTGGCTGCGACCGTCGCATTCTCATCCGGCTCAGCTGGAAGTGGGTTGTCTAGGGCACGATCCCTTTTTTCTTGTTTGAGAACAATTCTCAGATTACGATACTAGTTGCTGAAATTAGTTCCATTCAGCTTATCTTTCTCTAAGATGGTTCTCAAAGCAAAACCGGAAATCTGAGGAAGACTGCTAGGTGCCATTGATCTACAACAGAAAATATGCAAAAAAACACTTAAGACTTGTCTCCATAAAGAGCAAGCATATTAAACACTTTAATATTTATGCTCCCACTAGAACCAACACCCCTCCGATGGTTACTTAGTGATTCAGGACCCTAAATAAGCAAGTCGACTAGTGAGCTTTAGAATCACCTCTAGCTGTCAAGTGATCTAGGTAGACAACTCCTTGTCAATCGTATCTCATACGACTCCTGTTGGATGGGTGGCATCACATGCCCTGGCTCCCATCCGACTTTTCCCCAAGTCCCACAACCGTTGTGATAGACCTGTCTAGATTACCAAGTGCTTCCACTGTAAGAGTCCGACTCGAACCCACCTAGTCGGAAAGATTGATATCACCTCAATTTTATGAGCCCACTACAAAAAATGTCCGACTTGTGATGGTGCAACACTGGCGGGGAAACCGACTAGACCTTCTTTGAGGGATTATTTTCTACCAACTATCTAATAGAGGTAAAACAGAGACATAACAATAACACAAAATAAAGCAATTATAATGCGAAATGGTATGGCTCTCTTCATGGCGATCTCCATCTCCATAAAGCCTGTAATCCGGCTCGTGTCAACTCTTGTCACGTGCCGTCTTACACCATGTAGCCGACTTGTACACTGACTTGCATGCCTTCCGGATGCTCCAAATAGCTACACTAGCTTGTAATGCAAATTACACATAGAATCCGACACGCAGGCCGTTATACAATAAGATGACAGGACCTAGGCTCCAGCCGGCTGACAAAATCCGTGATACACAGATCACGTATGGATTACACACATCACATGCACATAAGCCATACCATTCACAACACCATCCTGCAAAAACAAGTTATGCATAGATACGATATCTACCGGCGTTGTGAAACTCATAACGATATCTAAGGAGCTACGATAGGGCAAAGCCGGCGGTCCTCTCGGATGCGGGCAGCGCCCGACGATTTTTCCGAAAACGCAGATCTCATTTGCATTCCGGACATGGATTTCATTGTCGGATAAAACAATTTTACCCAAATCTGATCCAGACTCCGATTCGATCAAACCCTTTGATCTTCGATCACCGCATCCGGGTTTATGTGTCACAGTCTACCCCGATGGCGGAAACCGACCGGTAGGGGTATGTCGTTTCACGACCTCAGCAATTAGATCATGGAAACCAGATCATCCATTCCCCCGAGTACAGTTGATCCAATCAACTTTGTACAAAACCGATCTATCTCATAGATCGACCACCAAAACTACAATTAGATCCAATCTAATGCCAACCGCATATCACATATGCGCGATCTCGAGCCTAAAACCAGAAGCTAATGCTCTGATACCACTGAAGGGCCACGTAGAGATAAACAAAACTTGTTCCCTACGCGGTGATCCCAAGATCTAGCTCAGGTAGAAGGCCACGAGGATTACCACTAGCCGCGCAATTGCGGAATTGATGAAGCACGTCGCTTGATGTAGTGCAGTCCTCGCGACCCGTTCCGGTTCCACGATCCACGATCCGTTCTTTCTTCACGATCGTTGAAGTGCTGAACGTATAGCACCTCCGCCGGTATCCACACGTACGAGGAGGAGCGCCGGCGATGGAATGCTAGGTCCGGTACGACGGCGACAGGACGGACTGGGCTAGGGTTTCCAACACATGGAGTGACCTAACCTTGTGCTCTAAGCACCTGTGGCCCAGCTTATATAGGGAGTGAAAGTGGGCTCCACTCACTTGTGGCCCATTCACTAAAAGGCCTATATTAGCCACTGCAAGTCTCACTTGCTGACTAAGTCCATGTCTCTATTTGGGTCCAACCCAAATAGGTTTCCTGTTTTGGGTCTAACCCAAACTTGCTCCCGCTCTTAAGTGTGTGACCCAAGAGGCTCATGGTAACCCGAACATGATTCCGAGTCTCACTCGTGATCGATCAGTTGGTAGCAGAACGTGCCAACTCCCAAGTACCAATAAGTCATGACGACGTACCTTCCAATGCGACTTTTGTCTGAGTCCCTTTTGCCTCACGATATACCTTGTCAGACTATAGGCGAATGATCATCATCCCTTAAATAGTCCGACTCTCTTTCTCGATCTGAGATAAGTGATTCATCCGACTAACTCTTAGTCGTTTGCCTCGGTTAACACTTAACCGTGACGCGCATGGCCATGCTTTCCGAATCATATCTTCCGAGAGGGCCCAGATAATATCTCTCCAGATGGAGGGGCAAAATCCCATCTTGGTTATTCACATCACGCAGCTTGATTCTCAGTCGACCCGAACTCCGCCTTTATAACTGCCCAGTGACGGAACATCGTTTGACAGAACCTAAGTCGGAGATCCTCAACTCAGATTGTGCAATAACCTCAGGTCTAAGGATTACATTGATTGAGACATGCAAATGACGACTTGTTCGTTGCATCTCAATATGGGTCAGTCCGACTCGCTAAACTCTTTAGCCGAATCCGTGTAAGTCAGAATAGCATCTCCATGCCCATGACAAGTGGAACCTAGTCATCTGCCGACTTTCACATTGGTCTAAGTTGTGTGTCCGACACAACCTCAATGACCAAGGACAATTAGTATGAACAACATGAATATGTAGTTCCACAATCGAATCACATATTCAATGATACATATCAGTAGTTCATACATGGACCATAACCTTATGAATACATAGGAATAACATCATACATGATTGCCTCTAGGGCATATTCCCAACACTTTTATCTTCTAATAAATTTTGGGAATATTCCCCTAAGTGTGTATTCACATTTGGGACCATCTAAAACTAAAAACCAACCTTGTCCAATGTAAAATTATCAAATGATCTTCTAGAAACAACTTTTGTACTTTTTGAATAAATAATTGTAAGTGGGATTAAAATCCTCTAAAAAATCCCAAATAATTCCTGGATATCTCCCTTACGTCATCTATCTACCAGTACCATCTTCCCACCTTGCCCAATGCAAAATATTAAACTTCCTTCACAAGCCTCATTTTGTTCAAATGTGGCAAACTAAGGAATTAGTGGCCTAAACCAAATTAAAATCATCACCAGGTCCTTACATCACTCCACCTAGCCCCACCACCATCCCCTGGTCGAGATGCACTGTAGCATCACGTTAGCAAACCCTCTTCCCCTTGTCTTTAGTGCTTGGAGGAAGGAGAGATGCACACATTGGTCACATCTTGTCTTTAATTCTTGCAGCACTCCACCCCCACCTCCTCTCTGTCTCTTGCACAACCCTAGTGCCCTCTCCACCGCCCTACCCGCGATGACGAGCGAGTGCACTTCGGCAGTCACCTTGATAGAGGTCTTTCCTTTCCTCCCTCGGATTTCTTTTCCGAGGTTATAGATCATTATGATGTTCATCTCCACCATCTTCCCCCGAACTCCATCTTAGAGATGAGTGCATACGCCTCTTTGTGCGAGGGGTATCTCTGCATTAGGCCGAGCCTTACTCTTTTCCGGTACTACTTTCATGTCCGGAGAAATTGTATCGCTGTCGGTAATCCTTATATTACCGGTACCATTAGTTTTTCGGTTAGGCGTGAGCGCGTTTATCCCCGGATCATGGGAAGTGAGTCGGTCAAACAATGGCCATCCACTTTTTTCTACCACAAGGATATCCCCGCTCCCGGCAAAGATACAGCTTTGTCGGCTTTCGTCGATGGAGCCGCCACGCCCCAAGAGTCCTGGGACGAGGTCGCTCCGACTCTTAGTGACGAATCTGTTTCTCGCCAAGAGATGGATCGAATATCTGATGAAGCACAAGGGCCTGAAAGGGTCCGACTTGGTTCAATGCTGGGTGGCACGCCGGATTCAACCCCTACAACATCATGGAGACCGACTGATGCATTCCATCACGTCATCAAAGAATAACTCCCTCCGCATCAGCTCCAAGACCTTAAAGCCGAAAGATTATGTATGCTAAATCAAATGGCTGATAAGGGACCTGATCGAGATGAAGATTCCGGAGCTGTCCCTAGACATGCATACAGCAGAAGATCCTGTTGTGCCGGTAAACTTCAGCATTAACTCTTTTTTGTTCTCATCTATATGTTATCTTTGCAATACTGAGATGTTTTTCCTTTTCAGCTTGCTAACCTCCCCAAGTCGGAGTTCGCTCCTATCGAGGGATATCCTCCTGAGTTTTCTCAGGATGAGGGTGAATTGGTCCCAATGCCGGATGTCGTTCCTCGGAAACGCAAGGCTCCGACATTGGCCATATGCACCAAAGAAGTGCCCATTGTGAAGAGGTAACCATTCTTCACAAGGTCTTTGTATTTTGCTTGTAATTCCTTCTGAGATGTAATGTTCTTTGTTCTATTACCTTCTTAGAGCTAAGCAGCTCATCAAGGGAAAGGGGAAGGAAGCTGCCGCGAAGCCTCTGCGCCAGTCGAAGCTCAAATTGGCTTCTCCTGCCATAGCTCCCCCGACTCCTGCCCCACCGCCTTCTACAGCATCGGAGATTACTCCATCTCTGACTGTTGTAGAAGATCCGGCTCAACCAGGAGAGCCAGCGATCCTTGAGTCGCAAACTGATGTCACCATGAGTGACTCAAGTGTTGATAAGGGTGAACCCTCTTCGGGTAATGATCCCTCAGCAGAAATATTTGCCGATAATCTCCTAAGCAATCTGGGACTTGCCAAACTTGGCCTGTCTTGGAAATCTACGGAGGAAATCCAGCGGATGGCCCGGCAATGCTTGGAAAGCCAAAATCTTTCTGCCGAAGAAGAAGCACAAGAAGCGGAGGACATCAAGTACTCCGAACTTATTTAACAAGTCCGCCTTCACGACGAGGGACTGGGAGCTGGCGTGTTACCACCTCCACCAGTGATCCCGCTAACCCTTGCCGAGAAGGTTACAACTGAAGTGAACATGTGCTTGAGCAAGCTCACACATGAACAACATGTAAGTCGGAATTCCAACTAACCTTTTCCTTTATGTTACTTTATATTCAATCCTCTAGCCCCCAAGCATGAAGTTGGATGGTCAAATCCGGGTTTATGCTTTCTTAGGATGCCAAAGAATGAACTAATGTAGCCCCCAAGGCTCGTGCTGATATTACTTACAATATTAGCCCGAGGCTTTAGTAGACTTCTGACTCTGGGTATTCTGACTTACAGAAAGTTAATTCGTAACCAGGAATTATTAAAAAATATCTGCAACAAGCGGAAAGAGATCAAAGCTCTCCGGCTTGAAAATGCACAGTTGAAGGTTTCCAAGGATGAAGCCGAAGGTAAACATTTTGATGCTCAAACTTTGTCTTTTTGTTTCATAATCGAATTTTTGTTGAACTGTTGTTCTTTTTGACTTACAACACTGGTAAAACAGTCCTACGTTATGATCGAAGAGGCCGAGAATCTTAAGACCTTGGTGGTGGAGAACAAAGAACTTTGCCAAGAGCTGGATAAGCTCAAGGTAGATCATGAGAAGAGCATTGCTCAAATTCTCGAATCCACCTCCATGGCCCCCGATGAGCGTGATCGCAAGATTGTGCTTTAAGATAAGAAAATCTCCGATCTCAACGATGAGTTATTCAGAGAAAATGATATTTCCGAGGCGCTCCGGGCTGAACTCCAGAGTCTTCGCGAAGAGAAGGCCAAAGTTGACGATGCCATCTTTGGTATGTTTCCCTTTCTCTGATTTTTCTGCATCTTCCAACTCTTTTAGAGTTCGGGGTTTAGACTTACCCTTTGTATTATATGCATAGGTCCTCTGAACTTGATGGACTCCACCTCTGCCGAGCCTCGCACCCACCAGCTTACCTAAGTCGGTGATTTGCTTCATGACTTCCGCCAATCTCTCGAAGACATTGGCGAAGTTCTCAAAGTTCTGGATATGCATAGCATGTTCGGTTTTGAGGTGCGAGACAAGGCCAAAGATATGCCTCAGCTTGTTGAGGACTAGAACATGTCCTACGCGTGAATCGCAGCGTAAAACGCTCTCACCATGGTTATGAGCCACCATGGAAACATGGAGATCTGGCAAGTAACCAGAGGGTACTGCAAGGTGGACGAAGACGGACAGGAGCAAGACATCAAGGCCATCATGGATTCCTGCGCCAGATATGGGTGCCATGTAGCTGATTTGACCAGCTACGACACTCCCTTCTTCACTCGCGTGGACACGCCGCCTCCGCCTTCCGAAGAAACTGCTGAAGTTTCCGACGATGATCAAACCATATCGAATTTGAACATCTCGGAACGCTATCAGGCCGAGGCCGATGTATCCAGCGAGCTGGCAGCTCTTACCTATCCTCCCGCATCATAGAGTATCAGAAGAACAATGTGTTATTTTGAAAGCAATTTGGGTATGTAAATAAGTAGTATGATACTTTTGCTAGTGCTAAGTTTCATTCTATCTATTCAGCACTTTTGGCTTTGATATTATGTGCCTGAAATGTTTACATAAGCACTTGTGTTTTTGTTTGCACTTATCGTTTATCTGGATTTCCGCCTCGTCCCTTTCATGAGCCGGCTAACTTTCAGCCCGGAAAATTTGCCGAGCAATGGCGCTCAATTGCTAAACCAGTTTAAACTCGGAAACAAAGCTGGCTTCCAGTACCAAAAATTCACTACTCGGAAAATGCCCGCATCCAGCAATCAGACAAATAACCAAAGTGTAGACTAGAAAATTTAGATTTATACCCAAAGGTAGCAATTTTAGAATCGGAAATCTAGACCAGAACAAACATCAGCATAAAGTACTTTCAAGTATTCTAGGATTTTCGACATGTGACATGATCATTTGGAAATAATATGGTAAAAACTTCTCAGAAAGATTTTGAGGGAACCAAGACTTTATTTCTCACTGAACATGTACACATATATGATTACAAAGAAAAATAAACTAAGAATAAAAGGGACGTAGCTGAGCAATATTCCATGGTCTGTCTGAGTCATCCGGATTTGTACTGCCTCCAGCTCTCTTTCTCTTCTTAGTAGCAGGTCTTTCTTTGACTGGCCGCATATCAGTTAGGTAGTATGAACCATTGAGCAATACTCGACTAACTGAAAATGGCCCTTCCCATACTGAGAAAAGTTTGTGCTTTCTTTGCTGCACAAGCCGGAGAACAAAATCGCCCTTATTGAAAGATCGGTTTCTGACTCTCTGGCTATGATACTTGCATAACTTCTGCTGATAGGTTGTCGATCTCATTTTAGCAACCATGCGAACTTCTTCGACCAAGTCGAGATCATTTTGTCGAGAAATTTCGGCATCCTCTTCAATATACGCGGCCACTCTAGGAGAAGTGTGAATCAAATCACTAGGAAGAACTGCTTCTGCGCCATAGACCAAGAAGAAAGGTGTGTATCCAGTTGACCTGTTCGGAGTTGTTCGCAAACTCCATATTACAGAAGATAATTCCTCTGCCCAAGCCCCTACAGCACGTCGTAGTGGTGCTTCGAGTCTCGGTTTTAGGCCCTGTAAGATTAAACCATTTGCTCTTTCAACTTATCCATTAGCTTGTGGATGTGTGACTGACGCAATGTCAAGCCGGATATTTTGTTCATTGCGGAATTCGACAAGCTCTCTCATAGAAAAGTTACTCCCATTGTCCGTGATAATGCTATGCGGATAACCGTATCGGATTATAACACCCTCAACAAATCTTCTGGCTGTTGCTCCATCACAACTAGTGACGGGTTTAGCCTCATTCCATTTGGTAAATTTATCCACCATCACTAAGAGGTGTGTAAATCCACTTGGAGCCCGTTTAAACGGTCTTACCATGTCAATCCCCTAGACCGCGAAAGGCCATGTTATAGGTATTGTTCGCAACTGATCAGCCGGAACGTGAGCTTGTTTGGCTTACTTTTGGCAACCCTTGCACGTATTGACCAGACGTTCGGCATCTGCCTTGGCTGTAAGCCAGAAAAAACCGTGTCGAAAAGCTTTTGCCACTAAAGATTTGGCTGCAGCATGGTGACCACACTCGCCTTTGTGGATCTCTCGTAAGATTTCCACTCCTTCCGGAGATACACAGCGCTGAAAGACCCCAGATGCACTCCGCTAATAGAGCTCACCACTAATTATTGTATAGGATTTTGCTCGTCGGACGATCTGTCGGCTCAGAACTTCGTCTTCGGGTAATTTTCTGTCTATCAAGAAATTAAGATAGGGTTGAGTCCAGCTAGGAATCACAGCCAGAACTGCTACTAAAGGTGAGTTGGATTTGGTCGGATATTTCTCGTCCACTCCCTTTATAGAGGGAACTTTGAGGTGCTCTAAAAAAGTGCCATCCGGGACCTTTTTCCGGGCAAAGCCTATTCGAGATAGTGCATCTGCTTCCTCATTCTCTGTTCGAGGGATGTGTTGAATTTCAAACCCTTCAAACGACTTAGATAGTTCATCCAGGATAGCCCTATATGCTATCATGTGCTTGTTTGCCTTACAAATATCCGAAACTTGCTGTGCAACAAGATCCGAATCTCCATAACACATTAAACATCGGATGCCAATATCCTTAGCAATCCGAATTCCATGCAGTACCGCTTCATACTCGGCAATGTTATTTGTCGCCGTGAAGTGTATCTGCAATACATAGAAAATTTTATCTCCTTGGGGTGACTTGAGCATCACGCCAGCCCCTGAGCCCTCGAGCGGTTTAGACCCGTCAAAATGCAAGGTCCAGTATTCCGACTCTGGCAGGGTCATACTCTCCGTTGTCTCTGTCCAATCAGCAACAAAGTCAGCGAGGATTTGGGACTTGATTGCTGTACGAGGTTTGTACTCAATATCGAAAGCTGAGAGCTTTATGCCCCATTTGGCGACACGTCCTGTGGCGTCACTATTGTTGATTATATCTCTCATGAGAGCTGTGCTCACCACGGTAATTGGATGTTCCTGAAAATAATGTCGTAACTTACGAGATGCTAAGAACACACCATAGGCCAGCTTTTGGTAATGCGGATACCGCTGTTTTGATTCTGTTAAGACCTCGCTGAGATAGTAAGTCGGACGCTGCACTAGGTGTTCCTGATTTTCCTCCGGTCTCTCTACCACCATGACGATACTGACGACTTTGTTTGTCGCAGCAAGATAGAGCAATATCGGTTCCTGTGGTTCCGGTGCTGCAAGGATGGGAGCAGATGAGAGTACTGCTTTCAGGTCTTGTAGTGCAGCTTCAGTTTTTTCGGTCCAAACAAAATTCTTAGTCTTTTTCAGGAGCTTGTATAGTGGTGTGGTTCTTTCATCGAGCCGGATTACAAACCGACTGACTGCAGCAATGCAACCAGTTAGTCTCTGAACGTCCTTCAGGCAAGTCGGCCTAGAAATATTGAGTATAGCCTTAATTTTGTCCTGGTTTACCTCTATGCCTCTTTGAGACACGATAAAACCTAACAATTTTCCGACTGGGATTCCAAAGAAGCATTTCTTCGGATTAAGCATTATGTTGTATTTTCTTAAATTGGCGAACGTTTCCTCCAAGTCAGAAATCAAGGTTTCCTTCTTTTTGGACATCACCGCAATATCATCAACATATGCATGTACATTGCGTCCGATTTGATCGTGGAGGCAACGCTGCATTGTGCGTTGGTACGTAGCTCCTGCGTTCTTTAGCCCAAAGGGCACAGTAACGAAACAGAAGGTTCCGAAGAGGGTTATGAATGAAGTTTTGACTTTGTCAGATTCCTTCATCCGGATTTGGTGATAACCGGAATATGCGTCGAGAAAACATAGGAGTTTTGAGCCTACCGTAGAATCGATAACTTGATCAATCCTAGGCAGAGTGAACAGATCTTTGGTACAAGCCTTGTTCAAGGCAGTATAATCAACACATCCTTAAATCAGTGGTGTCATTTTTAGGGACCATTACAGGATTGGCCGACTACTCAGTGTGGATGACCTCTTCTATGAATCCGGCTAACTCAAGCCCTGCTAGTTCCTTAGCTATTGCCTTAGGCTTTTCATCGCCAAAACATCGTAAGGACTGTTTGACGGGTTTAGTGTTCGGGTTTACATTTAAAGAGTTCTCGGTAAGTTCCCTAGGTAGTCCAGTCATGTCAGATGGCTGCCATGCGAAGATATCTTGATTTGCTTTGAGGAACTTGACGAGCGCGCTTTCCTATGCGCTATCTAGGCCTACGCCTATCTGGGCCATCTTGGAGGGGTCATTATCCTTCAACGGCATCTTCTTCGTCTCTTCTGATGTCTTGAACTTCGGATTTGGCTTTGTCACCTCCTTCTTTGTTGCGGGCATCTCGGACGGATCTATGCTCTTCTTGATCTCCTGATACTCCTAGGCGTGCAGCACGGCTTCAGCAAAGACGACATTTCCATCCTCGCATTCTCGCGCTTTCTTCGGGTCTGCCCTGATGGTGATCACGCCGTTGGGACCTGAAATTTTCATCATATTGTAAATGTAACACGGACGATCCATAAAAGCCCAGTAAGCCGGACGTCCGAATATAGCGTGGTACGCGCTCTTCAACGGGACCACTTCGAAGGAAAGTGCTTCCGTCCGGTAGTTCTTTGGAGTTCCAAAGGTAACATCCAAAGTGATTTCCCCTAGGGATTTTTTTGTCCTCCTGGGACAACTCCGTGAAAGATCACAGAGCTGTAGTTCAGCTGGGTCTCCGAGATCTTCATCCGGCGTAGCGTTCCGATATACAGAATGTTGATGCTGTTGCCGCCGTCCATGAGAGTATTGGAGAAACCATAGCCGTCAATAGGTGGATTGACGACAAAGGCGTATTTCCTTGCCTGTGCAACTTAGGCGGATGATCAGCGCGGTCAAAGGTGATTGCCACTTTCGAACAGTCCAAAAATTGAGGGACAGCCGGAACTGTTGCGTTGAGCTCATGTAGAACTGCTTTCTTGACCTTAGCAGGTTGAGATCCGAGGAAGGTGACGTAAGTGTCTTTCTTTGTCGGTAAATTCTTTTTCCCTCCTGGCTTGGGATTTGAAGCATCAGCTTCCTCCATGTCGGAATCATTCTTGGTCTTTTTATCTTTTTCGAGATTCTTCTTTCCCTTTTTCCGCTTAGCCCTGTAGCCAGCGGTATCGTCTTTTTTGATGTCATCATTGAAACGACACTTGGCGTTTGTGTGGGATGATCCCCCATTGGCATCTAGGTGATGCACACATGGGTTATTGGCAATGTCGGCCCAGTAGTAGGTTTTACCGGGTTCCTGGTCTCCTCTACCCTAGAATCTTGATGTCCCTCGACCGTGTCCACGGCCACCGCCGCGCCTCCTCGTCCTCCAGACCTGAAAGTGGTAGTTGAAGGAAATATGCCCTAGAGGCAATCATAGAGATGATTGTATTTCATGTGTATCCATGAGTTATTATAATGTTCCTTGAATATCCATATACCAAGCAACTTGTATTGATTGGCAATTATGTGAATTGTTTGTGAAACTCTTTACTTGTATGGTTATCTAATAATTGTCCCTAGTCGGAGTTCATGCGAGGACACACGTGAATATTAGACTAGCACATCGATTGGTTAACGACTATGTTTCCCAAGTCATTGACATAGAGATGTCAAACCAATGATGTGGACACATGTTATGAACATGGGGTTGGACTAACCCAACATGAGACTAGCAATAATACTTGCAGCTCTCTCTACACATCGTGTACGTTTTGTCCTTAGACCTGAGATTGTCGCATGTACTTGAGATGTGGATCGACCTACTTTGGGGCTATCAAACACTACTCCGTAACTGGGTAGTTATAAAGGTAGCTTTCGGGTTTGTCCTGATACATGCTGCAAGGCATCGGTCAATCAAGATGGGATTTGCCCCTCTCTACTTGAGAGAGATATCTCTGGGCCCCTCGAGTGATCGGATCCAGAAATGCATCGCCGTGCTACATATGGTTAAGAGTTAACCTAGTAAAGGGATTCTGAATCACAGTATCGAGAAAGAGAGGTCAGCTTAGAGCTAGACCAAATATCGCGAGGCAAAGGGAAAGACATGTACTCAACCTTGTGATGGTTCGTCCGAATGATCTTTATATGCGTTTAGGAGTTGGCACGTCTTGCTAGAGGCCGCTACCAACTATTGACGGAGTAAGTGTACTCGCGTCATGTCTATACGTGTATGAACCTATAGGGTCACACACTTTAGGGGCTGGAAGCCTAATGAGGATTGGATCCGAATTAGACCAGGCTTAGGCTGCTAATGGGCTGCTAATGTAGAAGCCCTCCAGGTATGCCTATATAAGAGGGAGTGAGGCGAGCTGAAAAGGAGAGAGCATTCCACCCAGCCGCCACTCCTCTTCCGCCTGTGTTGCACGCGCAGACCTAGCAGTCTGGCGTGTGACGGCTTCCACTCCGGACGTGTGGATACCTCGGAGGTGCTACATCTGTAGCACTTGGACGAGCCGCGCAAAGGGGAGCTGCTCGTGGGACGAGGACGAGGAGGAGACGTAGAACATCTACACTGCCGCAACGTGCTTCATCGAGTTCCACACCTATGCGTCTAGCGGTAATCCCGTGATCTATGACAATAGTATTCCTGGTTGACGTGGTAGAAAATTTTGATTTTACGCTAGTGTAGCCTACCCGTAACCCTACAGTGGTATCAGAGCCGATGCTATTCAGTCATAGGTTTGGGAAGTTTGCATATGGTGATATGTAGATTGATATGAATGATATGATCGTTTGTATGGCGGTGTTTCTGGATTGATCTATGATCTTACTTTCCGTGATCGTGATTCTAAGGTCGTCGAACGACTTACCACTACCGGTCGGTTTCCGCCATCGGGGTAGACTGTGACACATAAATCCTTCTGAATCACGTGAAGATCAATATGATTGATCGAATCGGGAATTAGATCTGAATCGATGTACCGTGATCAAAGGAGTTTGGTCGAATCGAAACTATGGTCGGTTTATGGTAAATTTGATTTGCCGATCAAAATCCTTAAAGAAAAAGGTACCGCGAAGGGCGCTGCCCCTTCGAACCCCGCAGGGGGAGACCCCCTAGACCCCCCTTAGTCGTAGCCCCCTTTTTGTATCTCGTTAAGGTTCATAGGTGGTACGATTTCACATGATCCGGTAGAATGCGATTCTATGCACAACTTGTTTTTGCAGGATTTATGTGATTAGTATGGCCCAAAAATGTATGTGATGCATGTATGTATTTTTTCATGACCTGCGTGTCGTGAGTTGGGCAACACGGCTGGAGCCATATGTGTTGTCAATTATTGTAATGGCCTGCGTGCCAACTTGTGATGATCCCAATACCATGTAATTTTGATTACTAGATGTTAGGAGTAATAGCTTGTATTAGTTCTTGGAGAACTCATCACTTGGAGGATGGCTCGCATAGAGCATGAAGATGGAGATCATCATGGTGGACAGGTTCTATGGCGATGGAGATCACCATGAGAAAATGGGCCATACTGTATCACATCTATGTGAATGCTATTCTTATACGTTTTACTACTATGCATGCTTAGATGATAGAAGTAGAACGATCCCTCACAAAGTTTAAGTTAAACCATGCCCTCCCAACCAAACCTTGCACCATCCTATGCCCTGTACAATCGTTGGTGGGTCTATGAAATTAGGGTGCCATGGTTTTCCTTGGCTGGATGGGTTTGTATCGGATACCTACACGCATAAGGGTTGGTGAGCTTAACAAGGTCATCTTAACAGTTAAGGACCTTGGGGCATAAAGGTTGGGCGCCTAGTTTTGACATAGAGATGTCACCCAACAACAAGAGTCATATGTGATATGATTAGCAAAGGTTGCTTACCGATTTACCTTGTCTTCTAGCAGTGATGCTAAAGCTCACTAGTCGACTTGTTAATTGGCGATCTTGAATCACTTAGTATCAATAGAGGGATGTTGATTTAAGTGGGAGTATATGCTATTAAATTGTTTAATATGTTTTACTCTTTCATGGTTACATGGCTTAGTATTTTGCATATTTTTTTGTTGTAGATCAATGGCACCGAACAATTCATCACCTTTTGCTTTGCGTTCGATTCTTGAAAAGGATAAACTAAATGGAACAAACTATTCGGACTGGGTCCGTAACCTGAGAATTGTTCTCAGGGCTGAGAAAAAGGAAACTGTTCTAGATACCCCAATCCCGGATGAACCTGCTGATAATGCAACTGCTACCCTTAAGAATGCCTACAAGAAAGCATGTGATGAATCTCTTGAGGTCAGTTGTCTTATGCTTGCATGCATGGAACCTGATCTTCAAAAACAGTTTGAGGATCACGAAGCGTACGATATGATCGTTGCGCTTAAGGACATGTTCCAGACTCAGGCTAGGACTGAGAGGTACAATGTCGCTAAGTCCTTTGTGGAATGCAAGATGGCAGAGGGAGCAGCTGTAGGCCCCCATGTGATCAAAATGGTTGGTTACAGTCAGACTTTGGAAAAGCTTGGTTTTCCATTAGGCCAAGAGTTGGCCACTGACTTCATTTTGGCATCTCTTCCATCTAGCTATGGGCATTTCATTTCGAACTACCATATGCATGGGGTGGAGAGGGGCCTTAATGAATTATGTGGGATGCTGAAAACAGCAGAATGTGACATTAAGAAGTGTGCAGGGCATAGCCATGTGATGGCTGTGCAGAACAAGCCTAGCTTCAAGAAAAAGGGCACTTCTTGGCAGAAGAAGAAGGGCAAGGCTAAGGATACGATCCCTAAGCCAAACCCTGCACCCAAGCAAAAGGCTGGTCCTGCAGGAGACACTGAGTGTTTCTTTTGTCACGAATATGGCCACTGGAAGAGAAACTGCAGCAAGTACCAGGTTCTTTGAAGAAAAGTGGAAGTAAGAGTACTTCCCATTCAGGTACACTTGTTGTAAATGTTGTGGACATTTTTCTCGCAGATTCTTATGTTAACTCTTGGGTATTTGATACCGGATAGGTTGCTCATATTTGCAATTCGATGCAGGGGCTAATAAGGACTAGAGAAGTGCAGAAAGGCGAAGTGGATTTTCGCGTCGGAAATAAAGCAAGGGTTGCTGCATTGTTCGTCGGCGTCATGCAACTTCACCTTCCGTCAGGATTTATCATGGAGTTGAATAATTGTTATTATATTCCTAGTATGGGTCGAAACATTTTATCACCTTCATGTTTGATGAGGGATGGTTATTCATTCGCGAGTACAAACAATGGTTGTGTAATCTCTAAGAATGCTATGTTTGTGGCTGATGCTCCCATTGTGAATGGGTTATTTATTTTAAATCTTGATAATGCATGTGTTTACAATGTTAGTGCTAAAAGGCTTCGGCCAAATGATTTGAGTCCTACCTATCTATGGCATTGTCGTTTGGGGCATATAAGTGAAAAGCGCATGAAGAAGCTCCATGGTGATGGTCTTCTAACTTCGTTTGATTTTGAATCATACGAGACATGTCAAGCTTGTTTACTTGGAAAGATGACCAAGACGCCTTTTATGGGGTTTCCCGAGAGAGCGACGGACTTGTTGGAACTCATACATACTGATGTATGTGGACCAATGAGCACGACAGCCAGAGGAGGATATCACTACTTCATTACTTTCACTGATGATTTCAGTAGATATGGCTATGTCTACTTGATGAAGCATAAGTCTAAAACTTTTGAAAAGTTCAAAGAGTTTCAAAATGAGTAGAGAATCAACGTGGCAAGAAAATAAAGGCCTTGCGATCTGATCGCGGAGGTGAATATTTGAGTCACGAGTTTAGCAATCATCTTAAGAGTTGCGGAATTGTTCCACAGCTCACGCCGCCCGGAACGCCTCAAAGAAACGGGGTCTCTGAACGGCGTAATCGAACTTTGTTGGACATGGTTCGATCGATGATGAGCCAGTCGGATTTACCATTATCATTTTGGGGTTACGCGCTAGAAACAGCAGCTTTCACACTAAATAGGGTACCATCTAAATCCGTAGTTAAGACACCATATGAGATGTGGACTGGAAAGAATCCCACTTTGTCTTTTCTAAAGATTTGGGGTTGTGATGCATTTGTCAAGCGACTTCAGTCGGACAAGCTAACACCCAAATCGGATAAGTGCATTTTTGTGGGGTACCCAAGGGAAACCTTAGGGTATTGCTTCTACAACCAAGAAGAGGGCAAAGTGTTTGTCGCTCGTAGCGGTGTTTTCCTAGAGAAAGAGTTTCTCACAAAGGGAACGAATGGAAGGTCGGTGCGACTTGAAGAAGTTCAAGATGAGCCAGTCGGGGATGCTTCTACGAGTGATGCTATTGTAGCAGAACAAGTTGAGGAACCCGTGGCAATAGAAGCACCACAACCACGAAGGTCGGCGAGGCTCCGTGAAGCGCGAGAGTTATTACTGTTAGACAATGATGAGCCTGCGACCTATGTAGAAGCGATGGTGGACCCAGACTCTGAGAAATGGCTGATTGCCATGAGATCCGAGATAGAGTCCATGGGAGACAATCAAGTTTGGAACTTGGTTGACCTGCCTGATGTTTTTAAAGCCATCGAGTGCAAGTGGATCTATAAGAAGAAGATTGATATGGATGGAAATGTTCACATCCATAAAGCTCGACTTGTTGCAAAAGGTTTTCGACAAGTTCAAGCAGTTGACTACGACGAGACTTTCTCGCCCGTAGCGATGCTTAAATCTATACGGATCATTCTAGCCATTGCTGCACATTTCGATTATGAGATATGGCAAATGGATGTCAAGAAGGCTTTCTTAAATGTAATCCTTTCTAAGGACGTGTATATGATGCAGCCCGAAGGTTTTGTCGATCCAAACAATGTTGGAAAGGTATGCAAACTTCAAAAGTCTATTTATGGGCTGAAGCAAGCATCTCGGAGATGGAACATTCGATTTGATGAAGTTGTAAAGGAGTTTGGCTTCACCAAAAACGAACAAGAACCTTGTGTGTATAAGAAAGAAAATGGGAAATCACTTGTGTTTCTAATCTTATATGTGGATGACATATTATTGATTGGAAATGACATTCCTATGCTCGACTCTGTTAAGACCTCATTGAAAAATAGTTTTTCTATGAAGGACTTGGGAGAAGCGGCATATATTCTGGGTATCAAGATCTATAGAGATAGATCAAGGAGGCTAATTGGATTAAGCCAGAGTACGTACATTGACAAAGTGTTGAAACGGTTCAGCATGGAAGAGGCTAAGAAGGGGTTCTTGCCATGTCTCACGGCATTAAACTCAGCAAGACTCAGTGTCCTTCGACCACTGATGAGCGAGAACGCATGAGTAGGGTTCCATATGCTTCGGCTATTGGATCCATCATGTATGCAATGACATGTACTCGCCCAGATGTTTCCTATGCTCTTAGTGTTACGAGCAGATACCAGGCTGATCCAGGTGAGATTCACTTGACAGCGGTAAAGAATATCCTTAAGTACTTGAGAAGGACTAAGGATATGTTCCTAGTTTATGGAGGTGAGGTTGAACTCAGTGTAAAGGGTTACACAGATGCGAGTTACCTTAATGACTCAGATGACTCGAAATCGCAATCAGGTTATGTGTTTGTCATGAATGGTGCTGCTGTGAGCTGGAAAAGTTCCAAGCAAGATACAGTGGCCTCCATGGTGGAGACTGAAGGAAATATGCCCTAGAGGCAATCATAGAGATGATTGTATTTCATGTGTATCCATGAGTTATTATAATGTTCCTTGAATATCCATATACCAGGCAACTTGTATTGATTGGCAGTTATGTGAATTGTTTGTGAAACTCTTTACTTGTATGGTTATCTAATAATTGTCCCTAGTCGGAGTTCATGCGAGGACACACGTGAATATTAGACTAGCACATCGATTGGTTAATGACTATGTTTCGCAAGTCATTGACATAGAGATGTCAAACCAATGATGTGGACACATGTTATGAACATGGGGTTGGACTGACCCAACATGAGACTAGCAATAATACTTGCAGCTCTCTCTACACATCGTGTACGTTTTGTCCTTAGACCTGAGATTGTCGCATGTACTTGAGATGTGGATCGACCTACTTTGGGGCTATCAAACACTACTCCGTAACTGGGTAGTTATAAAGGTAGCTTTCGGGTTTGTCCTGATACATGCTGCAAGGCGTCGGTCAATCAAGATGGGATTTGCCCCTCTCTACTTGAGAGAGATATCTCTGGGCCCCTCGAGTGATCGGATCCAAAAATGCATGGCCGTGCTACATATGGTTAAGAGTTAACCTAGTAAAGGGATTCTGAATCACAGTATCGAGAAAGAGAGGTCAGCTTAGAGCTAGACCAAATATCGTGAGGCAAAGGGAAAGACATGTACTCAACCTTGTGATGGTTCGTCCGAATGATCTTTATATGCGTTTAGGAGTTGGCACGTCTTGCTAGAGGCCGCTACCAACTATTGACGGAGTAAGTGTACTCGCGTCATGTCTATACGTGTATGAACCTATAGGGTCACACACTTTAGGGGCTGGAAGCCTAATGAGGATTGGATCCGAATTAGACCAGGCTTAGGCTGCTAATGGGCTGCTAATGTAGAAGCCCACCAGGGATGCCTATATAAGAGGGAGTGAGGCGAGCTGAAAAGGAGAGAGCATTCCACCCAGCCGCCACTCCTCTTCCGCCTGTGTTGCACGCGCAGACCTAGCAGTCTGGCGTGTGACGGCTTCCACTCCGGACGTGTGGATACCTCGGAGGTGCTGCATCTGTAGCACTTGGACGAGCCGCGCAAAGGGGAGCTGCTCGTGGGACGAGGACGAGGAGGAGACGTAGAACATCTACACTGCCGCAACGTGCTTCATCGAGTTCCACACCTACGCGTCTAGAGGTAATCCCGTGATCTATGACAATAGTATTCCTGGTTGACGCGGTAGAAAATTTTGATTTTACGCTAGTGTAGCCTACCCGTAACCCTACAGTAGTGACCACTGCTATTTCCGCGTTGGGTTTTTCTTGCGAGGTGTTCTTGCGCTTCTAAGCTTGCTACTTTGGTTGTTTTGCCGACTGTGGCACAGCTAGGGCGTTCAGTAATCCCTCCGCGTCATCGTCAACATCTGCATACTTGCTTGCTGTTTCTATGATCTCTCCCAAATCGGTGACGTCACACTTCAAGCGATGATGTAGTAAACCAATTGGGAGTCCTGCAATGAAAGCTTCAATCGCAGTTTGGTCATTTACTCCTTCACAGGAGATCTTGGTGTTGATCCATCATCCGCGATAATCCCGACAAGTTTCTCCGGCTTTTTGGGTGCAGAGCTATAGGACCCCGACCGTACAGGGCCTCCGGTATGTGCCTTCGAAATTCCGAAAGAACGCACTTTGCATGTCATACCAGTTGTGGATGGTGTTCTCCGAAAGTTCATTGAGCCATGATTGTGCCATCTTCCGCAACATAAGTGGGAGATATCGGGTTGCGACCAGGCTGTTTCCGCCTTTGGCAATACAGCAAGCCTGGAAAAAATCCTGGAGCCAAGTATCGGGCCGAGCTATACCGTTGTAGGCTTGAATATGTCTTGAGATAGCAAACCCTTCTAAGAATTTTGTAGCTCTTATGCGTGGTCTGAAGCACTTTGGGCCCATGTATATATCATCGTTTTCGTAGTGCCGCGCCTGTATGTTGGAATTGATCCTATGCCTTGCGTCACTTGGGGATAAAGATCGTCCCGAATGACGGCTATGGCTGTGGTGCCTTGGAGCCGGCCTTCGGCTTCTACCACCACCTCCTCTACCACTACGCCCTCCTTGGCCTCCTTGGGAGCCGTTGTGATGGCTGCTTGGTGGAGAGGGTGGAGCAGCTGGGTTATTTCCAGCTGTTCGCCAGCCTTCGTCCAAAGCGTCATTATTCCGGTTCCAGGGAGGATCTTCATTACGACGAGCCCCCTGCCGGCTTGTGTCGGCACCGTGTCCATCGTTCCTTCGTCTGTCCGCCGGACGGCTTGCATGTCTAGGTGGCGGCATCCTCTGGCGGTCCTCCTCCCGACGTTTCTCTTTGTCTTCTTCCCTGCGATCATTCGACTCTCGCCGGGGAGGATTCTTCGGATTTAGTGCAGCAATTGCCTCTTGCTCCGCAACTGGGGTAACGTTACGCCAGTCGCGTGCAACTTTGTGGTGCTGTCCAGAAGATCCGGTTCTTGAGTAGTTGTCTTCTCGACGGTCGAAACGATGATGCTGTTCCGGAATACGTTGGGGTCTTACATCATTCCAGGCCGGATCCATGCGACGTTGGTCAGATTGGGAGGCCAGTTTTTGGCTTCCGGACAGGGCGGCCTTTTGCTGCTCCAGACCCTTGTTGAGTAGTTTAATGCCTAATCGGATCTGCTTTGGGCCTAGATTAGCAGATATGATTTATCGTGCCGCAACGGTGTTTTGCACTAGCGTTGGATACACCCAATCTCCGTTGTTGTCGCGCCGAGGCACCCCATGTTCTCCTCCAAAGAGGACTTTGTGAATCTGTGGGAATTGGTCGTGATGAGTATGACGTTTCCTAGACTTCTGATGTTGCCTAGAGTCGTACTTCTCCGCAGTTTCCATGCGCTTCTGTTCCTCCTCAAGGTTTTTGGCTTCATCAAGGAGTACTTGGCGACGTGCTTCTAGGGCCTGGGCCCTTTCGTCCAGCTCTTCAGCAGTAAGTTCTGCAGCTGTAGGAATAGGTGTGGTTAATGCAGCATCGATGAGTTTACGCGCACCTTCGGTGATTACATGTCCATCCACCGACTCTTCTTTGGGCTCGTCTAGGATAAGTGCTCCATTCGAGTCTTCCTCATATTCCTCGGCAATCACCTCCTCTACCGGAGGGTCTTTTGCCGGGGTCTTGTTCTTCTTGTTCTTCTTCTTTGCCTTCTTGGCAGCGCCGGTAGGAAAGACGGCTTTGGGTCCGTTTTCCGGAGTCAAGGTCTGATCGGTACTTTCGGACATCTGGACCTTGGGATTATCTCCGATATCCATGTCATCCTACTCTTTGGGAGAGTTTTCCCCGGATCCTTCATCCATGGCTTCTCCTTCTTTTGCAGCTTTGGAGTTATACTCCTCTTCATACTCCGCGGAGAACTTTTGAAAATCCGCTGACGTCATCGAGTCATCCGAGGATGCGGGTAAGTCGGTGTTTGTTCCAATCGCCTCCAGGACTGAGTCGGTGTTCTCTCCAGCATCGGCAGAACCGGATCCAGATCCAACGTATCCGATGAAGTGTGACGTGTGGGTCCTGAGGTAGTTGCGGCTTTCCTCGTGGGCTTCCCCGAAGATCCTGATAGTCTCGAGAACCTCATGCACGCTTGGGTCTAGCAGTATCATGCGCCTCAACGTATGCCTCAGGAATTGTTCATCTGTTCCGGCATTGGCAGAGCCGAAACCAAGGTTGTTGCTGTGCTCCTCCTGGATTTGATCTCAGCAGACAGATCGATCTGGGATTTGACCTCACCAGGGAGGTCCACTCTAGATTCGATTTGAACCGCAAGTTCTGCTTCAGGCTCATCTTTCTCCACTATCTCCGCAATTGGTGCGGGCTGGGTGGGATTAGGGTTTTCTGAGATCCGGAACTCTGCCGCCTCCGCGGACAAAGGGGACCCAGAAATTTCTTCTGCTTCTATCATCACCGCTGGGGTGGGTGGGGCAGGATCAGCGAATCTGATGTACACATCGATCTCGCCAAAAGACATGATGGTGTAGGCGGTCACAGCCTCCCTAGCCGGAATCAAGGTCTCTTCGAGAACGATGAGAGGGACGTCGCTGGCGTAGAGGATACGACCGACGGTGATAGTCTCGCCGATTCCGATTCTTGCATATTCTGCTCGGAACGCAGATCCGAAGCTCACTTGCCCCACGGTGGGCGCCAACTATCGTCGGATTGATGACAATTATGCCATAAGGGGGTTCTCAAGGCGTGTTGAAGAGAGGGGTGTGAGACGTACGGTGTTCCGGGACGGTGAGCACACAAGTTTATCCAGGTTCGAATCTGCCGGCTTTGGACGGATCCTACTCCTGCTAGCAATCCAGTAATACGGGAGAGCCGGAATATGGGTTACAAGTGTTTCGCGTGTGCGATTTGAGATTGTAGACTATTGTCAGGGTAGGTGTTCTAAAGGCTCTCCCTAGGACGGTTTGTATAGATATCTGGCCTAGGTTTTACAGGAGAGATCTATCCGGGTATGACTAAGAGTCGGTTACATAGTACATCTTGGACTACAAGTAACACTATGGGCCTATGTCGGTAAATCTTCTGGGCCTTGCCATAGCCAGACTAGACTCCGTCTCTTCTCCCTGACTGGGCTGCCCGTGAAGCAAAACTCTAACCCGAAGTGGGCCACCCTGGTTAGTGAGGAACTGTGAGGATACCCGGAAAGTATATCCTCAACAATCTGTTTTGTTAGATTTCTGTGCCTGAGACTACAAACTTGTGCCAGGTTGATTCTGCTATCTCCTTCCCTCTTTACTGCTACAAGTTCAGTTCTATTTGTAATTTAAATTGCTATAGTCATTCATTACACTGCTCTGCTGATGAGTCTAACATTATTATTTGAAAATTCATACAGTTAAGCGTTCATTGGGTATTAGTAATTTCTCTTTATAGCTGAATCTGTAAGTTTGACATAGATATTTCGTATTGCTTCTTCTATGTTTGCTACAGCACAGGCCCAGCCAATTCTCCAACCTAGTCAGTTAGGCAGCTCATAGTTAACATCCCAAATCACCAGCAGGAGTTTAAACTGAATACATTTACATAATTCTGTTTGTCATAGTAAACATGTACAAATAGCCTATTTGTGGATCTCAGTAATACACGCCAGCTACACTGTAAGCTATTGACAATGGGGCGGTGATGTTAGTCCTCTTTATATTCCTAGAAGAAAAGCCACATAGATATGCTTATAGTTTTCGTAAGTAATATACTAATAAATTGGAACATTTCCAGAGTATCAAAGTTAGTTCAATAGCTGACAAATAGATAATGAAATTTACATAAGATGTTTTTGTACTGCAAGCTATTTCTGTCTAAATCATTCCGCGGATTTACCTAGTCTATTATTGCAAAACAGTTCTTTTTCCGACAAAGGTTGAGAAATAATAAGAAATTCTGCCTTTCTAAAAAACCTCCCATGTTATATTATGGGGTTGTTGTAAGAGGATTTATCTGTATTATGAAGTTATAAATACCATTGTTGGACTCAATCAACTACTTGTACATTTAGTGCCAGCTCAAATTATCTTTGGGCAGATACGAAATATTCTGGGTCTTACAAAGTGAGTAGCATGATAGTAGATCATACACACAAAAATTAAGACTTGTAATGGCTCGATTGGCAGTTTTTATTTATATTGTAGGATGACAGTGGTCATGTTGACCATATACGTGCAACATCCATGATAAGGCATCATGTCATTATTTATTCTTGATGGTCTAAGAAGTCATCTTCTATGCAATAGACTTTATATATTATCAAAAATAACTCATAAGTATGCGTAAACTGTGCATCCGTATGTGGGTGAAAGGGAGCCCATATATTTCTCCGCATGATAATCCAAATAATATTTCTCCATCTAACCATCTAAATGATAGTTTTCTCTTTACATGATGGTGGTGTCTTTGCTGAATGGGTGGATCAATTATATTCTAGAATTATATTTATGTATATTTATGTATAACTATAATGTCCAATTTTCTTGTGTAGATTCCAAAGAAGGATACTTGAGTTGTGGTCGAATTCTCGCACAACGGTTGGAGCAAGAAGCAAATAAATTTCAGAGACTTCACTTACCAATAATTGTACTTTATATGTATGTACACTGAAAGATGTAGTGCTATTCACAATGATGTTTTTATTTTGTCGAATTGGTGTAAATGCTATGGTGCAATATTCTCCAGAATGGTGTTTTTTCTATAGTCAAAACAGTATGATGTTTTGATGTATGAATAATATTTCTACATACTAATTGTAATGCATGTGTCCTGAACTCTTGTATATCCATGGTATCTTGATCTTCTCAATTTGTGAATGTGCAATGCTTCACTTTTTATATTATTTCTAGGGTGCCAAGCATCATAATGAACCAATTAATTAAACATGTGAAATGAATTTTATTTGAATAAATAAATATTTATTAAAATGGATACATAACTTGTTAATAATTTTAAAATAAATATATTAATTATTTTGCAATAATAATGTAGTAGCACTACTAATGGTGTTACTATAGTTAGACAACTGTGTTACGAGGATAGTTGAAAACCCTCAACTATAGTGTTACTATATTCACAATAGTATGTTACTAGTTGTGTTATTAGAGTTACTATGATTAGGAAAATATGTTACTACTTGTGTTCCTATAGTGAAATTTTTGTGTTACTAGTGCGTTTAGTAACACAAAAGATCCACGTTACTATGACATAATTGTAACAGAATTTTTAACATAAAGTAACAATTATTATGTGTGACAATGGACACATATTAGTAACACGGCCTAATGGAACACATTCCAAAATGTGTTACTGTTTGGCTTAGTAACAATGTTTTGGACCTAGAGTAAAACAAGATTGTGTTACCAAAGCTCTGTCTTGTTGTAGTGCATCCGCAATATGCAAAAAATCACACCTTAAGGCCTATGTGGCATTTCCTAAGGTTCACCTTATACGTTCTGGAGATAATAAACATGTCCTTAAGCCTTGTATACTTAGTCCATCTGTAATGTATGTTATCTTATCTTACCACTATATAGTGTACAAATAACTTTGAATATTGACCGTTTGATCAAGACGCACCAATCCCAACATTTTCAGCCATTATATCTTGTTTTCCATTCTAGCATCTAGCAGATTCTATTAATAGTCTTCATCATAATGAATGCTATGCACAAACCTCAAAACACACTTCTCCATCATTCTACAATCTTCTCCCTCGTTTTTCTGAACCATGTTACCAAAATTTTCAAGTTTTAGATAGCTAATAATCATTGACTTCTACATGATATAAAAAGTACAAGAACCAAATATACACCCATACTTTATAGATGTTGATTAAATTTATAATCTCTTCTACTTTAACAATTATAACTTTATATAGTGATGATATGTCAGACGCCTATTATCTGCGTCTCACGTGCAGGGCACATGCAACTTACTATTATAAAGTTTCACATGCCTTGCACACGTGAGAATCAGATAATAGAAGTATGACAAATCATTTTTTATATAAAATTATAATAGGTGAAATAATTATAATTTGGAGCCATGTCCATAAATAATCGGGTGTATATTTGGTTCCTGTACTTGGTATCATGTACTCCATCCATTTTAAATATAAGATGTTTTAGCTTTCGTGAAAGGAATGCATCTAGACGCATTTTAGTGTTTAGGTTCTGAGTGAACCTACACATTAAAAGGTGTCTATATACACTCGTTTCACAAAAGCTAAAATATAACATCCCAATTTCAGCAATCCTGATTAGTTGTCCAGAATGCAAAAATCAGGGGGAACAAAAACATTTTCTTGTTTAGTGCTGAAGTGTTTGCTTGTTGTTTGAATATGCTTATGCATATGAATGTGTATTAGCTGATATACTCCTTACCTTAACCCCAGTTGACAAAAGCTACTTCCCAAAACTATTTTGGCTTAATTTCCATATTCTCAAATATTCTGATATTTCAAAACCTGAGCCAAGATGCTTATGTAACCAAAACTATTTTAGTAGCTTCTATTGACAGAACTATGGAGAAATATATAATATAATCTCCTTAGGTTTTCAAGACAGAACCCCCAACCATTCTTATCTCTAGGTTGCCCAAAACCTCCTTTCAAAGCATTTGAATTCTACTCTTGGTAGAGATACCAAGGACTCTCATATTACTCAAACTCCAACCTTTAAAAATTTCCCATCCTTACCTCAAGCTAAGCTTGATGGTAACCCTAGTAGTAGCTGATTTGTTTGTAAGATGAGTTGCCTTGATCTGCTGCTTGATTTGCCTGATTAGGAGATAGTATGAGCTACTCTAGGAGCTCATCATTAGGATCAAGAGGTTTCCAAATCACCAAACCCTAAGCAAGAATACAAGATGGATCTGATCTCTAGATACCTGGTGATCATCTAAAACCCTTAATCACATCAATTATGGACTGATCTATTATAGAAGTTTCTAAGTCAATGAAGACCAATATAAAGCATGTATCCCTTATACTCAATATACTCATCAACATCATCCACTTGATGATGCTTTGGTATCTTGCTATCCATCAAAAGCCTTCCCTCTTTTAAGTCTGGAAAACTATTTCCAACATCACCTTTTTGGATGTCTCCCTTTCTCAACCCTTGTGCATTTTGGTAATGCACTTGAACCATATTGTTAACTATCCAAAGGACTACCAAGGCCCACATTTGCCCTTGGTTATATCATCCTCCAACCCACTTGTTCTTGATGGTTTTGCAGACAAGAAAATGACTTTTCCTGCAAACCTAGTCAACATGCCTACTTTGATAGAAGCTCACACCACCATCCAACCTTCTATGGACCAACTCTTTGCATGGTTGTGTTCTACTCATATAGGTCTATCAATATCTACTTCACTTGTTCCAAGTGGATCTTTGTGCTCCTTAAAACCACATGTTCTATAAGTCATCATGACTCATTTGGTATGGCAGCCTTATTTTCAACAAAGTTTGCCATCACTTCCAGACCACCTCAAAGGTAACCAATCCAAACTCCTTCTGCCATGATCATCTATATGACTTGGTCTAACTAACCATCTATCCCATTCCCCAAGGGGAGATCTGAACTCCAAGATACAACCATGTTTTGATGGTATAAAAATAACATCACCCTAGATCCCCAACTCCTTGTTTTGTATCTATTTTCAAGTTGGATTTCCATTTCCCAAGGTTGCAAATGCTTGATACACCTTGTCTACATCATCTACCTTGACCATCAAGATTTATCAAATATCATCCATAATTATTAGGGCTCAAAATCTATTCAATTCATTAAAGGGGCAAAACTTCCAAAACTCCTCCCATAAAGGAAAGTTTGGTTTTTTCCAAAACACCTCCCTAAATTTAAGCACAATTGAGATCCATATATCATGCCCCATTTTCCCACTTCAAAAATAAATATTTTTTGAAGAGCTTTATTATTTCTTTTTGCCCATTTTCTTAAATGGCTGAATTGGAATAATAATTATTTTAAATACTTTTTGTTGGGCCACATAGAGATAAACAAAACTTTTTCCCTACGCGGTGATCCCAAGATCCAGCTTAGGTAGAAGGCCACAAGGATTACCACTAGACGCGCAGTTGCGGAATTGATGAAGCACGTCGCTTGATGCAGTGTAGTCCTTGCGATCTGTTCCGGTTCCACGATCCACGATCCGTTCTTTCTTCACGATCGTCGAAGTGCTGAACGTACAACACCTCCGCCAGTATCCACACGTACGAAGATGAGCGCCGACGATGGACTGCTAGGTCCGGTACGGCGGCGACAGGACAGACTGGGGCTAGCGTTTCCAACACATGGTGTGACCTAACCTTGTGCTCTAAGCACCTATGCCCCAGCTTATATAGGGAGTGAAAGTGGGCTCCTCACTTGTGGCCCATTCACTAAAAGGCCTATATTAGCCACTGCAAGTCTCACTTGCTGACTAAGTCCATGTCTCTATTTGGGTCCAACCCAATTAGGTTTCCTGTTTTGGGTCTAACCCAAACTTGCTCCCGCTCTTAAGTGTGTGACCCGATAGGCTCATGGTAACCCGGACACGATTCTGAGTCTCACTCGTGATCGATCAGTTGGTAGCGGCTCCTAGCAGAACGTGCCCACTCCCAAGTACCAATAAGTCATGACGACATACCTTCCAATGCGACTTTTGTCTGAGTCCCTTTTGCCTCACGATATACCTTGTCAGACTATAGGCGAATGATCGTCATCCCTTAAATAGTCCGACTCTCTTTATCGATCCGAGATAAGTGATTCATCCAACTAACTCTTAGTCGGTTGCCTCGATTAACACTTAACCGTGACGCGCATGGCCATGCTTTCTGAATCATATCTTCCGAGAGGGCCCAGAGAATATCTCTCCAGATGGAGGGGCAAAATCCCGTCTTGGTTATTCACATCACGCAGCTTGATTCTCAGTCGACCCGAACTCCGCCTTTATAACTGCCCAGTGACGGAACATTGTTTGACAGAACCTAAGTCGGAGATCCTCAACTCAGATTGTGCAATAACCTCAGGTCTAAGGATTACATTGATTGAGACATGCAAATGATGACTTTTTCGTTGCATCTCAATATGGGTCAGTCCGACTCGCTAAACTCTTTAGCCGAATCCGTGTAAGTCAGAATAGCATCTCCATGCCCATGACAAGTGGAACCTAGTCATCTGCCGACTTTCTCATTGGTCTAAGTTGTGTGTCCGACACAACCTCAATGACCAAGGACAATTAGTATGAACAACATGAATATGTAGTTCCACAATCAAATCACATATTCAATGATACATATCAGTAGTTCATACATGGACCATAACCTTATGAATACATAGGAATAACATCATACATGATTGCCTCTAGGGCATATTCCCAACACTTTTATCTTCTAATAAATTTTGGGAATATTCCCCTAAGTGTGTATTCACATTTGGGACTATCTAAAACTAAAAACCAACCTTGTCCAATGTAAAATTATCAAATGATCTTCTAGAAACAACTTTTGTACTTTTTGAATAAATAATTGTAAGTGGGATTAAAATCCTCTAAAAAATCCCAAATAATTCCTGGATATCTACCCTTACGTCATCTATCTACCAGTACCATCTTCCCACCTTGCCCAATGCAAAATATTAAACTTCCTTCACAAGCCTCATTTTGTTCAAATGTGGCAAACTAAGGAATTAGTGGCCTAAACCAAATTAAAATCATCACCAGGTCCTTACATCACTCCACCCAGCCCCACCACCATCCCCTGGTCGAGATGCACTGTAGCATCACGTTAGCAAACCCTCTTCCCCTTGTCTTTAGTGCTTGGAGGAAGGAGAGATGCACACATTGGTCACATCTTGTCTTTAATTCTTGCAGCACTCCACCCCCACCTCCTCTCTGTCTCTTGCACAACCCTAGTGCCCTCTCCACCGCCCTACATGCCAAATGGATGGCCAGCTCCCCTCCCTTTGTCCTCCCATGGACTTGTGCCACCATGGACATTTCCTCTTGGGATAAATACCCCCAGGCCACCCAGCTCTCCCCTCTACCTCTCATTTGCCCCCAATCACTCTCACTCACCTCCCAGAGCCTCCACTCCCTCTCCCCTGCTCTACCCTGCTCAAGAGGAGGACCGAAGGAAGCTTCGACCATGGCAAGGTTTTGGCCATAGCTCCTCCACCTCGTCGCTTCTTCCCATGCATGAGGCTCCTTCCCTCGGCTTCCTCCAAGAGCCTGACTTGGTGGTCTCCTCCCCTGCCCTTCTCTTCTCTCTATCGGTTGCATGCACTCCCCTGGACTAGCACTAACTCCCCCCCGCCCCTTTTTATCCCGTATGCAGGCCTCCCTGTGCTTCTCCCCAGCGAGCCCGAAGCTGGCACCGCCGTGACCCCTTCGCGAGCTCGGTTCTGGCGTCAAACCAGGCCATGCCGCCCCTTGTTCGGCTCCCCACAGCACGCATCATGCTGCGTCGCCCTGAGGCCTCCCCTTCGCCGAGTGCGGCCACAGGTGAGCTTCCTGTGCATCCCCCGCCACCCCTAGGGTTTTCGCCGCCAGCCCCCTGTCTAGTTGGGGATGACGACTGACGACCGTCGATCTCCCCTGGATCCAACGCCCCACATCTCGCCATACCTCTTCGGCGCTGAGATCCACTAACGGCTGGGCCCCACCAGTCAGCTTCAAATCAGCCTCCCGCACGCTACGGTGCGAGATGGGCCGGCGTTTGCCCTGCGCGGCCCAGTTCGACTGGATTCCCGGCCCAGCACTTCCCATTTTCCTTTCTTTTTAGTGGTTCTTTAAAATCCAGAAGTTGACCTTCAGTTTAAATCAATTCAAAAAATGCTAAACAACTCTAAATGCCTCGAAACAAATATTCCCAGGTAAATGAATGTTTCTTAAACATTCAAGGCCTAAAGTTTTACCAGATATTAATTCCACATTTTCTAGAAATTAATCTACCAGAACATATCCCGTTTAGTAAATAAATATCTTAGAGAGTTTCACATCTCCAAATTGGGTAAACCCAACTTTCTATGGTAGGTATATCAGATACCTACCTCATGGCATTAGTCTCTCCCCAAGGTGAATAGTTGTTTGCCTGTAGCAATTTTAACAAGTAGTCCCTAGTTTTGTCTTTAGAAAATTCTTGAGACCAAACCAATTCGGGTATGGACCTAAATCAACGTCCCAGTGATGTGGTACAGCAGTCGATATCAAGATCTAGGATATCTCTATTTGTTGATCTTCATTTGATTTTTAAGGAATTAAATAGTTTGGTATACAAGGTTATCACTAGATAAATTGCTATAGTAGCTCTGCAACTCCAAAAATAGCAATTCCAATTTGTACTAGGAGGTATTTGCAATACCTATCCATTCCCCATTACCTCATATAAAAAGGCTCTGTAGATTAAATCTGGTGGAAAAGACAAGTTGTCTACATAACTACCTTTGGGAATTTCCTGAGGGCATTCTGGTAAATATTTTGACATGCTTCCAACTCTCAGGGAAAATGTACATCAAGCCCCACCTAACCACCCAAGGAAATAATTCTTGGACCTCCAGAACTCTTCTGGTGAATTATTTCCTAAAACTAGAGCCTTTATCACTAGAAAATTCGTAGGAAATCAAATAAAAGTGATAAAATAGTGAAACCACTTTTGTTGGTCTCATTTTATCAAACCCTATCTGTTGGTATCATTTTTACACAATGTTATCATACAAAATATGTCCTTAGTCCAAAACCCCTCTTCTAGGTACTTTCTGGACTATAAAACCCTAAGGGATGTTCATCCCCTTCTCCAAGGCCATCTCAATCTCCTAATTTCAATCCTCTCAAAACCATCTGAATCTTAATTCAGTATTATTCAATTGTTTGCTATATTGTATTGGATACTTGTATGCCTTGTGTTGATTGTGGCTTGGTCTGTTTGCATGTGCTGTCTTGACGATGATACTTGCGCTTGTATGGACGTCGAGAAGAAGAGATCCTATTATTATTGGTACTGGTATTCTTGGTTATCTAAAGAAGAAGTCTAGAGATATATATGCCATATTGATGATCTCAGGCAAGCCACCATCTTGTTCATAAGCCTTGTCCTACTGTTTTACTTACGCATGTTTTATCTTCTGTTTATTAAACTGCACTGTTTTACTATATGTTGATGTATATATGGTAGTGGTTTGGCTCCTCCGAACTATTACATTTTGGTACTACGAAGTACAACCCCCTTGACGACACCTACTCGTCCCTAGTATGGTAGATGGTTCAATACACCATACCCTATGGAGACCCCCGATTTAGCTGAAGCAAAGCTAGAGGATGGGAAGACCCCGGAAAAAGTTTTACCAAATGTCTTATGATAAAACCTTGGTGAGGTGGGACCTCCCAAGAGATGATGAGAAAGGAAAAGGTTCTGTTTTACAAAATGCTGAAGAAAAGATGGAGGAAAAAGGTTTATGAAAATGCACCCGGTTCTTTGCAGTTTTGCTAGAACAATTAACCCTCTTCGACCACATTACTATGGAATGGGACAGGGCTGGATTTGATGGTTATTTATTCCGGTATAAGCTGCCTCACAACTACTACAGGGGATCGGGGATCCCTGGAGGGTGTGCCTTCTCCGATAAAGGTCCATGTGGGACATCGACCTGCAGAAGGAACGAAGGGTCTGCAGGCCTCCACGTGTTACTATGAGCCCCTCATTGAAAGCTCACACTCGTGAAGTGGAAAAAGCGCTCCGGTTGGTCCTCGATACCTGACGTCCCGGTTTTGAGGGGAATAACACTCATAGGGTAGGAACTTATACTAGAGTGGGCATGCAGAGAGTCTTGATCGGTTACTCAACCCACGATCGGTGAAGATCAGGGTAGTGTACCTGGATGGTGTGGGTAAAGTGTACAACCTCTACAGAGTGTAAATCTATTCGAATAGCCATGTCCGCGGTCATGGACGGTTGGGAAGGTTGTTGTAGAGCGGTGCTGATTTTGTTTTCAAAAAGGATTTCGGAAAAGAAATGGCTGATGAAATGTTTTGACCATGGGATGGTCGGAAGGAGGAGGAAGGAGTTTGGTCGTGGGACGACCTGAAGATGGCAACAAATGGGTGACCCAGTCCGGATGTTTAGAAAACTTTTCAAAAGGTTTCCAAAATGTTTACAAAAGTTTCCAACAAAGATATGTAGATGCTATATCTACAAGATAAACTATTTGAGAAAAGAAACTCTCTTGAAGCCCTCCTACTACCACATCCATATTACATATCCTCTTGTTATTATTATTTTCTTGAGGTGGTTTGCGAGTACATTCAAAGTACTCATTGGCATTGCCCCTGGCAATTAATTTGGCCAGATATCAAGAAGAAGGTGGAGTGGATGACCATGCGAGCTAGGACGTTCTCCCAGTCAGTTGCCTGTAGGTTATGGCATGGCTCGGGCAATACGCTTAATGAAGTTCCGCTGTTGTTGATCGATGTACCCATAATGGCACATAAGGTATGTCATGTATTCGTTATGTATTGGATGTCTACTTTGATACTTGTCGGTTATGTATTCGTTATGTATTGGATGTCTACTTTGATACTTGTCGGTTATGTGCTACTCTAGGAGCTCATCACTTGGATCAAGATACTCTAAAATCACCCAACTCTAAGCAAGAATACAATCTTGATCTGATCTCAAGCCCTTAGGTGATCATCTAAAACCCCTAGACAGACCCCTTTTGAAGTGATCCCTTCCAGAAGCTTCCAAGTCAATAAAGACCAATATCAAGCATAGATACCTTCTACTCAATCTACTCTTTAATATCATCCACTTGATGATTCTTGGGTACCTTTCAACCCATCAAAGACATCCTCCCTTTTATTCTAGTCAAAAACCCTAAATCTGCCAAATTTGCCTAAGTCTCTAAATCTGTTTCCAACGTCACCTTTTTGGATGCCTCTTTTTCCCAACCCTTGTGAATTATTGGAAATGTACTTGAACCATCTCGTAAACCATCCTAAGTACTACCAAGGCCCACTCTTGCCCTTGTTTAGATCGTCCTCCAACCCACTTGTTCTTGATGGTTTTGCAGGCAAGAAAATAACTATTCCTGCAAATCTAGTCAACATGCCTACTTTGATAGAAGCTCACACCAACATCCAACATCCTATGAACCAACTCTTGGCAGGGTTGTGTTATACTCATATAGGCTTATAAACACCTACTTCACTTGCTCCAAGAGGATCTTTGTCCTTCTTAAACCCACAAGGTTTTGAAGGCTAGTTGATAACCTGCTTTGGCAGGCTTATTTTATTCAAAGTTTGGAAACAACCCTTGGTGAGCTCAAACATGACCAAACCCAAAATTCTGTACCATGATGCTCTACATAACCTGGTATATCCATCTATATACCCCATGCTCCAATAGGAGCTCTGAGCTCCAAGATACACCCATGTTTTGAGGGTATGAAAATAACATCTCCTAGATCCACAACTCCTTGTTTTTCATCTAATTCAAGTTGGATTTCCAATTCCCAAGGTTGAAAATGCTTGCTACACCTTGTCTACATCATCTACCTTGATCATCAAGATTTATCAAGTATTATCGATAATTATTATGGCTCCAAAACTAATTAATCTCTTTAATAGACCAAATCTCCAAAACTTCCTCCATAAAGGAAAGTTTGGTTTTTGCCAAAACACTTCCTCAACTTTTGGCTCAGTTGAGATCCATGTATAATACCCTACCATCCAACTTCAAAAATAAATGTTTTTGAAGAGCTTTATGATTAATTTTTGCCCCTTTTCTTAAATGGCAGAAATGGAATAATAATTGTTTAAAATACTTTGACCTTCCCATAAATCTTGGGAAAATGCCCCTAAGTGTGTATTCACATTTGGGACTATCCGAACTCAAAAACCCACCTTGTCCAATGTAAAAATATCAATTGAACTCCAAGAATTCACTTCTGCAGTTTCTGAATAAATGGATTTAAGTGGACTTCTAATCTTCTGAAAAATCCCTAATAAATCCTAGAGAGGCATATCAACCTTACCTATCTACCAACATCCTTATCTCAAGAGGTCAAGATCAAAAATCCTGATATGATAGTTGATCATCCCTTATGGCAGATTTGGGCAATTAGCCTTTTTGCATCAAAAATCAATCTAATCCCCCACCAACCCTGCAAGACAATGCACCAGCCCCCAGCACTCTCTCTGGTCGACAATACACTGTAGCATAGCACTATAGCTGACCCCTCCCTTTTCTCTAGTGCTTGGAGCTAGTTTGAGGGAGAGAGAGTGTGGTATTTACAACTGGTGGGCAATGTAGCTCCAGCAGGCGAGCTACCCCTCTCAGCACGACCAGATCCCCCTCTTACCCCTCTCCACCTCACCTTTAGGCCAATCACCAGCCAGCTCTACCCTCCTCCATTTCCAAAATGGACATTACCCCCTCTTAAGCTCTCACCTCGGTATAAATGGGCTAGAGGCCCACCCAGCATGCCTGCCTCTCCATTTGCTTCCCCTCCCCTCCACTCACCTCCCTAGAGCCCCTCTCCTCCTCCCTTGGTTTGTCCTGCTCAAGAGAAGGAGAGAGAAGCACTTCGTCCTCCTCCATGGATTTGAGCTAAGCTCCCTCTCCTCTGCTCCCCTTCCTCTGCATGTTTCCTAGCCAAGCTCCCCTCCTTCCCCTGCATTTGACCCGGCCCATCTTTTTCATCAGGACCCTCCACGGCGCCGCCACGAACAAGCTCGGAGCTGTTGGAGATATGCCCAAGAGGCAATAATAAAAGTGATTATTATTATATCTTTGTGTTTATGATGAATGTTTACATCCCATGATATAATTGTATTATTAGGAAACACTAATACATGTGTGTTTTGTAAACATATAAGAGTCCCTAGTAAGCCTCTTGTTGAACTAGCTTGTTGATTGATTGATGATCATGGTTTCCTGATCATGGACATAAGGATGTGATTAATAACAAGGTTATATCATTAGGACAATGATGTGATGGACACACACACCCATAGTAAGCGTAGCATAAGACCAAGTCATTAAGTTCGTATTGCTGTAAGCTTTTAAATGCATAGTAACCTAATCCTTTGACCATGAGGTTGTGTTAATCACCATTACCGGATGGGTACTTTGATGACATCAAACACCGCTTCGTAACTGGGTGGTCATAAAGGTGTCATTGGGTATTCTGAAAGTATGTGTTGAAGCGCATGGACCAAGATTGGGATTTGTCCATCCATATGATGGATAGATATGCTCTGGGCCCTCTCGGTGGAATGTCATCTAGTTAGCTTGCAAGCATGTGACTAGGTCACAAGGGATGACATATCACGGAACGAGTAAAGATTACTTATCAGTAACGAGGTAGAACTAGGTATGGAGATACCGACGATCAAACCTCGGATAAGTATAGTATCGCGAGACAAAGGGAATTGGTTTCGTATGTAAATGGTTCAATCGATCACGAAGTCATCGTTGAGTATGTGGGAGCCATTATGGATCTCTAGGTCCCGCTGATGGTTATTGATAGTAGATGTGTCTCTATCATGTCTACATATTCACGAACCGTAGGGTGACACACTTTAGGTTCGAAGTTGTTTTAAGTAGATATGGAATATGCGTTGGAGACCGAATGTTGTTCGGAGTCTTGGATTGGATTCGGGACATCACGAGGAGATCCGGAATGGTCCGAAGAATAAGATTCATATATAGGAGATCATTTTCAGAGTTAGGAAATGTTCCGGAGTATTTGTATGAGGGTTCTAGAAGGTTTCAGAATGTTCCGAAAGGTTCTAGAAGATATCTTGGAGTTTGCTTGAAAATCAAGATAGGGATCAAGGAGTCCTGGTGGGGCAAGACTAGGAGTCGTGGGGGAGGAGGACTCCTCCCCCCACTCCCAATCCGCTGGCCTAGAGGAGGGGAGTCCTACAAGGACTCCCCCTCCCCAAGGCGCCCTCCCCCCCTTAAATTCAAGGGCAGGGGCGCCCCCTCCTACCCCGCTCCCATAACTCCAATCTCTGCCGCCTCTCTCCTCCACATTTCTTCTGCACAGGCATAGGCGAAGCCCTGCAGAATTCTCTACTCCACCACCACCACCACGCCGTCGTGCTGCTGGGATTCCGTGGAGAAGATCTACTACCTCCGCTGCTCGCTGGAACAGGGAGAGGAAGGTCTGCTTCGACTCCGCACGTGTGACCGACTGCAGAAGCGCTGCCGAAACGCGACGCCGGAAGGATCGTCCACTTGACCGACTGCGGAAGCGCTGCTGGAACGCGACGCCGGAAGGATCGTCCACACGATCTTGAGATCGGCAAGTGATCGACTACATCAACCACGAGATCTAATATCGTTAACTCTTTCAGATCTACGAGGGTTAGTTCCTATCTATCTCGTTGCTCATGTCTAATAGATTAGATCTTGGCTTTTATCTAGATTAGATCTGGGTTTTGTTCGTTCTTGCGGTAGAAATTTTTTGTTTTCCTTGCTACGAACCCATCAGTGGTATCACAGCCGTATCTATGCGTAGATCTGTTGCACGAGTAGAACACAATGTTTTTGTGGGCGTTGATGCTTTTGTTGTCGGTGTCTTAGCGTGTACTTTGCATCTTGCGGCATGGTGGGATGAAGCGGCTCGGGCTAACTTTACATGTCATCGCACATGAGACTTGCTCCACGCTTGACGTGCAACTTGATTTGCACAAGTGGCTTTGCGGGTATCTGTCTCTCCCACCATAGTTAAGATTCAATTTACAATGAGCATCTTGACAACAATTGTATCAACGTTGTGGTCCTTGTTCGTAGGTAAGATCGGTCTTATGCGAAAGCCCCAAACCACGTAAAACTTGCAAAGAAAATTAGAGGCGTCTAATTTGTTTTTGCAGGGGTTTTGGGATGTGATATGGCCATCATGTGATTGTGATTGTATTTGATGTATGCAATGATCCTTGTTGTAATATGGCAACCGGCAGGAGCCTAATGGTTGTCTTTAATTCTGTTAAGACCTGCGTGTCTATTCATCTTGTAATAGCTTTATTCCAAGTAGTTGTAATAGTTGCTGGTGATGATGGACAACCATGAAGCGACGCCACTGACCTTGACGCAATGCTGGTTATGATGGAGATCATGTTCGTGCTTTGGAGATGGAGATCAAAGGCGCAAGAAGAAAAGGCCATATCATATCACACTTATTATGAATTGCCTGTGATGTTAATCCTTTATGCATCTTGTATTGCTTAGATCACGATGGTAGCATTATAAGATGATCCCTCTCACTAAAATATCAAGTAATAAAGTGTTCACCCTTAGTTGGCACCGTTGCTAAGATTCGTCGTTTCGAAGCATCTCGTGATGATCGGATGTGATAGATTCTACGTGTGCATACAACGGGTGCAAGCCAGATTTGCACATGTGGAAACTAAGGTTATCTTGACGAGCCTAGCATGTACAGACATGGTCTCGGAACACGGAATACCGAAAGGTAGAGCATGATTCATATAAATGATACGATGAACATGAGGATTGTTCGCCGATGAAACTACATCTTCTCTCGTGAAGATCGGACTTGGTGTAGTGGACTTGGTTCGTGTAATCACTAAGACAATGCGAGGGATGTTGTTTTGAGTGGGAGTTCACCTAGTTAGTTTAAGAATTAAATTTGAACTCAATTTATCACAAACTTAGTCTAAACTACTTGCAAATTGTTGTAGATTATGGCGACCCCCTCCATCAATTTCAATGCGTTCCTAGAGAAAGAAAAGCTTAAGAACAATGGAAGCAATTTCACGGACTGGTTCCGTGGACTGAAGATCGTCCTTAGGGCTGGTCAGTTGACCTATGTCCTCGATGCACCACTAGGTGACCCACCTGCAGATAATGCCACCGATGACGAAAAGAATGTTTTTGCCACTCGGAAAAATCATTACTCCACAGTTCAGTGTGCCATCCTATACGGTTTAGAAGCAGAGCTCCAACAGCGTTTTGAGCACCATGACCCGTTCGAGATCATTAAGGAGCTCAGGCTAATTTTTGAGACTCGCGCGGCCATGGAGAGCTATGAGGCCTCCGAAAAGTTCTTTAACTGTAAGATGGAAGAAGGAAGCTCCGTTAGCGAGCACGTGCTCACCATGTCTGGGTACGCAAAGAAGCTCCAAGAGTTGGGAATATCGATTCCTAATGAATTGGGGATTCACCGTATCCTTCAATCAGTTCCACCAAGTTACAAGAACTTTGTGATGAACTACAACATGCACTGCATGAACAAGACGTTGCCTGAACTGTCGTCCATGCTGAAAACTGCTGAAGTGGAGATCAAGAAGGAGCACCAAGTGTTGATGGTCAATAAGACCACCAATTTCAAGAGACAGGGCAAGACTAAGAACAAGGGCAACTTCAAGAAGGATGGCAAGAAAGCTGCCGCACCTGCTAAGAAGCCCAAGGCTGGTCCTAAGCCTGAAACTGAGTGCTTCTACTACAAGGGAGCTGGTCACTGGAAGCGTAACTGCCCCAAGTACCTGGCGGATCTGAAGAACGGCAACATCAAGAAGAAAGGTATATTTGATATATGTGTTATAGATGTGTATCTTACTAGTAATTGTAGTAGTGCCTGGGTATTTGATACTGGTTCGGTTGCTCATATTTGTAACTCGAAACAGGAGCTGCGGAATAAACGAAGACTGGCAAGAGACGAGGTGACGATGCGCGTTGGAAATGGCTCCAAGGTTGATGTGATCGCCGTCGACACGCTCCCTCTACATCTACCTTCGAGATTAGTTTTAAATTTGAATAATTGTTATTTGGTGCCTGCGTTAAGCATGAACATTATATCTGGATCCTGTTTATTGCGAGACGGTTACTCTTTTAAGTCCGAGAATAAAGGTTGTTCGATTTATATGAGTAATATCTTTTATGGTAATGCACCTGAAATGAATGGTTTATTCTTACTGAATCTCGATAGTAGTGATACACATGTTCACAACATAGATGCTAAACGAATAAAATTGAATGATAATTCTACATACATGTGGCACTATCGTCTTGGTCACATTGGAGTGAAGCGTATGAAGAAACTCCATTCAGATGGACTTCTTGAATCACTTGATTTTGAATCACTTGAAAGATGCGAAGCATGTCTAATGGGAAAAATGACTAAGACTCCATTCTCTGGAATAATGGAGCGAGCTACAGACTTATTGGAAATAATACATACCGATGTGTGCGGTCCAATGAGTGTAGCATCGCGTGGTGGATATCGTTATGTTCTCACTTTCACGGATGACTTGAGTAGATATGGGTATGTCTACTTTATGAAACATAAGTCCAAAACTTTCGAGAAGTTTAAGGAATTTCAAAGTGAAGTGGAAAATCATCGTAACAAGAAGATTAAGTTTCTGCGTTCTGACCGCGGAGGTGAATATCTGAGTTATGAGTTTGGCATGCATTTAAAGAAATGTGGAATACTTTCGCAGTTGACACCGCCGGGAACACCACAGCGTAATGGTGTGTCCGAACGTCGTAATCGAACTCTCTTAGATATGGTTCAGTCTATGATGTCTCTTACAGATTTACCGTTATCATTTTGGGGCTATGCATTAGAGACAGCCGCATTCACTTTAAATAGGGCACCATCTAAATCCGTTGAAACAACACCGTACGAATTGTGGTTTGGTAAGAAACCTAAGTTGTCGTTCCTTAAAGTTTGGGGCTGCGAGGCATATGTAAAGAAGTTACAACCTGATAAGCTAGAACCCAAAGCGGAGAAATGCGTCTTCATAGGATACCCTAAAGAAACAATTGGGTATACCTTCTATCATAGATCCGAAGGCAAAGTTTTCGTTGCCAAGAATGGATCCTTTCTTGAGAAGGAGTTTCTCTCGAAGGAGGTGACTGGAAGGAAAGTAGAACTCGATGAGGTTATTGAACCTTCTCTCGGATTTGAGAGTAGGGCAGCACCGGAAGATGTTTTTGTGCCGCCTGCACCAATTGGAGAGGAAGCTAATGATAATGATCATGAAACTTCAAATGAAGTTACTGCTGAACCTCGCAGGTCAACGAGGGTTCATACCACTCCTGATTGGTATGACTCCGCCTTAAACGTCATGTTGGTGGACAACGATGATGACCCTGCGATGTATGAAGAAGCTATGATGAGCTCAGATTCCGACAAATGGCTAGAAGCCATGAAATCCGAAATGGGATCCATGTACGAAAACCAAGTATGGACTTTGGTGGACTTACCGGATGGCCGTAAGGCTGTCGAGAACAAATGGATTTTCGAGAGAAAAACAGATGCTGATGGTAATGTTACCGTCTATAAAGCTCGACTTGTCGCGAAAGGGTTCCGACAAATTCAAGGAGTTGACTATGATGAGACATTCTCACCAGTAGCGAAGCTAAAGTCTATGAGGATTTTGTTAGCAATTGCTGCACATTTCGATTATGAGATTTGGCAAATGGATGTCAAAACGGCGTTCCTTAATGATGACATTGAGGAAGAGTTGTATATGGTACAACCCAAGGGTTTTGTCGATCCTAAAGATGCTGACAAGGTATGCAAACTTCAGCGTTCCATTTATGGACTGAAGCAAGCATCCCGGAGTTGGAATAAACGTTTTGATAAAGTAATCAAAAACTTTGGATTTATACAAACTTATGGAGAAGCTTGTATTTACAAGAAAGTGAGTGGGAGCTCTATAGCATTCCTAGTACTATATGTAGATGACATATTGTTGATTGGGAATAATATAGAACTTCTTAATAGCGTCAAAACCTATTTGAATAATAGTTTTTCGATGAAGGATCTTGGCGAAGCGGCATACATTCTAGGCATCAAAATTTATAGAGATAGATCAAGACGCCTAATAGCGCTTTCACAAAGTACATACTTAGACAAAGTTCTAAAGAAGTTTAGAATGGAAGATAGCAAGAAAAGATTCGTGCCCATGTTGTCAGGTAAGACCTTGAGTAAAACTCAAAGTCCAGCTACGGCAGAAGATAGAGAGAGAATGAATAATATTCCCTATGCCTCGGCCATAGGTTCTATCATGTATGCCATGCTGTGTACAAGACCGGATATAGCACATGCTGTTAGTTTGACTAGCAGATATCAAAGTGATCCTGGAATGGAGCATTGGACAGCGGTCAAGAATATCCTAAAGTACCTTAATAGGACTAAGGATATGGTTCTTTCTTATGGAGGTGATGAACAGCTTGTTGTAAATGGTTACACCGATGCTAGTTGGAACACCGATCCGGATGACTCGAAGTCACAGTCGGGATACGTATTTGTTTTGAATGGTGCTGCAGTGAGCTGGAGGAGTGCAAAGCAAAGCGTTGTGGCAAAATCTTCAACTGAATCGGAATACATAGCTGCTTCGGAGGCTGCACAAGAAGCCGTGTGGATGAAGGAATTCATTACTGAACTTGGCGTGGTTCCCAGTGCGTTGGACCCGATGGCCATCTACTGTGACAACACAGGTGCCATAGTTAATGCGCAGGAGCCAAGGTCACATAGCAAGATGAAGCACATCAAGCTACGTTTCCACGCTATTCGCGAGTATGTCCGAGATGGTGACATAAAGATTTGCAAAGTACACACTGATCTGAATGTGGCAGATCCGTTGACTAAACCTCTCCCTAGGGCAAAGCATGACCAACACCAGAACGCCATGGGTGTTAGGTATATTACCATGTAATCTAGATTATTGACTCTAGTGCAAGTGGGGGACTGTTGGAGATATGCCCAAGAGGCAATAACAAAAGTGGTTATTATTATATCTTTGTGTTTATGATGAATGTTTACATTCCATGCTATAATTGTATTATTAGGAAACACTAATACATGTGTGTTTTGGAAACATATAAGAGTCCCTAGTAAGCCTCTTGTTGAACTAGCTTGTTGATTGATTGATGATCATGGTTTCCTGATCATGGACATAAGGATGTGATTAATAACAAGGTTATATCATTAGGAGAATGATGTGATGGACACACACACCCATAGTAAGCGTAGCATAAGATCAAGTCATTAAGTTCGTATTGCTGTAAGCTTTTAAATGCATAGTAACCTAATCCTTCGACCATGAGGTTGTGTTAATCACCATTACCGGATGGGTACTTTGATGACATCAAACACCGCTTCATAACTGGGTGGTCATAAAGGTGTCATTGGGTATTCTGAAAGTATGTGTTGAAGTGCATGGACCAAGATTGGGATTTGTCCATCCATATGACAGATAGATATGCTTTGGGCCCTCTCGGTGGAATGTCAGGTAGTTAGCTTGCAATCATGTGACTAGGTCACAAGGGATGACATATCATGGAACGAGTAAAGAGTACTTATCAGTAACGAGGTAGAACTAGGTATGGAGATACCGATGATCAAACCTCGGATAAGTATAGTATCGCAAGACAAAGGGAATTGGTTTCGTATGTAAATGGTTCAATCGATCACGAAGTCATCGTTGAGTATGTGGGAGCCATTATGGATCTCCAGGTCCCGCTGATGGTTATTGATAGTAGATGTGTCTCTATCATGTCTACATATTCACGAACCGTAGGGTGACACACTTAAGGTTTGAAGTTGTTTTAAGTAGATATGGAATATGCGTTGGAGACCGAATGTTGTTCGGAGTCTCGGATTGGATTCGGGACATCACGAGGAGATCCGGAATGGTCCGGAGAATAAGATTCATATATAGGAGATCATTTTCAGAGTTAGGAAATGTTCCGGAGTATTTGTATGAGGGTTCTAGAAGGTTTCGGAATGTTCCGGAAGGTTCTAGAAGATATCTTGGAGTTTGCTTGAAAATCAAGATAGGGATCAAGGAGTCCTGGTGGGTCAAGACTAGGAGTCGTGGGGGAGGAGGACTCCTCCCCCCACTCCCCAATCCGCCGGCCTAGAGGAGGGGAGTCCTACAAGGACTCCCCCTCCCCAAGGCGCCCTCCCCCCTTAAATAGAAGGGCAGGGGCGCCCCCTCCTACCCCGCTCCCATAACTCCAATCTCTGCCGCCTCTCTCCTCCACCTTTCTTCTGCACAGGCATAGGCGAAGCCCTGCAGAATTCTCTACTCCACCACCACCACCACACCGTCGTGCTGCTGGGATTCCGTGGAGAAGATCTACTACCTCCGCTGCCCGCTGGAACGGGGAGAGGAAGGTCTGCTTCGACTCCGCACGTGTGACTGACTGCGGAAGCGCTGCCGAAACGTGGCGCCGGACGGATCGTCCACTTGACCGACTGCGGAAGCGCTGCTGGAACGCGACGCCGGAAGGATCGTCCACACGATCTTGAGATCGGCAATTGATCGACTACATCAACCACGAGATCTAATCTCGTTAACGCTTTCGGATCTACGAGGGTTAGTTCCTATCTATCTCGTTGCTCATGTCTAATAGATTAGATCTTGGCTTTTATCTAGATTAGATCTGGGTTTTGTTCGTTCTTGCGGTAGAAATTTTTTGTTTTCCATGCTACGAACCCATCAGGAGCCTCCGTCCCCTGCTCGATGCAGGATTCCGCAGATCTTCACCAAAATGACCGCTGCCGCCCCTCTATGGACTCGCCCCGGAGTCCTCCGTCACCTCGGCACCTCTCCGGCGCCTCCCGACGACCCCAGGTGAGCCCCTGACCCCCGCCACCATGGCCTAGGGTTAGCCCCTGCGTCAACTGTCCGAAGGTAGAAGAAGCGACGAGGCCCGTCCATCGCGACTAGATCCAACGACAAGCGTTCCCCGATACCCCTCCACTTATCCGAGTCTCTAACGCCCGGGTCCCACCTGTCAGATTCAAAGCTGGCTCCCCGCGCGCAGCCTCGCCTCAGATGGGCCAGATTTGCCCTGCGCGGCCTAGCTCGACTGGATTCCCGGCCCAACACTGCCCTTTCCTTTTTCTTTTTAGTAGTTCATTAAATCCAGAAGTTTGACCTTCAGTTTAAATCATTCAAAAATGCTAAACAACAACAAATGCCCAAATTTTAAATTCTACTAGGTCCCTACAGGTTTTACTCAACCTTCAGTACCCCTGGTTAGCCCAGTTGATATATGGATTAAATATATTAAATCAAATGCCCAGAAGTATGTAAAACACTCCTTAAATCCCTCAGGCAGATTCACATCCAAATGGAGTAAATCCAAGTCCCTCAAAAGGGTGTTTGTTTTACCTACTAGTGAATAATTATCTCCTGCCTTTTTGAGCTATGATTTGCCTGTAACAAAAATAACAAAAGCAATGCAGATATGAATTTAGAAAATTCCCTAGACCAAATCATGAGTCCAATTGACCCAAGTCCAATTATCATGGATGTGTTACACCACTACCTATAAATCCAGGAGCTCATGATTTATTGAGCCTTGGATGTTTTTCTGTGAATTAAACTATTCTATGCATGGTTTATTGACCTATAAATTCACTATAGTAGTTATACAGCTCCAAAAAGGTTGATTCCAATTTCTACAGAAAGGTATTCGAAATACCTATACCGTGTCTTTGGAATCAAACCAAAAGCTACTGCAAATTAAATATGGTGGAAAAGACAAATACCTTCCAGAACTTCCTTTGGGAATTTCCTGAGGGCAATCTGGTAATTATATTGACTTGATTCCAACTCTCAGTGAACAAGTACATCAAGCCCTACCTAACCGTCCCATGGAATAATTTTTGGAGCTCCAGAACTTCTTTGGTGAATTATTTCCTAAAACTAGAGTCTTATTCACTATAAAAATCACTATAAATCTTTGGTAATTGATAAAATAGTGAAACCACTTTTGTTGGTTTCATTTTATCAATATCTATCTGTTGTTATCATGTTTTTACAATGGTATCATACAGAATATGTCCTTAGTCCAAAACCCCCTCTTAGGTAGTTCCTCGACAATAAACCCCCAAGGGTGTTCATCCCCTTGTCCAAGGCCATCTCAATCTCCTACATCCAATCCTCTCAAAACCATCTGAATCTTAATTTGGTATTACTCAATTGCTTGCTGTTTTGTATTGGTGCTTGGATGCCTTGTGTTGATTGTGCCCTAGCTTGTTTGCATATGTGCTCCCTAACGACGATAGTTGCGATTACCTCGGAGATCAGAAGAAGATGGTTATTATGGTATATTATTGGTATTCTGGGTTATCTAAAGAAGAAGTACAGGGACATATTCATCAGGAAAGCCACCTTCTTGTTCATAAGCCTTGTCCTACTGTTTTACTTTTGCATGTTTTATCTTCTGTTTATTAAAACTGCACTATTTTACTATATGTTGATATATATATGGTAGTGGTTTGGCTCCTCCGAACTATTACACTTTTGTACTATTAAGTACAAACCCCTTGGTGACACCTACTGGTCCCTAGGAGAATAGATGGTGTATTACACCATACCCTTTGGAGAGCCCGTTTTAGCCAAAGCAAAACTATAGGATGGGAAGACCCCGAAAATGTTTTATCAAATGATTTATGCTAAAACCTTGGTGAGGTGGGACCTCCCAAGAGGTGTTGAGAAAGAAAAAAGTTTTTGTTTTACAAAATGCTGAATAAAGGATGGAGGAAAAAGGTTTACGAAAAACGCACCCGGTTCTTTGATGTTTTGCTAGAACAATTAACCCTGTGCAACCACATTACTCTAGAATGGGACATGGCTAGATTTGATGGTTGTTTATTCTGGTATAAGCTGCCTCGTAACTACTACAGGGGGTCTTCTCCGATAAAGGTCCATGTGGGACATCGACCTGGAGAAGGAACGAAGGGTCTGTCGACCTCCACGCGTTACTATGAGCCCCTCATTGAAAGCGCGCACGTGGGACATGCAACATGCGCTCCGGTTGGTCCTCGGTACTCGACGTCCCGGTGTTGAGGGGAACAACACTCATAGGGTAGGCACTTTTATTGGAGTGGGCATCCGGAGAGTCTTAATCGGTTACTCGACCCACGGTCGGTGAAGATCAGGGTAGTGTACCCGGATGGTGTGGGTAAAGTGCGCAACCTCTGTAGAGTGTAAATCTATTCGAATAGCCGTGTCCGCGGTCATGGACGGTTGGGAAGGTTGTTGTAGAGCGGTGCTGGTTTTGATTTCAAAAAGGATTTTGGAAAAGCAATGGTTTTGGAAATGTTTTGACCATGGGATGGTCGTAAAGGAGAAAGGTTATGACCATGGGATGGTTGGAAGGAGGAGAAATGAGTTTGGTCGTGGGACGACCTGAAGATGGGAAAAAATGGGTGACCTAGTCCTGATGTTTTCCAAAACTATTCAAAATGGTTTCCAAAATGTTTTACAAAAGTTTTCAACATAGATATGTAGATGCTATATCTACAAGAGAAACTATTTGAGAAAAGAACCTCCTTTGGAGCCCACCTAATGCCACAACCATATTACATATCCTCTTGTTTTATTATTCTATTAAGGTGGTTTGCAAGTACATTCAAAGTACTCACTGGCATTGTCCCTGGCTATTAACTTGGTCAGATCTCAAGAAGATGGTGGTGTGGCGACTATGCGAGCTAGGACGTTCTCCCAGTCAGTTGCCTGTAGGTTGAGGCATGATTGGACTCTGTGCTTGATGTTGTTCCGCTGCTGAAGATGGTATAGATGTAACAACATTTATGTAAGTCTTGTAATTCGGTATATCTCAAATGTTGTAATGATACTTGTCGGTTATGTTCCACGACTCACTAATCATGGGAACATGGATATGTACATAACAGGCACTTCTCGGATGAGTAATCCGGGGGCACCACAGACTTGGTATCAGAGCCATCCTAACTGTAGGAGAACCTTAGTTAGCATGGTCGCTAGACAGGAACCTTATTTTGAAAACCCTGGCTTTCGAAAACTAGTTTCTCAATGAGTTTCAAAAAGTTCTACTTCTCTCACTCTAAGTAAATACTTTCGAAAATGGTTTCCTCTAACTCTCGTCCAAACTTCAAACCTATGGATTTTAAAATAACTAGGATCTAGAACCCGGTGAAGACGATGGGAACAAGATTGAAGACAAGCAACTACCAACAAACACAAGGAGAGTACAATATCTCTCCACCCGCAGAATCCCAATAATTAGAAGACCTCAAGTGTTACACTATCAAGAAGCGTCCAAGATACGATGAAGGCTTCATCTGCAAGATAGTGACTCCGACCTGAAGAAAGACAATATCTAGGGTCAATAGTCCTAGGAATAGGATTCCCCTACATCGCAGGTAGTTAACTCCTTGGTCCCTAGTGTTGACCGTGTTTGCTTGCCTAAGTGCATCCTGTGTTGCTTGATGTGTGTTGTTTGCCGAGGACATTGCGATCTCCTCGCTCTGTTCGCCTTGTTTGTATGCTCTGGTTTGCTTTGACCTCCCTAAAATGTGACTCGAGGAGCGATAACCCACCTAGTAACTCAGGAAACCCCTGGGTTAGATGTCAGTAATAAGACCTAGACTAACCCCGACAGTATATGAGAGGAAAAGCATCGCAAGAACCAGGAGTTCGACATCATCAAGTCAGAATCCATTCGAAGATTTCATCTCAGTAGGACGGCATACCCCGTCAACTCACCTTGCAAGACTCGTCAATAACACCACACTCCCTTGTTCCTCAGTCTACTACAGCAAGAAATCCGTTGATGTTGGAAGTCGATCACCGAAGGATCCTCAATATCCACAAGAAACCACCTGATAAGCCAACCAAGACAAGAAGTGAAGACGTAACCACACTAACCTTTAGTGTATCAGAGCTCCTGACCGCCTCAGGAGACCAACTAATCTAGTCGACCCTACCCAAACTATCGGAATGATCCTGCCTAGAAGGCCAGAATACTTTAGTTCCCTGAAGTCAGGAAATGTGAAGACAACGAGTCTACTCTACCATCAAGCAGAAACATCACGCCGAGTTCCAGAAAATACAACTCCTCTAAAGGTGGATGCCTCTAATCCGACGGAGAAATACAAAGATGCTTCGTAAACCGCTAAACTTGGCCAAGCTAATTCCTTAAGCCTTCGTTAGGAAACCAACCCGACAAAGGTTGATAAAATCAGGCGTCACTTGAAGAATGCCGTCAAGACCCCGAAAGGAGACAGCCTTCCGCTAACATCGAGTAAACACTCCAAGACAGAAGATCCGCACCCCTCCCGAAGCACCTTAGTGAAGCTCTAAGGTGGAAAGACTGCGTCTTTCCACTCAATCTTCAGAAGACTGTCTACCAGAAGATACCTCAGAAAATCTCCCCGGATCCGAAGTGTTCCCGCCAAGCAACAACCCGTGAGTTATCCGATGAGAAACAAACTGAAGATTCTATAAAGTTCCTCCGCTACTTCAGTTGAAGACCCACCCGAAGGACCGCCGAACCGCTAACCCCTAGGCCCTTAATGCTTAGAGGACATGAGACTGTAATGACTCCACCAGGCTAAGTATGAATAATAGTAGTATATAAGCCCCATAGGCCATAGCCTCACGGACGCCTTCTGAAGACCTCGACTCCAAGAAGAAAGGAATGTGTTATCCTCGAGCTACCCTAGTGTAATCCTACCACAAAAATAGAGTAACTCTTCCCTAGAAGCAAACCCAGGAATAGCAACCTTCAAGTCGTTAATTAGGATAAGCTACGACCCTAAGGAAGGGCCGTGGATCCTTAGAGAAAGGTACACTAGGCCGTAGATTCTATCCTCCGACGAGTACCCCGTGAAGTTCAGCATCGAGATAGTCTACCCAGTCTAAGCCCTCGAGACATAGAGTCCTGAAGGAAAAGAAGGTCATCCCTCGTAATCAGAACTAGACTAAATCTCAACTTCATCGACAGAGTAGTCACTTTTGTTGGGTCCACAGCATAGAAAACAAAAAATTTCCTACGGTGTGAACTACACGCCAAGATCTATCTACTAGGTACAAAGCAACGGGTGGACATACATCCAATGAGAACTTACCCTCGTAGACAACGAGCTTTGTTAAAGAGTAGGAACTCATGGTTGATGTAGTCGTACCCTTGCCAATCTCAAGATCGTGAGGAAGTCCGAGCGCTGCAACTCAGCAGCGCATCCGCACTTGCAAACATGTTCAAGCCACCGGAGAACCTCCACCTCCTCGCTCCAGCGATCCAGCGGAAGCAGCAACTCCTTCTAGACAAAATGCCACCGAGAACATGTATCTCGCTAATCCGAGACCATGGGGAAATAATTCTAGAGGGGGAAAGAGATCCTTCACAAGGAGGTGTGAGGATGAAGGAGGGAATGGGTGGCCTTTTATAGGAGGAGGGGGGTGCCCCCTCTCTCCATGGCCGGCGCATGGGGGAGGGGGTGCCCCCTCACCTCCCCCATTCATGTGGTGGTAACCCCTCCAAATTAATATGCCTCTTCACATTCCCTTTTAAAGTCTCCACTTTAAATGCATTAAATTTCTCCAAATTTAATGCTCTCTCATTTAATAAAACTCTTTTTATTAAATTTATTCAGAATTTTGTTAATTACTTTAATTAACAAACATTCACATATAGCCCCTTGCAATGTTTCAATATCACATGCAGAACCACCTTCTGCAATTTCACCCGAAACAATTTCCGGTTTCTATTGAAACAATTCCTGCCCTTTGCAATTCTTTCGTCTGAAACAAATGTGCTCCAAAATGGTGTCCGGTAACTCTTAAGTGTGCCACCCTACGGTTCGCGAATAATGCAGACATGATCGAGACCCTTCTCCGATCAATAATCAGCAGCGGGACCTGGAGATCCGTACTGACTCCTACACATTCAACGATGACTTCTGTGATCGTGAGAACCTTTAACGCTTGTAACTAAATCCCTTTGTCTCTCGATATATTACATGTCCGAGATTCGATCATCGATATCTCCATACCTAGTTTGATCTCGTTACCGACATGCACTCTTTTCTCGTTCCCGTGATATAACATTCTAGTGATCATATCACTTGCTTGCAAGCTATCCTAATGTGATATCACCCAGAGGGCCCAGAGTATATCTATCTGTCATCTGGATTGACAAATTGCACTCTTGATCCATGAGCCTCAACATAACACCTTCATAGTACTGAACCCATCTTTATAGTCACCCTGTTACGGTGTGACATTTGATGTTATCAAGATACTCTTCCGGTGTTAGCAATTAACATGATCTCATGGTCTAAGGATAAAGATTACTTCCTATGATGTTATAGCAATATAAACATAATTACTTGATCGTAATGCTATACTTTGGATGAATGTTCATCACATCATTCCACCAATGGTGTGACCTTGTTATTAACAACATCCAATGTCCATGATCAGGAAACCTTGATCATCTTGTTAATCAACAAGCTAGTCTATAAGAGAGGCATAACTAGGAACCCTTTTTGTTTATAAACACACATGTATTGATGTTTCGATCAATACAATTCTAGCATGTAAAATAAACATCTATCATATATATAAGGAATATATAATAACAACTTTATTATTGCCTCTCAGGGCATATTTCCTTCAGTCTCCCACTTGGACTAGAGACAATAATCTAGTTCACATAGTGATAAATCTAACACCCATGGAGTTCTGGTGTTGATCATGTTTTGCCCTAGGGAGAACTTTAGTCAACGGATCTGCTACATTTAGGTCCGTGTGTACTTTACAAATCTTTATATCTTCATCCATGAGATGCTCGCGGATGGAGTGAAACCGGCGGTTAATATGTTTGGAATTCTTGTGAGACCTCGGTTCCTTTGCGTTGGCTATGGATCCATTCTTGACACAATAGATCACCATCGGGTCCAACGCACTGGGAACCACACCCAGTTCCGTAATGGACTCTTTCATCCAAACTGCTTCCTGCGCCGCTTCTGAAGCAGCAACATACGCCTCCGTCGTTGATCCAGCCACCACATGTTGTTTGGAACTCCTCCAACTAACTGCTGCTCCGTTCAAGAGAAATACGTATCCGGATTGCGACTTAGAGTCATCCGGATCGGTGTCAAAGCTAGCATCGACATAACACTTAGCAACTAGCTCTTCTTCACCTCCGTATATAAGAAACATATCCTTAGTTCTTCTCAAGTACTTGAGGATGTTCTTTACCGCTATCCAGTGTTCCGAACCTAGATCAGATTGGTACCCACTAGTCAAACTAATAGCATGTGCCACATCTGGTCTTGTACATAGCATGGAATACATAATAGAGCCTATGGCCGAGGCATAGGGGATCTTATCCATCATCTCTCTTTCTTCCACCGTAGCCGGACTTTGAGTCTCACTCAATGTCTTGCCTTGCAGCATAGGTAAGAACCCCTTCTTACTTTCGTCCATATTAAACTTCTTTAATATCTTATCAAGGTATGTACTCTGTGATAGCCCAATTAGGCGCCTTGATATATCTCTATAGATTTTAATGCCTAATATATATGACGCTTCACCAAGGTCTCGAAAATTTGCTGTTTAGATCACTTTTAACACTGTTTAAAAGATTATATCATTTCCAATCAATAATATGTCATCCACATATAATATCAGAAATTCCACATTGCTCCCACTCACTTTCTTGTAAATACAAGCCTCCCCATAAGTTTGGACAAATCCAAACTCTTTGATCACCTCATCAAAGCGGAGATTCCAACTCCGGGATGCTTGCTTCAGTCCATAGATGGATCGCTGAAGTTTGCATACCTTATTAGCATCCTTAGGATCGACAAAACCCTTAGGTTGTATCATATACAACTCTTCTTCAATTTTACCATTGAGGAACGCAGTTTTGACATCCATCTGCCATATTTCATAATTGAAATATGCAGCAATTGCTAACATAATACTAACCGATTTAAGCATCGCTACGGGAGAGAATGTCTCATCATAGTCAACTCCTTGAATTTGTCGAAACCCCTTTGCGACAAGTCGAGCCTTATAGATGGTCACATTACCATCAGCATCAGTTTTTCTTCTGAAAATCCATTTATTCTCAACGGTCTTTCGGTCGTGAGGTAAGTCCACCAAGTTCCAAACTCGGTTCTCGTACATGGATTCCATCTCGGATTTCATGGCTTCTTGCCATTTGTTGGAATCCAGGCTCATCATCGTTTCTTCATACGTCGCAGGGTCATCCATTTCATCAACCATGAAATTCACAATAGGATTGCCATACAGTTCAGGAGTTGCACGTATCCTGCTTGACCTGCGAGGTTTGGTAGTGTCCTCTTTCGGAGTTTCATGATCATTATCATTAGCTCTCTCTTCATCAGGTGAAGTCAACTCCGAAACAACTTCCGGTGCTGCGCCACTCGCCATTCCATGAAGAGAAGGTTCAATAACCTCTTCGAGTCCTACCTTCCGACTACTCACACCTTTCGCGAGAAACTCCTTCTCAAGAAAGGACACATTCTTGGCAACAAAAACCTTGCCCTCGGATTTGTGATAGAAGGTATACCCAATTGTTTCCTTAGGGTATCCTATGAAGACGCATTTTTCCACTTTGGGTTCGAGTTTATCTGGTTGAATTTTCTTCACATAAACATCGCATCCCCAAACCTTAAGAAATGACATCTTAGGTTTGTTTCCAAACCATAATTCATATGGTGTCGTTTCAACGGATTTAGATGGTGCCCGATTTAAAGTGAATGCAGCTGTTTCCAGTGCATAACCCCAAAATGATAGAGGTAAGTCAGTCAGAGACATCATAGATCGAACCATATCCAATAAGGTATGATTACGACGTTCCGACACACCATTACGTTGTGGTGTTTCGGGAGGCGTGAGTTGTGAAACTATTCCACACTCTTTCATGTGTGTGCTAAACTCGTCACTTAGATACTCTCCTCCACGGTCAGACCGTAGAAATTTGATCTTTCTATTATGATGATTTTCCACTTCATTCTGAAATTCCTTGAACTTTTTAAAAGTTTCAGACTTGTGTTTCATCAAATAGATATACCCGTATCTACTCAAATCATCCGTGAAAGTAACAAAATAACGATATCCACCTCGCGCAGACACACTCATTGGTCCACACACATCAGTATGTATGATTTCTAATAGATCTGTCGCCTGTTCCATTGAACCGGAAAACGGCATTCTAGTCATCTTTCCCATAAGGCATGGCTCTCATGTATCAAATGATTCAAAATCAAGTGATTCCAAAAGTGCATCAGAATGGAATTTCTTCATGCGTTTAACGCCAATATGACCTAGACGGCAGTGCCACATATATGTAGACATATCATCATCAAGTTTAATCTTTTTAGCATTAACATTATGAATGTGCGTAATATTACTATCGAGATCCAACAAAAATAAACCATTCAACATAGGTGCATGACCATAAAAGATATCATTCTTATAAATCGAACAACCATTGTTTTCAGATTCAAAGGAATGACCACTTTGCATCAAAAACGATCCAGATACAATGTTCATGCTTAGTGAAGGCACCAAATAACAATTATTTAGGTTTATAACTAATCCCGACGGCGATCACATCAACTCTTGATCCATTGCCGACCCACATCCTGACCTCATCCCTTGCTAGTTGTCGGTTGTTCCGTAGCCCCTGAACCGAGTTACATATATTAGCACCCGATCCGGTATCAAATACCCAGGTGCTAGTCCGAGTACTAGTCAAGTACACATCAATAACATGTATATCACATATACCTTTGTTTGCCTTGCTGGACTTCTTGTCCGCCAAATACTTGGGGCAGTTGCGCTTCCAATGGCCAGTCCCCTTGCAATAGTAGCACTCGATGTCAGACTTAGGGCCAGCCTGGGGTTTCTTTTCAGGCGTGGCAACAGACTTGCCACCCTTCTTTCCCTTGTGCTTGCCTTTCTTGTCCTTCTTGAAACCGGTGGTCGTATTGATCATCAACACTTGATGTTCTTTCCTAATCTCCACTTCTGCAGTCTTAAGCATTGACAGAAGCTCGGGAAGATACTTCTTCATGCCCTGCATATTATAGTTCATCACGAAGCTCATGTAGCTAGGTGGCAGAGATTGGAGAACACGATGTATGCCTAAGTCAATGGGAATCGTTATTCCCAAGGACACAAGCTTATCGGCGTACCCAGACATTTTGAGTACGTGCTCACTAACAGAGCTGTTTTCCTCCATCATGCAGCTAAAGAACTTTTCTGTAGCATTATAACTCTCTATGGCAGCATGGGTATCAAAAATCATTTTCAATTCTCCCATGGTATCAAAGGCATTGCCATTTTCGAAACTCTTTCGAAGTTCTGGCTCTATCCCATACAGTATGCCGTAATGAACTAAGTTATGGTCCTCCTGACGAGTAACATAGACATTCTTTTCCTCGTCAGGGGCATCGGGAGCTGGTGGGGGGCCTAGCGGCGCATCTAGCACATATTGCTTTTGTGCAGCAGTGAGGAGAATCCTCAAATTCATAGCCCAGTTGGTGAAGTTGCTACCATTCGCAGCAAGTTTCTCTTTCTCCATGAACACATTGAAATTAAAAGCAGGTGGTGCCATCTACAACAGAATTTGTAAAGTTTATTTAGACTAAGTTTATAATAGATTGAGTTCAACTAATCCAAATTACTAATGAACTCCCACTCAAAAACGACATCCCTCTTGTCCTTTTGGTGATTTACATGAACCAAATCCACTACACCAAGTCCGATCATCACGTGAGTTGATATAGCTTCAAAGGCGAGCATCTATATGGGCATCATATCAACCATATGACTCATGCTTAACCTTTCGGTCCGTGTTCCGAGGCCAGGTCTGTACATGCTAGGCTCGCCAAGTAAGAACCTTAGTATTCACGTGTGTAAAACTGTCTGACACCCGTTCCTATGGAAGCATAGATTCGAGTGCACCCGATCATCACGTGATGTCTCGAAACACGATCCATAGAACGGTGCATACTCAAGGAAGAACACATTTTTATCTTGATATCTAAATGAGGGATCATCTTATAATGCTACCAAACGCGCCAAACTAGCAGTATAAGATGCTAACATCTAATGTGTAAAGTGAGATGATATGGTCCATGCATCTGATCTCTATCACTTGCATCGTGGTATGATCTCTATCATTCCTTTGTGTGTAAGGCCAAGGTCTATGGAACTTACACGTTGACTGTGTTGTAAGAGTATCTACCATACATCTACTTACAACAATACCATATCAACACACTAGCCCAGCAACGATCTAAACTAGACGCCTCTAATTTATCAATTGCAAGTTTTACGTGGCTTAGGGCTTTCGGAGATAGAACCATTCTCACCTACGAACATGAACCACAACGAGGATAACTAAGTTATTAGCAAATCGTTGTAAATCATATATTGACTATAGTAGGAGAGATAGACACCCGCCAGCCACTTATGCAAAACAAGTTGCATGTCAGTCGTGGAACCGGTCTCATGTACGATGACATGTAAGGTTGGTCTGGGCCGCTTCATCCCACTATGCCACCAATATCCAAAATACATAGAAGATGCAATAACATTATCATCATCGCCCACATATCAACATATGTGTACTACCCGTGCTAAGCACCTACGCATAGATCAGGCTCTGATACCACTGTTGGGTCCACAGCATAGAAAACAAAAAATTTCCTACGGTGTGAACTACACGCCAAGATCTATCTACTAGGTACAAAGCAACGGGTGGACATACATCCAACGAGAACTTACCCTCGTAGACAACGAGCTTTGTTAACGAGTAGGAACTCGTGGTTGATGTAGTCGTACACTTGCCGATCTCAATATCGTGAGGAAGTCCGAGCGCCGCAACTCAGAAGCGCATCCGCACTCGCACACACGTTCAGGCCACCGGACAACCTCCACCTCCTCGCTCCAGCGATCCAGCGGAAGCAACAACTCCTTCCAGACGAAATGCTACCGGGAACATGTATCTCGCTAATCTCAGACAATGGGGAAATAATTCTAGAGGGGGAGAGAGATCCTTCACAAGGAGGTGTGAGGATGAAGGAGGGAATGGGTGGCCTTTTATAGGAGGAGGGGGGGTGCCCCCTCTCTCCATGGCCGGCGCATGGGGGGGGGGTGACCCCTCACCTCCCCCATTCATGTGGTGGTAACCCCTCCACATTAAAAAGCCTCTTCACATTCCCTTTTAAAGTCTCCACTTTAAATGCATTAAATTTCTCCAAATTTAATGCTCTCTCATTTAATGAAACTCTTTTTATTAAATTTATTCAGAATTTTGTTAATTACTTTAATTAACAAACATTCACATATAGCCCCTTGCAATATTTCAATATCAAATGCAGAACCATCTTTTGCAATTTCACCCGAAACAATTTCTGGTTTCTATTGAAACAATTCCTGCGCTTTGTAATTCTTTCGTCTGAAACATATGTGCATCTGATCTCTATCACTTGCATCGTGGTATGATCTTTATCATTCCTTTGTGTGTAAGGCCAAGGTCTATAGAACTTACACGTTGACTGTGTTGTAAAAGTATCTACCATACATCTACTTACAACAATACCATATCAACACACTAGCCCAACAACGATCTAAACTAGACGCCTCTAATTTATCAATTGCAAGTTTTACGTGGCTTAGGGCTTTCGGAGATAGAACCGTTCTCACCTACGAACATGAACCACAACGAGGATAACTAAGTTATTAGCAAATCGTTGTAAATCATATATTGACTATAGTAGGAGAGATAGACACCCGCCAGCCACTTATGCAAAACAAGTTGCATGTCAGTCGTGGAACCGGTCTCATGTACGATGACATGTAAGGTTGGTCTGGGCCGCTTCATCCCACTATGCCACCAATATCCAAAATACATAGAAGATGCAATAACATGATCATCATCGCCCACATATCAACATATGTGTACTACCCGTGCTAAGCACCTACGCATAGATCAGGCTCTGATACCACTGTTGGGTCCACAGCATAGAAAACAAAAAATTTCCTACGGTGTGAACTACACGCCAAGATCTATCTACTAGGTACAAAGCAACGGGTGGACATACATCCAACGAGAACTTACCCTCGTAGACAACGAGCTTTGTTAACGAGTAGGAACTCGTGGTTGATGTAGTCGTACACTTGCCGATCTCAATATCGTGAGGAAGTCCGAGCGCCGCAACTCAGCAGCGCATCCGCACTCGCACACACGTTCAGGCCACCGGACAACCTCCACCTCCTCGCTCCAGCGATCCAGCGGAAGCAACAACTCCTTCCAGACGAAATGCTACCGGGAACATGTATCTCGCTAATGTCAGACCATGGGGAAATAATTCTAGAGGGGGAGAGAGATCCTTCACAAGGAGGTGTGAGGATGAAGGAGGGAATGGGTGGCCTTTTATAGGAGGAGGGGGGTGCCCCCTCTCTCCATGGCCGGCGCATGGGGGGGGGGGGTGACCCCTCACCTCCCCCATTCATGTGGTGGTAACCCCTCCACATTAAAAGCCTCTTCACATTCCCTTTTAAAGTCTCCACTTTAAATGCATTAAATTTCTCCAAATTTAATGCTCTCTCATTTAACAAAACTCTTTTTATTAAATTTATTCAGAATTTTGTTAATTACTTTAATTAACAAACATTCACATATAGCCCCTTGCAATATTTCAATATCACATGCAGAACCATCTTTTGCAATTTCACCCGAAACAATTTCTGGTTTCTATTGAAACAATTCCTGCGCTTTGTAATTCTTTCGTCTGAAACATATGTGCTCCAAAATGGTGTCCGGTAACTCTTAAGTGTGCCACCCTACGGTTCGCGAATAATGCAGACATGATCGAGACCCTTCTCCGATCAATAATCAGCAGCGAGACCTGGAGATCAGTACTGACTCCTACACATTCAATGATGACTTCTGTGATCGTGAGAACCTTTAACGCTTGTAACTAAATCCCTTTGTCTCTTGATATATTACATGTCCGAGATTCGATCATCGGTATCTCCATACCTAGTCGTCATCTGGATTGACAAATTCCACTCTTGATCCATGAGCCTCAACATAACACCTTCGTAGTACTGAACCCATCTTTATAGTCACCCTGTTATGGTGTGACGTTTGATGTTATCAAGATACTCTTCCGGTGTTAGCAATTAACATGATCTCATGGTCTAAGGATAAAGATTACTTCGTATGATGTTATAGCAATATAAAAATAATGACTTGATCATAATGCTATACTTCGGATGAATGTTCATCACATCATTCCACCAATGGTGTGACCTTGCTATTAACAACATCCAATGTCCATGATTAGGAAACCTTGATCATCTTGTTAATCAACAAGCTAGTCTATAAGAGAGGCATAACTAGGAACCCTTTTTGTTTATTAAACACACATGTATTGATGTTTCTGATCAATACAATTCTAGCATGTAAAATAAAAATCTATCATATATATAATGAATATAATAACAACTTTATTATTGCCTCTCAGGGCATATTTCCTTCAACTTTCAAAGACGGAGTCCGTGAGTTAGTACGCGTAAGACACCTAGTATCAACCCGACTCAAAATCCCCTAACCCTACTCTCCTGAATCTTAGGACGGGATTCTTTTAAGGGGGAAAGGTCTGTAACATCCCCATTTCAGCAACCGTGATTAGTTGTCCAGAATGCCAAAATCAGGGGGAACAAAAACTTTTTTTTGTTCATTGGTGCAGTGTTTGCTTGTTGTTTATTTGTGCTTGTGCATGTGTTTGTATACCATATGATACTCCTTACCTCACCAACAGTTGACAAAAGCTATTTAACAAAACTATCCTAGCTCATTTTACATATTCTCAAATGTTCTAGCATTTCAAAACATGAGCCAAGATGCTTATGTAACAAAAGAGATTTTAGTAGCTTCTATTGACAAAACTATGGAGAAATATATAAGATAATCTCCTTATGTTTTCAAGATAGAACCTTCAACTAGTCTTACCTTTAGGATCTCCGAAACCTTTTAGTAAGCTTTTGAATTCTATTCTTGGTTGGATACCCAGAAGTCTTACCTTATTCAAACTCCAACCTTTCAAAATTACCTATCTTTACCTCAAGCTAAGCTTGATGGTAACCCTAGTAGTAGTGGACTTGCTTGTAAGATGAATTGCATTGATCTACTGTTTTATTTGTCTGCTTGGGGATATGAGCTACTCTAGGAGCTCATAAATTGGATCGAGATACTCTAAAAGCACCCAAATCTAATCAAGAATACAATCTTGATCTGATCTCTAGCCCTTAGGTGATCATCTAAAACCCCTAAACAGACCCCTTCTGAAGTGATCCCTTCCAGAAGCTTCCAAGTCAATAAAGACCAATATCAAGCATGGATCCCTTATACTCAATATACTCTTCAATATCATCTACTTGATGATGCTTGGGTACTTGCAACCTATCAAAGACATCCTCCCTTTTATTCTAGTCAAAAACCCATCAAAGTCTGGAAATCTGTTTCCAACATCATCTTTTTGGATGCCTCTTTTTCCCAACCCTTGTGCATTATTGGAAATGTACTTGAACCATCTTGTAAACCATCCTAAGGACTACCAAGGCCCACTCTTGCCCTTGGTTAGATCATCCTCCAAACCACTTTTTCTTGATGGTTTTGCAGGCAAGAAAATAACTATTCCTGCAAATCTAGTCAACATAACTACTTTGATAGAAGCTCACACCACCATACAACCTCCTATGGACCAACTCTTGGCAGGGTTGTGTTATACTCATATAGGTCTATCAACACCTACTTCACGTGTTCCAATAGGATCTTTGTGCTTCTTAAACCCAAAAGGTTTTCAAGGCTAGTTGATAACCTGCTTTGGCAGGCTTATCTTATTCAAAGTTTGGCAACAACCCTTGGAGAGCTCAAACATGAGAAAACCCAAACTTCTGTACCATGATGATCTACATAACTTGGTTTATCCATCCATATACCCCATGCTCAAATAGGAGATCTAAGCTCCAAGATACACCCATGTTTTGAGGGTATGAAAATAACATCCCCCTAGATCCACAACTCCTTGTTTTTCATCTAATTCAAGTTGGATTTCAAATTCCGAATGTTGAAAATGCTTGCTCAACCTTGTCTACATCATATAACTTGATTATGAAGATTTATCAAGTATTATCCATAATTATTATGGCTCCAAAACTAATTAATCTCTTTAATAGACCAAATCTCCAAAACTTTCTCCATAAAGGAAAGTTTGGTTTTTGCCAAAACACTTCCTCAACTTTTGGCTCAATTGAGATAAATCTATAATACCCTACCATCCAACTTCAAAAGTAAATATTTTTGAAGAGCTTTATGATTTATTTTTGCCCTTTTTCTTAAATGGCAGAAATGGAATAATAATTGTTTAAAATACTTTGACTTTCCCATAAATCTTGGGAAAATTTCCCTAAGTGTGTATTCACATCTGGGACCATATCAACTCAAAAACCCACCTTGTCCAATGTAAAAATATCAACTGAACTCCAAGAATTCACTTTTGCAGTTTCTGAATAAATGGATTTAAGTGGACTTCTAATCTTCTAAAAAATCCCTAATAAATCCTAGAGAGGCATATCAACCTTACCCATCTACCAGCATCCTTATCTCAAGTGGTCTAGATGAAAAATCTAGATATGACACTTGATCATCCCTTATGGTAGATTTGGGAAATTAGCCTTTTTGCATCAAAAATCAATATAACCCCCCACCAACCCTGCAAGACAATGCACCACACCCCCAGCACTCTCTCTGGTCGACAATACACCGTAGCATAACACTATAGCTGACCCCTCCCTTGTCTCTAGTGCTTGGAGCTAGTTTGAGGGAGAGAGAGTGTGGTATTTACAATTGGTGGGCAATGTAGCTACAACAGGCCATCTACCCTCTCAGCACGACCAGATCCCCCTCTTACCCCTCTCTACCTCTCCTTTAGGCCAAGCACCAGCCAGCTCTACCCTCCTCCATGTCCAAAATGGACATTTTCCCCTCTTAAGCCCTTACCTCGGTATAAATGGGCTAGAGGCCCTCCCAGCACACCCTGCCTCTCCATTTGCTTCCCCTCCCCTCCACTCACCTCCCTAGAGCCCCCTCTCCTCCTCCCTTACTCTGTCCCGGCCTCCTCCATGGGTTTGAGCTAAGCTCCCTCTCCTCCGTTCCCCTTCCTATGCATGTTGCCTAGCCAATCTCCCCTCCTTCCCCCTGCATCTGACCCAGCCCCTTTTTTTCTTCAGGACCCTCCACGGCGCCGCCACGAACAAGCTCGGAGCCACCGTCCCCTGACCGACGCGGGATTCCGCAGATCTTCAACAAAATGACCGCTGCCGCCTCTCTACGGACTCGCCCTGGAGTCCTCCATCGCCTCGGGACCTCCCCGACGCCTTCCAGCGACCCTAGGTGAGCCCCTGACCCACGCTGGCGCGGCCTAGGGTTAGCCCCTGCGTCATCTGTCCGGAGGTAGAAGAAGCGACGAGGACCATCCATCGCGACTAGATCCAACGGCCAGCGTGCCCTGATACCCCTCAGCTTCTCTGAGTCGCTCACGCCCGGGTCCCACCCGTCAGATTCAAAGCTGGCTCCCCATGCGCAGCCTCGCCTCGGAATGGCCGGATTTGCCCTGCGCGGTCCAGTTGGACTAGATTCCTGGCCCAGCACTGCCCTTTCCTTTTTCTTTTTAGTAGTTCATTCAATCCAGAAGTTTGACCTTCAGTTTAAATCATTCAAAAATGCTAAACAACTCCAAATGCCCAAATTTTAAATTCTACTCCTACAGGTTTTCCTCAACCTTCCGTACCCCTGGTTAGACCAGTTGATGTATGGATTAAATATATTAAATCAAATGCCCAGAAGTATGTAAAACACTCCTTAAATCCCTCAGGGAGATTCACATCTCCAAATGGAGTAAATCCAAGTCCCTCAAAAGGGTGTTTGTTTTACCTACTAGTGAATACTTATCTCCTGCCTTGTTGAGCCGTGCTTTGCCTATAACAAAAATAACAAAAACAATGCAGATATGAATTTAGAAAATTCCCTAGACCAAATCATGAAACTAATTGACCCAAGTCCAATTATCCTTGATGTGTTACACCACTAACTATCCAAATCCAGGAGCTCATGATTTATTGAGCCTTGGATGTTTTTCTGTGAATTAAACTATTCTATGCATGGTTTATTGACCTATAAATTCACTACAGTAGTTATACAGCTCCAAAAAGGTTGATTCCAATTTCTCCTGAAAGGTATTCCAAATACCTACACTGTGTCTTTGGAATCAAACCAAAAGCTACTGCAAATTAAATATGGTGGAAAAGACAAATACGTTCTAGAACTGCCCTTGGGAATTTCCAGAGGGCAATCTTGTAATTATCTTGACTTGATTCCAACTCTCAGTGAACAAGTACATCAAGCCCTACCTAACCATCCTAGGGAATAATTTTTGGAGCTCCAAAACTTCTCTGGTGAATTATTTCCTAAAACTAGAGTCTTATTCACTATAAAAATCACTATAAATCTTTGGTAATTGATAAAATAGTGAAACCACTTTTTTTGGTTTCATTTTATCAATACTTATCTGTTGGTATCATGTTTTTTACAGTGGTATCATTCAGAATATGTCCTTGGTCCAAAACCACCTCTTAGGTAGTTCCTCGACAATAAACCCTCAAGGGTGTTCATCCCCTTCTCCAAGGCCATCTCAATCTCCTACATCCAATCCTCTCAAAACCATCTGAATCTTAATTTGGTATTACTCAATTGCTTTCTGTTTTATATTGGTGCTTGGATGCCTTGTGTTGATTGTGCCCCTGCTTGTTTGCATATGTGCTCCCTGAGGACCATAGTTGCGATTACCTCGGAGATCAGAAGAAGGTCGTTATTATGGTATATTATTGGTATTCTGGGTTATCTAAAGAAGAAGTCCAGGGACATATTGCCATATTGCTGATCATCAGGAAAGCCACCTTCTTGTTCATAAGCCTTGTCCTACTATTTTACTTATGCATGTTTTATCTTCTATTTATTAAAACTGCACAGTTTTACTATATGTTGATGTATATATGGTAGTGGTTTGGCTCCTCCGAACTATTACACTTTTGTACTACTAAGTACAACCCCCTTGGTGACACCTACTGGTCCCTAGGAGAATAGAGAGTGTATTACACCATACCCTTTGGAGACCCCGTTTTAGCCAAAGCAAAACTATAGGATGGGAAGACCCCGAAAACGTTTTATCAAATGATTTATGCTAAAACCTTGGTGAGGTGGGACCTCCCAAGAGGTGTTGAGAAACAAAAAGGTTTTTGTTTTACAAAATGCTGAAGAAAGGATGGAGGAAAAAGGTTTACGAAAAACGCACCCGGTTCTTTGCAGTTTTGCTAGAACAATTAACCATGTGCAACCACATTACTATGGAATGGGACAGGGCTGGATTGGATGGTTGTTTATTCCGGTATAAGCTGCCTCACAACTGCTACAGGGGATCGGGGATCCCTGGAGGGTGCACCTTCTCCGATAAAGGTCCATGTGGGACATCGACTTGGAGAAGGAACGAAGGGTCTGCTGGCCTCCACGTGTTACTATGAGCCCCTCATTGAAAGCGCGCACGTGGGACGTGCAACATGCACTGCGGTTGGTCCTCGGTACCCGACGTACCCGTGTTGAGGGGAACAACACTCATAGGGTAGGTACTTATATTGGAGTGGGCATCCGGAGAGTCTTGATTGGTTACTCGACCCACGATCAGTGAAGATCAGGGTAGTGTACCCGCATGGTGTGGGTAAAGTGTGCAACGTCTGCAGAGTGTAAATCTATTCGAATAGCCGTGTCCGCGGTCATGGACGGTTGGGAAGGTTGCTGTAGAGCGGTGCTGGTTTTGATTTCAAAAAGGATTTCAGAAAAGCAATGGCTTTGGAAATGTTTTGATCATGGGATGGTTGTAAAGGAGAAAGGTCTTTACCATGGGATGGTCGGAAGAAGGAGAAAGGAGTTTGGTCGTGGGACGACCTAAAGACAGGAACAAATGGGTGACCCAGTCCTGATGTTTTCCAAAACTATTCAAAATGGTTTCCAAAATGTTTTACAAAATTTTTCAACCCAGATATGTAGATGCTATATCTACAAGAGAAACTATTTGAGAAAAGAACCTCCTTTGGAACCCACCTACTACCACAACCATATTACATATCTTCTTGTTTTATTATTCTATTAAGGTGGTTTGCGAGTACATTCAAAGTACTCACTAGCATTGTCCCTGGCTATTAACTTGGTCAAATCTCAAGAAGAAGGTGGTGTGGCGACTATGCGAGTTAGGACATTCTCCCAGTCAGTTGCCTGTAGGTTGAGGCATGATTGGACTCTGCACGTGATGTTGTTCCACTGCTGAAGATGGTATAGCTGTAACGGCATTTATGTAAGTCTTGTAATTCGGTATATCTCAGATGTTGTAATGATACTTGTCGGTTATGTTCCACGACTCACTGATCATGGGAACATGGATATGTACATAACAGGGACTTCTCGGATGAGTAATCCGGGGGCACCACACTAATAAATTTGCCCACTTGCTTGAAAGACTTTAAGGAAATTTACATAAATTAGGTCAGATTTGATCTGGAAGCGTGTGGTATATATACCACATCTGAAAGTGTCCACATATCATTTTACAGAGAAAGTGCAACGTGATTTATGCACAATCCCCTAGTTTGAGATTTCAAGCCTCGCTCCTATGTCACTTCACCCACTTAAATCAAAGTTAGGTTAAATTTGAACTTCAAGCAAGTCTCACAAAGATTGCTCTTAAAGTTATACTATGAAACTATTTTGAAGCTGTACACGGTCGATCAATATCTTGAAAATCACCGAGATTTCTGAACAACTCAATATCTTGATATATATGAATTTGCATGCTAGCAACACTTACATGAATCTGAGAATAAACAAAGAAGATAAAGAAAAATGAATAAACAAAAAGGGTCTAGATGACATCCTCTCGTGTGTTGTACCTGCCATGAAAAAAGGTAAACATGAGATTTGAAACATTCAAAAAAGCCATCGTCACATTAGATATGGCCTGAACACTCGAGGTTTTCTCGAGCTGAACGACTGATTAGGTCATGGCCATATCTACATCATGTTTCATGATAATGTTCCCATATTTGGTAGATGGGTGTGTCTTGCCATGGCATACAATAATGTTGGGGTGGGAGTATCGAACTAGTATTAGGAAAACATGTTCAAGTTTCTGAGTGTATCTTTAGGGTTCATGTTGGAAAAGTGTAGGTCCCGGATATATTTTGGTTTTGTCTTTGGACCGCTATGTAATTTTTATGCCCACCCTTGGATTTGAACCCGCACCTTCTTGGTACTTTAAGGTAGAATCCTCATTAGAAAGAAAAAGAAAAAGTTCCCATTGACTAGAATTATTTTGCGCACGAATATTTTAGATCTGAATGCCCCAGACCCAATTTTTAGGAAAAAAGTACTATTGTGCAAAACTTGAGTCGTACGTACTTCTACTGAACCACGGGCACCAGAAAACTAACCCCAAAGCTGCCAAAGATAAAAACGGAGGTAAAAAACAAAGAGCGAGAAGAGATTATTAGAGAATATAAACGGGAGGCAGCGCGAGAGCAACGAAGGAGTTGAAGGCGGTGCGATGTTAGAGTAAAGCTAGTTTGACAGGTTTCTGACACAAGGTACATGTACCTACTACTAGTAGCATAATACCACTTACTACTAGTAGTACTACTATGTTTTGTCTCTCTCCCCTCCTTTGCAGTGCCCCGCGCGCACCGGCCAGCTGATCTCTCCCTCATTCCACTACGTGGCGCCACACATGTCTTCCTTGGTAAGGACGCGCTGTGTGTGTGGACTGTTTTTCCTTTTTTTCTTGAGAAGAGTCTCTAACGTGTCGGTCAGCTGCCTTGGTGTGCATATATAGGATGAGGACATCGCAGATTTCACAATGTCCTACTCCATGTGTTGCACAAACCACCACATAGACAGTTTTTGTACTTTGTATCATGTAGAAATCAACCTATTAGCTACCTAGTACTCCACATGCTCTAGAGACATGACGAAGAAGATTCTAGAATTATTGAGAAGTGTGTTTTGAGGTTTGTGCATAGCGTCCATTGTGCTAAAGAGACTAGTATGTTGCACGTAAGACTGAGATAGTACACATATGACATATCGTTACTATACTAGTAAAAGGCACGTGCCACACACATATATACTGTATGACATGTGATTTAACAAAGACTAAGTCAATAGTCTTGTTAGAGAAAAAATGCACAAATTAAGACTATTAATAATAACTATCTACATATATTGAGAATACAACCTACTATGCTATGAAATTTTGGGGGTGGTGACATGATGGTTCTAGAACATGGCGGAGTTTGCTCTAGGTACTACTCCCTCCATTCGGGAATATAAGATGTTTTAGCTTTGTGAGGTTTTAGTTTTGTAAATCGAATGTATCTAGATGTCTTTTAGTGTATAGGTTCATAGAGGTTCGGAGTGAACCTATACACTAAAAAGCAAATAGATACATTCATTTCACAAAGCTAAAATGTCTTATATTTCTGAATAGAGGGAGTATTCAACACAAATCCGGCTGCTCTGAACCATTGGATCTAACAACCTAATGGTCAGGATTGGTGCTATGCAGCCTATTCAAAACTGCTCAATTATAGTATGGGTAAAGCACACAAAATTTCAAATTTGATCAACATTTATAACGTATGGGTGCATATTTGGTTCTTATACTTTGTATCATCATATAGAAGTCAAAGGTTATTAGCTATCTAAAACTTGAAAATTTTGGTAACATGTTCTAGAGAAACAAGAGAGAATATTCTAGAATGATGGAGAAGTGTGTTTTGAGTTTTGTGCATAGCATTCATTTTGATGAAGACTATCAAGAGAATTGTTGAGGGGCAACCTCGCGGATGGCCTGATCTTTCACGAATCCCTAGAAATAGAGGCGGAGTGAGTGGGGAATGAGGGAGAGAGCGAAAACCATGAACTCACGCACGATGAACACACATACCACAAAGACACGATACAAGCCAATTCCTCACGTCGGCGGCTATCGGTCCGGTGTAATCCCTAGGATCGGTGTCGGTCGGGGATCTCTCTCTCGAACCGGCATGGCGAGTAGAGAGTCTCAGTGAGATCTTGACGTCTTGGCAATGGATCTCCGTTGCCAAGGTGATAGTGTTGGGGATATACTTTCCAGGTATCCTCACTATGCCTCACTGACTAGGGTTACCCACTTCGGGTTAGAGCTTTGCTTCACGGGCGCCCCAGTCAGGGAGAAGAGATGGAGTCCAGTCCGGCTACGGGAAGGCCCATATGACTTACCGACATAGGACCGTAGTGTTACTTGTAGTTCAAGATGTACCCTGTAACCGACACTTAGTCATAGCCGGATAGGTCTCTTTTGTAAACCCTAGGCCGGATATCTATATAATCCATCCTAGGGAGAGCCTTTAGGGCAGCCCACAATAGTCTACAATCTCAACTCGCGTAGGCGAACCCCTTGTAACCCATATTCTGGCTCTTCCATATTACCGGATTGCTAGGAGGAGTAGGATCCGTCCAAAGCCGGTGGATTCGAACCTGAGTAAACTTGTGTGCTCACCATCCCGGAATACCGTACATCTCACACCCCTCTCTTCCGCATGCCTTGAGGACCCCATCATGGCGTACTGATGTCTACGCACTTCTATTCTTGTAGAAAGTTGTTGGGCCTCCAAGTGCAGAGGTTTGTAGAACAACAACAATTTTCCCTTAAGTGGATCACCCAAGGTTTATTGAACTCAGGGAGGAAGTGGTCAAAGGTATCCCTCTCAAGCAACCCTGCAATCAAGATACAAGAAGTCTCTTGTGTCCCCAACACACCCAATACACTTTTCTGGTGTATAGGTGCACTAGTTCGACGAAGAGATAGTAAAATACAAGTGGTATGGATATAAGACAACGGTGCCAGAAAATACTTTGATGGCATGGAAGAGACTAAAGGAAAACTGAAATAGAGATGGCAGCAAGCAAACATCTACATATCTAGTTGCAAACGGGGTTTCAATGCTTAGAAACAAGGCCTAGGGAACATACTTTCACTAGTGAACACTCTCACATAAACATTTTCTCTTTATGATACTACTCTAAGCTACTCTCTAGTTGGACACTCTAATCCAAGGTGGGGCTATAACAACACTCCTCAAAGTTCGCTTTCCCAATCTCGATAACCCCACACTATCACCTTGAGCTCTAGATGGTTCCAACAAACACCACAATTTCATAGAAACATCCAACTCCAAATATAACTCAAAACAAGTATTTGTATTCTCTAGCCTAAGTGCCACCATGGTGTGCACGCTGTCACTTTCACACACATGGGGAGAGCAGAGATCTATTAAAGCACTTGAGTAGCAAGGTAGATCTACTTCATTACAAAGCTCATGATCACAATATGATCACTCGTAGAGAGAGAGATGAACACATAGCTACCAGTAGAACACTAAGCCTTGAGGAAGAACTACTCCCTCATCATCATGGGAATCAACAACGGCGATGGAGATGGTGGCGGAGATCGATGGAGATGGCTCCGAGGGCACTTCCTCCTCCCGGCAAGGTGCCGGAACTGACACTTTCTGTCCCCCGAATCCCCCCTTCGGTTGCGGCGGCGCTGTGGAAATTTTCGTGGCTGGAGGCTAGATTCTTAGGGTTTCTGGATCAGGAGGCTTCTTATAGGTGAAGAGGCGAGGTCGGTGGCCGGCCAGGGGGCCCACACCATGCCCTGGCGCAACCTAGGGCTTCCCGCACCAAGGGGGGGGGGGTGGCCGCCCTGTGGCCCCCCTTCGTCTCTCCTTCGGACTCCATGTATCTTCCAATAATATATTGACTTTGGCTTTTGTCCCGTCCAATTCGGAGTATATTCATTTTCTGGCTTTTCTAGAACCAAAAACAGCAGAAAACAAGCAATTGGCACTATGGCATCTTGTTAATAGGTTAGTTCCAGAAAATGTGTAAAAGTACTCCAAAGTGTGGACAAAACATAAGAAAGTAGATATAAAACAATCATGGAACATCAAAAATTATAGATACGTTTGAAACGTATCAACATCCCCAAGCTTAACTCCTGCTCATCCTCGAGTAGGTAAGTGATAAAAAGAAAGAATAAATTTTGAGGTGACATGCACCATCACAATATTGATAAAGGCATTTATAACATTGATAGGTAGGATCATAGTACTTTAACATGAGCATGAAAGATGAAGTTCTAACAATAAGACATAGTAACTATGCATGCAACATGAAAGGATACAAACAAAGATCATGAATAACAATGCATTGAAAGACATTTGTTTGTTTCACATATAGAAAACATAATGAGAATGGTATTCAGCTTGTCCCTCATAGAGTAGCAAAAGAGAATTGCATATGACACCTTCAAAGTTCATATGGGTGACTAGATACAAATAGTTTAAGAACAAGCAATATCAAAGTTATGCATCAATCAACAAGTCTTGGGACAATGCACATTAAACTAAGAATGGCCACTATGCTCTCTCATTAGGTTCATAAAGATAGAAGATGGAGACTCAACATAAATGTAAAAGAAAGGCGTTCATAGAAGGAAGCCGAGATTCAAGTCTCATAAAGAGCTTCCAAAAATTATGGTACTTATTAGCTTTCAGCTCTCATTGCCCCTTTCATAAGCATCTTGAAGTGATTAACGTTAAAGTGAACAAACTGTGGAGTATATGCTTGACAAAGTATAAGTTGCCAATCTCATGTCCCTTGAATACGAGGGCCGCTCCTCATGCTACTCAAGTTTAGTTACCAGTAAGTTCTTGTCACAGTAAGTACATGTGTATCATAGAGAACCGCCAACGGGGTACCTCTTGCCCGATGATACAGAAGAATCCCCATATCAAAATGATAAGGCAAGCAGACAACGAGCATCTCAGGTATCTTCTTATTTACCATGGGAAAATGGTGCTTTTTTCTCTCTTTCGTCTTTTCTCATCTCTTTTTTTTCTCAATATCTATCTCTTTTTTATAAGAAGAATGCTTCATAGATTGCTCATTATGGTTACGCTGCAGGTTTCCACCATGATTAGGCATGGATTAGACCATCAGCCTAGGCGTTTCTCTAACACACATACATAACTCCATGGAATTACAAGTTCCCCTATCATTTCACACTGACGACATCCATAGAAAAAAGAGCATGATATCAACTAGGTACAATGTACAAGTGCAATGTTGAAAGCGTTCCCCATGACATCATGGTTCTGCTAATCCCCAACATATAAGTGCAAGCATATACAACATAGATGACACAATGGTTCAAGTTTATTAAGGGCAAGAAAAGTAAAGTGTGCCATCAAGTTCATGAGAGCTTTAATCACTAATTTTCACATAACAAGTTTAATTCGGAAGGTAAATAAAAACATGAATATACTTGGAATAGCAAAGGCTAATAGGTAGGTATGGTGGACTCTTTGGAATAACTTGGTTTTATTTGGAGTTGTATGCATGAGTGGAACTCACACTCAGTTATGAAGGCTAGAAAAAGACTGGGAGCGACCAATTAAGAGAGCAATAATGGCCATAATCATGCAAAGCGGAAAAACATCATTAATTAAAGCATAAAGTGATATTACAAGTCGAAAACTAAATGACCATAGAGGCTATGGTGACTTGGTAAAGTCTTAACATGGTGTGAGCATGCGCCAAGTCAACCCAAATAAAGCATCAAAGGAGGATACCATAATATTATGCTTTTGTATGCTAAAACAACGCATGATTCTTTAAAGGCACATTAAGCAATCTCAATTGTTTGTAACAAGCCATGCCACAGCAATAATTACTAAGCATAAACTCAAAACAATATCAAACATGACATGATAAAGTCCAGGCCATAGTCAAAACAAGCTTCCTTTTATACCACTTAAGCATGAACTTTCCTACTCTTTTCCAATCCAAATCAACCTATTTGGAAGAACTCACAAAGATAATAAACAAAGATCAGTGAGCTTGTCTCACAAATCCAAAAAAGAAGAACTAAAAATTCTAAGCTGAAGGCACAATAAAACAAAGGCTAAACACAGTGCTAGCAAAAGAGAACACTCAGAAAACAATAAGAATGAAAACCAGAGTGTTCTAGGCAATGAATAACGGGGTCTGTCTCTCTCCAAAAGAAGTGTGTTGGGATCCAACTAACTTATTCAACCAAACTAAGCAAACGAAAACCAAAAACAAAAGCTAAGACACTCCAAGAACAACCAACTGTGCATGAAACAATAAAAATGAAGTGTTTGGAAGAAACCTCAGATTTTTATTGATGAAGAAGGGGATGCCTTGGGCATCCCCAAGCTTTGATGCTTGTAATTCTTGGATATTTCTTAGGGTGACACGGGGTGGCATCCCCAAGCTTGAGCTTTAGTCCATTCTTCATCTCATTACATCATTCTTTCCTTACACCTGAAAATTTTCCTTCATACAAAACTTCACACAATCTTTATTAGCAACATTAGTGTACTCAAGATAATAAGTGTTTTGGTTCAGTTTCAACACAAGTAAAACTTCCATTAAAACACAAGCTACTGTATCACTTCCTTTAAAAAGTTCAGATGATCAAAGAGAACTCAAAGAGAAAGAGATTAAGAGGCAAATGCAAATAATGGCAGAAATCTATGAAAACAGACCAGCAGGTAAAAACCAATTTTTTCGAAGACCTTCTGTTGCTCAAATCTAAAAGTGATGAACCAACGGAAGTTGGATAACAACCTGGGGCAGAAGTACAAAAAATTACAGCTCAAACCGACGTACATAGATGTTTCACGAATTTTTACTGCGAAGCATAAACATCTGTTTTGGGACAACAGCTTTCCCAAGCATTACTTCTCTCTCATTAGAGATTACTCTTGGCACAAAAACCAAACAAAAATGATAAGGAGCGGTTATTACAGAGGTAATAACTTCGAAGACTGAACTAAAACTTTTGGGTTATCTCCCAATAATTACTTTTCTTTAACGCCTTTAAGTTAGGCATGATAGTTTGAGAAGATGCTCACATAAGAAATATGAATTGAAGTAAAAGAGAGCATCAAGAAGCAAATTCAACACACTTTTAAGTCTAACCCACTTCCTATGCATAGGAATCTTGTAAAGAAATAAGTCATGAAAGCACAAAGCGACAAGCATAGTAAAGCAAAACAAGTGCGACTTCAAGACTTTCAACATAAAGAGGGGAAATTTAATATTATTGAGATGGATAAAACCATGTTTCCCTCTCTCATAATAACTTTTAGTAGCATCATGAATAAAATTAATAATATAACTATTACATAAAACATTCTTATCATGAGCCACATGCATAAATGAATTAATACTCTCCACATAAACCTAGTCATTCTTATTAATTGTAGTGAGAGCAAATTCAAGAAAATAGCTATCATTATTATTCTCATCACCATAATCATCAAATAAAGGAGGCATATTGTAATCATAATTAATATTCTTCTCAATAGTAGGTGGACTGAGAATAACATATTCATCATTGTAATCATCATATATTGGAGGTTTTGTATCATCATAAGAAATAGAATAACAATCTTCCAAAGCCGGGGAACTAAAAATATCATTTTCATAAAAACTAGCTTCCCCAAGCTTACACTTTTCCATAGCATTAGCAATAATGGTGTCCAAAGAATTCATACTAACAACATTGCTATTAGCATGCAAATAAAGTTCCATAGGTTTTTTAATTTTCTCTTTAAACACTTCATGTCCTAACTCAAGATAAATACTATAAAGCTCTCTAATTTTGTTGTTGTTTTCCATTAAGCCTAACTAGTGAAAACAAGAAACCAAAAGACAAAATTGCAGAATCTAAAGGAAATAACTTCAAGCACTCACACCGGAGGATGTGAGTACCTTTTACCTTACCTCCCCGGCAACGGCGCCAAAAAATAGCTTGATGTCTACGCACTTCTATTCTTGTAGACAGTTGTTGGGCCTCCAAGTGCAGAGGTTTGAAGAACAACATCAAGTTTCCCTAAAGTGGATCACCCTAGGTTTATCGAACTCAGGGAGGAAGTGGTCAAAGGTATCCCTCTCAAGCAACCCTGCAATCAAGATACAAGAAATCTCTTGTGTCCCCAACACACCCAATACACTTGTTAGGTGTATAGGTGCACTAGTTCGGCGAAGAGATAGTAAAATACAAGTGGTATGGATATAAGACAACGGTGCCCGAAAATACTTTGATGGCGTGGAAGAGACTAAAGGCAACCTGAAATAAAGATGGCACAAGCAAACATGTAACAGATCTAGTTGCAAACGGGGTTTCAATGCTTAGAAACAAGGCCTAGGGAACATACTTTCACTAGTGAACACTCTCACATAAATATTTTCTCTTTATGATACTACTCTGAACAACTCTCCAGTTGGACACTCTAATCCAAGGTAGGGCTATAACAACACTCGTCAAAGTTCGCTTTCCCCATCTATATAACCCCACACTATCACCTTGAGCTCTATATGGTTCCAACAAACACCACAATTTCATAGAAACATCCAACTCTAAATATAACTCACACAAGTATTTGTAATCTCTAGCCTATGTGCCACCATGGTGTGCACGCTGTCACTTTCACACACATGGGGAGAGCAGAGATCTATTAAAGCAGTTGCATAGCAAGGTAGATATACTTGATTACAAAGCTCATGATCACAATATGATCACGCATAGAGAGAGAGATGGACACATAGCTACCGGTAGAACCCTTAGACTTGAGGAAGAACTACTCCCTCATCGTCATGGGAATCAACAACGATGATGGAGATCGATGGAGCTGGCTCTAGGGGCACTTCCCTATCCCGGTAGGGTGCCGGAACAGAGACTTTCTGTCCCCCAAATTTCCCCTTCGGTGGCGGCGGCGCTGCGGACCTTTTCGTGGCTGGAGGCTGGATTCTTAGGATTTCTAGATCAGGATGCTTCTTATAAGCGAAGAGGCGAGGTCGGTGGCCGACAAGGGGGCCCATAGCATGCCCTAGCACGGCCTAGGGCTCCCCGCGCCAGGAGGGGGGGTTGTGGCCGCCCTGTGGCCCCCCTTCGTCTCTCCTTCGGACTCCATGTATCTTCCGGTAAAATATTGACTTTGGCTTTTGTCCCGTCCAATTCCGAGTATATTCACTTTCTGGCTTTTCTGGAACCAAAAATAGCAGATAACAGGCAAGTGGCACTGTGGCATCTTGTTAATAGGTTAGTTCTAGAAAATGTGTAAAAGTATTCCAAAGTGTTGACAAAACATAAGAAAGTAGATATAAAACAAGCATGGAACATCAAAAATTATAGATACATTTGCAATGTATCACGTACTTGTCATCAATCCGACGATAATTGGTGCCCACCATGGGGCAAGTGCGATGCGTGCGTCCTGTGGTAGTTGTGGCTTTCTTCTTGGGCTTCCTCAAAAATCCTGATGGTTTCGAGAACCTCATCCACGCTTGTGTCTTTCATCATCATGCGCCTCAACGTGTGCCTCAGGAAAGGTTGGTCTGTTTTGGCATTGTAAGAGCCAAAACCGGTGTTGTTGTCTTGCTCCTTCTGGATTTCGACCTCTGCGGGGCGGCGGAATTCCGGATCCCAGAAAACCCTAATCCCACCCAGCCCGCACCTATCGCGGAGATAGTGGAGAAAGTTGAACCTGAAGCAGATCTTGCAGTGCAAACCAAGTCTGGAATGGATCTCCCTAGCGAGCTCAAATCCTAGATCGACCTGTCTACAGAGGTCGAAATCCAGAAGGAGCAAGAAAACAACACCAGTTCCAGCTCTTCCAATGCCAGAACATACCAACCTTTCCTGAGGCACACGTTGAGGCGCATGATGATGAAAGACACAAGCGTGGCTGAGGTTCTCGAAACCATCAGGATTTTTGAGGAAGCCCACGAAGAAAGCCGCAACTACCTCAGGACACACGCATCGCACTTCGTCGGATATGTTGGATCCGGATCCTGCTCTGCCGATGCTGGAGACAACGAAGACTCGGTGCTGGAGGCGATCAGAACAAACACCGACTTACCAGCAACTTCGGATGACTCCATGACGTCGGAAGATTCTGAAAGTTCTCCGCGGAATATGAATATGAGTTTAACTCCAAAGATGCAGAAGAAGCAGAAGTCATGGATGAAGGATCCGGAGAAAACTCTCCCAAAGTGCAGGATGACATGGATCTCGAAGCTAACCCCGATGTCCAGATGTCCAAAAGTACCGATCATAGCTTGACTCTGAGAAACAGACCCAAAGCCGTCTTTGCTACCAGCGCTGCCAAGAAGGCAAAGAAGAGGAACAGGAAGAACAAGACCCCGAGGAAATATCCTCCAGCGAAGGAAGTGGTTGCCGAGGATTACGAAGAAGACTCGGATGGAGCTTTAATCCCAGACGAGCCCAAAGAATCTTCGGTGGATGGACACGTGGTCACTGCTGGTGCTCGTAAACTCATTAATGTTGCGTTAACTATGCCTATCCCTACAACTGCAGAACTTACTACTGTAGAATTGGAAGAAAGGGCTCAGGCCCTAGAAGCGCGTCGCCAAATACTCCTTGATGAAGCTAACAACATCGAGGAAGAGAAGAAGCACATAGCTACTACAGAGAAGCTCATTTCTCTACAACATCAAAAGACCCGGAAAGGCCACGTGCGGGCTGACAAATTACCGGAAGTCCGCAATGTCCTCTTTGAGGGAGACCCAGGGATGCCTCGGATCGATATCAATGGAGATCTGGTGTACCCAACACCAGTGCAGAACACTGCCATGGCTCTAGATATCCTAGCAAATAATCAAGGGTCTGGAGCAACAAAAGATCACGGAATCTAGAAGCGGAAAACTGGTCTCTTAGTCTGACCAATGTCGCACGGATCCGGCCTGGGATGATATTAGACCCCATCGGGTGCCGGAACAGCACCGCCATTCCGACCGCCGGGAAGATAACTACTCAATAACTAGATCTTCAGGGCAACGACACATAACCGCGCGTGACTGGAGCAATGTTGCCCCAGCCACAAAGCGAGACATAGTTGCAACACTATATTCGAGACACCCTCCCCGACGAGAGTCGAACAATCGCAGGGAAGATGACAAAGAGAAACGTCGGGAGGAGGACCGCCAAAGGATGCCACCTCCTAGATGCCCAAGCCATCCGGCTGAACCCCACCACACTAGGAGAAACGACAGATGAAGGAAAAACAGACACCATGCCGAGTCAAGCCGGGTGGGAGCTTGTCGTAATGAAGATCCTCCCCAGAACCGGAATAATGACGCTCCGGACGGAGGCCGACGATCAGCCAGAAACAATCCACCCTCTCCACCCTCTCCACCAAGTAGCCACCACAACAGCTCCGAAGGGGGCATCGTGGTGGAGGAGGTGGTGGCAGAAGCAGAAGTCCGGCTCCAAGGCACCGCAGCCACATTCGTCAACTAGGATGGCGCTCTCTATCTCCAAGTGATGTGAGACACCGGATTAATTCTAACATACAGGTGCGGCGCTACGAGAACGATGAAATCTATGTGGGTCCAAAATGTTTTGGACCATGCATTAGAGCCACAAGATTCCCGGAAGGATTTGCTATCTCAAGACACATTCAACCCTACGACGGTGTAGCTCATCCAAATACTTGGCTCCAGGATTTTTTCCATGCTTGCTGCATCGCCAAAGGAGGAAATAGCTTGGTCGCAACCCGATATCTCCCACTTATGCTGCGGAACACGGCACGATCCTGACTCAATGAACTTTCGGAATTTCGAAGGCGCATATAGGAGGCCCTGTACGATAGGAGACCTACAACATTGCACCCAAAAAGCCGGAGAAACTTGCTGAGATTACCTCAGACAATGGATCAACACTAAGAACTCCTGCGAAGGAGTAAATGACCAAACTGTGATTGAAGCTTTTATGCAGGACTCCCAATTGGTTTACTATGTCACCCTTGAAGTGCGACAAGGTCATTGATTTGGGAGAAATGATAGAAACAGTGAGCAAGTATGAAGATGCTGACGACGATGCAGAAGGATTACTGAATGTCCTAGCTATGCAACAGTCGGCAAAAAAACCAAAGCAACAAGCTCAGAAGCGCAAAAACACCTCGAAAGAAAATCCCAACGCGGAAACAACGGTCATTAATGCTACTTTTGTGTTTAGAGGACGAGGAGGGCGCGACGGTGGCCATGGACGCGGTCGTGGGACAACAAGGGTCCAGGGTAGAGGAGACCAGCAACTTGGCAAAACCTACTCTTGGGCCGACATTGCTAACCGGTGTGTGCATCACTTAGAGCACAACGGGGGCTCGTCCCATACAAACGCCGAGTGTCGTTTCAATAACGATATCAAGAAGGACAATACCGCTGGCTATAGGGCTAAGCGGAAGAAGGGAAAGAAGAATCCCAAAAAGAGAAGGAGACCAAGGAAGATTTCGACTTGGAGGAAGAAAAACATTAAAATCCCAAGTCGGAGGGAAAGAAGAACTTCCCAACAAAGAAAGACACTTACGTAACTTTCCTTGGGTCTCAACAAGCTAAGGTCAAGAAAGAAGTACTGCATGAGCTCAATGCAACTGTTCCGGCTGTCCCACAATTCATGGACTGGTCGAAAGTGGCAATCACCTTTGACCGTGCTGATCATCCACCTAAATTGCACAGGTCAGGAAAATACGCCTTAATCGTCAATCCACTTATTGATGGCTATGATTTCTCCAAGAATCTCATGGACGGCGGCAGCAGAATCAACATTCTATATGTCGAAACACTACGTCGGATGCAGATCTCGGAGACACAGCTGAATCACAGCTCTGTGATCTTTCACGGAGTTGTCCTAGGAAGACAGGAAAATTCCCTGGGAGAGATCACTTTGGATGTTACCTTTGGAACTCCAAAGAACTACCAGACGGAAGCACTTTCCTTCGAAGTGGTCCCGTTCAAGAGCGCCTACCACGCTATATTCGGATGACCGGCTTACTGGGCTTTTATGGCATGTCCATGTTACATTTACAATATGATGAAACTTCCAGGTCCCAAAGGTGTGATCACCATCAGGGGAGACCCGGAGAAGGCGCGAGAGTGCGAGGACGGAAATGCCGCCTTTACTGAAGCCGTGCTGCATGCCCAGAAGTACCAGGAGATCAAGAAGACCATCGACCCGTCCAAGATGCCCGTGACAAAGAAGGAGGTTACAAAGCCGACTCTAGAGTTCAAGGCATCAGAAGAGACGAAGAAGACGCCGTTGAAGGATGATGACCCCTTCAAGGTGACCCAGATAGGGGTAGGTTTAGATAGTGCATAGGAAAGTGCGCTCGTCAAGTCCCTCAAAGCAAATCAAGATATCTTTGCATGGCAGCCATCTGATTTGACCGGAGCACCTAGGGAACTTGTCGAGCACTCTCTAAATGTACACCCAAATGCTAAACCCGTCAAACAGTCCTTACAATGTTTCGGCAATGAAAAACGAAAAGCAATAGCTAAGGGACTAGCTTGGCTCGAGTTAGCCGGATTCATAGAAGAGGTCATCCACACTGAGTGGTCGGCCAATCCTGTAATGGTCCCCAAAAAGGACACTGCTGATTTAAGGATGTGTGTTGGTTATACCGCCTTGAACAAGGCTTGTCCCAAAGATCCGTTTTCTCTACCTAGAATTGATCAAGTTATCGAATGTACGATAGGCTCGGAACTCCTATGTTTTCTCGACGCATATTCCGGCTATCACCAAATCCGGATGAAGGAATCAGACAAAGTAAAAAACTTCATTCATAACCCCCTTTGGAACCTTATGTTTCGTTACGATGCCCTTTGGGCTCAAGAACGCACGAGCTACCTACCAGCGCACTATGCAGCGTTGCATCCACGACCAAATCGGACGTAATGTACATGCATATGTGGACGACATTGAGGTGATGTCCAAAAATAAGGAAACCCTAATTTCCAACTTGGAGGAAACGTTCTCCAATCTATGCAAATACAACATAATGCTTAATCTGACGAACTGCTTCTTTGGAATACTAGCTGGAAAATTGTTGGGTTTCATTGTGTCTCAAAGATGCATAGAGGTGAACCGCGACAAAATCAAGGCTATTCTCAATATTTCTAGGCCAACTCCCCTGAAAGACGTTCAAAGACTAACTGGCTGAATTGCTGCAGTCAGCCGGTTTGTCAGCCGGCTCGGTGAATGAGCCGCACCACTCTACAAGCACCTGAGAATGACCCAAAAATTCATTTGGACTTATGAAGCTGAAGCTATATTACAAGACCTGAAAATAGTACTCTCGTCCACTCCTATCATTGCAGCACCGGAACCTCAGGAACCAATGTTGCTATATCTCGCTGTGACAAACAAGGTCGTCAGTGTCATCATGGTGCTGAAGAGAGACCAGAGGAAAAATAGGAACACCTGGTGCAACGTCCGACTTACTATCTCAGCGAGGTCCTAACTGAATCAAAGCAGCGGTATCCACACTATCAAAAGCTAGCTTATGGTGTGTTTTTTGCATCCTGGAAGCTACAACACTACTTTCAGGAACATCCCATTACCGTAGTGAGCACAGCTCCCATGAGAGACATAATCAACAACAGTGATCCTACAGGACGTGTCGCAAAATGGGGCATAGAGCTTTCAGCTTTCGACATTGAGTATAAACCTCGTACAACAATCAAATCACAAATTCTAGCTGACTTTGTTGCTGATTGGATAGAGACAATAGAAAATATGACCCTCCCCGAGTCGGAATACTGGATCTTGCATTTTGACGGGTCTAAGGCACTCGGGGGCTGGCGTGGTGCTCAAATCACCCCAAGGAGATAAAATTTGCTATGTCTTGTAGATCCACTTCACGGAAACATATAATATTGCCGAGTTTGAAACACTGCTACATGGAATCCAGACTGCTAAGGATATCAGCATCTGACGATTAATGTGCTATGGAGATTCAGATCTTGTTGCTCAACAGATGTCGGATATTTGTAATGCAAACAAACACATGGCATCATATAGAGCTATCATGGATGAACTATCTAAATCGTTCAAAGGGTTTGAGGTTCGACACATCCCTCGAATAGAAAATGAGGAAGCAGATGCATTATCTTGTATAGGCTATGCGCGGAAAAAGGACCCGGATGGCACTTTATTAGAATACCTCAAAGTTCCTTCAATAAAAGGAGTTGACGAGGAATATCTGAACAAATCCGACTCACCTTTAGTAGAAGTTTTTGCTGTGATTCCCAGCAGGACTCAACCCTACCTTCATTACTTGGTAGACGTAAAATTACCCGAAGACGAGGTTCTGAGCCGGCAGATTGTCCGACGAGCAAAAGACTATACTATTATAAGTGGTGAGCTCTATAAGTGGAGTGTGTATGGGGTCTTTCAGCACTGTGTATCTCCGGAAGAAGGAGCGGAAATCCTAAGGGAAATCCACGAAGGCGAATGCGGTCATCACACTGTAGCCAAATCTTTAGTGGCAAAAATTTTCCGACACGGATTTTTCTGGCTTACAGCTAAGGCAGCTGCCGAACGGCTGGTCAAGACGTGCAAAGGCTGCCAAAAGGATGCCAAACAAGCTGATGTTCTAGCTGATCAGCTGCGGACAATACCTATAACATGGCCCTTCACGGTCTGGGGGCTTGACATGGTAGGATTGTTTAAACGGGCACCAAGCGGATTTACTCACCTCTTAGTGATGGTGGATAAATTCACGAAGTGGATTGATGCTAAAGCCTTCACAAGTTGTGATGGATCAATAGCCAGAAGATTTGTGGAGGATGTTATAATCTGATACGGTTATCAGCATAGCATTATTACGGACAACAGGAGTAATTTTTCTATGGGAGAACTTGCTGAATTCTGTGATGAGCAAAATATACGGCTTGACATTGCATCAGTCGCACATCCATAGGCTAATGGACAAGTTGAAAGAGCAAATGGGTTAATCCTACAAGGCCTCAAACCAAGACTCAAAGCACCACTTCGTCGCGATGCGGCGGCTTGGGCAGATGAGTTACCATCTATGATATGGAGCTTGAGAACAACTCCGAACAGGTCAACCGGATACACACCTTTCTTCTTGGTTTATGGCATAGAAACAGTTCTTCCTAGCGATTTGATTCATACTTCTCCCCGCATTGCTGCATATATTGAAGAGGATGCTGAGATTTGTTGACAAAATGATCTGGATTTAATCGAAGAAGTTCGCGTTGTTGCTGAGATGAGATCAACAGCCTATCAGCAGAAGTTACGCATATATCATAGCCAGAGAGTCAGAAACTGGTCTTTCAATAAGGGCGATTTGGTTCTTCGGCTTGTGCAGAAAAGAAAGCACAAACTTTCCCTAGTATGGGAAGGGCCCTTTTTAGTTAGCCGAGTATTGCACAATGGTTCTTACTATCTAACTGATATGCGGCCAGTCAAAGAAAGACCTGCTTCTAAGAAAAGAAAGAGAGCTGGAGGCAATATAGACCCGGAAGAATTAGACAGACCATAGAATATTGCTCAGCTACGTCCCTTTTATTCTTAAAATTTCTTTCTTTGTAATCATATATGTGTACATGTTCAATGAGAAATAAAGTATTGGTTGCCTCAATATTTTCTGAGAAGTTTTTATATTGCTATCTTATTTCCGAATGATCATGTCACAGTCGAAAATCCCAGAATAGTTGAAAGTACTTTATGCTCATGTTTGTTCTAGTTAGATTTCCAATTATAAAAAAATGCTAACTTCGGGTATAATCTAAATTTTCTAGTTTGTACTTGGGTTCTTTCTCTAATTGCCGGATGCGGGCATTTTCCGAGTAGTGAATTGTTGGTACTGAAAGCCGGCTCTGTTTCCGAGTTTAAACTGGTTTAACAGGTGAGCTTCGTTGCTCGGCAGAGATTCCATGTGGAAGGTTAGCCAGCTCATGAAAGGGATGAGGCGGAAAGCCAGATAAACGATAAGTACAGACAAAACAAAAAGTGCTTATGCAAAAATTTCAGGCACGACAAAATAAAGCCAAAAGTGCTAAATAGGAATATCAAATCTTAGCACTAGCAAAAGTATTACACTACTTATTTACAACCCGTTTGTTTTAGAACAACACATTGTTTTTCCTGGCACTTTACGATGCAGGAGGAGAGGTAGGAGATGCCAGCTCGCCTGAGACATCACACTCGCCTTGATATCTTTCTAAGATGTTCAAATCCGATACGATTTGTTCGTCGTCGGAAGCTTCACCAGTTTCTTTGGCGGGCGGAGGAGGCGTCTCTACGCGAGGGAAGAGAGGAGTGTCATAGCTGGTTAGATTAGCTACATCACATCCATATCCGGCACAGGAGTCCATGATGGCCTTGATGTCTTGCTCCTGTTCGTCTTCATCCACAGTTGAATATCCTATGGTTACGTGACAGATTTCCATGCTTCCATGGTGGTTCATAACCATTGTGAGGGCGTTATGTGCTGCGGTCCGCGCATAAGACATGTTCTAGTCCTGAACAAGCTGGGGAATCTCCTTGGCCTTGTCTCACACTTCAGACATTTTGTTCATGTCCAGAACTTTGAGTACTTCGCCAATATCCTCCAAAGATTGGTGGAAATCATGAAGCAAATCGCCGACTTGGGTAAGCCGGCTGGTGCGAGACTTGGTAGAGGAAGAATCCAGTAAATTCAGAGGACCTGTGCATATAAAGCAAAGGTCAGAAAATATATCCGAATTTTTAGAATCGGAAAAAAAACAAGTTAGAAAGAAGGAATCATACGGAAGATAACATCATCAACTTTGGTCTTCTCCGCCCTAAGGCTCTGGAGTTCTACCCGAAGTGCCTCGGTGATGTCCTTCTCTCTGAATAGCTCGTCATTGAGATTAGAGATTCTTTTATCCTAGATCACGATCTTTCGATCGTGTTCTTCGGTGGCCATGGAGGAGGATTCAAGGACTTGAGCAATGCTCTTCTCGTGATCCGCCTTGAGCTTATTCAGCTCTCGACGTAAGTCGGCATTCTGCATCTCCAGGGTCTTAAGATTCTCGACCTCTTTAATCATAGCACATGATCGTTTGACCAGTGCTGTAAGCAAAACACAACAGTTGAATATGAAATTCGACTATGAAAGCAAAAAAGAGCAAGGTTAAGGACTTAAATCATCACCTTCAGCCTCATCCTTAGACACCTTCAAATGAGTATTTTCAAGCCGGAGAGCTCTGATCTCTCTCCGCTTGTTGTAGATATTCTTCAATAATTCCTAGTTATAAGAATTAACTTTCTATAAGTCTGAATACCTAGAGTCATAAGTCTACTAAAGACTCGGGCTAATATTTTAACTAATATCAGCATGAGCATTGGGGGCTACACTAGTTCATTCTTTGGCATCCTATGAAAGCATAAATCTGGAATATCTATCCAACTTCATGCTTGGGGGCTAGAGGATATGATATGAAATAAACTAAAAATGATGAGTTGGAAATTCGACTTACAAAATGTTCATGAGTGAGCTTGCTCAAGCGCATGTTCACCTCGGTGCTAACCATCTCGGTGAGGGTCAGCGGGATTACCGGTGGGGGAGGAACCACGACGGCTCTCAACCTCTCGTCGCAAAGACGGACTTGCTCAAGAAGTTCGGAGTATTTGACGTCCTCTGCTCTTGCGCCTCTTTTTTGGAGGTGATATTCCGGCTTTCCAAGCATTGCTGGGCTGACCATTGGATCTCCTCCACAGATTTCTGAGTAATGCCAAGTCTGGCAAGACCCGGATTGCTGAGGAGGTTTTCATCGAAGACCTCTACAAAGGGATCATTACCCTTAAAGGGTTCACCCTTATAAAGTTCCAAGCCACCCATGGTGACATCGGTTTGCGACCCAAGGATCACTGGCTCTGCTTCTTGAGCCGTATTTTCCGCAATGGGCGGACATGGAGTAATATCTGGCACTACGGAAGGCTGGGGGGCAGGAGTTGGAGGCGCTGCGGTAGGAGATGTCAAATTCAGCTTTGACTGGCACAGGGGCTTTGACGAGCCTCCTTTCCCCTTGCCCTTGGTGAGCTATGTAGCTCTGAAGAGATAACAAAACAAAAATCATTACACTTCAGAACGAATAAGAGATAAAATGAAAATACCTTCTGAGGAAAGTTACCTCTTCACAATGGGTACTTCTTTTGTGCCGATAGGCACTGTCAGAGCCTTACGCTTTCGGGTAAGTGATGTCTACGCACTTCTATTCTTGTAGATAGTTGTCACTTCTATTCTTGTAGACAGTTGTTGGGCCTCCAAGTGCAGAGGTTTGTAGAACAACAGCAAGTTTTCCCCTAAGTGGATCACCCAAGGTTTATCGAACTCAGGGAGGAAGTGGTCAAAGGTATCCCCTCTCAAGCAACCCTGTAATCATGATACAAGAAGTCTCTTGTGTCCCCAACACACCCAATACACTTGCCAGATGTATAGGTGCACTAGTTCGGTGAAGAGATAGTGAAATACAAGTGGTATAGATAATTATAAGTGGTAATGGTGATAGAAAATAGCTTGCTGGCGTGGAAGAGACTAAAGGCAAACTAAAATAAAGATGGAAGCAAGCAAACATGTAACAGATCTAGTAACAAACGTTGTTTCAATCCTTAGAAATAGGGCCTAGGGATCATACTTTCACTAGTGAACACTCTCATATAAATATATTCTCTTTATGATACCACTCTTAACTACTCTCCTGTTGGACACTCTAATCGATGGTAGGGCTATAACAGCACACCTCAAAGTAAGCCTTTCCCATCTAGAAAACCCCAGACTGTCACCTTGAGTACTAGATGAGTCCAACAAACACCACAATTTCATAAAGACATCCAACTCCAAATATAACTCATAACAAGTATTTGTAATCTCTAGCCTAAATGCCACCATGGTTTGCACGCCGTCACTTTCACACACATGGGGAGAGCAGAGATCTATTAAAGAACTTGAGTAGCAAGGTAGATCTACTTGATTACAAAGCTCATGATCACAATATGATCATGAATAGAGAGAGAGATGAACACATAGATACCGGTAGAACCCTTAGCCTCGAGAGAGAACTAATCCCTCCTCATCATGGGAATCAACAATGGTGATGGAGATGGCGGTGGAGATCGATGGAGATGGCTCCGGGGGCACTTCCTTGTCCCGGCAGGGTGCCGGAACAGAGAGTTTCTGTCCCCCGAATCTCCCCTTCGGTGGCGGCGGTGCTACGGAACTTTTCGTGGCTGGAGGCTTAATGATTTAGGGTTTATGCATCGAGATGGCAAGAGGGGATACCGAGGGGGTGCCGGAGGGGCCCACACCATGCCCCGGCGCGGCCCACACCATGCCCCGGCGCGGCCTGGGGGGGACCCGCGCGTGGGAGGGTGTGGCCAGGCTCTAACCCTCCCCCGTCTCGTATTCTGGCTCCGTGAGTCTTCCGGTAAAATAGGAACTTTGGCTTTTGTCCCGTCCAATTCCGAGAATATTCATTTTCTGACTTTCTTGGAACCAAAAACAGTAGACAACAGGCAACTGGCACTGTGGCTCTTATTAATAGGTTAGTCTAAGAAATGATATGAAAAGTACTCCAAAGTGTGGACAAAACACAAGAAAGTAGTTAAAACCAAGCATGGAACATCAAAAATTATAGATACATTTGCAATGTATCAACATCCCCAATCTTAACTCCTGCTCGTCCTCGAGTAGGTAAGTGATAAAAAGAAAGAATAATTTTTGAGGTGACATGCACCATCATAAACTTGATCAAAGTATTTGTAAAACATTCAATGCTGGGATCATAGTACTTCAATGATAACATGAAAGACAAAGTTCTAGCAATAAGACAAAGAAACTATGATGCAACATGAAAAGGCACAAACAAAAGATTCATGTATAACAATGCTTTGCAAGACGTTTGTTTGTTTCGCATAAAGAAAACATAACATAATAGTATTCAGCTTGTCCCTCATAGAGTAGAAAATATAAATGCATAGGACACCTTCAAAGTTCATAAGAGTGACTAGATACAAATAGTTTAAAACAAGCAATATAAAGTTATGCATCAATCAACTAGTATTGGGACAATGCACGTAGAACTAAGAATGGCCACTAGGCTCTCAAAGTAGGTGCATAAAGGTAGAAGGTGGAGACTCAAAATAATGGTGGAAGAAAGGCCTTCATAGAAGGAAGCAGAGATTCAAGTTTCATAAAGAGCTTCCAAAAATTATGGTACTTATAGCTTTCAGCTCTCATTGCCCCTATCATAAGCATCTTGAAGTGATTAAGGTTAAAGTGAACAAACTATGGTGTACATGCTTGACGAAGTATAAGTTAGAAATCTCATGTCCCTTGAATACGAGGGACGCTCCTCATGGTACTCAAGTTTAGTCACCGGTAAGTTCTTGTCATTGTAAGTACATGTGTATCATAGAGAACCGCTAATGGGGTACCCCTTACCCGATGATACGGAAGAATCCCCATATCAAAATGACAAGGCAAGCAAACAACGAGCATCTCAGCAATCTTCTTATTTACCATGGGAATATGGTGCTTTTTTCTCTCTTTCCTCTTTTCATCATATTTTTTCTTCTTCTCTTTTTTCTCAATATCGGACTCTTTTTTTATAAGAAGAATGCTTCATAGACAGCTCATTATGGTTGCACTGCAGGTTTCCGCCATGTCAGCATGGATTAGACCAGCGGCCCAGGCGTTTCTCTAACACATATACATAACTCCATGGACTTACAAGCTCCCCTTTCATTTCACACCGACGGCATCCATAAACAAAAGAGCATGATATCAACTAGGTACAAACTACCCGTGCAATGTTGAAAGCGTTCCCCATGACAACATGGTTCTGCTAATCCCGAACAAATAAGTGCAAACATATGCAACATAGACGACACAATGGTTCAAGTTTATTAAGGGCAAGAAAAGTAAAGTGTGCCATCAAGTTCATGAGAGCTTTAATCACTAGTTTTCTCATAACAAGTTTAATTTGGAAGGTAAACAAAAGCATGAATATACTTGGAATAGCATATGCTAGTAGGTAGGTATGGTGGACTCTTTGGAATAACTTGGTTTAAGGAGTTGGATGCATGAGTGGAACTCATACTTGGTTGCGGAGGCTAGCAAAAGACTACGAGCGACAAACTAAGAGAGCAATAATGGCCATAATCATGCAAAGCGACAAAACATCATTGATCAAAGCATAAAGTGATACTACAAGTTGAAAACTAAAGGATCATAAAGGATTATGGTGACTTGAGATAGCCATAACATGGTGTGAGCATGTGCCAAGTCAACCCAAATGAAGCTTCAAAGGAGAATACCACAATACTATGCTTTAATATGGTAAAACAACGCATGATTCATCCAAGGCACATTAAGCAATCTCAATTATTTATAATAAGTCATGCTACAACAAAGAATACTAAGCATAAAGCCAAAACAATATCAAGCATGGCATGACAAAGCATAGGCCACCGTCAAAAACAACCTCTCTTTACCACTTAAGCATGAACTTTCCTAATCTTTTCCAAACAAAACCAAACTATTTGAAAACCAATGTATGAAAGAGGGGGTACAACCAATTTATTCATAAAAATAAGCAAACCAAGCAAACGAAAAACCAAAACGAAAATGAAAAAGAAGACGCTCCAAGAACAACACAACTATGCATGAAACAATAAAAATGAAGCGTTTGGAAGAAACCTGGGATTTTTATTGATGAAGAAGGGGATGCCTTGGGCATCCCAAAGATTTGACACTTGTACTCCTCGGATATTTCTTGGGGTGACACGCGTGGCATCCCCAAGCTTGAGCTTTAGTCCATCCTTCATCTCATTACTCATTCATTCCATACACCTGAAAATTTTCCTTAATACAAAACTTTGGAGGATTCCTTCTTTTCATTAATAAGATCAAAAGACATATTAGTCCTATCATATTTTGGTAAAATCTCATCTTCTATAATTTTTTGTATGTAAGTATTTGTGTGGCAATTATCAACACAATAAAGATGACAACCATGCAGGACAATATTCATATCAAAATCACCCATATCTACCAAAGAGGTTTTTCTTGATAACTCTTCACACCCCAAAAATAATGTAAGTTCATCATGCTGATTAGGAGTGATCATGTCATCACAATACAAACTTGTTGTACTCATTGGATTAGAAGGGCTATTATTATGGCCTGAGCACTGAAACTTGAAATGGCCCACTTCGAAGCAAAGTTCACAAATGAATGGATAAAGGGCACAAACTTTTTTACCAAGATCATTTAAAGCCCTATAACACATTCTAGTTTTTTCATTCTTGTGGGTGATACAATATTCTTCTTCAATTTTATTATTCTCACAAGGTCTATGTATTCCACAAATATTAACATGCTTATAAGAAATAGTACTTTCAGAGGTTTGAGCATGTTTATTGCTATCATTAATAAAAATTTCATTTTCCATGCAAGTGTCTTTAAAAGGCTCATGATACATGTCCCATTTTTCTTTAGGAGAATTAATATGAGAAGCAAAGGTTCTATAACAATCAACAAGAATTTGAGGATCAAGACCATATTTAGCACTAAGATCTTGAAAATCAGCAGTTTCAGTGAAAGACTTAATGCAATCATACTCATAGTTTATACTTGGTTCTTTACCTTTGATATTATCCCAATCTTCGGTATTGCTTTGAATTGTTTCAAGAATATCCCACTTAGCTTTGACCTCCTTACCTGTGAAGGATCCCTCTAAACAAGTATCTAGATAGTCCTTGTAATGTCCTGAAAGCCTTGCATAGAAGTTATTAATAACAATATTACTAAGGAGCTCATGAATGGGACATTTGAGAATTAGTGACTTCAATCTCCCCCATGCTTGGGCAATACTTTCTCCATCATGTGGATGAAAATTGTAAATATAATTCCTATATTTATGAATTTCATGAGGAGGATAAAATTTATAGTAAAAGAAAGATTCAAGTTCCTTCCACTCCAAATGATGAGGATCATCTAGTAGCTCATACCATTCCCTTGCTTTGACCTTAAGTGATAAAGAGAATAGCTTCTTCTTAACTTGGTTCATTGAAATACCTGCACACTTGAACAACCCGCATAATTCATGTATAAGGAATAAATGATCACCAGGATGGACAGTTCCATCTCCAAAATAAGAGTTATTCATAACACGTTCATTTTTTATAGGTATTTTAAAAGGGATGCTTTCAGTATGTGGATTTAAAATATCACAAGTATCATTAGAAGTACCACATATGGGAGATAAAGTATCATCAGAGCAAATTTTCTTCTTTAAAGCTGGGGAACTAAAAAGATCATTTTCATAAAAACCAACTTCCCCAAGCTTAGACGTTTCCATAGCATTAGTAACAAAGGTGTTCAAAAGATTCATACTAATCACATTGCTATTAGCATGCAAAGAAAGTTCCATGGGTTTTTTAATTTTCTTTTCAAACACTTCATGTCCTAACTCAAGATAAATACTATAAAGCTCTCTAATTTTGTTGTTGTTTTCCATTAAGCCTAACTAGTGAAAACAAGAAACAAAAAGACAAAATTGCAGAATCTAAAGGAAATAACTTTGAGCACTCACACCAGAGGATGTGAGTACCTTTTACCTTACCTCCCCAGCAACGGCGCCAATAAATAGTAAGCGCTTCCGGTAGTGGAATCAATTTTCCGTCATCCTGAGATAACTCAGGAGGATATCCCTCGATAGGAGCAATCTCCGACTCGGGGAGGTCAGCAAGCTGAAAAGGAAAAGCATATCATGTAGGGTCCGCAACATAGAAAACCAAAATTTTCCTACGATGAGAACTATACGCCAAGATCTATCTACTAGATACAGAGAAACGGGTGGGAATACATCCATGGAGAACTTAGCCTCGAAGACAACAAGTTTTGTTAACGAGTAGGAACTCGTGGTTGATGTAGTCATACACTTGCCGATCTCAAGATCGTGTGGAAGTCCGAGCGCCGCAAATCAGCAACGCATCCGTCCTCGCACACACGTTCAAGCCACCGGACAACCTCCACCTCCTCGCTCTAGCAAATCAGCGGAAGCAGCAACTCCTTCCAGACGCAAGGCCACCAGGAACATGTATCTCGCTAATCCGAGACCATGGTGGAATAATTCTAGAGGGGGAGAGAGATCCTTCATGAGGAGGTGTGAGGAAGAAGGAGGAAGAGGGGGGACTTTTATAGGAGGAGGGGGGTATCCCTCCCCATGGCCGGTGCCTCATGGGGGGTGACCCCTCACCTCCCCCATTCATGTGGTGGTAACTCGTCCACATTAAAATGCCCCTTCACATTCTCTTCTAAAGTCTCCATTTTAAATGCATTAAAATTCTCTAAGTTTAATGCTCTCTCATTTAATAAAACTGTTTTATTAAATTTATTTAGAATTTTGTTAATTACTTTAATTAACAAACATTCACATAAAACCTCTTGCAACATTTCAATATCACATGCAGAACCACTTTCTGAAATTTCACCCGAAACAATTCCGGTTTCTATCGAAACAATTCCTGCGCTTTGCAATCCTTTCTTCTGAAACATATGTGTTCCAAAATGGTGTCCGGTAACCCTTAAGTGTGTCACCCTACGGTTCGCGAAAAATGCAGACATGATTGAGACTCCTCTCATATCAATAATCAGAAGCGTGACCTGGAGATCCATACTGACTCCTGCACATTCAACGATGACTTCTGTGATCGTGTGAACCTTTAACGCTAGTAATTTAATCCCTTTGTCTCATGGTATAATACATGTCCAAGATTCGATCATCGGTATCCAAATACCTAGTTTGATCTCGTTACCGACATGCACTCTTTTCTCGTTCCCGTGATATAACATTCTAGTGATCACATCACTTGCTTGCAAGCTATCTTAATGTGATATCACCGAGAGGGCCCAAAGTATATCATGACAAATTCCACTCTTGATCCATGAGCATCAACATAACACCTTCGTAGCACGGAACCCACCTTTATAGTAACCCTATTACGGTGTGACGTTTGATGTTATCAAGATACTCTTCCGGTGTTAGCAATTAACATGATCTCATGGTCTAAGGATAAAGATTACTTCATATGTTATAGCAATGTAAACATAATGACTTCATCGTAATGCTATACTTGGGATGAATGTTCATCACATGATTTCACAAATGCTGTGACATTTTATTAACTACATCCAATGTCCATGATCAGGAAACCTTGATCATCTTGTTAATCAATAAGCTAGTCTATAAGAGAGACATAACTAGGAACCCTTTTTGTTTATTAAACACACATGTATTGACGTTTCCTTTCAATACAATTATAGCATGCAAAATAAACATCTACCATATAAAGGGAATACATAATAACAACTTTATTATTGCCTCTGAGGGCATATTTCCTTCATCTCAGTATTACAAACAATGTATAGATGAACACATAATTCGAGTTACTATTGGAAAACTTACTAGTGTCACGGGATCATCAGCCCTATGCATGTCCAAGGACAGCTCGGGAATTTTCCTCTCAATCCGCTCCCTTATCAACTGATGTCTACGCACTTCTATTCTTGTAGACAGTTGTTGGGCCTCCAAGTGCAGAGGTTTGTAGAACAGCAGCAAGTTTTCTCTTAAGTGGATCACCCAAGGTTTATCGAACTCAGGGAGGAGGTGGTCAAAGGTATTCCCTCTCAAGCAACCCTGCAATCAAGATACAAGTAGTCTCTTGTGTCCCCAACACACCCATTACACTTGTCAGGTGTATAGGTGCACTAGTTCGGTGAAGAGATAGTGAAATACAAGTGGTATGGATAATTATAAGTGGTAACGGTGCTAGGAAATAGATTGATGGCGTGGAAGAGACTAAAGACAAACTGAAATAAGGATGGAAGAAAGAAAACATGTAACAGATCTAATTGCAAACGGTGTATCAATGCTTAGAAACAAGGCCTAGGGATCATACTTTCACTAGTGAACACTCTCTCATAAATATATTATCTTCATGATACTACTCTTAACTACTCTCCGGTTGGACACTCTAATCGATGGTAGGGCTATAAAAGCACACCTCAAAGTAAGCCTTTCCCATCTAGAAAACCCCACACTGTCACCTTGAGCACTAGATGGTTCCAACAAACACCACGATTTCATAAAGACATCCAACTCCAAATATAACTCATAACAAGTATTTGTAATCTCTAGCCTAAGTGCCACCATGGTGAGCACGCTGTCACTTTCACACACATGGGGAGAGCAGACATTCATTAAAGCACTTGAGTAGCAAGGTAGATCTAATTGATTACAAAGCTCATGACCACAACAAGATCATGCATAGATAGAGAGATGAACACATAGCTACCGGTAGAACCCTTAGCCTCGAGAGAGAACTACTCCCTCCTCATCATGGGAATCAGCAATGGTGATGGAGATGGCGGTGGAGATCGATGGAGATGGCCCAGGGGGGCACTTCCCTATCCTGGTAGGGTGCCAGAACAGAGACTTTCTGTCCCCTGAATCTCCCCTTCGGTGGCGGCAGCGCTCCGGAACTTTTCATGGCTGGAGGCCTGATTCTTTAGGGTTTTCGCATCGGGAGGAATATATAGGCGAAGAGGTAAGGTCGGTGGGTGTCCAGGGGGCCCACACCATGCCCTAGCGTGGCCTAGGTGGACCCGCGCCTAGGGGTGGTGTGGCCACCCTGTGGCCCCTCTCTGACTCTCTTTCTGGCTCCACGAGTCTTCCGGGAAAATAGGCACTTTGGCTTTTGTCCGGTCCAATTCCGAGAATATTGATTTTCTGACTTTCGTGGAACCAAAAACAGTAGAAAACAGGCAACTGGCACTATGGTACTTGTTAATAGGTTAGTCCAAGAAATCATATGAAAAGTACTCCAAAGTTGGAACAAAACATAAGAAAGTAGATAAAACCAAGCATGGAACATCAAAAATTATAGATACATTTGCAATGTATCATCAACCCACTGATTTGGGACTCATCGTCCTTCTCCGAGTAAGGGCAGGAGCAGATCCGGAGAGTATCCGACTTGCTCTTGGTGATGGAGTGCATGAGCCGGTCATCATGGTGTTGGAGAGGCTGGATCCAGCGTGCCAGCCATTAATGGATCAAATCAGATTCTTTCAGACCCTTGTGCTTCATCAAATATTCAATTTACCTCTTAGAAAGAAGCATATCATCAGTGAGAGCTGGAGGATCCGTGTGCCAGGACTCTTGGGGCGTGGTGGCGCCACCAACAAAAATCAGCAAAGCAGATGCCTTACCGGGAGCTGGTATGTCCTTGTGATAGAAGAACAAGGACGACCATTGCTTCACCGACTGACTAGCCTTAATCCTCGGATAGACTCGCTCTCTCCTAATAGAAAAGCTAAGAGTTCTAGTAATGTAAGGATTACCGGAGGTGATAGAGTTTCTCCGGGTATGAAAGTAATACAGGAAAAGTATGAGACTCGGCCTGATGCCGAGATACCCCTCACACAAAGAAGCATACACGCTCATCTTTAAAACAGAGTTTGGGGGAGATGGTGGAGTTGCACTCCATAATGATCTATAACCTCAGAAAAGAAATATGAGGGTGGAAATCTCAAACCTTTGTCGACGTGGGTGCCAAAGTGCACTCGCTTGTCGGCTTTGGGGGTGGGGACGGTTTGGCCGAAGCCGCTCCGCCAGTCATCGACATGGAGGAGGCCTTCATTCTCGACGACACTGAGTTTGGCATCATCAAGAACGACAGGATATAGACCCTGTGAAACTTCTCCTTCTCTGTTGCAGGTGTTGTCGCCACCATCACCGTCGCAGCCAAAGATGAACCCTCAGCCATTTCTTGGGCTCCATTGACCTAGGGTGGGCGGCGCTGTGGGATTTGGGGGAGGCAGAGCAGCTCTGTTTGTAGGAGATGTTAATAGGAAGGATGAGGAACTGGCATTGGTGAGGAGGAAGGAAGAAATCTGGACCCCATATATTCTTCACCTGCGCCAATATTCATGTAATGTAAACAGTAACCATGCCATATGTCATGGAAGGAGCTGGGTATCTCCCACACGATGGTTACGCCACCTCGATCTCCGTGCACGCATTAAAACGACGCCTCGGTTCCGCAAAAGGCGGACCCACCAATGGTCATATTGATAGGAATGTCTATCAGTGACATGACTTGACCTTGACTGATGTCAGGTTACGTCAGAGACCAAGTTCTTAGTTTGAATTTCAAGCTAGGAACCCGAATAACTTATTAATGGGTCCGACTAATTATGAGATCCGGATCCTATCCTTTCTTTTGAAGTTTCAGGAACCCTTCAAGATTCTACAAGCCGAAGATCAAGCTAGACGATGATGGAATCCGACTTTGGATATTAGAGGCTTCCAGGGGTTGCTGTTGGGGGTATACTTTCCAGGTATCCTCACTATGCCTCACTGACCAGGGTGGCCCACTTTGGGTTAGCGCTTTGCTTCACGGGTGGCCCAGTTAGGGAGAAGAGACAGAGTCTAGTCCGGTTGCGGGAAGGCCTAGATGACGTACCGACATAAGCCCATAGTGTTACTTGTTGATGAGGGTTTAACTCATCAATGCCCAATTTTATGGACTTGGGTTTTGGAGAAGGAGGGAGCACTAGAAGCATCAATCGGCTAGCAAACAAGAACACAGGGACGCAAGGTTTACCCAGGTTAAGGCCTCGTAGAGGTCCCTACTCCTACTTGTCTGCTTGTGGAAATAACAGAGGAATCAAAGATTACAATGGTGCACAGATGCAATTTGGCAAAGGTTGTGGAAAGTAGGGTAGCGTGTGTCCTCCTCACCGCCTCCTAGCCTTTATATAGATAGGCTAGGTCTCGGGTAGCAGGTCGAGTCGGTTACGAGTTAGGGTTTTCCCTTTAAACTTTCTATCTTTAGCTTCTTCTTGCTCCGTAAGCAGTCGAGAGTCCGTAGGTTACTCGAGTTCTCCATCTGGGCCTTGGCAACATCATGGGATTCCGCTGTATTCATGCCGTATATACCAATATCGAGTACCTATAGGGTATACCCATGTCAGTAGCCCAGTGTCCAGTGGAATCGCAGATTCGATTGGAGACTTTATGAAGCCTTTCGAGTGCATGATTGAGTATTTTTTGACTGCTCTGTTTGTGTCATAGGGATTGTTGATGTGCGTGCCTAATTTAACCGATGTATCGGTATCAGTTAACTACCTTAGGTTAAAACAACCCAATCTACTCGAACTCGAGTCCCCGGACTCGAATTCAGAAAGGTCCTGGTGTAATTTGACTCAAGCCGCGGAGGTCTTACAGGAGTCAAATTCCAGTATATGGGTGTGAGCACTCGACGCGTCCGTCAAGGCATGTTCATCGTACCTCTAGGTATGAATACATTTCTGGTAGTGTGCAGTGAATGCATTGCCAGGCCTTATTCAGGTCTTATCTTCATGCTGCAAGCACGGCATCCGAATTTTGTCATCGTGGAGATGATTCGAGTGACCTAGGAGATGCAGTCTCTTTGTAGGGAAAAATCATGAGGCGGTTTTGCCATAAACTTCGAGTGTGGATGTTATTGACACACAGACGACATACAAATAATCATAGGGTGCACAACCAGCGCTCCCTATGGGAGTAGCCCCTGAGTGGCTGGTTGAGTCGATGACTCAGGCAGGGACTAAAGAACTTTTGTGACTGCTGTCGTCTTTTGTTTGCTTGTTTCTGTCAAATTTATTTCCGGCGCTCCCTATGGGAGTAACCCATGTCCATAGTCGAATCACGGATTCGAGTGATTGGGTATGCTTTTAAATATCCATATTTCTACAGAGGAGAAAAAAGAAAAATCGTAGGGTGCGCGACCACCGCTCCCTATGGGAGTAGCCCCCGAGTGCTTGGTGGAGTTGAAGACTCAAGCAAGGACTAAAGTAGTCGAAGTCTTCTGCTGCTCAATTTTTGATGACATCAGTGCTGACATGTGATGATCTCAGTTGCCCGCGTGAGCGTGTTTGACGGGACGTGATGAGCGGTGGGTCCCATTTTCTGACCCTGACTTGACCGGGCGTGCGTAATCTTTGTTTTAACTGCGCCTCCTCGATTTCCGCGCATAATGGGGGTAGTGGGGGATGGTTCGCGCTTCGGGTCCTCCACGTGTCGATCACGATGGGCGCCACGCGTCTGATAGGGTTTCTGCTGGCCGTTGGATTGCATCTTCCAGGGGGTTAAGTAGCAGTGCTGCGGCGGTAATTTTTCCCATCTGCTCTTTTCTCTGCCTTTGCCTTCATCTCCATTTTTGCTCCTCTCTTCCTGCAAGAGCTTGTTACGTTCACGGCGCTGGACCAGCTCCGTGTTTTCCCGAGCTACTTTCTTCACTCTCATCGCCACCACAAGATGGGGAAGAAGAAGGGAGGCGCCACCGCTGAGTCCGCTGCCACCACTGCTGCTGCCAAGAAGAAGGGCGGCTCCACTGTTGCAGGCACTAGCACCACCATCGCCGGGAAGAAGAAGGGCGCGGGCACTCGCGTCACCAATGGCGTGTGGCGCGCATCCATTATCAAGTCATCTGAGCTCCGTCTCCTGCGCCAAGACGGAGTTATGTCTTCCGTGGTCGCTGGCTCGCGAGTCCCAGGTGGTGAGGTAACCCCTTGTCGTCCTGCTAGTTTCCGGGTGATGTTCCTAGCATTCATCATCCGCGGTCTTTCTCTGCCCCTGCATCCTTTCTTTAGGGGCCTTCTTTGTTTCTATGGGCTCCAGTAGCACCAGCTGTCCCCTAACTCCATCCTCCATATTGCTTGCTACATTACACTTTGCGAGTGCTGGCTCGGAATCGAGCCACACTTTGGTCTCTTCAAAGGTCTCTTCAAGCTGAAGCGTCAGTCGGCGTCTAGATCCGTAGTCTACGATGTAGGAGGCTGCGGTATCCACGTTGACTCCTTCGTCACGTACTTTGACATCAAACTCATGGCGTCCGTCCAAGGGTGGAGGGACAAGTGGTTCTACATCAGCGACCAGAAGGCCGATAGAGACCACTTCGGACTCGCACCTTTCGATCCCGTGACACCGTGCAATAGGAGGCGCTCCTGGAAGAACATGGTGATACCCGGCAAATCTGCGGAGACAGATGTGTTGTACGAGTGCGTCTGCAACCTCAAGAGTCAGATGGGTAAAGAAGAGGGAGGCTGCGCCCTTATTCGCACGTGGTTGCGCCGTCTCGTCTAGCCCCTGCAGGCCAGAGTCTACCCTATGTTCCAGTGGGCTGCCACGGACGATGTCACTTGCGTATCTGCCGATGGCATTTCCGCGAGTGAAGTAGATAAAAGGGTGCAACTGGTCACCAAGTATACCGCCAAGGATGTGCTCCCTAGTGAACTAGTCGTACCTCCATTCAATGCTGCCAATCCTTCTCCATAGGTACGGTTGTGCTACGAAGTAGCTTTGTTTGTCGAATGCTTCTTTTTTCTTGACTTGTGCTGACTTGTTTCCTGTATGTAGGATTGGAGGCTGTCACCCTGTATGCCCCCTCTTCCCGAGGGGGTTATTCCTTGTGACGCTTTGGAAGAGGACGAGTCGGAGTCGACCATCCCATATGAGGGGGAGGAGGAAGCCCCCGAGTCCAATAGTCCAAACACTCGCAAGCGTTCGTGGAGCGAGGATTCGGATGCTTCATCTCCTTCGACTCCGGAAGGCCCAGCTATTGGTGCAGAGTCACCGATACCCACCGTTCCTGTGAGTGCTGTGGCGCCATCTTCTCGCAAGAAGATGCGGCTGCCAAAGGCGTCGTCGTCGGAGTCGGAGGGCCAAACCTTCGATTTTGACAAGTTTGATTGGTAAGTATACATTCCTTCTCTTTCGTTCTTCTTTGGAGTTGCATTTTCCTAATGTTCGTTTTGTTCTGCAATCAACAAGCGTCGTCATCTTCTGGCGACGTCCAATTTTTTAAAGAATCTAGAGTCGCGACCTCCAAGGCCAAGAAAGTGGCTGAGCGGACTCCTTCTTCTCCATTGGCGGCCCACTCCAGGCATAATTCATCAAGTTCTCCACACGATGTGGAGCATCAGATGGTTGTCTGGACGACTGCGCGTTAATTGACTTCAGAGTCATTGGAGGATCATGTATGTGTAGTGTTGCTTCTTCTTATTAGTTGAATTTATCATCCATACCATCTGCTGATCCTTTACAGTTTCTCCAATCGCAGCTCATTGTGAAGGAAGCTGCTCGCCTGGCGGAGCAGGTGCTTGCGATGGGTCACCAGCATGCAATGCTGGACAATCGTCATCGCGTGGTTGAAAGTGAGTGTTTTTTTGCTTCTTATTCTTCGTCCTTGTGATATACTCGACTGACGGTCTGTATTTGTTTGTTTTGCGTCTGAGCATAATGCGCTCCTTCGCGATTCCGCGAAGAGGATTTGTGCACCTCCATCGTGGCTAGGGAGAAGTTGTTCGAAGAACAACTCTTCTCGATTACTAAAGCTCTTTCAGGTACTCCTTCGTCTAGATTTCCGTCGTGTCTCTTCTTTCGAATTTGTTATTGTGCTGACTATGTGCCAACAATTTGCTCTTGTGTAGATGCCGGGGGTCTGAGCTTCGACGCTCAGGCGCTCCGTCGTGATGATGCCTTGGCAGGTGCCGTCTCGGCAGCCAAAGATCACAGTGGTTCCATCCAGGGGACGCTGATCAAGGACAAAGGCGTACTCAGTCGCCTCCGTGAGGAACTAGCACCCAAAGCTGAATTAATCGAAAATGTGGATGATCTAGTGGAGTCCCTTGATGGAGCCATTCCTACGGGCTTCAAGAACTCACTCCATGCAGTTGGCGCTCAATGTCACTCGCGATGGTTCAAGCCCATGGAGTCGAGGTTGATCCTGCTGCGGTCTCCAAGGCAATGCCTACGAGTGCAGATGGCCAACATGTAGTGTTTGCTCCTTTCGCAACTGCTTGTGACAAGTACGGGCCATAGCTAATCAACACAGTTGCGAAGTACTCTAAGGAGCTGCAGCGAGCCAAGAAGGCGGGAAAGGCTGCGGCGTCAGGGGTCGGCGGGAAGTCTGTGGCATCTGATACTGCCACAGACTCGATGAGGCCCCCAAAACCGAAGTCCAAGTCGAAGAAGCCAGTTGCTCCTCAATAGTCATATCTGAGTTAATAGCCTGTATTTTGTCTGGAACATGCCGTTGGCGAGTGTATCTGTTGATACTTTATTATGCTTGAATGCACTCGAGTCTTTTGTCCATGTATTGATTTAGTCTTGCTTGGCTCGTGATATGGCACATCGACTGGTCCTTCGAGTGAACCTCAGAATATGCCATCAACTGATGATACCTTAGCACAGTCGCGCTCAAGGGTGGAAGAGTTGTCTCTTCTCTCGCGACTTTGTGACTGCGTGAAGCAGTTGGAGCATGAACTGCTCGTGCTCCATGGTAACGTGGATGGATGGAAGTCAAGGGCGGATAAGGCCGCTGCCCGAGAGCAATATCTGCTAGGGGAGGTCACGCAGCTGGGCGACCAATTCAAGTGTTAGCTTTCTGCTTCCTTATCTTTGCTTGTAGCCTCTCGCGGTAGTTCGTTTTCTTCATGCTTTTGCCTTTGCTTGGTATAGTTGTCAGTGCATGCCATCCACAAGATGAGAAGGACAAGATTGTCGTTCGCATGAATGACCTGACCCAAGAGCAGCATCAGGCGAGTGGGTACTTCTGGGTGGACCATGATCATGCACTCGCATTGGCGACCCTGCAGGATCGTGCTTCGCGAGTACTCTATTTCTTGAAGAAATCGCAATCGTGCCTAAGGAATATTTATCAGACGATGTTCCCGCTGGATGTTGTTCCATCGAGCTTGCTGGCCCTTCTTGCAAGATTTCAAGACTTGAATGCAGTCCGCGAGTGTGTACGGCAACAGTTAGTGGATGGTGCCAAGGCTACTCTGTCGCTGGTGCGACTGCACATGCCTGATGTGGATGTTGCAGCGATTACTGCCGGACCGCCAGCGCCGCCAGCAGGCTCCACTTGGAATATGGTTCCTCATTACCAGGCGGTGGATCGCCCATCGGAGGATATTGTCGACTTCTTCAAGGAGAAAACAAATGTTCTTTTGTTGCAACAGTAGTTTTAGTTTGTATCATGCACATATGTATACCGGTGCTGTAAAGTTCGTATGTATGGCTATATATAATTGATCAACATTGATATGTGAGGAGCTTGTTAGCTCGTATGTTTGTGCGAGTGCGTTGCACTATGCGATTCCTTTTCGTTTGCCTGACTTGTGTTTATCTCAGCACCTTGCCAACCGTTCAGGTGCGTTGCAACTGGGTTGGTGTTTATCAAGGGTTTTATTAGTGCGTCAACTACTCAGGATATCGCGTTGCTTCATAGAACAGATGTGTATAGGGTGGCGCAGCCCTCGAGTGGATAAATTGCAAAAAATAAATAAAAGAATGCAGAGTTTGGGGCACTTAGCTTTATTTATTTGTAGGATAGTACAAGGTACAATGTGTGACTAAGTAGCCTTGGCTGAATAGCCTTATTTGCAATGTAAAAAATAAAAGGCGACTAAGGGTAGAAGCACCACAACTGTGCGACGTTCCAGGGGTTGGAGTACGCGACTCCTGTCTCGAATTTTTTAAGGCGATAGGCGCCACCTGGGATTACTTCTGTAATCACGTATGGCGGGGGACTCAAGCTTGAGATGCCCTTGTTGCTTCAGTCGTAGGACCAGGTCTCCTTCGACGAAGGACCTGGGGCATAGCCTTCTGCTATGGTAATTGCGCAGGTTCTGCTGGTAGATCGTTGATCTTTCCGCGGCGATTTCCCATGCCTCATTAAGGAGGTCGACGGAGTCTTCGAGTGCAAGAGTTGATTCTTTCTCGCTATAAGTGACTACTCGCGGTGCCATGTACCGTACCTTTGCGGGTAGCACCGCTTCAGCACCGTGCACCATGAAGAACGGGGTGTACCCCGTGGCACTGTTTGGGGTTGTGCGTAGGCTCCAGGGTACTGATTGCAACTCGTCTGGTCAGCATCCTGCGGCTTGTTCGAGTGGTCTAAGGAGTCGCTTCTTGTTTCCACCGCAGACGAGCCCGTTGGCCTTTTCGACCTGACCGTTGGTCTTTGGATGAGCTACGGAGGCATAGCTGACGTTGATTCCCAGGTTCTCGCAAATTCTTGAAATTCCTTGGAGGTGAAGTTCGTCCCGTTGTCCGTGATGATGCTGTGTGGCACTCCGAAGTGGTAGACGATGGACTCGAAGAACTTGACTGCGCTGGCTCCTGACTGGTTAGTCACCGGCATGGGCTCTATCCACTTGGTGAATTTTTCGATTACGACCAAGAGGTAGACGTAGCTTCCTCGTGAGGACTTTGGGAGCCTGCGGACCATGTCGAGTCCCAATTGCGCAAATGGCCAGGCCAATGGAATTGGCCAGAGCTCCATGCCAGGCGCATGTGGCTTTTCCGTGAATCGCTAGCAAGCGTTGCATTTTTGGACGATGTCCTTGGTGTCGCGCATGGCCGTAGGCGATTAGAATCCAGCTCGTAGGGCTTTGGCGACGAGTGCGCAACTGCCGGCGTGGTACCCGCAAGTCCCCTCATGGATGTCGAGGAGAACAACTCTTCCATCAGCGTTTGAGACGCATCGTTGGAGTACTCCTGTGATGCTTCGCTTGTACAGTTTACCGTTGATAATAGTGAAGGCCTTGGATCGCCGCACAATGTGCCATGCGTCAGTCGGGTCGTCTGGTAGCCTTTTGCTAAGGAGGTATGTGATGTACGGTTGAGTCCAAGATGGCTTGATCATCATGACGCTCATCGGTCCTTCGAGTCTTGTGTCAAGCTCCAAGTCGTCGAGTGCCATTGGCTCATTGGACGGCGCAGCCCCCGAGTCCGTTGTTGCACTTGTTTTCTTCTCTGTGGCTTTTTGCTTGATGGAGCGTTCGCAGATGCGCTCGAGAAATACCCCAGGTGGTATGGGGCCACAGGTAGAGCCAATGTTGGCGAGTGCGTCTGCCTCTTAATTGCTTTCGCGGCCTATGTGCCACAGCTCGTAGCTGTCAAAGTCCCCTTCGAGTGTGTCATAGAGGTCGCGGTAGGCGATCATATTGTCGTTTAGTGCGTCGCACTCGTGCATTGTCTGGTTGACGACCAGCTTGGAGTCGCCGTATATTATGAGCCTCTTGGCACCGCAGGCTTTTGCCATCCTCATCCCGTGTAGCAGGGCCTCATATTCAGCTTCATTGTTGGAGGCGGTAAACTGCATTCGCAGGATATATTTCAGCTTGTCTCCCTAGGGCGATGTTAGTATGACACCTGTGCCAGCTCCGTCCTTTCGCTTGGATCCATCAAAATGCATTGTCCAGAGGTAGGACATATCTAGTTTTTCAGGGAGCTAGTTCTCCATCCAGTGCATGAGGAAGTCAGGGAGAACTTGCGACTTGATTGCATCGCACTTTTCATATGTAATGTCTCGTGGAGACAGTTCGATCTCCCAAAGCGCGACTCGTCTGGTGGCGTCGGGATTGTTGAGGATATGTCCAAGCGGGGCATTGTTGACCACCACGATTGGGTGTTCCTGGAAGTAGTTTCGCAGTCGCCAGGCTGTCATGAAGACGTCGTACGCCAGCTTCTGGTAGTGCAGGTACCACTGCTTTGTTGGCGTGAGTCCCTCGCTGAGGTAGTAGACTGGGCGATGTACCCCGTGGACCTTGTTTTCCTTGGCTCGTTCTACCACGAGCACCGTGCTGACCACCTGGTTGGTGGCGGAGATGTATAGCAACAGTGGTTCCCTTTCGCGTGGGGTCACCAGTACTGGCGAGGTGGACAATAGACGCTTGAGGTCTTCGAATGCTTCTTGTGCCTTGTTGGTCCACTCGAACTTGTCAGCTTTACGAAGAAGTTGGTAGAAGGGCAGTGCCTTTTCGCCCATTCGACTGATGAATCGACTGAGCGCCACGATTCGCCCAACCAGCTGCTGGACACCTCTTATGTTCTTCGGATTCTCCATGGCCATTATGGCTTTTATTTTCTTCGGGTTTGCCTTGATCCCTCTCACGGAGATGAGATATCCGACTAGTTGCCTAGATGGTATGCCGAAGGCGCACTTGTCCGGATTGAGCTTGATCCGGTAGCGGTCGAGGTTGGCGAAGGTTTTGCATAAATCGTAGATTAGTGAAGCTTCATCTTTGGTCTTGATTACGATGTTGTCAACATAGACTTAGATGTTTCGACCAAGTTGGTTCTTGAGGCAAGCCTTCATGCACAACTGATAGGTTGCGCGTGCGTTTTTAGCCCAAAGGGCATTGTGTTGTAGCAGAACACACCAAAAGGCGTTGTAAACGCCGTTTTCTCTTGATCCTCCTCCTTCATTCGAATCTGATTGTAGCCTGAGTAGGCGTCGAGGAAGCAGAGGCGCTCATATCCTGCGGTGGAGTCGATGATCTGGTCGATTCGCGGCAGAGGGAAGTGGTCCTTTGAGCAGTGCTTGTTCAGAGAGGGAAAATCCACACACATCCGTAGGATATCCGTGTCCTTTTTTGGTACTAGCAGCGTATTGGCTAGCCAAGTGCTTTCTTTGGTCTCGCGTATGAATTTGGCGTCGAGGAGTCTGTTGATCTCCATTCCGACCGCTTGTGCTCTTGGCTCCGACAGCCGCCCAATTGTTTGTTTGACTGGCCTTGCGTCTGGGTTGACATTGAGTGCGTGGTCGGCGAATTCCCTGGGGACTCCTGGCATGTCCGCTGGACACCAGGCGAAGATTTCCCAGTGCTCATGGAGGAATTCGACGAGCACGAGTCCTATGCGGAACTCAAATTGTTGGCGATGAGGGCCGTCTTGGGGGGTCCGAGGGATGGACCTGAACTTTCTTCGTGTGCACCGACAAGTCGAAGGATAGGTCGGGTGAACTTGGCTGACTCAGGGGAGGTAGATCTTGCGAGTTCCTCCTGCATGCCGAAGGACTAGCAAATTCTGTTGAACTCCCTATCGCAACATGCGGACCTCTCAAAGCTCCCGTTGATTGTGATGACGCCGTTGGGGCCTGGCATTTTCATCTGCAGATAGGCGTAGTGTGGCACTGCCATGAACCTGGCGAACGCGACACGTCCGGGGATGAAGTGGTACTGTGAGGGCCAGTTGACGACTTCAAAGTCGATGCGTTCGCGTCGAAAGTTTTTCGGCGTGCCGAAGCTGATGTTGAGGTTGATTTTTCCCAGGGGATATACGCCCTTGTCGGGGACGATGCCGTGGAATGTTGTGTCCGAGGCCTCGAGGCAGGTCAGAGGGATCCTCATTGCTCGCAAGGTACTTGCGAACATGAAGTTAATGCCGCTTCCGCCATCCATGAAGACGCGACTCATGTCGAAGCCTCCAATTTGTCCTCGAGTACAAGGGGACAATTGCCTGGACGAGGTACTTGGCACGGGTGGTCGCGCTTGTCAAAGGTGATGCAGGAGTCGCTTCCACTGAGGTACTCAGTGGTGGATGGTTGTGACTTTGTCACCAGATTGACTTGGCGAGTGATGACCTTTTGTACCCAATTGGAGGGGCGGCCCTTTTGGATCATCATGGTGCCCATGGCCCATGGGTACGGCTCGCCTCCGTTATGCTGGTCAGGCGCAACTGCATTTGGCGGTGGTCCGGGTGGTGGTGGAGGAGCTCCATGTGCCACATCGCCTGGGGTGGCTCCATAGCCCCTGTTGACCGCGTCGCGATTCATCCGAGCCAGGCCCTCATGGAGTTTGAGGAACTCGCGGCAGTCCTTGAGGAGGTGGCTGGATTTCTTTTTGCTGTCATGCTTGTCGATGTAGAAGTGCATGGTGCATGGCCCGGACAGCTTGTCCTCAATGGATGTTGTGGGTTCCTCGTCGCGAGTGCGGCGCTGCCATACTTGCGAGGTTTTCCCGAATTCGCGGTGTCCAGCATTGCGGTAGCCGCTATTGCGGTTGTCATCACGTCTGTCAGTGTAGCCGGCTGCGACAATGTTGACGTCGCCGCGGTCATTGTAGATGCCCATTCGACGTTTGCTTCGGCGATCGCGTCTGCATTCGAGTTCTGCTTCGTCGTTGGAGTGAACGCGATTTTTCACCGAATCATCTCCATCTGCCCACCGATTCGCGATTTCTATCAGGTGGTCAATGGTTTTGGGCTTTGAGCGGCCCAGCTCTTCCCTGAGCTCTATGCGACAAACGCCGCCGTTGAATGCATCGATTGCCTGGTCCTCCAAGATATTTTCCGTGGAGTTCTTGATGATGGACCACCTCTTGATGTATGAGCGTAGCGATTCGCCCGACCTTTGCTGGCAGCATCTTAGCTCTTCGATTGATGCGGGCCTTTTGTAGGTGCCCTTGAAGTTGCGCACAAAGTTGTAGACCAGTTCTTCCTAGCTGCGAATGGATCTGCGTGGAGGTGGTTGAGACATGCTCGGGCGGCACCCTGTAGCTGTAGCTATAGGCATTGCATGGTCGTGCTTCGACTCCCTCCGTGGAGCCTGACGGAGGAGATGTGGTCCTCCAACCAGATTTCGGGTCCTGCAGGCCGTCAAATTTTGGGTTCTCCGATGGGAGCTTGACCCCTTTGGGCATTCGCTTTTTCCTGATGGCCCTGCTAAAGCATCTGGCGCCACAGATCTCCATGTATTTGTCTTCTGAGTCAGTCAATCGGGCGCGTCGCGCCATTGACTTGTCGATCTTGCGCTGCGTGATGTCATCACGCGCGTCGTAGTCGTCGTCGTGTCGCTGTGAGCAGCAACGTCGAGACAGATCGTGACTGTCATTGCTGGATGAGGGTGAGGAATAGCGTTTTGCCAGAGCCTTGTTCTTCTTCGGCTCCGGCATTGGCTCTTTGTCGAGAGTAGCCTCGATCAACCCTAAGCCTGCGATCGTAGATCGGTGCATGGCAGCCCGAGGATCTCTAGCTGGCGGCTGGTTGTTGAGGAGGTACATGGTGGCCGCCATTACCGCGGCTTGCGGCGTATTTGGAAGCACGTTGCCACGCGTATCCACCATCATGGAGCCAAAGTCGAGGACCTTTGCGGCTTCTACACGCTCTTGTTCAGTGAGGTGTGCTAGTCGAGATCGCCTCTTGTTAGCGATGTAGTCGTTGCATTTGGAGGAGGATCCTCCGTGGGAGGAGAGCCCAGCTTGTCGGAGGCTCGACTCGTCTGCCGCCTTTCTACGCGCCTCGAGTTGCGCGAGCGTATGCAGTTGGCGTTTGTATTCCTCCTTCAAGAGCCAATGGTAGCCCATCAGCAGTTCTTGCAGGGAGCAGAAGGGCAGAGGGTGGCCTCGTAGGGCTTCTCGACAGCAGGCCCACTCGTGATCGTTGAGCCTGATCATGACACATTCACCAGTTTGCTCGTTTTTCATAGTTGGAGGTTTGACTGCCCCTCCGTTGTTGACGGTGGCGCCGTTAGTGGGGCCGTCGTTGGGTGGTTCGCCATTAGGTATACCACCATTTGGCGGGTCGGTTCCATTGCCACCGTTACCCATGTTGTCGCGATTTGCGGAGGAGTCACCCGAGTTGATCACGGCACACATGAAGTGGTTGGGGAAGCTGCTGATCGCACAACTTTCATATCCGGAGCCGTAGGCTCCATCTTCAGTTGCTAGATTGCCCAGATTCGATTCGCGACTGCTGTCGCTGTTCGTATTCTCGACTATTGTTGAGGTATTGAGCTCACTGAGGTTGCTGATCGGTGGAGGGAACCATGATGGTAGAGAATTCGATGGTGTTATCAGTTGATCAGGCATGCGAAGCGTGCCCATTTGGCCAACTTGGAAGCAGAAGCTCCTGATTTCTAGGATAATTCCATCGCCCACGGACTCGAAAGCCAAGCAAGTGGCCGATGTATGGACGGTGAAGTCGAACGCGCCGAAGAGCTGGCGAATCTCCGTTGTTGCGGAGTTGTAGATCGTAGTTGATGGGGTCGAAGAAGCCGCAACATCAGCACTCCCAATTCCCACAGTCGGCGCCAATTGACGAGGGTTTAACTCATCAATGCCCATTGTTATGGACTTGGGTTTTGGAGAAGGAGGGAGCGCTGGAAGAATCAATCGGCTAGCAAACAAGCACACAGGGACGCAAGGTTTACCTAGGTTCAGGCCTCATAGAGGTCCGTACTCCTGCTTTTCTACTCGTGTAATTAACAGAGGTATCAAAGATTACAATGGTGCACAGATGCAATCTGGCGAAGGTTGTGGAAACTAGGGTTGTGTGTGTCCTCCTCTCCGCCCCCTCCTAGCCTTTATATAGATAGGATAGGTCTCGGGTAGCAGGTCAAGTCATTTACAAGTTATGGTTTTCCCTTTAAACTTTCTATCTTTAGCTTCTTCTTGCTCCGCAAGCAGTCGAGAGTCCGTAGGTTACTCGAGTTCTCCATTTGGGCCTTGGCAACGTCATGGGCTTCCGCTGTATTCAGGCCGTATATTCCAATCTCGAGTACCTGTAGGGTATGCCGATGTCACTTGTAGGTCAAGATGTACTATGTAACCGACTCTTAGTCGTAGCTGAATAGGTCTCTCCTGTAAACCCTAAGCCAGATATCTATATAAGCCGTCCTACGGAGAGCCTTTAGGGCACCCCCACAATAGTATGCATTCTCAACTCGCACAGGCGAAACCCTTGTAACCCATATTCTGGCTCTGCCGTATTACTGTATTGCTTGCAGGAGTAGGATCCGTCCAAACCCGGCGGATTCGAACCTGGGTAAACTTGTGTGCTCACTGTCCCGGAATACCGTACGTCTCACACCCCTCTCTTCTGCACGCCTTGAGGACCCCCTCATGGCGTACTTGTCATCAAACAGACGACAGATAGTTGTTAGATTTGACACATTTTTGATGGTTTTTATTGATGGTTTCTCCTAGATTTGATTGTTTTCAAGATTTACCTAACGATAATACTTCAATAGCAAAGAAAACTTGGTTTTTAATGTGTGTTTTAGGTTCTGAACATCAACAAAATGTTTTAACTAGAGAAACACAATATTCAGGCGAAAACAAGCAAGTCCCTCCTTGGAAGCAATCGAGGGAAGCATACAGAGGCTTTAACAAGCAACTATACGGTGGGAACATTTTTCTGGCCATATAGTTCCCGCCGTATAGATCCTGCCGCCTCCATCTTGTCAAATGGGACAACTTCCGTGACAAGTCCAAGGACGAAAACACAACATATATGCTGCCATCCCGTCCAGAAAGGAGAAAGAAGAGATTCGGAGAAGAAGGGGAAAACGTTCTTCATCTCGCTCCACGATCTTCGACCTCCTAGCCAATACACCCCCATAGCCATTACTTGTACTTGAGAGAGAGAGATATCTTCACCTTGCAAGACTAGGATTTGACTGGAATTGTGTTGGATTACTTTTCTATTCTTATTGTGGATATCCATGGTAATATCCAGAAGAACTCCATTTATTTAATTATATCGATGATGATTTCTTCTCTCATGTGTGAGTAAGTTCCTTGGGCATGGAAGATGTAAGGGATTGGTGAGATGTGATGTGCCTCCATACATTTTCCATTAGTTTGTGATTTCTTTTAATCACTATATTATGTTATCTTGACTATTTGTGGGATGCCTAATGCTTGTTGTCCAATTAAGGGCCTAGACAACATGATTCTTTGTTCTACATAGATAGGATCTCATTCGCTAGCAGATCGGTGACCCCCGAGTGACACGGGGATATAGATGGAAAACTAGTAGACTCGAGGATAATGAGGAACCACCGTGCTTATTGCATTAGTCCGATCCATGGAGCTTAATCGCTAAGCAACCTGAAGGGTCTTAATCATCTAGTGTCTGACTATGGTTTTGGTAACAGACTAGTAGGATTATTGAAGTTGGGATGAAATCTACCAAGAGGAGTTCCGACTAATTATGGGTTGCTCACCTGCACATATACTTATAAGAATATAATTGTTACACTTATCATTCGTCCACCTAGCACAATCACTTTCACCATGAACTGTATCTCCCTGTGCCTCTTCGCCATCTACATAAAGCAACAAACAACCGAATCGTTCTTTACTTTTATGATTTTTATTTCTGAAGTTTACATTTTTGTTTTATTTATATACAACCAGTTTAATCCAAATTCCATTCTCATTTTTACACTTGCAGTCAATTCAGTTGAAGATGTATGTCAACTTTGGGTGTAATAGAGACTTCACTCATAAACACTTACCTTTGGGCTCCATGTGGGATCGATATGTATACTTCGAAACTAGCTACAAACAATCTGTGCACTTGCAGACATCAAGCTATTTTCTGGCGCTGTTGCCGAGGATCTAAGTGCTAAGTGTTGGATACAAAGGGTCTACACACTCTGGTAAGACCTATTTACGAGATTATATTGAGCGCGTGCCTGCTCAAAGGCGCGAGGAAGTTATTGAAAAACTTTGAAGATCAAATAAAGTTGAAGTTGAAAACCTGAGTGATATTATGGAAATCATGTCTATTTATAGGACAACTCCCAAGAAACGTGAGAAAACTCTTAGAGAATATAGTGCTCCAAGTTCTGAATTTCTTAAACAACCGATAGAATCCTCTAATCCTGGAGTTAGAGAATATCGATTTGATGGTGGAATTATTAAAATTTTGCAGGGAAAAGCTTTCAGTGGAAGGGAAGATGAAGACCCAGGAAGACATCTTAGAGAGTTCGACAATGTGATTCACTTGGAACAAAAGGTTTCCAAGAGATTTCTCTCATCTAAAATTATTTCATTGGTCTCTTAAAGGTAAGGCTCTAGACTGGTTATATTCTCTCCCTCACCATTACATTAAATGTTGGGAAAACTGCATTATTTAATTCATAAACAAGTATAATCCTTTCAAAAAGGTAACTGAACTAAGAAAGAATATAGGAAATTTTAGTCAGAACATGGGAGAATACTACCCACAAGCCTGGGATAGATTTTTTGGAATTATCAAGAGTATTCCTAATCATGGCTATTCTGAATCAACTAATTGCCATTTATTTTACCATGGTCTTAATACCCAATGTAGAGAGTTGTTTGACCTCTCAGCAGGGGGATCAATAAATACTTTAACTATTAAAGAACGTTTGGAATTGATGTCTACTAGGGCTAAGAATGATTCTTTATATAATCCTGATTTCGGCACTAAGCCAGAGAAAGGGATACTTCGGATAACTCCTGATCTTATACCTAAGGTACGAAAAACAATGAAAGAAAAAGGTATACATTCTGAACTTGTTAGGGAAAACAAAGTAGATTTATTACAAGTTTTAACTGAAGAGATGAAATTAGGAAAGTTTTTCAAGAATTAAAACATCGACAAGCAAAATTTCATAATAACCTACATAAGCATTTTCAAAAACATAAAAAGATTTGGCGGAACTCACGGAAAATTATGATGAGATTGGCTAAGAAATAAAATTATTTCACAAGTATTTTAGTATGATTGAAACCCAGTGTGAACAAATAGCATCTGATTATCAAATTTTTCTTCGAGATGATATAGATATTCGTATTTCTACTAATGTTGTTCCAAGAAGAGGTGCAGTTGTTACAGGAATATTAGGACCACCGGAATATGAAGCTGAGAAAGAGGGAAAGGAAAAAAGCCTTGCTCGAAGCAAGCCAAGAAAATAATACACTGGTGGATCCTCAAGACGAAACTGCTCAAGAAACACAAGATCAAACCAAGGATGACCGTTATGACTCTAATGCAGAGACGGTTGATCCAAGAGAAGAAAAAAAGATAAGCAATGAAGATGAAGTTGTAGTAGAAAAGAAGAAAAGAGACAAGCAACAACAAAAGAAAGCAACAAAAGAGCCTGCCCCCCCAAAAGGTAAAAGACAAGAATAAGAATGGTGAGAAAAAACTTCCTTATCCAGATCGAAAAAAGAAAGAACCAGATCAGGTAATCTATGATTATTTTAGAAAGGCATTTGGTGACCTTCGTCTAGAAATTCCATTTGCGGATGCAATCAAAGTTCCTACTTATTCTAAGTTCCTCTATGATATTCTTAGTAGAAAGAAAGAAATAACTGAAACCGTTGCCATGGTGACTAGTTATCCTGCTAATGGGAAGCTATTGTCTAAATCAGGAGACCCCGGAATACCAACTATTTCATGCTCAATTGGCAAAACTGATATTCACAATGCCTTGTGTGATTTAGGTGCAGGAGTTAGTGTAATGCCATATTACCTCTATAAAGGGGTAGGATTAGGGGAGTATTCCCCTACAACTATCACTTTATAGATGCCTGACAAGTCCACTAAATAACCCATTGGTATGATTGACAATGTTCTACTTAGAATTGATGAGCATGGTATTCCCACTGATTTTATTATTCTTGCACTGCCAGAAGATGAAAAATTATCCATAATACTTGGAAGAACTTTCCTTAGTACTACAAGATCATCAGTTGATTGTGCTGAGGGAAAAATAATTTTCAATGATTATGATGCTGAAATCATCCGATATTTTCCAAAGAAGATAGAAGGACGAGAAAGATATATTGCACCGGCAAAACGAGTTCATGTGGTAAGTGCCTTTGATAAGGGGCAACCTAAGGTAAGAATTCGAGAATAGAGAAGGGGTTAAGTTATTCAACCATTCTTAATAAAATGCTTAATGGGAGTCAACCCATCACATCAATAAAATAAGTTAAAGAAAAAAAGTTCATCGCATTCCTACAACCGTTTCACAGACATTCTTGCGGAAGCGCGCCCATGAAGATGTAGTTGTCAAAAAGTAGTAGAAACATCGATTGAACAAATGTAGAATAAGTATAAAACAAAAAATTTGAGTTTTATCTACAAAGATTAAAATTCTGCTTTTTACATGCTAATGTTGGTCGGCAGTTTCTACTGTCATTTTTCTGTCAAAAATAAGGTATTTCGCAAGTTTCAGGATAAGAAGGTATTCTCGAAGAATTTTTTTTTATGAATATTGATGGTTTAACGACCAACTATACGACGGAAATAAAAATTCTGGCCATATAGTTTGGCCGTATAGATATCTTTGCCATCAACAATTTTTCTTTCGAAGGAACAGAGAATTTAACGACCAACTATAGGGTGGGAATAAAAATTTCGGCCGTATAGCTCTGGTCGTATAGATATTGACGCCTTCGTACAATTTCTTCTCAAATGTACTGACGGTTTAATGACCAACTATACGTGGGAATAAAATTTCCGGCTGTATAGTTTCGGTCATATAGATATCGATGCCTGTTTTAGAAAATTTATCTTGAGAGTATAGACGGTTTAATGACCAACTATACGGCGGGATCAATATGATCCAGCCGTATAGTTGCGTCCGTATAGCTATGTTCTACATAAAGGAACCCTAATTGGTGGCGCCGCTGCCGCAACTATACTTGAGGAACTATATATCCCGCCTATATAGTTTTGGCCGTATAGTTCGGCGCGACCATATAATCGGGATGGGGTGGTAGGTTTCTTCTCCTTCCTCATTATTTCTCTCATATTCTCTCTCCAAACCTCTCTAAACCCACCTAGAACTCTATATTCTTCGCGGATTTCGTTTGTTTGAGTGGGGGAATCAACATATCGGTATGTTTCTCCCCCTATCCATGCTTTATTTTCAGATTTTCATGGTTGAAACTCTCACATTGATCTAGTGTATGAACTCAAGATTATTTAGCTTTTCCTCTTAATTTCTCACGTTAGGATTAAATTTTCCATGTAGAATTGTTCATATATCATGTAGAAACTATATGCCTAAGGTTTTATGGTGAAATTTTTCAGTGCATCAAGATGAACAAAATCGGTAATATTTTTTGCAAGAGAAAGCGCGAACGTGGCGAGAGTTTGGGGCAAAGGACCGAGCTCAACACCAAGATGGCCACAGTTTCATCAAGGAGGGTGTTTCCCACACGTTGGGTCGACCATAGTTTTCTCACCGCGGCGGGGTTGAAGGCGGACTTCGACCTCATGAGTAATAAGGCCAGGTTGACGGTACTCGGCTATGCAAGCCACGACACCTACGCCGAGCTTACCTATGAGTTCCTTGCCTCCTTCTACAACAACAACATGGAGAAAGGTAATGCATGCACAGTAAGCTTCACAATGAACCGGCAGCACTATGAAATAACTTTTAAACAATTTTGTGATGCTTTTGGCTTCCCTCACGTTGGGGAGTCAACTATTACTAACCTCTATAGCGTCACAAGTGGAGAAACATGGGAGGTTATCTCTGTTAATGGTGGCACCGAATTCTACCAGAAGAAGATGTCCATCATTCAGAACCCAACAATTCGGTACTACGCCTTATTCCTCACCAACACACTACTGGGAAGAGGAGATACTGGTTCCATGGCCAATGCAGACATGGCAATGATCACCAAGGCTCTCTTCCCCGATGCACCACAAAGCCCAAATCCTGCAGCTCTACTCATCCAGCACTTTCGTCACCAAAGCAACAAGACAAAAGGTGATATTCGCATTGGTAGATTGGTAACCCACCTTGCCCATGCATTAAATATTACATTACCTATTATGCAATCTATTGACAGCTCCAAACTTATGGACATCAAGTATTGAACTACTTGTGGCTTCCTTGGTGTTTACCAAGCTAAACGGAGGTTCCGAGCATATCAGTTTAGTTATCTTGGTGATGCACAGGGTGATCAGGTTCCATTTCCCTGTCCCAAAGCCTTCTTGGTTGTGGAGAAGGACACTTGGATCCTCACCAAGGACCAAGTGATGGAGATCATGGCAGAACTCCAGCCTGATCAAGAGGAAGATGAAGAAGGAGAACAACATGATGAGGATGAGCAGGAGCATGAGGATGAGCATGGATACAACCCTGGTTGGGAGGGGTATCAGCAATAGCAAGGGGGAGCCTGGGACCCATGGCCCAACCAGCCGTAGCAGGAGTACAACTACGTCCCCTATCAAGAATCCCAGCAGCAACCAACGCATTGGGGAGATTGACCACACTCTTCATGTAGTGAATGAAGATGTGAGTGCCTTAACTCACAACTTTAGTCACTTCATTACCCACTTCCCTGACTACTACCAGAAGTATCCGCACCAGCCGCCGAATGACGGCAACAACTGAGCCTGGAAATAGCCTAAGCTTGGGGGAGGTTTGAAAACCTCCAAACTTTGCATTCATATTTCTCTTTTTTTTTAATTTATTTTATTTCTTCAAAATTTCATGTTTACTTTCAGTTTGCATTCCTAAACCAAAAATACAAAAAATAGTTGTAACTTTTATTGCAAGCTTGTTTCTTTGTTTCTCTCGGAGATTGCTCAATTTCAAGTGACTTGGCAATATGGAAATACAGAGGGGTTCGACTCAAATATAGGAACGAAGCAAGCAAGAGGAGGTATCACATTCCTTTCATCACCTTTTCTGCAATCTTAAATTGATCCTAAAATTATTTACTCGCTTGCACATGAGTCACTCCCCACTTAACATGTTATCCTATAAATTCTATTCCTTTTCTAGTGTCTCATTTTTAGCTTTGAAACAATGAGCAAGGAACTTGGTTAAAAATATTTCCTACATTTTTACAACAATAAAAAGCATCCAAAAGATGACTTGAGTCCATGTTTATCCCAAATAATTTGATTTTAGAACTACTCCATCCCATTTGAGCTTAATATAAATAGACTCGATAATACAATTGAATGAAATTGTTTGATAAAATGGATGCTTCGAAGTAGTAGAAATTATGCCACATATTTTTATAATAATTACCGTAAGATATGGCTTTATGCGTGTCATCACAACACTGTCGTGCTCCATGGGGAACTATTAACTCCGCTAGCCAATGAACGATCTAAATGTGGGAAACCACTTGATTTCGGCTATTGAGTTATGTAAACGTCTGTAGCAGCAATGCTATGATGGGTAAAATTTTAGTCTCCTCATGCACGTTCCAAGTGAAGTTGTAGTACTTTTCTGACCCACTATTGCTCAACAATTATTTATTGGCATGGTCACGAGTGCATAATACAGACCCAATTAACATGTTAAAACGGTGGCATGAATTCTCTATGAAAGAGCTGAAATTTTTGAAAGGCAAGGAAAGGAAAAAGGTGCTTTGACAGTCTTGAAATTTTGACATGGGAATAGATGAGTTGTTCTTAAATTGAATGTTTTGGTGCCAACTTGAGTACCCTAAATTGATTAAAGAAACGAGAACAAAAAGTTTTCATCTCTCAACAAAGAGAGATACCAAAAGAATTTGCCTCACTTTCCTAGCTAAACTTTTGACAGCTGCTAGGGCACATGATTTATTTGCTAGCTAGATATACGTGGATAGGAAGTGGACTCAGTGCAATCTTGTGAATACTTGTATGATCATGTTTAAGATTGCAGGGATTGCGAAGAAAATAATTTGACACCAATTCAAGCTTGTAAGTTCTATTATTTCAGTCTCGAATCTTCTCTATTCTTCCTTCTTTCCTTGTCACTCGAGGGCGAGCAGCATCTAAGCTTAGGGGACTTGATAACTGTGAGATTTGACACATTTTTTATGGTTTTTATTGATGGTTTTCTGCTAGATTTGATTGTTTTCTAGCTTTACCTAACGTTAAAACTTCGTAGCAAAGAAAACTTGGTTTTTGATGTGTGTTTCAGGTTCTGAATGTCAACAGAAGGTTTTAACTAGAGAAGCATAATATTCATGCGAAAACAAGCAAGTCTCTCCTTGGAAGCAATCGAGGGAAGCATATAGAGGCTTTAACAAGAAACTATACAGAGGGAACATTTTTATGGCCGTATAGCTGCCGCCGCCTCTGTCTTATCAAAAGGCACAACTTCCGTGAAGAGGCTAGGGACGAAAACATAACACAACAGCCGCCATCCTATCCAGAAAGGAGAAAGAAGAGATTCAGAGAAGAAGAGGAAGACATTCTTCATCTCGCTCCACGATCTTCGACCTCCTAGCCAATACACCCCCATTACTTGTACTTGAGAGAGAGAGAGATCTTCACCTTGCAATACTAGGTTTTGAGATTGTTTCTTCCTATCTTGAATTGTGTTGGATTACTTTTCTATTCTTATTGTGGATCTCCACGATAATATCGAGAAGAACTCCCTTTATTTAATTATATCGATGATGCTTTCTTCTCTCATGTGTGAGTAAGTTCCTTGGGCGTGGGAAATGTAAGGGATTGGTGAGATGTGATGTGCCTCCATATATTTTCCATTAGGTTGTGATTGATTTTAATCACTATATTATGTGTGCTTGACTATCTGTGGGATGCCTGATGCTTGTTGTCCAATTAAGGGCCCAGACAACATGATACTTTGTTCTACATAGATAGGATCTTGTTCCCTAGCAGACTGACGACCCTTGAGTCACACAGGGATATCAATGGAGAACTAGTAGACTCGAGGATAAAGAGTAACCACCGTGCTTATTGCATTAGTCCGATCTAAGGAGCTTAATTGCTAAGCAACCTGAAGGATCTTAATCGTCTAGTGTCTAACCATGGTTTTGGTAACAGACTAGTAGGATTATTGAAGATGGGACGAAATCTACAAAGAGGAGTTCCGGCTAGTTATGGGTTGCTCGCCTACACATATACTTATAAGATTATAATTGCTACACTTATCATTCGTCCACCTGGCACAGTCACTATCAGCATGAACTATATCTCCCCGCCCGTCTTTTGCCATCTGCAAAAAACAACAAACAACCGAATCATTCTTTACTTTTATGCTTTTTTTATTTATGAAGTTTACATTTTATTTTTATTTAGATACAACCAGTTTAATACAAATTTCATTCTCGTTTTTACACTTGCATTCAATTCACTCGATGACCTGTGATAACTTTGGGTGTGATAGAGACTTTACTCATAAACACTTACCTTTGGGCTTCCTGTGGGATCAATATCTATACTTTGAAACTAGCTACAAATGATTTGTGCACTTGCAGACATCACAAGGCCTTGTACAATGGAGAGGCACGATGCAAACTACAACGAGGTTTCGGATATTTGGTGCTCCTCTATCAAAGGAGCATGAGGCAAGAACTAGATATATCCACAAAGGATGTCCACTAATTCCAAATATCAAGAGTCGGGTTTATAAGGAATGTGGTGGACTATATATAGGCCAGTCACAACTTCAAGGGTAGTTTAGGCAATAAAGGGTAAAGTCTAGACGGATTTGGGGTTACATTTGCTGAAGGCCCAAAAGGCTTTTACATGTCTGGATAACTTACACCGGAGACTCCGTGGTCAGGGGGCCGGAGACTCCGGGGTGGCCTGAGACTCTGGGGTTGTGCTCGGACTCCGGGGTAGTAGGTCGGAGACTCCGGGCTTCAGCTCCAACAGCTGCTTCTTCATGTCCTGCTCCTTGCACTTCATTCCTGGGGGTATCATAGCTGATAACACACAGTGTAGTTGCATGAAGTAGCAAGCCATCCAAAGATGTATAAAGTCACACGAGGAAAGGAGCGAGTTCACCTTAGCTTATAGGAATTTAGCTCGTGCACGAGTCATTGGTCCACTTGGGGGACTTGGTGGTGGAGATGTAGGGGCGCCCGTAGGACGGGCTGCATCAGCTCCCACCCCCTTGGGAAAGAGTCGTCCTCGACTCTTCATGGTTATCATCTCCATGGTAGGGTGGAAGGTCCTTGACATTGAATGTATTGCTCGCAAGGTACTTGGAGGTCAGAATCTCTATGATGTAGGCGTTGTTGTTGATTCTTTTGAGGACCTTGAAGGGTACATCTCCTCTTGGTTTGATATTGGAATCGTGCTCCTTGGGGAAGCGGTCCTTTCTCAAGTGAATCCACATAAGGTCACCTTCTTCGAAGACTCTTTCTTTCTTATCCTAGTTTAATCTTGATGCTTGATGAAGGACTTGTGGTTCGATCGTAGCTCTTGTTTCTTCATGAAGATTCTTTATAGCTTTGGTACGCTTGTCGATGTCCATGTTGGTGCGCTCATGAAGAGGTAGCGGTAGTATGTCGAGCGTGGTGAGGGGCTCGAAACCATAGACGATCATGAAGGGGATCATCTTGTTTGTTGAGTGCTTGGCACGGTTGTAGGAAAACTTGGCATGTGGAATGCATTCCTCCCAATCCTTGAGGTTTTTATTGATCAACACATGAAAGAGGGTGCCGAGGCTTCGGTTGACAACTTCGGTTTGGCCATCGGTTTGTGGGTGCGAAGCGCATGAAAATAGTAGCTTGACACCCAACTTTTCCATGAGGGTCTTCCATAAGTAGCTCATGAATTTGATGTCGCGGTCAGAGACGATTGTTCTTGGCACACCGTGAAGATGGATGATCTCTCTGAAAAACAAATTTGCAACATGTGAAGCGTCATCGGTCTTATGGCACAGTATGAAGTGTTCCATTTTATAAAAGAGATCCACGACAACAAATATAGAATCATGACCATGCTTAGACCTAGGCAATCCTAATACAAAATCCATGCTAATGTCGGACCAAGGTGCGTAAGGAATAGGAAATGCCATATAAATACCATAAGGGTTAGCTTGCGACTTAGCTTGAACACAAGTAGTGCATCTTTGGACGTAGCGTTCAATGTCGTGCTTCATCTTGGGCCAAAATTAGTGATTGGAAATCATGTCCAATGTCTTGTTACGTCTAAAGTGACCCATGAGGCCTCCACCATGAGATTCTTGGAGAAGCAAAAGTTGGAGGGACGACTTAAGAATGCAAAGCTTGTTTTGCTTAAAGAGAAAACCTTTATGCAAATAGAAATCATCAACTACTTTGTTAATGGAGCACTTTGCAAAAATTGGTCCCAAGAACGGGTCGGAAGAATACACAGTTTTGATTTCATCAAGACCCAACATGTTGATTTCAAGTCGAGTAAGAAGGCTTGTGTGCTTGCGAGACAAAGCGTCTGCAACTACATTATCTTTGCCCTTCTTATACTTGAAGATATGAGGAAAATATTTCATGAACTCAACCCACTTAGCGTGTCTCTTTCTCAAGTTTGCTTGGCCATTGATATATTTCAACGACTCATGGTCAGAATGTATGATAAATTCTTTAGGCCAAAGTAGTGTTGCCAAACTTAAAGAACACGAACTAAGGCAAAAAGCTCTTTGTCATAAATCGGATAATTAAGGCGAGCACCATCAAGTTTCTCGCTATGGTAGGCTATAGGATGCCTGTTTTGCATAAGGACTCCTCCAATGCCAATACCACTATCATCACACTCTATCTAAAAAGTTTTTGTGAAATCCGGTAATGCAAGAAGAGGTGCTTTGGTGAGCCTATTTTTAAGTTCATCAAAAGCTTTTTGTTGTGACTTGCCCCAAACGAAGGTGACATTCATTTTGGTCAACTCGTTGAGAGGACAAGCAATGGTGGAAAAGTCTTTCACAAAGCAACGATAGAAACCGACCAATCCATGAAAACTTCATAGTTCACTCACATTTGTGGGGATGGGCCAATCTCGTATGTCCTTTATCTTGGAAACATCAACTTCAATGCCCTTCAAAGAAACGATATATCCAAGAAAAATCAACTTGTCTTTGGCAAAAGTGCACTTGGGAAGATTAGCATAAACCTTTTCATGTTGAAGGATTTGCAAGACTTCCTTGACATGTGTAACATGGTCCTCAAGTGACTTTCTATACACAAGTATATCATCGAAATAGACAACAACACTCTTTCCAATGAGAGAACGCAAAATATGAATCATGAGGCACATGAAGGTGGATGGGGCATTAGATAAGCCAAAAGGCATGAGAAACCATTCATAGAGACCAAGTTTGGTATTGAAGGAGGTTTTCCACTCATCACCTTCAGCCATGTGTATTTGATGGTAGCCACTACAAAGATCAATTTTCGAGAATATCGTGGCTCCACACAACTCATCCAGCATGTCATCTAAACGTGGTATTGGATGTCGATAACGCACGGTGATATGATTGATTGGACAAAAGTCCATGCATAACCGCAACGTATCATCCGTTTTTGGAACAAGAATCATGGGTACGGCACTTGGTCTAGTGCAAACTTGGATCAACCCTTTGGAGACGAGTTGGTTGATTTGACATTCGATCTCCTTCGTCTCCTCCAGGTTTGTGCGGTAGGCGGCGTGTTTTGGTAGAGGTGCACCGGGGATGAGATCGATAGGATGTTTGATGCCATGAAGAGGAGGTAGTCCATGTGGAAGATCTTCGGGAAACACATCCTTGAATTCCTGCAAAACAATCATCAAAGAGGGAGGAATATTTGTCAAGTCATTAGTTCCCTGCGCTAGACCCTTGCAAATGAGGACGTAGTGCAAAACGGATGGGTTATTCCTCACTTCTCTCATCTCACTTTTGGTGGCAAGGAGAACACTCTTGGTTTTTTCACTCGATTTTGGCTTCTGTCTCTCACTCGCTATGAGATGGTTCTCTCGCTCACCACTCTTCTCACGAGAAGGCGTTGTGTTTTGCACCCTCCCTAAAGCCTTTGCATTGTCCGCAATTATTTGGCTAGGAGTCATTTGTTGAAAAACACATGTTTTGCTTAGCCATTTGAAAGTGTACACATTGGTGCAACGATCATGTAGAGCAGCCTAGTCGAATTGCCATGGTCGACAAGTAGCATATGGTAATCCGTCATGGGAACAACGTCGCACTCCACCGTGTCTTTGTAAGGACTAATGGCGAAGGTTACCGATATGGTATACTTGATCTACACAGACCCTTGGTCACTTATCCATTGCACGTGGTAGGGGTGCTTGTGCGGATGGAGGGTGAGGTTGAGCTTCTCACACAACTCGGTACTAGCAAGGTTGTGGCAACTCCCTCCATCAATGATCACTTTGATTGATTTCCCGTTGATGCCGACATGTGTTTGAAAGATGTTGGATCTTTGATCTTCGTGTTCTTGGTCTTGAGCGGTCAAGATCCTTGTGACGACAAGTGATGGACTTGCGTCATGTTGGCACAATAGAATTTCTTGGCCATCTTCCACTTGTTTCCTTGCCATTGCTTCCTTGACACGGGCATCAAATCATCTTCACTCAAGTAGTCTTCATCGCCATTGTCATGGATGAACAACACTTTCTTGTTTCCACATTCGGCCAACTTGTGTCCTTTGCCTCCACACTTGTAGCATTACCGTTGAAGGGTAGATAATTCCTTGTGTATTTGCCACTTGGGGGCAGTTTTCCTTGAGGAAGTGTGGCCTTGATGGAAGGCTTGATGGTACTCGAGGAGCTTCCATTGAATGTTGTTGGTGTAGTGGTTTAAGCTTGCTTGTAGGTGAAGTACGTCTTGGTCTTGTTGTACTTGATGTCCTCTTGCACTTGACACTCGGCTTTTATTGTGATGTGCACAAGCTCAACCATGTCGTTGTATGTTTGGAACTCGATGATGTGCTTGATTGGGTGGTTCAAGCCAATGAGAAAACGGGCCATTGTTTTCTCCTTGCACTCTTCAATGTTGGCGCGGATCATGTTGAGCTCCATTTGCTTGAAGTACTCTTCCACGGTCTTTATCCCTTGACTAAGCGATTGAAGCTTGTTGAAGAGGTCACGTGTGTAGTGCAAAGGAACAAACCGGGATCTCATGTGAGCCTTCATGTAATGCCAAGTTCTGATTTGTGGCTCTTGTCTTTCGTCACGAGCAACTTGAACTTGTTCCAACCAAAGGTTGGCGTAATCATCAAACTCAAGCGAAGCCATGGAGACCATCTTCTCGTTGCTATAATTGTGCATGCGGAAGATCTTGTCGACTTTGAGTGCCCATGAAAGGTATTCTTTGGGACCATTGGATCCGATAAACTTGGTCATTGTGAACTTGAGCTTGCCAAAAGTTTCTTCATCATTGCGGTCATTGCGACGAGCTTGGTGACCTTGATGTGCTTGCGGTTGAGGAGGTGGAACTTGGTTCTCGCGACCTTGATGAGGAGCTTGCTCTTGCTCTTGGCGAAGTTGTTGTCGAGGTTGAGGAGCTTGGGCCTCATCCGGGTGTTGAGGATGTGGAGCCTCATGATGCGACTGATGACGAACAGGAGGTTCATTCCTCGGTTGGTGATGTTGGTTAGGCACATGGGCCTCACGATGAAGATCATGGTCTTGAGCCTCATGACATGGTGGGCGTCGCTCAATATGTGCCACTTGACGCTCCATGTCTTAATGTTGAGGAGGAGGCTCGTCATGGTGACCATGGTGTAAGTGTGGACGTTCATGACAGCGATGACGAAGATGAAGGTATTGGAGAGCTTCATGACGACGATGAGCTTGATCCTCCAAGTTGGAGGCATCACTTGTAGTTGCAAGAACGTGGTGATGATGATGGCGATGTAGTTGAGGTTGGACTCAAGGTTCCACCCATGGTTCTTCATGCAGTTGTGCTTGTTGGATCACTAGTGCCCTTGCGTGATGACGGGGTGCTTCACGCCTTGCTTGTGGCCTTAAAGAGAAATCACCATCATAGCTTGATGATGCAGCGTGACAAAGAGAAGGTACATAGTTTGAAGGACTTCCATTTTCAACCACGGGGGTGTCATTGCGTCTTGGAGCACTTGGATCTTGGCGAAGAGGAGAATGGTGACACGACAATCTTGACGAGCTTAAGGCACGAGGGCGCAGTCTTGCATTGCTTGTCGTTCCGCCGATGAGTAGGCGAAGCTTGTTGTTCGGTTCGTCGACGGCATGTTGGAGCATTTCACTTTGATATCCAAAGTTGTGTTGCATTGCATGTATTTGTCTTTCAAGGCCATCGAAGCGGTTGTCGATGTTCTTGAACTCGGCTTGGGTCTCGCCGAATTATTCATATTGTCGCCACTCAAGCGCCTTGCAACGATCACGGAACTCATGGGGAATGATGTAGTGGTTTACACGCGTCATGTATGGTCCTTGTTCTTCTTCTTGAGGAGGTGGTTGGCTCGACTCACCGTGCCTATCCATCATGCAAAACACACAAAGGATTGTATATGGAGAGTAATATGTGGTGGGGGAACCTTCAACCTCACCTTGGGGATTGCACCAAACTAGAAACCACAAGTGTGATCTATTAACTTGCAAAGTGAAATCACAAAGAAACCTCACACTAAAGAAAGAACTAACTCTAAAAAGCTTGTTGGTGGTAGGTTAGGATTATGGAATTCCAAAGAACCAACCAAAATAAAAGGGATAGTCAAAAATGGGTAAAATCCAACAAAATTCAAGTCAAAGGCAATAGGTCAACAAATCAAAAGGGGTGATAGGAACCTACGACTATATACACACACGTGGAGATAGATGGGATTGACACAACTATGAAAATGAGCAAACAAAATGTCCTAACGAAGACTATGCTCGGTGTCATTCCAATACAAGGACAAACCATGGCTCGTTTGCAAAGAAGAAAAATGAGCAACGGATTTGTGCACTTGCCTTGGGCGCTCTTATTTTTCTCTTTATTACAAGCTTTGAGACTCTCTTTTGCTATGGGAGACTATTTTTATTTTCTTTGTATCTTTTCCTTTTGTACCTTTTTTTTGTCTCCCTTGATGCTACCAAATAACTCTTGCTATTGCTTTTGCACTCTCACTATCCAAGGACAAATGCAGAATTCTCAAGCAAACACAAGATGAGCCACTCACGTGGGATATGTATAGACAAAGGAAGATAGGGTTAACAAGGTGACGCAAGTTATACCTTCGTTGGTAATGATGAACTTGACATCGGTGGTGCGGGATGATGTTCATGGACCATGCTGTCAATGAGCGTGGAAGTTTTCGGTGTAGAAGCTTGTTGTTAGTTGACGACACGCACACGAAACACAAACAATAGGGAAAATTTAGCCAACGCGAAATAAGAGGAAAAACTGGGAAAAACATGCATCAGGCAAGATACTCTGGGGTCTTGGGTCGGAGACTCCGGGGCGGGAGACTCCGAGGTCAGGTTTTCAGCTCCACTTGTTCATGTTTTTTAGCGGAAATCCATGCCTTCAGGCCTCAAATCCGCAAAAAATAGGCCAAATTGGGCTAGGAAAACGCAGGATTAAGCTGGACCAACACCTTAGACAAGATTTGGTCGGATCAAAACCACAAATAACACTCCAAATCAAGAGATCGATCCAAAGGCAAATTTAGGGATTTTTTTTGGGGATTTTCGAATTTATGGTGGATAGAAGAAAATTTTGAAGGGAAATTCGTGAAAAACGAAGCTCTTGATACCAATATGTAGAGGGGAAACCTCGGGGATGGCCCGATCTTTCACGAATCCCTAGAAATCGAGGCAGGGTTAGTGGGGGCTGAGGGAGAGAGCGAAAATTGCGAACTCATCACATGATGAACACACACCACAAAGACACGATACAAGCCAACTGCTCACGCTGGCGGCTACCAGTCTAGCATAATCCCTAGGATCGACATCGGTCGGGGATCTCCCTCTCAAACCGGCACGACAAGTAGGGAGTCTCGATGAGATCTTGACGTCTTGGCAATGGACATCCATTGCGAAGGACTTGTACAACATGGAGATACAATGCAAACTCCAAAGAGGTTTGGGATATTTGGTGCTCCTCTATCAAAGGAGCATGAGGCAAGAACTAGATAGATCCCCAAAGGGTGGCCACTAATTCCAAATATCAAGACTCAGGTTTACAAGGGATGTCGGGGTCTATATATAGGCCAGCGACAAGTTCAAGGGTAGTTTAGGCAATAGAGGGTAAAGTCTGGATGGATTAGGGGTTACATGGGCCGAAGGCCCAAAAGGCTTCTACATGCCTGGATAACTTACACCGGAAACTCCGGGGTCAAGGGCCGGAGACTCCGGGGTGGTCTTTGGGACGGCATGCAGAGACTTTCCACGGGGGGTCCGGAGTCGTGGCTGGAGTCCCGGGGACGGAGACTCCAAGGTCGGAAGCCGGAGACTACGGGGTAGCTGGGCCGAAGGCTCCGATGGTGCGGAGATTCTGGTGGTGGCGATGCTCTCTGGTGAAGACTACGTGGGGCCATACAGAGAGTTCCAGCGGGGGGTCCGGAGTTCGGGCCGGAGACTACGGGGTAGTAGGATGGAGACTCCGGGCTTCAGGGTTGGAGACTTCGGGGCTTCAGCTCCAGCATCTCCTTCTTCACGTCTTTCTCCTTGCGCTTCATCCGTGGGGGTTTCATAGCTGATAACACAAAGTGTAGTTGCATGAAGTAGCAAGCCATCCAAAGATGTATCAAAGTCACACGAGGAAAGGAGCGAGTTCACCTTAGCTTGTACTACCTCCGTCCCAAGGTTTAAGGCCTATAATTTTTTGAAAAAGTCAAACTATGTAAAGTTTGACCAAGTTTTTAGAAAAAATATTAATATTTACAATATGAAAAATATATCCTTGGATACATCATGAAACTTATTTTCACGTGGTATCTATATAATATCATAGTTCTTAATAGTTTTTCAAAAAATTTGGTCAAACTTTCTGTAGCTTGACTTTTCAAAGAAATTATAGGCCTTAAACCTTGGGACAGAGGGAGTAGGAGTTTAGCTTGTGCACGAGTCGTTGGTCTACTTGGGGGCTTGGTGGAGATGCAGGGACGTCCGTAGGACGGGCTGCATCAAGAATCTTCAAGATGCTAGAATGGAAAATAAGATCCAACGGCTGGAAATGTTGGGATTCGTGAGTCTTGATCCAACGGTCAATATTCAAAGTTATCCGTACACTATATAATGGTAAGATAATAATAGTAAATTGCGCGTGCCCTGCTCGTGAGACTCAGATAATAGATGTATGACATATCATCATTATATAAAATTATAATAGGTAAAGCAGAAAAAATTATAAATTTGATCAACATATATAAAGTATGGGTTTATATTTGGTTCTTGTACTTTGCATCATCATGTAGAAGCCAAAGATTGTTAGCTACCTAACACTTAAATTTTTTGGTAACATGGTCTAGAGAAACGATGGAGAAGATTCTAGTATGATGGAGAAGTGTGTTTTGATGTTTGTGCATAGCATTTATTATGCTGAAGACTATCAATAGAATCTTCTAGATGCTAGGGGCTTGTTTGATTCGTAGGATAGGAAAAGCATAGGAATAGGAAAAACATAGGATTACAATGCCATGCCCACTTTAATCATATAGGAACCCATATATGTATGCAAGAAAGTTTGTTTGATTCCATCGAAGCAAAAACAAAGGATTCTAAGAAAGAGGTTTGGGCGCGGATGTTAGATTTCCTATGCAATCTAGTGCAAAGGATTCCCTAGGAAAATTTCCTATAGGAATCAATCATACAAATCAAACAACCATTATAGAAAAATTTCTTATGGGATTTAATCCTATAAATTTTCCATGTAAATTCTTTGAATCAAACATGCCCTAGAATGGAAAAGAAGATCCAACGGCTGGAAATGTTGGGATTCGTGAGTCTTGATCCAACAGTCAACATTCAAAGTTATTTGTACACTATAAAGTGGTAAGATAATGGAAATATGAGATAGTGGTAATATATACTACTCTTGTTACTCCATGTCACACCCCGAGAAGAAGAAGTACACACACACTCTCTCTCACACACACACACACTCACAAAGATTACTCTTGAAGTTATACTATGAAACTGTTTTGAAGGTGTACACAGTCGGTCAATATCTTGAAAATAACCGAGATTTATGAACGACTCAATATCTTGATATATATTAATTTGCATGCTGGCAACACTTACACAGATATGAAAAAACATATAAGATAAAGAAAAATGAATAAATGAAAAGGGTCCGCATGACATCCTATCATGTGCAGTACCTTCCATGAAAAAATGGTAAACATGAGATTTGAAACATTCGAAAAAGCCGTCGTCACATTAGATATGGCCTGAACACTCGTGGGTTTCTCGAGCCAAGCGACCGATTAGGTCATGGCCATATCTACATCATAGTTCATGATAATGTTACCATATTTGCTAGATGGGTGTGTCTGGCCATGGTATACAATAATGCTGGGGTGGGAGTTTCGAACTAGTATTAGGAAAAACATGTTCAAATTTCCGAGTGTATCTTTAGGGTCCGTGTTGTAAAAGTGTAGGTTCTTTTTGGAACGCTATGTAATTTTTATGCCCACCCTTAGATTTTAACGACACCTTCTTAGTAGTTCGGGGAAGATTCCTCGTTAGAAAGAAAAAGAAAAAGTTCACCATGACCGGAATTATTTTGCGCGTGAATATTTTGGATCTAAAAGCCCTAGACCAAATTTTCAGACAAAAAGGACTATTTTGCAAAACTTGAGTAGTTTGTACTTCTACTAAACTAGGGGCACTAGAAATTTAACCCGAAAACTGCCAAAGAAAAAATGGAGGAAAAAACAAAGAGCGAGAAGAGATTATTAGAGAATATAAACAGGAGGCAGCACGAGAGTAGTGAAGGAGTAGAAGGCGGTGTGATGTTAGAGTAAAGCTAGTTTGACGAGTTTCAGACATGAGGTACATGTACCTACTACTAGTAGCACAGTACTACTTACTACTAGTAGTACTACTATGTTTTCTCTCTCCTTTGCTGTCTCTCACCATTAAACCTCTCTCTCCCCTCCTATGCAGCGCCCCGCGCGCAGTGGCTAGCTGATCTCTCCCTCGTCGCACCATGTGGCGCCGCAAACGTGTGCCTTGGTACGGCCGCGCTGTGTGTGTGGCTTGTTTTTTCCTTTTTTCTTGAGAAGAGTCTCTAGGGTGTTGGTCAGCGGCCTTGGTGTGCATATATAGGAAGAGGACATCGTAGATTTCACAATGTCCTGATCAATGTGTTGGTGTTGAACAGTAGCCAAAGAGAATTCCACATGCTTAGAACCATCATGTCACACCCCTCCCCAAAAAAATTCCATAGCACCGTAGGCTATATTCTCAATATGTGTAAATAGTTATAATTAATAGACTTAATGTATGCCTTTTTTCTCTAACGAGACTCTTGGTTAATAAAAACATAACGTTTGTTAAGAACTTAATGTTTGTTAAACCCACATGTAACAATAACCATGGAGCATCATCATATGTCTTCGCTTCTCCCTTTTTTGTGAAAAGGATCCTTGCATTAAAAGAAACATCGAATAGTACAAAGCACCTCAAACTAACTAAAATTACATCGAAATCCTTGAGATGCCTTTTGTCTTCAACCTCAGTTCCCCATGCCACGAGGAGCCATGGTAGCTTCCAAATTGACATGTTTTTTTGCAAAGATGTTGAGGATATCCCTGCGATGGAGGATGGTGGACGTGTGGGTGTTGTTCAGGCCCAATGTGCCCTGGAATACACACTGCTCAAGGAGGCTGATGAAGAGGTCCAACTCGTCGTGTTGGGCAAGACGCTGTGAGATAACAAGTACCCTCATGTAGATGTCCACCGATGCAGTGGGCAAAGCCTCGGAAAGTTGTAGGGCCATCAGTGCGTGGAACATATCGTCTCCAGAGAGACCAGCTAGGGAAGCACTAAGCGCGGCAACAACCTAGGGTGAATCACCTGGACAAAAAATTGGGGCTAAAAGTCAGTTATAGGTAGGCTAGATGAATGAAGTCCATAGAAGAAAACAATATCACTACTGGTAGCATACATTGTGGAAAACGTATATGTTGGGTATGCGTCACGGTGCATGGCCTGAAGGTGGACAGTGAGTTCGTCCACCATGCTTGTGACGACGCCGAAGCTGGTGAGGAAAGAGTCCACCATCTTCTTGAGCGAGGCTGCGAAGATGGTGTTAGAATGGGTGCGTGCCATGACACGTGCCAACACGACACGGAGGCACTACAAAGAGTCGACCTGGGGGTGGGCGTCCCTGTATTTCTCCATCAGACAGATGGCGCTATCCCACACCACCTCTATCTTTCCTTCTCTCTCTCTCTCTGGATATCGCTCTCTGGCAGACTCTACCGATGCTCAATCTATGTACTTTTGTACTCTTGCTTTTGGAAGTGTAGTACATATATACAAGTAGTAGTACTCCTACAAGAAATCAACGGAACAAAGATACTACCACCAGTCTAGTTGACCTTCAAGTCAAACTGGGGGTGGGCTTCCCTGGCTTTCACTATCAGACGGATGGTACTCGCCCACACACAACCTCCATCTTTCATTCTCTCTCTCTCTGGATATCGCTCTGCGGCTGACTCCACCGCTTCTCAATCTAGGTACTTTTGTACTATTGCTTTTGGAAGTGTGGTACATATATACTACTAGTAGTAGTACTCGTACAAGTAATCAACGGTAGAAAGCTACTACCACCGGTATAGTTGACATTCAAGTATTAAGTTCCTACCTAACCAAGCCTGCATTCTTATCTTGGTAATTGTACGACCTCTCGCATAGCCAAATACCCACTTAACATGGAGTACTAGTACTGCCTGTTCAAAAAAACATGTACTAGTAGTAGTAATGTACTCCCTCTGTTTGCGACTATTTTGTTGGTACCAAGATGTGGCCTTGAAAATTGGTGAGAAAATCTTGGGAACGTTAGAGCTATCCTCTTAATTGCACTGTAACACTCTCCCCATTGGTTTATTTTTTTCCTTCGTGCTCATGCACATGTCGTTTTGTACCACATGCAGAGAGAAAGGGCGATGTGGATGCTAGAAATTAGGGGCTGGAATAACTAGGGCGCTAGAAATTACTCCCTCCATCTCATTGCGTTTTACTACTACTCGTATTCTATACCTCGTGTCAGAAACACATCGCAGCTTTGCTATGACATCGCACCACCTGTGCACCATGCTCCTACGGATCCTAACAAAGTTAAAAGAAAATGCCACCGCCCCAATTATCACACAAAGCGGACAGTGGACCATGTGGTTTCTTTATAATTCCTATGTTTTTAGTACTAGGATTTTTCAAGCTTCCTAACTAATTTCGCACACTTTAGTGATTTTTTGCCGATTTAACGAAGAAAGAAAAGATTTACGCATGATGAACTACCATGTCACGTGCACTACATGCCATGAAAATGGTAATAATGGAAATTAATACGCGTAATAGGACGCCACATAAAAGTATTTGGTTTGTTATAATTTATTTATTTTATTTCCATGTCTTCAAAACATTTTCAAATCTGTATGCATGAAGTAGATTCTTAGCATGAAGATAGTTGCATTTCTCAAAACTCGCGCTAGTTCTTGGTATATTGATAGTGTTGGTACCTTCAAACGACATTTGAAAAATTCAAGAGCAAACCTATCACTACAAGAAAAGTTCCCTTCCGCAACGAATTGGCCCGACGATCGTCGTAGAAGGCGCGTCCTCTGCGAAGAAATTCTCGGCTCGGCAGTGGCTGATGAAAAACTTTTTTTTCTGGTTTCGTGGCCCTCTACTACAACGGATCTGCTAAAAACATGGAGGAAGCTCGGCTGGCACGTGGGAGAAGCAAGGTTTTTCTTTCCTTGCGCTATGTTGACTCGTCAAAGTCTTTTGAGGCATGTGGGTCCCGGACGTCAGTGTCTCTAGCAGACCATACTTTTTGGTCCGGCCTCCCTGATTTGAACTTGATAACGTTGCTCGAGGCGTCTGCCGTTTCGTCAGGCTGCTAGGTCCCACATGTCAGCCTCTCATTAGAAGGATTGTGTGTATGATGGAATTTTTTCCTTTGCTCGCGCTAACCTATTCCGAAGTTGATAGCGCTACTCGATGCATCTACTGTCTAATCAACCTCCTGGGACCCACATGTCATCCTCTCATTAGAAGAAACGTGTGTATGATGAAAAATTTTCCTTCACTGGCGCTACCTGATGACCCACAAGTATACGTGGTGTATCACAGTATTTTCGGTAAGTAAGAGTGTCAAACCCAACAAGGAGCAGAAGGTGCTGGCTAGTGGCTTGGAGCAGGATTTTTTTGTAAATACTTAGCAAACGGGTTTTTAGGGGTTTTTGATAATGCAGGTAAATCAAGTACGAGTAAATAAAATACAATAAGAATAAATGCAGCGAGTAGCCCAATCCTTTCTTTAGCAAAGGACAAGCCGGTTGTAATACTTAAGATGACCAAACGTTCTCGAGGACACATGGGAATATCGTCAAGTGCTTTCGCTTCATATGGTTAATTAATCTTCTTCAGCTTGCTAAGTTTTGTGTGGGTGAACCTGTGCTAATGTACCTACCATCCTAGGACTAATACATACTTGTGATTACACCCCTTGCAAGCATCCGCAGGTACAAGAAAGTATTTAAGATAGAAATCTAACCACAGCTTTCAACTCTAAGACCCTGACATCCCTTGTGCAAAGGTTTCCTAACAGGGGTTCAGGTTTGTGTCACTCTGGCAACCCCTACGATTAGTAGCCAAATACACAATGCATTCCCCGAGGCCCATATAGGTGAAGTGGCATGTAGTCGACGTTCACATGACACCACTATAAGAAGTACACCACAACTTAATTAACAAACCATTGAATCTTTCTCAACACAATTCCACTACTAACAACATGACTTCTCCCATGTCCTCAAGAACTAAACGAACTACGCACAAGACGTCATATGGATCAAGATCAGAGATGAAATAATGATATATAACAATCTGAACATAACAATAATTCAATTGTTCCACTCAATAGCATCAACTACAAGGAGTAATCAACACTGGGAAAGTTTCCCCTAAGAACTAAGCAAGATTCAACCCAATTGTTACAGAGGTATGATGGCGGTGATGATGGTGCTGGTGGACATGATGGTGGTGATGATGATGATCCCGATGAAGTCCAGCTTGATGGTGGTGTTGATGGCGACGATCTCCCCTATCCGGGAACAAATTCCCCCGGCAGAATTCTGTCTGCTGGAGTGATCTTTCTCTCTCGGTGTTTTATGCCCCACAGAGGCGACGGAATCTTTCTATGGTCGCTCCCCTGGTATTAGGTTTCCGTGGGGATAATATATGCCAGAGGGGAGAGCCTGGAGTGGGCCAGGGAAGCCACACCACCTGGTGGTGCGGCCTGGGGTGGCCCGCGCCAGGGGGTGGTGTGGCCCCCCTGTGGCCCATCTCCACTTCCCCTTCTGGCAATCTTCGTCTTCTGGAATAATAGGATTTTCCATATATTTTCCCGGATTTCCTGATCTTCCAAACAACACCTTTTCCATCAGAATCCTGACTGCAGTGGTCCATGCTCCAAAAGTCATCAACCATGCTAAAACAGATGAAATAACATAAGCATCATCTCTTAATATGAAATATACCAATGAATAACAGTAAATTATGATATTGACTAGTGATGCAAAATGGACGTATCACTACCGCATTCCGAGTTGATAGTGCAGCTTGACGCATCTACCATTTAACCAACCTCCTGAGCCCCACATGTCATCCTCTCATTAGAAGAAACATGTGTATGATGGATTTTTTTTCCTTCGCTCGCGCTACCCAATTCCGAACTTGATAGCGCTGTTCGATGCATCTACCATTTAATCACGATGCTCGTGCTACCTAAATTTAATGGGCTACGGTCGGTGGCCAAAAGACCACGAAAAGGCTGAACTATAAGGTATTGGGCTATGCTTGGAGCTGATAGGCTAATTTTATGAGCTATGCTTGGGCCTGTTGGGTCCGACATGTCAGCTTCTCTGTAAGTGCAATGTGTGTGTGATGGACTTTTTTCGGCCGCGTCCACTATTTTCACTAGGGAAACCGTTTATGGTCTTACTATTGGGGCCCTTATATCAACCTCTCTGGCACGTTCTGGCGTGTGGGTCCCCGATGCAGCCTTGTATGTTCTATCTGGTTGTCCCCGATGCAACCTTGTATTTTCCCTTGGCTATTGCCTCCATGATTTCAACTCGATAACGTTGGTCGATCTATCTGTCATCTAGTCACGCTGCTGGGTCCTCCATGTCAGCCTCACATTATAAGAATCATGTGTATGATGGAATTTATTTCTTCACTCGCGCTACCGTGTTCCGAACTTGATAGTGTTGCTCGATGCATCTACGTATTAATCAAACTCCCGGCCCCCACATCTCATCCTCTCATTAGAAGAAACGTGTGTATGGTAGAACTTTTTCCCTTGGTCGCGCCTCCGTGTTCCGAACTTGATAGTGTTGCTCGCTGCATCTACTGTTTAATCATGATGCAGGGCCCCACATGTCATCCACTCATTAGAAGAAACGTGTGTATGATGGAATTTTTGCTATTTTTCTAGGTTGCTGGGTCCCCCATGTGAGCCTCTCATTAGAAGAAACATGTGCATGCTAGACTTTTTTCTCGCTCGCGCCTCCGTGTTTCGAACTTGGCAATGTCGCTCGAGGTAGAACCTGTATAAGGCCAAGCTACTAGGTCCCACATGTCGGTCTCTTTGTAAGTCAAACCTGCGTATGATGGACTTTTTTTCGGTCGCGCATCCTCTGTTTTGACCTTGGCAACATTGCTCGATGTGGCAGCCGTGTATGGTCTTACTGCTGAGGCCCCCATGTGAGCCTCTCTGGTATGTTCTAGCTTGTGGGTCCCAGATGCATCCTCGTATGTTCTGGTAGGTGGGTTCCCAATGCCAGCCTCTCTGTATAAGTATTTAACTTTTTTTCAAACCCGACCATTAAACTCAAGGGATGTTGAAGGCTGGTGGGTCCGTGATGTCAGCCTCTCCATGAAGCAATAATGCTAGAAGAAAAAATGTAAACCCAAGATAATTTTATGTCAAGCATAGAGAATTGAACTCAAGACTTCAAAACACATATAATCCATGTGCTATGCCCCAACGACAAACAACATAGATGAACATTCTCATTAAAAAGCTTTATAGTACCTATAACTTATATATTAGCCTTCTTAAAAAGATTTTATGTGTCCATGTTATCTCTATTATTAAAATAAAAGGGAAGAGATCTTGCCATCTCAATTTATTAAATGCCAGATAATGGGGTAGTTTCTTAATGGATTGTACTCCATGCGCTATTCTCCATGGACTCCTTAAATATTTAAATGGGATGTCGTCAGCAAGTCCCCTGACCCCTACAAGGCTGAATTAAATTGTTCTGGGCTAAAGAGGGGTCGAATGGGCTAGATTTTACCTCCTCTTTAGTAAAATTTTCATTATGCTATGGCTCGGCCGAATTCTGAACATAGACCTCACTACCGGAGGAAAAAATAAACGATAATTCTTTTGACATATATTCGTGTAAAAATATCTAAAGAACAAGGGACACAGACCGCGTGTGGCAAAACTAGACTGGTTTCCAATGACTTCACTTGGTACCCTCTCATTTCTGTCCAGAACACATCCAATGGTTCTGATGACACATAGACAAAAGCTCTAGTGCAAGCAGCCCAGCAACAGCGACATAACTTTTTTACAAATTCAATAGCATTTGAATGATCCAATAGTGCAGGATAAGACAAAAAATATCAACATATTCCTAGTTCATATTTAGCAGCACTTGACCGATTCTGCAGCATTCCAATGTGACTATTTCAGCTACACAGACAATAAAACTCAATAGCAGTACAGAGAGAACCTGTTCATGTTTCAGCTCAAAAAACCTTGCCGCACGATCAATTTTCCCTTTTCTCCAAACACACTCGATCATTGGAGCAAGCATAACTGATGATCAAGTATGCTTTTGTGTGCATACCTCCTCTTCACATTAATACCAGTGTGACCCCCATATATATGCATCCCAAAATGCCCAAGCCTCATCTAGATTGTGACAACGGTATGTTTAAAAAGGAAAGCAATACCATCTACTACACTTGATCTAAACAAGTACCAGTACATCAGTATTAGTTCTAGAAAATACCTTAGTAATAGTAACGACATAACACTTGACAGATTGAGTAGCATTTGAATCTTGGGCAGTATAAAATAAGACAGAAAAAATATCTATAGATTCCCAGTTCATATTCAACACCACTTGACAGATTTAGCAGCACTTCAAAGTGACCGGTTCAGCAGTATAGACAATGGCCAAAAGAAATGACAGATTCAGCAATGCAGACATTGAAATTCAATAGTTGTAGCAAGGCCATGACTCATAAGGAAAGAGAGTCCATATTTAGCACACGACCGATCTGAACAAGTACCAGTACATATGTACACTAAAAAATAGATTAGCAGTAGCAAGTTAAGACCTCCATACAAAATACTCGGCATAACGCAACAACGTGTCAAGTGCTAGCCGGGTAGCACTTTCTTTCCTACCTGTTACCCTTTCCTTGTCACAACATCGCCTGTGGGCCCACTATGTCAGCAGTGTACATTGGAAATAGGTATGCATTGCCGCAAACTTGTTCCACCTCTCCCCATACAAATTGAATCTCTCACCAACATAAAGTAGTAATTAATTAGTATGACGTTCTTAACATTGGGATCATCACAGAGAATATTTAGATGTTTTATCTCACTTTTGAAACTTGTTGATGCAATACTCCTAATCCACAGGGAATTCCAATGAACGGTTCAGAAGCTTCCAGGTAACACTGCGGCTGCGACAGGTACGACATGATCCCTTCTAGGGCGACTTCGGCCGACGATGGCCTACTCGTCAGCTCAGCTGTCGCCACCATTTCGACCGCATGGAGCTCATTCCACAGAGACAGCGACCAAAGCTTCACCTTGTACAGCAACGATTCGCACGCCCCTGAACTAACGAACCCGGGGGATATGACGATGTCCATGGTGTGGCCATCAATTTGGGCTACGAACAAAGTGCCCTCTTTCCCGATGCCGATGATAGCCGCTCTCCGCGAGCCGCCTGTGGGCACCGGCTTAGATGGCTCCCAGTGTTTTTGGCTATAGGGCATTATGGGGACAGTCCTCGAGTGGGAAACTCTGAGGCGGCAGACGAGCTCTACCATAGGTGTTAGCTCTACCCACGAGGTGATGAGCTCGTATCTAGGCTCTGTGCAGACTTGCTGGCCGTGAAAGCACCATATTATGTGGTCGTTGACGTCGTTGTAGGGGACGAATGTCTCGCACTGGTCGTTGGGGCATCTGCTACCTTTTCCGCCCGCTACTTGAAAGTACAGCTCCTTGGAGCATGCGACCAGCCGGGCGGTGCTGGTAGTGTCCAGACGCATAGCGATTTTGTTGAAAACGTCATTGGCGACCTTGCTCTAGACGCCGTGCAGTGGGTTTTGCATCGATTGCGACATCGGTAAGGATTGGGGGGCAGAGGTCGGACCAGAGTATGTTAGCATCCCATTTGTCTAACATCTGTAATGCTACATGGTCTAATAATAAAATGCTACTTCCTACATATAATTGTTGCATCATAATTATATCATGCTCACGTCCTCATGCCATATTGCATTTGAGCATCATATAAAACCCTTTTCATTTGGTTCTTATCTATTATGCACCATTATTTGTATTTGCCTCTTGATATATTGTATTTGGTTCTTGATAAATGCTTGATGCCCAAGTTAAGTTGGGGGCATATCTTTTATTAACTCCACCACCTTTCTTGTCACCACCCCATAATTCCACCACCCTTCTCTGGTTCTATCCATCATCTCCACCATCTTAATTATATATGAGCCCATGTTCTTCTTTTGGTATTTACATCTAGCTCATAAATAATTGACAATGGTTTCATCTACTCTCTACATGCTCCCATACAATGGATATACTTGTTTTCACAATATTGTGCATGGTAGCATGCTTGCCACCTTGTTATACCTTGTGAAGTGGTGATCTCATCTCACATATGGTTTGTTGAATTAGGATCATGTTTGAATTTTGGTGTGGCTAGATGATAATAATAGTGGTATCTACACACTATCATAGGCCACATTCTTATTCATGCCTGACCATGAATTTAATATACCATATGTGTTGGGAGGCTACCATAACCAAAATTAGAGGATTCTTCCAAGCTTGAATGCTTGCATAATGGAAATGCTTATTAAAAAAACTAGTTGTTTTCAAAACTAGCAACAATGCATTTACTGCATGCATGCCCCATGCAAGGATTGTCCTCCTTTTATCCCTATCCTTTTCTATTTTTCTTTCTAGTTGGTTTGAATGGTTTTTGAATGGATCAAATTCAAATAAAATCAAACGTAATGAAAGAAAACCAAACCTACACCTAGCTACACGCACACCACAATGTTTTTTTCTCTACTCTAACCTGCTGACCTAGCTAACCCTTCCTAGTACATCGATTATACTCAGTCCTGGTACACACCGTTTGATTCTTACCCAGCTAAACCTGAACCCTGCTGCCTCCCTTCTCCGAACCATGTTCCAACCCAACCTCCTGGCAGTGGTAGACCGAGCCTTGCCCTGTTTCTCTCCTTCCGTCTGGATCATGTGCCCGAGCCAGCCGTGCTGTCTCCCCTCTAATGCTTAAAGCAATCAGCAGCGCTGGCCACCCCATCTCCATCATCCCAACCACTCCTAGATCGAGTTCTGGGAGGACACCTTCCCCTTCCCCAAGCCTTGCTCGCCCAGCCCTCTCCCAGCCTTGGCGTCGCGGCGCGGTACCAGGAGCGGCACGCCGAGCCCGCGTTCACGTCGCTGCTGCCGTACGCACGCCGCCGTTCACCATCCTCTCGCCGTCGACGTCGTCCGCCACGCGCAGCTACATCGCCAACGACACTCCCCGGTGAGCCTCCACCTCTTCCCACCCCTCTCTGGCCTCACCGCCTCGCTGCTAGCGCTCAGCATCTCCTTTGCGCGCCGCACACGATCTGCAGCAGGCCGCCGCATGCCAGACGCTTGCACCCGCCCTGTTCCCAGCGTTTTTCCCATCGATCAAGACATCCTCCATCGATACTTCCCGAACCAAAATCGTAGCCCTATCTACCTTCTTTCGAACGAGCTAGGCCACGGTCAATTCAGTTCAGTGACGCGGTAGTAATCGTCCTCGCAAGATCGCTTCAGCTCATGTGTTACCTGTCAAAATCCAGTCCGCGCCGGACATGTTTTTTTTCCGCCTCTGTTCATCGCGAGATCCCGGCCTACACAGTCCTCCTCGGAAAAAACTCGCTTAATAAAAGTTGTACATATTGTTGCCCTCTTCAACTTTTGTTTTTGCGTCATCTTAGAATTCCCAGCGTATCGCCCGACATCTTCCTCCGAAATCTAGATCAGCTAGCTCTTTTTCCGCGCGTCGTTTACCTTCAGTTCGTCAGATCACCCCCCTGCAGAACCATTTGCTAAAAGGCCCCTGTGTTTTCGGAATCCTCACCCCGCCGCCCCTCCACTCCGCCAGTTGTCACACCCGGGCACAGTCACACGCGAGGTGGCCCCGCATCACGGGGGCCCACATGTCACGAAGAGTGGGTAGAGCGGCCTGAGTGAGAAAAGTCCCAGCCATCTTTTTCAAAATAATAAAATTCCTCAAATTGTTTATTATGTTTTAAATCCAGTTTTTAATAACTTTTATTTGGTAAATCCAAATAATACTAATAATATATGTCTTTGAATCATAAAAATGTGAGGATTTCAAATATGCCATCCAAAATAATGTTTGACTAATTTAAATTTTCGAAATTGTTTAATTGCAATAAAAATGCCTTTTCGTAATTAATAACTTTAATTCTATAACTCAAAATTTGACAAATAATATGTCTAAGTCGATCAGCGCGACGAGCCCGTTCTGATTATGCATTCCATGATATGAATTGAAGCATGCATCATATAAATATTAAGTGGACAGCAAGTTATATGGGAGCAAAACATGACTAAAAACTTAATAAAATGCTTTATTCTTGTACCCCACACCTCACCCATGCCATGCTATGCTATGCCATGTAAATTGTGCATCATTCATCATGGAATGCTTGTTTGCTTGTCGCATTTGATTCATATGTTTGTGCACTATATTTATGCTGGTCCTTGTTTGTTTGGTTCTTCTTTCGAATAGACGCCGAGCAGGGGAATTATCAGGAATCCCTGGAGTACTACCCAGATCCATCTCTCGCTTCAAGTGAGCTGCCAGGCAAGCACTACCACATGCTTGCATACATATAGTACCTATTGCCTCTATCTTATTCTTGCATCATTGAGTCGCGATTGCATTAAATTAAATCCGCTCGCTCTTCTCCTGATGTTCTTGGAAGTGGTTAGGGCGGTCGACGGGCCTACACGTGGGTGGCCCTGGGCCCCCGCTGTAAAACCCTTAACCACTTTTGGTTCATCCAGGCTTGAACTTAGAGGGTAGGGTCTGAGGTTGTTACAATTGGTATCAGAGCCATTCCGCCCTTAAGGGTCTCTTCCAAAATGGTCGTTGTCAGTCTAGCAAATATTTTGGTAGTTATGTATACTAGGGAAAAACAAAACACGAGAGTAGGACTGCTTCCATTTTTCTTCTTACCCACCCAACCACCCTTTTCTGGTAAGGAAGTGTAACGTTTTCAATCCTCTTCTAAAAATTCAAACTAGGATTCACGTGTTCTGGGTTCCGTAGTACCATAGGTTGTGTTAATGTGTGTGTGTGTCGGTAATTCCTTGCCTATTTGTTGCATCCAACTTGTTATCGCTATCTTCCTTTTGGTTATCAACTGTTGGTACATTCTATACCGACAGGCTTTTGTAAACTGACGCGATCTATCTGATTTGTTGTAACCGACGCGATCTGTCTTACTCTTTGTTATCCGACGCTATCTTGTTAGGGGTGTTTGATTTCCATAGTTGCTAATCTTTAGGTTCATCTTAAGAAGGAAGAGACTCGGGATATGTGTTTTACTTATTCATGTGCGGAGTAATGCATTGAGTGCGGGATGGAGTCGTGACCATACCACTACTTTTATCATTCGCTCTTGTATATTGAATTGGTAGAGTTACTAATCCTGATTTCGTTAAGTGGTTTTGCGCATATAGTGGTATTTTAATGCCGAAATTTGCGGAATTTTTTTCTTTGATATCTTTGTGTACCACACTCCTTGTTCAGTCGTGTGCGATATGCTTACTATCTTCTAGGTGGTTTCAACTTTGTTGATATTTTAATATCACCTGAGGAAATTGTATCCTGTAATCTTGATTAATTCCATTTTGGTACTATTTTGGATTATTATTATTCTCCATCATGGTACTGACTTGAGTTTTATATCAATCCCAGGATGGCACCACCACGTCGCACTGAGGAGGACATACCACCTAAAGTGGGGGCTGCCTTGGCAAGTATTGCTAATGCCTTGGGAACAATGCAACATAACCATCAATGTTTTGAAGAAAGTCTCAGGAGGAATGAGTTTGCCCCGCTACCACCACCTCCCAAGCGAGGAGACATCAAGGACTTTCTGAAGTTTAACCCGCGCCACTTTGAGGTGTCTGATCAGCCACTTGATGCTGATGATTGGCTGCGTGAGATGTCAAGGTTGCTGATGACTGCTGATGTTCCTGAACAAGAATGGGTAAAATGCGCCACTCACCTTCTGAAAGGAGACGCATCTCTATGGTGGGAGAATTACCTGAAGGAAAACCACTCTGGTTTTTAGCCTACTTGGGAGCAGTTCGTTGGGGCTTTCAAAGAGCAATACCTGTCAGAAATTGTCATGGAGAGAATGAAGGAGGTATTTCTCAACCTCAAGCAGGGAAATGACAATGTCAACACCTATATCAGAAACTTCATGAATCTTTCTCGGTATGGTGGCGATGAGATCTCTGATGACAAGAAGAAACAAAAGAGGTTCAGGCAAGGGATCAATGCATCTATCAAATATGCAATCACTCATGCAAGGCCGGGATCTTTTCTGGAACTCCAACATACAGCTCTACAGGAAGAAGCCAGTAGGCAAGTGTTCGAGGAGTCCAAGAAACACAGTCGTGATGCAACAAGCTCTTCAGCCATGACAGCTCCTTCTAAGCGCCGTATGTGGGTTCCTAATACCGCAGCGCCGCTCCCGGCTCCACCAAGACCTCCAAGCTACGCAGCAAGGCCACCAAACTCCTTCAACGCTGCTCCTAGGGGCTACAACCACAACTACCCTAGAGGGCCTGGCGGAGTCCCTGGTTCCGCTGCTCCACGTCTACCTGGTGCTTGTTACACTTGTGGGAACACTGGGCATCAACATTGGAGTTGTCCCATGAACAACAAAGCTCTTCCTCCACCACCTAATACCTGCAGCAAGTCCTTCTATGGTTCGTGCACCTCCACCACGGGCTCTCAACATCAACACCAAGCCCGGATCCACTGTTGCTCGTGCCAACTGTGTCAACATGGTTCAAGCTGAACATGCACCTGGAGTTGTGATGGGTATGCTTCCTGTTAACTCAGTTCCTACACGAGTTTTATTTGATTCTGGTGCATCGCATTCTTTTGTATCTACAAGTTTTGCTGATGAGAATGGGTTACCTATGGATCCTCTCCCTAAAGGTTTAATGGTTCTCTTGCCCGGAGCAACTATGGCATCTTCCAAGATTAGTCATGGCAATCAAATTCTAATTGGTGGTTCTTCGCTTCTGGCTTCCTTAATTATTCTGGGCAATTCTGACATTGATGTTATCTTGGGCATGGATTGGTTAACAGCAAATGCAGCTATGATTGATTGTGCCGAACGCTCGGTTTCTATGAAAATCCCTGAAGGCCATATAGTCTATTCTCCAAGTCTGGCTCCTGCAATTCAGCTCTTCTCTTTGTCTGCTCTGAATGATGATGCTATGGATGCTATTTAGAGTGTTCCGGTGGTCCGTGAGTTCCCAGATGTTTTTCCTGAAGAGTTACCAGGTATGCCTCCTGATCGAGAGGTCGAGTTTGTGATTGAGCTTGAACCTAGAATCGCTCCTATCTCCAAGCGGCCTTATAAAATGGGTCCTGCTGAGTTGGCTGAACTCAAACGACAGCTTGATGAACAAGAGAAGTTGGGTTTCATTCAGCATAGCACTTCCTCTTGGGGCAGCCCAACAATCTTTGTGAAGAAGCGAGACCGGACTGATAGACTTTGTGTTGACTATCGGGCTCTCAATGCTAAAACCATCAAGAACAAATATCCCCTTCAGCGGATTAATGATCTCTTCGATCAGCTAGTTGGAGCTGTGGTATTCTCTAAGCTTGACTTGAGAAGTGGATATCATCAAATCAAGATTCGCAAGGAAGATGTTCCCAAAACAGCTTTCACCACCCGCTATGGCCTGTACGAGTACACGGTCATGTCTTTCGGTCTCACCAACGCACCTGCCACCTTCTCGAGGCTTATGAACTCGGTTTTCATGGAGTATCTTGATAAGTTCGTTGTGGTATATCTGGATGACATTCTAGTCTATTCTAAGTCAAAGGAAGAACATGAAGAACACCTTCGGTGTGTCCTAAACAAGCTTCGTGAGAACCGCCTGTATGCAAAGTTCTCCAAGTGTGAATTTTGGCTTCCCGAAGTCACCTATCTTGGTCATGTCATCTCTGCTAAGGGCATTGCCGTCAACCTAGAAACGGTTCGGATTATTGTTGAGTGGCTTCCACCCAAAAATGTCAAAGAAGTCTGGAGTTTCCTTAGTTTGGCTAGTTATTGCCGTCGCTTCATTCATAACTTCTCGAAGATTGCGAAGCCTCTTACCGATCTCCTCAAGAAAGGCAAGAAATACCTTTGGTCTCCTGCATGTCAAGCAAGCTTTGAAACACTCAAAGAGAAGCTCACTTCCACACCAGTCTTGATTCCTCCAGATACATCAAAGCCTTTTGAGATATTCTGTGATGCCTCCTTTCAAGGATTGGGTGCGGTCCTCGTGCAAGAAAAGCAAGTCGTTCCTTATGCTTCCCGTCAGTTGAAAACTCATGAGCTCAACTATCCAACACATGATCTTGAAATTGCAGCGGTTGTATTCGCTCTAAAAGTATGGAGGCACTACTTGCTTGGAAACCGGTGTGAGATCTTTTCTGACCACAAAAGCCTGAAGTATATCTTCACTCAGCCAGACCTCAACCTTCGCCAAAGGAGATGGATTGAAACCATCAACGACTTTGATCTTTTGATCAACTATACTCCAGGCAAAGCAAATGTGATGGCCGATGCTCTCAGTCGTAAGGCATATGTGAACAACCTCATGGTGGAAGAAAAACAACCTCTTTTGTGCGAGGAATTCTGTCAACTCAACCTCGAGCTTGTGCCTCAGGGATATCTTCATAACTTGATAGCTACCCCTCTCTTGGAAGAAAAAGTTCGCTCCATTCAACTTGGTGATCCTTACACTAAAAATATCATCTCTAAGATTCAGCTTCCGAAGTATGAACCTTTCCACCTTGACGACCAAGGCACTCTATTCTTTAAGCACTGGATGTTCGTTCCGAAGTATCCGGGTTTGAGAGAGCAAGTTCTTAAAGAAGCTCATGATTCTGTTCTTTCTATCCAACCTGGCAGCACTAAGATGTACATGGACTTGAAAACACAATATTGGTGGCCTTGGATTGAAACGATATTGTGCCAAGTATGTCTCGGAATGTGATGTCTGCCGTAGAGTAAAAGCTGTCCATCAGAAACCATCCGGTCTTCTACAGCCATTGAAGCCTCCGGAATGGAAATGGGAGAAAGTAGAGATGGACTTCATAACTAGGTTTCCAAGGTCGCAGAAGGGAAACAACGCAATCTTTGTTGTCATTGACAGGCTCTCAAAAGTGGCTCACTTCTTTCCCGTCAAGAAAAGAATTTCTGCAATTCAGTTGGCTGAGCTCTATATAACCAGAATTGTCTCTCTGTATGGGGTTCCTCTTGAGATCAGCTCAGACCGTGGAAGCATCTTCACTTCCAAGTTCTAGGGAAGTTTCCAAAATGCTTTGGGAACAAAGTTGAACTTCAGCACAGCTTACCACCCTCAGTCACAAGGGCAAGTTGAAAGGATCAATCAGATTCTGGAAGATATGCTCCGTGCTTGCGTCATCTATTTCGGCATGAAGTGGGAAGAATGCCTTCCTTATGCTGAGTTCCCTTACAACAATAGCTTCCAGAAGAGTCTAAAGATGGCACCATTTGAGGTTCTCTATGGCCACAAATGCAGAAATCCGATTGGTTGGTCGCGCGCAGGTGAAAGAACATTGTTTCGCCCCGACATTGTAACTCAAGCGGAGGAGAAGGTTCACATCATTCTCTAAAACCTGAAGGTTGCTCAAGGTCGCCAGAAGAGCAACTATGACAGAAGGCACACGGACATGGAGTATGTCCCTGGTGATCTCGTTTACCTTTGTGTCACTCCCATGAGAGGCACGCACCGGTTTGTTATTAAAGGGAAGTTGGCTCCTCGATACATTGGTCCTTTCAAAGTTCGTGGAAGAAGAGGTGAAGTCGCTTATGCTCTTGAGCTCCCTGAAAAACTCAAGGTCCATGATGTTTACCATATCTCTCAACTCAAGAAGTGCTTCAAGGATCCCGGAAAGACCGTGGACCATGAGCTTATCAATCTCCAAGAAGACATGTCTTATCAAGAATACCCCACAAAAATCCTAGAAATCGCAGTAAGAAAGACTCGCAACAAGTCTATCCAGTTCTGCAAGGTGCAGTGGTCGCACCATTCCGTTGATGAAGCCACTTGGGAACGCGAGGATGAGCTCCGTGCCAAGTATCCTACCCTCTTCGTGTCTTCTTCTTCTTCCTAGAATCTCGGGGCGAGATTCCTGTTTAGTGGGGGAGAGTTGTAGCATCCGATCTGTCTAACATCTGTAATACTACATGGTCTAATAATAAAATACTACTTCCTACATATAATTGTTGCATCATAATTATATCATGCACATGTCATCATGCCACATTGCATTTGAGCATCATATAAAACCCTTTTCATTTGGTTCTTATCTCACCTGCACCATTATTTGTATTTGCCTCTTGATATATTGTATTTGCTTCTTAATAAATACTTGATGCCCAAGTTGAGTTGGGGGCATATCTTTTATTAACTCCACCACCTTTCTTGTCACCACCCCATAATTCCACCACCCTTCTTTGGTTCTGTTCATCATCTCCACCATCTTAATTATATATGAGCCCATGTTGTTCTTTTGGTATTTACATCTAGCTCATAAATAATTGAGAATGGTTTCCTTTACTCTCTACATGCTCCCATACAATGGATATACTTGTTTTCACGATATTGTGCATGGTAGCATGCTTTCCACCTTGTTATACCATGTGAAGTGGTGATCTCATCTCACATATGGTTTGTTGAATTAGGATCATGTTTGAATTTTGGTGTGGCTAGATGATAATAATAGTGGTATCTACACATTATCATTGGTCACATTCTTATTCATGCCTAACCATGAATTTAATATACCAGATGTGTTGGGAGACTACCATAACCAAAATTAGAGGATTCTTCCAAGCCTGAATGCTTGCATAATGGTTATGCTTATTAAAAAAAACTAGTTGTTTTCACAACTAGCAACAATGCATTTACTGCATGCATGCCCCAAGCAAGGATTGCCCTCCTTTTATCCCTATCCTTTTCTATTTTTCTTTCTAGTTGGTTTGAATGGTTTTTGAATGGATCAAATTCAAATAAAATCAAACGTAATGAAAGAAAACCAAACCTACACCTAGCCACACGCACACCACTGTGTTTTTTCTCTACTCTAACCTGCTGAGCTAGCTAACCCTTCCTAGTGCATCGATTATACTCAGTCCTGGTACACACCGTTTGATTCTTACCCAGCTAAACCTGAACCCTGCTGCCTCCCTTCTCCGAACCATGTTCCAACCCAACCTCCTGGCAGCGGTAGACCGAGCCTTGCCCTGTTTCTCTCCTTCCGTCTCGATCACGTGCCCGAGCCAGCCGCGATGTCTCCCCTCTGATGCTTAAAGCAATCAGCAGCACTGGCCACCCCATCTCCATCCTCCCAACCACTCCCAGATCGAGTTCTGGGAGGACACCTTCCCCTTCCCCAAGCCTTGCTCGCCCAGCCCTCTCCGAGCCTTGGCGTCACGGCGCGGTACCAGGAGCGGCAGGCCGAGCCCGCGTTCACATCGCCGCTATCGTACGCTCACCACCATTCACCATCCTCTCGCCGTCGACGTCATCTGCCACGCGCAGCTACATCGCCGATGACCCTCCCCGGTGAGCATCCGCCTCTTCCCACCACTCTCTGGCCTCACCGCGCTTGCCGCGCCGCTAGCGCTCAGCATCTCCTTCGCACGCCGCACACGATCTGCAGGAGGCCGCCGCATGCCAGACATGCCCCGGTAGCCACACATCTGCAGCAGCTTGCACCCGCCCTGTTCCCAGCCTTTTTCCCGTCGATCAAGACTATCCTCCGTCGATACTTCTCGGACCAAAATTGTAGCCCTATCTACCCTCTTTCAAACGAGGTAGGCAACGGTCAATTCGGTTCAGTGACGCGGTAGTAATTGTCCTTGCAAGATCGCTTCAGCTCATGCGTTACCTGTCGAAATCCAGTCCACGTTGGACTTGTTTTTTTTCCGCCTCAGCTCATCGCAAGATCCCGACCTGCACAGTCCTCCTTCGAAAAAACTCGCTTAATGAAAATTGTACATCTTGTTGCCCTCTTCAACTTTGGTTTTTTCGTCATCTTCGAATTCCCAGCGTCTCGCCCGACATATTCCTCCGAAATCTAGATCAGCTAGCTCTTTTTCCGCATGTCGTTTACCTTCAGTTCGTCAGATCACCCCCCCCTTCCAGAACCTTTTGCTAAAAGACCCCTATGTCTTTGGAATCCTCACCCCGCTGCCCCTCCACTCAGCCACTTGTCATACCCGGGCACAGTCACACGCGAGGTGGTCCCACAGCACGCGGGCCCACATGTCACCGAGAGTGGGTAGATCGGCCTGAGTGAGAAAAGTCCCAGCCATCTTTTTCAAAATAATAAAATTACTGAAATTGTTTAATATGTTTTAAATCCAGTTTTTAATAACTTTTATTTGGTAAATCCAAATAATACAAATAATATATGTCTTTGAATCAGAAAAATGTGAGGATTTCAAATATGCCATCCAAAATAATGTTTGACTAATTTAAATTTTCGAAATTGTTTAATTGCAATAAAAATGCCTTTTCTTAATTAATTAATAACTTTAATTTTATAACTCCAAATTTGACAAATAATATGTCTAAATCGATCAGCGCGACGAGCCCGTTCTGATTATGCATTCCATGATATGAATTGAAGCATGCATCATATAAATTTTAAGTGGACAACAAGTTATATGGGAGCAAAACATGACTAAAAACTTAATAAAATGCTTTATTCTTGTACCCCACACCTCACCCATGCCATGCTATGATATGCCATGTAAATTGTGCATCATTCATCATGGCATGCTTGTTTGCTTGTCGCATTTTATTCATATGTTTGTGCACTATATTTATTTTGGCCCTTGTTTGTTTGGTTCTTCTTTCGAATAGACGCCGAGCAGAGGAATTATCAGGAATCCCAGGAGTACTACCCAGATGCACCTCTCGGTTCAACTAAACTGCCAGGCAAGCACTACCACATGCTTGCATACATATAGTACCTATTGCCTCTATCTTATTCTTACATCATTGAGTCGCGATTGCATTAAATTGAATCCCAAGTACTGCATAGCCTTTACTTTTAAACCCCACCGAAGCTTGTTCCTCCATCCTATGAACCATTACTACATGAGTTACTTGAGCCTTGCGAGCCGTAGAATTGCATGTGTAGCGTTTGTGAGTGTCTGATGGATAACGAGGTACCAAACCAACTTAGTAGTAATGGGATAACTAATGAAAGAGGCACCGGTGGGCAATATCTGTTATATGGTTTTTCATGCTCACTTGTGTCCCGTAGGACCCCGAGTACTTGATACATGTTCCTTGACTATTCGCACTATCCACATACGGGAGACTCTATGAATCCCCCTTTGCTTGAGCTTGATTTGCACTTTATTTCTTAGGGCCACAAAGTAGTTTGGGGCTTTATTACTATCCTATACCTATGCCATGCTTTACCGCTTTATTTATGATTGTGCGTGGAGCAACTGTACTGCTTAGGAATTGCGAAGTGTTTTCGCGATATCGACAAGCCCAGTCACACTTTTGGGTTCCCAGTCATTTACAACCATTGGCGCAAACCTTGGGTCCGTCTCGGAGCCGGCCAACTTCGTTGCGGGTAGCTTAATGGGGTGGCCCCTGAAATAATTGATGAATCCTATGATTGCTTTGTCGTGAAAGCCTCGTTGGGTTTTGATTTGGTTTTTCCGAGGTCGATCGTGTGTGTTTTGCTATTTGTGCACCCCTACAGGGTAAATCTTTCTGGAAGCCGTGTCCGCGGTTATGGACGACTTGGAGCACAGTTTCTCGATCATAGACAAGCATAACTAAAGTACCGCTTTTAATTTGACTAAATATCTGACTAGTAATTAGTGCAATACTCATGGAATGGTTAATAAAACTGCCAACGGATGGGTTGTTCGTCCACTTTCTCATTGGTAAGCGAGAAGGAAGATGGATATGTTACTTTATACTGTTATAACTGTTGTTTCTAATTAACGGACATCCGCCTATCTTTGGTTAAGCGGATGGTTAGCGAGTATCTATAGACTTGTTAGTTATTATCTTTTGCTGCAATTGCGTCACCCCAAGTATATGTCCCGTTTAGAGGCATAAAGACTTGCTGAGTACCCCTAGGGTCTCACACGATAAATTTTTTGATTCAGATGAACATGTCTATTCGCAAGATGGATATTAGGTGGAGGAGACAGATGATGTTGGCAACGATCACTCGGTGTAGAGATCCCGGGGATGGGGATCCGTGAGATCTGTGGGCGGGATGTGCTTATTTATGTGGCATCTTATGCCGATTTGCTTCTTATCCGTACTCTGATCTTGTTTCCCGCTTCCGCTTGATACTCTGTCGATTAATGTATGAGGAGCTATCCTACACTATTATCTCTATCTAGGATATTTGGATCTTGCCGTATGGCGTTGCAATATTTCTATTTCTTTAAATGGTATGGCTCTGAGAACTGTTGTAAGGTAGCTTGCATACATACTCACTTGTGTATGTATCTGATCTCTTCGTCTATTGCCTACGCTGCTCGCTCTTGTCCCGATGTTCTTGGAAGTGGTTAGGGCGGTCGACGGGCCTACACGTGGGTGGCCGTGGGCCCCCGCTGTAAAACCCTTAACCAATTTTGGCTCATCCAGGCTTGAACTTAGAGCGTAGGGTCCGAGGTTGTTACAATTGGTATCAGAGCCATTCCACCCTTCAGGGTCACAGCCAAAATGGTCGTTGTCAGTCTAGCAAATATTTTGGTAGTTATGTATACTAGGGAAAAACAAAACGCGAGAGTAGGACTGCTTCCATTTTTCTCCTTACCCACCCACCCACCCTTTTCTGGTAAGGAAGTGTAACATTTTCAATCCTCTTTTAAAAATTCAAACTAGGATTCACGTGTTCTGGGTTCCGTAGTACCATAGGTTGTGTGAGTGTGTGTGTGTGTGGGTACTTCCTTGCCTATCTGTTGCATCCAACTTGTTATCGCTATCTGCCTTTTGGTTATCAACTATTGGTACATTCCATACCGACAGGCTTTTGTAAACCGACGCGATCTATCTGATTTGTTGTAACCGATGCGATCTGTCTTACTCTTTGTTATCCGACGCTATCTTGTTAGGGGTGTTTGTTTTCCATAGTTGCTAATCTTTAGGTTCATCTTAAGAAGGAAGAGAGTCGGGATTTGTGTTTGACTTATTCATGTGCGGAGTAATGCTTTGAGTGCGGGATGGAGTCGCGACCATACCACTACTTTTATCATTCACTCTTGTATATTGAATTGGTAGAGTTACTAATCTTGATTTCGTTAAATGGTTTTGCGCAGATAGTGGTATTTTAATACTGAAATTTACGGAAATTTTTTCTTTGATAGCTTTGTGTACCACACTCCTTGTTCAGTCGTGTGCGATATGCTTAGTATCTTCTAGGTGCTTTCAACTTTGTTGATATTTTAATATCACCTTAGCAAATTGTATCCTTTAATCTTGATTAATTCCATTTTGGTACTATTTTGGATTATTATTATTCTCCATTATGGTACTTACTTGAGTTTTATATCAATCCCAGGATGGCACCACCACGCCGCACTGAGGAGGACATACCACCTAAACTGGGGGCTGCGTTGGCAAGTATTGCTAATGCCTTGGGAACAATGCAACATAACCATCAATGTTTTGAAGAAAGTCTCAGGAGGAATGAGTTTTCCCCGCCACCTCCACCTCCCAAGCGAGGAGACATCAAGGACTTTCTGAAGTTTAACCCATGCCACGTTGAGGTGTCTGATCAGCCACTGGATGCTGATGATTGGCTGCGTGAGATGTCAAGGTTGCTGATGACTGCTGATGTTCCTCAACAAGAATGGGTAAAATGCGCCACTCACCTTATGAAAGGAGGCGCAACTCTATGGTGGGAGAATTACCTGAAGGCAAACCACTCTGGTTTTCAGCCTACTTGGGAGCAGTTCGCTGGGTCTTTCAAAGAGCAATACCTGTCAGAAATTGCCATGAAGAGAATGAAGGAGGTATTTCTCAACCTCAAGCAGGGCAATGACAATGTCAACACCTATATCTGAAACTTCATGAATATTTCTCGGTATGGTGGCGATGAGATCTCTGATGACAAGAAGAAACAAAAGAGTTTCAGGCAAGGGCTCAATGCATCTATCAAATATGCAATCACTCATGCAAGGCCGGGGTCTTTTCTGGAACTCCGACATACAGCTCTACAGGAAGAAGCCAGTAGGCAAGTGTTCGACGAGTCCAAGAAACACAGTCGTGACGCAGGAAGCTCTTCAGCTATGACAACTCCTTCTAATCGCCGCGTGTGGGTTCCTAATACCGCATCACCGCTCCCGGCTCCACCAAGACCTCCAAGCTACGCAACAAGGCCGCCAAACTCCTTCAACACTGCTCCTAGGGGCTACAACCACAACTACCCTAGAGCGCCTGGCGGAGTCCCTCTCTACACTGCTCCACGTCCACCTGGTGCTTGTTACACTTGTGGGAACACTGGGTATCAACACTGGAGTTGTCCCATGAACAACAAAGCTCTTCCTCCACCACCTCCAAGACCTGCAGCAAGTCCTTCTATGGTTCGTGCACCTCCACCACGGGCTCTCAACATCAACACCAAGCCCGGATCCACTGTTACTCGTGCCAACTGTGTCAACATGGTTCAAGCTAAACATGCACCTGGAGTTGTTATGGGTATGCTTCCTGATAACTTAGTTCCTGCACGAGTTTTATTTGATTCTGGTGCATCGCATTCTTTTGTCTCTACAAGTTTTGCTGATGAGAATGGGTTACTTATGGATCCTCTCCCTAAACGTTTAATGGTTCTCTCGCCCGGAGCAACTATGGCATCTTCCAAGATTAGTCATGGCAATCAAATTCTAATTGGTGGTTCTTCGTTCCCAGCTTCCTTAATTATTCTGGGCAATTCTGACCTTGATGTTATCTTGGGCATGGATTGGTTAACAACAAATGCAGCTATTATTGATTGTGCTGAATGCTCGGTTTCTCTGAAAATTCTTGAAGGCCATATAGTCTATTCTCCAAGTCCGACTCCTGCAATTCAACTCTTCTCTTTGTCTGCTCTGAATGGTGATGCTATGGATGCTATTCAGAGTGTTCCAGTGGTCCGTGAGTTCCCAGATGTTTTTCCTGAAGAGTTACCAGGTATGGCTCCTGACCGAGAGGTCAAGTTTGTGATTGAGCTTGAACCTGGAACTGCTCCTATCTCCAAGCGGCCTTATAAAATGGGTCTTGCTGAGTTGGCTGAACTCAAACGTCAGCTTGATGAACAAGAGAAGTTGGGTTTCATTCAGCATAGCACTTCCTCTTGGGGCAGCCCAACAATCTTTGTGAAGATGTGAGATCGGACTAATAGACTTTGTGTTGACTATCGGGCTCTCAGTTCTAAAACCATCAAGAACAAATATCCCCTTCCGCGGATTAATGATCTCTTCGATCAGCTAGCTGGAGCTGTGCTATTCTCTAAGCTTGACTTGAGAAATGGATATCATCAAATCAAGATTCGCAAGGAAGATGTTCCCAAAACAGCTTTCACCACCCGTTATGGCCTGTACTTGTACACGGTCATGTCTTTCGGTCTCACCAACGCACCTGCCAGCTTCTCGAGGCTTATGAACTCGGTTTTCATGGAGTATCTTGATAAGTTCGTCGTGGTCTATCTGGATGACATTCTAGTCTATTCTAAGTCAAAGGAAGAACATGAAGAACACCTTCGGTGTGTCCTAAACAAGCTTCGTGAGAACCGCCTGTATGCAAAGTTCTCCAAGTGTGAATTTTGGCTTCCTGAAGTCACCTATCTTGGTCATGTCATCTCTGCTAAGGCATTGCTGTCAACCTAGAAATGGTTCGGACAATTGTTGAGTGGCTTCCACCAAAAAATGTCAAAGAAGTCCAGAGTTTCCATGGTTTGGCTAGTTATTGCCGTCGCTTCGTTCCGAACTTCTCGAAGATTGCGAAGCCTCTTACCGATCTCCTCAAGAAAGGCAAGAAATACCTTTGGTCTCCTGCATATCAAGCAAGATTTGAAACACTCAAAGAGAAGCTCACTTCCACACCAGTCTTGATTCCTCTAGATACATCAAAGCCTTTCCAGATATTCTATGACGCCTCCTTGCAAGGATTGGGTGCGGTCCTCATGCAAGAAAAGCAAGTCGTTTCTTATGCTTCCCGTCAGTTGAAAACTCATGAGCTCAACTATCCAACACATGATCTTGAAATTGCAGCGGTTGTATTCGCTCTAAAAGTATGGAGGCACTACTTGCTTGGAAACCGGTGTGAGATCTTTTCTGACCACAAAAGCCTGAAGTATATCTTCACTCAGCCAGACCTCAACCTTCGCCAAAGGAGATGGATTGAAACCATCAACGACTTTGATCTTTTGATCAACTATACTCCAGGCAAAGAAAATGTGATGGCCGATGCTCTCAGTCGTAAGGCATATGTGAACAACCTCATCGTGGAAGAACAACAACCTCATCGTGGAAGAACAACAACCTCTTTTTTGCGAGGAATTCCATCAACTCAACCTCGAGCTTGTACCTCAGGGATATCTTCATAACTTGATAGCTACCCCTCTCTTGGAAGAAAAAGTTCGCTCCATTCAACTTGGTGATCCTTACACTAAAAATATCATCTCTAAGATTCAGCTTCCGAAGTATGAACCTTTCCACCTTGACGACCAAGGCACTCTATTCTTTAAGCACGGGATGTTCGTTCCGAAGTATCCGGGTTTGAGAGAGCAAGTTCTTAAAGAAGCTCATGATTCTGTTCTTTCTATCCAACCTGGCAGCACTAAGATGTACATGGACTTGAAAACACAATATTGGTGGCCTTGGATTGAAACGATATTGTGCCAAGTATGTCTCGGAATGTGATGTCTGCCGTAGAGTAAAAGCTGTCCATCAGAAACCATCCGGTCTTCTACAGCCATTGAAGCCTCCGGAATGGAAATGGGAGAAAGTAGAGATGGACTTCATAACTAGGTTTCCAAGGTCGCAGAAGGGAAACAACGCAATCTTTGTTGTCATTGACAGGCTCTCAAAAGTGGCTCACTTCTTTCCCGTCAAGAAAAGAATTTCTGCAATTCAGTTGGCTGAGCTCTATATAACCAGAATTGTCTCTCTGTATGGGGTTCCTCTTGAGATCAGCTCAGACCGTGGAAGCATCTTCACTTCCAAGTTCTAGGGAAGTTTCCAAAATGCTTTGGGAACAAAGTTGAACTTCAGCACAGCTTACCACCCTCAGTCACAAGGGCAAGTTGAAAGGATCAATCAGATTCTGGAAGATATGCTCCGTGCTTGCGTCATCTATTTCGGCATGAAGTGGGAAGAATGCCTTCCTTATGCTGAGTTCCCTTACAACAATAGCTTCCAGAAGAGTCTAAAGATGGCACCATTTGAGGTTCTCTATGGCCACAAATGCAGAAATCCGATTGGTTGGTCGCGCGCAGGTGAAAGAACATTGTTTCGCCCCGACATTGTAACTCAAGCGGAGGAGAAGGTTCACATCATTCTCTAAAACCTGAAGGTTGCTCAAGGTCGCCAGAAGAGCAACTATGACAGAAGGCACACGGACATGGAGTATGTCCCTGGTGATCTCGTTTACCTTCGTGTCCCTGGTGATCTCGTTTACCTTCGTGTCACTCCCATGAGAGGCACGCACCGGTTTGGTATCAAAGGGAAGCTGGCTCCTAGATACATTGGTCCTTTCAAAGTTCGTGGAAGAAGAGGTGAAGTCGCTTATGCTCTTGAGCTCCCTGAAAAACTCAAGGTCCATGATGTTTTCCATATCTCGCAACTCAAGAAGTGCTTCAAGGATCCCGGCAGGACCGTGGACCATGAGCTTATCAATCTCCAAAGAGACCTGTCTTATTAAGAACACCCCACAAAAATCCTAGAAGTCGCAGAAAGAAAGACACGCGACAAGTCTATCAAGTTCTGCAAGGTGCAGTGGTCGCACCATTCCATTGATGAAGCCACTTGGGAACGCGAGGATGAGCTCCGTTCCAAGTATCCTACCCTCTTCATGTCTTCTTCTTCTTCCTAGAATCTCGGGGCGAGATTCCTTATTAGTGGGGGAGAGTTGTAGCATCCCATCTGCCTAACATCTGTAATGATACATGGTCTAATAATAAAATGCTACTTCCTACATATAATTGTTTCATCATAATTATATCATGCTCATGTCATCATGCCACATTGCATTTGAGCACCATATAAAACCCTTTTCATTTGGTTCTTATCTCATATGCACCATTATTTGTATTTGCCTCTTGATATATTGTATTTGGTTCTTGATAAATGCTTGATGCCCAAGTTGAGTTGGGGGCTTATCTTTTATTAACTCCACCACCTTTCTTGTCACCACCCCATAATTCCACCACCCTTCTTTGGTTCTATCCATCATCTCCACCATCTTAATTATATATGAGCCCATGTTCTTCTTTTGGTATTTACATCTAGCTCATAAATAATTGAGGATGGTTTCCTCTACTCTCTACATGCTCCCATACAATGGATATACTTGTTTTCACAATATTGTGCATGGTAGCATGCTTGCCACCTTGTTATACCATGTGAAGTGGTGATCTCATCTCACATATGGTTTGTTGAATTAGGATCATGTTTGAATTTTGGTGTGGCTAGATGATAATAATAGTGGTATCTACACACTATCATAGGCCACATTCTTATTCATGCCTGACCATGAATTTAATATACCATATGTGTTGGGAGGCTACCATAACCAAAATTAGAGGATTCTTCCAAGCTTGAATGCTTGCATAATGGAAATGCTTATTAAAAAAAACTAGTTGTTTTCACAACTAGCAACAATGCATTTACTGCATGCATGCCCCATGCAAGGATTTCCCTCCTTTTATCCCTATCCTTTTCTATTTTTCTTTCTAGTTGGTTTGAATGGTTTTTGAATGGATCAAATTCAAATAAAATCAATCCTTTTCTATCCTTTTCTACACGCACACCACTATGTTTTTTTTCTCTACCCTAACCTGCTGAGCTAGCTAACCCTTCCTAGTACATCGATTATACTCAGTCCTGGTACACATCGTTTGATTCTTACCCAGCTAAACCTGAACCCTGCTGCCTCCCTTCTTCGAACCATGTTCCAACCCCACCTCCTGGCAGCGGTAGACCGAGCCTTGGCCTGTTTCTCTCCTTCCGTCTCGATCACGTGCCCGAGCCAGCCGTGCTGTCTCCCCTCTGATGCTTAAAGTAATCAGTAGCATTGGCCACCCCATCTACATCCTCCCAACCACTCCTAGATCGAGTTCTGGGAGGACACGTTCCACTTCCCCAAGCCTTGCTCGCCTAGCCCTCTCCCAACCTTGGCGTCGCGTAGCGGTACCAGGAGCGGCAGGCCGAGCCCGCGTTCACGTCGCCGTTGCCGTACGCTCGCCGCCGTTCACCATCCTCTCGCTGTCGACATCGTCCGCCACGCGCAGCTACATGGCCGACGACCCTCCCCGGTGAGCCTCCGCCTCTTCCCACCCCTCTCTGGCCTCACTGCGCTTGCCGCGCCACTAGCGCTTAGCATCTCCTTCGCGCGGCGCACACGATCTGCAGCAGGCCGCCGCACGCCAGACGCGCACCAGCATAAAGACTTGCTGAGTACCCCTAGGGTCTCACAAGATAAATTGTTTGATTCAGATGAACAGGTGTATTCGCAAGATGGATATTGGGTGGAGGAGACAGATGATGTTGGCAACAATCACTCGGTGTAGAGATTCTGGGGATGGGGATCCGTGAGATCTGTGCGCGGGATGTGCTTATTTATGTGGCATCTTATGCCGATTTGCTTCTTATCCATACTCGGATCTTGTTTCCCGCTTCCGCTTGATACTCTGTTGATTGATGTATGAGGAGCTATCCTACACTATTATCTCTATCTAGGATATTTGGATCTTGCCGTATGGCGTTGCAATATTTCTATTTCTTTTAGATGGTATGGCTCTGAGAACTGTTGTAAGGTAGCTTGCATACATACTCACTTGTGTATGTATTTGATCTCTTCGCCTATTGCCTACGTCGCTCGCTCTTGTCCCGATGTTCTTGGAAGTGGTTAGGGCGGTCGACGGGCCTACACGTGGGTGGCCCTGGGCCCCCGCTGTAAAACCCTTAACCACTTTTGGTTCATGCAGGCTTGAACTTAGAGCGTAGGGTCCGAGGTTGTTACAGTATGACTATCGGGGGACTTTTGGAGAGGGGTGCCGTGCGACCTCCAAGATCCGATGCAGCGGGCGAGATGGCGAGGAAAATGTGCAAAGCATGCATTGGAGACGATCCCAAATGCGTGGCTAGGTGGCGTTGGTGAGTGGGGATAAAAACAACAAAGATGGGGAAGATGGGATAGCTCTTTGAACGAGTTATTTTTTGCAAGGCCTCTGGAACTACATCTAGGACACTGATTAGACTGGCTTGCATGCTGTAGTGCACTAAATTAACTATCTGCAAGCCTAGCGCATTTTATAGCTAGGCCGGTATGCTGCAGTGCCCTAAATTAACCATGTCATAACCTGGGCTAGCTAGGCCGACACACTGTTGTGTACTAATGCTGTCATGTTTGACCAGATGATGTTTTTTTAGTTCGCTAAAAAGGATTATACTGTGTAGGGCTGGACTATCGAGCAGCTCGACCCGTTAAGGCTTGGCTCGTTAAGGGTCATGCTCATTAAGGCTCAGATCATTAAACTCCTTAAGGATAATGAGAAAAAAGTAAAGCCTAGCTCGGTTCATTAGATGTTAACGAGCGCTCACGAGCTGCTCGTTATGAAAATGTATCAGCCTCAGACAGAGGCATACCGATAATTAAAAATGATAGTCGACAGGGTTCAGTTAGTGACGCGGTTAGTAGATCCAGATCGAGAAGATGGAGACAGGGTATGCAGTGGGAGATGACGCGTTGACGAGACACATGAGAAATATTCTGAATCGATCGGGAGAGTCTAGGGTAAGGCTTTTGGTCGGTCGCTCTCGCTCCTGGATTGATTAGTCTTACTCAATGGGCTAGATGTTTGCCTTAGATGGGCTATCAGATTAGACATGTAGCAACATAAGTGGGCCTTACCTTGGTTGTTACCAAGCTTAACGAGTAGCTCACGAACATCGTTAACTTGATCGTTTTGCTCATTAAACTCATCAAGATTCGAGTTTTATGTCTAGCCCTAATACTTTGGAACAGGAGGTAGTACAATACTAGACGTAGTACACTAGATTTTTGTTTTGCAGTTTTGCTGCAAACATAGTACAGTACAATAAATACCTCCACATTGGAGCCTATCGCGATTAAGTACCACGGTGTTCCAACAAGATGCATGATGACGGAAGGTGTTCAAGCACCTCTTTACAGAATAGTTCTAATTAGAAGCAAACAGTCACTATATTAATACACCCACGATATAGTAAATTGTCCATCAAATGATGGGTGATAACCTGCACATCTGATCACCTTCTCACAGTTATCATGATCAAATAGTATCACTTTAAAGGAAGTGGTGGCAAGATTCTTGAATACCAGAAAGTATCCTACCTTCAAGTCATGTGCTTTGAAAAAATCTAGCCATCCTTCATGAAGGATTACCTTGCCATCTTGCTTCTTCAGCTCGACGTCCTAGTTGTAGGCTTTGCATATCTTCAGCTTGATGGCCTCTGGATACTCACCGCCAAACATTGGAAAAAAGGAGTTGGGTATACTTTGCATGTCTAAACCTCCCGGTATTAACAGCATCTTGCAGAAGTCGTCACAGGTGTTCTACACGTGGGTGTTCCTGGCTAGCCTCTCCATCCAAACTGCATAGGGCTCCCTTGTCTTCTTCGAGGATGAGTCTATCAAAGCTCTTCTTGCTCGAACACTGCAAAAAAAAATCCTGTGGACAGATAATGTCTGGACCACCTGTCAATAATTGTGAAATAGTACAGTATTAGCTGATAGAGTACACTACAAGATCAGCTAAGAAAGTAAAGTGGAGCAATTTGCTTATAAAAGTACACAAATTAAAGTCTTAACTCTAGCTACCATGAACGTCGGTTATATTAGTACTACTTCCAAGGTCTAGGCATCACATTAGTGCAGTTCTTTATTGAGTAGTACAAATACTAAACACCCAGGAACAGACGAACGAACGAACATGATGAGCTCTATCTGCTGCCGATGCTAGAGATGCATACATATACTCGAAATTTTGGCAAAAAACAGGGTAAGGCAGCAGCCGCCTTAACTTTCCCAAATTAAAGGGACCTCCGCCCTTGAGACAAATCTAAAGCAAAACATACCGAGTGGCCTCCCAAATCAACATCAACTGGGATCAATCAATACAAAATTTGAACTAATTATTATAGTTCACCGTAGATCTAGCCCTGGAACTAGCTTGCATGTGTAAAACTGAACTGTAGTATATAGACGGGTTAAATGCACTAGAGGAGAACTATACTCAACACCAACCCAATGTTAACTGATAGCCCAAGATATCTCGAGCTCGTTGGGGAACCCCAAGAGGAAGGTATGATGAGCACAGCAGAAAATTCCCTCAGTTATGAAACCAATGTTATCAAACCAGTAGGAGCAAGGAAACACCTCCAAGGTGTTGTTGCTAACTTGGAATCCTGTAGAACACAACCACAGAACTTTGTCCAAACTTACACTGAGGTTGTCAATCTTGCTGGTTTTGCTGAAAACAAAGGATTAAACGTATTGTGTGGAAGAAAGTAAAAGTTTGCAGAAAGTAAACAGAAAACAGTAAAAAGTTCTAGATTGATGGTAAAAGAAAGGACCGGGGTCCATAGTTCACTAGATGTGGTTCTCCTTAAGATAGATAACATGTTGGGTGAACAAATTACAGCGGGGCAATTGACAAACAAGGAGAAAGCATACATGCGTATACTAATCATCTGGACTCCTTTGAGATTCGATTGGGCATTACAACATTATACATAGACTATAATCCAACTACATCTATGACTAATAATCCACCTTTAGGTTATCATCCGAACCCCCTCCAGTATTAAGTTGCAAGCAACAGATAATTGCATTACGCATTGCATGTAAAGTAAACAATACGATTGTTCTATGAACAAAGGATTCATGTTTTCTCCCTATTAGCAACAACACCTCTAGTACCTTAGAGATTTCTGTCACTTCCCTAGATTACTAGAGGCATGAACCCACTATCGAGCATAAATACTAACTCTTGGAGTTGCTAGCATCTACTTGGCCGAGATAGCTACTAACAATGAAAAGCAAGCAAGATCACAAATAACAAAGACATGATATAATCAATAATCAATCTGAAATAGCATCTCAATATCCATCGGATCCCTGCAAACACAACATGTAGGATTAGAAATAGATGATCCTGATCATGAACGGAGCTCACAAGGCCTGGCCGCGCGGCCAGGTGGTGTGGCGGCCCTCTGGCCCCTCTCCGTCTCGTATTCTGGCTCCATGTCCCCCTCGGTGATATATTGACTTTAGCTTTTGTCCCGTCCAATTCCGAGAATATTCATTTTCTGACTTTTTCTGGAACCAAAAATAGCAGAAAACATGCAGCTAGTACGGTGGCATCTTGTTAATAGGTTAGTCCAAGAAAGTGTATGAAAAGTACTCCAAAATTGGAACAAAACATAAGAAAGTCGATTTAAAAAAAGCATGGAACATCAAAAATTATAGATACGTTAGCAACGTATCAACATCCCCAAGCTTAACTCCTGCTCGTCCTCGAGTAGGTAAGTGATAAAAAGAAAGAATAATTTTTGAGGTGACATGCACCATCACAAACTAGATCAAAGTATTTGTAAAACATTGAAAGATGGAATCATAGTACTTCAACATAGCATGAAAGATAAAGTTCTAACGATAAGACATAGCAACTATGTTGTAACATGAAAAGGCACAAAAAAGATTCATGAATAACAATGCTTTGCAAGACGTTTGTTTGTTTCACATAAATAAAACATAGCATAGTGGCATTCAGCTTGTCCCTCATAGAGTAGCAAACATAAATGCATAGGACACCATCAAAGTTCATAAGGGTGACTATATACAGATAGTTTAAGAACAAGAAATATCAAAGTTATGCATCAATCAACAAGTCTTGGGACAATGCACATTAAACTAAGAATGGTCACTATTATCTCTCAATATGTGCATAAAGGTAGAAGGTGGAGACTCAACATAAAAGTAAAAGAAAGGCCTTCATAGAAGGAAGCAGGGATTCAAGTCTCATAAAGAGCTTCCAAAAATTATGGTACTTATTAGCATGCTACTCAAGTTTAGTTACCGGTAAGTTCTTGTCATAGTAAGTACATGTGTATCATAGAGAACCCCCAACGGGGTACCCCTTGCCCGATGATATGGAAGAATCCCCATATCAAAATGACAAGGCAAGCAGACAACGAGCATCTCAGCAATCTTCTTATTTACCATGGGTAAATGGTGATTTTTATCTCTTTCCTATTTTCTCATATTTTTTCTTTTTCTCTTTTTCTCAATCTCTATCTCTTTTTTTATAAGAAGAATGCTTCATAGACAGCTCATTATGGTTACGCTGCAGGTTTCCACCATGATTAGGCATGGATTAGACCGGCGGCCTAGGCATTTCTCTAACACACATACATAACTTAATGGACTTACAAGCTCCCCTTTCATTTCACACCGACGACATCCATAGACAAAAGAGCATAAGGTCAACTAGGTACAAAGTACAAGTGCAATGTTGAAAGCATTCCCCATGACAGCATGGTTCTGCTAATCCCCAACATATAAGTGTAAGCATATACAACATAGATGACACAATGGTTCAACTTTATTAAGGGCAAGAAAAGTAGTGTGCCATCAAGTTCGTGAGAGCTTTAATCACTAATTTTCTCATAACAAGTTTAATTCGGAAGGTAGATAAAAACATGAATATACTTGGAATAGCAAATGCTAATAGGTAGGTATGGTGGACTCTTTGGAATAACTTGGTTTAATGGAGTTGGATGCATGAGTGGGACTCATACTTGGTTATGGAGGCTAGCAAAAGACTGGGAGCGAGCAACTAAGAGAGCAATAATGGCCATAATCATGCAAAGCGACAAAACATCATTGACTAAAGCATAAAGTGATATTACAAGTCAAAAACTAAAGGATCATAAAGGCTATGGTGACTTGGGACAGTCATAACATGGTGTGAGCATGTGCCAAGTCAACCCAAATAAAGCATCAAAGGAGAATACCACAATACTATGCTTTAATAAGCTAAAACAACGCATTATTCTTCCAAGGCACATTAAGAAATCTCAATTGTTTATAACATGTCATGCTTCAGCAATAATCACTAAGCATAAAGACAAAACAAAACCAAGCATGGCATGCCAAAGCATAGGTCACAGTCAAAAACAAGCTCCTTTTACCACTTAAGCATGAACTTTCCTACTCTTTTCCAATCCAAACCAAACTTATTTGAAAACTAATGCATGAAAGAGGGGTCCAACCAGTTTTTCAAGGAAACTAACCAAACCAAGCAAATGAAAAAAAAAACGAAAATGAAAAAGAAGACGCTCCAAGAACAACACAACTGTGCATGAAACAATAAAAATGAAGTGTTTGCACGAAACCTAGGATTTTTATTGATGAAGAAGGGGATGCCTTGGGCATCCCCAAGATTTGACACTTGTACTTCTTGGATATTTCTTTGGGTGACATGCGTGGCATCCCCAAGCTTGAGCTTTAGTCCATTCTTCATCTCATTACATCATTCCTTCCATGCACCTGATTTTTTCCTTCATACAGAACTTCACACAATCTTTATTAGCAACATTAGAGCACTCAAGAGAATAAGTCTTCTAGGAATATCATAAATCCTTCTAGGAATAATAGAAACACTACTATCAAGATCACATAAAGCTTTGAAATCAAAATCATTAACTTACATATAAATGATGGGTTCCCAACCATCTTCTAGTTTCATAGGAATAGAAGCTTTATGATTCACCTTTTGTTCTTTATTTTTTATGAGAGCATCAGTAATAATTTGCATTTGCTTTTGTAGAGGCCATATTCATAGCACTAGCATTAGGACTTTTAGCAAGCTTTTGTAGGAACTTAATAACATCAGAGATGTTGCAACCATTAAGATCAAAATCATATTTATCATCTAAAGTAGTAGAGCTATTAATAGCTTCAACACTAATTTTTCTAGCAATCTCATCTTCTCTTTCCCACTTAGCATGCAATTCAGCTAATAATCTAACATTTTCATCAATTCTAACTTGTATGTCATTAGTATCAGCAAAGGGATTATCAATAGTTTCAGGTTTAGCAGCCATTTTATTCAAAGAAGATTGTGCTTCAGCCAATGATGCTATATTTCTTTCAGCATTAGAGCGTTTTTCCTCAATAGTTTTATTGAAAGTAGTTTGTTTACTCATAAATTTTTTAAGCATAGCTTCAAGTTCAGAGGATGCACTCCTATTATTGTTGTAGGAATTTTCATACGCATTACCATTGTTGGGAGGATATGGCCTATAGTTATTATTACCAAAATTATTCTTGTAGGCATTGTTGCTAAAATTATTATTTCTTATAAAGTTCACATCAACATGCTCATCTTGAGCAACGAAAGAGGCTAAGGGAACATGATTTGGATCAATATGAGCTTTCCCATTAACAAGCATAGACATAATAACATCAATTTTATCACTCAAGGAAGAGGTCTCTTCAACAGAATTTACCTTCTTACCTTGTGGAGCTCTCTCAGTATGCTATTCAGAATAGTTAACCATCATATTATCCAGAAGGTTTGTTGCAGCACCCAAAGTGATGGTCATAAAGATACCTCCAGCAGCAGAATCTAGTAGGTTTCTTGAAGAATAATTCAATCCTTCGTAAAAGGTTTGGATAGTCATCCAAGCAGTCATTTCGTGAGTGGGACAATTATTTACTAAAGATTTCATTCTTTCCCAAGCTTGAGTAACATGTTCATTATCAGATTGTTTAAATTTCATTATTTCACTTCTCATAGATATAATCTTAGCAGGAGGATAGTATTTTCCAATGAAAGCATATTTGCATTTAGTCCAAGAATCAATACTATTTCTTGTTAAGGAATTCAACCATTCTTTAGCTTTTCCTCTCAAATAGAAAGGAAACAATTTAAGCTTAATAATATCCCCATCTATATCCCTATGCTTTCGCATCTCACAAAGTTCAACAAAGTTATTTAGATGAGCAGCAACATCTTCAGTACCAATACCAGAAAATTGTTCTCTCATAACAAGATTGAATAAAGCAAGTTTAATTTCAAAGAAAGTAGCTTCAATAACAGGTGGAGCAATAGGTGTGCACATGAAATCATTGTTGTTGGTGCTAGTAAAGTCACACAACTTAATGTTTTCAAGAGTAGTCATTTTTTTAGATATTTCATAAAACCCTAATCTTCCCCCTCTATTTGTAACCAATTAAAAATGGGTTTGAATATTTCAAAAACCATCAAAACTTATGGAGCCCAAATTGCTATAAGGGTCCCCTAGTATTTTCAGATATTTCACAAAGTCTCTTGTATTTTTGAAACTATTCAAAACAGATTTGAAATGAATATACAAAGAGAATAGGAGAAAATTTAAATAAAAATAGTTTTGTTAAAAAAATAGCAGCCCGTAGCCCAGGCCGGCCCAACCTTCCCCTGTGCTACCTGCGGCTCGCGTGCAGCATCCCGCGGCCCAGCAGCAGCCCGGCAAAGCCTAGCCCGCATACCGGTTCGGTCCCTTCTACCTGTCATCTTCCTCCTAGAGCCAAAGCAGCTTGGTGGCCTCACCGACCCTGTTCGTCGCTGCTGCGATGCGCGCTCTGCGCCGTGATGCTCACCGCTCCCTGGAGTGGAGATAACAGCCTTCCCGAGCATGTCTCTCCTCGACCCTACCCTCTCTTCCCTCCCAGCGCTCTCCTTCTTCCTCCCCACGAGAGCCGAACCCTAGCCCTGCCAGATGCACCGGCGTCGCGCCATTGCCATGATCCTCTCGTCCATCATAGACTGCCATGATCTCCGCCGTGGTCTCCTTTGTCTCCGTGCAAGAGGAATCGCCTGCGGGAGCTCGCAAACGGCCGCCCCGACAACATCTTCTTCGTCTCCGACCATGCTCTGGCGTGGCCTTATCATCGCTGCAGCCCTTCTCCGGCGTCCCCGTCGACCCCTACACGCTCAAGGTGAACACACGGTCCTCCTGGACCCTTTCCTTCCTCCCCTTCCTCCCCTTCCTCTCTGGTACATTTCAGTGTCGCGCGCCGCTGTCTGCCACCGCTGGCCGTCGTCGCATGCTAGCTCCGATGAGCCAATCCGGGTGGCGCCGCCACTTGATGGCTCAACATGATGTGCTGAGTCTAACACGCATATCAACATCAACCCGCAAGCCCCCAACCGCCGAGTCCATCGCCGATCCGCGGCTCACCGGCGTTCTGGCGTCATGCCGATGTCAGCATGACATCAACAGTGTGCGGGTCAGCCCAGGTCAACACGGGTGGGTCCCGTTCACTGGTGTGGCAGCTGAGGTAGCTCAGGGCCACTCTGTCAGTCACAGTGGGTAGGTGCTGCCCCAGTGAAAAAGGCGCCGAGCCCTGTGCTGACGTCATAATGACGTAGTAAACCTTTTTATAATTGTTTTCATAAATCCAGAAAATGGTTTAATATGGTAGAAATATCTAATTATCTGTTTATCAGAAAAATATCTATAATATATCAAAATGTTCAGAAAAACAAGATCTACACTTTAGCATAAATATCATGCATTATTATGAAACTTAAATAACAAGTTTAATTAGAGAACGAAATCAACCCCTCATAGGTGTTCCGGGGTTTTCCCTGTTCTAGGGTTTGGGACCCTCGGACCCTGTTTAAAATGGTCAAATATGCTTGAGGGTTACACTACAACTCTAAATAACTTGTCATATCATCATCCTTGCTTGATAATTGCATCGATGCCATGTGTTGATTGTTTTCCCTTTCTTTCCAGTGTTTGCTTCTTTCCGGTAGAATACGATATCGAGATCGAGATCGAAGACTGAGATCAACACCATCAAAGACTGACGAAAAATACTTGACCAACTATAATAAAGTCAAGCACAAGGCTTCCGAATATCTATACATGGGTATCAACAAACAATGCAAGCAAAACCCCACACATGATAAAATCCTACGATTTCGAAAGTATTTCATTCTTGGCATGATGCATACAATTCTACTGTGGTCATTTATTGATAGATAGAGTATCCTATCTGTTGCATTACTCCCTTGAGCTTATACTACCTGATCCACTTCTCCTAGCATAACTAGGTTTGGCTTGTGTGCACTACTAGAGCTTATATCTATGTCGTGCTTAGCCCTGCTTAGCTGTCAGTGCTGGTTCATCCGGAAGATGTACCAAATGCAGAGAATATAGTATGATAGGAGAATGCTGTATACTGATGAGGTAAGATCAGTGGTAAAGGTTAAACATGCTAAGGCTTGTATGGGAGGCCACGGTGGGATGTGGTTTTTGTAGTCCCATGCTCGCCACTACTAGGACCTGAGTTCTTGCCTTTGGAATCGAGATGAGCGTACAACCACACGAGGCCTGGAAAACCTCACGAGTAACTAACTTTCCTAGTAGACTCCATGAGTCACATAGTTCGGCGTTCCATTCGACATGCATTATTGATCTTCTCGAAGGCGGTGAAGGAGGTGCATTCATACAGGTAGGTAAGCGTGGCCGAGGTTAGGGAGGCGGTTCCTCTGGGTAAACTAACCTTGCCCACATCTCTAGGGACTGACTTCGGGATTTGACCCATTATGGTGGAACCATCCTTAGGGCGTGACTCATGGTCTCGGAGAAAGCAAGGTAAAGGTCGTGTCCAACCACGCTCTACCGGCCTTCCAAGGAAGAGGGCTAATGATCTGGCATTAAGAGTCGGTTGGTACGTGTGGGTAAAGTTGTAGACCCCTGCAGGGTTAAATCTTTTCGAAAAGCCGTGTTCATGGTTATGAACGCTTGGGACCGAAGTCTAAGATCATAGAGAACTTTAACCTAATCGTAAAACTTGGCAGTTCAATGTGTGCTTAAGGATGCTTCCTTAGGATTCGAGGGGGTGATCCTCATTGTGAGATGAGGATTACTTTGGTGGATATCAAAAGATGATGATCAATTCTTCGGAGATGTCGCTCTCTTATCCCCTTTTAAAATACTCTTTTTAGACGAGCTTCTTCCCCCTCTTGTTTTATATATATAAAGATGGCTTGATGCAAAATAACCCCACCAGCCATAAGTCTTGCGGAGTACACCCTGTACTCACCCTTGCTTTGTTGATACTTTCAGAGTAAGTGTTCCCCTGAAGATGAGTTTGGTACGACATCGACACCAATGAGTAGCTTGGGGTTCCCGGCCTGCAGGCTGGAATCTATGGGTTGGGACGTCATCATTATGTTTCAGGCCTCTTAGGCCATTTGTTAAGTTTGCTATGCTTAATAGCGTAATTTGCCTTCCGTTGTTTGATTTTGTGGCCAGTGACCTCTGCTTGTAATTTTTTGGTTCTTCGCTCAATTATGAGCTTGCTGTAATAATTTTTGTGTCACAGGGTTACTGTTGTGTTACCGATTTCTCACTGGATATGCTCGAGCTTTAGGTGAAGCTTATGTCAGGCTAAGGTATGGGATTTGTTTAACTCTGATCCCGGGGGTGTCACAGATTTTGGTATCAGAGCAGTACCGACCGTAGGAAAACCTTGCTATTGGTCGATGTTGAGTCTAGTGCTTGTGAAAACTACTTTAAAGATGAAAAGTATTTGCAAAAACTCTAGTATGCTTCTTTTTCTCCTTATCAAGTTTCACTCTAACTCTGGATCATCTTATCTTCTGTTGATTTGGAAAAGTTTTGATATCTCTTCTAGTCTATCAAAACTTAGGTGCCTTTTTGGTAGGTCGTTTCTCAGCCAGTTGACCTAGTGTTGAGTTCTCTAGAGTTGTGTGTGTTGTGAAATCCTTGTGTTCCCTTTGCTCTGCTTCGTCCGAGAGATTCCTTTCCATCATGATCTCTCCGCCTTATGGACCCACAATATTATATTGTAGGATCCATATTGTTCTGTTCTAGGCCTCGAAGTTTCCTTTCGCCTCGTGTGCCTCCTTTTTGTTTGCTTGGGTACTTCAGAAGTCGTTTCTTCTGCTAGAAGCTACCTCGTGATTGCTACCTTGAAGTGTACGCTGTGTCACTCAAGTAGTAGTTACTTCTTTCTCGGGTTTTAACCCTTGGACTTGAACCGAAGATCCCAAATTGTGCTGGATTCTATTGTTATGAATCTTGTACATGAAGTTGATCTTTAACCCAAGATCCATTCCATTGCCCCTTGTTGTTAAGGTTAAAATATTACCTCAGGATGGCTGGTACTACAATTCTAGCCTTCAAGCTTGTGGTTATTGTTGCTACTAAATTGTGACAACTAAGGACATCTCCTACCACTAGCTATGGCAGATGTTCTTTAGTGGAACCAAATAGATCATGACAAGAGTACTCCTCGTGAGTCTCGCATCTGTACCGTGACTCTACCACATGTTTCTTTCCTGCAACGGTCTTCAGAAGATTTTTGACTTATGCATCCACATCTCAGGATTCTATACTGAGCATGTTCCTTTTCCCCATGTTGTTTCCGACCTTTGTCTATCAGTTGGTAGCTAGCTGGTATTGCACATTGGTGTCTTCCGATGCAAGATACTCTTGTGTTCCATCATGACAAACCATTATGGGATGTCGGGAGAAACAAACTCTAGTACCTCATTATATCTAGGACCATGTCAAAGTTTTGCAGGCCGCAGATTAAGAGGCATGATTAGCTTCTATCTGTTCTATCCTAGCGCATCACACCATTTTATATTAATAGGTTGTATTGAGTTTAATGACCTCTTAATGAAGTGGCGCTCTTACACATTTTTATCCACCCTTCCTCCGAGCTTTTGTGCTCGAGAATAATGCGTGTGCGTAATAATGTGGCCATCTGAGATTCTTAGCAACTTTTATTGCTTCGAACTCCAAGAATGTTTGTGTCATTCTTAGCGTGATTGGTTAACCCTGTCACTAAGCAAAGGATGCTTGTGCTACCAAGTCTGTTATTCTAGTACACTTTCCTCGGTCAAAGAGTTAGGCTTGTGCCAAAGATCTGAGACTACGTCTTCTTGCCTTACCAAGCAAGTCTCCTATCGAACTAAGTGACATATCGGTGGTCCATGATATTCTAGACATCCTATAGAAGTATCGCCATGTTGCCACATGACCGTGTTGTCCAGTTCTTGAGCAAGCAAGTTCTCTAAACTGCTCCTTTCTCCAAGGATCCGTATTGGATACCCCTGAACTAGTTGGTTGAGCTTAAACAACAACTTGGAGAGTTGTAAGACAAAAGTTCTATCCAACTTAGTTCATCTTAAAGGGTTTTCTAGTTATGTTTGTGTTGAAGAAAGATAGTATTTCCTTCGTGGATATGTTATCCTCCTTGCCCTTGATTTGATTTGGGTTATCGTTAAATCAAACTCGGTGCCAAGGACTATCTTGATGAGGTTGCTACTCGTGATGTTTCACTTGAGTACATCAACATGTTTGCCTTGTTCATACAACATATGAGTCTATTTTCCTAGAGTATCTCGATAAGTTTGTTGTTGCCCGTTGATAACATCCTTATCTTCTCCAAGTCAGACTAGATCCATATGGAACATTTGGCATTAATGTTGGAAAACTGTCGAGAACCTTCTTCGTGTCATCTCGAAGAATGTGTTCTGGATGTTACAAGTAACCTTCTCTGATCCACGTGCATTCGAAGCAAGATGTCGCCGTGGATTAGAGTAGAGTTATATATGTTTCGTCAAGGACATAGTTGATTTTTTTGCAAGTACTTCATGTAGGTGCAATTGTCCTTTGACAAGTTGCTAATACATGGTTATAGCAACCTAGCTCCGTCTATTGGATCTTGACACTAAAGTCCATGTCTTGAGAATCTAGTAACTTTACCGTTACTGTAATTGTTGCAAACTTTCTATTCGGACATGTTGAGTCTGAAGTATCATTTCACCTAACCAAATCTGAATCTCAAGCAGATATGATGGTTGGTGTTCTCCAAGGTTTTTACACATGTTTCTTTGGAAATCCAGAAAAATTGATGTAATGGTTGACACAATTAGTTAGAAGGCTTACCGTCAAATTCTTTGGAATCAGCAAATATCAACCAGTCTTCATGAGGCTTCTTCTATGATTTAATTATAGGAGTTGTGCTTATGCTTTCCTTTGTCTCGAAGTGTGACCTTTACTTGATGTCTCGTGACTCGAACATCAAGGAGAACATTTAAAGTAGTGCTGCTAAATGTGTCTCGGTCGATCCCCCAGACCCTTTATGTTGGCAAGCATCTTGTCGTGCCAAGGTAATTGAAGTTTGAGAATGAAGTTTATTTTTCCTCGTGTCATTAGGAATCTTCTTATTTAATCATCTCGGTGGTGTAAAGTGATATCACAATCTTTGGCAAAGATTTTGATAATCCTGGATGAATAAAGAATTTCCTTCATTTTCTCAATCATGTTCAAGAGTGACAATGATTTGGGTAACCAGAAATTCCTCTTGTTACATGTTCCTTATGACTCTTATGAGTCCTCGCCATAAAACACCTTTCTGTCTCGACCTTCTATTGAACGAAGAGTGATCCTTTCGTATAAAAAGTAGATCAACAGCTTCGCTCTCTGTATATCTGTATCCATGAACACTCTACTTAAGTAGTATAGTAGAGGTTCATTTCTCGAAGTTGGTGGTCATGTTCTTTCTATTGTAAGCTTTCCTCTTCAGAAGTTTAAACTCTTCTGGAACTCCATGGTCTCAACCCTTATGAAGACCAGTTATCTAACAACTTGATACCATCTCCTCTTGTTTCCTCTGTTACCTTGACGTGTTTCATGTTCGTCATCTCAGAGTTGTTTCTGAACACCCCTTCATGAGTTGACCATGAGATACTCGGTGTGTTGTTTAGTGTTTTTCCCTCTTATATTTAGAGTGACCCTGTTTCTTTCTCTCTTTGTCTCTCTTCGTACCTTTGGAATCTCGTGTCGAGATTCTCGTAAGGGGGATAGAGCCGTAATGCCCTAGTTTTAGCTAACCCTAATTAGGGTTTGTTTGTGCATTCATGAGCATCATATCTTAAAAATGCATGCAAAGAAAATTAAAGAAAAACCATAAACCCTAATCTTCCCCCTATATTTGTAACCAATTCAAAATGGATTTGAATATTTCAAAAACCATCAAAACTTATGGAGCCCAAATTGCTATAAGGGTCCCCTAGTATTTTCAGATATTTCACAAAGTCTCTTGTATTTTTTAAACTATTCAAAACAGATTTAAAATGAATATACAAAGAGAAAAGGAGAAAATTTAAATAAAAAAGGGTTTTGTTAAAAAAAAAGCAGCCCGCAGCCCAGGCGGGCCCAACCTTCCCCTATGCTACCTGCCGGTCGCGACCCAACAGCAGCCTGACAAATCCCAGCCCATGGACCGGTTTGGTCCCTTCTCCCCGTTGTCTTCCTCCCAGAGATGAAGCAGCTCGGTGGCCTCACCGACGCCATTCGTCGCCATTGCGATGTGCTCCCTACGCCACGATGCTCGCCACCGCCTAGAGTGGAGATAAGAGCCTCCCCGAGCACATCTCTCATCGACCCTATCCTCTCTTCCCTCCTAGCGCTCTCCTTCTTCCTCCCCACAAGAGCCGAACCCTAGCCCTGCCAGATGCACCGGCGTCGCGCCATTGCCATGCTCCTCCCATCCATCGGAGACCGCCATGAGCTCTGTCGTGGTCTCCTTTGTCTCCGTGCAAGGGGAATCGATCGCGAGAGCTCGCAATCGGCCGCCCCGACCACGTATTCCTCGCATCCAACCGTGCTCCGCCGTGGCCATGTTGTCGCTGCAGCCCATCTCCGATGTCCCCGTCGACACCTACATGCTCGGGGTGAGCACACGGTCCTCTTGGACCCTTTCCTTCCTCCCCTTTCTCTTTGGTTCGTTTCCGCGTTGCGCGCCGCCATCTGCCACCGCTGGTCGTCGTCGCAGTGCTAGCTCCGATGACCCAATTCGGGTGGCGCATATCAGCATCGACCCGCAAGCCCCCAGCCGCCGAGGCTATCGCTGATCCGCGACTCACCGACATTCTGGCGTCATGCCGACGTCAGCATGACGTCAGCAGTGTGTGGGTCAGCCCAGGTCAACACGGGTGGGTCCCGTTCGCTGGCGTGGCAGTTGAGATAGCTCAGGGCCCCTCTCTCAGTCACCATGGGTAGGTGATGCCTCGGTGAAAAAGGCCCCAAGCACTGTGCTGACGTCATAATGACGCAGTAAACCCTTTTATAATTGTTTTAATAAATCGAGAAAATGGTTTAATATGGTAAAATAAATATCTAATTATCTGTTTATCATAAAACTATGTATAATATATCAAAATGTTCAGAAAAACAAGATATACACTTTAGCATCAATATCATGCATTGTTAAGAAACTTAAATAACAAGTTTAATTAGAGAACGAAATCAACCCCTCACAGGTGTTCTGGGGTTTTCCCTATTCTAGGGTTTGCGACCCTCGTACCCTGTTTAAAATGGTCAAAGATGCTTTAGGGTTACACTCCAACTCTAAATAACTTGACATATCATCATCCTTGCTTGAGCATTGCATTTATGCCATGTTTTGATTGTTTTCCCTTTATTTCCGGTGTTTGCTTCTTTCTAGTAGAATACGATATCGAGATCGAGATCGAAGACCGAGATCAAAACCATTGAAGACTGACGAACAATACTTTACCAACTATAATCAAGTCAAGCACAAGGCTTCCAAAGACCTATCCATGGGTATCAACAACCAAGGCAAGCAAAACCCCACACATGATAAAATCCTACGATTTTGACAGTATTTCATTCTTGCCATGATGCATACGATTCTACTGTGGTCTTTTATCGATAGATAGAGTATCCTATCTATTGCATTACTCCCTTGATATTATACTACCTAATCCACCGCTCCTAGCATAACTGAGTTTGGCTTGTGTGCACTGTTAGAGCTTATATCTGTGTCTTGCTTAGCCCTGCTTAGTTGTCAGTGTTGGTTCATCCGGAAGATGTACCAAATGCAGAGAATCAAGTATGATAGGAGAATGGTGTATACTGATGAGGTAAGAACAGTGGTAAAGGTGAAACATGCTAATGTCTGTATGGGAGGCCACGGTGGGATATGGTTTTTGTAGTCCCATGCTCGCCACTACTAGGACCTGAGTTCTTGCCTTTGGAACCGAGACGAGCATACAACCACACGGGGCATGGAAAACCTCACGAGTAACTAACTTGCCTAGTAGATTCCATGAGTCACATAGTTTGGCGTTCCATTCGACATGCATTCTGGATCTTCTCGAAGGCGGTCAAGGAGGTGCATTCATACAGGTAGGTAAGTGTGGCCAAGGTTGGGGAGGAGGTTCCTCTGGGTAAACTAACCTCGCCCACATCTCTAGGGACTGACTTCGGGATTTGACCCGTGACAACGGAACCATCCTTAGGGCGTGACTCATGGCCTCGGCAAAAGCAAGGTAAAGGTCGTGTCCAACCACCCTCTACGGGCCTTCCAAGGAAGAGGGCTAATGATCTGGCATTAAGAGTCGGTTGGTATGTTTGGGTAAAGTCGTACACCCCTGGAGGGTTAAATATTTTCGAAAACCCGTGTTCACGGTTATGAACGCTTGGTGACCAAATTCTAAGATCATAGAGAACTCTAACCTAATCGTAAAACTTGGCAGTTCAACGTGTGCTTAAGTATGCTTCCTCAAGATACGAGGGGGTGATCCTACTTGTGAGATGTGGATTACTTTGGTGGATATCAAAAGATGATGATCAATTCTTCGGAGATGTCGCTCTCTTATGCCCTTTTCAAATACTCTGTTTAGACGAGCTTCTTCCCCCTTTTGTTTTATAAACAAAGATGTCTTTATGCAAAATAAACCCAGTAGCCATAAGTCTTGCGGAGTACACCCTATACTCACCCTTGCTTTGTTGATACTTTGAGAGTAAGTGTTCCCCTGAAGACGATTTTGGTGCGACATCGACACTGACGACTAGCTTGGGGTTCCCGGCCGGTAGCCTGGAATCTATGGGCTGGGACATAATCGTTATGTTTCAGGCCTCTTAGGGCATTTTTTAAGTTTCCTATACTTAATAGCATAATTTGCCTTCCGTTGTTTGATGTTTGTGGTCAGTGACCTCTGATTGTAATATTTTGGTTCTTCACTCAATTATGAGCTTGTTGGAATAATTTTTGTGTCGCGGGGTTACTGTTGTATTACCGATTTCTCACTGGATATCCTCGAGCTCTAGGTTAAGCTTATGTCAGGCTAAGGTTTGGGATTTGTTTAACCCTGATCCCGGGGGTGTCACAACGGTCATCGACAGTTGGAGTGGCCATACTTTTCCATTGTCAGATGTTTTCAAAATGACTTGTGAAATGATTTGTGACTTAGACTTGACCACAACAGGGTTGTGACTATGAAAAATAAGTTCCCACTTAGTTGATTTAGAACATTAAATTAGCTTTCTTTAATTCTGAACTCAGCTTAAGATAAATCTAGCTTTTGCAAGTAAACCTAGCGCTTAGTATTCCTACTAGAACTACCTTACTTGTTAGTGATAGTTTGCGAGTACTTAAAGAGTACTCATGGCTTTGTCCCAGGCTATTCCCGTGGCCAGACTATGAGGAGGACTATCAGGAAGATGGACAGCTGGACATCTACGACAACTAGGATCATCTCCCATCATCAGCATTGCCTGTGAAACTTGAAGACGAAGCCCACTACTATGCTTTATTATTCCGCTGCTTGTTTGTATCAAGACTGGATCATGAGATCCTTTATTCGTGTAAAATCTTATTATGGTTTGTAATGGATGATGTACTGTGATATCCAATCTGTGATGTCTCGCAAAAATGGTAATCCTGGGATTGCTATGTATGGCATAACAGGCATCTGGGATTAATAATCTGGGTGTTGACAAGTTGGTATCAGAGCCATCCTGACCATAGGAGACCCTAGTTAGAATGGACGTCCGAACAAAAACTTAATTTCAAAACAAAGAAAGTGAGTAAATATGAAAACCTATTCCCACAATTATTCTTGAGATTCTTTCAAAAAATTCATGTTCCTCAAAAACTTCATACATTCTACATAAAATTTGACACACTTGATCACTTCACTAACTTACTCATCCTTTATTCTTATAAATGGAAGTTTAGTATTGCAAGTTCTACCAATTGGGCAACGGAGACCAACTAATCTTTGAGAGGGATCTCGATGCACTGTTAGAGTATCTTGAGCGCCGGCATCCGGAATTCTTCGGAGCCCAACTCAAGGAGCACCCAGGAGGAGATCTACAATGGCTGATAGTTGCAGATCTCAGAGGGAAGATGGAAGCACCCCTTTCTGAGAAGATTCAATTCACCGTGCGAGAGAACAACTTGATCCAGGGAGCCCGCCCATCTGTGTGGATGGATTAGCCAGGGCTATGCATGAAGCTCTTGCCCATCTGTGTGGGCAAAACATCAACTTGATCCAGGGAGCCCGCTTTGCTCACTATGCAAGGCGTGATTATATGGGAATGTCATTGGAGATGCCAAGTCACCCAGAGATGAAGCGCCAAGTGGTGAACCTTGACTTCCTGCTGTATGATAGGCAGAAGGAATTGGACAATGCTCGAGCCTATACCAACAAAAACCTTTCCATTGCCGCCAAGAAGGACCAGACTCTCTCCATGCTCGTCAAGGATCGCAAATCACTTCGTCATCAACGCGAGAAGAAGGATCGCACCATCGCTCCTCTTCGCAAGAAGGTGGGCGCTCTCGAGAAGATCATCCATGAACATGAAATTCAGCTAGAAGCAAAGGAGGAGGAGGAAGTGGAAGATATCCAGGGAGATCTTTACTCTTACGTCAGCGATGACAACGACTATATGGAGGATGATGCCATGGAGTTCCACACCGCTGATGATGATTCCGACTTCATCAATCATGAGTAGATGCACCTGATCACAACCGTAGGAATGAGCAATACTGGTCCCACTGTATCTTAGTTCACAGAATGGTTCTTAAAACCATCTGTTTTCCTTTTGTGTTGTGGTGTGTGCTTGTATTATGTGCTCGAATGAAGGAATGAATGAGGAGTGTTAGTTTGCAAAAACTGAGTCAAACTCAAAGTTTATAGCTTTTGAAAAAAATACCGTGAACCTTAGAACTTTTCCTCTTATCTCATTATCTATCTCAATCTTCAAATGACTCATGGAAATCCTGGAGGAAGCAGCTCATTGCAGGACCTGATGCTGCATATTCTTCAGATGCTAGTTTCTGACCGTGAAGCTAGTAGAGCAAAACTCCAAGCCAACCTAGCCACCCTGCAACAGATAGCTCAGATGGCCCACAATAATGAAGGCCATGGAAATCAGGATCACCATCGATCCAAACTCAAAAACTTTCAGAATATCAATCCCCCTATCTTTAGTAAGTCTGAAGACCCGTTAGATGCAGATGACTGGCCGCTAACCATGGAGAACAACCTGGAAGTAGCAGGAGTTGACGCCAACGAGAAGGTACTGTTTGCCACCCACTATCTGGTAGGAGATGCAAGAGCCTGGTGGAATAGCATCCCTACTATGAACCACAGTCAAGTGATGACGTGGGAAGTATTCAAGATCAAGTTTAGCCGCACCCATGTGCCGCAAGCTTTAGTCACCCGGATGAGAGATGAGTTTAGAGAACTAAAGCAGGGAAGGATGACAGTAGTTGAGTATCGTGACAAATTTTTGTCGCTACCTAGATATGTTCCAGATGAGATCAACACTGAAGCCAAGAAGAAGGAAAGATTCCTGGATGGATTGCATGATGAGATGCAAACGGTGTTAGTCAACATTCGTTTTGAAGATCTAGAAGAGCTTGTAGACTCTGCCATTCAGATGGAAGGGAAAATCAACCAAGCTAATGACAACCGCAACCGCAAGATGATGCACCATAGTGGATCCAACCATACCCAGAAGTATCGCCCCAACCCGTCTGCAGGATATGTTCCAAGGAACAATAGACCCCCGATGAACCATCCAAGCTACCCTAATCGTAGCAGAGGAAACTTGAAGTCCGGAGGAAGCAACAACCACAACCCTGGAAAGTCCAACAACTTCAACCGTACACCGCCCAAGTCCAACAACAACAACAAAAACAATACTGACCCAAGGATTGGAAGCAATGTTGTGCCTGTTGCAGCCAAAGACAAGTCCCAGATTACTTGCTTTGAATGTGGAGTCAAGGGTCACTACTCCAACAAGTGTCCCAATAAGCTTGTTGCCACCACCAATGTGAATGCCCCAGCTCAGGAGCAGAGCCGTGTTCAGCCTGGAAGAAGATTCGCCCTAGGGAATTCGCTCAACCGTAACAGTCGTCTGTTTCACATGAATATCGAAGAATCCCAGGAAATGCTAGATGTCGTGCTGGGTATGTTTTATGTTAACTCAGTATTAGCAAATGTGTTGTTTGATTCTGGAGCATCACACTCGTTTGTTATAGAAGAATTTTCATGCACTAGTAAGATTCAACCAACCAAATTGAAGCATGTCATGATAGTTCAAATACCTGGTTCAACCACGAAAGCTAGAAAAATTTGCAAGGATGTACCTATCAGAATCCATGGGATAGATTTTTATGCCAATCTAATAGTACCTGGAACCAAAGGTTTAGAAGTAGTACTAGGAATGGATTGGATGTCGAAATATAAAGCATTGATCGAGTGTGCCAAGAAAGCCATAACCATGACCAATAGCTCTGGAGTATCAATAGAGCATGTATCTGAAACCTTGCCCCATCAATTCAAATGCAACAAGAGTTTAGCCCAATCCACCATTGACCAAGTGAGAGTAGTCTATGAATACCCAGACGTATTCCTAGATGAATTACCCGGTATGCCCCCGGATCGGGATATCGACTTCATCATTGAACTGATTCCTGGAACAGGACCCATAGGATAAAGACCTTATAGTATGAACCCCTCTGAATTAGCGGAGCTGAAGAAACAACTTGATGCTATGCTGGCGAAAGGTTTGATTCAACCAAGCACATCGCCAATGATATCACGTGTTTTGTTTGTTGATAAGAAAGATGGAGGCAACCGTTTGGGCACAAATTACCGTAAGCTGAATGGTGTCACCATCAAGAACAAGTACCCATTGCCAAAGATCGAGGATATCTTTGACTAGTTGACTGGTGCCAGAGTGTTCTCTAAGATTCATCTTAGAACTGGTTATCATCAACTCAAAATTCTTGCAACGGATATTCCAAAGACCGCCTTTACCACCAAATATAGATTGTATGAGTATATAGTCATGTCTTTTGGATTAACCAATTGTAATGACCTCGGATTGATAAAGATCCTAAGTCCCTGTGATTAACATGCTAGTCCCTAGATCATTAGCTAGCACTCACAGTCGATGAAATATCATGTAAAACACAAGTCTTTATTACATGAAACGAACAATCCACAGTTTACATTATTACAATAGAAGTGAAATATATACAACTTGGAGTCCCATCAATGCCACAAGTAGGTCTAGCGCACCTTTCAACGATCTCCAAACTCTGCTCATGAAACATGCAGCCAAACGAGTTGGTCAATACTTTGAATGTATTGGCAAATTACACCATGAAGGAAAAGACTCTACTTCTACATGCAAGGCTAAGATAAGGCTTTGAGGTTTCATTTGCATAAATCCAATTTTCTCTAAGTAAAAGAAAAGAAGTAGAGAGAAAATTTTATCCTACTTTGCAAACTTTTAGTAAATAAAATAAGGTCGAGTGGCTCGCACTAGGTCCTCCAGGCTACCATCCCCCAACCAAACACATGACACCAAAAACCCACTAAGTCTGAGTTCACAGAGCCCTCAGGATGCAACTCACGAACTTAGGTTTGCAAGCATTTGTCTTTGAACCAAAATCTCACCAAGTCTAAGTTCACAAAGCCCTCGGGATGCAAATCACAAACTTAGGTTCATTTTTTTTTGAAAGAGATAGAGGAAATCCTTCAGAGGCTCCATCCATCAGATGCTCAAAATTGTTCTTTCTCCGTGAACACGGCTGATTGATTAGATTGCAATACTCTCGAGAGGTCGTGCACTTTCCCCACAATCTACGATCAAGTCCTTTTACAGACAAGACCATGGCGAGGCCTTCCCTTAGTAGCCCCTCTACCAGCTGGATCCAACCGTGCCAAGAACCTCCAAATGTTGGTACCCCGGTGAGGTTTCCCACTAAGTACTAAGCCAAGATAAAGCCCATATGTATTGTGGTTGCACTGGAAGCTTCTGAATTCTCAAACATGGCAGACTTCTTTGATTCCTGGGCAGCCGTCCTCACAAAATTCCACTTGTTGACCCAACAACCAATCCGCCGAGAAGAAAACTTAGTTTTATTTTGAAGGGGGTTTCGAGAGGAAAAGGTTTGCTCGAGAGAGTTTTAATACTTAGAAAACTTTATGTCTTTGAACCCCCATCGATATTTTATATATAGCATAGCACAAGCATAACACTTAGAAAAATTCAAGGATTCCTATTGGGAGTGGAAATAATCCTAAGTATAGAGCTACTCATGGCATACTATAAAACATCATCGCACTTGTGAAAGACTTAAAATATTTCTACTAAAACATCCAACACATGCATACTACTCATTTGAAGAAAAACATGCATAGTAACAAAACTGGGATAAAAACATAAACAAGTGGTGTAACTTGCCTTATGTTAATAATATTCTTGATGATTGTATTCCTCTGTAGCAATCGCACTCTCGGAACAATCTAGCGCGGGAATGGAGTAATTCCAATCAAAACAATTGCAACATACAATACAACAATGATGATCTCAAACATGCATGATGATTTAATGACACAATGGTTATTTAATTCTATGAACAGTATTAGATCACATGATGTATGCATAGAAGTTTTTGATGCAATAAAACATTTATTATTAATTCTTGATTGCCATTAAAGGGTTTTTTAATAGTTTTTCTGCTACTTCAGTCCTAATTGTCCCATAAAATTTTCTTCCAAGTTTTAATAGATAGAGAACATTAACACGAACCAGTAGGAATTGGATTCACACTAATCAAAGTTGTAGATCTTTTTCTATGATTTATGTACTCTTTAATATAGGTTAAATCATTTTAAATATTTACTTCTTCACAAATTATATCTAAGACCAGATATGTATTCTACGTGAAAATTTGAATCTAGAGACGTATTATTTATATTTTTCCGATCTATAAATAATTTATTATGAATTTAATAATCTAAATGGCCATTAAAACTAATTAAATTACTACAGTAATTATACACTATGAAAATTAGATCTAACAGCATATTAATGTCGCATATTAAATTACGAATCTATATATACCTTATTTGTATTCTGATGTACAAATAATTTACCATAATTTATATAGTCAAAAAGGGAAATTAATCCAATTTAATTACTACAACAAAACTATACGAGAAAAATAGATGTGATCACGAAATAGTGTTCTACAAAAAATTATCTGTCCAATGGTATATTATATGCTCAATTTAGACAGGTAGATCTTTTTATATTTTTTTGCAAGATCTATCTATTTTCTGCCTTTTTATTCTATTTAAAATAAAGCGCTGACTGGGCACTAATCTGCTGACCTGGCGCTGACTGTCATGATGTAGCACTGACGAGGCGAGACTAACGAGGTGGACCACGTGGCATGATCTTATTCGTTGATACCCCTATGTGGCTAGATCTAATCTAGACCACCAGATGACGATCTGATGGTCCAGGACCGAAGCTTCCTAGGCTTCACTAGGGGTGACGTTAGCGACGGCGGTCGGCGACGGCGAGCCTCGAGGTGGTGATGGTGGCGGTGCTTCTGGTGCTCTTAGAGGCTGATGGAGTGGACGGCGAGGTGTGCGCGAGGATGCGAATCCTCCTGGTGGCCTCGGCTTCAACTCCTCCTTCTAAGAGCGATGGTGACGGGCAGCCGGAAAATCTCGGCTTTCGTGGGCTCCGGCGAGCAATCCCAAGCGCTGAATTGCTCCTACGAGAGATAAAATAGGTTAGGAAGGAGCAGTGCATCACGGAGAAGAGGTCCAAACAGATAAGATAGATCGGGACCAGCAGAAACCTCGACTTCTGAGCTTCCGCGAAGCTCTAATGGCGGTGGCAGGGGTAGATCGAATCGGCGAGTTGGGGATTAGAGTTTTTGCGAAACAAAATGAAAGGAACAAATGCGTGGGGCCGTGCGGGGATTTATATGGGGGAATTACGTGGCGGAGGGTGCACGGATTCGAACGGAATCACTTGGATTCGGTTGGGTTTCGACGCAGCGTATCGAGTTCATCCTGGTCTCGGCGGGGAAGGCGATGACAGGTGGGGACGGGATGTCGGTCACGGTGAGGGGAACTGGCGGGCTGCACGGGGTTTCTCTGGGCCGACCTGCTGCTAGCTGCTGTGCTATGCGCTGCTCGTATGCGGAGCGCGTGTTAGATATGAACGGGCTGGCTCGGCTGCCCCGGTGGGTTAGGTTTACTTGTTTTTTTCCGTTTCACTAATTCTTTCATATCTTTTGTTTTATAGCTCCAAACGACACGAAATTTATTTCAAAATACGACACGAAATTTGTTTCAAAAATTTTCTAAATTCAAGTGGATCATTTTAGGCCATTATTTAGCATTAATTGTTGCCTTAGAAAATAATGTATTTTTAACTAAGCCATTTTATTCCCTTTAGGAATAAAGTGATATATAGAATTTTTAGGATTTTATTCATTATTCCAACTTGAGAATTTTTTTTATTGATGCCAAAATGCTATGCAATAAACATGAATGGCATGCAAAAGCATCAAAACAAAAAAATCTAGCCCCCAATTTACATTTCTTGGGATGTTACAGACTACCACCCTTAAAAGGAATCTCGTCCTCGAGATTCACGAAGGCTAGGAAGAAATTGGTTCGGTAATAATAGGGTGCTACCACCCTTAAAAGATTGTCTTTGTTGAATTCTCATGATTGGTTGATTGCGGTGCATCGTCAATTGCCTTGATGTGGGGATCCATATACTTCGTGCACGAAAACATGATTCACAATAGCATTACTAGGAGGGTGAACTTTGCCATTTCCCTTCCCATTCCCATTCTTCGGTTCTAGGCAATCAATGGCATAGTGTCCAGGTTTGCGCCAATTGAAACAAAGCACTTTACTTGTGTCCTTCCTTTTACCACCATTGGTGTCATTCCCCCCATTCCCGTTTCGGTGCTTATGACCATCGCAACCATTATGCTCATCCAAATGGGAGTCATCATGCTCATGGGGTGGTGGAGAAGTGGTGCGATGCCTTTGGTATGATCCGGAGGTGTGCTTATGGAATGTAGACTTGCTTTTCCGATTCTCCATGCTATTCTGTTTGGCTTCCACTATAACTGCTCTATCCAGGAGTTCTTGGTAGTTATCAAACTTCAGAGCCACAAACTGGATGGATATCTCGTCATTAAGTTCTCTCATGAATTCTTCCTGCCTCTTGGCATTAGTGGAAACATCATTCGGTGCATAACATGACAACTTGTTGAAAAGCTCTCCATACTCGGAGATAGAGCGGTACAGTTGTTGTCAGTCGCGAAACTCATGCCTCTTCAATGCCATGACACCAGCAGCCACATGATGAGTGCGGAAGGCTTCTTCAAACTGGTTCCATGGAATAACATCAATATCCGGATGGGTGACCTGATAATTATCCCACCATTCAGCAGCAGGCCCCTCAAGTTGATGTGCGGCAAATCGCACCCTTTCTGCTCCAACAGCTTGGACGATGTCTAACTTCTTGTTGATTGTGCAGAGCTAGTCATCTGATACAATTGGTTCAGGGATGCTTGAGATGGTAGGAGGGTTTAACTTCAAAAACTGAGTCAAGCTATCCTGTTGAGGTGGCGGGGGTGGCGGGTTGTTGTTGTTTTGCATATTTTGGGTGAGGAGATGGATCAGCTGATTCTGGGAGTTCAGAAGTTGTGCAACCTCTGGAGGTAGAACATAGTTCTCATGTCTTGGCTGCATCTGAGATTTTTAGACAAAAGGTAAGACATAGATAGAAAGACTATGGAATAAACTCTACCCTTATGCATCACACATGGAAACACACAAATATTATCAACCAAGTTTCAATCACACCGATTTTTATCACAACCAAGCATTACAAGGAAATTGGTAAGGTACTACGGTATTTGATAGGCTAACTACTCTAATCTCTTGTCTCTTTGCCTGAGTTGGGGTGTGCATGATGTTGCTCTTCAAGCCTTTGTGCACCCGCTAGGGTTGATCATTTCGAGCTTTCTTCTATGGGCAGTTGATAGCATAATGCCCATTGTTAAGGCAGTTGAAACAAGTGACATCCCTAAGATCCTTGCTATGCTTCTCGCCGTAGTTGCCATTATTCTCATGATCATTGCCCCTCTTTCCATAAGTTGAGCATCACAAAGTGATTACTTTGGGTGTGGTGTCTAGAGTCTTGACTCCATCTCTCTCCTTTGTCGTAGACCTTATGTCCTCGTAGAGCTTCATGAGGCCTTGGTGCATCCCGTCTCTGACTTGCTAATTCACTTGTTGTACCACCGGGTAGAGGTGACATTGAGCAGGGTTGTGATTGGTTCCTTCACACAAGAAACATGTAACTTGAGAGGTGGGACGTTCTTTAGATGGGTGACTTGCTTCACAGTAGGGGAACTGATCACGATGCTCCTTGGAGGTGTGGTCCATCTGTCGAGTTGACCGAGGTTTAGAGTAGAACGAATGGATTGTAGAAGAATAAGAAGAATAACCCATACAAGGAACTTTAGTTTTTGAAGAGTAGGTTTTATTTGCTATCGTATAACAACCATAAAAGAAGGCAAACAATTTGTATACCGAAATCTATCCCGATTTGGTTCCTAGTAGGTCACTTGGAATCTTCATGATCTTCATAATCTTCAGTGTCTTTGAGGTCTTTGGTTAATAACTTTGACTTAAGGCCTTCGATGTCTTTGGTACTTGTATCTTTGAAGTCTTCAATTCTCGTAGCTTTAGTCTTGGAACATCTTCTACATAGGTCTTCAAGTCCTGACTTGAGCGAGATGGTCTTCTTTGGAAAGGTAGTCTTCAGAGAAGTTTCTTCTTGAAGTTCATAGTGGTCATTTCTAACGTTGAAAATAAGAAACTTAAGAAATTTTAAACTCGAAAGATAGATGATGAGAAGTATGAGAGTTTTTCTGAAATAACATATAAAATATTACTCCTAAGGTTTTTCCATGTCTATGGTCACGATCTGCAGTCAACTTATGCTCTAATACCATTTGTGATGACCTCAGATCGATAAAGATCCTAAGTCCCTATGATTAACATGCTAGTCCCTGGATCATTACCTAGCACTCACAGTCAATGAAATATCATGTAAAACACAAGTCTTTATTACATGAATTGAACAATCCAGAGTTTACATTATTACAATAGAAGCAAAATATATACAACTTGGAGTCCAATCAATGCCACATGCAGGTTGAGTGAAGGCCCGCGATCCTAGCGCACCTTTCAACGATCTCCAAACTCTGCTCATGAAACATGCAGCCAAACAAGTTGGTCAATACTTTGAATGTATTGGCAAATTACACCATGAAGGAAAAGACTCTACTTCTACATGCAAGGGTAAGATAAGGCTTTGAGGTTTCATTTGCATAAAGCCAATTTTCTATGAGTAAAAGAGAAGAAGTAGAGAGAAAATTTTATCCTAGTTTGCAAACTTTTAGTAAGTAAAATAAGGTCGAGTGGCTCGCACTAGGTCCTCCAGGCTACCATCCCCCAACCAAACACATGGCACCAAAAACCTAGTAAGTATTAATTCATAGAGCCCTCAGGATGCAACTCACGAACTTAGGTTTGCAAGCATTTGTCTTTGAACCAATATCCAACCAAGTCTGAGTTCATAGAGCCCTCAGGATGCAAATCACAAACTTAGGTTCATTTGTTTTTCAAATAGATAGAGGAAATCCTTCAGATGCTCAAAATTGTTCTTTCTCCGTGAACACGGCCGATTGATCAGATTGCAATACTCTCAAGAGGTCGTGCACTTTCCCCACAATCCAAGATCAAGTCCTTTTACAAACAAGACCATGGCGAGGCCTTCCCTTAGTAGCCCCTCTACCAGCTGGATCCAACCGTGCCAAGAACCTCCAAATTTTGGAACCCCGGTGAGGTTTCCCACTAAGTACTAAGCCAAGACAAAGCCCATATGTATTGTGGTTGCACTGGAAGCTTCTGTATTCTGAAACATGGTAGGCTTCTTTGATTCCTGGGCGGTCGTCCTCCACCAAATTCCACTTGTTGACCCAACAACCATTCTGCCCAGAAGATAACTTAGTTTTATTTTGAAGGGGGTTTTGAGAGGAAAAGGTTTGCTCGAGAGAGCTTTAATACTTAGAAAACTTTATGTCTTTGAACCCCCATCGATATTTTATATATAGCATAGCACAAGCATGACACTTAGAAAAATTCAAGGATTCCTATTGGGAGTGGAAATAATCCTAAGTATAGAGCTACTCATGGCATACTATAAAACAACATTGCACTTGTAAAACACTTAAAATATTTCTACTAAAACATCCTACACATGCATACTACTCATTTGAAGAAAAATATGCATAGTAACAAAACTGGGATAAAAACATGAACAAGTGGTGTCACTTGCCTTATGTTAATAATATTCTTGATGATTGTATTCCTCCGTAGCAATCGCACTCTCGAAACAATCTAGCGCGGGATGGAGTAATTCCAATCAAAACAATTGCAACATACAATACAACAATGATGATCTAAAAAATGCATGATGATTTAATGACACAATGGTTATTTAATTCTCTAAACATTATTAGATGACATGATGCATGCATAGAAGTTTTTGATGCAATAGAACATATATTATTAATTCTTGATTGCCATTAAAGGGTTTTTTAATAGTTTTTCTGCTACTTCTGTCCTAATTGGCTAATAAAATTAATTCTAAGTTTTAATAGATACAAGACATTAACACGAACCAGTAGGAATTGGATTCACACTAATCAAAGTTGTAGATCTTTTTCTATGATTATTTACTCTTTAATATAGGTTAAATCATTTAAAATATTTACTTCATCACAAATTATATCTAAGACCAGATATGTATTCTATATGAAATTTTGAATCCAGAGACATATTATTTATATTTTTCCAATCTATAAATAATTTATTATGAATTTAATAATCTAAATGGCCATTAAAACTAATTAAATTACTACAGTAATTATGCACTATGAAAATTAGATCTAATAGCATATTAATTTCGCATATTAAATTAAGAATCCATATATACCTTATTTATATTTTTCTGTTCTATAGATAATTTACCATAATTTATTTAGTCAAAAGGGCTATTAAATCAATTTAATTACTGCAGCAAAACTATACAGATAAAAATAGATGTGATCATGAAACAGTGTTCTACACAAAATTATCTGTCCAACGGTATATTATATGCTCAATTTGGACATGTAGATCTTCTTATATGGTTTTCCCAAGATCTATCTATTTTCTGCCTTTTTATTCTATTTAAAATAAAGCGATGACTGGGCACTGATCTGCTAACCTAGCGCTGACTGTCATGACGTAGCACTGACGAGGCGAGGTTGACGCGGCGGACCACATGGCATGATCTTATTCTCCGATAACTGTAACATCCCAAATCTTTAAGCAAGGTTAATCAAGATCAAATCTACACAATTTAGGGCTAACAAAAACCTTTTTCATTTAAAATCTATAAGCATGCATATGTGTGTGCATTTAAAATAGGAGTTGTTTGAAATGCCATTATTGTTTCTTCTAATGGTTGTAAAATGGTTCTATGATGAATGTCATATCATCTAGATCATTCCCAAGCAAAAACGAAAGAAAACGAAATAAAAAAGAATTAAATAAAGGAAATGGTCACTTTTGCCATTTTAATCACCTAGCCCACTTTGGGTGTTCCTAGCACTCAATTTCCAACAGAGACAATTATGGATCTTTGCACCCCTAGCTAGTACAAGTAGTGATGTGCCAAGGCCCACTTCGTGATCTCCCAAAAACATTCAAATTCTAATTTTAAATGACATTTGAAAATGGAATCTAGTTCATATGTCTAGATCACACTTTTTCAAAAACCAGTCAAATGCATTCCATTTAACAAATCCTAGCAACCACAAATGCTTAAGCATGTGACAAACCACTCCACCAAAATTCATTTCAAAATTCCAAACATTTATTCTTTCGGCCATTTTGTCAAACACTTGGTGGGCACAGATCAAACAAAAACCAAAAAACACTAGTGTGAGTAGTGTTCTGGCCTAACCTGTCTCCCAAATTGCAACCAAACCCTCTCCACTGCATCCCCTACCCCTTTCTAGCCCGCCGAAGCACTGTGCCCACAACCAAATGGTCATGGACATCAATGCCGAGCCCACTCGAGCACCTCACCTGCGATAGCGCACCGCAGAAGCCGCCAGCCTCGCCCACCTTGCCCAACATGTCGCTCGTGGTCCACCTCCACCTCTAGGCCAGCCCCAGCTCGAGGACAGAGCGAGCAGCAGCCATGAACCGCCATGCCCGGAACCTGTCTGCCATGCTGACGCCGCCCGCAGAGCGCGCATGGTCCCCGCTCAACCAGACCCTGCCTTGCTCTCGCCGCCCACCTACATGATCACCACCGCCCTAGGAAGCTACCAGACATGCCCCTTTCCCCGACCGTGCCCCGTAGTCGCCGGCCACCACAAAGTTCACTGTCGGCAGAGACATCGTGCGCGCCGCGCCGCTCACGTCTCCTAACCGCATTTAACTGCACGGGCACTGCCATGACGACCGACAGGGAACCGCCCACCTTCCTAGTCCACCGCCCAAGCCTCTAGCCCGCTGTACCGTCGTCACCGGCGAGCACCGCCCATGCCTCATGTCAACACCCGGATTTTTAATCCCAGATGCCCGTTATGCCATACCTCGCAATCCCAGGATTACCATTTTTGCAAGACATAACGGATTGGATATCACAGTACATCATCCATTACAAACCATACATAAGGTCTTACACAAATAAGGATCTCATGATCCAGTTCTGATACAACAAGCAGCGGAAATAAAAGATAAGCGTAGCGGTGGGGTCCATCTTCAGGGGCACATGCAATGCTGACGAAAGCAGATAGTCCTAGTTATCATAGATGTCTTGCTGTCCATCCTCCTGGTAGTCTCCTTCATAGTCTGGCCATGAGAATATCTAGGGACAAAAGCCATGAGTACTCTTTAAGTACTCGCAAACTCCCTCTAACAAGTAGTATAGTTCTAAGTTAAAGTGCTAAATCTAAGTTTAACTATAAAGTTAAGTTTGAAACCTAGGCTGAGTTCAGAAGCAAAGAAAGATAAAATAAAGTTCTAGAATCACTTAAGTTGGGAAGCTATTATCATAAACACAACCCTGTTGTGGTCAAGTCAAGAATCATCAGTCATCTCTGAAGTCATTTTGAAAAATGGTCTGACAACGAAACGGTATGGCCATTCCAACTGTCCATAACCGCGGACGCGGCTATTCGAATAGTTTGACACACTGCAGAGGTGGTACACTTTCACCACAAGATTCGATACATCTGTCAGGGGTAACCCTAAATCATCATACTTAGTATGCAGATAATCAAACATAACCTTTCAATTACACACCCTAGTATAAGCACCTCTCATATGATCAAGGCCTCCTAACCATGACCATCTGTCATCTTGGGCACTACATAGGTGGACAACATTGAGAGGTAGCCTCAAATCAAACCTCTCCCGCGAGGGAACTAATACTAATGCATATAAGCTTCCGCCTAAGCCTTACCCAATTCAGGTAATGTGGTTGTACGGTAAAAATGGAATGGTATCGCATCCGAATCCAACCATTAGTTTTATAAAAGGGTTAAGGCTCATGCCCCAACATTTTCATCATCATAAACCATTTGTGTTTCTCAAGACATGTTAAAACATCTCAATAGAATGACTCATCATTCCAAGGTTTTCATAATTCATTTTTACCAATTGTTCCCATCTAAAGTGGCTCAAGTTTTTATCTACTCGAAACTACTAAGTTAAGGGTGTTCACTAAGGTGGAAAAGATGGTTTCAATCTCATGCCATAGAATGACATCTAAAGCTTAGCTATGCCAAGTTTTATACTCTTTATGCTACCTTCAAAACAAGTAAAGAACTTTGGGCAAAGTAAAGGAAGTAAACTTGAAAATAATACTTGGGGTAACTTGTAGTCAAAGTGGTATAACTAAAGCATGCCTAAAGCATCTTTATTTAAGTTATCTAGGTTAGTCCTAGATTTCTAACAATAGCTTGCAAGGGTTAGCTTGCATTGTTAAATGGTGGCTTGCAAGTACAACTTGCAAGGGTTAACTTGGATAGGGCTATCTTGCCTTGGTTGGTGCAGTGGTTGAAGTTTTCCTCCTCTTCTTCTGGGTAGAACTCCTCCTCCTCATAGACTTGGTCGGTTCTATCTTCTATAAATACACACGGAGTACACAATCACCAAACAATACTTAACTAGTCTAATTAGCACTCTAAGGCACACATTTGATGATCTATTATCATCACAAGCATTACAAGTTTTAGTCAAAAGTTTTATCCTTTTTATTTTAGAAAAGTAATTTCTACTCATTAAAATATAACTAAGATTTAATATTCACCACTTCAAATATGGGATCATGTGGACACATGTCATCACCTCATATTCTAACATGTGGGAATGTGATTTGAGGGTTGGATCATAATTACTTTGGTTTAATTTCATTATTTAATGATTTAAAGTGACTAGAAATGCCTATATAGCATTATTTTGGTACTAGTCCAGAGACACTGCATATAAACCTTAATATTATTACATATTCAGATAGGTATGATGAAATGTGATTTTTGAGAGTTGGAATCAACTCAAAATCTATCTTGGTTGATTTTATAAAAATGCTGCAAGGTGCAAAAGCCTCTGTTTTGTTATTCTTACTAGGCGAGATCTATAACTCTAATTGAATTAAATCCAACGGGCTTGGATAGATCTTTTCAGTAGCTTTCTAGCAAAATTAGTTTCATGCAAATTCGATTTGTCAAACTCCCAGAATTGAATTTCAAACTAAGGGACAGAACTAGGTTTAGCTAAAATTAGAAAAAAAAACCTAATTCAAATTAACTGGGTTGCGCAGGAACTAACTGGGCCGGCCCAGCTACGCACAGCGCGCGCAGCGGGCTGCCTAACAGGCGGGCTCCACCGGTCAGCAGCACAACTTAAACGAACCGGTATCTAGCATCTTGGGCCATACGATCTAAAGATGATCCAACGACTATGAGTCATCATCGACGACGGATCACTCCGGCGAGAACGTGACCTAGACGGAGCGGTGAGGGTCGATTGGGGGCATACCAGGGCTCCAGCAAGGTCGGCGAGGCGGGAAAACGGGTTGGTAGACGACGGTGAGGCGAGGCACGGTGGGGTGCTCTAAATCGCAAATTCCCTTCTTCTCCTATTGCGGTGGCTTCAGCTTCAATTCCAGTGAGACAGAGCTCGAGCGGCTTCGGCGAGAGGTGGGTACGAATCAGTGAGAGGCGGGGAGTGTGGGAGTGTGGTGAAATGGTGCTGGGGTGGTCTCTTTATATAGGGTCGATGAAGGGACAGCGTGGCATGGCCAGGCGACGATTGCGACATGGCTACGGGCTGCTAGCGCCATGGCTGTAGGTGGTGATCGACGCGCGGTCTCCTGGCGATGCTCTAGGACTTAAAGGTGAGCATAGGGTCGGTGGTATGCGGTCAGGCGGAGCTGGCGCTCTGAGCGGCAGAGACGGCGGTGTCCACGGGGAGCGGTGGTTGTGGTGCGTTGGACAGCGGACGGGGGTGTCTAGGAGGCTCCCTGGGTCATGGCGACACAGTGGCCGTGGGCTGCGGTCGAGCGGCAGCTTGTGTACGCGTGTCGGGCGCGGCGCTCTGGCGCGTGCTCGGCCTGTTGCGGTGGTACTAGGCGCGGGGTTTTCTCGGTGGTCCACGGCTGGTCCTGGCTCGGGGAAGAGACAGTGGGTAGCAGTGAGGTGCTGGCTACCTCCTAAACATGGCGAGAGAGAGGGGAACGGTCTGCTACAGCAGGGCAAGGTTTGGCCGGCGACATGGTGCTCGGCATGGCATGGAAATACCACTAGGGGTGTAGGGATGGGTGCTAAGGGACTGGTTTGATCAATAGGGGACAAAGGGATTAAATGGGGATCATATGGGGGCAAAACCCTCTTCAAAACAGTGAGCTAGGATTAGAGTTTAAACCCTGCATGCCAAGTATTTGATGAAATGGCCGCAAGAAATAAACTTTTGAATTTTGAAAAGATTTTTGGTGGGTGTGCTAGATATAATCTTGGGACTCTGTGGGTGCTTGGGTTTTGAAAATTGAGCTCATTTGAGTGGTTTTTGAAAAAGTGGGATCTTCCCATATGAAATAGATTCAATTTTAAACTGTCATTTGAAATTAGTATTTGAATATTTTTAGCAGATCACAATGTGGGCCTTGGGACTTCATTATGTGTACTAGCAAGGGGTGCAAAGATCTAGAATTATTTCTATTGGGAAATGAGTGCTAGGAACACTCAAAGTAGTGTAGTGGATTAAAATGACCAAAATGACCATTCCTCCTTTTTAATTGTTTTTGAGTTGTTTTTCTTTGGGAAAAGTTTGGGAATGATTTAGATGATGTTTATTTCACCTAAGAATCATTTTACAAGCAATGAATCACAGAACCTTGGCAAAATGCACATACACATGAATGCTTTCATTTTTTTAATTGGAACAGTTTTTGTTAACCCTAAATTTGATGATTTGGATCTTGATAAGCTTGGATTAATGTTTTGGGATGTTACACCTCACTACCGCCTCGTCGCGCCTATATAAGGAGGTCCCTCACACCACTCTCATCCACTCCCCCTCAGAACACTCCCAGAGCCCCACCAAAGCAAGTCGTAGCTCGTAATGCCGGAAGTTCGCCGGAGTCTGTCACAAAGGGAGCCGTTGATCTAGGCCATCTCCTGGGACGCCACTGATACCAGGAGAACCACCGTCGTCTACTCGTTCATTTTCCCGCCTCGCCGCACTAGCTGGAGCCTCGGTATGTTCCCACTGCACCCCCACCGAGCCGCTAGGGTTCAGTCTCGCCGACGACGTGTTCGTCGTCGACGACGACCGTGAGCCGTTGATCTAGTTCTAATACTGCGGTCCGTATCGCCCCATACCTCTTCGCGTTTAATGAGCCACTGACAGGCGGACCCCACCTGTTAGCAGTCCTAATCTCCGTGGAATGAATCTAGGCCGGCCCAATTAGTTTCCCGCGCAACCCAGTTAATTCAAATTTAGATATTTCCTTTTTAGCTGAAACCTAGTTCTGCCCCTTAGTTTGAAAATCAATTCAGAGAGTTATATAAATCCAAATTGAGTGATTCAATTTTTTTTGGAAATGTAATAAACATCTCTATCCAAGTCCGTTGGATTTAAATCATTTAGAGTTAGAGATCTCTGCTAGTAAAAATAACAACACACAAGCTTTTGCACATTGAAACATTTTTATAAAATGAACCATAATATATTTTGAGTTGATTCCAACTCTAAAAAATCACATTCTACCATACCTATCTGAATATGTAATAATATTAAGGTTTACATGCAGTGACTTTGGACTAGTACCAAAATAATGATACATAGGCATTTCTAGTCACTTTAAATCATTAATTATTAAACTTAAACTTATTAAAATATGTTCCAACCCTTAAATAACATTCCCATATGTTAGAATATGTGGTGATGACATGCGTACACATGATCCCATATTTTAAATGGAGAATATTAAATCTTAGTTAATTTCAATGAGTAGAAATTACTTTTCTCAAATAAAATAAATGAAACTAGTTCATTAAACCTTGTGATGTTTGTGATGATAATAGATCATCAAATGTGTGCCTTAGTCTGCTAAGTAGACTAGTTAAGTATTGTTTGGTGATTTTCTATTCTGTATGTATTTATAGATGATAGTACCGACCAGGTCTACGAAGAGGAGTTCTACCAAGAAGAGGAGGAAGAGAATTTCAACCACTGCACCAATCAAGGCAAGCTATTGTTAGCAAGCTAGAATTAAGAAAGATAACCTAAGCAAGAAGCATTAGGCATGCTTTGGTTATACCTTTTGACTTATACCTACTCCAAGTTTTATTTACAAGCTTTACTTCCTTTACTTTACTAAAGTCCTTTACTTTGTTTAAAGGTAGCATAAAGAGTATAAAACTTGAACTATCTAGTTAGACTTAGATGTCATTCTATGGCATGAGATTTACATTAGCATCCCACATTAGTGAACACTCTTAACTTAGTAGTTTAGAGCTCAACCAAAACTTGATCACTTTAGATGGGAATACTTGGTGAAAACGACTTATGAAAACCTTGGAATGATGAGTCGTTTTATTGAGATGTTTTGACATGTGTTGAGAAACACAAATGGTTTATGATGATGATGAAAATTTTAAGGCATGAGCCTTAGCCCTTTTACAAAAACTGATGGTTGGGTTCGGATACGATACCATTCCAATTTTACCGTACAACCACAATACCTGAATTAGGTAAGGCTTAGCCGGAAGTTTATATGCATTAGTATTAGTTCCCTCACAGGAGAGGTTTGAGCTGAGGCTACTCTCAATGTTGTCCACCTATGCAGTGCCCAGCATGACAGATGGTCATGGCTGGGAGGCCATACTCATAGGAGAGGTGCTTATACTAGAGTGTGTAAAGGAAAGGTTATGTTTGATTATCTGCATACTAAGTATGATGATTCAGGGTTATCCCTGACAGATGTATCGAATCTTGTGGTGAAAGTGTACCACCTCTGCAGAGTGTCAAACTATTCGAATAGCCGCATCCGCGGTTATGGACAGTTGGAGTGGCCATCTTGTTCCATTGTCAGATGTTTTCAAAATGACTTATGAAATGAATTGTGACATGACTTGACCACAACAGAGTTGTTACTATGAAGATTAAGTTCCCACTTAGGTGTTTTCAAATTATATTTTATCTTTCTTTGTTTCTGAACTCATCTTAGGTTTCAAACTTAGTGTTACATATAAACTTAGAACTTAGCATTCCTACTAGAACTATCTTACTGGTTAGTGATAGTTTGCGAGTACTTAAAGAGTACTCATGGATTTTGGCCCTGGCTATTCCTATGGCCAAATTATGAGGAGGACTACCCTGAAGGAGGACAGCAGGACGGCTACGACAACTAGGATCATCTCCCATCGTCAGCATTGCATGTGACCCTAAACATGGACCCCACCGCTATGCTATTTATTCTGCTACTTCGTTATCCAATCTATTATGTCTCGCAAAAATAGTAATCCTAGGATTGCGATGTATGGCATAATAGGCATCTGGGATTAAAAATCCGGGTGTTGACAATACCCCTCCGTGGCTGGATGTAATCTAGACCACCAGATAAGGATCCGACGGTCCAGGACCGAAGCTTCCTGGGCTTCACTGGGGGTGACGTCAGCGATGGTGGTTGGCGACGGCGAGCCTCCAGGTGGTGATGGTGGTAGTGCTTCCGGTGGTCTTAGAGGCCGATGAAGTGGACGACGAGATGTGCGCGAGGATGGGAATCCTCCTGGTGGCCTCGGCTTCAACTCCTCTATAACACCCTCAAATCGGTCCTATGCAGATTTTAGCGCTTCCCGCCAAACCTGCATAGAAACGATTCAAGGACGCCCACCAGGCACACGCGTGCGGGTGGAAAACAAAGTAATAACATTACACAATAGTCCACGATGGAACCCACAAAGCATATATATACAAAAACGACTCAAAGAGTCAAAAACACAGATATATCGTAGAAAGATCCAAATCACCTTGAAAACGATACAACATCCGAGTACGGATAAGATGCAAATGGGCTAAGACCCCTGAAGAATAACCAATGGCATCCATAACCCTGCCTAGGCCAAGCCGGAAGGGTAACCCTGCTAACGACGTTGATTGCAAACCTGCTAAAACAAAAGGGGGTGCAGACAAAGGGCAAAGGAAAAAGAGGAGCGTCAGTACTAAGGCCAGTACACGGCGAGGCTAGAGTTCGGCGGTTCTCGCCTACATAGGTATGGTGGACTGAAGCGGCAGCGCATCATGCACTAAACAACCTATAGAGACTCGATATACTGTCGGCTATTAGAGAGAGATAAGCAAGACCTATTTGGAACCAACCTTATACTAACACCAATCATACACATCTTGGTATCCCCACTCGAGACCAAACGAGGAAGTCAAACTGAGGAACTCACACAGTTGGCAGTTTTATTCAGTCCATTATAGTTGCAACACTTACTAGTCAGATATAGATAGCATGAGTCATCCTGGTAGCATAAGTAGTGGGCAGTTTTAGTTAACCATTCAGTTGTAGTTGCAGTACTTACTAGTCAGATACAATTGGCATGTGACATCCCAAACCCAGCAGTTGTTGGCACTTTTATTTCATTCCATTGGAGTTGCGATACTTACTAGGCATGTATAACATGACAAGATACACCCCAGTTCCACCAGTTGTTGGCACTTTTATTATCCATTCCATGATAGTGAAGCTGATTACTAGTCACATATTAAGTCAAATTTATAGCACTACTATAGTTTTTCTTGTCTATGATCGAGATATTGTGCTCCAAGTCGTCCATAACCGCGGACACAACTTTCAGAAAGATTTACCCTCCAGGGGTGCACAAATAACAACACACACACGATCAACCTCGGGAAAAACCAAATAAAACGCAACGAGGCCTCACGACAATGCATTCATAGGATTCATAAATTATTTTAGGGGGCCACCACATTAAGCTACAAAAAACAAAGTTGGCCGGCTCTAAGAAGGACCCAAGGTTTGTGCCAATGGCTGTAAATGACTGGGAACCCGAAAGTGTGACTGGGTTGTCGATACCGCGAAAAAATTCCACATTCCTAAACACTACAGGTGCTCCACGCACAATCGTAAATAAAAGCAGTAAAGCATGGCATAAGAACAGGATAGTAATAAAGCCCCAAACTAGTTTGTGGCCCCAAGAAATAAAGTGCGAATCAAGCTCAAGCGAAGGGGGATCCATAGAGTCTCCCGTATGTGGATAGTGCGAATAGTCAAGGAATAGGTATCAAGTACTCGGGGCCTAAGGGACACAAGTGGACATGAAAAACCAAATAGCATATATTGCCCACCGGTGCCTCTTTCATTAGTTATCCCAGCTATTTAATAGTTGTATTTAAAGTCATGATCAACTCCACCGTAAAGCATCTCCACCATTAAGCATAAGCCAACCTTCCGTCAACGGTGGAACAACAACGACACGAACCAGCACATGAGCAAGCGACTACGACTAACAAGACCGGCTATCTATCAAACAACAGGCAATAGGATGTGTCCAAGGCAATATAAAGGGTGCAAGGGATATATCTGGTACGGAACACTAAAGCATCGCGACACAGATATCAATATATCAATAGGAGGAAATAAAGACTATAAATGCAAACTAGGTAGAAAGGGGGAGAATGCTCACCTGGAAAACATAGCCAAAGGTATATTATCCGAAGAACTTGTCGATACTCGCATCCACTCAATGCCCTAATCCGCGAAGAACCAAAGCACTAAAAGAAACATCGCATACACTATTTAATACTACGGCAGAAGATCGGGCATGATGCATGTATGATGTATGGCATGGCAAGATGCGGTGCAATTAGGCAATATTAAGAAGAACCGGGGTTCCGACAATCAATTAGATGGTTTATGTTGTTTAGATACCCCACAATTTAAATGTTGTATTAACAAGGCAAACCGTGGCATCAGTTTGCTATACAATTTAAATGGAGGCGTTAATAGACATGAATAGTCCGCATATGCGCTCCATATTTAATTTAGGTGAATTGGCATAATGCTCCCAAACCACAAAACATGTATGCAACATGAACAATTTAAATGCAACAAGTATATGTCATATATTATAAAAATAGGGGTCTTGGAAAGGGAATCACACATTGGCGTTTGGCGATCTTGGTTCAATGTGGTTTAGGTTTAGTCGCGCCGGGATCGGTCTTTGGATTCAGGTAGAAGAACTTGGTGTTCCAGGAAGAAGATCTTGGTGTGCCGGGGTCTTCAGGTTCAGCGGATTTTGGACTCGTGTGGATGACCTAGGGGTTCCGGCTTCTCGTGGTGGCACCCATCTAGGGAAGTATCTGCATCGAAGATCTTGGCAGGCCTTGATCTAGTCGATCGACACGGACACCACTCACAGCAGCAGTTCAACTTGGTCAGGCAACATCGTGACCCAGGATCAAAATGTCCATGAGCTGGGACTCGTGAGACACTTGCAGGAGACCCCAAAATAAAAGAGGACCTGGCACCAGCTGTCGAGCACGGGAATAGCAAAGCTGACGCCCGGTTGCTTGCTGATGCAGGAGGGCGACCCGTCCGACGGTGATGGGCGGACGCGTGGGGCTCGGCAAGGTCGGGGCGCAGGCCGCTACTGCGGGGCTCGGCGGGTAACAGGGAGGACGTCCGTGGCGGCGGCACGGGGCTCAGCAGGCCGGGAACAGAGAGGGGCGGTGCTTGCAGTGGTGGCCAGGGAGCAAGACCTGGGCGATGCTGCGAGGTAGGACGCGCGGGAGGAGGTCGAGAGGGTGGCGGAGCTATGTGGGGCCGAGTGCGTCGCTGGCGGCGTTGGGACTTGGGGATGGCGTTGGCATGGGGCCGGGTTTCGGCGGAGGGCGGACGAGCTCCTATTGGTGATGAGAAGAACGACCAGGGGCGGCGGCGCCAGGAAGGGGTCGAGCGAGGCAGAGGGATCGCGAGTTGCAGGGTGGGGATTCGCGTTGCTGGTCGGTCGCATCGGTGGGGATTGCGAGGCTCGGGTGTAGGTGGCCGCGTGAGTGGGCGGGCTGCACGACGCGGCCGCTGCGTGCGCCTAGGGGAGTGCGTGTGTGCTTAGCGTGTAGGTGCGTCGCAGGTGCCACTGCGTTGCGTCGCTTGCGTCGCTGTGTGCGGGGCGTGTCGGGGTTGGGGAGCAGAAGCGTGGTAGTGACTAGGTGCGGGTGTCGGGTCGGTGGTAGGTGGGGAGAAGTGGCTGCAGGTGGGGCGTGGTGTGGATTAGGTCTAGGGTTTGGTTGGTTTTGGGTTGGGTCGAGGTAGTAGCTGGCTAGCTGGGCCACTGGCCTGGCTGGCTGGTTCCCCCTAACAAAATAGTCTTTATTTTGTTTGTTCAATTATTTTTATACAAAAGACTTTTGCAAATAGTTTTTAGACAAATAAAAGATCCACAAAAGACCGAGATTTTTAATTTGAAATAAAGATGGGGGATATTAAGAAAACAAACATAGGCTTTTATAAAATAGTTTTAGACAAACTTATGCATGATGATGATGCTCAAATGCAATGTGGCATGATGGCATGAGCATGCTATCATGATGATGCACAAAGTAGTGGACAATTCAAGCGATTTTCTAGTAGTGGTTTTATTGGGGTGCTACAATTTGACACCACTAACAATGGATCTCGCCCTCGAGATCCGCCTCATGGTACGGGGAAGAAGGCTGATGGTCGGGTTCTTCTGGCTTCATGTAGATCCTCATGAGACCACTAACAATGCTTCTTGCTTCATCTTGAAAATCGGCGACACCACCAACAAGGGGTGTTGCTCATGCTCATCGAGAGAACACTCTAGAGAACAAAAACCGAAGGTAAAGGCATCAAAAGATAAGGCCACCTCTAACTTCTGTGGAAGGAGTAAAGATTGCATCGATCCACCATTCAATATACAAGAGCGAATGATAAGGGTAGTCGGATGGTGATCACTCCATCGTGCACCCAAAGCATTACTCCGTATATGAATAGAAGAATTATTCAACCAACTCTCATGATTCAGACTGAAGATCTTTACAAGTGATGTTCGAAAACAAAGGAGTGATGCAGGTTTTCATCGGATCTGACGTAGATGAGATCGTCGTGTTGGAAAACAGCGGAGGGCACAAGAAGGAACAAAGAGAAGTCCAACAGATGAAGGATTCCTCAGATGGCATGAAGACCGGATGTAGAAGCACCGTTTCCAAAGGAGGAAGCGAAACCCTGAAGGTATGAGGGAAACCCAACCACGAGAATTCCTGGACTCGAAGAAAAGATAAGAGAACAGATTCAAAACTAGCAAAGGTAAGAGGATAATAGCATAGGGGTAAGGAGTAAAAACAGACCTAATCATATATATCCAACCAATTTAAAAAAAACTTAGTTTTGACACTCTACAATGTCCGTTAGCTAGGTTATCCTACAGGCAGGACCAGTGGGGTATCGCAACTGCTGAGCTCTGATACCACTCTGTAACACCCTCCAATCGGCCATATGCAGATTTTAGCGCTTCCCGCCAAACCTGCATAGAAACGATTCAAGGACGCCCACCAGGCACTTCCGTGCGGGTGGAAAACGAAGTAATAACATTACACAATAGTCCAAGATGGAACCCATAGAGCATATATATACAACAACGACTCAAAGAGTCAAAAATACAGATATACAGTAGAAAGATCCAAATCACCTTGAAAATGATACAACATCCGAGTACGGATAAGATGCAAATGGGCTAAGAGCACTGAAGAATAACCAATGGCGTCCATAACCCTGCCCAAGCCAAGTCGGAAGGGTAACCCTGCTATCGACGTTGATCGCAAACCTGCTAAAACAAAACGGGGTGCCGACAAAGGGTAAAGGAAAAAGAGGAGCGTCAGTACTGAGGCCAGTACACAGCGAGGCTAGAGTTCGGCGGCTCTCGCCTACATAGGTATGGTGGACTGAAGCGGTAGCGCAGCATGCACTAAACAACCTATAGAGACTCGATAAACTGTCGGCTATTAGAGAGAGATAAGAAAGACATATTCGGAACCAACCTTATACTAACACCAATCATACCCATCCTGGTATTCCCCCTCGAGACCAAACGAGGAAGTCAAACCGAGGAACTCACATAGTTGGCAGTTTTATTCAGTCCATTATAGTTGCAGCACTTACTAGTCAGATATAGATAGCATGAGTCATCCTGGTAGCATAAGTAGTGGGCAGTTTTAGTTAACCATTGAGTTGTAGTTGCAGTACTTCCTAGTCAGATACAATTAGCATGTGACATCCCAAACCCAGCAACTGTTGGCACTTTTATTTCATTCCATTGGAGTTGCGATACTTACTAGGAAGGTATAACATGACACGATACACCCTAGTTCCACCAGTTGTTGGCACTTTTATTATCCATTCCATGATAGTGAAGCTGATTACTAGTCACATATTAAGTCAAATTTATAGCACTACTTTAGTTATGCTTGTCTATGATCGAGATACTGTGCTCCAAGTCATCCATAACCGCGGACACGTCTTTCAGAAAGATTTACCCTGCAAGGGTGCACAAATAGCAACACACACACGATCAACCTCGGGAAAAACCAAATAAAACGCAACGAGGCCTCACGACTATGCATTCACAGGATTCATAAATTATTTCAGGGGGCCACCCCATTAAGCTACCCGCAACAAAGTTGGCTGGCTCCGAGACGGACCCAAGGTTTGAGCCAATGGTGGTAAACGACTGGGAACCCAAAAGTGTGACTGGGCTTGTCGATACTGCGAAAACATTGCACATTCCTAAACAGTACAGGTGCTCCACGCACAATCGTAAATAAAAGCAGTAAACCATGGCATAAGTACAGGATAGTAATAAAGCCCCAAACTCGTTTTTGGCCCCAAGAAATAAAGTGCAAATCAAGCTCAAGTGAAGGGGGATCCATAGAGTCTCCCGTATGTGGATAGTGCGAATAGTCAAGGAACAGGTATCAAGTACTCGGGGCCTACGGGACACAAGTGGACATGAAAAACCAAATAGCATATATTGCCCACTGGTGCCTCTTTCATTAGTTATCCCAGCAATTTAATAGTTGTATTTAAATTCATGATCAACTTCACCGTAAAGCATCTCCACCATTAAGCATAAGCCAACCTTCCGTCAACGGTGGAACAACAATGACGCGAACCAGCACATGAGCAAGCGACTATGACTCGCAAGACTGACTATCTATCAAACAACAGGAAAGAGGATGTGTCCAAGGCAATATAAAGGCTACAAGGGATATATCTGGTATGGAACACTAAAGCATCGCAACACAGATAGCAATAGATCAACAGGAGTAAATAAAGACTATAAATGAAAAATAGGTAGAAAGGGGGAGAATGCTCGCCTGGAAAACATAGCCGAAGGTATATTATCCGAAGAGCTTGTCGATACTCACATCCACTCTACGCCCTAATCCGCGAAGTACCAAAGCACTAAAAGAAACACCGAATGCACTATTTAATACGACGGCAGAAGATCGGGCATGATGCATGTATGATGTATGGCATGGCAAGATGCGGTGCAATTAGGAAATATTAAGCGGAAGGGGGGGTCCCAACAATTAATTAGATGGTTTATGTTGTTTAGATACCCCACAATTTAAATGTTGTATTAACAAGGCAAACCGTGGCATCAGTTTGCTATACAATTTAAATGGAGGTGTTAATAGACAGGAATAGTCCGCATATGCGCTCCATATTTAATTTAGGTGAATTGGCATAATGCTCCCAAACCACAAAACATGTATGCAACATGAACAATTTAAATACAACAAGTATATGTCATATATTATAAAAATAGGGGTCTTGGAAAGGGAATCACACATTGGTGTTTGGCGATCTTGGTTCAATGTGGTTTAGGTTTAGTCGCGCCGGGATCGGTCTTCGGATCCAGGTAGAAGAACTTGGTGTTCCAGGACGAAGATATTGGTGTGTTGGGGTCTTCGGGTTTAGCGGATTTTGGACTCGTGTGGATGACCGAGGTGTTTCGGCTTCTCGTGTTGGCACCCGTCCAGGGAAGTCTCTGCATCGAAGATCTTGGCAAGCCTTGATCTAGTCAATCGACAAGGACACCACTGACAGTAGCAGTTCAACTTGGTCAGGCAACATTGTGACCCAGGATCAAAACGTCCATGAGCTGGGACTCGTGAGACACTTGTAGGAGACCCCAAAAGAAAAGAGGACCTGCCAGCAGCTGTCGAGCATGGGAATAGCAAAGCCGATGCCTGGTTGCTTGCTGATGGAGGTGGGCGACGCGTCCGGCGGCAAGAGGCGGACGCGTGGGGCTCGGCGAGGTTGGGGCGCAGGCCGCTGCTGCGGGGCTCGGCGGGTAACGGGGAGGACGTCTGAGGCAGCGGCGTGGGGCTCAGCAGGCCAGGAACAGAGAGGGGCGGTGCTTGCATTGGTGGCTGGGGAGCGAGACCTAGGCGGTGCTGCGAGGTCGGACGCGCGGGAGGAGGTCTAATGACGGTGGCAGGGGTAGATCGAATCGGCGAGTTGGGGATTAGGGCTTTTGCGAAACAAAATTAAAGGAAAAAACGTGTGGGGGCATGCGGGGATTTATATGGGGCAATTACGTGGCGGAGGGTGCATAGATTCGAACGGAATCACTTCGATTCGGTTGGGATTCAACATAGCATATCGAGTTCATCCTAGTCTCGGCCGGGAAGGCGATGACAGGTGGGGACGGGATGTCGGTCACGGTGAGGGGAACTGGTGGGCTGCACGGGGTTTCTCTGGGCCGGCCTGCTGCTAGCTGATGTGCTAAGCGCCGCTCGTAGGCGGAGCGCGCGTTAGATAGGAACGGGCCGGCTCGGCTGCCCCGGTAGGTTAGGTTTACTTGTTTTTTTCTGTTTCATATCTTTTGTTTTATAGCTCCAAACGACATGAAATTTGTTTCAAAATACGACACAAAATTTGTTACATAAATTTTCTAAATTCAAGTGGATCATTTTAGGCCATTATTTAGCATTAGTTGTTGCCTTAGAAAATAATGTATTTTTATAAAGCCATTTTATTCCCTTTAGGAATAAAGTGATATATAGAATTTTTAGGATTTTATTCATTATTCCAACTTGAGAATGTTTTTTATTGATGCCAAAATGCTATGCAATACACATGAATGGCATGCAAAAGCATCAAAAAAAATCTAGGCCCCAATTTAAATTTCTTGGGATGTTACACCAATGCCCCTGCTTATTTCATGAATCTCATGAATAAGATTTTTATGAACTTTCTGGATAAGTTTATCGTTGTGTTCATCGAGGACATTCTGATCTATTCCATGTCAGAAGAAGACATATTGTGTTCTGGTTGAAGGAAGTAGGATTCCTCGGACATATTGTATCAGCAGGAGGAGTCGCTGTTGACCCCACCAAGATCAAAGATGTTGAAGCATGGAAAGACCCAACCACTCAAACCCAAGTCCGTGCATTTCTCGGATTAACGGGATATTACATCAAGTTTGTTGAAGGATTTTCGAGCACCACAAGACCGGTGATCTAATTGCTGAAGAAAGATAAGAAGTTTGAATGAACTGAAAAACGTGAAGAATGTTTTCAAGAGCTCAAGAAGAGATTGATTTTAGCCCCAATTCTGATTATGCCGGATATCAAGAAGCCTTTTGATGTCTATTGTGATGCATCCAAGATTGGTCTCAGATGTGTGTTGATGCAACACGGAAAAGTCATAGCATATATGTCCCGACAACTGAAACAGCATGAGCAAAACTACCCTACCCATGATCATGAACTAGCAGCCGTAGTGTTAGCATTGAAGACATGGTGTCATTACATTATGGGTAACTGCTGTGAGATTTATTCGGATCACAAGAGCCTGAAGTATATTTTCACCCAGAAGGAGCTGAATATGAGGCAAAGGAGATGGATAGAGTTAATCAAGGATTATGACCTTGACATTCACTATCACCCCGGCAATTCCAATGTGGTAGCGGATGCTCTTAGCAGATTGTCGTGTAGATTAAACACCATGATCAAAGAAGCTCAGCCAAGTTTACATCAAGAGTTGGAGCAGTTTAGAACGGAGCTAATCAACAAAGGATTTTTAGCTAGCATAGAACAAAGGAAGCCCAGAAAGGAAATGCAAGTATGGACGGAATCAAGCATCGTATCGGTACAGGGAAGGTACCCGGATTCACTGAAGTTGAAGAAGGACTTTTGTGGTACAAAGGACGTATCTGTGTGCCAGCAGATTCGGAGCTGAAGCAAGTTATCATGTAGGGAGCTCATGATACTCTTTATTCTATCCACCCCGGAGGAACTAAGATGTATTAGGATTTGAAGGAGCAATTTTGGTGGCAGAAGATGAAGAGAGAAATTGGAAGCTACATCCCCAAGTGTGATATCTATCAGAGAGTCAAAGCGGAACATCAGAGACCCGCATGACTGTTGGAACCATTGCAGCTGCGGGAATGGAAATGGGATTCTATCAGAATGGACTTTATCACTGGTTTGCCTACTTCTAGTAGGGGAAATGACTCTATTTTGGTCATAGTTGATAGACTGTCCAAGGTAGCCCATTTCATACCTATCAAGACAACCTACCACAGTTCGAAGCTAGCAGAGCTGCACATTGCTAGAATTGTTAGTTTGCATGGAACCCCCAAGACCATAGTATCAGATCGAGGAACCCAATTTACCTCAAGATTTTGGAAGAAAGTCCAAGAAGGATTTGGAACCAAGCTGAATTTCAGCACAACTTATCACCTGTAGACCGATGGACAGACTGAAAGAGTTAACCAAATCTTAGAAGATATGTTGAGAGCTTGTGTTCTCGAATATGGATCAAAATGGGAAGATTGTCTGCCGTTCGCAGAATTCACATACAACAACAGTTATCAAGCCAGCTTGCAAGTAGGAGAGAGTCAAATTTTTGGACCCGACATCCTACGAGAAGCCGAAGAGAAATTTCACAAAGTCCGTGAGCACCTCAAGACCACCCAATACAAACAGAAGAGTTATGCTGACGAGAGACGTAGAGACCTGACCTTCAATGTCAGAGATTTTGTGTATCTCAAAGTGTCACCTTTGAAGGGAATGCAATGTTTTCAACTGAAAGGAAAGTTATCCCCCAGATATATTGGACACTTCAAGATTCTGAATCGTCAAGGAGAAGTATCATATCAACTGGAACTGCTAGAGGATATGTCAGCCATCCATGATGTGTTCCATATCTCGTTACTTCGGAAATGCTTAGAAGTTCTGGAGTAGACCGAAGTGTTCAAGAACATCCATCACAGAGCCATAGATATCAACAAGGATCTGACGTATCTAGAAGTACCCATTTGTATCTTGGAAGAAGCCTTCATAACCACAAGGACCTGGAGTATCAAATTTCTCAAGATCCAATGGAGCAACCATACCAAATAAGAATCTACCTAGGAGTGAGAAGTTTACATTAGGACTAGGTTTCCAGATCTCTTTTGTTCCTAGTTTTTCTTAAATCTCGGGACGAGATTTTGTTTAAGGAGGGGAGGTTTGTAACACCCCAAAATTTCTAGTCAAGATTATCAATTTCTAATCACCGAATTTAGGGTTAACACAAACTTTTATTAAGAACATAAATATGAGTGCTTGTTAGTTTTGCATTAATGTGTGATTGTTTTAATTTTCCATGTGTGTAAAACCTTATTATGGTTTGTAATGGATGATGTACTATGATATCCAATCTGTTATGTCTCGCAAAAATGGCAATCCTAGGATTGCGATGTATGGCATAACATGCATCTAGGATTAAAAATCCGAGTGTTGACAAGTTGGTGAATTTGCCATGCTTGATTGTATTAAGACTAGATCATGAGATCCTTTATGTGCGTAAAACCTTATTATGGTTTGTAATGGATGATGTACTGTGATATCCAATCTGTTATGTCTCGCAAAAATGGTAATCCTAGGATTGCGACGTATGGCAATAACATGCATCTGGGATTAAAAATCCGGGTGTTGACAACACGGTTGCCGAACACGCCAGAGACACAGAGCCGCCGTACCAAGGCACACATGCGCAGCACCACGCTGTGGACCAGGAAGAGATCAGCCGGGCTGGTGCGCGAGGGCAAATGGTAGGAGGGAGGGAGGATGGAGGGTGAGAGGCAGTGAAGGAGAGAGAAAACACACAATTTGTTTTGCATGCATAGGTCTTGACATTTACTACTATTAGAGTGGCCGCATGAGTACATTGTGTCAGGAACCCATGATAACTTTCCTTTGACATCGAACCGCCTTCAACTCCTCTTCTCTACTGCCCTCTTTTACCCTCCCTACATTTTATTCTCTCAGCGTGTACAGCATGTGGACAAAGGTGAGAGTATGTCTAAGCAAAGAAATGAGTACTAATACTATACTAGTGTACTAGTACTAATATACTACTCCCTCCTATCCAAATTAATGTTCACAGATTTGTCTAGATTCGGATGTATCTAGCACTAAAACATGACTAGATACATCTGACTCTAGACGAACACTAATTTGGATCGAGGGAGTACTGTTTGCTTTCTCCCTAATAAGGGCACAACAATGTGTACAAAAGCACACCTTAATGCCTAGTATTTGGCATCCTCTAAGGTTCACCATATACATTGTGGAGAAAATAGAGTTTGTATCTTTAAGCCTAATAATGTGCACCTCAAGCTTGTGGGTTGCCCATAGAGAATAGAAAAATCATTTCCCCTCTCTCCCTGTTTTATGTGATCGTTTTCAAAAGGTGTTCAAAATTTTCATGATGCAAAATATTAGCTAGAAGTTGAACCACTCATCAAAACTCTCTATGGTTTCTGATATATTAATTAACTGCTGGAGGGTACCTCCAAAAGCTTTTTCATAAAACTTTCAAAGCAACCTACAATTTATTACTTGAAGTTCAAGTTTGACCTATTTTCATTAAGATGAAGTATTATCGAAACCAAAGAATAATTAATAATGTTTGTATTATACTTTTATAACTCATTTTGCCGGATACACGTAACATGATGCCACAAAAAAATATTATACCTCTTATTGTTTTTTTCAAAATGTTATGAAAACCGTGTCAACTTTTTGGGGATGCGGATGCATAGCAAGAACATGAATTTTTCAAAACTTTCGGTGGTTTTTCGATGTACCGAATCCTGCTTAGCTTCAAAAGATTTTTGGAAAATTTTAGGAGCAATCTATCGCGCTTACATTTAGTTAAAATTTGAGAAGCTCGGTGGGAGTACAGTTTACATCGAAGACCTCAAAAAATAGAAAATTGCATAGAGGTCCATACATTTAGTACAAAGGGCGCTAAAATGAAGCAATGAAAAACAGTCGGTGCGGGTCCTTCTCAAGCGAGCGGCCGAGCCATACCCTTCGTACTACACCTACCGTACTTTTGATCCAGCGTGCTATGGGTGTGCTTGGTGGCTTCCTCTTTGCAAGGTGTGAAATGGAATGACAATGGAGTACTACGGAGTAGTGGTAAAGCTGGTCAGATCATAATGAGGTGCTTCGAATGTGATGGGACATAATGCAGACACCAGAAAGTATAAATAATCCCTTGTGAACCACTATCTTTTGAATCTTTTGAATAACCTTCCCTCTGGATGTTTGGGAAGGAAGTGAAAATTTCGAAAATGTGAAAGCTTGAACTCTGACTCTAATAATAGTATGAGTATTGTCCCTTTTGTGGCCATGCCCCAAAATGGTTCCTTCTATGCAGCACGCCTGGTACTGACACGGAGCCAACGACAAGGCAGGTCGACACACGTGCGTAGCACCACGTTTTGGACAAGGGAGAGATCACCTAGCCGGGATGTGGGGATGGTGATGAGGCACTGAAGGAGAGAGAAAACACAATTTGTTTTGCATGAATACAGTAGTATATAATAAAGGTCCTGAAATTCACTACTAGTACTACTATGTGACTGCACCCTGTAGCTCGTGTTAGGAAGCCATCACAACTTTGCTCTCATATGGCACTGCCTTCAACTCCTCCTCTTCGATGCTCTCTGGATCTGCTTTCTTTGTGCCCAAAGTTTCTCTTGTGTCTCTATGTTTCTTTTCTACATAGTATAGATTGGGATGTACCTAGACATATTTTAGTACTAGATACATCCGAATCTAGATAAACTTGAGTCAATTAATTTGGGTCGGAGGGAGACTTGCTTTACAGAGAATACACTCCTCTCACTTGGAAAATTGATTTTTTCCTTTCCTCATGGTTGGAAACTCTGAGTGGCAACATCGTTATGATGCCACGATTCACACCCATTTTACGCCCAAATATGGGAACACCACGGACGGTGGTAGTACAATTTACATCAAGGACCTAAAAAATGAAAATAATTATATAAAGGTCCTTACATTTAGCACGAAGCCCCCTAAAATTAAGCAATGGAAATAGTCGGGTGCGGCTCCTTCTCGAGAGAGTAGATGATCGAAGCATACTCTTCATACTACTATTGGGTGACCCATGACCCTTGTTGTTTGGCTTGAAATATATGGCCAAATTTGGCGGCATGCAAAGTCTTTGATATGGGATCATGAATCATTAGCATAAAGTATGATGTAGATATGCCCATGACCCTGGTTGTTCGGCTTGAAATGCAAGAATGTTCATATTCATTGGCAACTAATAAGCTTCAGTACGTTTCAATTTTACCACTTGCTTTTAGGTACGAATTTTACACGTACAGATGGTGGAGGAACATTTTACATCAAGGACCTAAAAAAGGTATAATTACATTGAGTTCCATCCATTTAGCACAAAGCACCCTAAAATTAAACAGGGAAAAGTCATGTTTTGCTCCTTCTCAAGAGAAAAGCTAATCGAGCCATATTGTTCATACTACTCCCTCTTTGTTTGTTTTCGAAATATGGCCCAATGTGGAAGCATGCAAATTCTTGGATATGGGATCATGATCATCGATATAAAGTATGATTTAGATATGGCCATGACCTTGGTCGTTCGGCTTGAAATCCAAGATTGTTCATACTCATTCACAACTAAGCTAAAATACGTTTGAATTTTAGCTAATTATTTTAAATAATACATTTTTTTAATAATTTTCACGAATAATACACGAATTGAAACATTTACAATTCTAGCGCGGTATCGGCACTTGAAAGCCGACCAGTCCTTATCGGCTTTTGAATAGCCGACTAGGCCATGTCTATTTTTCAAAAGCTGACTAGTCCTTGTCTGCTTTTGAAAAGCTGACTAGTCCCCCTATTCTTCACATTTTCCTATAACCTGTTGGCTTTTCAAAAGCAGACATGGACTAATTATCTTTTCAAAAGAAGACAGGGACTAGTCGGGTATTCAAAAGCCGATAAGGACTGGTCGGCTATTCAGCTGCCGACACCACGCTAGAATTGCAAATCTTTCAACTCGTGTATTATTCGTGGAAATTATTAAAAAATGTATTATTTAAAAATAGCTGAATTTTACCACTTGCTTTTATCTTTGAACTTTACACGGATGGTGGGAGTACATTTTACACCAAGGACCTAAAAAGGGGTAAAATTACATCGAGGTCCATACTTTTAGCATGAAGCACCCAAAAATTAAGAAGGAAAAACAATCATGTTTGGCTCCTTCTTGAGAGTGAAGCTGATCGAGCCATACTCTTCAGACTACTTCCTCTCTGTTTGTTTTCAAAAAATGGCCAAATTTGGCGGCATGGAAATTCTTGGATATGTGATCATCATCATCATAAAGTATGATATAGATATGGCCATGACCTTGGTCATTCATCTTGAAATCCAAGAATGTTCATACTCATCGACAACTAATAATCTTAAATACGTTTAAAAAAGGTAAAATTACATCTAGGTCCATACTTTTAGCAAGAAGCACCCTAAAATTAAACAAGGAAAATAGTCAGGTTTGGCTCCTTGATAGAGAGCAACTGGTCGAGCCATACTCTTCATACTACTTCTTCTTCATTTGTTTTAAAAATATGGCCCAATTTGGCGGCATGCAAATTCTTGGATATGGGATCATGAATCATCGATATAACGTATGATGTAGATGGATATGGCTAGGACCTTGGTCGTTCAGCTTCAAATCCATGATTGTTCATACTCATTCACACAACTAAGCCTAAATATGTTTAAATTTTACCACTTTCTTTTATCTTCGAATTTTACATGGACGATGGGAGTACATTTTACAGCAAGGACCTAAAAAGGGGTAAAATTACATCGAGGTCCATACTTTTAGCACAAAGCACTCTAAAACTAAGCAGGGAAAACAATCATGTTTGGCTTCTTCCCAAGATAGAAGCTAATTGAGCCATACTCTTCATACTACTTCCTCTTGGTTTGTTTTCAAAATATGGCCAAATTTGGCGGCATGAAAATTCTAGGATATGTGATCATCATCAGCATAAAGTATGATGTAGATATGGCTATGACCTTGGTCGGTCATCTTGAAATCCAAAAAATTTCATACCAATCGACAACAAATAATCTTAAATACGTTTCAAAAGGTAAAATTACAACGAGGTCGATACATTTAGCACGAAGCACCCTAAAATTAAGAAGGGGGTCATGTTTTGCTCCTTCTCATGAGAGAAGCTGATCAAGCCATAATCTTCATACCACTTCCTATTTGTTTATTTTCATAATATGGCCAAATCTGGCGCCATGCAAATTCTTGGATGGTATAACAAATCATCAACATAAAGTATGATGTAGATATGGCCATGACCTTGGTGGTTTGTATTGAACCCAAGAATGTTCATACTCATCGACAAGTAATCATCTTAAATATGTTTTAAATTTTACCACTTGCTTTTAGGTTCGAATTTTACAAGGACGGTGGGAGTATAATTTACATCAAGGACCTTAAAAGGGGGGAAATTACATCGAGATCCTTACATTTAGCATGAACTACCCCAAAATTAAGCAAAGAAATAAAATAGTTGTGTTTGGCTCATTCTCGAGAGAGCACCTAATCGAGCCATACTCTTCATACCGCTACTTCCTATTCATTTGTTTTCAAAATATATGGCCAAATTTGGTGGCATGCAAATTCTTGGATATGGGATCACCATCAGCATAAAGTGTGATGTTCATATGGCCATGACCTTGGTCATTCGGCTTGAAACTCCAAGAATGTTCATACTCATTAACAACTAATAATCTTAAATATGTTTAAATTTTACCACTTGCTTCTAGGTTCGAATTTTACATGGACAGTGGAAGTACATTTTACATCAATGACCTAAAAAGATAAAATTACATCGATGTCCATACATTTAGCACAAAGCACCCTAAAATTAAGCAAGGAAAACAGTTGGATGGGAAGCTTGAGAACTCATAAAACTTGGTAATCAATCGTAAGTGTATCAAAGTCCATGCTTTGTCTGAAAACTAGGGTTGTTGTTGTGGTACTCTGAGCCATTTTTCTTCGTACTTGCTTACAGAAAAAATCTTGTCGCTTTCAGTTTCATTGTTCCTATAAGTTGGAACCTGTGGTTGCCACCATTTTTCAACTTGCCAAGATGCACAAATGTACCAGATATGGGAACATTACATTACAATACAATGTGCATATGGTTGTTACCTTTGTCGTTCGGCTTGAAACCCAGGAGTGTTCATACACCATGGGCCATATATATTGTGTAACTATTTTTTTGTAATTTATGATGACTCACGGTTATTAATTATTTTTCAGTGCAAATAGTAGTACATGCAAGAGGACGCCATGAAGAAGGCTTCATTTTAAGGTTTTCATTATTTTTGTTCATAACTAGTGAGGATCAAATTGTCAACATGCATTTTCATAGCAAGAATTTTAATCCTACAGAACTCTCGTTGGTTTTTGAAGTATTGACCGCCTCGGTACCATAAAGACTCAAAGGATGTTTGTAACTTTTTAAGAACATTCTATCATGTTTACTTGTAGTTCAAATTTGAAAATGATTTTTTATTCCTAAATTTTGGAAACTCTCAGTACTGGTAGCATTATTGTTCACCATGCCAAGATGCACTCATCTACCAAATATGGGAACATTACATAAATTATGTTGTACATATATATAAGGCCATTCAGCTTGTCTTTCAGCTTGAAGCCTAAGGATATGTTCATACATGGCAAGCCATATTTTCAATTATATTGTTTTTTATATGTGAACTCTCTTGATAATAATCACTTTTCACAGCAAGTAGGGCAAGTCAGAGGTCACCGTGCAATGTTTTTTATTGTTTCCAAATAAAAGACAAATTTTGTACATGCAAATGCTTAGCAAGAAGTTGAATCCAACAAATTCATTGGTTTCCGATATATTGATAGTCTGGGGGTGGGTACATTCAAAAGATACTTGTATAACTTCAGAGCAATCTACTACTTACTCATAGTTCAAAGTTTATCTAACTTTGATAAATCAGCTTAAATTAGTTTAATAATGTGAAGTTCACTAGGAAACCTTGAGAACTCAAAAAAGTTCGTAATCGTAAGTGAAACATGTATAAACTTTGTCTGTAAACTAGGCTTATGGCATTCCGAGGCATATTCACCGTGCTTGCTCTCAGGAAAATAAATCCCGGGAAAATAATAATCTGCTTAAAGTTTATGATCAATCAGGCTGTTTTTTTGTGTGAGGTGTAATAAACAGATATATAACGTTAGTCCTACACTTTAAAAGAAACTCTTCGATGGACATTTGGATATGTGAATGAAACGTCAAATCTTATGTACAAACAAGTTATGTTCAAAAACAAGTTTATTACGACCAAATAAAGCCTTCACAAATTCAATGTGCGACGGATTATTATGTTGGTACCTTTGTCTAAACATTGACATTTCATATGAAATAAGTCTCTTACATACCAGCTATATGCATCCAAAAAGTATTGCGGGTGATAAATATCGCTAGTATCCACTTTTTACCATCATTCAAATCTTTGTGTGTGAATGGGAGCAATGGCATTCCGGGACCACTTGTTAGTCTTGCTACCAATGAGATTAAATCGGTCATTGCAGGAATAACTGGCCAAATTTGTGCATATTACACTAAAAAAACTATTAAAATGTGCAAAAACGACGTCCACCAAGTGCTTTGTGCAAAAGTGCGATTAAAAGATGGTGGATCGTGTAATTTCCACTATCTAAAAAAGTGTTTTATACTACTTCCTCCGTCCCAAAATATAAGGCGTCTATGGATTGTTCAAAAGTCAAACCTTACTAACTTTGACCAAATATTTAGAAAAAAATATCTACATCTACAATATTGAATGGACATATTAAGAAAATATACTTTATGGTGAATCTATTGATATTAATTTAGTATTATAAATTATATATTTTTTGTGTATAATTATGGTTAAACTTAAAAAATGTTGACTTTTGACTAATCCTCAGGCGCCTTATATTTTGGGATGGAGGGTAATACAAAGTATTGTACTGTACTTACTACTAGCAAAACAGGTACCATATGGAAGTTTGAAACCTAAAGGGTACCCACTATTTTAGTTAGTTCAAAGAAATGAACTAGTTCGTCAAAAAGTGATGATATGTGAAATGTAGTTTTTTGTAGTATGGTACTACTAAAGCGGATAGAGGGTTACCCACTCCCATTCTCTAATAACTCCTCCCCCACCTTTGCCTCTCTCGTTATCACATTCCCGCACTCACCTCACAACTCTCGGTCGTTAACCTAGTCATTGCCTCGATGAAACTAATGCCAAAACCTTTGTATGTGGTTGAGCTGGGGTCCTCATCAAGCTCTGCTTCAGAGCTGCAGGTGGCTTGTTCGATTCCGACGGCCTCAACAACCTCTCTGAAGCATCCTTCGCCTTTCATGTATGTGCGGGTCATGCCCAAGGTGAGGCGTCCGTCGCCCTTATGGTTTCGGTCGGTCATGCCGAAACCCTTGTCGCCCACCGAGCGGTCGTCGAAGCCTTCGGCGCCCCATGCATTGGAAACGAATGCTCATGCGGCGGCGGATGCGTCCTTTTCGTCTACAGGTTGGATTCTCATTCCCAATGTGCCAAATTTCAGAGTGTACGCGGTGAAACCCCTATCGGTGGCCCCCCTTCATCAACGATTGTTGGTGCTTCTTTGATGTATGTGGCTGGTTCTTTGTCAGTGGCGCCTTGTTGATCTTCTCAACCCATCGACCCCTATGCAAGTTCGCGCCCCCAACTACAACGAGGTTAGATCTGGAGGATTGGGGCTTTAACCCAAATTCGACGTGCATCTAGTCAGATTTTTGCAACGTGCATGGCATGTCCTTTGTTGAACTGCTTAGTTGTATATCATATTCTTGATAATTTTCTTCTGTGATGTTCTTTATACTCCCTCCGTCCAGAAATAACCGACTCGACTTTGCCTAGATTTGAATGTATCTATATTTTTCTTTTGTGTTGTTCTGCTTAGTTATGGAATATTCTTGATGACGATGATGCAGGGTTCTGTTTTGGTACTTAGATGATGCATTGTGCTGTTTAGGAATTTTCCATGACGTGTTGTGCTGTTTTGGTATTTTTTTGTATGATGCATTGTGTCCTGTCTCCTCACTGTGTTGTTTCGTCCATTTTGATCTGCGTTCTTTTGTTTAGGATTAAATGATATGCCTTCTATCTGTTTAGATTATTTCAATGACCCATCAATTTAGGTAATTTTGATTGTGCAGACATTGTTTATTAAATTTACCTTTTGATGTTTTGGTATTTTTGATGATGCACTGCATATATGCTATTTTGTCTATCCAGATAATGCATTGTGCTGCTTTAGCCATTCAGATTATGCATTGTGCTGGGTTTTTTTTGCGGGGGATATGCATTGTGTTGTTTAATCAATCTAATTAAATGTTATGCCTTCTAGTAGCTGTTCAGGTAATTTTGAGGACCCATCGGGTTAGGTCATTCTGATGATGCATTGTGCCATGTAGGCAATTTAATTTACCTGATGCCTTGTGCTGTTTAGGTAATTTTGATGGTTCAATGACTCATTGTGATCTTTAGTCAATTTATATAATGGATGGTGGTGTTTTTTTAATTCCAAAGGACTGATGCAATGGTAATTTTCATGTAGGACGACCTAGTTGTAATGCCAAACTTAGACTACATTCTTCACCGGCCTGCTCCAGCTCTAGGTGGCTATGAAGATGCTCTCCCCATCATACCAAGGGAGTTGAAGCTACCGGGCAGGAGAGTGGAGGCCTTAGCAAGGGCAAGTGCTGCTAGGTTGATCACTAGTTCTGCCAAACCGAGAAGACGTCCTAGGTCGGTTGGACACAATGCCATGGCACATCGTCCTAGGCCATTCTACATCTAGTTAGTCCATCATGACTTGTATATGCTTATCATTCCGACTTACTTCAAGCCTTACTTAAAGGGATGCCCCTACCCACAACTAGTGGTGGTCCAAGCATGCGAGGACTACGAGTGGGTTTTCCATGCCAACCGCAACAAAGACCAGATCATCCTAGACAAAGAGTGGGCTAACTTTGCTACTTTCCATGGGTTGAAGGAGGGTGACTGCCTTATGTCCAAGGTCACCGCAGACGGGTTCAAGATGAAAATCTACGACCGCATCAGCTCCTGCCGGAAGGTGTTTGTCTGTCATGAGCACGCACATCTTGTTTAAGTGCCAATTTGGATCGAAGGATTTTCAAAGGAATTTTCGAGGAATTCGACCCATAGGATGTTTTTCATAAGGAAGCCCTTTGGATGAAAGGAATCATACCTGCAAAATTCATATAAATTGCATTTGTACACTCCAAACCCATAGGAATTTCAACATCCACTTTTTTACACTCATTCGCGTAGGATTGAGGCAATTTTCCTCCGCCTGTACTGTGTTTCATTGAAATGACTTTAAGCCAGCAGATTTCCTCTATTTTGTACCCCCGACCCTGTTATCCTGTGTTTTGAAATTCTGTGATCCAAAGAAAGTTATTTCCACTGTTTTGCAATCCATTGTTTTGTACCTGTGATCGAGTCAAATTCCTATGTTTTTAAATCCTGTTATCCAAAGAAGCCCAAAGTTATCTTTAAGTTTGTCGTTCGATCTTTTGGCGACCGTTTGTGATGCTTATGCATCAAGCCCTAAGTATATTCAATGTGACTACTACTACTACTACTACTACTACTACTACTACTACTACTACTACTACTACTACGCAAGCCCTAAGTATTTCCTCTGTTTTGCAATCCTTGCTAGATACGTCCAATTCAGCGGCAAGTAAATATGGATGGGAGGGAGTACTACTACGAGCAAGCACAATATGAGCGGTTCCTAACGTGGCTAAGAAATGTACGTACTAGACTTATTTTTCCGAATCTACTAGATATTTACTAGACTGGCCGGCAAAAACCAATCCTAAAGATGGAACCCACTTAGTACAACATAAGCCAGTTGATTGCACCACTATGTATCTAGCCAAACTTCTCCATAAACTTTGGGTGGGTCGTAAGAGCAGACGCAATGTATGAGAATTGCGGCGGCTAAGAGAATCTTTTTGTTTCTTAGCTCGAGTCTAAACGGTGGAGTACATGTGTCTAACCAAAAAAATTCTTAGGCACATGCCTAGTACTAGTCCCAGCATCTAAGGGAACAAAAGGCAGAAAAGGCCCACTGTCAGCCTCATATTATCCTGACGCTGATGGCAGCAAAAGTGGGCAGAAAAGGTACTACCTTTTTCTGGGCTTGTGGGTCCTACCGAGGTGGCTAACTAGTGCAGCCATTTTTGCTCTGTTTGCTCCGTTGTTCAGTTGGCAAGCTTTATTGCTAAACACTATCTAAACGGCGAGCGTGTGCAGCGTATAGGAAATGGGGTGGCTAAGAAAACTTTCCATCTCTTACACCTATGTCTAAACGGTGGAGAAGATCGGTCTAAGGAAAATATTCTTGGACTTATGTCTTGTACAAGACCCAGAGGCTAGTTGATTAAAATATTTAGCATAATACTTTGAGGCATTTTCATTGGCCAGAGCACTAGTAGTTTGGAGAGAAAAACTGAAAAAAAGCTGCTACATGGGACCCACGCAAGAGACCTAAACGCGGGAGCAGTTTTGATTTTGCTAGACTCACGTCTAAGTTATTTTCTTAGCTCATTCCCAAGCCTTAGCACACTGCACAATATTTTCAGCCAGTAAGCTTGATCGCTGATGGACCAACGAGATTGCTCGTAGGCTGGCGACGAGACCCAGTACTTTTTTTTGATCAACCAAGACCCAGTACATGACGTTTTGCTTCCACTATTCACTCTCCTCTCTCCCCCTACTAGTACTACCTTGCTCCGCCTTCGCAGAAACCATTTTCTTCCACTCCTCCTCCCTTTCTTCTCTACTTCTTCATCCAGCGATGTCACAAAATATTTTGTATCATCAGAAGAATAGCAAGATGGCGGTGGTTAGAGCCGTGGAGAAATCCTGCCGGCAGGGTGACCTGCAGGCTCTAAGTCAGAAAGGAAAGCAGCCATGGGGTGAGGGCTCGTCTTCACGCATGCATCCGAAGAGCGGCTATCATGGGGACCAAGAGTCTGGGTAGGATTGTACTTCTGTTGATTCCTGGGCTCTCTGATCCCACCATTGAATCGTCTTTGTACATCTTCCAGGGCAGGCAGATCGAGCGTCGAATTTTCCACCCCATGGTTCGATAGCATGACGGATACCTCTGACGCGTACGATTCCGTCATTGTCGTGGAAATGGCTACGACAGTCGGTGCCATATGCAGCGATTGATAGAATCAGGGGCGAGATCTGGCGGCCATCTGTGGTGCGAGATGGGGGCAGATGCACATGGGTTTACCCTAGTTCGGCCCCCGGAGGGTAAAGACCTACTCCTGCTAGATTAGATTGATGGAGAGCGAGTTACAGGGGTGGCGAGCTCGACGTCTAAGCAGCGAGTCACTTGAAGGGGTGTATGATGGAACGTGAGTCCTCAAAGTACCCTAGGGAGGCTTATATAAGAGGCACCTCGCTAGGGTTTACAGTTTACAACCGAACAGGATATGGATTCAGAGGCTTTGACCTAATCCAACTACTTCTGGGACTTCAGTCTCCAATCGCTAGGCCTTCTCCTCTATCGCATTCTAGTCACCGTCCTGCAGGCCCCTTGGCCTTTGTCCCGATTGGAACGTCCTACTAGGCATACCCCATTTGGTATATCCCCATCAGTAGTCCCCGAGGCCATCGTTGATTCAAACGCAGGTGTTCATTTGGCAGTCGGAGTAGGCGAGTCCAATTTGGATGCCCAATTGAATCAGCGATGGACTTTGCCGTGAACCAAAGAAATTTTCCACCAGGTCTCCAATTGCAGCTTTGGTGAATGCAATCACTATTGAGTCGCTGCCCCCGTCGACTAGACAGGGCATATTTACAGGCGAGTCGAGTGAAGGAGTTAGACCGTCAGCTTGGTCAAACTATCCATTGGGAAGTAAAACGGTATCTTCGGCACAATTACCGCGGGTAACAGCTATCCCGAAATTGGCGGGCAACGCTTCCTTATAAGGCGAGTGACGAATCAGTCCTGTAGACCCTTCCCCGCATTCCTCATCCTTGCGCATCCATTCCCTCTGTCTTCCCTCGATCTAGACTCTCCAGACCAAGCGACCCTGCTTCCTTCCTGATGGCGCCTCCGAAAGGTCCGTGGGGGGAAATCTAAGTGCACTGCGGCGTAGCTCAAGGCCTTTGAGGACGCCGGGGTCCTCTGTAAGGGGAATTGGTGGATCCCCGCATCTTCCGAGGTTAGGCCGAAGCCAAGTGCTGGGCGAGTTCATCTATTTCCCAAGGCACTTGGAGAGGGGCTTGGGGTTCCCCACCTCGTTATTCTTCTGGCGGTTCTACGCATACTACGCGATCAAGCCGTCAGATCTCGGCCCACATAGCATCATGCAACTGGCAATCTTCGTCGCCTTATATGAATGCTACCTCGGCTGCAGGCCGTACTTCTCGCTATGGTTGGAGCTGTTCCACGGCCGCATCGGGCGTGAAAGGTCCGGCTGTGCGATCTTGGCGGCCGGAGGCGTCACATTTCAGTTGAAGCCGAACGTCAATTTCTTCAAGCTCCTACTACTGAAGAAGGCCACGAGAAAATGGAAGAAGAGCTGGTTTTATGTGAAGGAGTCTACCCCCTCCGTTGAAGTGGCATTACCCGAGTTCATCGTGGAGAGAAGCGAGCCCCGTCGGCTAGCAACGGACAAGCTCCCCCATTGATCAGAGGATGGCTGTCGCGGAGATGATGGACCAGATCCAGAAGTTGAAGGACCAAGGGTTGTACTTGATCAACCTGTACAACTGCTGGCTCAGGCGGCGCCTGGTCCCATTAGCGACCCCACCGCACTGGATGTACGAGTACAACGGAAAGAACGATCACTCTCGGACCAGCAAGGAGTCATGGGATGCTGCAGATTACAAGGCCGCCTTGAAGAAGATTACCGATGCGGAATTTACAACCACATCGGTCGAGCTCGCCCCGTACGTGCCTATGAAGAATGAAGCTCCTATGGTAAGTCTCTCTCCGAATTTATCTTCAGTAATGATTCCCGCTGTGCAATTTGCATCCACATCATTTGATGCTTATTTGTGGCCACTCTTAGTTGTTCTAGGTTCTCGAGGGCTAGCTCCCCCAACTCGACGAAGAGGTCCCCAAGGATCTCGAGGAGGGTGCGGAAGGAGAATCCTCCGAGGGCTAAGAGGAAGAGAGGGAGGTTCCTCCCCCAGCGCCCGTGGCTCGCAAGAATTGCATGCAGAAGCAACACGAGTTCGAGGTGAGCCGTAGTCCTGAAGAGCGCGATGAAGATGACGAAATCTTGCAAGAGCACAGCGAACAGCCATGCCAGGAAAACCCACGCGTGAACCGAAGTCGCCCACGACGAAGCCGGCTTTGAAGCCAGCGTCACCATCAAAATCGGCAGTGGTGTTCGAGTCGGACAACGAATCCGACGACGATGTGACCAAAACTTCACATGAGATCTAGGATGGTGTGACTCTGATGATGGGGTCAAAGGCTGAAGATGAGGAAGCGGCAGTGGAAGTTCCGCTTGCGGTGATCGCGCTGACAACTTCGGCGGCGTCAGAGCGGGGGGAAGTAGAAGGTGCAACATCAAAGTTGCCACAACCTTCGGGGACGGACGCGTCTTCCGAGCCAGAGATTCCCGCGACCGTGGCTTCATCATCAAAGAAGCCCGCGGTATCGTGGGCTTCGGATGTCTTCGAGAAAGGCCTCACGCGCAAGCTAGGCCCGGAGCTAGACAAACCCACCCACATTAGCACGGGGTTACGCATTCTTCCGGTCGCAAAGTGAGTCGCGAGTTTTCCTTTGCAATTCTTGGGCGGCCTTTTGTATGATTTCTTTGCTGACTTTGGAGGTTTTGTAGGTCCGGCGCTAAAAGATAGGTCGCCCCTCGGTGGCTAAGATTCCGCCGGTCATCACCACGGGGGAAGGTGACCCCTAATACATTGCAAATGTATCTATAATTTTTGATGTTCCATGCTTGGTTTTCATCTACTTCCTTATGTTTTGTCTACACTTTGAAGTATTTTTATACACTTTTTGGGACTAACCTATTAACAAGATGCCACTGTGCCAGTTGCCTGTTTTCTGCTGTTTTTGGTTCTAGAAAGTCAGAAATTGAATATTCTCGGAATTGGACGGGACAAAAGCCAAAGTCGATATTTTACCGGAAGACTCACGGAGCCAGAAGATGAGACGGAGAGGGGCCACAGGGCGGCCACACCATGTGGTGGCGCAGGCTAGCCCTGGCCGCGCCACCAAGTGGTGTGGGCCCCTTGGCCGCCCACTGACCTTGCCTCTTCGCCTATAAGAAGCCTCCCGATGCATAAACCCTAAATCATCCAGCCTCCAGCCACGAAAAGTTCCATAGCTCCACCACCACCAAAGGGGAGATTCGGGGGACAGAAAGTCTCTATTCCGACACCCTGCCGGGATGGGCAAGTGCCCCGAAGCCATCTCCATCATCGTTGCTGATTCCCATGATGAGGAGGGAGTAGTTCTCTCTCGAGGCTAAGGGTTCTACCGGTAGCTATGTGTTCATCTCTCTCTCTCTCTCTATGCATGATCTTATTGAGATCATGAGCTTGTAATCTATAGATCTACCTTGTTACTCAAGTGCTTAATAGATCTCTGCTCTCCCCATGTGCGTGAAGTTCACAGTGTGCACACCATGGTGGGACTTAGGCTAGAGATTATAAATACTTGTTATGAGTTATATTTGGAGTTGGATGTCTCTATGAAATTGTGGTGTTTGTTGGAACCATCTAGTGCTCAAGGTGACAGTCTAGGGTTATCTAGATGCGGAAAGCAAACTTTGAGGTGTGATGTTATAGCCCTACCATGGATTAGAGTGTCCAACCGGAGAGTAGTTCAGAGAAGTATCATGAAGAGAAGATATTTATATGAGAGTGTTCACTAGTGAAAGTATGATCCCTAGGCCTTGTTTCTAGCATTGAAACACCATTTGCAACTAGATCTGTTACATGTTTGCTTGCTTCCATCTTTATTTCAGTTTTCCTTTAGTCTCTTCCACGCCATCAAGCTATTTTCTATCACCATTACCACTTATAATTATCTATACCACTTGTATTTCCCTATCACTTCGCCGAACTAGTGCACCTATACACCTGACAAGTGTATTGGATGTGTTGGGGACACAAGAGACTTCTTGTATCTTGATTGTAGGGTTGCTTGAGAGGGGATACCTTTGACCACTTCCTCCCTGAGTTCGATAAACCATGGGTAATCCACTTAAGGGAAAACTTGCTGCTGTTCTACAAACCTCTGCACTTCGAGGCCCAACAACTGTCTACAAGAATAGAAGTGCGTAGACATCAAGCTATTTTCTAACGCCATTGCGGGGACTAAAAAAGAAGAAGCTCCCACGTCAACCACGCGTCAGCAGCTATTTTCGGGCGCCGTTGCCGGGGAGGTAAGGTAAAAGGTACTCACATCCTACGGTATGAGTGCTCGAAGTTATTTCCTTTAGATTCTACAATTTTGTCTTTTTGTTTGTTGTTTTCACTAGTTAGGCTTAATGGAAAACAACAACAAAATTAGAGAGCTTTATAGTATTTATCTTGAGTGAGGAAATGAAGTGTTTGAAGAGAAAATTAAAAAACCTATGGAACTTTATTTGCATGCTAATAACAACGTTATTAGTATGAATTCTTTGAACAGAATTATTGCTACTGCTATGGAAAATTCTAAGCTTGGGGAAGCTAGTTTTTATGAAAATGATCTTTTTAGTTCCCCAGCTTTGGAAGATAGCTATTCTATTGCTTGTGATGATACCAAACCTCCAATATATGATGATTACAATGATGATTATGATATTTTCAGTCCACCTACTATTGAGGAGAAAATTAATGATTACAATATGCCTCCTATATTTGATGATTATGGTGATGAGAATAATAATGATAGCTATTTTGTTGAATTTGCTCCCACCACAATTAATAAGAATGACTATGCTTATGTGGAGAGTAATAATCATTTTATGAATGTGGCTCATGATAAGAATGTTTTATGAGATAGTTATATTGTCAATTTTATTCATGATGCTACTGAAAGTTATTATGAGAGAGGGAAACATGGTTTTATGTATCTCAATAATATTAAGTTTCCCCTCTTTATGTTGAAAGTCTTGAAGTTGCACTTGTTTTGCTTTCCTATGCTTGTTGCTTTGTGCTTTCATGACTTGTTTCTTTACAAGATTCCTATGCATAGGAAGTGGGTTCGACTTAAATGTGTTTTGAATTGCTTCTTGATGCTCTCTTTTACTTCAATTCATATTTCTTATGTTAGCATATTCTCAAACTATCATGCCTAACTTAAAGGCGTTAAAGAAAAGTACTTATTGGGAGATAACCCAAAAGTTTTAGATGAGTCTTGGAGTTATTACCTCTGTAATAACTGCTCCTTATCCTTTTTATTTGCTTTTTGTGCCAAGAGTAACCTCTAATGAGAGAGAAGTAATGCTTGGGAAAGTTGCTATCATGAAGAGAAGATATTTATATGAGAGTGTTCACTAGTGAAAATATGATCCCTAGGCCTTCTTTCTAAGCATTGAAACACCGTTTGCAACTAGATCTGTTACATGTTTGCTTGCTTCCATCTTTATTTCAATTTTCCTTTAGTCTCTTCCACGCCATCAAGCTATTTTCTATCACTATTACCACTTATAATTATCTATACCACTTTTATTTCCCTATCACTTCGCCGAACTAGTGCACCTATACACCTGACAAGTGTATTGGATGTGTTGGGGACACAAGAGACTTCTTGTATCTTGATTGTAGGGTTGCTTGAGAGGGGATACCTTTGACCACTTCCTCCCTGAGTTCGATAAACCATGGGTAATCCACTTAAGGGAAACCTTGCTGCTGTTCTACAAACCTCTGCACTTGGAGGCCCAACAACTGTCTACAAGAATAGAAGTGCATAGACATCAATCCCCCCAGGAGGAGGAAGCTTGCTGCGGAAGTTGCACCTGTTTTGGGCGCGAAGAAGCAGAGGGGAGTCTCCGACGATGCCGCAGCAAAAGACAGCACCAATGGGAGTGACCCTGCCGCCGCCGGCGAGGAGGTGGCAGCCACTCAATCAAAGCCAACTAAGGGGAATTCAACGACAGAACCACCGGCTCTAGCAACTAGTGCCCCGACGAGAGCATCCGCGTCGTTCCCCGCGCTTCATGGCGAGGGGTTTTCCAGTCGTGGCGGAAAACCTGTCTCCGCAGATGCCGTAGATCATCGATGTGGATGTTGGACCTCATCGAGGGCGTACCTCCTTCATGGTCCCTTCAACAGACGCTAGTTGGCTTCACTTTATGCTTGGTGGCACCATTCAGGTACGTCTAGTCCCCGACTGTCTAGTAGCTGAATTTCAGCGGCTAGGCCCTGATTTTCTTCTAGTCGCTAGTCCCCAAGTATCTAGTCGCTGAATTTCAGCGGCTAGGCACTGAGTTTGTGTTTTTGCAGTTGCTAATTGTTAATTCTGCTTGTAGGGCTTGCAAAGGGAATCGAGGAGCGTCTGGAGCGTGACCTGCGCATGGCGCAGGTGGCTAACCGGCGAGTCGAGGAGACTACCGGTGAGCACTTGTTTTGTTTGGCAATTATGAGCTGCTGGTCTTTACGGTAGGCTGACTATTGTTGTTGTTCCTTTCAGCTGGACTTCCGGCTGCCATTGCCAAGGCCCGAGAAGGGTATGTTCCGGTTGCGAAACTCGACGTGGCGAATGGACGTATCGATTCGCTAATGAAGGAATTGGAGGAGGCAAAGGCGTCTGTGATCTCTTCTGAGGATAGGGCCATGGCCCCAGTCGCTGTGGCTAAGGAGGAGCGGAAGGCTACTGACTTGATCATTCTTCGGTTGCAGGGTGATCTTGCTTCCTTGGAGAAGCACGTGACTGAGAACTCACAGAAGCTCCTTGGTGAGTCGTTGCTTTTTCCTCTGATATGTGGTGTGAATCCTCGAGTGGGTGAGTCTATAGTGACACTGATGTCTGACATTGCAGCTTTGATAGGGCAAGGCGATCCGGTGGTGCAGACCTTCAACGCCTCGCAGTGTGTGACCGCGGTGCTGAACACGGCCGCCGCCTCAACGTTGCGCCTCCAGGCGGTTCTTCAAGGGATGTCCTCCACCGAGGTTATACCTAGGGGACCGACTGAAGTATGGCGCTATCTGGAGGAGGCGCTCGCTGTTGTAAAATGGATGGCACGTTCAGCTTTCATGCACGGGGCCACCACAACATTGAGCCTGGGGCTCGCCCATTTCCCTGACAATTTTGACCTCGACGACGTCACCAGCGGCTACCCTTTGGCGACTGGCGCGATGGGGATGTCAGAGGTGTTGAGGCTGGCCACCAAGGCTGCCCCCTTCGCGGATCGGGTGATGGCAATGGGGGCTTGCTCCCGTACCAGGAGACGGTGGTGGCGCCGGGCGACCCTGAGCCGAAACATCACGACCTGAAGTCGGAGCAACCCTTCCGGTCGGCGCTGTCGAAGTCGTTGTCGGCCTACCCAACGAATCCATGGGAGCCATACGTCCGTGTCAAAGGTGGTGGCGACACTTCTTCATCGGGGCCTGCAAAATAGATAGCTGCCCTGGGGCTATTTGTAAGATATGCCAAGTGGCGACTTTTGTAATATGACCAATATTTTTGTATGGAAGTAAGATGAGTCAATCGACTCACAATGCATGGTCAACTATGTGGTATGTTTGACTTTTGTTTGAGCGAGTCCCCGAGCGCGTCCGCCCTTTAGTGGGGTATAACTCGTTTGTGTACATTTGTGTTTGCTTAGGATTTTTGTATTGGTTGTCCCTTGCGACTCCAAACGGGCGAGTCCCCGAGTGTGAGTGAGGTTGGTTTAGGCGAGTCCCCGAGCGTGGCACTTAGCCATTTTGGGCGTGTGCCTATTGTAGAGTGTTGGTGCGTTGTTTGTAACGCGTCTCTTCCCCTGGCTCAGAGAGCGAGTTATGTGGCGAGTCCAAGACAGCTCTCTTACTTGGTGTGCTCCCGAGTCACGTGAGGGTTTCTTTTTGCAAAGTCCCCGTGCGTGGTACTTAACCGTTCGAGTCGCTTTGCGTGAGGATGGGGAGGATAGGTCGATGTGAGAAGCGTTTGCCGATCGTCTTGGCTCAGTGGGCTAGTCGAGCATGGCGACTCTGATGGTGGCTCCGAGTTGGCGTGTTCGTGAATGACAGAGAGACCGAATATTTTCGGTGCCACTGGGTCGCACTACTTAGCCGTGCCGGTCGCTCGACCAAGGTTTGACTTCTATAGGTAGCATATTGCTGAATTTACGAGTGTGAGTGGCACAAGAGTATGGCGAGTAGACACAATTTGTGCGATCCGAATGAATTTCATTATATATATCATCTGAGTACAAGTTCGAGATCTATGTATAGAACTTTCAGAGGAGGTTTACATTCCATGGCCTCCCGACCTCAAGCTGGCCATTGCCCCGTATGTCGATGAGGTAGTAGGCGTCGTTACCTAGGACGCGCACTATGGCGAATGGCCCCTCCCATGGGGGGAGAGCTTGTGCATGCCCTACTTGTCCTGGGCCAATCGTAGGACCAATTCGCCCTCCTGGAAGGTGCGGGTCCGGACTCGGCGGCTGTGGTAGCGGCGGAGTCGCTGCTGGTAGATAGCGGTGCAGGAGCGAGCCAGGTCGCGTGCTTAGTTGAGCTGGTCGATGCTGTCTTGTTAGGCGATCTCATCCGTTACCTCGACATAGTTGGCGACTCGAGGTGAGTCATGCTCCAGGTCGGTTGGCATTACAGCCTCGATGCCGTACACCATGAAGAAGGGTGTGAAACCCGTGGAGCAGTTGACGGAGGTGCGGATCCCCATATTATGGAGGGGAGCTCTTTGACCCATCATCATGGGGTTCGCTCGAGTGGCACTTGGATTCGTGGCTTGAGCCCATGGAGGACGCTCTGATTGTTGCGTTCTGCTTGGCCATTTGACTCCGTGTGGGCGACTGAGGCGAGGACGAGTCGTATTCTATGCTCTTTCCAGAATTCTACCATGGCGCCTTTGGCGAAGTTGGTTCCTTTATACGTTATAATGTTGTGCGGGTAGCCGTACCGGTAGATGAGCTCGTGGAGGAACATGGTGGTCATCTTGCCGTCACACTTTTTGATCGGCTTGGCTTTGACCTATTTGGTGAACTTGTCGACCGCAGCCAGGAGGTGGGTGAAGCCGGATGGGGCCTTCTTGAATAGGCCGACCATGTCCATGCCCCACACGGCGAATGGCCAGGTGAGGAGGATGGTCTTGAGTGCCGAACCAGGGAGATGTGTCCGGTTGGCGTGCTTCTGGCACCCGACGCATCGTCGGACGATGTCGGTAGCGTCGGTGTGCGTGGTGAGCCAGTAAAAGCCATGCGGCATGGCGTTGGTGACCAGCGACTTAGCGCTGGCATGATGGCCGCAGTCGCCGGCATGGATGTCTTGGAGGATCTTGCGTCCTTCTTCTGGCTGTACGCAGCGCTGGAATACGCCGGTCACGCTGCATTTGTAGAGCTCACCGTTGATGATGACGAAGGATTTGTAGCGACGTGCGATCATTCGCGCTTCCGTCTTGTTGCTTGGGAGGATCTTGTGCTTGAGGAAGGCGACGTATGGTGAAGTCCAGTCGCTGGGCTTTGTGACCATGGCAACGAAGGCGGGCTCGGGTTGTAGTGGTATCGCAATGACGATCTGCTTTGGTGGGGAGACCGACGGATTGTGGATGATGTCGAGGAAGATTCCCGTGGGTGGCGCTTTCCTGGCCGAGCCGATGTGGGAGAGGGCTTCTGCCTCCTCATTCTTTCGCCTATCGATCCACTCGACTGAATAGCCATCGAAGTGTCCTCCCAGCTAGTCTACTGCTTCGCTGTATGCTATCATTGTCGGGGAAACGGCGTCGCAGGTACCAGCGACTTGGCCGGCGACTAGGTAGGAGTCGCCATAGCACCGTAGGTGGTTGATGTTCATCTCCTTAGCAGCCCGCATGCCGTGAAGGAGGGCCTCATATTCTGCCATGTTGTTGGTGCAGGGCTTGAAGTCGAGGTGGCGCACGTAGCGGAGCTTGTCTCCCTTGGGGGAGGTCAGTATGACCCCGGCCCCGACACTGTCGGTGTTCTTGGACCCGTTGAAGTGGAGCGACTAGTAGTGGAGATATGGGAGCTTCTCCGGTTGCTGTGCTTCTTCCAAGTATGCGAGGAAATTAGCCAGGGCTTGCGACTTGATCGCTTTCCGTGGCTCGTACTTGATGTTGTGGACGTTGATTTTGACGGCCCATTTGGCCACTCGCCCGATCGCCTCGTGGTTGCGGATGATGTCCTATAGTGGCGTGGAGGAGATGACCGTGATTGGGTGCTCCTGGAAGTAGTGCGGAAGTCGCCGCTGGGTTCGGAATACGGCATATACCAGTTTCTAGTACTGCGGGTAGCGCTGCCTTTAATCCGTCAGGACCTCGCTAATGTATTAGACATGGCACTGTATTGGGCGCTCATTGCCCTCTTCTAGTCATTCTACGACCATCACGACGCTGACAACTCAAGTGGTGGCCGCCATATAGTCGAGCATTGGCTCTTTGTCGACTGAGGCGGCGAGTAGAGGATCCGCGAGCAGCACTTCTTTGAGTGCTTTGAGCGTGTTGTCTGCTTCTGCATCCCATTGGAACGTGGGGTTCTTGCGCATCAAGCGGTAGAGGGGCATCGCCTTCTCGCTGAGCCGGGGAATGAAGCGGTAGAGGGGCATCCCAATTTCTGGACGTCGCGCAGGCACTCGGGTTTCCCGAGCCGCGTGATGGTGTCGATCTTGGTGGGGTTCGCCTCGATGCCCCGCTTTGAGACCGTGTATCCTAAGAGAGGTATATCTCTTTTTTGGTCATTTCATGCATCATTGGAAATGATGGTAGTTTAATGTAACATTTAGAAAGTAGGGAAAAAACAACGAAACTTATCGTTGTTCATAGAGAGGTATATCTACCTTTTCTGCCTAGACGTCAAATGTGAATAATGCAAAACCAAAATTATGCATGTCGACAGTCATGCAAAACCATCCATAGTACTGCACCCATTAAAAATACACGATATCTTGGTAAGCTAGAAATATGTTTGGAAGTACTTCTAAAATACCCGAGAGATGTTTAGTTCTAATAAGTCAACCAAGTATTGCAGCAAAGTTCTAAATTATGCAGGATATTAGTATGCTTTAATAAGGTAAGTTATTGGAGTGCACGCAATAAAATAGTCGTGCGAAGCACGTACAATTTACTAGTCACGTAAGTACAGTAACTTTTTTTTAGCTGCATGCATTCACTCTTGAACATCATAAGTAAAAGTTTGAACTCGTGGAGCGCCAAAATGACATCGCGCCAGCTAGCCCAATTAATGGTCTACTACTACAGTAACCTATAAATCTACCCCTATAGTCTACTCTGGGACACCTAGCGATTGCTTGGATAGGCGTCCGCGCTAGAGCCTTCGAAGGGAAGGTATCCCCTATGGCCCGTTGATTTGGGATGGACGAATAAGATTGCTAGACTGCCAAAATCATGTGGTCCCCACTCCCTCGCGCCCCTCTATTTCAAACACTGCGAAATTTCTGGCGCCCCTCCGTTTCAAACTATACCAAAATCACGTGGTCCCCACTGCCTCGCGCCCCTCCATTTCAAACACTACGAAATTTCTGGCGCCCTCCATTTCAAACGATACCAAAATCATGTGGTCCCCACTCCCTCGCGCCCCACCATTTCAACCACCATGAAATTTTTGGCGCGCCTCCATTTCAAACACTGTGAAGTTTCTGGCGTCCCTTTGTTTCAAACGATACCAAAATCACGTGGTCCCCACTCCCTCGTGCCCCTCCATTTCAAACACTACGAAATTTCTCGCGCCCGGAACCTCCCGCATCACTTCTCCGTGGATGGCTATGCCCGCCAGAACTCGACACCATGCACTCCTCAGCCAACAGTATACCGGAGCTGCATCAGATGCGATCTCATCCAAAGCATCATTGCAGCTCCACCGACGTCCGCCGCACCCGACCTTGGTAACTGAGTCTATCGTCATCCACCACACCTGAGATCCTTTTCCCATTTTCCCCTCCACGACGCCGAATCCGTCAACGACTACCCAATATCTGCATCAACGCCGGCGGCATCCTCCCTACCCATACCTTACCTGAACCATCGTGTTGTGCACTGATTCAACCTCGTCCACCATGAACAAGCCGACATTGAGCGCCCAAGATCTGCTTCCCCGACGCAAACAACCGGCACAATCGAAGCACCCTAGGTGACAAGGATGTCACTCGCGCCGGTACGGATGATGATTAGAAGCCTATCCAACCATGGTAACCAAATCACCAACTCTTTTTTTGTTTTTTCAGTTGTACAACAGGTTCAAGCCTGTCGCAGTGAACTACATTTTTCTAACCATTCTGTACACCCAGTCAAAGAGCACGACTGTTCTTCGTGCGAGATACTACGGAGGAGGTCACTAGACATGTTTGTTTGCATTCACTGCTCTACAAATTTTCATGTTCTTAGCAACTCCGAACAACAGTAATTGCCTGCTATCGTGTAGTTCTTGCGAAATGTAAAATCAGTGGAAAATATTAGTTTGGATTCCCTGCTCCATAGTTACTAAATCTATCTGGTTTGTCCTGAGATAACTTCCTATTATTGTTTCCTCCTTGGCATCGTTATGCTCTCCAGTAGTACCCGTTTAAACTCTTCATACTAATTTGATTGTAATTTTGTTGTTGCCATCTGGTTCTTCAAAAGCTGCAACACTAACTATTTCCTTTTTCTTGCATAGAGCCCAAAATGGAACAATAAACATGATGGTTTGCATAGTCTCCTTTACAGGGGCACAAGCGACGCCATTATTTCCTTATCTGGTGCTGGTTCGTACTAATCAATGGCATAACTGTCCTCTACTATGTAGTTCACTCGTGGTTTGCATTCCTTCTCTACAAGTTCAATTATGATGCCATATTTCTATATGGCTGATTCTTAGCTATGAAAAAAACTGCATGACATTGTGTAGCTCACTGTGAATTCTGAGTCACCGTACGTCTCTTGCATTCCAGGAAATACCACCGCTTCCATATATATTTGCTTATATGACCTACCTAGTTTATATTTGGTGAAATTCTAAAAAAACACTTGTTTGATTGCTCATTTTATTGTAGGCACACTTGTCGAATGATTGTTTGTCTTGTTCTACATGTTCACGTGTGATGGTACTATATCTTGCATCTCGTTCTGGTTCGTCCTAAGCAACCACATAACTATCCTCTACAATATATAGTACATTCCTCGTTTTCGTTCCTGCTATACAAGTTCTCGTATGATGCGATCACAATTTCTATTTGGTTTATTATAAGCTATGAGTAGTTTGTCCTGTTTGTTGTATTAACTTGTTATTACTTAGTTTCAGGCTGCAATTATTGCTATTCCCACCAAAGAGAGGGCTGCAAGACAATGCCTCAAGGTGGTTTTCCAATGTAGCTGTCACACCCAAAAAGAGATGCAGTTCATGGATTGAGAAAGCAAATTGCGAACAATGCAATCAACTTGATTTTCAACTGAAATGCTGAATTTTCTTCCCCGGGCGTTGATATTATGTAATATTTCTAAGAAGTGTGCAGCTAATGTAATATATAGATAACTCGCATAGGCCATGTAGGCATTTTTTTAGCTGGGCCATGTAGGCATTTAGTTGACCCCGTCCATGCATGGCGGTAGTCGGTATCATAACTATGCTAGCCAAGTCGGGTAAGAGTTTAGGTCTTTGTTATTTTCCCTTATTGTATTAGGCCTACCATGAACAGTAAAAGATGCTCGCTAATTTTACTCCTTTTATGATATTTGCCTAGGCTTCGGAAAGGCCGAAACTGTAGGTATCCGTGACGCCTATCATCAGGTGGTAACTAGTAACAAGCCAAACAGTAACATGCCAAAACAGTAACAAGCCAAAATAGTAACAGGCCAAAACAATAACAAGCCAAAGTATTAACAGGCCAAAATAGACGCAACCCAGCTCAATAACGGGCCAGATTAGTAACAGACCAGAAAAGTGGCAGGCCAGAAGAGTATGGGACAACAACAGTAATGGACCTGAACAATAGATGGCAAGAATAGTAACATGGTTGAACAGTAACAGGCCGAAAATATTACCATACAGGAACAGTAACATGCCAAACATATTGGCAGGCCAGAAAAGTACCAGATCAGAACAGTTGCGGGTCACCGGTGGGCCCGAGAAGTTGACGGACGGTACGGTAAAAGGCCAGAACAGTATCAGACCTTCTCAAAAGTGGGCCATTCGTAGGCGACCCAAAACGAGCTGTAAGAATAGTATCGGGCTGACAGTGGGCCTTAATAGTATCGGGCCTACTTGATGCAGCCTGTTAGTCGGCCGCACACTATTCGAACAATGTGGGCTTCTGTAGGCCGAAACAGTAACGGGCCTGACATTCGCGGGCCACTGATGGCCACATCTTTGTGCCCATTGCAAACAGTGTCGAACGAAACAGTAACGGGCCATAGTCTTACTGTGTTCTACTAATGGGTCGGCCCACTTAATTACTAGCAGGCCTTGGCTGGGCCTGGCTTCTAACACGGTTTCTATGGCCATTAATGGCGGTAACTGGGCGTTAACGGTGTTTTCCACATGGTATTTTGCATGACGTCAGCAGTCAACGCGGCTGGTAGACAGATCTACGACGGAACAAGTTTTCGTGGCTGAAGGGTGCGATCCGCCACGGTCAGGAAACAACCGTGGTAGATTCTTTTGTGACGGAGCTTTTACCACGATGGGCATCCGTCGTAGAAGAGTTTTTAGCCATGAAAAACAGGCCTTCAACCATGAAAATAGTCTGTTGTAAAAGCCAACTTTTCTTGTAGTGTATCACACTTACTTATAGTTCATATCTCACCCAATTTCGTTAAATCAAGGTAAAGTCCTCTAAGTGGGCGAAATTAGCTACGAGCTTGAAAAATGCTAAAACAAGGGAACTGTAAGAAAGGCATTCTCCACTTTGTCTAACTAGTAAGTTACACGTGTATTGCACACGTGATGAGAATCAGATAATAGAACTATGACATTTCATTTTTTATAGAATCATAATAGGTAAAGCTCAAAAACAATTATAATTTTGAGTCACGTCCATAAAGTATAGGGTGTATATTTGGTTCTTGTACTTTATATCATGTACTATATAAATCAACCTATTACCTACCTAATACTATAGAATTGTGTTTTGAGGTTTGTGCATAGCGCTCATTGTACTAAAGACTATCACTAGAATCTTCTATTAGATGCTAGAATGGATATAAAGATCCAACGGTTTGCAATTCTAGGATTTGCCAGTCTTGATCAAAATGTCAAATTTCAAATTATTTATACACTATATAGTGGTTAGATTATTATATAATAGGTAAATCTCAAAATTTATAAATTTGATAGACATCTATAAAGTATGGGTCTATATTTGGTTCTTTTACTTTGTATGACATAGAAGTCAACATTTATTAGCTATTCATAATACTTGAAAATTGTCGCAACATGGTCTAGAGAAATGATGGAGAAGATTCTAGAATGATGGAGATGTGTGTTTTGACGTTTGTGCATAGCATTCACTTTGCTAAAGACTATCATTAGTATCTTCTAGATGCTATAATGGACAATACGATCCAATGGTTGGTAATGTTTGGATTCGCGAGTCTCTATCCAACGGTCAATATTCAAAGTTATTCGTACACTATACAGTGGTAAGAAATGTGGGGTAGTGGAATTTTTCAAGTATGGTGGGCCTAGAAAGAGCAAGATACTTCAGTTCACAACTTAACACGATCAGTGGAAGTGCATGTTACATCAGGGATCTCAAAAAAAATTATATCCAAGTCCACATATTTAATACAAAGGGCCCTGGAAATAAGCATGTAAAAGTAGTCGGGTTTGGCTCTCATTCTCCACCCACTAGCCGAGGCATACTCTTTGTACGGAGTACTAGAACACTTGTACTTGCTTAACAAAGGAAATCAGCATGGTGCTCACTTTAGCCAGATCTTGTTGATGAAGTGCACCGCATGTGATGGGATGTATCTTATCTTATCTTACCACTATATAGTGTACGAATAACTTTGAGCATTGACCATTATGTCAAGACAAGCATATCTAAATATTGCTAGATGTTGGATCTTTTTTCCATTCTAGCATCCAGAATATTTTATTGATAGTCTTTAGCACAATAAACGCTGCTAGTGTTTAATAAAGTGTGGCAAGCCAAACTATGGAAAAAAACAAAACTCATACAAAATTGCCAAACTTACGTATGTTATCTTATCTTACCACTATATAGTGTACGAATAACTTTGCACATTTACCATTAAATCAAGACAAGCAAAATCCAAATATTGCTAGATGTTGGATCTTTTTTCCATTCTAGCATCCAGAACATTCTATTGACTGTCTTTAGCATAGTAAACACTGCTAGTGTTTAATAAAGTGTGGCAAGCCAAACTATGGCAAAAAACCAAACACATAGCAAATTGCCAAATTTGGCTAGGCAAATTGTGGCTAGGAACCAAACACTTCCAAAGTACTAGAAGCAAATATACACCCATATACTTTATAGACGATGTAGATCAAATTTATAAGTTATTGAGATTTACCTATTATATAATCTTACAACTATATATTATATGAATGAATAACTTTGAACTTTGATTGTTGGATCAAGACTGGAAAATCCAAACATTACAAATCGTTAGATCTTCAATCCATTCTAGCATCTAGAAGCAGATTCTATTAATATTCTTCAGCACAATGAATACTATGCGCACAAGTCTCAAAACACTTCTCTATCATTCTAGAATCTTTTTGACATTTCTATAGACCATCTTACCAAAATTTGAAGTATTAGGTATGGCTAACAAACATTGACTTCTATGTTGACTTCAACATGATTCAAAGTACAAGAACCAAATATACACCCATACTTTATAGATGTCCATCAAATTTAAAACTTTTTGAGATTAACCTAGTATATTATCTTATCTTACCACTATATAGTGTACAAATAACTTCAAACTTTGACCATTGGATCAAGACTGGCAAATCGCAACACTGTTAAAATTATGTTGGATCTTCTATCCCTTCTAGCATCTAGAAGATTTTATTGATGTTCTTTAGCACAACGAATGTTATGCACAAACTTCAAAACCCACTTTTCGGTAATTCTAGAATCATCTTCGTCATTTCTCTAGAGCATGTCGAGTATTAGGTAACTAGTAGTAGGTTGATTTCTACATGATACAAAGTACATGAACCAAATAAACACCTGGTACTTTATGGACGTAGCTCTTAATTATAGTAGGTAAAGCACAAAAATTTATAAATTTGATCAACATATATATATATAAAGTATGGGTGTATTTTTGGTTCTTGTACTTTGTATCATCATGTAGAAGTCAAATATTATTAGCTACCTTACACTTGAGATTTTTGGTAACATGGTCAAGATAAATGAGGGAGAAGATTCTAGTATGATGGAGAAGTGTGTTCTGAGGTTTGTGCATAACATTCATTATGCTAAAGACTATCAATAGAATCTTCTAGATGCTAGGGGCTTGTTTGATTCTTAAGATAGGAAAAGCATAGGAATATGAAAAACATAGGATTACAGTGTCACGCCTAATTTAATACTATAGGAACCCATATATATGCAAGAAAGTTTGTTTGATTCCATTGAAGGAAAACCAAAGGATTCTAAGAAAGAGGTTTGGTCATGGATCTTAGATTTCCTATGCAATCTAGTGCAAAGGATTCCCTATGAAAATTTCCTATAGAAATCAAATCATTCAAATCAAACAACCATTATAGAAAAATTTCTTATGGGATTTAATCCTATAAATATCCCATGTAAATCATTTGAATCAAACATGCCCTAGAATGGAAAAGAAGATCCAACGACTGAAAATAGTTGTAAGATAATAGAAAGATGAGATACTGGTAAGATATACTACTCTTGTTGCTCCATGTCACACCCCGAGAAGGACTCAAATAGACACACACACACACTCATTCACACACACACTCACACACACACACTCACAAAGATTGCTCTTGAAATTATACTATGAAACTATTTTGAAGGTGTACACAGTCGGTTAATATCTTGAAGATCGCCAAGCTTTATGAACAACTCAATATCTTGATATATATGAATTTGCATTCTAGCAACTCTTACATAGATTTGAGAAATAACAAAGAAGATAAAGAAAAATGAATAAACGAAAAAGGTATGCATGACATCCTCTCGTGTGCAGTACCTGCATGAAAAAATGGTAAACATGAGATTTGAAACATTCGAAAAGGCTATCGTCACATTAGATATGGCCTGAACACTCGAGGGTTTCTCGAGCCAAACGACCGATTAGGTCATGGCCATATCTATATCATAGTTCATGGTAATGTTCCCATATTTGGTAGATGGGTGTGTCTTTCCATGGTATACAATAATGCTGGGGTGGGAATTTTGAACTAGTATTAGGAAAAACATGGCAAATTTCCGAGTGTATCTTTAGTGTCCGTTTTGTAAAAGTGTAGGTCCCGGATGTATTTTGGTTTTCTCTTTGGACCCTGTGTAATATATATGCCCACCCTTGAATTTTAATGCGCACCTTCTGGGTACTTCAGGGCAGATTCCTTGTTAGAAAGAAAAATAAAAAGTTCCTAGTGACCGGAATTATTTTGCGCACGAATATTTTGGATCTGAATGCCCTAGACCCAATTTTTAGACAAAAAGGACTATTGTGCAAAATTTTAGTAGTCCGTACTTGTTCTGAACCAGGGGCACCACAAAATTAACCCCAAAGCTGCCAAAGAAAAAAAGGGAGGAAAAACAAAGAGCAAGAAGAGATTATTAGAGAATATAAACGGGAGGCAGCGCAAGAGTAGTGAAGGATTTGAAGGGGGTGCAATGTTAGAGTAAAGCTAGTTTGACGTGTTTCTGACATGATGTACATGTACCTACTACTAGTAGCACAGTACTACTTACTACTAGAAGTACTACTATGTTTTCTCTCTTCTTTGCTGTCTCTCACCATCCATCCTCTCTCTCCCCTCCTACGTAGCGCCTCGCGCGCACAGGCTAGATGATCTCTCCCTCGTCCCACTACATGGCGCCGCACACGTGTGCCTTGGTACGGCCACGCTGTGTGTGTGGCCAGTTTTTCTTTTTTTCTTGAGAAGAGTCTCTAGCATGTTGGTCAGCTGCCTTGGTGTGCATATATAGGAAGAGGACATCGCAGATTTCATAATGTCCTGCTCCATGTCTTGTACGGACCACCACTTGGACAGTTTTTCTACTTTGTATCGTGGAAAAATCAACCTATTAGCTACCTAGTACTCCACATGGTCTATAGACAAGACGAAGAAGATTCTAGAATTATCGAGAAGTGTGTTTTGAGGTTTGTGCATAGCGTCCATTGTGCTAAAGAGACTAGTAACTTGCACATGAGACTTAGATAGTAGACATATGACATATCATCACTATACTGGTAAAAGGCATGTGCCACATACAAATATACTTCATGAAATATGATTTAACAAACATTAAGTCAATAGTCTTGTTAGAGAAAAAACTCACACATTAAAGTCTATTAATAATAACTATCTACACATATTGAAAATACAACCTACTGTGCTATGAAATTTTTGGGGTGGTGACATGATGGTTCTAGAACATGGTGGAGTTTGCTCTAGGTACTACTCCCTCCGTTCGGAAATATAAGATGTTTTAGCTTTGTGAATCGAATGTATCTAGACATATTTTAATGTATAGGTTCATAGAGGTTCGGAGTAAATATATACACTAAAAATCGTCTAGATACATTCATTTCATAAAGAAAAAATGTCTTATATTTCTGAACGGAGTGAGTATTCAACACTAATCCAGCTGCTCTGAAACATTAGATCTAACAGCCCAACGGTCAGGATTGGTGCTATGTATCCTATTAAAAACTTCTCCATTATAGTATGGGTAAAGCACAAAAAATTACAAATTTGATAAACATCTATAACGTATGCGTGTATATTTGGTTCTTGTACTTTGTATCATCATATAGAAGTCAACGGTTATTATCTATCAAAAACTTGAAAATTTTGGTAACGTGGTCTAGAAAATGAGAGAGAAAATTCTAGAATGATGGAGAAGTGTGTTTTGAGTTTTGTGCATAGCATTTATTGTGATTCACGAGTCTTGATCCAACGGTCAATATTCAAAGTTATTCGTACACTATATAATGGTAAGATAATACTATTAAATTGCACATGTCCTGCATGTGAGACACAGATATTAGATGTATGACATATCATCATTATATAAAATTCTAATAGGTAAATCAAAAAATATTATAAATTTGATCAACATATATAAAGTATGGGTGTATATGTGGTTCTGGTACTTTGTATCATCATGTAGAAGTCAAAGATTGTTAGCTACCTAACACTTGAAATTTTTGGTAACATTGTCTAGAGAAACGAGGGAGAAGATTCTGGTATGATGGAGAAGTATGTTTTGAGGTTTGTGCATAGCATTCATTACTTCGAAACTAGCTACAAATGATATGTGGACTTGGAGACATCACATGCCAGTATTCAACTACAACATGCATTGTAGAACCAGTTTGAAAGATGTTGCATCACTACACCACTTGGATGTGTGTGTGTATCAATGTACATTATTATGGTTTGGAAAAGAACACATGCAATGATACCTCTCTAGAATGTGTAAAACCATGTCCATGAACCTTAGCAGCCTGCTGGGATTCAACTACAACATGCATTTTAGCACCAGTTTGAACATCACCACACCCACTTGGATGTGTGTGTGTATCAATGTTCATCATTGTGGTTTTGGAAAAGAACACATGGAATGATGCCACTCCAGCATGTGGCCAACCATGTCAATGACCCCTAACAACATGTTGGGATTCAACTACAATATTCATTGTAGCACCAGTTTGAAAGATGTTGCATCACCACACCCACTTGGATGTGTGTGTGTATCAATGTGCATCATTGTGGTTTTGGAAAAGAACACGCGCAATGATACCACTCCAGCATGTGGAAAACCATGTCCAAGAACCCTAGCAGTATGCTAGGATTCAACTGCCAGATGCATTGTAGCACCAATTTGAAGGATGTTGCATGTCCACACCCACTTTGATATGTGTGTGTGTATTAATTGAAATCATTGTGGTTTTGGAAAAGAACACATGCAATGATGCCACTCCAACATGTGGCTAACCATATCCACGAACCCTAGCAGCATGTTGGGATTCAACTGCCACATGCATTTTAGCACCAGTTTGAAAGATGCTACATCACCACACTATCATGACCTGAACCCGGTAATGTTTGAAGCCTTGTGTTTATAGTGCTAGTCCCTGGATCGAATAGCTAGCACCCACAGTTTAAGATGTAATATCAAGAAACAAAGGTCATATTACATCGCATATCCTGGAATACAAATAGTTCATTACAACTTATATAGCTCATATGGCTATCTTACTACAAAAAGCAGATATAACTATAAAGCATGGAGTCCTTCATGTTCATGTGCCACATGCAAATATGTTGGTTGCAGAATCGTAACCCCTACTCATCAAACATAATTATCATCAAGTAATCCCGCAACATGATAAGTTACAGCCACAAAGGGTCAATACATTTTGAATTGTATTGGCAAGTGTCACTAATATGTGGATATGCAGTGGAACCTATTTCTACATGCATATCTGGCCAGGTAGAGCTTTAGCTAGTTTGCAGCAAGAAAGTTTTTCTCTACCTTTTTACAAATAGTTTGCAACACTTATTATCAACTAAGTTACACTGGATACCCTCCAGGTAATATTTCCAATCACAACATAGTGGTACCACTGATAGAAATTAGTGAACCTAGGTTCCATTGATAGAAATCAATGAACTAGTAACCCTTGTTCACCCATCAAGTTTTAACTTAAAGAAATTAGAATGATGAGATTCTTGATTCTGCTTCATTGTTTTGAGGCTCAGAAGTTGTCCGTAACCAGGGACATGGCTAAGTACTTAGTTTTACCCTTTCGAGAGGTGGTGCACTTTCCCCACAAGACTCGACATGCATCGAGTCGAGACTTTTCAGAAGCCATCCCTAAGACCACCATGGACGTGTTCCATCCTATCATCACTACCACCCTCTGTTCGTCTAGCTGAGATCTTGCAACTTAGTCGGTCAAGGAAGAGCTCATATGCCATGTTGCTGCACTAGAATCTTTGCAACAAGAATGTCTCCAATCTCTTTGTTCCTAGGTGTCCATCCACAAGTGCGATACACTAGACGACAATGTCGTATGGCCCCTAGGTAACCACTCAACACAATCCATACAAGTCCCATTTCCGCCCAGGTGTTTCATTAAGAACTTGTTTTATTATACAAAACATATATTTCGAGTACTTCATATAGTAATAACATGATATTCCACCCCAGAACTATAGCAGAGCTAAGAATTTCTAATGTTACGATGTTTCACCTACCAATTGGAGTTTTCCATTTCCTATTGTACATAGGAGTTATAGCATAGCATAATAATAATATAGTAGTCCTATCATGTATAGTACAAAATCCACTAAGTATACTGAAAATACTGGGACATGGATGATAGTGCCACTTGCCTTGTTAGTCGAATAATTAGATAAACTTCTCAATCTTTCAATGTCACACTCCGCAAAATCTACAACATCAACAATCAAACAACATGCACATTCTCAATATCACAAGCAACACAAAAAACGATGCAATACATGAAAGGATGCAATATGAAACTTTTATTGCATAATTTTTCCTAATAAGGTCTTGAACACTAAAAATAACCTACTGATCATTTTATATATGTTGATGCCAAATCCAACAATTTGGGAAATAGATTATTAAATAGCATTTTCTATTACTAGAAAAGGGCTATACTCATAGGATTAATGCTACTACAATTAAATATTGATTTTAAATTTTGGTTCTGATGTTTCTATACAGTGAGTTGAAAATACTATTAAGGCCCAAAGGATTCACTCAAAAATAATTTATAGAACATGTTTTATAGCCAAATTACTCCACAAATTATTATGTACAAAACGTTATTTCAACATATGTAAAAGTACCAAATTATGATTTCATGGTGTTCTACTCATTTTTATGAATCCATAGACATATTATTTGCTAAATTTGGACAGGCAGAACTAAATATAATATTTTTGCAAGTTTCTACGTTCTTATGTCCTAAAAATCCAAAAATAGAAATTCCTATGACAAGTGGCAGATTTTCATTGGCCTATACCCATTCGGTAAGTGATCTAATATTAAAAATTAGATGAAGATCGTACGGATCAGGATAGATCAACGGAATAACTCACCGGGGTGGTCGCCGGAATGGAGGGCGCGGGCTTGGCGTCAAAGTTCCCATTGCTAGGAAAGTAACCAGAGTCGACGAAGACATGGACGACGTAGGGAATGTCGAGGCAAACACGATGTAGACCATGGTGTTATTGGTAGAGTTCAAGAGAGATAGAAATCCTTGGCTGGAGCAACGTCTGACGTCGGTGGCGCGGCCAACTACAACAAGAAGGTTTATCATCATGTCCTGGAGGTAGGAATCGATGAGTAAAGTATTACAGTTTAAGGGATTGATAATATTCTCACAGTGGCGACAAGATTTAACGATGAAATTGAATTTGGGGCTAAAGTTGGCATCGTTGGTATGGATTGTAGAGACATCCTCATGAGAATGTTTATGAACAAAAGTGAAGAAGGAGGACTATAGGTATGCACTGCTTCTCTCGATTCGTCTTGATATGCTCTAGGGAGAGAGATCAGAGGGTGTATGCCGACATATAGCATTCGGTTCATGATATTGATTTGAGAGATTAAGTCACCAAAGTGAGGAAATAATGGCCTGAATGGAACCTCCACTTAATTCCAAATGTTTTTCATTTTGAATTCGATAAGAAACGGTCGCTACAATTTAATAGGGGGAGGAGAGGAAGAGGTTACAGTGGATATGGGAGTAATTCTCCAGGTTGTACTTGAAGGAGGAGGAAGACGAGCGAGGAGCCGCTTGACTCGGTCCAGCTGGTCCAGATAGGCCAAGAAAAAGGAAGAGGCCCAAAAGAAAATAACATGAAGGAAAAAAATAGAGGAAGGACAGCTGGGCGGGTTGGGCTGCTCTCAGTTGGCCGCAGTTAGGCTGGGTCGGCTCTTTTTTTAATTTGTTTTTTTCCTTTTTCTGATTTCTTCAATAACTTTTGATTTAATGATCCAAATTGGATCAAACAAATTTTTTAAAAATTTGTAAAACTCACATTATGTTTTTAGGACATTATAGAACACATTTACTTTCCATCTCAATTTACTAATAAAAATTTATTCACTTTGGCTTTAATGGATAATAATGTATTTTCTTAATTCTATTCTCAATTAATTCACATCTTTTGACTTAGAGCTCCAAAAATGTTCAAACCAAATTCTATAGTTTTATTCAATAATTATTTATCATTATATAATTTTTAAGAAAACTATAGTTCTATTAAAATATGTATTTAGCTATGGCTTAAATTATTTTTGTAATATTTCTTATTTCTTTTCTTCTCATATTATATAAATCCTATATTTTGCTTTATGGTTCCAAAATGGGTGATTCCAATTTGTATAGTATTATTTAATAATTATTTATGTTTATATATCATTTAAATATACTTTTGTTCCATTTAAATACCGACTTTTTTTATGGCTTTGTAATATTTTCCCATTTCTTTTCTTTTTATCAAATAATTCATATCGTTTTATCCATGGCTCCAAATAGTGTGAAACCAAATCCTATGGTTTTGTAATATTTTTTACCATTATAGATTATTTAGGTATTATGTTGCCAAATTTTTATACGGAACATAGCCATAGTCCTGTATTAAACTTGATGGTGATTTCTCTTATTAGTGTTTAGGTTTTAGGTTTATCATTTTTATTGAGGTTTAAAATGAAAGTACTTAATGATGATGATGCATGACATGCATTTGAATTTTTTGAAAACTTGTTTGTCACTATCTCATTCAAAATTATTATTTTTGTTTAAGTAAGGTTTTGATATTTCCATTAGAGGAATCAAAAGTTTCTTTTACCCCTAAATTTTTCCTTTTATTTCTTTTGTTTATTTAATTTTTCACATTTCAAAATTTGGAAATTTTTGGGATTAAAGAAAATTTGGAAAAAAATTTATTTAATTTTTCACATTGATTAAAGAAACAAGAGAAAAACTTTTCATCTCTCAACAGAGAGAGACACCAAAAGAATTTGTTTCACTTTCCTAGCTAAACTTTTGACACTTGCTCGGGCATATGATTTATTTTCTAGCAAGATATATGTAGTTAGGAAGTGGTCTCAGTGCAATCTTGTGAATACTTGTATGATCATGTTTAAGATTGCAGGAATTGTGAAGAAAATAATTTGACACAAATTCGAGCTTGTAAGTTCTTTTATTTTAGTCTCGAATCTCTACTATTCTTCCTTATTTTTTTGTCACTTGAGGGCAAGCAACATCTAAGCTTGGGGGAGTTGATAGCTGTGAGATTCTTCATATTTTTGATGGTTTTTATTGATGGTTTTCCTCTAGATTTAATCATTTTCTAGCTTTCCCTAACGCTAATACTTTGGTAGCGAAGAAAACTTGGTTTTTAATGTGTGTTTCAGGTTCTGAACATCGATAGAAGGTTTTAACAAGGGAAACACAATATTCAGGCGAAAACAAGAAAGACTCTTTTTGGAAACAAATGGCAAACAGAAGCTTTAACGAGCAACTATACGGCGAGAATATTTTTCTAGCCGTATAGTTCCCGCCATATAGCTGCCGCCGCCTCCATCTTGTCAAAAGGGACAACTTTTGTGAAGAGGCCAGACGCAAAATCAGAACACAACAGCCGCAATCCCATCCAGAAAGGAGAAATAAGGGATCTGGAGAAGGAGGAGAAGACGTTCTTCATCTCGCTCCACAATCTTCGACCTACTAGCCAACACACCCCCATAGCCATTACTTGTACTTGAGAGAGATAGACCTTCCACTGGAAAGACTAGGATTTGAGATTGTTTCTTCCTATCTTGAATTGTGTTGGATTGCTTTTCTATTCTTATTGTGGATCTCCACGGTAATATCGAGAAGAACTTCATTTATTTAATTATATCGATGATGTCTCTCATGTGTGAGTAAGTCCCTTGGGCATGGGAGATGTAAGTGATTGGTGAGATGTGATGTGCCTTAATATATTTTCCATTAGTTTGTGATTGATTCTAATTATTATATTATGTGTCCTTGACTATCTGTGGGATGCATAATGTTTGTTGTCCAATTAAGGGCCCAAATAACATGATGCTTTGTTCTACATAGATAGTATCTTGTATTCTAGTAGACCGGCGACCCTCGAGTGACACGGGGATATCAATGGGAAACTAGTTAGGCTCGAGGATAACGAGGAACCACTATGCTATTGCATTAGTCCGATCCAAGGATCTTAATTGCTAAGAAACCTGAGGATCTTAATTGTCTAGTGACTGACCATGGTTTTGGTAAGAGACTAGTAGGATTATTGAAGTTGGGATGAAATCTACCAAGAGGAGTTCTAGATAATTATGGGTTGCTTGCCTACACACATATTTATAAGATTATAATTCCTACACTTATCGTTCGTCCACCTGGCACAATCACTATCACCATGAACTGTATCTCCCTGCGCCTTCTTTGACATATTAAGAAAACCACAAACAATCAAATCGTTCTTTACTTTTACGCTTTTTATTCCTGAAGTTTATATTTTAGTTTTAATTAAATACATCTAGTTAATCCAAATTTCATTCTTATTTCCACACTTGTAGTCAATTCACTCGAAGACCTATGACAACTTTGAGTGTGACAGAGACTTCAATCATAAAAACTTACCTTTGTGCTGCCTATGGGATCGACATATATACTTCGAAACTAGCTACAAACGATTTGTGCACTTGCAGACATCACATGCCGGGATTCAACTACAAAATGTATTATAGCACCAGTTTGAAAGATGATGCATCACCACACCCACTTGGATGTGTGTGTGTGTATCAATGTGCAATATTGTGGTTTGGAAAAACACATGCAATGAGACCACTCTTGCATGTGTAAAACCATGTCCAGGAACCCTAGTAGCATGTTGGGATTCAACTACAACATGCATTTTAGCACCAGTTTGAATTATGTTGTATCACCACACCCACTTGGATGTGTGTGTGTATCAGTGTGCATCATTGTGGTTTTGGAAAAGACTACATGCAATAATGCCACTCCAGCATTTGGCCAACCATGTCCAGGAACCCTAGCAGCATGCTGGGATTCAACTACAACATGCATTGTAGCACCAGTTTGAAAAATGATACATCACCACACCCACTTGGATGTGTGTGTATCACTGCGCATTATTGTGGATTTGGAAAAGGACACATGCAATGATGCCACTCCAGCATGTGGCTAACCATTTCCAAGAACCCTAACAACATGTTGGGATTCCACTACAACATGCATTGTATCACTAGTTTGAAAGATGCCGCATCACCACACCTACTTGGATGCGTGTGTGTATCAATGTGCATCATTGTGGTTTTGGAAAAGAACATATGCAATGATACCACTCCAGCATGTGGCCAACCATGTCTAAGAACCCTAGCAGCATGTTGGGATTCAACGGCCACATGCATTTTAGCACAAGTTTGAAAGATGCTGCATCACCACACCCACTTCGATATGTGTGTGCGTATCAATGTGCATCATTGTGGTTTTGGAAAAGAACACATGCAGTTATACCACTCCATCACGTGGACATCCATCTCCAGGAACCCTAGCAGCATGGTGGGATTCAACTACCACATCCATTTTAGCACCATTTTGAAGGATGGTACATCACCACGCCCACTTGGATGTGTGTGTATCAATGTGTATCATTGTGGTTTTGGAAAAGAACACATGCAATGATGCCACTCTAGCATGTAGCCAACCATGTCCAGGAAACCTAGCAGCATGCTAGGATTCAACTACAACATGCATTGTAGCACTAATTTGAAAGATGCTCCAACACCACACCCAGTAGGATGTGTGTGTATCAATGTGCATCATTCTGGTTTTGGAAAAGAACACATGCAATGATGCCACTCTAGCATGTGTACAACCATGTCTAGGCACCCTAGCAGCATGCTATGGTTCAACTTCAACATGCATTGTAGCACCAGTTTGAACGATGCTGCATCACCACAACCACTTGGACGTGTGTGTGTATAAATGTGCATCATTGTGGTTTTGGAAAAGAACACATGCGATGATGCATCTCCAGGATGTGGCCAACCATGTCCAGGAACCATAGCAGAATACCAGGATTGAACTACAACATGCATTGTAGCACCAGTTTGAAAGATGCTGCATCACCACACCCACTTGGATGTGTGCGTATGAGTATCAACATGCATGATTGTGGTTTTGTAAAAGAACACATGCAATGATTCCACTCCAGCATGTGTACAACCATGTCCAGGAACCGTAGCAGCATGCTAGGATTCAACTACAACATGTATTATAGTAATAGTTTGAAAGATGATGCATCACCACACTCACTTGGATGTGTGTGTCTGTGTTTATTAATGTGCATCATTGTGGTTTTGGAAAAGAACACATGCAATGATGCCACTCCAGCATGTGGCCAACCATTTCTAGGAACCCTAGCAGCATGCTGGGATTCAACTGCCACATGCATTGTAGCACCAGTTTGAAAGATGTTGCATCACCACACCCACTTGGATGTGTGTATTTGTGTATCAATGTGCATCATTGTGGTTTTGTAAAAGAACACATGCAATTATGCCACTCCAGCATGTGGCCAACCATGTCCAGGAACCCTAGCAGCATGCTAGAATTCAACTACAACATGCATTGTAGCACCAGTTTGAAAGATGGTTCATCACCACACCCACTTGGATGTGTGTGTGTATCAATGTGCATAATTGTGGTTTTGGAAAAGAACACACGCAATGATTCCACTCCAGCATGTGGCCAACCATGTCTAGGAACCCTAACAGCATGCTGGGATTAAACTGCCACATGTATTATTGTAGCACCAATTTGAAAGATGCTGAATCACCAGGCCCACTTGGATGTGTGTGTGTGTATCAATGTGCATCATTATGATTTTGGAAAGTAACACATACAATGATGCCACTCCAGCATGTGCTCAACCATGTCCAGGAACCCTAGCAGCATGCTGGGATTCAACTGCTACATGCATTGTAGCACCAATTTGAAACATGATGCATCACCACACCCACTTGGATATGTGTGTGTATTAATGTGCATCATTGTGGTTTTGGAAAAGAACACATGCAATGATACCACTCCAGCATGTGGCCAACCATGTCCAGGAACCGTAGCATAATGCCAGGATTAAACTGCAACATGCATTGTAGCACCAGTTTGAAATATGCCGCATCACCATACCCACTTGGATGTGTGTGTGTATCAATGTGGATCATTGTGGTTTTGGAAATGAACACATGTAATGATGCCACTCCAACATGTGTATAACCATGTCCAGGAACCCGAGCAACATGATGGGATTCAACTTCAACATGCATTATAGCACCAGTTCGAAAGATGATGCATCACCACACACACTTGTTTGTGTGTGTGTATCAATGTGTATCATTTTGCTTTTGGAAAAGAACACATGCAATCATGTCACTCCAGCATGTGGCCAACAATGTCTAGGAACCGTAGCATAACGCCAGGATTCATCTGCAAACATGCATTGTAGCACAAGTTTGAAAGATGCTGCATCACCAAACCCACTTTGATGTGTGTGTATGTGTATCAATGTGCATAATTGTTGTTTTGTAAAAGAACACATGCAATTATGCCACTCCAGCATGTGTACAACCATGTCCAGGAACCGTAGCAACATGCTGGGATTCAACTACAAGATGCATTGTAGCAATAGCTTGAAAGATGCTGCATCACCACACTGACTTTGATGTGTGGGTGTGTTTTAATGTGCATGATCGTGGTTTTCGAAAATAACACATACAATGATGCGACTCCAGCCTGTGGCCAATCATTTCTAGGAACCATTGTAGCATGTTGGGATTCAACTACCACATGCATTATAGCACCTGTTTGAAAGATGTTGCATCACCACACCCACTTGGATGTGTGTATTTGTGTATCAATGTGCATCATTGTGGTTTTGTAAAAGAACACATGCAATTATGCCACTCCAGCATGTGAACAACCATGTCCAGGAACCCTAGCAGCATGCTAGGATTCAACTACAACATGCATTGTAGCACCAGTTTGAAAGATGCTTCATCTGCACACCCACTTGGATGTGTCTGTGTATCAATGTGAATAATTGTGGTTTTGGAAAAGAACACATGCAATGATACCACTCCAGCATGTGGCCAACCATGTCTAAGAACCCTAGCAGCATGTTGGGATTCAACGGCCACATGCATTTTAGCACAAGTTTGAAAGATGCTGCATCACCACACCCACTTCGATATGTGTGTGCGTATCAATGTGCATCATTGTGGTTTTGGAAAAGAACACATGCAGTTATACCACTCCATCACGTGGACATCCATCTCCAGGAACCCTAGCAGCATGCTGGGATTCAACTACCACATCCATTTTAGCACCATTTTGAAGGATGGTACATCACCACGCCCACTTGGATGTGTGTGTATCAATGTGTATCATTGTGGTTTTGGAAAAGAACACATGCAATGATGCCACTCTAGCATGTAGCCAACCATGTCCAGGAAACCTAGCAGCATGCTAGGATTCAACTACAACATGCATTGTAGCACTAATTTGAAAGATGCTCCAACACCACACCCAGTAGGATGTGTGTGTATCAATGTGCATCATTCTGGTTTTGGAAAAGAACACATGCAATGATGCCACTCTAGCATGTGTACAACCATGTCTAGGCACCCTAGCAGCATGCTATGGTTCAACTTCAACATGCATTGTAGAACAAGTTTGAACGATGCTGCATCACCACAACCACTTGGACGTGTGTTTGTATAAATGTGCATCATTGTGGTTTTGGAAAAGAACACATGCCATGATGCATCTCCAGGATGTGGCCAACCATGTCCAGGAACCATAGCAGAATACCAGGATTGAACTACAACATGCATTGTAGCACCAGTTTGAAAGATGCTGCATCACCACACCCACTTGGATGTGTGCGTATGTGTATCAACATGCATGATTGTGGTTTTGTAAAAGAACACATGCAATGATGCCACTCCAGCATGTGTACAACCATGTCCAGGAACCGTAGCAGCATGCTAGGATTCAACTACAACATGTATTATAGTAATAGTTTAAAAGATGATGCATCACCACACTCACTTGGATGTGTGTGTCTGTGTTTATTAATGCGCATCATTCCGGTTTTGGAAAAGAACACATGGAATGATGCCAGTCCAGCATGTGGCCAACCATTTCTATGAACCCTAGCAGCATGCTAGGATTCAACCGCCACATGCATTGTAGCACTAGTTTGAAAGATGTTGAATCACCACACCCACTTGTATGTGTGTATTTGTGTATCAATGTGCATCATTGTAGTTTTGTAAAAGAACACATGCAATTATGCCACTCCAACATGTGGCTAACCATGTCCAGGAACCCTAGCAGCATGCTAGGATTCAACTACAACATGCATTGTAGCACCAGTATGAAAGACGGTTCATCACCACACCCACTTGGATGTGTCTGTGTATCAATGTGCATAATTGTGGTTTTGCAAAAGAACACATGCAATGATTCCACTCCAGCATGTGGCCAACCATGTCTAGGAACCCTAGCAGCATGCTGGGATTAAACTGCCACATGTATTATTGTAGCACCAATTTGAAAGATGCTGAATCACCAGACCCACTTGGATGTGTGTGTATCAATGTGCATCATTATGATTTTGGAAAGTAACACATACAATGATGCCACTCCAGCATGTGCTCAACCATGTCCAGGAACCCTAGCAGCATGCTGGGATTCAACTGGCACATGCATTGTAGCACCAATTTGAAACATGATGCATCACCACACCCACTTGGATATGTGTGTGTATTAATGTGCATCATTGTGGTTTTGGAAAAGAACACATGCAATGATACCACTCCAGCATGTGGCCAACCATGTCCAGGAACCGTAGCATAATGCCAGGATTAAACTGCAACATGCATTGTAGCACCAGTTTGAAATATGCCGCATCACCATACCCACTTGGATGTGTGTGTGTATCAATGTGCATCATTGTGGTTTTGGAAATGAACACATGCAATGATGCCACTCCAACATGTGTATAACCATGTCCAGGAACATGAGCAGCATGATGGGATTCAACTTCAATATGCATTGTAGCACCAGTTTGAAAGATGGTGCATCACCACACCCACTTGTTTGTGTGTGTATCAATTTGTATCATTGTGCTTTTGGAAAAGAACACATGCAATCATGCCACTCCAGCATGTGTCCAACCTTGTCTAGGAACCGTAGCATAATGCCAGGATTCATCTGCAAACATAAATTGTAGCACCAGTTTGAAAGATGCTGCATCACCACACCCACTTTGATGTGTGAGTATGTGTATCAATGTGCATAATTGTTGTTTTGTAAAATAACACATGCAATTATGCCACTCCAGCATGTGTACAACCATGTCCAGGAACCGTAGCAGCATGCTGGGATTCAACTACAACATGCATTGTAGCAATAGTTTGAAAGATGCTGCATCACCACACTGACTTTGATGTGTGGGTGTGTTTTAATGTGCATGATTGTGGTTTTCGAAAATAACACATGCAATGATGCGACTCCAGCATGTGGCCAATCATTTCCAGGAACCATTGTAGCATGTTGGGATTCAACTACCACATGCATTATAGCACCAGTTTGAAAGATGTTGCATCACCACACCCACTTGGATGTGTGTATTTGTATATCAATGTGCATCATTGTGGTTTTGTAAAAGAACACATGCAATTATGCCACTCCAGCATGTGGCCAACCATGTCTAGGAACCCTAGCAGCATGCTAGGATTCAACTACAACATGCATTGTAGCACCAGTTTGAAAGACGCTTTATCACCACACCCACTTGGATGTGTCTGTGTATCAATGTGCTTAATTGTGGTTTTGGAAAAGAACACATGCAATGATTCCACTCCAGCATGTGGCCAACCAAGTCCAGGAACCCTAGCACCATGCTGGGATTAAACTGCCACATGTATTATTGTAGCACCAATTTGAAAGATGCTGAATCACCAGACCCACTTGGATGTGTGTGTGTGTGTATCAATGTGCATCATTATGATTTTGGAAAGTAACACATACAATGATGCCACTCCAGCATGTGCTCAACCATGTCCAGGAACCCTATCAGCATGCTGGGATTCAACTGCCACATGCATTGTAGCACCAATTTGAAACTTGATGCATCACCACACCCACTTGGATATGTGTGTGTATTAATGTGCATCATTGTGGTTTTCGACAAGAACACATGCAATGATACCACTCTAGCATGTGGCCAACCATGTCCAGGAACCGTAACATAATGCCAGGATTAAACTGCAACATGCATTGTAGCACGAGTTTGAAATATGCCGCATCACCATACCCACTTGGATGTGTGTGTGTGTATCAATGTGCATCATTGTGGTTTTGGAAATGAACACATGCAATGATGCCACTCGAACATGTGTATAACCATGTCCAGGAACCCGAGCAGCATGATGGGATTCAACTTCAACATGCATTGTAGCACCAGTTTGAAAGATGGTGCATCACCACACCCACTTGTTTGTGTGTGTGTATCAATGTGTATCATTGTGCTTTTGGAAAAGAACACATGCAATCATGCCACTCCAGCATGTGGCCAACCATGTCCAGGAACCGTAGCATAATGCCAGGATTCATCTGCAAACATGCATTGTAGCACCAGTTTGAAAGATGCTGCATCACCACACCCACTTTGATGTGTGTGTATGTGTATCAATGTGCATAATTGTTGTTTTGTAAAAGAACACATGCAATTATGCCACTCCAGCATGTGTACAACCATGTCTAGGAACCGTAGCAACATGCTGGGATTCAACTACAACATGCAATCTGGAAATAGTTTGAAAGATGCTGCATCACCACACTAACTTTGATGTGTGGGTGTGTTTTAATGTGCATGATTGTGGTTTTCGAAAATAACACATGCAATGATGCGACTCCAGCATGTGGCCAATCATTTCCAGGAACAATTGTAGCATGTTGGGATTCAACTACCACATGCATTATAGCACCAGTTTGAAAGATGTTGCATCACCACACCCACTTGGATGTGCGTGTTCGTGTATCAATGTGCATCATTGTGGTTTTGTAAAAGAACACATGAAATGATGCCACTCCAGCATGTGGCCAACCATGTCCAGGAACCCTAGTAGCATGCTAGGATTCAACTGCCACATGCATTATAGCACAAGTTTGAAAGATGTTGCATCACCATACCCACTTGGATGTGTGTGCGTGTGTGTACCAATGTGCATCATTGTGGTTTTGAAAAAGAACTTATGCAATCATGCCACACCAGCATGTGGCCAACAATGTCCAAGAACCCTTGCAGGATGATGGGATTGAACTACAACATGCATTGTAGCACCAGTTTGAGAGATGCTTCATCACCACACCCACTTGGATGTGTGTGTGTATCAATGTACATCATTGTGGTTTTGGAATGGAACACATGCGATGATGCCACTCCAGCATGTGGCCCACCATGTCCATGAACCTTAGCAGCATGTTGGGATTCAACTGCCACATGCATTATAGCATTAGTTTGAAAGATGTTGTATCACCACGCCCACCCTGATGTGAAAAGACCCAAACCTGGCTTGGTGTGAATCCCTGTGATTACAGTGCTAGTCCCTAGATCGAATAGCTAGCACCCACAGTTTAAGATGTAATATTAAGATACAAAGGTCATATTACATCGCATGATCCAGAATATGAATACTTTATTACATACTCATAGCCATAGGCTATCTTATTACAAAGCAGCAGAATACAAGTAAAGCATGGAGTCCTTCATCTTCAGGTGCCACAGGCAGACATGTTGGGTGTAGACTCATAACTCCTATCATCAGTCCTCACTCATCAATAGAATAACCTGCAACATGATAGGTTGCAGCCCCAAAAAGGGTCAATACTTTGAATGTATTGGCAAGTGTCACAAGTTGGTGAATATAAGTTGGACTATCACTACATACATATTTGGTTAAGTAGATCTTAGGCTCATTTGCATAAAGCAACATGGTTTTATCCTATCTTTGCAAAATAGTTTTGATCTTTCAATAACTTTCGGAACTCCTTGGAAAACTCCAAGTGCTTCTACTCTCTTGTTGTCACCATCAAGTTTTACTTTGAGAAATTGGAATGTCGAGATCTTCCATAGCTTCAGGCCTTAGTTGCTCAGAGTTTTCCATAACCGGGGACACGGCTAAGTACTTAGAATTTAATCTTCTGCAGAAGTCGTACACTTTACCCACAAGACACAATCTTGTCTTGACGCCACCAGTGGCCGTTGGATTAGTACTCACCAAGATGGAGTACCGGCAGATCGAGAATGTGACAAAGTCTTTCCATAGAAGTCCTCCCAATACATAATGCCAGCACATCTACCAAGCACCAATGCAAGGATAACCTCCAACGCATAATTCTAGTTAACCTGAAGATGTACCAATGCATGGGTCTCCCACTATGTAATTGACTAGGCCAGAGCCCATTTGGCATGTGGCTGTACACGAAAGCCACTGTATGAGAAACATGTTCAATCTCTAAGTTCCTGGGTGGTGTTCTCCTAGTGCACACACGAACGAGATAGCCATAGCCATGGTTCCCTTCGTTGCCACCTTATTCTCAACTGAGTATCCACTTTACACCCAGGTGATTCATTGAGTACTTGTTTTAATATATTAAACATATATTTTTCCAACTCCTCATATAGTCACGATATGGTATATTCCACCCCAAATCTATAGCAGGGCTAAGCATACTACCACTATGGTATTTCCATTAAGGAATATATAAAGGATATCCTAATAGGATATAGCATAGCATAGTATCATAGTAATCCTATCATGCATACTACAAAAATCCACTAAATGTAATGAAAATAGTAGGACATGGATGATAGTGTCACTTGCCTTAGTAGTTGGTGGTGTTGGTACACTCTTTGTAGTAACACACTTGACAATCCACACAATCTATCAAACAAAACAGCCAAGACAAAACATGCACAAGATCAACACGAATGGCAATACAAAAAATCATGCAAAATATGCAAGCATGCAAGATGGCAATTTTTATTGTACAAATTGTTATAACAAAGGTTTTTAACAATACTAAGTGTTTTCTGAACAATTTACAATTGCAAGATTACAAATGCAACCATTTGTGCAATTGTAATAATTAGCAATAATTTCTAGTATTTAGAAAGGCTATACTCACTAAATAATTCCCATGCTATTAGGTATAGTTAACCAAATTTATATTTTGGTCTCACTAGACAGAGGGTTCAATTTTGCAATCCGTAGCAAAAAGATTCACCCAAAAATAATTTACAAAACAATTTTTATGGTTAAAATACTCCTAAAAAGGTTCTGCCTAAAAGTTCTATTTTACAGAATCTAAGGGGTGAAATAATGCCTCAGCAGTGAAGCTCTCATTTTCCTGAATCCATAGACACCAAATTTGTATTTTTCTGATTTGTGGATCAAAAGTTATTGAATTTCTAAGTTAAATACAAATTCTGCCTATTTTCTCATTTAAGCAAATAGACTGGGCGACGTTGCATGTTCTTATTGGCTGGTACCGGTTCGGGCGGATCGGCAACGTGGGCCGTTGGATTTTAAGAGGAACTAACGGACCATATCAGCTGATACCGCTTCGGCTAAGTGATCTATCTAAGCCGATGGATCAAGATCAGACGGTGCTCAACGCGTGGCCAAGAACTGGCGGCGCTGGTCCTCTGCGCGCGGCGGCGATGCGTCGGACGGGTGGTGCTCCGACGATTCTAGAGGGTTAGGGGAAGCAGCGATCTTACTGAGGGGTTGTGGTGGTCGAGGAGGTCTCAATGGTAGTCATGGTTAGGAAAGGGGCGCTTGGCTTCGTCGGGGATTCCTCGCCAGAGTTCCTGCCGATGGTGGAGCTAGCGTCTCGAGACGGTGTCGTCGACCTGGGGCTCGAGCAGAGAAGACAAATGGTCAGTGAGGTGCGCCAGGTCGCGTAGAAGCTTACGGTGGCCAAAGTAGGGCGGCGGGAACCTGCGTCTCGCCGGAAATCACCGGTGAACGGCGGCGGCAGAGGGTGACGCCGGTGGTGACCGTGGCGACGACCTGGGCGGTACAAATCGAACAAAAAAATGTTAGACCGTGCGGCAGAGTGTGGTGGAGATAACAGGACAGAGGGGAGGGCACGGGGCAGTCAGTTCTCGCTGGAATCGTCGCCGGAGCTCGTCGGTGCCTGCGGCGGTCCGAGCTCGATTCCGAGCAGCCTAGGGGCTCTCAGGTGGTGGGCTGTGAGGGGAAATGGAGAAGAGGGAGTGGGGATTAAGGGGCAGGGCTTGGAGTGGAGTTTAATTCGCAGAAACGCTCGAATTCGAGCCGATTTGGAAACGGCAGAGGAGGGGAGGGGGTGTTCGTCGTTCGGTTGGAGACGGTGAGGTGGAGGGTGACGTGGAGTGGGGTCGAGCCGTCAGCGAGGGGGGGGGGGCGTAAGCAGGGGGTCGGTGAGAAAATAAAGCAGCGGGGAGAAGGGTTCCTGTGTGGGCTTAGTGGGCTGGGGGTTTGGGCCGAGCTGCTGCTGCTGTTTTTTTTTATTCCTTCAGTTTTTCTTTTTCTTTTTCTGTTTTCTTAAATAACTTTTGATTTAATGAATCAATTTGAATCAAACAAATTTCTAAAAATTTGTAAAACTCAAATTAGGTTTTTTTAGGGCATTATAGAACACATTTACTTTCCAACTCAAATTTTTCTAATCAAATTTATTCCCTTTGGCTTTAATAGTTAATATTGCTTTTCTTAATTCTATTCTCAAAATAATTCATATCTTTTTATCCATGGCTCCAAATTGGATGAAACCAATTTCTATTGTTTTATTGTTTTGCCCTTTATCTTTTTATCTCTCATAGGAGTTCTTTGGTTTAATATAAATATGGAGTATATCCATAGTATTGTGTTGTTCTTAGGGTTAACCAATAATTAGAGTTTTAGGGTTTGAGATAATTTTCACTTCTCTTAGGTTTTTAAAATGCAACCAAGTCAAGATGCTCATGCATGCTTCATGATTTGGCATTTTAAAACATGCACACCACTTCACAAACAAAATCATTTTGTTTGGCTTGGGTTTGGAGGCATTATATTTAAATGTTCCAAAAGTTTTTGTTCCTTCTGAATTTCAAAGAACTTGATTCTTTGTTTTGTTTAAAATTTTCACATTTCAAAATTTGGAAAATTTTGGGATGTGACAGACTGCCACCCTTAAAAGGAATCTCGTCCTGAGATTCGAGAAGGTTAGAAAGAATAGGTTGGATTTTAGGATTTTGGGTGCTACCACCCTTAAAAGGAATCTTTGTTGGGTTGCATTGATGATTCTCTTTGCTAAGGGTTTAATGATTGACATCCAAAGGTTGTTAACATTTCTCCATCTTGAGATTCTTATACCACTGAATTGAGTTAGCTAAATCTTACCATCCACATCATCTAGTTCTTCAAGGGTTCCATACATGTTGATGTGGTTCACATGTCCTTTCTGGGTCACATTGGAATTGCTTCCATTAGAGTCTCCAATATTCTCATTCTTCTTCTCAGGACAGTTTGCTGCGAAGTGTCCAAGTTGCCTACAATTGTAACACTGCAACTGGCTAATGTCTTTCTTGGGATCACTATGTTGGTTCTGACCAAGGTTATCTCCATTGTTAGTACCATTTACATTGTTACTACCAATTCCATTGTTGATGTGGTGATTCTTATGGTGATGGTGATTATGTCCATTTCCTTCATGCTGATGTGATCCAGAATCCCCATTGTCCTTTCTGAATGAACGCATCTTCTTTGATGATCCTGAGTGATATTTGTCAAAGCTATGCTTCCTCTTCCTGTTCTCAACTTTACTCTTCTTACTCTCTAAAATTTTAGCTTTGTCACATAGTGATTGATAAGTTGGAATATAAGCAACTGATAGTTGCATGGAAGATTCATCATTCAGTCCATCTAGGAACTTTTCCTTCCTCTTAGCATCAGTATCAGTATCATCTGGAGCATAACGTGATAGATTGTTGAATTCCTCAATATATTCAGCAATGCTGCGGTGACGCTGTTTAAGGTTGTGAAACTCCTTCTTCAAACTCATCACGCCTGAAGAGATATGATTAGTGTGGAAACCATCTTCAAATATTTCCCAAGTCACTTCTTCAATGGGGTGAGTGACTTGAAAGTTGTCCCACCACGTAGCTGCAGGTCCTTCAAGTAAGTGCGCTGCAAATCTCACTTTCTCAGCATCAGAGCATCCAACAGTTACTAGATCCCTGTTTACTGAACGTAACCAGTCATTAGCTACCATTGGATCAGAAGTACCAGAGAACTTTGTAGGTCTCAACCTCAGAAACCTAGTGAGCATATCTAGAGGTGGTGGATTGTTGTTGTTGTTGTTGTTGTTGTTCTGATTCTGATTGTTGAGGGTTGCCATGAATTGTGTCATCATCTGCATTAGCTGAGTCTGTGCAGTCATCATTTGTTGCATCTCATTTCCATTGTTGTTGTTGTCTCCATTGTTATCGTGGTCATTGGCGCGTCTTGGAGGCATCTGTTGGTTTAATAGGGATAAGTAATGATAGATAGATAGATCTAAGGGAGTTCTAACACACTCAACCCAAAACAAACTAGTTCAATCAAACATTCATCAAGAAACCAATCACTTAGCAACTTTAACTCATTAGTTGAACAAAACAACAAGTTTTCTTTAAACAAGCAACCTAGTATAGTCATACCACATAGGTCGGCATGATCCATACGCTAACACGATATCGATAACTCAAACATGATAATTGGTAGGCAATCTAATGTCTCATGGGTCGCACTATGATAACATCAGTGGGAGCTCTCTTTCGAGTTGGGCAATCATCGGTGAAGTGTCCTATCTTCCGGCAGCGATGGCAAAACACTTTTGTCATGTCTCGAGTACTTTTTCTTGAAGTGTTATTGCGGTTTTCTTGAACTTCCTTCTTTGGGCATTCATCGATATTGTGTCCTTCTTTCTTGCATTTGGAGTAGATGATATGGCTAAGGTTTTATTCTTTCTTCCTAAGAGCTTGATACATTCCATCCTTGACTTGTTCTTTCACTTGTTGCACTATGAAGTCGAGATGGCACTTGGCAGGAATGTGGTTGGTTCCTTCACATAGGTAACAAGTAACTTGAGATGTGCTGCATTGTCCAACTGGATGGTTGTGATCACAAAAGGGACATTGATCTTGATGTTCCTTAGAGGTGTGGCCTACTTCTCCACATATTTTGCAAGCTCGAGGACTTGTCACAACTTGTATCTTGATCTCCTTGTTGGCATGATCCATCCTCAAGGTCCTTAGAGAAAGCAAAGGCTGGTCCTCTACATGTTTGAAGGAGAAGAGATTCAGTAAAGAATGATCAAGGTATACGAGAAAATCTAATAAGTATAAAAATATAAGTTCACTCCTAACAAGGGGTTTGTCCAATTCCTAGGGTTACGAACCTACAGGCAACACAGTGCTCTGATACCATCTGAAAAGACCCAAACCTGGCATGGTGTGAATCCCTGTGATTATAGTGCTAGTCCCTGGATCGAATAGCCAGCACCCACAGTTTAAGATGTAATATCAAGATACAAAGGTCATATTACATCGCATGATCCAGAATATGAATACTTTATTACATACTCATAGCCATAGGCTATCTTATTACAAAGCAGCAGAATACAAGTAAAGCATGGAGTCCTTCATCTTCAGGTGCCACAGGCAGACATGTTGGGTGTAGACTCATAACTCCTATCATCAGTCCTCACTCATCAATAGAATAACCTGCAACATGATAGGTTGCAGCCCCAAAAAGGGTCAATACTTTGAATGTATTGGCAAGTGTCACAAGTTGGTGAATATAAGTTGGACTATCACTACATGCATATTTGGTTAAGTAGATCTTAGGCTCATTTGCAGAAAGGAATATGGTTTTATCCTATCTTTGCAAAATAGTTTTGATCTTTCAACAACTTTCTGAACTCCTTGGCAAACTCCAAGTGCTTCTACTCTCTTGTTGTCACCATCAAGTTTTACTTTGAGAAATTGGAATGTCGAGATCTTCCATAGCTTCAGGCCTTAGTTTCTCAGAGTTGTCCATAACCGGGGACACGACTAAGTACTTAGAATTTAATCTTCTGCAGAAGTCGTACACTTTACCCACAAGACACAATCTCGTCTTGACGCCACTAGTGGCCGCTAGATTAGTACTCACCAAGATGGAGTACCGGCAGATCGAGAATGTGACAAAGTCTTTCCATAGAAGTCCTCCCAATACATAATGCCAGCACATCTACCAGGCACCAATGCAAGGATAACCTCCAATGCATAATTCTAGTTAACCTGAAGAGGTACCAATGCATGGGTCTCCCACTATGTAATTGACTAGGCCAGAGCCCATTTGGCATGTGGGTGTACACGAAAGCCACTGTATGAGAAACATGTTCAATCTCTAAGTTCCTGGGTGGTGTTCTCCTGGTGCACACACGAACGAGATAGCCATAGACATGGTTCCCTTCGTTGCCACCTTATTCTCAACTGAGTATCCACTTTCCACCCAGGTGATTCATTGAGTACTTGTTTTAATATATAAAACATATATTTTTCCAACTCCTCATATAGTCACAATATGGTATATTCCACCCCAAATCTATAGCAGGGCTAAGCATACTACCACTATGGTATTTCCACTAAGGAATATAAAAGATATCCTAATAGGATATAGCATAGCATAGTATCATGGTAATCCTATCATGCATACTACAAAAATCCACTAAGTGTAATGAAAATAGTAGGACATGGATGATAGTATCACTTGCCTTAGTAGTTGGTGGTGTTGGTACACTCTTTGCAGTAACACACTTGACAATCCACACAATCTATCAAGCAAAACAACCAAGACAAAACATGCACAAGATCAACACTAATGGCAATACAAAAAATCATGCAAAATATGAAAGCATGCAAGATGGCAAGTTTTATTGTACAAATTGTTATAACAAAGGTTTTTAACAATACTAAGTGTTTTATGAACAATTTACAATTGCAAGATTACAAATGCAACCATTTGTGCAATTGTAATAATTAGCAATAATTTCTAGTATTTAGAAAGGCTATACTCACTAAATAATTCCCATGCTATTAGGTATAGTTAACCAAATTTATATTTTGGTCTCAATAGACAGAGGGTTCAATTTTGCAATCCGTAGCAAAAAGATTCACCCAAAAATAATTTACAAAAAAAATTTTATGGTTAAAATACTCCTAAAAAGGTACTGCCTAAAACGTCTATTTTATAGAAGCTAAGGGGTGAAATAATGCCTCAGCATTGAAGCTGTCATTTTTTCTGAATCCATAGACACCAAATTTGTATTTTTTTTCTGATTTGTGGATCAAAAGTTATTGAATTTCTAAGTTAAATACAAATTCTGCCTATTTTCTAATTTAAACAAATAACCTGGGCGACGTGGAATGTTTTTATTGGCTGGTACCAGTTTGGGCGGACCGGCAACATGGGCCGTTGGATTTTAAGAGGAACAAACGGACCAGATCAGCTGATACCGCTTCGGCTAAGTGATCTATCTAAGCCGCTGGATCAAGATCAGCGGTGCTCAGCGCGTGGCCAAGAACTGGCGGCGCTGGTCCTCTACGCGCGGCGGTGACGCGTCGGACGGGTGGTGCTCCGACGATTCTAGAGGGTTAAGGGAAGCAGCGATCTTAATGAGGGGTTGTGGTGGTCGAGGAGGTCTCAGTGGTAGTCATGGTTAGGAAAGGGGCGCTTGGCTTCATCGAGGATTCCTCGCCGGAGTTCCTGCCGACGGTGGAGCTAGCGTCTCGAGACGGTGTCGTCGACCTGGGGCTCGAGCAGAGAAGGAAAATGGTCAGTGAGGTGCGCCAGGTCGCGTAGAAGCTTACGGTGGCCAAAGTAGGGCGGCGGGAACCTGTGTCTCGTCGGAAATCACCGGTGAAAGGGGGCGGCAGAGGGTGACGTCGGTGGTGACCGTGGTGACGACCTGGGGCGGTACAAATCGAACAAAAAAATGTTAGACCGTGCGGCAGAGTGTTGTGGAGATAACAGGACAGAGGGGAGGGCACGGGGCAGTCAGTTCTCGCCGGAATTGTCGCCGGAGCTCGTCGGTGCCTGCGACGGTCCGAGCTCGATTCCGAGCAGCCTAGGGGCTCTCAGGTGGTGGGGTGTGAGGGGAAATGGAGAAGAGGGAGTGGGGATTAAGGGGCAGGGCTCGGAGTGGAGTTTAATTCGTAGAAACGCTCGAATTCGAGCCGATTTGAAAACGGCAGAGGAGGGGAGGGGGTGTTCATCGTTCGGTTGGAGACGGTGAGGTGGAGGTTGATGTGGAGTGGGGTCGAGCCGTCAGCGAGGGGGGGGGGCGTAAGCAGGGGGTCAGTGAGAAAATAAAGCAGCGGGGAGAAGGGGTCCTGTGTGGGCTTAGTGGGCTGGGGGTTTGGGCCGAGCTGCTGCTGCTGTTTTTTTTTATTCCTTCAGTTTTTCTTTTTCTTTTTCTGTTTTCTTAAATAACTTTTGATTTAATGAATCAATTTGAATTAAACAAATTTCTAAAAATTTGTAAAACTCAAATTAGGTTTTTTAGGGCATTATTGAACACATTTACTTTCCAACTCAAATTTTTCTAATCAAATTTATTCCCTTTGGCTTTAATAGTTAATATTGCTTTTCTTAATTCTATTCTCAAAATAATTCATATCTTTTTATCCATGGCTCCAAATTGGATGAAACCAATTTCTATTGTTTTATTGTTTTGCCCTTTATCTTTTTATCTCTCATAGGAGTTCTTTGGTTTAATATAAATATGGAGTATATCCATAGTATTGTGTTGTTCTTAGGGTTAACCAATAATTAGAGTTTTAGGGTTTGAGATTATTTTCACTTCTCTTAGGTTTTTAAAATGCAACCAAGTCAAGATGCTCATGCATGCTTCATGATTTGGGATTTTAAAACATGCACACCACTTCACAAACAAAATCATTTTGTTTGGCTTGGGTTTGGAGGCATGATATTTAAATGTTCCAAAAGTTTTTGTTCCTTCTGAATTTCAAAGAACTTGATTCTTTGTTTTGTTTAAAATTTTCACATTTCAAAATTTGGAAAATTTTGGGATGTGACATGATGTGTGTGTGTGTGTATCAATGCACATAATTGTGGTTTTGGAAAAGAACACATGCAATTATGCCACTCCAGGATGTGTCCAACCATGTCCAGGAACCCTAGCAGCATGCTAGGATTCAACTACCACAAGCATTATAGCACTAGTTTGAAAGATGTTGCATCACCACACCCACTTGGATGTACGTGTGTGTATTAATGTGCATCATTGTGGGTTTGGAAAATAACACATGTAAAGATGCCACTCCAGCATGTGGCCAACCATGTCCAGGATGAAGGGGATCCGCAGCAGAAAACAAAAAATATCCTACGTTGGAACCCCAAAAATGCCTAGGATATATCTATGTAGTAATGCAGTAATGGCCAATGCATAGAGAATACATACCATTGTAGACCGTACGCGGTTAACGTTCCGCGGGGAACGTTGTTGAAGTAGTTGTACTAGTAGCCGAACTCAACATCGCGAAGCTCCTCGCAGGTCAACCCTTGCTCCTTCTTCATCGTGCAGCAGCTCCGGCTCACGACATTCAAGCACCTCAAGTGTTGCATCTTGTGTCTTCATACACATCCAGTGCACGATAAGACCTCCGGCTCCCCAATCCCGTCGGGAGTGCAGAAGTTGATATCCGTCTAGGAATTCCTACAGCGCAACGCCGTACTATAGGTGTGCCTCGTTTGCACAACCCAAACTTGGGGCCATGGTCACAAGGGCTAGAGAGAGAGGGAAGGCGGAAGTCAACCAAATGACTTCTCCAATTGATGGTGTATTCGTATGTATTTGTCCCACCCATGGGCACCCCTTTATATAGGCTAAGGGGGTGTGACTTTCTCAAAGGCTAAGCCATGTGGGACTATTAACTAAAGGAAAAAGGCAGCAGGATTTCGTCCAGCCGGATGGGCCGATTTCAGCTCAGCCCAAAAGCCAAAGGGAGCACAACAAACAACAGCCTGGGAAGTGCATCGCCCGGGTGGGCCTTGCGCGGCCCACTCCGTGCCCTGCTTAACTGCCGCCCGTGGTGGCATGCGGCAGTTGAGGCAGACCATCCTCCTACGTGGGCCTCTTCGCCCTGGCGGCCCAGCAGCTTCCCCCGGCCCGGGATGGGCCGATGCCCGCCTGCGGCCTAGCACGAATCCAGCAGCAACGACCAGCGCCCGGGTGGGCTGGCGCGTGACTGTGTCCCGCTAGTGCGTGATGCGGCATCAGGCGTGCTGCCACCCTGTGCGGCGGACTTTATCTGCCGCCCATGTGGGCTGGCTGTTTTTCCTTTTTCTGTAGATTTTCTCTTAGGCTAATTCCCTTCGGGGATTTGGCCTAATATGAAAGTTTCTTTTATAAATATTAATCTAAATATTATTCAGTATATATTAATTCATAATTAACATATAATAAATGTATATTTAAATTATCATTTATCTTGAAACACTTTTCTGGTCTTTTCCTTTATTCTTTCTCCGAACAACTTCGGATCTCTCTATGGAACATTTCCGACTTTCTCTTTCTCTACTGTGATTCCGTCTTACGAATGATCTCTCTCATCGTACCTTTAAGTGTATCCTCTCACGACTCGGGAATGCTCTAGACATGATCTGTATCAATGATCAACAAAGGGACCAGGGATGTCCATGTGACCCCTATGCATTCCTAATGACAATGTCCTTTGAACCGGTAAATGTAGCATCTAATTCCTTTTGTTTCTTGATACGAATTGTCCAAGATCTGATCATTTGTATCACATACCTTGTTCAATCTCGTTAACAACAAGTTCTGTTTTATTGTTACCGTGATATTACGTCCCCGTGACCGAGTCACATGTTGCAGCATTTATGGATGTAATCTCACTAAGCCGGCTGTATGTATCTTTACCCGTCATGTGGGTGAACAAATCCCGGTCTTGCAGTCACATGTCATCTACTGTTCCTTTGGAACACCCAACCTACACCTTTATGGCCACCATATTACCAGATGACGGTTGATGCAGTCTAAGCAGCCTTGGGAAACAATGAGTAATATGAGCTCACGGTCTAAGGAAAAGGAGTCTAGGTATAGTTGTTGCAACAATGAACTTATATGACTTGATTGTGTTGCAATCCTTCGAGCAATGTCCATCACATCATTCTCCAATGATATGACCCCGTTGTCAATTGGCATAGATGCCCATGAACTTGAAACCCAGATCATCCTCATGACCAACGAACTAGTATAAATAGAGGCTACTAGGGACTTGGTTGTTTCATACCACACATGTACCAATGTTTCTACTTGGCACAGTTATAGCACAATATGAAACTATTATAAACTAATTGAGATATGGCAATAAAAACCTATTTATTATTTGCCTTTAGGGCATATCTCCTTCAGTCTCCCACTTGCACTAGAGTACAAATAATCCAGCTCGCATTTTACTCATATAAACTATATACCATATGCGTTTACAGATCATGCATGTTCATGGGAAACGTCATGTCCATGTTCTGTTTTACTAGATCATTATGTCTTTTCCAAATCATTAATGTCTTCCTAGTTTTGACATTCACACCATTTTCGTATAATGGATCACAGTATTTGTTTGGCGACATAGTGAGACTTTGTTTCTAGTGTTTATAATGACGGTTGTTTTCACTGTTTTCATCTAAACTTCGAAACACACTTTGCTATCCTTTGTGTATATACTATAGTCATGGTAGCAGAACGAGGCCGGATTCTAGGAGCCTATAATGACTTTAGATCAACCTCAAGGGCTTTCTCATGGGTAGTGTTCCCTGGGACACATCATTCTACGTTAGAAGCGAACTAGGCCCGCCATAACATTATATATCACATCAGATGGAGCCTTTATACTTCTATATCTATGTTGATCCTAGTGTATGAAATGCATCTGTGCCATTTACTTTGCTTCTTGCTATTTAAGTAGAAACTTAATTCTGGTTTAGTGATCAACTCAGGAATCACTTAAAGACATGTTCTTACAGTTTAGACTTTGTCCAACCAACCAGAACCTTGGGTCACATTACGTTGAGTATACAACATGGTTGTGTGGAAGAACCTATGACTGAGGCATAGGAGATGCAACGCATCTCTTTATTTCAACCATAGTTGCAATACTAACTCAATACTTCATACAGTAATAACTACTTTCTTACCTTGTTCCATTCTGAGCTTCTTCAGAATCTTGCTTAGGACATTCTGAACATCTTTCAGAATCAAGTCAAGGAAGCATTCGACATTCAGTGTTTATTAAACTTAGTAATCTATCTCTATAGATCTCATTGTTTAATAACTTCAACTCATCCTTATTTATTTACTTAAATATTATTAACACCAATCGCATCATTCACATATGTTGTCCACATATCCCAGAATGATTTCACGCTCCCACTCAAATATGTCATTCATATTTGAGATCCAGGGAATTCACTTAGCTCCCACTCAAAATATGTCAACTACATATTATGAATTAGCCAAGCTGATTTTCTCCCACTCAAATCTAGGTCCTCTCGGTAATCTTGGACATTCAAAAATTCTTTGATCATCATCAAATCAAGAATTCCACTAACGAGATTTCAATGACCATTCATTTCTAGAACTTAGGTCCATCACACTTCTTTGTAATTCGTAGGTATGTCTCGTTCAAAACATGACAAGTGAATCAACAATATAATTCCACAAACTTGTTAGAATATATAGTTGAATCCTACTTTCTTTAGTAAAAGTATTTACTTGAAACTTTATGATCATTATCAACAGTTTCTCCTCTATTTGTTGAGTTTGGATTCACGAAAAAAATTGCACTGTGCCACTCAACAATCCAAAGGTAAGGTAAAATACCTTGTTTTGTTCTTTTGCTTTCTTCCACTTGTATCTTCATCAAGACACGTCAACTTTGAACAACAGCGGGTTTTCCCTTTTTGTGGGAGATGCATTCATAGCTTCCTAAGAATGCTCTACAAAGACTTGTTTATTCTCTACGATTTCGACTTATCGATATCTCTAGAAACTCGAACTTGCCATAACACTTATGGTGTTGTTTCCACGAATCTATAGATGTTCATTTGTATTTCGAGTGAGTGTTTGCTTATTTTGATCTCTAACTCTAAACGACAACTACAACCCCGATAAGAGATAATATGTATCTAAGACAAAATGATTATGATGTTTAGTCATTTCAATAAAGCTTGAATTCATCCAATTATCATAATTTGTGAAACACCTTTCACAAGTCCTCTTTGTTGTGAATTCATTTGTTGTGAATTCATCCAATTAGTCATTTGAGAAACTTATCTTGAATACTTTAGTCGTGTCAATCAAATTGAAGAGACTTGTTAATTCAATATCCTCTTTGTTGTGAACTCATTTGAACAATTCAAATCGTTTCAAACTCATGTTTCATTAAGTAAATACGCTTATTCACTTAAGTCCACAATTAACTAATGATTTCCACTACTTGTTGAAAATACGATACATCACTATGTATAATATTCAACATTTCTTTGCATATCACCATTTTACTAGAATGCGAAGTTTTAGTCATTCTGCCCAAGAGGCATGGTTTTGCAAAGTCTCTAGATTAAGCATCTAGGACCCCGATCTTCATAATGAACATGCAATAACCAAAATGACTTAAACTATAGTGTCATTTTATTATATTGGATATCCTTTAGCATTCTAATACTTTATAAATGTTTAAACTATTATCATTAACATAGTGACGAGAATAACTTGTTTGTAATCATAATGTGACCATAACGATATTGTTCATAGGAATAGTACAAACTGGCTTGTAACTTGTTCATATGAATAATCATCTCGCTAAAAGCTAGACACAGAAACAGGGATTACAAATTATATTCAAGTCCACTAATCCAAATGACAAACTTTGTGGAAAGACATGATGTCGGCCATCAACTGTTTTGTTTGCCGTCATCAAGCCTCATTGCCTCAACTCCAGCAATTATCAAGCAAACCATCCTGTTTTCACAAAACGGGACAAGTATCAAATACTTTGCAAACTACAACGAGTTTTGCAAGAACCACATTTATAATTTGTATATCTTACATATACCTTTTCATCCATGACCTCCATTGCAATCAAGCCCTTCCAAAAGTTCTCAACTCTAATGAAAGATCGCTAAGTGTTTTTCCAAACATTCTCTTTTCATCCGTGATGGAGGAAAACCCATCCAGCGGCTCATACTCTATACGCCTTATTTTCCAGAATAAAAAATGTAGCCCAACTCTCCATCGAATGGAGAATGGCTTATTGGATGATTATGGAGAAAACACAAACATTCCGGATCATCAAATTATCTCCTAATGGTTATTGTATCAATAAGAGAAGATCATATTTTACGAGGATATCCCTCAGGCGTGGGTATTAATCTACGAAGTTGGACCCTTGTGCTAAGTTCCATATTAAGCAATATATTCCCATGATCGCAAAGGACCTCAATGGGATAGGCCATGATCTAATAAGATATTTGCGAATAGACATCTGGACTAAGTTTATAATAACAGATCAATTTATAATTGGTCTCTACTAAAATTGTCATCCCTTGGACGAATTAGGGATCACATGATCCCCATCCTCTACACCTCCCCCGATCGGCATGGCCATCAGTGCAGCATCAAAGGTAGACATTCCCTAATGTTAATCACATAATCCATGTGACTCATGGTTGATCTTTCGATCTCTTGTTTTCCAAGGCCATGTCTACACATGCTAGGCTCGCCAAATCTAGCTTGTGTGTATTCGCTGTGCAACATGGCCTACACCCACTGTATGCGAACGTAGATATGTCTGACCCCTACTCACAGCAGGGCGCCTCATAACTAAGAACTTTCTTGGTGGTGCATACACAAGGGGAACACGGAACATTGGAATTAAATAGGGATTATCTTATTTGCTACCTTTGGGTATCTAATACTAGCACACAATAAGATGTAAAATAGGTATCTACATCATATGTATAATGTGATATGATATGGTTGAAGTAGTCGTACTCGTAGCGGTTAACATTCCGCGAGGAACATGGTTGAAGTAGTCGTACTCGTAGCCGACCTCAAGGTCGCGAAGATCCTCGCAGGTCACCCCTTGCTCCTTCTTCATCGTGCAGCAGCTCCGGCTCACGACATTAAAGCGCCCTAAGTGTTGCTCCTCGTGTCTTCGTACACATCCGGTGCATGATAAGACCTCCGGCTCCCTGATCCCATTAGGAGTGCGGATTTTGATATCCGGCTAGGAATCCGTGCAGCGCAACGGTGTACTGTAGGTGTGCCTCGTTCGCACAGCCCAGACTTGGGGACATAGTCACAAGGGCTAGAGAGAGAGGGAAGGAGGAAGACAACCAAAGGACTTCCCCAATTGATGGTGTATTGGTGTGTGTTAGTCCCAACCATGGGCACCCCTTTATATAGGCTAAGGTGTAACACCCTCGAATTGGCCCTATGCAAGTTTTAGCGCTTCGCGCCAAACACGCATAGAAACAATTCAAGGACGCCCACCAGGCACTTTCGTGCGGGTGGAAAAACGAAGTAATACCATTACACAACAGTCCTCGATGGGACCCACAGAACAGATATTTATACAACAACCACTCGGCGAGTCAAGAATACAGATATACAATACAAAGATCCAAATCACCTTGAAAACGACACAACGTCCGGGTACGGACAAGATGCAAATGGGGCTAAGAGCCCTGAAGAATAAACAATGGCGTCCATAACCCTGCCCAGGCCAAGCCGGAAGGGTAACCCTACTAACGACGTCGATCTCAAAAACTGCTAAAACAAAAGGGGTGCCAACAAAGGGCAAAGGAAAAAGATGAGCGTCAGTACTGAGGCCAGTACATGGCGAGGCGAGAATTCAGCGGTCCTCGCCTACACAGGTATGGTGGGCTGAAGCGACAACGCAGCGACACGAAACAACCTATAGAGATTCTGTAATACTGGCGGCTATTAGAGAGGGATAAGAGAGACCTATTCGGATCCAACCTGATACTAACCCTGGTATTCCCCCCCTCGAGACCAAACGAGGAAGTCAAGCCGAGGAAAAACTCACTCAGTTGGCAGTTTTATTTAATCTTTTCATGGCAGTTATCCAACTTACTATTCATCTCAGATACATGTCAAATTATAACAGTAAACTTTAGTTATAGTTGTCTATGGTCGAGAAACTGTGCTCCAAGTCGTCCATAACCACGGACACGGCTTTTCGAAAAGATGTAACCCTGCAGGGGTGCACCAAAGTATCCACACGCACTTCGACCCTTTTTGCCAGATCAATTAACATACACCCATCGGTATGTCGGCGGGGCCTAAGTCATGACATTTCCCAGACCCAAAGCAAGTACATGGGGGGCCACCCCACTAAGCTACCCGCAACGAAGTCGGTCGGCTCCGAGGCGGACCCAGGGTTTGCGACGATGGCGGTAAACGACTGGGAACCCGAAAAGGGGGACTGGGCTTGTTGATACCGCGAAAACATGGCGCGATCCAAAACAGTACAGGTGCTCCACGCACAAATTAAATAAAGCAGTAACATGGTATAAGTACATCATAGTAATAAATCCCCAAACAACTTGTGGCCCCCGGTACAACACTTTGAAATCAGGTAATAAGCCGATGGGGGTGCCCACACACCCCACCTATGGTTAGCGCGCTCGATCTCGGAACAAGTGTCAAGAACTCAGGTCCTAGGGGACACTAGGGAGCGGTTAAGAACCAAATATTGACTATTACCCACCGGTGCCTCTGCATTATATCTATTTCCAGCATTTTAATTAACAAGTTGTGATGTAAGCCATGATCATCTCCACCGTTAAGCATCTCCACCATTAAGCATGTGCCAACCTCCCAACAACGGTGGAACAACAACGACACGAAGCAGCACTTAAGCAAGCGACTACGACACGCAAAGGCTGACTATCTATCAAACAACAGGCTATAGGATGTGTCTAAGGTAATATAGAGGATGTAGGGAATATAAATGGGGCGCGAAAACTAAAGCATCGCAATACGGATAGCAATGGATCAACAGGAGGAAGTAAAGACTATACATGCAAATTAGGTAGAAAGGGGGAGAATGCTCGCCTGGGAAACACTGTCGAAGGTTCACATCCGGAGAACTTGTCGATACTCGCATCCACTCATCGGTCTAATCCACGAAGAAGCAAACACTAGCAGAAACACCGGATGTGATATTTAATACTACGGCAGAAGAATCGGCATGCTTATGATATGATGCGTATGTGGTGCAATGAGGCAGTATTAAGCGGAACCGGGGCCCCGACGATTAATTAGACAGTTCAAGTTATTTAGAACCCCCGCAATTTAAATGTTGTATTAACAAGGGGAAACAGGACATCGGTTCGCTACGCAAATTTAAATGGAGTCCGGAATAAGACTAGAATAGCCCGCATATAGACTCCATATTTAATTTAGGTGAATCATCGACATAGCCCCAAACACCCACAATATGCATGCAAACATGCTAAATTAATATGCAACAAGTTTATGTCATGTATTATAAAAATAGGGATCTCGGAAAGGGGATCACATTGGGGAATCGGCTTCAGGTTCTCGGGGTTCGACGGGGATCGAGTTTGGACTTTGCGGAATCGATCTTCAGAAAATGAGAGGTAGATCTTGTCGCATCCGCGGTCTTCGGGTCATGTCAACTGTCATGGCGTTCTGGATGAAGTACTTGTCGTAATCGCGTCGGCGACCTTGGCATCCGGGATGAAGATCTTGGCATAACGGGGTCGACCTTCGGGCGTTCGCCTTGGTCCTTCGGGCGACTCGAAGATCCTGTCGTGGTACTTGCCGGCAGTTCTTCGAGTGGCACCACTCCACCATGTAGCATCAAGCACAACACATGTACCTCACACCCTTGCATAACTGGCACAACTCCTACACTAGCAACAAACACACACAAAAAGGAGACAGAGTCCTGGAGCAGGAAGGCGGACGACAGGCGACACAGAGACGGAGGAAGGAGCGGCCGGGCCGGTGACGACGGGCTTGGCGTCTCGCAGGGAGGTAGGGGATGTACCGAGGAAGGGCACCGCGTGGATGTCATCGACGGCCGGTAGGCGGGCGAGGGCAAGGAAGCCCCGCAGCAGCACAGGGAGGTGGGGCCGCGGCGGTCGGAGATGCTCAGGGTGGCGACGGCGAGGATCGTGCCGAGGGGAGAGAGGAGGCAAAGGCGGCGAGGCCACCGACCGGGGTGGAGAAGAGGGTGGAGGGAGGCCTCGCGAGCCGGCGTAGGGGCTCGCGGCCAGAGCAGGCGAGGACGGCGGCCGGGGCGAGCTCGCTGCTGGGAGCTTGCGCGGGCACCGGCGCTGGGGCAGAGGAGAGGGGGGATGCTAGCGGCGGAGTAGGGTGAAGGCGGCCGGCGCGGGGAGCTCCGCGGCACGCGGGCGAGGTTGAGGACGCGGCGGCGGATCCAGAGAGAGGCGGCGGAGGTTGGGGAGATAGGGGCGGGGCGCGCCCCTGGCGGCGGCGGTGCCTCTGCGAGCGAGCGGGTCGGGTAGGAGGCGATGGAGAGGGAGAGCACAGGCGTAGAGCGAGACGGGGTCGTGGGGATCTGTGCGGGGTGGGACGCTGTCGGGCGGTTGGTGGCGATTGGCCAGGGTGGCGTGCGGCAGGAGGCGACCAGCTGGGGCGCCGGGCGACGAGAGTGGGCAGGGGAGTGCGCCCCGGCGGGAATTTTTGGCGGCTGGCGGGTTTGCCTGGCGGCGGGGAGAGGGAGCTGTGCGGCTGGGGTGTGTGCGTGTGGCGTGAGGGGATTGGACCAGGGGTGTGGGCTAGTGAGGTGGCGCGACGGGGTTGGTCGGGATGAGGGGGAGGGGGGAGAGAGAGAGAAAGAGAGAGAGAGAGAGGCGGGCAGGAGGGAATTTGGTAGGATTAGGTGGGGCATTTTAGCTAGGGTTTGGGGTGGCCGACCGGGCCGTTTCGGGCCTAGATCGGCTGGCCCCTAAAAATAAAATAAAATATTTTATTATTTAAAACGGGGCTTTTGAAATCCGTTGGTAGATGAAACAAAATATTCCGGAGACCCGGTTTTAATTAGAAATCAAGACGGGGCGTTTAGAAAACAAAAACAGACTTTTCGAAAATAGTTTTATGCAAACAAATGCAAGATGACATGACGATGCTCAAATGCAAGGTGGCATGATGACATGAGCATGCGGTCATGAGGATGCAATGCACAAGAACACCGCGATTTTGTAGTAGTGGTTTTGCGGGGCCCCACATAAGGTGTGTGCCTTTCTCAAAGGCTAAGCCATGTGGGACTAATAACTAAAGGAGAAAGGCAGCAGGATTTCGTCCAGTCGGATGGCCCGATTTCAGCTCAGCCCAAAAGCCGAAGGGAGCAGAGTAAACATCAGCCTGGGAAGTCCATCGGCCGGGTGGGCCTTTCGCGGCCCACTCCGCACCCTGCTTAACTTTCGCCCGCGGTGGCCTGCGGCCATCGAGGCAGACCAGCCTCCCGTGCGGGCCTCTGTACCCCGGCGGCCCAGCAGCTTCCCCCAGCCCGAGATGGGCTGACACCCGCCCGCCCGTGGCCCAGCGTGGAGCCAGCGGCAGCAACCAGCGCCCGGGTGGGCTGGCGCATGATCGTGGCCCGCTAGAGCGCGGTGCAGCGTCAGGCGTGTTGCCTCCCTGTGCGGAAGACATTATCTGCCGCCCACATGGGCTGGCTATTTTTCCTTTTTTTGTAGATTTTCTCTTAGGCTAATTCCCTCCGGGGATTTGGCCTAGCATGAAAGTTGCTTTTATAAATCTTAATCTAAATATTATTCAGTATATGTTAACATATAATAAATGTCTATTTAAATTCTCATTTATCCAAAAACACTTTTCAGGTCTTTTCTTGTATTCTTTCTCCGAACAACTTCGGATCTCTCTGCGGAACATTTCCGACTTTCTCTTTCTCTACTGTGATTCCGTCTTGTGAATGATTGCTCTCATTGTACCCTTAAGTGTATCCTCTCACGGCACGGGAATGCTCTAGACATGATCTGTATCAATGATCAACAGACGGACCAGGGATGTCCATGTGACAACTATGCATTCCTGATGACAATGTCGTTTGAACCGGTAAATGTTGCATCCAATTCCTTTTGTTTCTTGATACGCCTTGTCCAAGATCCGATCATTGGTATCACATACCTTGTTCAATATCGTTAACAACAAGTTATGTTTTCTTGTTACCGTGATATTACATCCCCGTGAACGAGTCACATGTTGCAACATTTATGGATGTAATCTCACCAAGTCAGCCGTATGTATCTTTACCTGTCATGTGGGTGAACAAATCCCGGTCTTGCAGTCACATGTCATCTACTGTTCCTTTGGAATACCCAACGTAAATCTTTATGGCCACCGTATAACCAGATGACAGTTGATGCAGTCTAAGCAGCCGCAGGAAATAGTGAGTAATATGAGATCACGGTCTAAGGAAAAGGAGTCTAGGTATAGTTTTTGCAACAATGAACTTATATGACTTGATCGTGTTGCAATCCTTCGAGGAATGTCCATCACATCATTCTCCAATGAACTAGTATATGAACTTAGATGACCCTGTTGTCAATTGGCATAAATGCCCCTGATCTTGAAACCCAGATCATCCTCATGACCAATGAACTAGTATAAATAGAGGCTACTAGGGACTTGGTTGTTTCATACCACACATGTACCAATGTGTCTACTTGGCATAGTTATAGCACAATATGAAACTATTATAAACTAATTGAGATATGACAATAAAAACCTATTTATTATTTGCCTCTAGGGCATATCTCCTTCACAGTAACCCTAGGAGCATGCTCGGATTCAACTGCCACATGCATTGTAGCACCAGTTTGAAAGATGCTGCATCACCACACCCACTTGGATGTGTGTGTGTGTATAAATGTGCATCATTATGGTTTTGGAAAAGAACACATGCAATTATGCCACTCCAGCATGTCACCAACCGTCTAGGAACTTTAGCAGCATGTTGCGATTCAACTGCCACATGCATTGTAGCACCAGTTTGAAAGATGCTGCATCGCCACAGCCACTTGGACATGTGTCTGTGTATAAATGTGCATCATTGTGGTTTTGAAAAATAACACATGCAATGATGTCACTACAGCATGTGGCCAACCATGTCCAGGAACCCTAGAAGCATGCTGGGATACAACTGCCACATGCATTGTAGCTCTAGTTTTTAAAGATGTTGCAACACCACACCCACTTGGATGTGTGTGTGTATCAATGTGCATCATTATGGTTTTGGAAAAGAAGACATGTAATGATGCCACTCCAACATGTCGCCAACTGATACCTTCTATCCGGATTACAAATGTAGTATAGCTCTTTTTCCCTAGTAGACCTAGGTGTATAGAATCCTCGGAAACCAGATGCGTAGTGAAGTTACTCTAATGGACCTTCGGGAGTTTTAGCATTCCTTTTGTGTTTTTTCTGGAAAAAGAGTTTGCGTCTTTTTGTTGTTGTTGATGATGTAGAGAGAGGGCCTAGGGCGTTCGGTTTCACCCGTAGCTGTTCAAAACATCTGATGGAATCAAAGATAAAAATAAAGTATGCATGTAATTGTTAGAGCAAGATAAATTGCATGTGGGCAGTGCATCCATAATTGCTATTGTCTCCGCAACCACTTATATCAATAACATACTAGTCTCATCCATAGAAGAAAGAGAACTAAATATATGCATAGTGACGTCTCCGTTAATCTCAAGTAAATCCCTCACATATAGTCGTACTATCCCTTCTGTCGCTAGGGTCCCCAACCTGCAGATTAGTCATTATTCATACTCCATATACCTAGCTCAGTCCTCAGGGTATTGGGTACCTGACAGGTCCTGAGATTGAGGCAAGAGAGGATACAATAATCATCATGTCATACAAACTAATACATGATCCCATCTATGATAAATGGCATGCACAAAAGCTACATGGCTAGGCCGAAGCCCTTAGCCCAAGGAGAATTACTCACACATAGAGATGAGATCAACAATCACAAACATTGTAATGGAAATCCTGAGATTGATAGAAATTATTCTTACAATGTCACCAATCGAAGATGAGATCTACTATTACAAGTGGTGGAATATGGCCATGGTGGTGGAGAAGGGTTTGGAGATTAGATCTAAGTCTATTCCTCCGGTGGCTCTTCTGTATGGTGGATGGAGATCTGGTGGCGGCTGATGATCTAGGACATGGCCCTTTTCACATTTCCTGAGGCCTCTTTATATAGGGGTCCCTTCACAAAAGTTGTTCTGTTGGACCTAGTGGTGTCGACGACAACTATACGACCATAACTATATGGCCGAAATTTTATTCCGATCGTATAGTTGGTCATTAAAGCGTCTGCTCCCAACTCACGACTCTTGGTTTCTTCTGGTCGTTTGAAATCTCGTATCTTTGACTTTAATGTAGTGATTCCCATCATCAAACATCATTAGTTGCGTAGGGAAAAATAGAAAGAAATGATTGCATACCCCTTTGATCATTAGGCATTAGTGGCAGGGTTTAGAGAGATATCTCATCATAAATATGAATAATATCCAGTTTAAATGTGGACGTAGATGGCTATATTTCAGAGCCATCAACCTTCCCAAGCTTAAATTTGATCGTCCTCAGGCAAGAAAACCAAAATCAAAAAGGTACTCAGCATTTAAACTGAAATAACGAGATGATGATATTACTCATGATTGGTAGTCTCATGTTTCCTACACTTCATAAATCTAAAAACTTCAGCATAGATAGAGTAATGGCAATCATATCATACAGATTTCCATGCATCCTTGTAGCGCAGCAAAATTATTGTTAACATGGATGATTCAAATGAGTAAACTTTATTCCATGTCATGTAACCAACTCATAGGCTTGCCTTTGAACAATAAAGTATAATCATGTAAAATTGAGAGTGTGAAAGTTGTCATGAGAAGCATATACACTAGAGTATCTCAATTATCTCACATCAATAAATCAAGACTTTTCTAGCACTACTTTTCTATTCATTGTCCTTCAAGAATTTCGGTCCTTATGTAATGGAGAGCATGCCAAAAAAAATTATTAGTTTATCGAGCTGTGATGGACACTCGTTGCATTACTAAGGTTTTTGTTCCTTTTGCACAATGATTACTCATAACAGCCAGAGGAGTGATTCCATCATGAACACAGCTACCCAAGAGTGCCAAGAATTTTACCCACTATTGCATTGTTGCTACATGTGTTTAATAAACTCATAGCCAAAATCTAGGAGTTTCCTCCATGAAGATCGTTCATAGGCCAGCGGAGTTGTTGGCATCCCATGAAGTTTGAAACGCATAAAGCTATATCATTCTTATTATTAACAAGTCAAACTTTGGCATGCTCACAAAAACCGCTAAACATTAATTCAATCGAACAACTCCTTTTAAAGAGACCTATGAAGTCAATCATTATATTCCGTGGTGTTGAGTGTCTCTAGAAATAATCCTTCAAGACTAAACACTACAACACCCAAGCCTTCAATTGTGAGACTTTTTCTTATTACAATTGTTAAGCAAATTTTTAGGCAAGACTTGGTTAACTACAAGAGCTAGAACAAAACATACCCAACTAAATACCCATGTAAACACAATTTTACTATATTATAAAGACTCACTCCACCAATATAATATCTCAACATTTACTACCAACTAGCATGGGTTTCTCAAACTTCAAAAGTGGGGAGTCATAAGGCATACCTCTCATGTTTGGTTCCACTTCTCTCTTCCTTTTTTATTTGCTTCTTGGAAACTCAAAGTTGACTACTCTCCTGCAAATACATGAGAACCTCGAGGCGAAAAGAAAAGAAAGAGGGAAAATAAAGATAAATGGAGAAACCTTTTTGTTGTTTTTAAGAGAGGGAATTAAAGAATAGAAAATTGGCGGCAAAGCTTGGCTACAAAATCTCGAAAGCAAATAGAAATAACTAAAGATGAAGTGTTGGGGAAACCAACACAAGTGCTCATGAACTCGAATTAAAAACATAACCTCAAAATAAATAAAAGCAAATGAACGCCATATAAAGATACGTGAGGAAACTTCCCCAAGCTTAGGCTTTTGCAATCCCTTCAAATCATTGTGGTGGCGGGAAAAAGTCATTACTCTAGTTTGCAAATTGAGTTGATAAATTACTAGTTGTTCCTCGGAGGTTCAAAGAGAGTCTATTCATCCTCTCCACAGTCCCTCCGAGTTCTTGGAAGTCTTGGTATGTGGTAAACCAGGTTTGTGGCTGCTCCTCTTGATAAGGAACTTCTTGCTCCTCTTCTTGGTCCTCATCCTCATCCGAAATCTCCTCCTTGGGTTGGTGTTGTTCAACCTGCAAGTCATATAGCAAACGTCCTTCCTTGATAGAGAAAAGACCATTAGGAATATGAGCGGGGTAGAGACGTCCAGCTCCAGCAATATGGAGGTAATAAATACCACCTCTCCTAGTGAGAATTCCACAAGCCTTTCAAGTAGAGAAACCAACACGTCGCTCACCTAGCACAAGTTGCAACTCACCTAGGTCTATGCCTAGGGCAATGGGTGATGACGCCTCCACCTGTGATTGGTCCTTAGCTTTCGGAGGATTGGTTCTCTAGGTAGCGCAAAAGGATTGCTCCCAAGTTGAGAGACAAGTCACAATTGGTGTAAGCAGCTTTTGCAAGGACTAAGATGTCCTCGTCGTTGAGTTTTGTGAACTCATTTATTGCCTACAAGGTGTTAGCAATAACACATAACAAATAGCAAACTGCAGGATGTTGAATATTCTTCCCCTTGCTTACTCTAGTAGTGAAACTCATTCCATTATAATATTGTGCAGGGGAAGGGTCTAACCCAATAAAGGATGCGTGTAAGGCATTAACATCATTGTTTGGGAAATTAAAACATGCGCACCATTCATCTAGTGTTAAAATGTAGTTGTTTCTCATAAGTCAGAAAGAAATCACGCCCTCTCCTTTCCATAGTTTAACGGTGCTTTGCAAAGAACTTAGAAATTCAATAGTTAACCAGCGATAAGTAGGCACATCATTGTACCCAAAGTTTTGAAGGCCAACTCTATTGCAAAGTTAATTGAGGTCATTAGAAATACCGAGTTGGTTCAATATAATGGGGCAAGACCACTTGGTTTCCTTCACTTCTCGTTTCTTGATCCTATCAAAGCGATTATGTTGGAGCTCATTCTTGAACCGTATCCCCATGCATTCTTGAGTGATAGCTTGGGAAGTGCTAGCGGCGGCACGAGCATGAGTTTGGCTCCTTGTGTTAATCATCTAAAATAATAAAGAAATAAAAAAATAAAACTTTTTGATCCAACAATAACAAGTGTAACATATTCCTCATCATAGCACACTAAAGAATCCCCTCAAAATAATAAGCTAGGCAAGATAATCATGGCAATTAGTTCATAGTAGGTCTCACACTAGGTTGATAATGACAATAGATCAAAGATGAATTTACAAAAATTAATTGGAGGGTCAGAGGAGAAACATACCATAGATCACTTGTGTGCGAGGAAATCGAATGAAATTGAGTAGATATGAAGATCTCTTGAGATTTTGAGAGAGTTTGGAGGTAGAAGAGAGAAAAAGGATTGAAGTTTGGGGGTTGGAGGTACCTCCTGTGGCGTTTTGTGGTCGGACGTAACTATACGGATGGAACTATACAGCCGAAACAATGTGTTCCGCCGTATAGTTGGCCTACTGTCAAAATTTTAGGATTTCCACCTGGCGGCGCAGCTATATGGCCGGAACTATATGACCGGAACAATTTGTTCCCACCGTATAGTTGATCGTCAAACCCTTTGTACCTGGAAAAGAAATTGTACGAAAGCATCGATATCTATACGACCGGAACTATATGGCCGGAATTTTTATACCCGCCGTATAGTTGGTCGTTAAACCATTAGTACACATGAAAGAAAAATTGTTGATGGCAAAAATATCTATACGACTAGAACTATACAGCCATAATTTTTTATTCCCGCCATATAGTTGGTCGTTAAACCTTCTGTATGCATAAAAAAATTGTTTCCTCGAAAATTATTTCTTATCCTATAACTTAGTGAAATACCTTGTTTTTGACAGAAAAATGATAGTAAATATTGTCAACCAACAACAACATGTATAAAACTGGATTTTTAGTACTACTGAACTTCTTCTCCTCAATTGGAGTTTTCTAGCACTCTTTATTAAACATAAACTAAAACTAAAACTTAAAGCTTAACTCAAACCTTTATTTCACATGGGTTGCCTCCCAGGAAGCACTCTTTTATGGTCAATAGCTTGACCTCAATGTTGCTCACTTAGGCCAGATGAGTGGAACACCCAGTCCGAAATAGTTGGCTTTCAATGTGATGGCCTCCTTTTCATCATGCTTGGTTTCTTCTTCCTAGGAAAGTGAATAACAAAAGGATCCTGTGAAGGCAATTGAAGCTTCATATTCCCTTCATGTAGATTAATCAAAGCCTTAATATATCTTAAGAAAGGACGACCTAATATAATAGGAGCAATAGCATCTTTAGGCATGCCAACAATAACAAAATAAATAAGAGCAGGGCAGCCTTGAATGTATACTAAAGTATTGTCCTTAGTTCCTACAGCTTGTTTATAGGTAGAATCTACTAGATACAATTATAACTTGGTGATCTCAAAAGAGCAAATATTTAACTTATTGAAAAGAATTTTTGGAATTGTTGAGACGCTTGCACCTAGATCACAAAGTGCAGCTATCTCATTGGCCCCAATCTTAATCTTAATAGTAGGCTCAAATATATCATCAAGCTTCATAGGTAATTATTCAGCAATTTGCTTATATTCTTCCTCAATCTCACGTACCTTTATTGCTACCTGATTAACGAAGTGGTGGTACATAGCTTCCTCATTTCCTTCACTTACCAGAATTTTAATGTTGATCCTCTTTACAAGATCTTCAACGGTGTAACTTGGTGAAGGAGCATTACTATAATCAAGTTCTTCAGGCTCTTCCCTTTGGATTATCATCATCTTGAGGTCTTCAACAGGATTGGGCTCAGGCTTACCTGCAAATTTAGCTACAATGAGAGTTTGACTCTCGCTTATCTTACCTAGCTGTGCCTCAACAATCCTCATTCTTTCTTGGAGGGCCTGAAAATCATTCCTCAAACTTATAGCTTGGTTAGATAATTTACCAAGCATATCATTATGGTTCTCTGTTATTTTAACAAGAATATTGTTTTCTTCATTTTTTGAGTCTATAAAAGACTTAAGTGTTTCTTTGAGACTACCATTACTAGTTCCCATATTATTATTTGAGTTAGCTGTAGGACTAGAATAATGATTCTGAAAATTAGGATTATAATTCTTCTTCCAAGCAGGGTTTAATCATTACGAGCTATGAAGTCTATTTCTTCAATATTTGATTTTACCTGGGTTTACTTACCTTTTACGGCTAATATGATCTCATCCAACTTAGCATTGAGTTCTTTATTTTCTTGTGGTGAGACGTAGTTCACCTTCTTCGTGTTTAATCTATCAACATGCCATTGGGCATGGTTGTCTTACATATTGTCTAGCAGCTGCTTTGCTTCGGTAATATATTTACCCATAAATGTTGCTCCAACTGCAGTATTAAGCATAGACTTAGACACAGATTTAAGAGCATTATAAAATAAATGGAGAATTATCCAGTCTTCCATCCCATGACTAGGACAGTTTCTCATGCATTCTTTCATCCTCTCCCATGCTAGTGGCTCACGCTCTTCCTGTCTAAAACCATTAATATTAGATCTTAGTTGCATAGTCTTTGCAGGTGGGAAAACCTTAGTAATAAAGAAGTACATTCCATCCATGATGTAATAGCATTTCTAGGCAAAGATAGCAACCATTCTTTTGCTCTTCCTCTAAGAGAGGAAGGGAATAAACAAAATTTGACCGCATCGGGGTCAACATCTTTTACGCGCATCACATCACATATTTAAGTGAAAGTATTCAAGTGCATACCTGCGTCCTCAATGGTAGATCCTCCAAATTGATTATGTTGAACCAAACTTAAATAATGGGACTTAATTTCATAATCATCAGCAGCAATTGCTGGTTGAGTAATAGGAGCACACAAATAATCATTATTGGGAGTAGCAAACTCCCCAAGCTTGTTTTTAGCCATGTTTCATGTAACATCCCAAAACTTCAATCTAAGCTTATCAAGATCTAAATCATCAAAATTGGGGTTAACAAAAACGTTTCAATTAAAAAAATGAAAGCATTCATGTGTATGTGCATTCAAAATAGGTATTGATTTGAATTGCCATGGTTCTGTGATCCATTGCTTGTAAAATGTTTCTTAGGTGATTTAAACATCATCTACATCATTCCTAAACTTTTCCTAAAGAAAAGCAAATAAAAAACAATTAAAAAGGAGGAATTGTCATTTTGGCCATTTTAATCCACTACACTACTTTGAGTGTTCCTAGCACTCATTTCTTAACATAAACAATTCATGATCTTTGCACCCCTTGCTAGTACACATAATGAGGTACCAAGGACCCCCTTTTGATCTGCGAAAAACATTCTTTTGCTGTATTTAAAAGGCATTGGAAAATTGAATCTATTTCATATGGGAAGATCCCACTTTTTCAAAAACCATCAATTTGAGCTCCACTTTCAAAACCCTTGCAACCAGAGACTACCTAGCACTAGTGGCGAACACCCAAAAATTTTGACACCAAAATTCAAAAGTTTTTCTCTTTCGGCCATTCCATCAAACACCTTGTGGGCACAAATCTAGCCAAATTCAAAACACTGTTTTGAGCAGTGATCTTGGTCACCATTTGGCCCTAACCCTGTCCCCTTGTTCCCCCAGTGCAAACCCTACCCTTTGCTAGCCCGGCCAAACCTTGTGCACAAGACCAAATGGTCATGGCCATTAAGGCCGAGCACCTTGAGCACCCCCACCGGCAACATCGTGCCACAACAGCTGCCAACCTCTCTCGCCATGTCCACCGCCACCGTCCAACCAGCCCCATCCTAGAGACAGAGAGCAGAACGGCCAGGAACCGCCGCGCCCAGAGCTGGTCGACCATGCCGACGCCGCCCACAGAACACGCTTTGTCCCCGCATGCACAAACTGCCCCTCGGCCGCAGCCCGCGCCTACCGCTCCGCCATGACCTAGGGAACACCCCAGACACCCCCGTTCACCGCCCAACGCACCCCAGCCACCGCTCGCCGTCGGACCCGCCGCCTCTGCCGCCTAGAGCGCGTGACGCTCTCGACCAACACAGAGCCCGCCTTGCCGCGCTTTTAAACCTCAGCGCACCGCCAGGAGACAGGCCACCACCACCTACCTCGATCCACGCCGCTAGCCCCCTGTGCCGCCCTCGCCGGTGTCGCCTACCTACACCGTTCGGTCTCACCGTCGGGCCTATATAAGCCGGCCTCCCTAGCACCATTTCTCCACATCCACCCACTCCCCACCTCTCACTGAACCTCACCCACCTCTAGCCGACGCCACTCGAGCTCTGCCTCGCCGGAATTGGAGCCGGAGCCGCCGTAGCAGGAGGAGAAGGGCGCCTGCGATTTAGGGCACCCCAAGCTCCGCCGCAACCGCTCCTCGCCTCGCCATCGTCTTCCAGTCCATTTTCCCGCCTTGCCGACCTTGCTGGAGCCCTGGTACGTCTCCGATAGACCCCCACCGAGCTGCTAGGGTTCGAGCTCGCCGGCGATCCGTTTGTCGTCGACGACGCACCTCAGCCGTGGATCCCCCTTCTAATCCTACGGCCCACAGCGCGCGTACCATTTCGCGTGTTCAGTGCTGCTGACCAGCGGGACCCTCTGTCAGGTCAGCCCCGTGCCGCGGAGCGCCATTGGGCCGTCCCATGTTCTTTCCCGCGCTAGCCCAGCCGTTCAACATTGGATTTTTCTTTTTAAGTTGAATCTAGTTTCTGTCCACTAGTTTAAAATTCAATTCTGAGAGTTTTACAAATCCAAATGGCGTGAAACCAATTTTGCCTGAAAGGTATTGAAATGATCTATCAAAGACCGTTGGATTTAATCCAATTAGAGTTACAGATCTCGCCTAGTAAAAATAACAAAACAGAAGCTTTTGCAACTTGCAACATTTTTCTAAAATCAACTAAGATAGGTTTGGAGTTGATTCCAACTCTCAAAAATCACATTCCACCATAACTATATGAATACGTAATAATATTAAGTTTTACATGCAGTGACTTTGGACTAGTACCGAAATAATGCTATATAGGCGTTTCTAGTCACTTTAAATCATTAAATAATAAACTTAAACCAAAGTAATATTGATCCAGCTTTTAAATCTCATTCCCACATATTAGAATATGTGGTGATGACATGTGTCAACATGATACCATATTTTAAGTGGTGAATATTAAATCTTAGTTAATTTTTCAATGAGTAGAAATTACTTTTCTAAATTAAAAAGATGAAACTAGTGATTTAAACTTGTGATGCTTGTGATGATAATAGATCATCAAATGTGTGTCTTAGAATGCTACTTAGCCTAGTTAAGTATTGTTTGGTGATTGTGTGCTCCGTATGTATTTATAGACGATAGTACCGACCAAGCTTTCGAGGAGGAGGAGTTCTACCAAGAAGAAGAAGAAGAAAACTTCAACCAGTACCCAAGTCAAGCTACTATTAGCAAGCTAGCACTATCCAAGTGCAAGCCACCATTTAACAATGCAAGCTAACACTTTCAAGTGTAGTGCTTAGCAAGCTAGGATCAAACTAGATGGTTTAGCAAAGATGCCTTAGGAATGCTTTGATCACACCCCTTTGACTATTAGTACCCCAAGTCTTATTTACAGGTTTTACCTCCCTTAGTTTACACAAAGTTCTTTACTTGTTTTGAAGGTAGCATAAAAAGTATAAAACTTGACCTATTTAGAACCCCTTTAGTTGTCATTCTATGGCATGAGATTGAACCCATCTTTTCAACCTTAGTGAACACTCTTAACTTAGTAGTTTAGAGTAGATCAAAAACTTGAGTCACTTTAGATGGGAACCCTTGGTGAAAAGGAATTATGAAAACCTTGGAATGATGAGTCATTCTATTGAGATGTATTGACATGTGTTGAGAAACACAAATGGTTTATGATGATGAAAATGTTGAGGCATGAGCCTTAACCCTTTTATAAAACTGATGGTTGGATTCGGATGCGATACCATTCCAAATTTACCGTACAACCACATTACCTGAATTGGGTAAGGCTTAGCTGGAAATTTATATGCATTAGTATTAGTTCCCTCGCGGAAGAGGTTTGAGCTGAGGCTACCTCTCATGATGTCCACCTATGCAGTTCCCAAGATGACAGATGGTCATGGTTGGGAGGCCATGCTCATAGGTGAGGTGCTTATACTAGGGTGTGTAAAGAGAAGGTTATGTTTGTTTATCTGCATACTAAGTATGATGATTCAGGGTTATCCCTGACAGATGTATCGAATCTTGTGGTGAAAGTGTACCACCTCTGCAGAGTGTCAAACTATTCAAACAGCCGCGTCCGCAGTTATGGACAGTTGGAATGGCCATACTGTTTCGTTGTCAGATGTTTTCTGAAGAACTTGAAATGAATGATGAATCTTGACTTGACCACTACATGGTTGTGTTTATGATACTAGCTTCCCAAATTAAGTGATTCTATAATTTTATCTTATCTTTCTTTGCTTTATAACTCAGCTTAGGTTTCAAACTTAACCTTATAGTTAAACTTAGATTTAGTACTTTAACTTAGAACTCTGATACTTATTAGTGGTAGTTTGCGAGTACTTAAAGAGTACTCATGGCTTTTGTCCCAGGCTATTCTCATGGCCAGACTATGAAGGAGACTATCAAGATGATGGCCAGTGGGACGGCTATGATAACTAGGACTATCTGCCTTCGTCAGCATTGCATGTGCCCCTGAAGATGGACCCCATCGCTACGCTTATTTTTTTATTTCCGCTGCTTGTTGTATTAAGACTGGATCATGAGATCCTTATTTGTGTAAGACTTTATGTATAGTTTGTAAAGGATGATGTACTGTGATATCCAATCCGTTATGTCTCGCAAAAATGGTAATCCTGGGATTGCGAGGTATGGCATAACGGGCATCTGGGATTAAAAATCCAGGTGTTGACATTTCCTATGTTTTTGGGTTTTCTTAAACAGAGACTTATAATAGTAAAATCAATAATTTAAAGACTAACTAATTTTTTTTGGTTTTTCAAATAAAGACTAAAAGCAAACTAACAAAATTAAAAACAAGAATTAAAACTAGCAAGGTTCCTACTAACCTCACCAGCGTAGCTATTGCTTCCCCGACAACGGTGCCAGAAAAATGGTTGATACCTTCGATCTGGATTCACTACAAGAAAAGTTTCCATCCGCAACAAATTGGCCCGACGATCATCGTAGAAGGCACGTCTTCCACGACGAAATTCTCGGCTCGGCCATGGCCGATGGAAAACTTGTTTTTCCAGTTTCGCGGCCCTCTACTACGACGGATCTGCTAAAAACATGGAGGAAGCTCAGCCAGCGTGTGGCAGAAGCAAGATTTTCGTTTCCTCGCGCGATGTTGACTCACCAAAGTCTTTTGAGGCGTGTGGGTCCCGGACGTTAATGTCTCTAGCGGACCATACTTTTCGGTTGCACCTCCCTAATTTTAACTCGATAACATTGCTCGAGGCGTGTGCCATTTAGTCAGGTTGTTTAGTCCCACATGTTAGCCTCTCATTAGAAGGATCATGTGCATGATGGAATTTTTTCCTTCTCTCAAGCTACCCTATTCCAAAGTTGATAGAGCTGCTCCATGCATCTACCGTTTAATCAACCTCCTGGGACCCACATGTCATCCTCTCATTAGAAGAAACATGTGTATGATGGAATTTTTTCCTTCACTGGCGCTACCCCGTTCCGAGTTGATAGCGCTACTCGACGCATTTACCGTTTAACTAATCTCCTGAGCCCCACATGTCATCCTCTCATTAGAAGAAATGTGTGTATGATGGATTTTTTCCTTCGCTCGTGCTACCCTATTCCGTTTAATCACGATGTTGGGCCCCACATGTCATCCTCTCATTAGAAGAAACATGTGTATGATGGATTTTTTACCCTTTGTCGTGCCTTCGTGTTCCGAACTTGATAGCGTTGCGCGCTACATCAGTTGTTTAATCAAACTCCTGGACCCCACATGTCATCCTCTCATTAGAAGAAAGGTGTGTATGATAGAATTTTTTCCCTCAGTCGCGCCTCCATGTTCTAAACTTGATAGCGTTGCTCGCTGCATCTACCGTTTAATCATGATGCAGGGCCCCACCCCCACATGTCATACACTCATAAGAAGAAACGTGTGTATTATGGAATTTTTGCTCTCGGTCGCGCCTCCGTGTTTCGAACATGATAGCTTTGCTCAATGCATCAACCATTTTTCCAGGCTGCTGAGTCCCCCATGTGAGCCTCTCATTAGAAGAAAGGTGTGCATGCTGGACTTTTTTCTCGCTCGTGCCTCCCTGTTCCAAACTTGGCAACGTCGCTTGAGGCAGAGCCTGTATAAGGCCACGCTATTGGGTCACACATGCCGCTCTCTCTGTATATCAACCCTGCGTATGATGGACTTTTTTCGGCTGCATCCGCTATTTTAACCTTGGCAATGTTGCTCGATGTGGCAGCCGTGTATGATCTTGTGGCTGAGGCCCCCATGTCACCCTTTCTGGTATGTTCTGGCCGGTGGGTCCCAGATGCCAGCCACTCTATACAAGTCTTTAACTTTTTTTTCAAACCAGACCATTAAACTCGAGGGATGCTGCAGGCTAGTGGGTCCGTGATGTCAGCCTCTCCGTAATGGGATATTAAAAAGTAATCCCTTTCTAAAAAAAGTAAACCCAAGATATATATAAATATGTACACATAGTGGATTCGAACTAAATACATTCAAATCAAATCAAATAGACATAAACTGAGTGTTTTGCAACAATACCAAAGATACTAATAGAAATTGAATCATTAAACATGTATTAGTACTACAACTTATGTATCAGTCTTCTAAAAAATATTGTTGTGTTTCCATGTTATCTCTCTTAAAATAAGAGAGCAGTGCTACTGGAAATTCGATTTATAAAAAGCCACATAATGGATTAGTTTCTTAAAAACATGGGTAGGCAGAGTTTTTTAGAGATGGGGGGCACTACCAAAAAGGCCAAATTAAAAAGTTTTTGGGCTATGGTCAATGGGCTCCTATCTCAAATTTTACTGGGCTGTGTCTCGCCAGATTCAAAAACAGACCTCTTCGAGGGAGGAAAAAAAGCGATAATTCCTTTGATAGATATTCATGTCAAAATATCTAATGAACACACACCACATGCACCAAAACAGGGCTGGTATCCATTGACTTCACTTGGTGAAATCACGTTGTATATCTTTACCCTCTCATCTCTGTCCAAAATGCATCCAACTATTCCAATGACACAAAGGCAAAAGATCTAGAGCAAGCAGCCAGCAGCAACGACAGAACTTTTGACAAATTCAATACCATTTGAAAGATTAAGGAGTACAGAATAATAAGACATAAAAAATCAATAGATTCCTAGTTCACATTCAGCAGCACTTGACTAATTCAGAAGCATTTCAAAGTGACTGATTCAGCAATACAAACACTGAAATTCAATATCACTACAAAGAGACATAGTTCTTGTTTTATCTCTAAAAACCATGCTACACGATCAGTTTGCCATTTTCTCCAAACACATTCGATCACAACACAATCATTGCATAATATTTGCTCATATAGGGAACCGTCATATAGATAAAAATATACCATACCAGTACGTACAAGTCATAGATCCAATCCAGCAAAAGGTTATCATAGTTTTACCACCCATATATGATTAGTGGAGATAAGACAACCACATAATTAATTATAATAGCATGGAGCCAAAGTGCTAGACAGCTAGGAAGTTCATGAATAGCATGCCGCATTCAGGGCGGCTCGATACATCGACCTTGACCGTTCTTCCAATAGTAAGTTTGGCTGCTTTCCGGAACATGATCCACCTATAAGTAGCTACCAAGCGCCCATCCGTCGAGTTAATGGCGTAGCGTCCCTCGATAAGAAATACTTCACTCTGCATCGTGAAGACTATTATGCCCTTTCGTCTGGCCTGGATTTGCATTGTGGCACTCTTAGGAAATTTCTGAGTCAAAGCAAGAGATAGACACATAATTACTAAGAGTGATGCACTGAATCATGTGAAACTTGAGAAGACATTCAAAACAGTTTATCTGCCGCCATATACTCACAAACATAATCCGGTGTGACCTTGTGATGACACATGTGTAGGATATGGTATGTGCTGCCCGGGGTGATGAAGGAGCTTGTGTCGGTGCCTGTGCTAGGGCGGGTGCTGGTGCAGGAGATGGTGCCACTAATTGTAGAGGGGCTGGTGTAGGAGCCAGAAGGCCTAGAAGCGGTGCCGGCGCCAGCAGCTTGATGCTAAATTCCTTCTAAGGGGTAGCTAAGATGACCGCAGGGATGGTAGAGGCAGATGAGAAGTGTACAAGAAAAATGGTGTCTTATACAACAGTTACTCCCAAGACAGTGATCAGAGGATATGATGAGTATACAAGCAAATTAAGTTACTACCTCCATGCTTTCTACTTATCTCAACAGGTGCCGGAGCAGGAACTAGGGCTAGTGACGTTCGGGTGCTAGCAACTTGGTGCTGGTTACCTTCTAAGGGGTAGGTAAGTGGACTGCAGGAGTGGTCAAAGAGGCATATGAGACGTGGACAAGAAAAATGGTTTCTTATACGATAGTAACTCCTAGACAGAGATGAGAGTATACAAGAGAATTAAGTTACTACCTCTATTCTTTCTCCTACTGAGGTCAACAGGTGCCGTTTCAGGAACTGGGGCCGGTGTTGTTGTCGGTGCCAGCAGCTTGATGCTGGCACCCTTCTGGGTGGTACATAATGGGAAGCGGACTGCAGAAGTGGTCAGGGTCATATGATGAGTAAAGACAATGGTGCAGAACAGTTAGTCACAAGAAAATCATTAGAGGTTGTGATGAGTAAAGAATCAAATTAATTAGTACTACCTCTATTCTTGGTCCTTCGGTCAATAGGTGTACGATGGCGTGCAATTATCTTCCTAGGCTTTCTAAAATCGAATGTTACCTCGTCCCCCTGCTTCAGACCATTCTCACGGACATACTTGGACCAACCTCGGCCACCCAAATAGGTGGTGGCCATTGTCTAGGAGACATCCACATCATATAGTTGCCGCATGCCTTTAGGCCCCTCGCTATACAGAGTTAGAAACTTGTCGTTTACGAACATCTTGTTTATAATGGGGCGAGCGACACAACGGATAGCCTTCATGAGAAAATTGATAGAGAAGTAAGGCGACAGAAAAAAAAGTGAGATACAAGATCTTACATCAAGTCGGTCTAGACCAATTGGAATCCATACCTGATACCATTGGTACCCTTTGCGAAGGGTGGCCATGCACCATTTTTCATCCCTCTGCCTTTGTAATGGCATACATGGCCCCCCTTTCAATCCACAAGCTTGACAAGAGGAGGGTAGCAGAAAGGGCTGAGCAGCTGGTGTGTGGAACTGATTGAAATTAAGTGGAAAGGTTAAATTATGTAAAGAGAAAGTAAATCTAATAATATAAGAAAAATCCATTGCCTGTAAAGAAAAAAGATTTTATTTTTGTGAACTTCTAATGAGCGTAAACATATAGTACTAGCTGATAAAAATAACATGGATAATCATAACATATGAAATTGTAGATTTCCAAATTATACCCACTTCTTAGAGAGGTCACTGCCCACCTGGGTACTGTGTTGGTGCTTCCTCGTTGTGTAGAGGATGTCCTCTTTTGGTGCGGGCATAAAAAATCTACTAGCCTCTACAGCAGCCTCAGCATCCGCAGCAGCACCTTCAATCTTCCTAAATAGCAACAGAGCTCAACAGTTCAATACTATGTAAAGTTTGGTCAAACTTTTCGTCGCTTGACTTTTCAAAAAATGCAGTATATGCCTAAGCGTTGGAACAGAGGGAGTACGGTACATAGTAGTCATATACTGACTGTATGAGACAGTCTGATAGATCTAGATCTGGATTCACATACACATAGTGCCAGAATTAATAAAATCACACATGTGTTTCTGAACATCTGATAAGCATGCATCACACCAAGCGGGTAATTCTTAAATCTGTCTGCACCATGGTAATAATGGTATTAAGAAGAAATACCTTTCTCTTTAAGCTAGGCCCTCCCAACTGGTCGGTGGCCTTGCGCTTGTTTTTTGGTGAGTACTGATACTCGCCGGATCCTGCAGCATGTGGGGGTACCATCCTGTTTGCCACACCTGGAGCACCACACGTTCGCAGGTATGTACCACTGTGCTACAGTAAATGAAGAAGAGATGGTGTCACAGAGGCTTCCACAAAAAAAGGATGTAGACAGAGACAACTTTTCGCATAGGGATACATCCAGGTTGCATCCAACCACTTTAAGCATTGGAAAGAATGGAAGAACGTAATGAATATACTGCTACATTATCTTTTTAGGCAACTTTTAAGGGAACTTACGGGACCATCCCTGTCCGTAGTGGTCGTGAGCGCCACTGACCCATAGTTCTCCATACAGAATCTGACGCAAAATACATTGCATATTACGTGTAGCAACTAAAGGTTACAGAAGTGAAGAACACCGAAATCGAACCCGACCAAATGCCCCAATCAGAACCGCGGTGATCATGCCCTGATCTGGAATCCATGCGAAATCAGTACCACCTCCCCCGCCCCCACCACCACCCCACCCCACCCAACTGACCCAATCTATTAGAGAAGAGGAAAAATATCATGATTAGGTGATTCTGAGGTGAGCAATAAGCAAGAACTCCACAATCAAAGCATACCGAATACTACTACTCCTAGTACTAATAGTACCCCCAATGGCCCAATGAAGCAAATTAAGCAAAGTGGGATTTCGAGGTGAGAAAATACACCCACCTATTTCGACAAGAACTCCCCAATCAGAGGTTGCACCAGTTCCAATAGTTGCTTGCTGGATGTGAGCTAGCTAGTGGTGGTTTCTTGTCTTGTCGTCGGTAGAAAGGTATGGGCTGGGGAGTAGTAGTACTTGTAGTAGTAGGGCTAGCAGTACACTTTTTTCTACAATATTTTTAAGTGGTAGTGGCGGGAACATTTTGCTGGGAGAGAATCCCGAATTTTTTATCCCATTTATCATGTGGTGGCCTACAGTTGTTTCAAGCGGGACCCACGTCAGGGGCGAATTAAAGCAGGTCCCAGATCAAGTGAGTGAGATAATTGAGCGAGACAACCTCCTCCCTCCCTTGGTACCAGTACTAGTTCTCTTGGGTTCCTCTCCAAGGACAGAGAAAATCACTCATCTTCAGATTAAATTGGTCCCAGCTTATTATCCTTCTGCTAATTCGTCTCACGGAGCAGTGGACAAGACGGCGGTAGTTGCAGCATCGGGCACCAGCGCTGGGGCCTCAAAAACAGTTTAGGAACCGATCAAATGGTAAGCTCAGATTTCAGACTAGAAACACACACAAACACACATACACTTCGTATATACTAATATACAGAATAGTTTCCAATTATAGTTCTGCTAACAAAGGCCTAGAAATCATAATAAGGTAGCTCCATATTACAGAACTACGAAAGTAGCAAACCAATCATGGGATAGCTCTACACCCCAAGAGTTTTGCAGTTGGGCTAGTGGTCATGAACGACACCAAAAGTACACCCCTGATGATCAACAGCCCTGCATCAAATCCATCCAGACGAAGTGTACCCGATCCATAGCCTCAGGTACAGGCTCATCAATGAATAGTTCATTGTCATTACCATCAAAGTCCTCTTCGGTTGTCTGCTTCTACGATTAGTATATTAATAGATATGTTTATAGACAAATATCAAAGACACACAACCTGAACATTTGTCGTACTACAGATATACCTTGTCATGTGGCATAGTGGTAGTAGTAGAAATGAAACCTGTTTCATGGAGCTTGCGCTTTTTCTCTCCTCTCCCTTCTCCAAGTTGATCTAGATGCTCAGGAGCTGCCTCTATCAGGTGATCTAGTTGATCAACATCTTCTTCCCCTACTTGATCTTGATGATAAAGATGTGCTTCCCCCGATTCATATGGAGGATCATATGGTTCAACGTGAAATACCCATCTAACATATGTGCTAAGCATCCCAAATGTAAAAATATGGTCTTCCACTATACTTTGAGGCAACACCCTATGATTCGCACACAACCGGCAGGGGCAATGTACTTTTGAGTTATCACAGCGAGCTCTAACAAATCCCATAAATCGTAGAACATCAAGGGTACGTTTAGCGCTGCCTAATCAAGCAATCTCTATCCAAAATCTTCCCATCTGTTTAATTATGACATACAAGGTTGGTTATTATTAAATGAAAGGACGGAACATATAGATGAAGTACAAAAACTATATATGCCTATGCGTTTCAGCAAACATATTGATAGCAAAAATCGCCAAAGGTATTTAGGAACACAAATCTAGCGCAGAATAAACTATGACCATGCAGATTGAGGATAAATTAAATTACGTAGGAGTATTTGAAAGGGCAATAAAAATGCCAACCAGATCGAGCTAAAGATAGAAGGACTACCGTGGGATCGACGTGCCCACAGGTGCGTCTCAAAAACACCAACGGGTAGGGAAAGCTTCTTCGCGCACGTTGGTGATGAGGAGCGGCCATAAGCGCGTCTATTTTGTGGGGAAGGGGGTGAGGCCTAGGCGGCGGAGGCTAGAAGTTAATACACAGCGCGAAGGGGTGCGGACTACGGAGGGATAACTTTGAAAATTCTGACCTACCCTGCTTTGGGCACCACCATATACGTGGCCCACCTGCCAGTCACCAAAGATCAAAATTGATCCAAAACTTGTCAATATACAAGTTTATGTTTTACCATGGAAACTAATGCACATAACATTGTACTTTGTAAACGAATGGCTTTATGTCCAAAAGTTATTTAATTTCAGCATCTTCAGCTAGGAAGCTTGGAAACTCATGAAAGTAGGGCATTATCCATCAAATCTGGAATATCCTGTGTAAACAATTTCTTAAAATGCCAATATGCACCGATCTACCAAGTATGGCCAGGTTTGTAAGCTTGGTTGGCGAAGATACTTCAATGTACGGAGTAGTACAAAAGATGAAAAAGGTACAAAAACTATGGCTATAACCTTGATCCTCTTGTTTGAAAGCCTTGAATGAATGTTCATTAATTTTGGCAGATGTCTATAAACTCATTAAATGCTGGAAAGCATACAGGCGTGTGGGTCTATCTAACAGGGACAACATCCCAAGTGGGAGTAGCGTACCTTAGAAGCTTCAACTTCAAAATTTTGGCAGAGCGCCGAAATATCCCGCCCACCCATTCAAACATCCCGCCCATCCATTCAAACATCCAGCCCCAAAAATTATTTTATTGCACAAATTTAGCCTAGAAGCTGGAAAGGGCGTTATACATTATGTGAAAAAAATGGCAGTGGTATTTTGAGCCATCATCTTTGTAGTTGCTTCACAACAAAACACATTGTTGTTACTTGGAAATTCGAAAACAAACTTCAAATTTGGAAGCAGACATATTGGTTGACTTGCAAAGATGCACCGATCTTCAAATACGGACACGTCATCATAAACTATTTCCATTACCTTCGTCACCTTTTTTTGGACGATGGTCATCTTCAAGAAAGCCTTAAATTGTTTGAAAAGTTCAGCAAATGCCTAGAAACTCGTTTAAATGCTAGGAAGCAACTCTCGCTGGCATGTGGGCCGAGAGTGACAGCGCCCCTGAGAGGCCCCACGCCGGAGTAGCGTATGCTAGAAGCTTCGACATCAAAATTTGGAACGGCGTGCAAACATCACAACCTTCCATTAAAATATCCTGTGCATCCATTCAAACATGCTTCACCTCTTTCTAGAATGCAAAATTACTCTTCTATCCGTGCTCCGAAAACAAGAATCTGAGGGAGCACTACAATAACAGAGGGATATTGGTGGTAAATTTGTGTTTTCCCAAGTGCATCACCCTGTCCATGTTTCCCAACCCTTCTTCAATATTTACCTGCCCGCCCACTCCGACCTACATCGACTTTTTGGACCCACTATGCAAGTGACCCACATGTCAGTGAGCCAGAATTACGGGAAGTAGAGATTCCCATCGCTTGTTGTTCAAAATTCGAACATTTTTCGATAAACCGAGATAAAATCGTTAAAATCATCCAATAGGGCTTATACTATCATTCCACTATGTCAGAGTAAAAGCTAAAAAAACAAAGCCAAAACACGTTCATAGCTTTATAAGCCAAAAATCAAAAGCCAGAATTCGAGCACAACCAAACAGCGCCTAAATCTCAAGGAACTCTTCCTGTTTCTCCCTTGTTTTAGTACCCGGGTACATTGAATTTTATTTAACAAGAAATATGACCAAGAAGGATATCATCGACTTGTCGATCAATTTTTGAGATACTTTCATTAAATTGTGGTAACACCATTCTGTTCCACGAATATATATAACCATAAAGTTAGAAAATATTATTGAAAATTCACGAAATCCTAAACCATAAAATCTAAACCCCTAAACCCTGACCAAGCAGGTATCGCGCAACTATAGATCAAAAATGGAGATACTTTCGTTAAATCAGGTAACGCCATTCTATTAGACGAATATAAGCATAAATCATGAGCATTACCAAAAATTCTCTGAACACAAAACCGGAAACAACCCATAAAACTAAAATGTAAAACCCTAAACCCTCGGCCCATAAACCCTAATCAAGCAGGTATCGTGCACATATATATGAAAATTTGAGATACTTTCATTAAATTGCGATAACGCCGTTCTATTCCATGAATATAAGCATAAAGCTTGAACATTATCTAAAATTCTCGAAACCCTAAAATCTAAATACTAATTAAACCCAAAATCCTTACCAAACACGTAGCATGCACTTATCCATCAAAAATTGATATATATTCATTAAACTGGTAACTCCATTCTATTCGATGAATATAAGCATAAATCTTGAGCATTATCGAAAATACCCTAAACCCTAAACAACCCCTAATAAAACCTAAACCTCAAACCCCAAACCCTCAATCCATAAACCATAACAAAACAGGTATCATGCACTTATAAATCAAATTTGGAGATACTTTCGATGAGTTAGGTAACGCCATATATATTCTATTCCACGAATATAAGAATAAAGATTGAGTATTATTGAAAATTCGATGAACCCCCTAAACTCTATTTAGTCTATAAAACCTAAACCGTAAAACCCTAAAACCCTAAACCCTCGACCCATATAAAAACCCTAACCAAGAAGGTATCGTAGACATGTAGATAAAAATCTGAGATTCGATATTTCATTAAATTGCGGTAACACAATTCTATTCCACTAATATAACAATAAATTTGAACATTATCGAAAATTCCCGAAAACCGACACCTATAAAACCCAAATCCTAAACCCCTAAGCACTATAACCCTAAACCCTAAACCCTCACCAAGCACGTAGCATGCACTTATAGATCAAAATTTAAGATAATTTCATTAAATTGGGTAACGCCATTCTGTTTGACGAATATAAGCATAAATCCTGAGTAATATAAAAATTTCCCTAAACCCTAAAAAACCCCTAAAACTTAGACCCTAAATCCCTAAACCGTCAACCATAAACCCTAACCAAGCATGTGTCATGCACACATTGATCAAAATTTGAGATACTTTCATTAAATCAGCTAACACCCATTCTATTCTACGAGTATAAACATAAATCTTGAGCATTATTGGAAATTCACTAAACCCTAAACAACCCATAAACTAAACCATAAAAACCTATAACCCTAAACCCTCGACCCATAAACCCTAACCAAAGCAAGTATTGTGCACTTATACATCAAAATTTGAGACACTTTCAATATATTAATGTAATGCCATTCTATTCAACGAATATAAGCATAAAGAAACTTGAACATTATCGAAAATTCCTAAAATCCAAAACTCTAAACCCTAAACCCCTAAAACCATAAACCCTAAACCCTTACCAAGCACGTAGCATGCACTTATAGATCAAAATTTGATATTACTTTCGTTTAATTTGCTAACGCCATTTTATTTGACGAATATAAGCATAAATCTTGAGCATTATCGAAAATTCCCTAAACCCAAAATGCTAACAACCCCTAAAACCCCAAACCCTTAACCCATAAACACTAACCAAGTAGGTATCATGCACTTTATAGATCAAAATTTGAGACACTTTCATTAAATTAGGTAATGTAATTCTATTCGACAAATATAACAATTAAGCTTGAGCATTATTCTAAATTCACTAAACTCTAAGCTCTATACAATGATAAAACCTAAACTATAAAACCCTAACCAAGTAGGTATCATGCACTTATAGATCAACATTTGTGACACTTTCATTAAAGCAGGCAACTCTATTCTATTAGATGAATATAAGTATAAATATTTTAGCATTATTGAAAAATCGCTAATCCCTAAACCCTAAATAACCCATAACACCTAATCCATGAAACCCTAAATAATCGACCCATAAACCCTAAACCAGCAGGTACCACGCACTTATAGATCAAAATTGGAGATACTTTCAATAAATTGTGGTAACGCCATTCTATTACATGAATATGAGCATAAAGCTTGAACATTATTGAAAATCATAAACCCTTAACCCTAAACCCTAATAACCTCCTAACCCTAGAACTCTAATTTCCTAACCCTAGAACCTGAAACCCTTACAAAGGAGGTCTAATGCACTTATAGATCAAATTTTGAAATATTTTATTAAATTGCGATAACACCATTCTATTCCATGAATATAACCATATATATAAATCTTGAACATTATTATTGAAAATTCCCTAAATTTTAAAACCTAAACAATCATAAACCCTAAAACCTTGAACAACCCTAAACCCTAAACCACTAAACCCTAAAAGCCTAAACCCTAAAATCCTAAACCATAAACCATGAACCCTTAAACCCTCAACCCAAAATAAAACCCCGAACCCTAAACTTAATTAACCCTAGGATATATATACTTTAAGTGAAAACCGGGGCAGTGGGATTTAAAGCCATGTTTTGTAGTAGCTTCATGACTAAAGCCATTGTTGTGCATTAGAAAATTGAAATAACTTCCAATTCGGAAGCTTCCTTTGTAAATAATATTTTAAATGCCAGTACACACCATAAAAAATATGCATAGGTTATTATAAACTATAGAAAAGATATGGCCATGACCTTGATCATCTGGTTTGAAAACCATGCATATTCTTACATGGTACTCCATATATATTGTGATACAATTTTTTCTCATAAATTATCAAATTTCAAGATTATATATTTCCATGGAAACTAGCTAGTGCACATAGTGACACATGAATAGAGAAAATAATGAATGCATTTATTTTTATATTTTGTTTCTTTGTATTTTTTAAAAATGGCTGAAATTAGGTGTCATTACCATTCATATCAAAAAGTTGAATTTTCTAAAACTCTCGGAGGTTCTCCAATATTTGACTACTTGATATCTTTGAATTATTTTAAAAAGTCAAGAGTAAGGTATATCACACATGTTCTAGTTCGAAATTAGACATATTTACTTCAGATTGTCAAAAAGTCATTTTATTGCATAAATTTAGCTAGAAAGTTTGGAAATTCAAGAAAGTTGGGCATTGTCCATCAAATCCAGAATCTTCTTTTGAAATGGCAAGATGCAGCTAGACACGCTATTATAAACTATAACGGAGATATGGCCGTGACCTTAGTCATCTTGTATGAAAGCCTTCAAAATATATTGTTTCTCAATTTCGGAAAATGTGTGGTAACTCATTTATATGTTGGTAAGCATACTATCGCTGGCGTGTGGGTCTAGACGGCGCCAACACGTGAGAGCGGCAGCGTTGGAGTAGCATACGTCGGAAGCTTCAACCTCAAAATGTCTTCATGGCACCGAAACATCCCGCGCACATCTATTCAAATATCCCACCCCGCTTTTTGCAAATGCAAAATTCCTCTTCTATCCATGCTACGGAAACAAGGATCGTGGGACTACTGCAATAATAGAGGGGTATAGGTCGTAAATGTGTGTCATCCCACCTATATCCCCCCCATCGTCTCTTCCCCGCACACACCCCTCCAACCTCGACCTTCCTCTAGCTACTTCACCGCCGGCCCTCTCTTCCACACCGGAGTTCCACTACAGGCACTCTTTACTGGAACTATTTCACCGACTCCCTCGTGGTACCAGATCTGCTTCGCCAATGTCGTTGTCTACCCTACCGGGGCTGCTTCACTGAATCATTCGTTGTTGACCCCAAAAGGCCGAGCTGCCGCCTCCGCCGCCCACTTGATTGTCCCACCCGTCCTCGCCATGCAGCGGTAATTTCTCTTGCCCGTTTGCTATATTTTTTGTTACTCGTAAGGTACAAAATCATCAGGATGTTGCTCAATATCCTGGATGCTATTGCCATTTCATTTGCACCCTTCATCTTGTAGGTCCTATCCACCTCATTAGCTTCTTGATTTTATTCCCTTTCTTTATTCTCACGCTATCGGTTTAATCCTCCAACACGAACTCCTAGATTCTATTCTTTCCGAGCGCTCGCACGGGTCATGCCAATAGCTCATAGAGGGTCCAACACTAACAATATGACGCCCAGCAAGGCTGAATCATGAGGTTTCCTTGTGTTACTTAGGCATGTTTCTTGTCATCTTAATTAGTTGTCATTCTACCTAAGAACTTGCCATGAGATTTGCATTTATGTTCAACTGTGAATATATAAGCGAATGCTTAATTCGCAAAATGTCCATCTAGTTTGGATGATATATCTGGTCATTTTTAATGCTATATGTTGGTGTTTTCATCTGCTTTCATCCTTCCAAACCATCTATCTAGTTTGAAACATACATCTGGTAATTTTTAATGCTATGTTTTGGTGTTTTTCAAGAGTTTTCATCCTTCTAAACCAACCAACTTGGTTTCAAATGTCATGCAGAGAAATGACAATGGAGTACAAGGACCAGAGGTCCAACTGCTCTGCTTAGATTCTTCAGGCAGATTGACCAAGAGTCGCACCCACTCGAGAAGGAGCTATTGTCAACCTGAACGTGCTACTGTAAGTTCATACTTACTTTCAATGATCTCTACTTTATATAATACTATTTGTTTCCCTTGTTGTTTGTTTTAACCTGTTTCACCATATTTTAGCAGACTCCAGTTAAAACCCAGTAGGAGTCCTTGGAAGGCAGGACTGAAAATTGTGATCCCTCGTCCCATTCATCCTCCCATTGCATTGCCAAAGCAAACTTACTTAACAGTCCACCTAGAACAACTCCTGCATATGATAAATATATAAATGTTGTATTGCATGCAGAACGAAAGGGTGTAGCTACTCTTAGACCTATAGCTAAAATGTTGAAGAAGAGGACAGATGATACAGTGAAGCGAATCGACATGTACCGATCTCTTATTGATGGTACTGACACGTTGTAATCTGTCGGAATTACGATCTTGTTGTATAACTTGTTGTAACAAACTTTTATTGTTTTGTAATAAGTAATTTTAATTTCTGTGTGTTTATTAATTGATGTCTTGATATTCACCTGTTCTGCGAAAAATAGGCGCTAGCAAAAAAAGTCTGAAACAATAACAAGGCGGAGCAGTACCATGTCGAACGTTGAAACAATGTGCGTATGGACGACCCAAAGCAGCCAGAATAGTAAAAGGCGAAAACAGTAAAAGGCCAGAGCAGTAAAAGGCTAGAACAGTAAAGGGCTAGAATAGTAAAAGGCTACAACAGTAAAAGGCCAGAATAGTAAAAGGCCGTAGCAGCAAAATGCCAGAATAGTAAAAGGACAGAACCATAAAAGGCCAGAACAGTAAAAGTTCGGAACCGTAAAAGGTATCAATAGAAAAAGGCCAGTACGGTGGCACGCCAGTACAGTAATAGGCCAAACAGTGCTGGCCTTAACAGGAAAAAGTCCAAACACTAATGGGCCTAAACAGTAACGGGGCTAAATTCCTAAAAGGCTGAAATAGTAGCAGGACTGAACAGTAGAAGGCCAAATTGGTAATAGGCCTGAACAGTGCGGGGCCGGACTTGTGCAGGCCTCAAGTGGCAGCACAGTGTTGGACAAACATGGGCCTTCTGTAGGCCGAAATAGAATCGGGCCTAAAAGTTCGCGGGCCGCATCTCTTGGCGTATTTCAAACAGTGTAGGACAAAACAGTAATGGGCCATATTCTTGTTGGGCTCCCCTGATGGGCCGGCCCAGTTAGTATTTAGCAAGCCTTGGTTGGGTCTTCTGCCATGGTTTCTATGACCGTTAAAAGCGGTAACCGGTCACTAATGACGGCTTCCACGTGGCAGTTTGCATGACGTCAGCCGTCAGCGTGGCTAGCGAACAGATCTACAAAGGAACATGTTTTTGTTGCTGAAGGGTGCGATCCGCCACGGGTGAAAAAAACCATGGTTAATTCATTTGCGATGGGGCTTTTACCATGAAGGCCATCCATCGCGTAAGACTCTTTGGCCATGAAAAAGGGGCATTCAGCCATGAAAATCATCTGTTGTAAACCCCAACTTTTCTTGTAGTGATTACGGATGTAGTATAGCTCTTTTCCCTAATAGACCTAGGTTTATCGAATCCTCGAGAAGCATATGCATAGTGAAGTTACTTTAATGGACCTTCGGGAGTTTTAGAATTCCTTTTGTGTTTTTACCCGACCAAGAGTTTGCGTCTTTTGTTGTTGTCGATGATGGAGAGAGAGGGCCTAAAGCGTTCAGTTTCACTTGTAGCTATGCAAAACATCTCATGGGAATAAAAGATGAAAATAAAGTATGCATGTAATTGTTAGAGCAAGATAAATTATATGTGGGCAGTGCATCCATAATTGCTATTGCCTCCGCAACCGCTTATAGCAATAACCTATAGTCTCATTCATAGAAGAAAGAGAACTAATGATATGCATAGTGACGTCAACATTAATCCCAAGTAAATCCCTCACATACAGCTATACTACCCCTTCTGTCACTTGAGTTCACAACCTGTAGATTAGTCATTACTCATACTCCCTATACCTGGATCAATCCTTGCGGTCATGGGTACCTGACAAGTCCTTAGATTAAGGAAAGAAAGGATACCATAATCATCATGTCATACAAACTAATACATGATCCCATATATGATAAATAACATGCACAAAAGCTACATGGCTAGGCCGAAGACCTTAGCCCAAGGAAAATTACTCACACATAGAGATGAGATCAACAATCACAAACATTGTAATGGAAATCATGAGATTGATAGCAAATAGTCTTACAATGTCACCAATCGAAAATGAGATCTACTATTACAAGTGGTGGAATATGGTTATGGTGGTGGAGAAGTGTTTGGAGATTAGATCTAAGCCTATTCCTCCGGCAGCTCTTCGGTGTGGTGGATGGAGATCTAGAGGAGGCTGATGATCTAGGGCAGGGCCCTTTTCTCGTCGCCCGAGCCCACTTTATATATGGGTCCCTTCATGAAAGTGGTTATGTTTGACCTAGCGGTGTCGATGGCAACTATACGACCGAAACTATACAGCCAGAATTTTATTCCGGTCGTATAGTTGGTCGTTAAAGCGTCTACCTCTAACTCACGACTCCTGGTTTTTTTGGTTGATGGAAATCTCGTATCTTTGTCTTTAATGTAGTGATTCCCATCATCAAACGTCATTATCTGTGCAAGGAAAAATAGAATGAAAAGATTGCATACCATTTTGATCATTAGGCATTAGTGGTCGGGTTTGGAAATATATTTCATCAAAAAATTTGAATAATATCCAGTTTAAATGTGGATCTAGATGGCTATATTTCAGATCCATCACCAACCATGTCCAGGAAACCTAGCAGCATGCTAGGATTCAACTGCCACATGCATCGTAGCACTAGTTTGAAAGATGCTACATCACCACACCCACTTGGATGTGTGTGTGTGTATCAATGTGCATCATTAAGGTTTTGTAAAATAACACATCTTTATTTCAGTTTGCCTTTAGTCTTTTCCACGCCATCAAGTTATCTTCTATCACCGTTACCACTTATATTTATCCATACCACTTGTATTTCACTATCTCTTCGCCGAACTAGTGCACCTATACACCTAACAAGTGTATTGGGTGTGTTGGGGACACAAGAGACTTCTTGTATCTTGATTGCAGGGTTGCTTGAGAGGGAATACCTTTGACCACTTCCTCCCTGAGTTCGATAAACCTTGGGTGATCCACTTAAGGGAAAACTTGCTGTTGTTCTACAAACCTCTGCACTTGGAGGCCCAACAACTATCTACAAGAATAGAAGTGCGTAGACATCAAGCTATTTTCTGGCGCCGTTGCCGGGGAGGTAAGGTAAAAGGTATTCACACGGGAGGATTAAAGAAGAAGAACCTCCCACGGCAAATGCCTATTTTCTGGTGTGAGTGCTCGAAGTTATTTCCTTTAGATTCTGCAATTTTGTCTTTTTGTTTCTTGTTTTCACTAGTTAGGCTTAATGGAAAACAACAACAAAATTAGAGAGCTTTATAGTATTTATCTTGAGTTAGGACATGAAGTGTTTGAAGAGAAAATTGAAAAACCTATGGAACTTTATTTGCATGCTAATAGCAATGTTGTTAGTATGAATTCTTTGGACACCATTATTGCTAATGCTATGGAAAAGTCAAAGCTTGGGGAAGCTGGTTTTGATGAGTATGATATTTATAGTCCCCCAAGCATGGAGGAGAAAATCTACTTTGATGATACTATGCCTCCAATATATGATGATTACAATGATGAATATGATATTTTCAGTCCACCTACTATTGAGGAGAAAATTAATTATTATTACAATATGCCTCCTATATTTGATGATTATGGTGATGCGAATAATAATAATAGCTATTTTGTTGAATTTACTCCACTACAATTAATAAGAATAACTATGCTTATGTGGAGAGTAATAATGATTATATGCATGTGGCTCATGACAAGAATGTTTCTTGTGATAGTTATATTGTTAATTTTATTCATGATGCTACTGAAAGTTATTATGAGAGAGAGGGAAACATGGTTTTATGTATCTCAACAATATTAAGTTTCCCCTCTTTATGTTGAAAGTCTTGAAGTTGCACTTGTTTTGCTTTCCTATGCTTGTTGCTTTGTGCTTTCATGATTTGTTTCTTTACAAGGTTCCTATGCATAGGAAGTGGGTTAGACTTAAATGTGTTTTGAATTTGCTTCTTGATGCTCTCTTTTACTTCAATTCATATTTCTTATGTGAGCATTTTCTCAAACTATCATGCCTAACTTAAAGGCGTTAAAGAAAAGTACTTATTGGGAGATAACCCAAAAGTTTTAGATGAGTCTTGGAAGTTATTACTTCAGTAATAACCGCTCATTATCCTTTTTATTTGCTTTTTGTGCAAAGAGTAACCTCTAATGAGAGAGAAGTAATGATTGGGAAAGTTGCTGTCCCGAAACAGATTTCTGTGCTTCACCGTAAAAATTCATGTAAAATTTCTGTAAGTCCTTTTGAGGCGTGAGTTTTTGTGATTCTGCCCCAGGTTGTTATCTCACTTTCTTTAGTTCAACACGTTTTCATTTGAGCAACAGAAGGTCTTCGAAATTTTTTGTCTTTACCTGCTGGTCTGTTTTGACAGATTTATGCCATTATTTGCATTTGCTTCTTGTTGGTTCATTTTTGAGTTCTTTTTGGGAATTGAGCTTATTGAGGGAAGTACTACAGTAGCTAGTGTTCTAATGGAAGTTTATTTGGTGTTAGAACTGAACCTTAAGACTTATTTATCTTGAGTGCACTAATGTTGCTAATAAAGATTGTGTGAAGTTTTGTATGAAGGAAATATTTCAGGTGATGGAAGGAATGAGTAATGAGATGAAGGATGGACTAAAGCTCAAGCTTAGGGATGCTACACGTGTCACCCCAAGAAATATCCAAGAAGTACAAGCATCAAAGCTTGGGGATGCCCAAGGCATCCCCTTCTTCATCAATAAAAATCCCAGGTTTCTTCCAAACACTTCATTTTTATTGTTTCATGCATAATTGTGTTGTTCTTGGAGCGTCTTCTTCTTCATTTTCATTTTGGTTTTCGTTTGCTTTGGTTTTCTTAGTTTTCTGAATAAGTTGGTTGGATCCCAACACACTTCTTTTAGAGAGAGACATGCTCCGTTTTCATTGCCTAGAACACTCTAGTTTTCATTCTTATTGTTCTGTGAGTGTTTTCTCGTGCTAGCACCGTGTTTACCGTTAGTTTTCTCGTTCTTTCAGCTTAGAAGTTTTTAGTTCTTCTTTGTGGATTTGTGAGACAAGCTCACTTATCTTTATTTATTATCATCTTTGTGAGTTGTTTCAAATAGTTTGTTTTGGATTGGAAAAGAGTAGGAAAGTTCATGCTTAAGTGGTAAAGAGAGCTTGTTTTTGACTGTGGCCTATGCTTTGTCATGCCATGCTCGATATTGTTTTGGCTTTATGCTTAGTATTCTTTGCTGTAGCATGACTTGTTAGAAATAATTGAGATTGCTTAATGTGCCTTGGATGAATCATGCGTTGTTTTAGGATATTAAAGCATAGTATAGTGGTATTCTCCTTTGATGCTTTATTTGGGTTGACTTGGCGCATGCTCACACCATGTTATGACTATCCAAAGTCACCATAGCCTTTATGATCCTTTAGTTTTCAACTTGTAGTATCGCTTTATGCTTTGATCAATGATGTTTTGTCGCTCTGCATGATTATGGCCATTATTGCTCTCTTAGTTTGTCGCTCCCAGTCTTTTGCTAGCCTCCACAACCAACTATGAGTTCCACTCATGCATCCAACTCCCTAAACCAAGTTATTCCAAAGAGTCCACCATACCTACCTATTAGCATATGCTATTCCAAGTATATTCATGCTTTTCTTTACCTTCCAAATTAAATTTGTTATGAGAAAACTAGTGATTAAAGCTCTCACGAACTTGATGACTCACTTTACTTTTCTTGCCCTTAATAAACTTGAACCATTGTGTCGTCTATGTTGTATAGGCTTGCACTTATTTGTTGGGAATTAGCAGAACCATGCTTTCATGGGGAACGTTTTCAACATTGCACTTGGTACTTGTACCTAGTTGATCATGCTCTTTTCTATATGGATGTCGTCAATGTGAAATGAAAGGGGGGCTTGTAAGTCCATGGAGTTATGTATATGTGTTAGAGAAACACCTGGGCCGCTGGTCTAATCCATGCTGACATGGTGAAAACCTGCAGCGTAACCATAATGAGTTGTCTATGAAGCGTTCTTCTTATAAAAAAAGAGTCCTATATTGAGAAAAAGAGAAAAAAAGAAAAAAAATGAGATTATGAAAAGAGGAAAGAGAGAAAAAAGCACCATATTCCCATGGTAAATAAGAAGATTACTGAGATGCTCGTTGTCTGCTTGCCTTGTCATTTTGATATGGGGATTCTTCCGTATCATCGGGCAAGGGGTACCCCGTTGGCGGTTCTCTATGATACACATATACTTATAATGACAAGAACTTACCGATGACTAAACTTGAGTAGCATGAGGAGCGGCCCTCGTATACAAGGGACATGAGATTTCTAACTTATATTCGTCAAGCATGTACACCATAGTTTGTTCACTTTAACCTTAATCACTTCAAGATGCTTATGATAGTGGCAATGTGAGCTAAAAGCTATAAGTACCATAATTTTTGGAAGCTCTTTATGAAACTTGAATCTCTGCTTCCTCCTATGAAGGCCCTTCTTCCACCATTATATTGAGTCTCCACCTTCTACCTTTATGCACCTACTTTGAGAGCATAGTGGCCACTCTTAGTTCTATGTGCATTGTCCCAAGACTAGTTGATTGATGCATACTTTGATATTGCTTGTTTTAAACTATTGTATCTAGTCACTCTTATGAACTTTGAAGGTATACTATGCAATTATATTTGCTACTCTATGAAGGACAAGCTGAATACTACTATGCTATGTTTTCTTTATGTGAAACAAACAAACGCCTTGCAAAGCATTGTTATTCATTAATCTTTTGGTTGTGCCTTATCATGTTGCAACATAGTTTCTTTGTCTTATTGCTAGAACTTTGTCTTTCATGTTATGATTGAAGTACTATGATCCCGGCTATCAATGTTTTACAAATACTTTTATCAAGTTTATGATGGTGCATGTCACCTCAAAAATTATTCTTTCTTTTTATCACTTACCTACTCGAGGACGAGCAGGAGTTAAGCTTGGGGATGTTGATACATTGCAAATGTATCTATAATTTTTGATGTTCCATGCTTGGTTTTATCCACTTTCTTGTGTTTTGTCCACACTTTGGACTACTTTACATATGATTTCTTGGACTAACCTATTAACAAGATGCCAAAGTGCCAGTTGCCTGTTTTCTGTTGTTTTTGGTTCCAGGAAGTCAGAAAATAAATATTCTCGGAATTGGACGGGACAAAAGCCAAAGTTACTATTTTCCCGGAAGACTCACGGAGCCAGAAGGAGAGTCGTAGAGGGGCCACAGGGTGGCCACACCACCCCATGGCGCGGGTCCCCCTAGGCAAGATAATCATCCATTTCAGCTTTTTCTATGTCCTGGAGGATATTATTATTGACTAAACTTCTTGCTAAATCATTGTCAAGAGTCTAGATGACTATTGAAGCTAAATTTATGATGTTACCTTCTTCCGCATGTTCATATTCATCAACATCCAATTCTTTAATAGCCGACTTATGGTCAAATTTGGAGAAATGAAAATCCATTTTTGCTTCACCAAACTTGAGGGACATAGTTTGTCTCTTGCAATCTATGTTTGCTCCTACGATATTATAAAAGTTCTTCCAAAAATGATGGGACAATAAACATCAGTAAGCATATCAATAAGCACAAAATCAATGGGATATTTGTATGGTCTAACACAAATTGCAACATTCCTAATTATTCCCATGGGGACTCTGAGTGTTTTATCTTCAAGCATTCTAGTCATATCAGTATCTTCCAGTTCGGATGGAGTTAATTCATTTTGAATTTTTTTATAGAAATTAAAAGGGATAACGTTGACAACTGTACCGATGTCACAAAGGCCATAATAGGAAGTTCCTCTGAAAGTAAAAGGGTGAATATTCTTACCTACTTCTTTAGCTTTTACCTTTCCTTCGACGAATTGTGAAGCTTCAGTACCTAGCTCAATTACATTGAAGTGTGCAAACATGGTTAAAATATCTTCCTTCATTGATCGCTTTTAGTTCTTATTCTTTGCATTGATCCTCTAGTTGCTAAGACATCATATGTTTTCTCACCATCCTTGGGAAATGAAAGGGTTCAACATATGCGGATACCTCCTTTAATGGATCGACAGGGGCTGTGATTATTAGATCATCTTCTAACTGTCTCGGGTGGTGGAGTATAATGAAGCAAGTCTTTCTTAGGAGCTTAAATATGTCATCATCAAGTTGCAGTTCATTAGCAGTTTCTTTTACTTTACCGGAGTCTTTATAAGCATTGAGACAATCATATTAAATTTCTATACCTCCTTAGCCTCCTAAAACAAATCCCCATATTTCTCTATTAAAGCGAATTCGTTCTAAAAGTTCCCAAGCTTTAATTATAGTTAACTCCATGAAAGAGCCTCCTGAATTCATGTCAAGCTCATGCTTAATTTCTTGATTAAGTGCTCCATAGAAAATATGCAAAATGTACCATTCAGGTAAATCATTATGGGGACATTTATTAAGTAGAGACTTACACCTTTTGTAGGCCCTTACCAAACCTTCACATGGGTGGTTATTCAAATTTGTAATTGCCCTTCTTACTTCAATAGTTTTTACCTTGGGAAAGAATTGAAACACAAATTCTCCTTTAAGTTTTTCCCAAGTATCAATTTTCTCTGTAGGGGAAATTCTATACCAAGCCAAAGCAGTGTTGGTTAGAGATTTGCTAAACATTTTCAGTTTCAATTCATCATCGGAATAGCCTCTCAATTTAAGGGTCCAACTTAGCTCGGTAAAATGCATTAAATGAGAATAAAGATCCTCATCTATATCATCTCCTATAAAAGGTTTTTCTTTAATAATAGCGATAAAACGACGGTTGACCTCGTATTCTGGTTCGCTCCCACTCGGGAATTCCGTGACAAGTCCTCTATTGAACTTCCTCAGGTATTTAGTAGAATTGAGCTGATTAATTAGTCTGAGTGCAGTCATGGTGCTTACCTGAAACTAGTAAACAACTTTAGTAAAACAATTAGTAAAATAAGTAACTAAGAATAAAGACCAAAAGCGCTTAGCTCCCCGGCAACAGTGCTAGAAAATAGCTTGATGACTGCAAGTGCATAGATCAATTGTAGCTAGTTTCCAAGTAAAGATATCGAACCCACATGGAGCTATTGGTAAAGGTCATTATGCCCCTTGTTACTCTCTACCGAAGGATACTTATAAGCTTCCTTTGATATCAAGTAAAGGGTGTTTGAAAGGTTTATGGTTGTTTGCATAAAAGTAATTAAAACAAGTGAAAGAAAACAAGTAATGCATGTGTATGAAAGCGTGGTTGAACTCAATAGGGCTTAAACGTTCTCAGGGATGTAACACCACTAGCATAGTATTATTGTTATATGTAATCAAGATAACATACACCTTGTGTCATGATATGTGTGGAGAGAGCCCCATAATAAGATGTTCACTACAGGGCTCGTAGGAAGCCACTTTGTTGAGCCAAGAGTGAGGTCAGCTCTAAATAACCACTGCGATGTCTGAGAGCAGTCACCCATACAAACCACCGCAATTAATGGTTTCCCTATGGATATCGCAATTAGCTTAGGGAGTCCCTCTTTAATCCTCCTTTGACCATGTAGGTTACGAGCTGGTGCCAATCTGTCACGGGGCCATTCCGGGTATGCTTCCAATACACGTCCAACGGATTTCTCCCTCCCTTTAGTCCCGAGGGAAAATGATATGCGTTCGACTACACATACCATCTAAAGAGAGATATCAAACACAAATCATAATTATATCATAGACGGGCAAGTCATATGGACACAAGAATAGATAATCTTGTTACGAATTCATAATGGTGCTAGGGTTTCTCCATATCCCCAAGAACAAGGTAATTACTCACTCATGGAAGCAATCAACAACATCATCAAAATAAAATGAATGGATAAAAGTACGAACATAGATCTAATGCAAACCATAATTGAATCTAGAATTACAATGAGATCTAATAGATGAAATATGGGGGTAATGGTGGTAATGCAGATGCAGCGGTTGATTATGAAGGGAATGATGTGTTGTCCTCCAATGATCAATGAAGCAGCTGGGATTTTTTGCCATCCAAGTTCCTCCTTCAGATCCCTTTTAGATGTGGTTTTTCATGGTTTCTGGTGGCTGTGAATGTCGGATATCCCTCTCGTCGTTGCCAAGAGAAAGTATTTGACGAGGAGGTCACCACGACACTTGGTACGGGCGGACGGTACGGGTAGGCTCCACCCGTACCATCGGTCGTTACTGGTATTGGTTGCTCCGCCTCGCTTGGTATTCTCCCAGGTGCGAAGGTAAATCCATAAAATGAATTTTATCACTTAGAAATATCATATATTTTCACAATATGACAGTTCCAATTGATATGTTCATATAGGACTCAATGATTTCGGATCCTGTCGAAACAAGAACAAAATGGCACGTGCAAACGCGGTGAAATACAGAGACCCCTACTCTATTTATGAAAAAACAAAAGGTAAAAATGCTTAAATTTTGGACTCATCATGCATCATTGTGGTTTTGGAAAAGAACACATGCAATGATGCCACTCGAGCATGTGGCCAACCATGTCCAGGAACCCTAGCAGCATGCTGGGATTCAACTGCCACATGCATTGTAGCACCAGTTTGAAAGATGATGCATCACCACACCCACTGGCATGTGTGTGTGTGTATCAATGTGCATCATTGTGGTTTTGTAAAAGAACACATGCCATGATGTCACTCCAGCATGTGTCCAACCATGTCTAGGAACCCTAGCAGCATGCTGGGATTCAACTACAACATGCATTGTAGCACTAGTTTGAGAGATGCTGCATCACCACACCCACTTGGATATGTGTGTATGTGTATCAATGTGCATCATTGTGGTTTTGGAAAAGAACACATGGAATGATGCCACTCTAGCATGTGGCCAACCATGTCCAGGAACCCTAGCAGCATGCTAGGTGTCAACTACCACATGTATTATATCACCAGTTTAAAACAGGCTACATCACCAGACCAACTTGGATGTTTGTGTGTGTATCAATGTGCATCATTGTGGTTTTGGAAAAGAACACATCTAATGATGCCACTCTAGAATGTGGCCAACCATGTCCAGGACCCTAGCAGCATGCTGGGATTCAACTTCAACATGCATTCTAGCACCAGTTTGAAAGATGCTGCATCACCACACCCACTTGGATGTGTGTGTATCAATGTGCATCATTGTGGTTTTGTAAAAGAACACATGCAATGATGCCACTCTAGCATGTGGCTAACCATATCCAAGAACCCTAGCAGCATGCTGGGATTCAACTTGAACATGCACTGTAGCACAAGTTTGAAAGATGCTGCATCACCATAGCCACTTGGATGTGTGTGTCTCAATGTGCATCATTGTGGTTTTCAAAAATAACACATGCGATGATGCCACTCCATCATGTGTACAACCATGTCTAGGAACCCTACCAGCATGGTAGGATTCAACTACAACATACATTGTAGAACCAGTTTGAAAGATGATGCATCACCACACCCACCTGGATGTGTGTATCAATGTGCATCATTGTGGTTTTGGAAAAGAACACATGCAATCATGCCACTCCAGCATGTCACCAACCATGGCTAGGAACCCTAGCAGCATGGTGGGATTGAACTACCACATGCATTGTAGCACAAGTTTGAAAGATGCTCCATCACCACACCCACTTGGATGTGTGTGTGTATCAATGTGCATCATTGTGGTTTTGGAAAAGAACAAATGCAATGATGCCACTCCAGCATGTGTCCAACCATGTCCAAGAACCGTAGTAGCATGTTGGGATTCAACTACAACATGCATTGTACCACTAGTTTGAAAGATGATGCATCACCACACCCACTTGGATATGTGTGTCTGTGTATCAATGTTCATCATTATGGTTTTGGAAAAGAACACATGTAATTATGCCACTCTAGCATGTGGCGAACCATGTCTAGGAACCCTAGCAGCATGTTGTGATTCAACTTCAACATGCATTGTAGCACTAGTTTGAAAGATGTTGCATCACCACACCCACCTGGATGTGTGTGTATCAATGTGCATCATTTTGGGTTTTGAAAATAACACATGCGGTGATGCCACTGCAGCATGTGTACAACCATGTCCCGGAACCCTAGCAGCATGTTGGGATACAACTACAACATGCATTGTAGCACCGGTTTGAAGGATGCTGCATCACCACACCCACTTGGATGTCTGTATCAATGTGCATCATTGTGGTTTTGGAAAAGAACACATGCAATCATGCCACTCCAGCATGTAGCCCATGTAGCCAACCATGTCTAGGAACCCTAGCAGCATGCTGGGATTCAACTACCACATGCATTGTAGCACCAGTTTGATAGATGCTCCATCACCACACCCACTTGGATGTGTGTGTTTGTATAAATATGAACAATTGTGGTTTTGGAAATGAACACATGCAATTATGTCACTCCAGCATGTGCACAACCATGTCAAGGAACCCTAGCATCATGCTGGGATTCTATAACCACATGCACTGTAGCACCAGTTTGAAAGAGGTTGAATCACCACACCCACTTGGATGTATGTGTGTATCAATATGCATCATTGTGGTTTTGAAAAAGAACACATGCAATGATGGCACTCCAACACGTGGACAACCATGTCCAGGAACCCTAGCAGCATGCTAGGATTCAACTACCACATGTAGGGGTTCCGCGCATAAAAACAATAAATTTTACTCTACACCCTGAACCCCTGAAGCTGCCAGGACCTATCTATTAGTAATACAGTAGCGGGAGGGGATTTTCGTGAACTTACCCTTGAAGACCAAAAAGCGTTGTCAACGCTCAGGAGAGCGTGGTTGATGTAGATGAGCCGAAGCCGACCTCAAGGTCGTGATGAAGTCCTTGCGCTCCTTCTGGCTCCAACGACTTGAGTGCCTCAAGTGCGACACCTTGCAGGGAGTTACACACGTCCGGTGCCTGACGATGACTCCCGCCTCCCCGATCGAGAAGCAGTTGCGGAAGTAGAGCTCTCGGATCCGAATCCCGCAGCGCGACGGCGCTCCGCGGTGAAGATGTCTCTCGCTCGCGCAGTCCAGACTTGGGACCACGGTCACGAGAGAGAGGGGGAGAGAGAAAATATTAATTGTAGGTCCTCCCAAAAGTGGGGAGACCTTTATTGATTATTGGTGTATTTTTCTAAGCAAAATACCCCCACTATATATAGGGGGAGGGGAGGTACTACCTCCCTCAAAGTCCCAGGGTGGGACTAAAGGAGAGGAGGGGGGAGGAGGTGGCTGTTGGCCACCTAGTGGGCCCCACGCGAGGGGGGGGGGGCTAGGCCCAGCCGGCCTCCCCCTTCCCCCTTCTCCCTCTCTCCTTTCCCCCAATGGGCCCTCTCCCTCCGGAATTGGCCCATTAAGCCTTTTGACCTTTTAATTGATTTTGTATTTATTAAATAATTATGAATAAATGACTAAATCAATATTTAACATTCATTCACATATCATTTAATCTCCGTGGCTATGGAACATCTTCCACCCCCACTCCGGACATCCTCCGGACTTACCGAAACCCTATCGGTTTTCTCCCTTCTTTTCTTCGGTGATTCTACCGATCCTATAAACACTCTCTAAGAATCAACAAGCCCTTAAGCATGATACCCCACGGTTTGGGAACACTCCAGACATGGTCGAGACACTCCCGCACCAATGATCAACAGAGGGACCTAGATAGCCATATGACCCCTATGCGTTCCACGAAGATCTTTCGTCATTTGAACCAGGACAGTCATGTCTTATTCCCTTTGTCATTCGATACTTGCATTGCCTGATATCTGATCAATGACATCACCATGTCGTGTTCAATCTCGTTACTGAACAATGCTACTTAACTCGTTCCGACAAGCGATATCCGCGTGATCTAGTCACACGCTGCGTAGCTATTGGATATTACTTCTCCGAGTGGGCCCTTGAGTATCTTCCCATCACATGGACGGACAAATCCCGCTCTTGATATATATTGCCTCTACGGTTTCCTCCAAATAACTGAACGCACCTTTATAACCACCGTTTTACTAGATGGCGTTTGATGCTATCTAAGCACTCTCGGGAGACAGTGATTGATATAGCCTCACAGTCTAAGGAATAGTCTACGAGGATCCATTTCTAATCATCGTAACTTGAACTTCGTGACATGATCGGGTCACGAGGTTTAGGTTGGGTATTGGTACATCATCTCAATGTCAGAATGAGATGACCTCATTTCCAACTGGCATAAATGCCACATGATCAGCAAACATGATCATCTGTTGACCAATGAACCAGTGACTAACCCCTGGTTGTTTGTACATCACACGTGTATTGATGTTTCCACTCAATACAGTTATAGAATGATATAAAACTTAATCATAAACTATATGAAATATGATAATAGTCCTCACTACTATTTGTCTCTAGGGCATATTTCCAACAGTCTCCCACTTGTACTAGAGTACAAATACACTAGTTGCATTTGTTCTAAATCATTGGCACCATATATTCGATACCCTGAACATGCTTGCTCATGGAAGAGGTTGAGTCTTGGGTCTGTACTTTACAATCCCAAATCCTTTGCAACTTACTAATGTCACCTGGATTGACATTAATACTTTATCATCTCATGATAGCATCTGTGTGTATGCATCGTCTCTATGGCAGCAGAACGAGGCCTGATTCCAGGAGCCTACAGTGACGTTAGATCAACCTCAAGGGCTTTCTCATGGGCACTATGCCCTGGGACACATCATTCTACGTTAAAAGCGAATTAGCCCCGCCATAACTTTATACAACACTTTAGATGGTACCCTTATCTATTATTATAAATGTATTCATCGAAACACTTGTGCACTCTGTCCAACTTTCGATGTTTTGTTCACCTCGCTTCCTACTTGACTTTAATTGGTATCCACAGGAGTTTCCAACATATTTCCTTATAACACAACTCTTTAAGCTTTAAGAGATGTTATCCTTTATGGATTTTGGAAAACATGTCTACAGTTCTCTACCAGACACTATGGACAAAACTCAGCTCAACGTTCTGTGATTCGAATTTAATCACTTTTAAACGTTCCTTATTTGGATCACATATTATTCTAAGTTATCATCATGGTTTACTAAGATAGAACCTATGTCTCAACATAGTGGATGACAATCATCCTTTTCTTTCTTTCAACCATTGATGTTAAACTAAATGTTATTCCTAATCTGAGTTATTAAGGACCAGTTCCTTAATTAACTTCTATTCTGAAACCCTTTTCAGAATCCCTGAAGGAATACTACATAATATCATAATACACCTATTATCAACTTCTACATCTTATAAATCCTTATTTATAAGTATTTGCACTTTCATCCTTAACATACTTAAGAATTACTCCTATAAGCTCCCACTCAAAATATGTTCCTACATATTTGAGTTTGAGACTCATATTGCTCCCACTCAAAAATATGTCAATCACATATTGTTTTAGGAAGACTTTTATAGCTCCCACTCAATTTTATGCAAATTGCATATACACTCACTATTTTGAACAACTTCAAAATCCTTTGATCAAATATCAAACTTGGAGTTTTACTATGAGATACTAGTTCTTTACTAGTTTTAAATCCACTAGACATTTAGCACACATGAATCAAAATCATTTGAATTTGCCCAACACTTGACAAATTGTGCTTTTTCCATTCACCCCTTTTCCACTATGGCTTTCCAGTCATTTGGGAAAATTCCAAGTAAACCCTTTACTTGTAAGATTCAACAACGAATTGTTTTCTAATCTCAAGGGAATCTTGTTTCTAGGATTTCTCATAATTTAGTTCACCATTATTTCCTTAGTATTTCGTAGGTATGTCATATTCCAAAAATCATGACAAGTGATTCACAAATGTTTCCATACAAGATATGGATTTGCATTTTGAATCCTACTTCATATAGTGAAAAACAATAGTGGAGGGAAAACACAATGATCAGAATCATTGATTCTTTCCTTCCGTGAAGAGAATCGTTCAGGAACGTTATCCATTGCGCTTCTCAACACTCTGATGCAGGGTTTTGAATCCTCATCATGTTTTTACACTATTTTCCATTTGCTCCGTAATTGAGAAACACCACTGAAAGTGAGCTTTCTCAAGAACGCACAAAAATCCAAGCAATACAAATCTTGCTTTCCTTTTGGTTTGAGCTATGGGTTTCGTATTCAAAGTTTCCAATGAATACTCTACAAGGACTTATTCGCTATTGTTTCGGTTATTTCGAATAACCCCAAAACTTTTACGAATTCAAATGGTTTACCAATTCTAATTGAGTGCTAACTATTTCTTAACTAATGGTCTCTATATTTGCACTACAACGATTTATTTAGTGCCTTCTATTCAACCCCTTTGATATTTAATATCATATTGTGATGCTTTGTATTTTGACATTTCAAAACACTTTGCATTCGACAATTTCTTTTATGCCATTCTTATAAAGTCGAATTTCATTACCATTGCTCGAATCATAGTAATTAGATTATCTTTTATACTTATACCCTTTGTTGATGAAACACTTTGATCAAATCAAATAGTTTCATATTCATGTTTCTTTGGTAAACTACTTTACACATTTAAACAATCAATTAATGATAATTACCATTTTCATTAAAACACAATACATCGAATATGTATTTACTTTTAATAATTCTTTAAACACTTTGTATTCAAGTAATACACGGTGTTCAAGTTATTTTGCCGAACTTAGGCATGATTTATATGTGATAAGAAATCGAATGACTTCCACATATTAACACATAACTTTGAATTTAAACTATGGCTTTTCATTCATTAATGAACATATCATTAAGATGGGTATTTTAAACAAGGCATTTTAATGTTTTACACATGTTCATACATTATCAATTAGTTTCAAACAATAAGGACGATTCACAAATAATCAAACAAGATGTGAACACGAATAGAAATCATTCATAAAAGCAGAACAACCGTTTGTTACAAACTCATATGAATAACCGTCTCACGAGGTGTGAGACACACTAAAGAACTTCACAATCTCTTGATTACAATAATCGTCCTAAAACACAAACTAAGTGATAAATGTCGAGGGAGAGTGTCGTCGGCCATCATCATGCTCGCCATCAACACACAACGTCACCTCCTCTCCAGCAAGCACCTCTCATGCAGAAGGACCTGTTTTCAGTAAAACATAACAAGTATCAGATATACTTAACACTGCAATGTGTTTGCAAGATTATAACATTTATAAAACTGTATATCAAATATATACCTTTGTCATTGACGACTCCAGCGACGTCGGGTTCATCTATCACATTTCTGAAATGTGATATGAACTCGAGGAAATCCAGTGTTTCCGTGTCGCCTCTCATAACGCAGATCCTGACTTGTGCTTGGAAGCTTGGAGGAAGCGACCACAACACAACTCCCATCGCAAATCAGCTTGAGAACCAGTTGTCTAGGTAGTATGCCAGACTCATGTACGCATCGTAGAGGCGCAATAAGTGCTCATCCAGTGAGGAGCCCTCCTCCATCTTTATGGAGAGGAAGTCCCCCATCAACTCATACTCCCGCATGCGCACTTGTTCCACGAAATATGCTCTCAGATGTGTCATGACCATTCGGGGCTTGAGACTCCCCACTATTGGCCATAGCCCATCCTGCATTCTAAGGCGCATGGTAACTGATATAAACGTGGCCATCACATTACGACGACGACGCAGATCCCGCTTCTGCTGGGTCTCATGAGAATAGGGTGGCTCCAGATATATCTCGCAGGTCAGGTAGTCAGCTGCATCGTTCTCCCCAAGGAGATCAAACAGGTGTATGACCCATGCAGAAAAGTTGGATCCATCTAACTTGACCTTTTCTCCTTTTAACCAATCGTCAATAGGAAATGTAATCTCGGGAAGAACCATTTTCTACATTTAGAATTGCAAAAGGAATTTAGACTAAGTTTATAATTAAATGAGTTAGTAATAACTCTACTCAGAAACACCTATCCCCAGATGGGTTCCTAGTGATAACACGACCCCTATCAGCCACATCTCCCCCGATCATCACGGCCATCAATGTGGGTTCAAGGGTGGACGCTAAATGTCAATCACATCATTCATGCGACTCGTGCTCGATCTTTCGACCATCCGTGTTCCGAGGCCATGTTTGTGCATGCTAGGCTCTCCAACTCAACCTTAGTGTTTTCGCTGTGCAACATGGCTTGCACCCACTATATGTGAACGTAGATATGTCTGACACCCGATCATGACGGCCTGCCTCATACCAAAGAACTTTCTTGGTGGTGCACACTAAGGGGGAACACAATCATTGGTAATTTTAACAGGGATCGTCTTATTAGGCTACCGTCGAGTATCTAATACTAGCACACAGTAAGATATGCAAACAATAACATTGAATGTAAATGCTATGTGATATGGTCCTTCACGTCATGATCTCCATCCACCATCACCGGGTTCCGGTGCCATAGACACTAGGGTACCAGTGTCTTTCCGGCGTGGTAGTTCGTCACCTCCGTGACTATCTACTACTTAGTAACAAAAGGTAATTACTTTACCTTTTCCACAACCATATCACAAAGCAACGCCCCCCTGCAAAACAAAGTTAGACGCCTCTACTTTATCTTTGCATGTTTTACGTGGCTGAATGGTCTTTCGCACAAGAACCGTTCTTACCTACGAACTTTCAGCACAACGCTGATCAAGTAGTTGTCTCTACTACACCCCTTTCGGGGCCCTCATTTTCAAATGGTATACCAACTAATGCGAGAGAGACATACACCCCCCTAAGACACTTTGTATGGTACAAGCCGTTTGTCAAGCGTGGACCAATCTCGCGAATAAACGCGTAAAGTCGGTTGGGGGCCCCTTTATCAAGCATTACTGCGGTATACACAAGTACACGTGGGAGGGTAACAACTGAAAGATCAATGCCCACACGCTACCTCTCGTGTGTTCTACCCGTACTAGCATTACTACGCATAGATCTAGCTCTGATACCACTGTAGGGGTTCCACGCATAAAAACAATAAATTTTACTCTACGCCCCTGAACCCCTGAAGCTTCCATGACCTATCTGTTAGCAATACAGTAACGGGAGGGTCTTTTCGCGAACTTACCCTCGAAGACCGAAAAGCGTTATCAACGCTCAGGAGAGCATGGTTGATGTAGACGAGCCGAAGCCAACCTCAAGGTCGTGATGAAGTCCTTGCGCTCCTTCTGGCTCCAACGACTTGAGTGCCTCAAGTGCGACACCTTGTGGGGAGTTACACACTTCTGGTGCCTGATGATGACTCCCGCTTCCCCGATCCAGCAGCAGTTGCGGAAGTAGAGCTCCCGGATCCGAATCCCGCAGCGCGACGGCACTCCGCCGTGAAGATGTCTCTCGCTCGTGCAGTCCAGACTTGGGACCACGGTCACGAGAGAGAGGGGGAGAGAGAAAATATCAATTGTAGGTCCTCCCAAAAGTGGGGAGACCTTTATTGATTATTGGTGTATTTTTCTTGGCCAAATACCCCCACTATATATAGGGGGAGGGGAGGTACTACCTCCCTCAAAGTCCCGGGGTGCGACTAAAGGAGAGGAGGGGGGAGGAGGTGGCTGTTGGCCACCTAGTAGGCCCCGCGCGAGGGGGGGGGGCTAGGCCCAGCCGGCCTCCCCCTTGCCCCTTCTCCCTCTCTCCTTTCCCCTAATGGGCCCTCTCCCTCCGGAATTGGCCCATTAAGCCTTTTGACCTTTTAATTGATTTTCTCTTTATTAAATAATTATGCATAAATGATTAAATCAATATTTAACATTCATTCACATATCATTTAATCTCCGTGGCTATGGAACATCTTCCACCTCCACTCCGAACGTCCTCTGGACTTACCGAAACCCTTCCGGTTTTCTCCCTTCTTTTCTTCGGTGATTCTACCGATCCTATAAACACTCTCTAAGAATCATCAAGCCCTTAAGTGTGATACCCCACGGTTCGGGAACACTCCAGACATGGTCGATACACTCCTGCACCAATGATCAATAGAGGGACCTGGATGGCCATGTGACCCCTGTGCGTTCCACGAAGATCTTTCGTCGTTTGAACCGGGACAGTCGTGTCTTATTCCCTTTGTCATTCGATACTTGCATTGCCCGAGATCTTATCAATGACATCACCATGTCGTGTTCAATCTCGTTACTGAACAATGCTACTTAACTCGTTCCGACAAGCGATATCCCCGTGATCTAGTCACACGCTGCGCAGCTATTGGATATTACTTCTTCGAGTGGGCCCTTGAGTATCTTCTCGTCACATGGACAGACTAATCCCGCTCTTGACATATATTTCCTCTACGGTTTCCTCCAAATAACAGAACACACCTTTATAACCACCGTTTTAATAGATGGCATTTGATGTTATATAAGCACTCTTGGGAGACAGTGATTGATATAGCCTCACGGTCTAAGGAATAGTCTACGAGGATCCATTTCTAATCATCGTAACTTGAACTTCATGACATGATCGGGTAACAATGTTTAGGTTGGGTATTGGTTCATCATCTCATTGTCAGAATGGGATGACCTCATTTCCAACTGGCATAAATGCCACATGATCAGGAAACATGATCATCTGTTGACCAATGAATTAGTGACTAGAGTTTCACTAGGAACCCCTGGTTGTTTGTATATTACACGTGTATTGATGTTTCCACTGAATACAGTTATAGTATGACATAAAACTTAATCATAAACTATATGAAATATGATAATAGTCCTTACTACTATTTGTCTCTAGGGCATATTTCCAACACCACATGCATTGTAGCACCAGTTTGAAAGATGTTGCATCACCACACCCACTTGGATGTGTGTGTGTGTGTATCAATCTGCATCATTGTGGTTTTGGAAAAGAACACATGCAATGATGCCACTCCAGCATGTGGCCAACCATGTCCGGGAACCCTAGTAGCATGCTGCGATTCAACTGCCACATGCATTGTAGCACCAGTTTCAAAGATGTTGCATCACCACACCCACTTGGATGTTTGTGTGTGTTTCAATGGTCATCATAGTGGTTTTTTAAAAGAACACATGCAATAATGTCACTCCAGCATGTGGCCAACCATGTACAAGAACCCTAGCACCATGCTGGGATTCAACTTCAACATGCATTGTAGCACCAGTTTGAAAGATGTTGCATCGCCACACCCACTTGGATATGTGTGCATGTGTATCAATGTGCATCATTGTGGTTTTGGAAAAGAACACATGCAATGATGCCACTCTAGCATGTGGCCAACCATGTCCAGCAAGCCTAGCAGCATGCTAGGATTCAACAACCACATGCATTATATCACTCGTTTGAAACATGCTACATCACCACACCCACTTGGATGTGTGTGTGTATCAATGTGCATCATTTTGGTTTTTTAAAAGAACACATGCAATGATGCCACTCTAGCATGTGGCCAACCATGTCCAGGAACCCTAGCAGCATGCTGGGATTCAACTTCAACATTCATTGTAGAACTAGTTTGAAAGATGCTGCATCACCACACCCACTTGGATGTGTGTGTGTATAAATCTGCATAATTGTTGTTTTGGAAAAGAACACATGCAATGATGCCACTCCAGCATGTGGCCAACCATGTCCAGGAACCCTAGCAGCATGCTAGGATTCAACTGCCACATGCATTATAACACAAGTTTGAAAGATGACGCATCACCACACCCACTTGGATGTGTGTGTGTATCCATGTGCATCATTGTGGTTTTGGAAAAGAACACATGCAATGATGCCACTCCAACATGTGGCCAACCATGTCCAAGAACCATAGCAGCATGCTGGTATTCAACTGCAACATGCATTGTAGCACCGGTTTGAAAGATGCTACATCACCACACCCAATTCGATGTGTGTGTGAATAAATATGCATCATTGTGGTTTTGGAAAAGAACACATGCAATGATGCCACTCCAACATGTGGCCAACCCTGTCTAGGAACCCTAGCAACATGCTGGGATTCAACTAGCACATCCATTGTAGCAGCAGTTTGAAAGATGCTCCATCACCACACCCACTTGGATGTGTGTGCGTATCCATGTGCATCATTGTGGTTTGGGAAAAGAACACATGCAATGATGCCACTCCAGCATGTGGCCAACCATTTCCAAGAACCATAGCAGCATGCTGGTATTCAACTGCAACATGCATTGTAGCACAAGTTTGAAAGATGCTACATCACCACACCCAATTCGATGTGTGTGTGAATCAATATGCATCATTGTGGTTTTGGAAAAGAACACATGCAATGATGCCACTCCAACATGTGGCCAACAATGTCTAGGAACCCTAGTAGCATGCTGGGATTCAACTAGCACATGCATTGTAGTAGCAATTTGAAAGATTCTGCATCACCACACCCACTTGGATGTCTGTGTGTATCAATGTGCATTATTGTGGTTTTGGAAAACAACACATGCAATGATTCCACTCCAGCATGTGGCCAACCATATCCAGGAACCCTAGCAGCATGCTAGGATTCAACTGCCACATGCATTATAGCACCAGTTTGAAACATGGTACATCACCACACCCACTTGGATGTGTGCGTGTGTATAAATGTGCATCATTGTGGTTTTGGAAAAGAACACATGCAATGATGCCACTCTAGCATGTGGCCAACCATGTCCAGGATGAAGGGAATATGCCCGAGAGGCAATAATAAAGTGGTTATTATCTTATTCCATGTTTATGATAAATATTTATTTTGCATGCTGTAATTCTATTAATTGGAAACATTAATACATGTGTGTTTAATAAACAAAATACAAATTTCCTAGTAAAGCCTCTCATATAAACTAGCTCGGTTATTAACAAGATGATCAAGGTTTCCTAATCATGGACATTGGATATTGTTAATAACGAGGTCACAACATTGGTGGAATGATGTGATGAACATTCATCCAAAGTACAGCTTTACGATCAAAGTCATTATGTTTATATTTCTATAACATCAAACGAAGTTATCTTAGTCCTTAGACCATGAGATCAAGTTAATTACTAACACCGAAAGAGTATCTTGATAACATCAAACGTCACACCGTAACAGGGTGATTATAAAGGTGGGTTCAGTGCTACGAAGGTGTTATTTTGAGGCTCATGGATAAAGAGTGGGATTTTTCCATCCTGATCACAGATAGATATACTCTGGGCCCTCTCGGTGATATCACATTGAAATAGCTTGCAAGCAAGTGATGTGATCACTAGAATGTTATATCGCGGGAACGAGAAAAGAGTGCATGTCGGTAACGAGATCAAACTAGGTATTTGGATGCCAATGATCGAATCTCGGACATGTAATATATCGCAAGACAAATAGATTTAGTTATGACGTTAAAGGTTCACACGATCACAAGGGTCATCGTTGAATGTGTGGGAGTCAGTACGGATCACCAGGTCCTGTTGCAGATTATTGATCGGAGAGGGGTCTCGATCATGTCTGCTTATTCATGAACTGTAGGGTGACACACTTAAGGGATACCGACACCATTTGGAGAAAATATGTTTCAGATAAAGATTTAAGAAAGCACTGGAATCATTTCGATGGAAACCAGAATTGTTTCGGGTGAAATTGCAGAAACTGGTTCTGCATGTGATATTGAAATGTTGCAGGGGGTTTTATGTGAATGTTTTTTAATTAATGTAATTGACAAAATTCTGAATAAAATAAATAAAATAGTTTTATTTAATGCGAGCTTGCATTAAATGTGGTGGAAATTAATGCATGTGTGAGTGGAATTTTGAGTGGAGGTTTTTTATAGGAGTGGGAGCTCCACCCACATGAATGTGGAAGAGGTGGGGGGACCACCATGGCTGCCATGCCATGGCCCTTGGGTGCCCCCCTCTCCCCTATAAGAGGCCCCCCTCTCCACCTCACCACACACACCTCCTCGTGAAGGATCTCTTTCCCCCTTTAGTTATTCCCCATGGTCTTGGATTAGCGAGATACATGTTCCCGGTGCCTTTATCTGGAAAGGAGTTGCTGCTTCCGCTGCTTTGCTGGAGCGAGGGATGGAGGTTGTCGGGGTACCGGACGTGTGTGCGATCACGGATGCACCGCTGCTTTCAGTACTGGACTTGGTGGTGCTAGACTGGCTGGAGCTAGATCTAATGGACGTGCTGGAGCCGGACCTGCTGGACTTCATCACGATCTTGAGATCGGCAAGTGTACGACTACATCATCCACGAGTTCCAACTCGTTAACAAAGCTTTGTTGTCTTCGAGGGTAAGTACTCTATGGATGTATATCCACCTGTTGCTTGTATCTAGTAGATAGATCTTGGCGTATAGTTCCCAACGTATGAATTTTTTTTGTTTTCTATGCTGCGAACCCAACATTGGTATCAGAGCCTGATCTATGCGTAGGTGCTTTGCACGGGTAGTAAACATATGTTTATATGTGGGCGATGATGATCATGTTATTGCAACTTCATAGTATTTTGGATATTGGTGGCATAGTGGGATGAAGCAGCCCGAACCAACCTTACATGTCATCGTACATTAGACCAGTTCCACGACTGACATGCAACTAGTTTTGCATAAGTGGCTGGCGGATCTCTGTCTCTCCTACTATAGTCAATATCTGATTTACAACGAGTTGCTAATAACTTGTTTATCCTCGTTGTGGTTCATGTTCGTAGGTAAGACCGGTTCTATCTCCGAAAGCCCTAAGCCACGTAAAACTTGTAATTGATAAATTAGAGGCGTCTAGTTAAGATCGTTGTTGTGCTAGTGTCTTGATATGGTATTGTTGTAAGAAGATGTATGATAGATACTCTTACAACACACTTAACGTGTAAGTTCCATAGACCTTGGCCTTACACACAAAGGAATGATAGAGATCATACCACGATGCAAATGATAGAGAACAAATGCATGGACCATATCATCTCACTTTACACATTAGATTTTTGCATCTTATACTGCTAGTTTGGCGCTTTTGGTAGCATTGTAAGATGATCCCTCATTTAGATATCAAGATAAAATGTGTTCTTCCTTGAGTATGCACCGTTCTATGGATCATGTTTCCAGACATCACGTGATGATCGGGTGTATTCGACTCCGCGCTTTCATACAACGGGTGTAAGACAGTTTTACACACACGAATACTAGGGTTCTTACTTGATGAGCCTAGCATGTACAGACATGGCCTCGGAACACGGACCGAAAGGTTAAGCATGAGTCATATAGTTGGTATGATCCCTATGTAGATGCTCACCTTTGAAGCTACACGGACTCACGTGATGATCGGACTTGGTGTAGTGGATTTGGTTCATGTAATCACCAAAAAGGCACGAGGGGTGTCGTTTTTTAGTGGGAGTTCATTTCTAATTTGGATTAGTCGAACTAAATTTGTCATAAACTAAATCAAAGTGAATTTGCATAATTTGTTGTAGTCATTGGCATTTGTTCACTACCTTATGCTTAGTTTTAATTGAGATAATAGAACTATAAAATTCTGGATATTTACTTTACGAACTAGTATTGTATTGTTTTGAATGTCAATTTAAAGTTTATAAGTCCTATTGCAAACTTTCAGCAAACTCTATTTACTCCATGAAGTTTAATAAGTAGTATTAAATCAAGAGTAAGAATTCCAATGTTAGTATCTAAAGTATCATGTTTGCCTCCATGATTATTGATATTCAAAAGTTGTTTTAATATCAAGATTATCTAGGAGATGAAAATTGTTTCAGAAGCCATCATATGTGAAAGTTATTGTGATATCTGAAACAATCTTTTCGGTTGCATTATGATAGAGTATAATTTAGTAAAATACATGTTCTCATATTGTATGAGAATTTGTGAAGGATGGAGATGCTAGGCATCCGGATCTCCCAAAAAGGTTTTGGGAACTAACATTATGCTCGCGATTCTTCCTTAAAGGCTATAGTAGCTTGATCATGAAAGTGGCCATGATAAGGATGAATAGAAGATATAAGTAAAATGTTTACTACACTAATAGATTACTAAAGAATGGATTTTTGAAAGAACACCAAACATTTGATGATGGTGATCCACTTCAAAGTGCAAGTCCAAAGTTATTAGTATTTGACTATATACACCTTGTACTATGTGTCATGTGAATGACACCACTATTGATGTTGATAGATTCTTTTAAAAGAAAAGGAATTGCTGAAAGAGAATCTATAAAAAAAATATTTGGCAGAAAAGAAAAGGTTGGAGATGTCCATCTTAGGTATATAGAAGATATACATGTTATGGCTGTATTCCTTGCTTGTTAAACAATATGGTTCTGAGGTATTGGATACCGGTATTGGATACCGAATTGGTTGGTGTGAAGTGTCATACAGAACAACACAATTCATGAACTACAACGACCTAAGTAACCGGCAAGAGAATAAGTGATGATGTTCATTAGAAACAAATAAAGTGTTATTGTGTTTTTCGTTGTCGTCAAACCTAGCCTTCAAGATTTGTTTTAATAATTGTTATTATGTTCCGGTATTACGTGAACAATGGTTGTTCAAATAATTACCTTATTCCATAAAAGAAGGATGAACTTTTACAAGTCTAGTTGGAGAAATCACATCCATAAACATTATTGCTAAAATGTCGTAAGACAAATGATTGGAAGATCACTTATGAAGTGACATCGCTGTTTGAATTATATCGAAAAGTAAACATGAAGAAACTCCATTTTGATGGATTTTTTGAAGTCTTTTGATTTTGATCAATTGACGCTTGTGAAACTTTCCCTGAGATAATTGAAACTCTGTCCATAGGCCAAAGAGGAACGGATGACTAACTTATTGGATATTATGCATGTTCATGTATATAGTCCATTATGTGTAGCCATATGCGATGGATCTTTTTGCTTCATATGCTTTCTCTAGAAATTTCAGTGAATATATATCTATATATTTACTTAATAAGGAAGAAGTATGAAACGTTTGAAAATTGTTCAAAGACTTTCAAGGTGAAGTGAAAAATCATTGTAACAAGAAAATAAAAGAGTTTATGATTTGATCATAAAGGAGGATATTTGAGTTACAGGTTTAGCAAAACACCTGAGATTTCAGGAATTGTTCCATGAATTTGCATATCCTGATAAACCACAGGAGTATGGTATGTTTGAGAGATCAAATCAAACATTGTTTGACATGGTAAGATCGAAGGTGTCATTTATATAACTTCCATTATGTTTTAAGGATTAAAGCTTTAGAGACTACCGCTTTTACACTGAAAAGAGCACCATCGTGATCCGTTGAAATGACACCATATGAGTTATGGTTTGGGATAAAACCCGAATTGTCTTTTATTAAATTTTGGTATGCTATGCATAAGTAAAATGTTTACAACCAAAGTCAGATATGCACGTCTTTGTAGGTTATCCCAAAGAATTTTTTGGGAATTCCTCCATAACACCGAGGACAAAAGAGTTTGTCGCTTGGAACGTCAAGTTTCTTGAGAAGCAATTTTTCGCGAAAAGTTAAGTTGTAGGACAATAGAACTTTGATACGGTTGTTGAACCTTAGCTATATGTGCTAAGTAGCGCAGCACCGGAAAGTACCTCGGTGGCGGCCAGAATGCTCATGGCTCCCGTGATTACAAAAGGTGTGATCTTGGAGATTAGAGTTCTTATTGAACCATGTGGGTCGGTAAGAATCAAATAGTAAGATTTGAAACAGAAGTTGTTATTGTTTTGACAATGATGAACCGATTGCATGCAAAGAAGCGATGATGGGCCCTGACTCCATAAAATGACTAAAAGGTCATAGAATCCGTGATAGTATCCATACACGAGAAATCAAGTTTCTGAACTTGGAAGACCCTCCGGAAAGGCGTGAAGCCTATCGGTCATGTTTGGATCTATAAAGAAATAGACATGGATGTTTAACATCTATGAAATAGTCGACATGTCGAAAAGAAGTTTACGGCAATGTTCAAGGGGTTGACTATGACAAGATTTGATCTTTCATAGCGATATTTAGTCCTGACGGATTAATGTAGCAACCACTACATATAATTTGGTATATGGTAGTTGAATAAACAAAACAAGGTTCTTCTAATAGAATGGTTACCTAGGACATGTACATGACATGGTCCAGAGGGTTTTGTTAATTCAAAGGGTGCTAAAAGGGCATGCAAACTTCAATAGTTGAAGTGAGCATAGCGGAGTTGGAATCTTCACCATGATGAAAATGTTAAAGGAGTTTAATTTCATTGGAGACGATGAAGATGCTTGCATTTGCAAGAAATTAAGTGGGAGCGCTGAGACAAAATTCCAATATATTATGCAGAGTACATATTGTTGATTGGAAATGATGTATCTTTTATTGACACAAGTTAAGAATTTCATTAAAATAGGATTTCGATGAAAGACTTGGGAAAAACCGGAATATTTGGCATCAATGTCTATATGGATAGATTGAGGCGCTAATATGGTTATGCCTGATGTGCATATATGAGATATTGAAAGGGTTCAATATGGTAACAACAAGAAAGGTTCTTGCTGCATCGAAAGGATTGTATCAAGATTCAAGTGTTTCAACACTTGGTGAGTAAAATCACATGAATATTTTGATCGATTGTACCGTAATATGTTTATAACCAGATATATCCTATGCTCTAAATGTTATGAGAATATACCGAATGATTCATAAGATGATCATTGGACGATAGTAAAGTTATTCTTATGATCTTTGGAAGAACTAAGAATATATCATGTACAAGTGACAAATAGTTAAAGGTAGTTCTTTGTAAAGTGTTACATTGATACTAGTTTTGTCACAAGATACAAATTAAATTTATCGCAATTTATACTATGGGTGGCACAATGTAATGGAAAGGATGTTCCATGATGGATTTGGATGAGTTCCAAAGTTGAGACATTGTGACGGATACTACAGCAAAAGGCTAAGTATATGACTGCTATAGTAGCAGCAAAGGAGGGCATTTGTGTTAAGTAGTTTGTTATCAAACTAGGTGTGGTTCAAAGTGGGATAATACTATGAAGATATATTGTATGACAATAATATCAACATATTTTAACCCGAACGAACTAAAGGTCTCACCAAAAGACCAAATTTATACAATGCCATCTCATTTGAGAAAGAGTGATGCGTAGAGACGCAAAGACAAGCAAATAGACATGGACCTAAAACTGTCAGACCCAGAGATTATGTTAACCACTAGCAATCGCGTATATGCAACACCAGAAAGCCATAGGTGTCCAATACGCAAAGTTTTTCATACTAGATTATTGACTCTAGTGCAAGTGGGAGACTGAAGGGAATATGCCCGAGAGACAATAATAAAGTGGTTATCATCTTATTCCATGTTTATGATAAATGTTTATTTTGCATGCTATAATTGTATTAATTGGAAACGTTAATACATGTGCGTTTAATAAACAAAATACAAAGTTCCTAGTAAAGCCTCTCATATAAACTATCTCGTTGTTTAACAAGATGATCAAGGTTTCCTGATCATGGACATTAGATGTTGTTAATAACGAGGTCACAACATACGTGGAATGATGTGATGAACATTAATTCCAAGTACAGCATTAAGATCAAACTCATTATGTTTATATTGCTATAACATCATACGAAGTAATCTTAGTCCGTAGACCATGAGATCATGTTAAGTGCTAACACCGGAAGAGTATCTTGATAACATCAAATGTCACACCGTAACAGGGTGACTATAAAGGTGTTATGTTGAGGCTCATGGATCAAGAGTGGGATTTGTCCATCCCGATGACGGATAGATATACTCTGGGCCCTCTCGGTGATATCACATTGAAATAGCTTGGAAGCAAGTGATGTGATCACTAGAATGTTATATCACGGGAACGAGAAAAGAGTGCATGTTGGTAACGAGATCAAACTAGGTATCTGGATGCCAATGATCGAATCTCATACATGTAATATATCGCGATATAAAGGGATTTAGTTACGACGTTAAAGGTTCACATGATCACAAGGGTCATCATTGAATGTGTGGGAGTCAGTACGGATCTCCAGGTCCCGCTGCTGATTATTGATCGGAGAGGGGTCTCGATCATGTCTGCATTATTCGCTAACCATAGGGTGACACACTTAAGGGATACCGACACCATTTGGACCAAATATGTTTCAGATAAATATTTAAGAAAGCGCTGGAATCATTTCGATGGAAACCGGAATTGTTTTGGGTGAAATTGCAGAAATTGGTTCTTCATGTGATATTGAAATGTTCCAGGGGTTTTATGTGAATGTTTGTTAATTAATGTAATTGAAAAAATTCTGAATAAAATAAATAAAATAGTTTTATTTAATGAGAGCTTGCATTAAATTTGGTAGAAATTAATGCATGTGTGAGTGGAATTTTGAGTGGAGGTTGTTTATGGGAGTGGGAGGTCCACCCACATGAATGTGGAAGAGGTGGGGGCACCACCATGGCTGCCATGCCATGGCCCTTGGGTGCCCCCTCTCCCCTATAAGAGGTCTCCCTCTCCTACTCACAACACACACCTCCTCGTGAAGGATCTCTCTCCCCCTATAGTTATTCCCCATGGTCTCGGATTAGCGAGATACATGTTCCCGGTGGCTTTACCTGGACAGGAGTTACTGCTTCCGCTGCTTCGCTGGAGCAAGGGACGGGGGTTGTCGGGGTACCGGACGTGTGTGCGATCACGATCACCAATGCATCATGTTGGGATTCTATTACCACATGCATTGTAGCACTAGTTTGAAAGATGTTGAATCACCACACCCACTTGGATGTGTGTGTGTATCAATATGCATCATTGTTATTTTGGAAAGAACACATGCAATGATGCCACTCCAACATGTGGCCAACCATGTCCAGGAACCCTATCAGCATGCTAGGATTGAACTAGCACATGCATTGTAGGACCAGTTTGAAAGATGTTGCATCACCACACCCACTTGGATGTGTGTGTGTGTGTATCAATGTGCATCATTGTGGTTTTGGAAAAGAACACATGCAATGATGCCACTCCAGCATGTGGCCAACCGTGTCCAGGAACGCTAGCAGCATGGTGGGATTCAACTGTCGCATGCATTGTAGCACCAGTTTGAAATCACTACTAGCAAAGTTGGCTTTTATAACGGACGATTTTCGTGGTTGAAGGCCCGTTTTTCGTGGACAAAGAGTGTTCCGCGATGGATGGCCTTTGTTGTAAAAGCCCCATCACAAATGAATTAACCACGGTTTTTTTCGACCGTGGCGGATCGCACCCTTAAGCCACAAAAATTTGTTCCATCGTAGATCTATCCGCAAACCGCGTTGACTGTTGATGTCATGCAAACTGCCATGTGGAAGCCGCCATTAGCGACCGGTTACCGCCGCTAACGGCCATAGAAACCGTGGCAGAAGCCATGCCCAGCCAAGGCCTGCTAAATACTAACTAGGCCGACCCATAAGGGGAGCCTAGATCAAAATGGGCCCAAAAATGTAGCCAGTAGCGTCCCACGAACTTTCAGGCCTGATTCTATTTCGGCCTACAGAAGGCCCATGTTGGTCCAACACTATGCGGCCCATTAGCATCCTGCACCAAGTCACTCATGTAAACATAAGGCCTGCGGTCAGCCCATAACTATTATCGCAGCCCATCATTGACCGCCTACTGACAGCCCTTCTCTAAGATGGTCCGTTACTATTCTGTCCTTTTACTGTTCTGGTCTTTAGCTGTTCAGTCCCACAAAAGGCCCTTTACTGTTCTATCCTAGTAAATTTGTCGGCATGTTACTACCCTCGTCCAGGAATTTCTCGGCTTGTACTATTCAGGCTTGTCACTATTCTAGCCTTTTACTATTGTGGCCCGCTACTGTTTTGGCATGTTACTGTTCTATGATTTTTGCAGTTTCTTCCCTGTTACTATAATGGGTTGTTTCTGTTCTGGCCTTCTACTATTACGACATGTTATTGTTACGACCTGCTTCAGTTACGACCTTTCTGGTACGGCCTATTACTGTTACAGCCCGTTAGGCCTGTTACATTTACGGGTTGTTACTGTTACGGCCTGTTACCACATGCGCAATGACCCGTTAAGTTTACGTCCTTTTACAGTTTCATCATTTCTGAAGTCCATGCCAATATCATAAAACGTGTATAATAATCCAGCATTTTTTACTATTCATCATTGGCCGAATACACGATGGGCCAATAACAAAGCACGTAACCGTTCCCTAATCGACCTACCTGGCGTAGTTACCGTAACGACTACCGCAATGTGTGGATAGCATCAACTAAATTCCTACATGGCCTACGCGAGTTATCTAGATATTACATCAGCTGCAAACTTCTTAAAATTATTACATATTATCATCTCAGGGGAAAGAAAAATCAGCATTTCAGTTGACAATCAAGTTGATAGCAGAGTCCTCAAATGATCACCTGCATCTTCCATTGAGTGTGACAGCTACATTGGAGGAGACATGATCTTGCAGCTCCCTCTTTGGTGGGGCTAGGAATTATTGCAGTCTGAAACTAAGTAATAACAAGTTAATACATCAAACAAGACAAACTACTCATTTGACTAATATGACATGAGCTACGAACTGGAGTTTACAACTGGTCAATGGTTCAATTATTGACCAACACTTCAAACAAACATGACAAGCAAGCATGCATTAAACAAGTGTGACTACCGTGAAACGAGCAATCAAAAAATGTGTGTGTGGCTTAGAATTTCAGCTGATATAAACTAGCCAGGTCATTTTGAACAAATATATATGGAAGCAGTTCTATACCCTAAAATGCAAGAGACGTTGGGTGACTCGGAATTTTCGCTGAGCCACAAAATGGCTTGTAGTTACTGTCATAGCGAAGAATGAACCAGACAGAAATTATAACCACATCATACGAGAACCTGTAGAGTAGGGATGCAAGCCACGAATGAAATATATATTGTAGAGGATAGTTATGTCGTGACTTAGGACGAACCAGACCCAGAACCAGATGCGAGATATAATGGCGTCGCTAGTGAACCTATAGAACAAGACAAACAAGCATTAGACAAGTGTGCATTCTTTGAGAATCAGAAGGATCCTTTTCGAGTTTCTATTTCTTCATTTGGAATCTGGGCTCTTCTATCTTCGACTTATTTTTTTTTTGCCTAGAATGAAATGAGTAATCAAACAAAGTGTTTCTTAGAATTTCAGCAAATATATATGGGAGCAGTGACATCTCTTGGAATGCATAGAGTCGTTCGGTGAATTAGAATTTGCGGTGAGCTACACAATGGAATGTAGTTACTATCATAGCTAAAAATCAACCAGATAGTAATTATAATGGCATCAAAAGAGAAATTATAGAGCAGGAATGCAAACCACGAGTGAACTACATAGTAGAGGACAGTTATGCCGTTGCTCAGGACAAACCAGCACTAGATAAGGAAGTAATGGCATACCTTGTGAACATATAGAATAGGCTATGCAAACAAACATGTTAAATGTTCCATTTTGAGCTCTATGGAAGAAAAAGGAAATAGTTAGTGATGCAGCTTTTGAAGAACCAGATGGCAATATGGCAACAACAAAATTATAATCAAATTAGTATGAAGAGTTTAAATGGCTACTACAGGATAACAAAACGATGCCAAGGAGGAAATAATAGCAGGAACTGATCTCAGGACGAACCAGATAGATTCAGCAATTGTAGAGCAGGGAATCCACACTAGTATTTTTCACTGACTATGGATTTTGCAAGAATTACACGGTAGCAGGCAATTACTGGTGTATGGAGTAGCTAAGAACATCTGCATGACAAAATAACAGACATGTGCATGACTTTGTAGAGCAGCGAATGCAAACCAACATGTCTAATGACCTTGCATGTACTAGCACAAAGAACAGGTGTGCCCAGTGACTTGCATGTACTAGCACAATTACAAAAAAATGCAGTTTACTGCGATCGGCTTGAAGCTGCTATAATATTGACAAAACAAAAATAGGTTGGATATTTGGTTAACCTTGGTTGGAGAGGCGTCTAAGCATCGTCGGTGCCGTGCGAGTGACGTCCAGGTCTCCGAGGGTGCTACGGTTGCGGTGGCTGTTGGTGTCAGGGAAGTAGATCTTGGGTAGTCGATGTTGGCTTGAGAGCGGTGGACGAGAGCGTCGCTGAGGAAGATCCGGTGCAGTGAACTGTTATAGCCATGCAGCTGGTCTGGAGTGGTGGACATGGAACTCTTTGAAGTAGATCACGCCCGGTGGACACCGGTGAAGCAGATCCGGATCGGCGTGGTGAATGACACCGTAGCTCCTAGATCTGGTGGGTGAGCGTTGGTGAAGCGGCTGCGCGGCGGTGCACGAGACCACAACTCAAGCCGGTGCGCGCGGTGGTCATGGACAGGACAGAGGATCTTCGGAGTGTTGGGAGGGCCGGTGGGAAAACTGGGGGAATCGGGACCATAGAGGTGAGCAGAAAAAATAATTATGATCCTGCCCCCGAGCTACCGACTTTAACATGCCCATTTGTCATCTAAACAATAGGTAGATTTGGAATTTTAAATTCTATAGTTTTTGAAATAGAAGGGCACGAAATGCTTCAAGTTCGGTGTGTGGTTTTGTCGCTCGATTGAGAATTTGAATTTGGCTTGCGCCCATCTAATAATAATAATAAATGGTACTCCCCCGGTCGGTGGGATATTTTGGCTCAAATTTTTTGAAACAGTGGGGCGGGAAATCCTTGGTAGGTGTGTGATTTTGCCGCTCGATTGTGATTTTGAATTTAAGGACCATACGCTATCTGTCTAGGAATTCAAGGATGAGAGTCACCTTAACTGATCATCCATAAACATTTTTTTGCATAGAAACTTTGATAACTTCCATTCACACATCATAGGTGGTAAATTTTGCCGCTTAAGTCAGATTTTAAATTTGGCTAGTGTCCATGTAATAATATAAAAATGGTACTACCTCGGTGGGTGATTTTGCTTGAAAATGTTTGAAACAGATGGGGTGTGAAATGCTTCGGGGTCGGTGGGTTATTTTCCCGCTCGATTACGATTTTGAATTTGGCTATCGGGCAAGTTTTTATTAATAGAAAAAAGGTTGGGTAGGTCGAATGCCATCTGGTCAGGAATTTAAGGCGAGACTCACATCAACTGATGCCTCTAATTCAAACTGGGTAGGCGGTAGGTTTTGGCTATTGCCAGTGATTTTGAATTTAGAGATTGTCCAAAGAATAATTAAAAAATAGGCCTTTCTCCCTCTATTTTAGGGATCCAAGTCACGGAGAGTGATTATCTACCACGCGTATGAAAATGCAGATCTCCGATACAAGAATGTTTGCTTAACATAACAACAAACAAATGTCTGAAGTAGCTCTGATTCAAGCATGTGAAAATGGTGTGCAACCAAGGTCTACTAATTATTTAGGTGTCAACACAGACTCTTCTACATGAAGCACTAACTAAAAGGTAGTACCAATTCAGATCAAATAAAAAGCCTGCTGCTAAACAAATACTCCTACTACAAGATACTATAAAAACACAAAGACCACCTAAAGTATATGTAGAACAAATAAAACAAGATTTCATCACACATACACTACTATATAGAGAACACCATTTCATCATATAGAACGATGTTTTATTAGACACACATAGGCCCCCAAAACGAATAGACAACTCTAATATTCTAGCCCCTTCCACTATGACTGCAGCACAAACAAAGGTGCCACCACTATTCCATCAGCTACCAAAACAAGCAAATATCATACTACAGCTCCAAATAACACAACTTGGGAAAAAACATGCTTTCCCAAACAAGCCTTGCTTGTTCACTCGAGTGTTATTTTCATCTCCTTGATGTTGCAGTCTGAATCAGCTGTGTTGCTGATAGGACTTCCTTTTCGTTTCTTTAATTTAGCACTCCGATAACGTCGGTTGCTGAAGAAAATGAACAAAATGATCAGCAAAATCATAGGTGTACATATATGCAAGGGTTGCACATGAATGACTGCACTAACCAACTATCATAATGTAGGGATGTAAAGTACACCAACATTTACGAGATCTAAACTTCTTAGACTTCATGCTGCTAAGATCTAATTCGAATACTCCCTCCTTCGCCCATATAACCACCATTTCTCTATCCTCAAATGCGCAGAGTAACCTTACTGCGTCTTTCGCACCATATGCCCATGATTTCTCAAGGCCAAGGAGAGTATCCAACTCAACCTTCATATGAGGCACCGAAGCTTCACATTTGCATGTTGATGATCTTGCACCGGACCATGTGTTTAGACTGAAGTCTGTTATAACCTCAAGGGCAACATCTCCATTATGCCCCTAAGCAATGACAAAATTGCGTCTAGAAATATCATGTGTCTTATGGGGGCACTCAATAAAACATAGTTTTGTTGTCACGTTATCGAAGGCAATTATATATTTGGAGTTCATTGTCGGCCAGTACAAAATGTCTCCTATGAGAGTTGATGGCCTACGATCAATCTTAGCAAGCATCACAGCAGGTTCAATCTAGTCCTCGCATTTTCCTAACTCTGATGAGTACCTCTACACCAGTGCTTGCTTAACATTGGTTACTATCCAAACAACCCAGAAATTGCTGCAACAGTGTGAAGACAATTGCCCATGATTTCTCGAACCGAGAATTGTGCCTCTATCATACTCACGTCTCTGCCAAATTGGTGGTTCTGGTATCACTGTTTCACTTCCACTTATTGGATCCTAGGCCTTTATCATGTTAGGCCCTTGCGGATAATGAAGTAGCACCTTACCATTGCGACATCCGAGTACATATGGTTTGTAGGCTTTATGTACTTCCACTAGCCTGTTCAGCTTCTAGAAGATGGATTGGTCAAGATTATGATCTGTTAAGAATCGAGCATCCTCGGAGCTGTTGGTGAAAAACCCATGTAACGGCATTCCTATGTTGTGTGACAGGGTTAGGCTTTTGAAATCGTTGCTTCCCATGAAGTCTATCCAACATTTTTGGGCGAGTAATTCCCTTAGTATGTAGGATGGGTCCGGAGGAAGCCTGACAAGAATCTGACCAAATACATCGCTGGCAAGTCGTTGATTGTTGCATATGTGCTTCCACCGAAGCTGGTAGGATGATGCAAATAGCACAAGTGCATCATCAGAATTAAGTAAACAACATAGTGCACAACCCTAAAAAAAGAATTAAGTAAACACCACAATGCATCATACAATTTGACAAGAAAATTTATCATCGAAATTTCCTAAACTACACCCATCTGAAAAACTACCTAAAAAGCAGAGTTTATCAACAAAATAACCTAAACAGCACAAGGAATCAACCAGAGTAGTACAAAAGCACCACAAAATGTTTCAGCATGTCATAACTAGGCAAAGGGAATGAAGAACATTTTTTAGGTCACTAGGGAGGACAGAAAGGCCCCCACATTAATTTTCTGGTTTTATCACAAGGAAGAGAAGAAAAGCGGACGCAGCTTCAGTGACATAGTGAACCCAAGTCTCACGGTGACTTGCCCCAGGATCCACCTTCCATATTAGATCAAACGTATGACAGTAGCTCAGATTTTGAACTAAAAAGTAAAACCATTAAAAAAATTGACAAAAAAATTAGTAAATCATCAGTGCCTAGGTTTGAATCCTGTGAAAGTTTCATCCCATTCGGATCACTAGTTTGTGATTAAATAGATTTTTATGTTCCTAGTACTACTATTTTAAACTAATATCCACTGCGTCCAGAAAAAACCCCAGAGCAGAATACACAAAAGAGGGAGGAAGTCAGGGAGACAAAATCCAACGCAGAACTTACAATATGGTCGATGAGTTCTGAGCAAATGGAGTAGGCCCTGTCGATGAATGACGAGCCATAGCCGTTGACGTTGGAGAAGCACGACCATGAGCTGACGCATTCCTAGCATCCCACGCAACCGTCACTTTGGCAGCGGCAGCCAACATAACCGAATTTGTTCCAGCAGCAGCCGACGAGGATTTCGACTGTGCCTCCACCGCTTTCCAAGCATCACTCAACACTGCCCAAGACTATGATGCGGTACAAGCATCGGCCTCCGCATCCGCTTCACATGTATCCACTGGTGCTGCTTCAGCATCTACCTCTTCTTTACAAGCATCCGCCGACGTAGCAAATGCATCTGCCAACGCCGATTCCATTTCCTATAAACTCCACGAGCTTATTTAGCTTGCAATTCCCAAAAAAAAATGCATTCTATCCTTTGGAAAGCCCGTAATGGCTGGAGGTTGGGGACGTACATACCAGCGAATGGTAGTGCAGTGTTGTTCAATGGTGGAGCGGTAGGGACGATCCGGTTGAGGGAGGGCGGCCAGGCGGAGAACATGACTATGGGGTCGAGGGGCACACGACTGAGCTACCTCGAACTCGAAGCTAACTTTCGCCCCACTTTTTTTTGTGAACCCCTCTTTTTTAGGGGAAACCCCGACTATATTAATAGCAGCAACCACACGACTGATAGAAGTTTGTGCACTTGCGTTGCACAGTTTCCCGTTTACATACATCAAGTTTGTGCACTTATTCGTGTGATACAATCAATTGCTGTGTAAAATATTCCAGGTGCAAGATCTAGAGTTCAAACATCGACCTGAAATTCCACAATCTACAACTACAAGTTTTGGTTTACTACTAGAAACATGCTAACAAATCACTCACAACTGGCATTAACATCATCATTAATAGATCTCAGAAGGAAAAAATTGAAAGATAAAAAACCACCACAAGTTCGAATAAGATGAATGTTGTTGCCAAATATAGTCACATAAAGCTAGGTCCAATATATATGTCATAATAGTACATCAAATATATAGATTCGTGGAGACCACACACCAGAATAGCAAAAGAAATAGTTATAGTACCTGACTTAACGAACAGTTATCCTCACAAGAGACCCAAACCCTTCAAAAATGAAACTAGAGCGGTCAATATGGTTTAAAGATTTCCTCATCTTTTGCAGGATCATGAATATGGGTGTGGAGAATCTCGAATTTTTGTCAGGGTCTCATCTGCTTCTAGAGCCGAATTGAAAAGATTGCCAGCTCGCATTCCCACCTGTTCCAAGATCTAGTCGTACACCTGGCCAATGAGCTCGTCGCCATCCACATCAGGCAACTCGGGAACTAAGTTGTCAGCCATGAACTTTTGAAAATCAATAGCAGCATCATGAGCAAATGAAATTGATGTATTCCATCCTGCGGTCAAATCAGCTAGCTGCTTGGTGGATATAGACACTTCTTCCTTCAGGCGCCTAATCTGTTCGTCCTGGTGTTGCACTTTCTCTTGAAGGCACGAAATCATGTGTCTATGAGCTTTGTATTTCTCTCGGAGACGGGAAATTGTAAAATCCTTGTAGTGACCAGCACCATTACGCCATGAGCAATATGAGTAAGGGGGGAACTGTAGATAACAAATCCAAAATTAAACCAGATTGTCATCTTTTTTAAACCAAATTCTCGTTTCACAATCCAAATTCAGCTGCACACATCGTGCAATCTCCACAGTGGTACCGCAAATGGAAAATAACCATAGAGGCATATTTCCCAAACATGGGAAACATAACTGACATAAAAGGGCCATATTTCAGGGTTTGCCTTCTTAGCAGGGAGATGAGCAGTTCTGGCCTTAGTAATAAGAGGCAACATATCAGAATGACTTTGTTTTTGCAAATCATGATGTAACAAAAATAATCAGTACATTTTAGGGGACATTTTAAGTAATAAAGCGCTCTTTATCGAAAAAAATGTTTTCAGGGACAAAGCATAGGTTACTGAAATTCTAGCAAAGTAGCTGGATACATAAAAAACTTGTCACTCGATAATGCCTCCTCCACGGGTGGGACATGCGCATGATGCTAAATGAAATGCACCAAAACCATTAAATTTAATGAAAAACACATCAACTTCGCAATGCAAAGAAGGATACGTGCATTAATATGATGCCAAAGATTAGGCGTGTTTGCCTTTAATGAAAAATATAATTTAAAGAACCCAGCAATGCAGGACACCGGCAAACAACAATCTGTTTATGAACGATATGCAGCAAATTATATCTGCATTGTTCAGCAGAGGATCGTTCTATGAAATAAAGCTAGGGGCAAGCTTCCCATCCTCATAAGACTCTTCTTAGTAGCATATACTTACCTATTTTAAGTGGACCTTATAACTAATTCCATGGATACATCCATGGTGATCCCAGCTACCTAATGTGGCATATAGATCTACGATTTCAAATAGAAATCACCTAAACAACTATCCGGATGGTTGCGGACTCACCGAAGATTGCACTGATGCGATGGAAAGGTGGACGCTACTAGGTAAAGAAGGTGAGCGACGGGGGAGGTGCACAAATGTGCAAAAAATGTAGCAATACTCGTATATAGATAGAGATAGTAGTAACACATAAACTAGATCAATTAGTAGTAACCAAAAACTCCCGAAGGGCTGTAAGCAGACTATCAACTACTCCCATATTAATTAACCTACTGTAATTTAACGTGGAAGTACTATGAGATGGTGAGTACTAGTAAACAAAAGGGGATTACTTAATTATTAGTGGAATCTCTAGCTAGCCACCAAAAGCATCATGAGCATGCTAAATATCTAGATTGCAGACCATAATTGGTTAAGAACCTAATGTCCAGCTCTAATTACCCAAATCTAAGAGCATCTATCCTATTTACGACTGAGTGTAGTGAGTTGGAGACATTCGTTAACTCTGCAGCCATCTCCTCGGCATGCATCTGATGGAGCTCCTGCTCCTCCTCTTTGAGGTCATCGCGGATCTCGAGATGTAACCACAATGACATCATCACGTGCTACAGCGAAAGTGAGTGCTGTAGATCTACCCAGTGGATGAACATGCAGCGCTCACATTGGTAGTTGCAACCCAAGAACCCGAAGTTCGTTCCCTTGAACGCGACGTGGCGATGGGGTGCCAGGGCGCGGTCGCACTAGAGCTGGAGATCCGCATCGGTAACGATGCCGTACCACTCCGCGTCTACCATCCATGCGCATCTGAACCCAGGAAACATCGTCGATCGAGACAGGCAGAATCGAGAAAAACCCCAAAAGGAGAGAACCCATAAGCTGAATTCGAGAAAATAAACTGAGACCGCGAACAGTGGTGTACTTACCCTAACCCGGCCGCCTTGTGCATCAAGATCCCCTTTCATTCGTCGGACCGGCATGACTGAATCCGGCGAAATTGCTCGAAAACAGAGCGCGCCTTCAACAGCACAGAGGCTTTGTGGAGAAAGAAGAGGTAGGGGAGCCGGCCCTCACATTCACTGGCTACTACTCCGTATTGGATTTAACTTGACCACTGATAACTGGGGCTCGTGGGCCCCCAAACATCACTCACCTAGTTTGACTTGCATTACATGGAGTACTTTTGGAAACAGATCAAAATTCAATAAATAGACCAAAGGCCCCCTCTCTTTTTGCGAAAACCATTACAAAACGGAGACGCTCACAAATGCGTACACACACTCACCCCTATGAATGTAGGTACGCACACCCTACACCTATGAGCACTTCAAAAATACTCGATCTTGCGACTGATGCCGCGGGGCTTGACCTTGACGAAGTCACCATAGGCACCACACTATATATTCACGGGAACATCACCTCTCACTACCCTCATAACCATCCTTCAAAGTTGAGCGCCGAGGCTTCATGGCGAAGGAAGTTCTAGGGGGTTGGATCTCACATTCATTGGCTTCTATGGGATGTAATTGAACAACTAATAATGTGGCCCCCGGTAGTGACCCCATAGACCCTATACACTAGTGACCATTACAATTACTTTGGGAAAACCAAGCAAAACTTAATACAAACGGAAGGCCCATCTCTCTTATTTTTGCGAAAATCCACTACAAAACGCACACGCTCACAAATGCATACACACACTCACCCCGATGAACGCATGAAGGCACATCCTACCCCTATGAGCACCTCCAAAATATTGAGTCTTCAGACTATCCAGTGGGGGGCTTGAGCTTTACAAAGTCACCATAGGCACCTACTACTCTCGTAACCATCCTTCAAAGCCGAGCGTCGAGGCTTCATCGAGAAGGAAGATCTAGAGGAGTCAGAGCTAACATTCGGTGGCTACAATAGGATATAACTAGACATCTAATAACACTGGGGCCCCACGTTAGTGAGCCCATTGGCCCCAGACATCAAAGCAAGCATGGTGTCAAGTCTTAAACATATATCTTAATGGTGGAGTGGGTAGTGCTAACAAAAAGATTCTTCAAGGTGATTCTAGTGCTAGACTTATGTCTAAGAGAATCAATTGGGAGGGCCCACTATTCAGTGCATAATAGTTTTTTTTCTTTTTAGCATGGTTGTGTGGACCCACTTCAGTTCTAAACGCTAGACAAAATGTAGTTTTCATAGCTATGTCTAGACACTGCACACGCCCTTACTATATGTCGCTTAGAAATTTACTAGCTTCGTGTCTAAGAAAATTGTAGGTTGCTTTGAAAGTTTTTCGAAAAAGATTTTGGAGGTACCCATCGAGGCGTCAATTAATATATCACAAAACACCAAGAGTTTTGACAATAGGTTTAACTTATTGCTAAGATAGATATTGCATCTTGACAATTTAACGAAATTAGGTCAAACTTGAGCTACAAGTAAGTGCGATATAGATTCTTCTTGAATTAAATGTCTTTTCGGAGGTCTATAGGTGCATCTTGTAGTAGTAAACAATTCCATCACTATGAGTTTCCTACTATCTCAGGAAAGAAGATTCTCAATTTTCCGAATGTGATGACAAGATTGTTCTTTCCCGTAAAGCAAGCCTGAAGAATATGGACATGACACACGAGGCATGTTTTCAGACATATATTGTGGACCAACATGTTGTACTTCTGATTTCCCATTTTTATGAGTTCTCAAACTTCCTAGCTAACTTCGCCCACTTGATTGATTTTATGCCGATTTATCAAAATTATTAGGTACAAATTGAACTTCCACAAGTAAATTGTAGGTTGCTTTGAAAGTTTCACGAAAGATATCTCTTGGAGGTACCCATATATATTGGGGGGAGGGGTCAATTAATATATGGAAACCACCAAGAGTTTTGATAATATATAGGTACGGTTCAACTTCTTGCTAAGATTTTGCATCAATTTAATGAAATTAAGTTAGACTTGAGCTACAAGTAAGCATGATAGAGTGCTCTTGAATTAAATGTCTTTTCAAAGGTAGATGGGTGCATCTTCTTGTAGTAAACAATGTCGTCGGTGTGAGTTTCAAACTACCAGGAAAGGACATTCTCAATTTTCCGAGTGATTTCATTATCATTCTCTCTCGTACAGGAAGTCCGAAGAATATTGATCTAAATAAATGCCACAAGCAAAAGTTTTCACACGCACACACACGGGCACGTGCCACACTCGTATATACTGTATGAAATGTGATTTAATGAACATTAAGTTGTTATCAACCAATAGTCTTGTTAGAGAAAAAGGCATATATTAAGTATATTAATAATAACTATCTACACATATTGAGAATACTACCTACTAAGCTATAATTTTTTTTGCTGCAGGGTGGGGGGTGGGGGGTAAAGGGGGACATGATGATTCTAGAACATGGTGGAGTTTTCTCTAGATACAGTTCAACTCGAATCCAACTACTCTGAACCGTTGAATCTAACAGCCCAGCAGTCACGATTGGTGCTATGGATCCAATTTAAAACTGCCTACCTAACTCCACCCACTTGAATGACTTTATGTCGATTTATCGAAAATAGGTTAGATTTGAACTAGTATAAGTAAATTTTAGGTTACTATGAAAGTTCTATGAAAAAACATTTGGAGGTACCCATCGGGGGTCACAATTAATATATGAGAAACCATCCACCGAGAGTTTTGATGACAAGTTGGATCAAGACTCGGATATCCAAACATTTTGCTAACTGTTGGATCTTCTTTTCCATTCCTAGCATCTAGAAAGACTATACTAATAGTCTTGATGAGAATGATGAACAGAGTATGTGCAAACCTCAAAACAGACACTTCTTTGCTCAGGGGTCCTTGTGCTAAATGCATGGACCTGGATGCAATTTTCATTTTTTATTAGGTCGTTGATATGTAACTTGTACTTCCACCGACCGTGTTCACTCACAAGCAAATCACACCTACTAGACCAACCATTAGAACGTCCATTCGTTGTACTTCTTATTATCTTATCTTTATCTTGTCTTATCTATTACAATACAGTACCATACCACACACTACATATAGTGTACAGATTAACTTTGAACATTGCCCGTTGCATCAAGACTGGCAATCCAAACATTTCTAACCGTTGGATCTTCTTTTCCATTCTTAGCATCTAGAAAGATTCTACTAATAGTCTTTAGCACAATGACCGCTAGTATGTGTAAACCTCTAGCTCAAAACACACACTTCATTGCTTAGTTTTAGGGTCGTCCTTGTGCTATATGCATGGACTTGGATGCATTTTTAATTTTTTATGAGGTCCTTGATGTAAATTATAATTCTACCCATCGTGTTAACTCTCAAAGCGCCTCGCTCCTACGAGACCTACCATTAGATGAGCCATTCGCAGTACTTCTTATCTAACATTTATCTTGTCTCTTATCTCTTACAATACCATGCATACCTCCACTACATAGTGTAGGGATTAACTTATTTGAACATTGACCGTTGGATCAAGACTAGCAAATCCAAACATTGCTAACTGTTGGATTTTCTTTTACATTATTAGCATCTAGAAAGATTCTACTGATAGTCTTTAGCACGATGAACACTAGTATGCAGAAACCTCAAAACACATAGTACTTCATTACTCAGTTTAAGGGTCCTTGTGCAAAATGCACGGACTTGTTAGATGCAATTTTATTTTTTATGAGGTCCTTAATGTAACTTGTACTTCCATCAACCATGTTAACTCTCAAGCACCTTGATCTTACGAGACCTACCATTAGATCGTCCATTCGTAGTACTTCTTATCTTATCTTTATCTTGTCTCTTATCTCTTACAATACCATACCACTACATATAGTGTAGAGATTAACTTTGAACATTAATAGTTGGATCAAGACTAGCAAATCCAAATATTGCTAACTGTTGGATCTTCTTTTCCATTCTTAGCATCTAGAAAGATCTAATGATAGTCTTTAGCATGATGAACGCTAGTATGCGCAAGCCTCAAAACACAGTTTCATTGCTCAGTTTCAGGGTCCTTGTGCTAAATGCATGCATGGACTTGGATGCAATCTTCATTCTTTATGAGGTCCTTGATGTGACTTGTACGGACTTCCACCGACCGTGTTCACTCTCAAGCACCTCACTCCTATGAGACCTACCAAGGTTAAAAGAAAATGCAACCACCCCAATTATCACACAAACTAGACCACAATATCTTTTACGTAATACCCATGTTTTTAGTACTAGGATTCCTAGCTAACTTCGTGCACTTTGGTGACCTCTTGTCAATTTAACAACATTAAGTCAAACTTTATCTACAAGTAAGTGTGATAGATTTCTCTTGAATTAATTGTATTTTTGGAGGTAGATGTGTGCATCTTCTTGTAGTAAACAATGTCGTCGTTGTGATTTTCCAACAATTAGGAAAGAAAATTCTCAGTTTTCTGAGTGATGACGAGATGATTCTTTTCCTTAAAGAAAGTCCGAAGAATATGGATCTCAATTCCATAAGCCAAGCTTCTAAACATATTAGCTAGGTGGACCAATGTGTTTTACTTATGATTCCCATGTTTTATTTGTTTTCAAGGTTCCTAGATGACCCCGTCCACTTGTTGAATGACTTTATGTCGTTGAATCGATATAAAAGGTCAAATTTCAACTACAAGCAATAAATTGTAGCTTGGTCTGAAAGTTTCATGTAAAAAGCTTTTTGGGGGTACCCATCGAGTGGTCAATTAATATATCAATTGAGATTGTTCGACCTCTAGCTACTAAGATTTTGCCTCTTGAAAATTTTGAACCAGTTTTGAAAATGATCACATGAAATAAGGAGAGGGGAAATAATTTTTCTATTCTCTATGGTCAACACACAAGCTTGAGGTGCACATTAGGCTTAAAGATACTTTATAGTTTCCACTATGTATAAGGTGAACCTTAGCGGATGCCACATAGTAGGCCTTATTAAGGTGTGCTTTTTACCTATATTTACTACTATAATGGAGCAGTTTTGAATTGGATCCATATATAACACCAATCCTGACCATTGCGCTGTTAGGTCCAATGGTTCAAAGCAGCTGGATTTGTGTTGAATAGTACCTAGAGCAAACTACACCATGTTCTAGAACCATCATGTCACCAACCCCAAAATATCAAAGCATAGTAGGTTGTATTCTTAATATGTGAAGATAGTTATTATTAATAGACTTAATTTATGCATTTTGAGGGTGGTGACATGATGGTTCTAGAACATGGTGGAGTTTGCTCTAGGTCTGTACTCCCTCCGTCCCAAAATATAAAGCGCCTGAGGATTGGTCAAAAGTTAAACCTTACTAACTTTGACCAAATATTTAGAAAAATTATCTACATCTACAATATTGAATGGACATATTAAGAAAATATACTTTATAGTGAATCTATTGATATTAATTTAGTATTCTAAGTTTTTATATTTTTGTGTATAATCATGGTCAAACTTAAAAAATATTGACTTTTGACTAATCCTTAGGCGCCTTATATTTTGGCGGAGGGAGTACTATTCAGCATGAATCTAGTTGATCTAAACCATTGGATCAAACATCCCAAAGGTCATGATTAGTGCTATGGGTCCAATTCAAAACTGCTCCATGATGCGCTCGACTTTCAACGTAGAGATCGTTGGGAACCCCAAGAGGAAGGTACGATGAGCACATCAGTAAGTTTTCCCTCAGTTATGAAACCAGGGTTTAATCGAACCAGTAGGAGCAAGGAAACACCCCAAAGGTGTTACTAGCTGAGCTTTGGCAGGGCGCACTACCGGTGCTAGTAGCAACGTGGAGACCTACACAACACAACCACAGAACTTTGTCCCCAACTTGCGATGAGGTTGTCAATCTCACCGTGTTTTGTGGAAAACAAAGGATTAAATGTATCGGATGGAAAGAAGTAAAAGTTTGCAGAAAGTAAACACAAAGCAGTAAAAGAATGTAGATTGAATATAAAAGACAAGGACCGGGATCCATAGTTCACTAGAGGTGGCTCTCCTTAAGATAGATAACATGCTGGGTGAACAAATTACAGCGGGGCAATTGACAAACACCGAGAAAGCAATACATGCATATACTAATCATCTTGACTCCTCTGAGACTTGATTGGGCATTACAACATAATACATAGACCGCCATCCAACTACATCTATGACTAATAATCCACCTGCAGGTTATCATCCGAACCCCCTCTAGTATTAAGTTGCAACCAACAGATTATTGCTTTACGAACTGTGTGTAAAGTAAACAATACGATTGTTCTATGAACAAAGGATTGTTGTTTTCTCCCTAGTAGCAACAGCACATCTAGTACCTTAGAGATTTTTGTCAGTTCCCCAGATTACCAGAGGCATCAACCCACTATCGAGCATAAATACTAACTCTTGGAGTTGCTAGCATCTACTTGACCAAGATAGCTACTAACAACGGAAAGCATGCAAGATCTCAAATAACAAAGACATGATAGAATCAATAATCAATCTGAAATAGCATCTCAATATCCATCGGATCCCCGCAAACACAACATGTATGGATTAAAAATAGATGATCGTGATCATGAACGGAGCTCACAAGATCTAAACATGAAAGCACAAAGGAGGAGAAACCAGCCATCTAGCTACTACATGGATCCGTAGTACAAGGATGAACTACTCACGCATCACACCAGAGGCTTGCATGGTGATGAAGAAGGCCTCCAGGGTGAATTCCCCTCTCCGGCAAGGTGCCGGGAAGAGCTCCAGATCCCTCCCGATCTAGGGATGGGGATGACGGCGGCTATAAACTCTTTCGTGGATTTTTGATCGGGTACTTATGGTTTTCGTCCCGGCAACTTATAGGCAGAAGGAGAGGCCGAGGGGGTGCCGGGAGCCACCACACCACCCCCTGGCGTGGGCCCAGCCTGGCCGCACGGCCACGTGGTGTGACCGGCACCTGGAACTTCTCCGTCTCGTATTCTAGCAATTGATCCCTTCCAGAAAAATAGGCACTTTGGCTTTTGTCCCGTCCAATTCCGAGAATATTCATTTTCTGACTTTCCTGGAACCAAAAACAGCAGAAAACAGGCAGCTGGCACTGTGGCTGTTGTTAATTGGTTAGTGAATAACATGCTCTGCAAGACGTTTGTCCAAGAAAATGAAAAACACAAGAAAATGGATAAAACCAAGCATGGAACATCAAAAATTATAGATACATTTGCAATGTATCAACATCCCCAAGCTTAACTCCTGCTCGTCCTCGAGTAGGTAAGTGATAAAAAGAAATTATTTTTGAGGTGACAAGCACCATCAAAGACTTGATCAAAGTAGCTGCAAAACATTCAAAGCTAGGATCATAGTACTTCAATCATAACATGAAAGACAAAGTTCTAGCATAGGCAAAGAAACTATGATGCAACATAAAAAGGTACAAACAAAAGATTCATGAATAACATGCTCTGCAAGACGTTTGTTTGTTTCACATAAATAAAACATAGCATAATAGTATTCAGCTTGTCCCTCAATAGAGTAGCAAATATAAATGCATAGGACACCTTCAAAGTTCATAAGAGTGACTATATACAATAGTTTAAAACAAGCAATATCAAGTTATGCATCAATCAACTAGTCTTGGGACAATGCACATAGAACTAAGAATGGCCACTATGCTCTCAAAGTAGGTGCATAAAGATAGAAGGTGGAGACTCAATATAATGGTGGAAGAAAGGCCTTTTGTAAAGGAAGTAGGGATTCAAGTCTCATAAAGATCTTCCAAAAATTATGGTACTTATAGTTTTCAGCTCTCATTGCTCCTATCATAAGCATCTTGAAGGTGATTAAGGTTAAAGTGACACAACTAAGAGGATATGCTTGATAAGTTATAAACCGAAATCTCATGCCCCTTACTTACGAAGACCGATCCTCATGCTACTCAACTTCAGTCACTAGTAAGCTCTTGTCATCGTAAGTATATGTGTATCATTAAGAACCGCCAACGGGGTACCCGTTGCACATGATACGAGAGCTTTCCCATAATCAAAATGACAAGGAAAGCAGACAACGAGCATCTCATCGATCTTTTTATTTGCTATTTGCATAGGTTTTTATTGAGGATGCTTCATAGAGTGCTCATTATGGTGATGCTGCAAGTTTCCACCATGATTAGGCATGGCTTAGGCTAGCGGGCCAGGCGTTTCTCTAACACACATACAAACTCCATGATCTTACAAGTTCCACTTTTATTTCATACCGTCGGGATCCATAAGCAAAAGAACATGATATCAACGGGGTACAAAGTACAAGTGCAATGTTGAAAGATTTCCCCATGAAACATGGTTCTGCTAATTTCAACTTATAAAGTGCAAGCATATACACAACAAAGAAGGACCCAATGGTTCAAGTTTATTAGGGGCAAAAAGTAAAGTGTGCCATCAAGTTCGTGAGAGCTTTAATCACTAGTTTTCTCATAACAAGTGAAAGGTTAACAAAAGCATGAATATACTTGGAATAGCATAAGCTAGTAGGTAGTTATGGTGGACTCTTTGGAATAACTTGGTTTAGGGAGTTGGATGCATGAGTGGAACTCATACTTTGTTGTGGAGGCTAGCGAAAGACTGGGAGCGACAAACTAAGAGAGCAATAATGGCCATAATCATGCAGAGCGACAAAACATCATTGATCAAAGCATAAAGTGATACTACAAGTTGAAAACTAAAGGATCATAAAGGCTATGGTGACTTGTGACAGTCATAACATGATGTGAGCATGTGCCAAGTCAACCCAAAAAAAGCATCAAAGGAGAATACCACTATACTATGCTTTAATATGCTAAAACAACACATGATTCATCCAAGGCACATTAAGCAATCTCAATTGTTTATAACAAGCCATGCTACAACAAAGAATACTAAGCATAAAGCCAAAACAATATCAAGCATGGCATGACAAAGCATAGACCACAATCAAAAACGAGCTCTTTTTACCACATAAGCATGAGCTTTCCTACTCCTTTCCAAACCAAACCTAACTATTTGCAAACCAATGTATGAAAAATGGGGTCCAACCAACTTATTAAGAAAACTAAACAAACCAAGCAAACTAAAAATCAAAAGGAAAACAAAAAAGAAGGCGCTCCAAGAAAAACACAACTGTGCATGAAACAATAAAAATGAAGCGTTTGGAAGAAACCTAGAATTTTTATTGATGAAGAAGGGGATGCCTTGGGCATCTCCAAGCTTTGACGCTTGTACTTGTTGGATATTTCTTGGGGTGACACGTGTGGCATCCCCAAGCTTGAGCTTTAGTCCATCCTTCATCTCATTACTCATTCCTTCCATTCACCTGAAATTTTTCCTTCATACAAAACATCACACAATCTCATTAGCAACATTAGTGCACTTAAGATAAATAAGTCTGAAGGTTCAGTTCTAACACCAAATAAACTTCCATTAGAACAATACCTACTCTAGCACTTCCCTCAAAAATCTCAATTCCCCAAAGGAACTCAAGAAGGAACTAACAAGAAGCAAATGCAGAAAATGGCAGAAATCTGTCAAAACAGACCAGCAGGTAAAGACGAATTTGTTCGAAGACCTTTTGTTGCTCAAATCAAAATGTGTTGAACTAACAAAAGTTAGATAACAACATGGTTCAGAAGCACAGAAAATTACAGCTCAATCCGGCGTACAGAGCTCTCTCAGGAATGTTTACGGTGAAGCACAAAAATCTGTTTTGGGACAGCATCTTTCCCAATCATCACTTCACTCTCATTAGAGGTTACTCTTGGCACAAAAAGAAAATAAAAAGGATAAGGAGAGGTTATTACAGAGGTAATAACTTCCAAGACTCATCTAAAACTCTTAGGTTATCTCCCAACAAGTACTTTTCTTTAACGCCTTTAAGTTAGGCATACGAAGCAAAGAAAGAATCAAGTGTTCTCAAATGAAGAAGCATTAAGATCAATACCAGAAATAATTTCAACAAGGCAAGTTATATCATCCAAATAAGTTCTAGAGGATCCTCTCTCAATGCTCTTAGGTTTACTATTCTCATCAAAAGGGTTTGCAGGAACAATCCAATCAAGATTCTTTTCTATGGCATCATGTATTGCTACTAGTTTGAAGGGTATTGGTATCTTAGGTTCCTCCCCATTAGGTTTGGTTTTGTTCATCTTTTCTCGTGTACCAACAACATCTACACATGAGCTTAGAATATTGAAACGTTCAAAAACTTTTCTAGCTTCCTTGGCAACATCATAGAACTCCTTAAACAAAGTTTCTAGAATAAAATCCCTCTTTTCAGGATCCTCAATTTCTTTAAGCTTAAGAAACATCACTTGCATTGAGGGGTTGAGGTTAACAAACCTAGCTTCTAACATGTGAATTAAAGAAGTTGCAGCAATCTCATAATTTGGAGCAACTTCTAAAAGGGATCTATCCTCAGTATCTTCATGTTTGCTAACATGATTAAAGAATTCTTCAATGTTATCTTTCCCAATTATAGAACCACTACCAATTGGAAGGTCTTTCAGGGTGAATTTGGGGATCAACATGGTGAGCTAGGGAAGGGGTTACAACTAAAGGAGACTTAATTTTTTTGTGTTTTTCAAATAAGAAAGCAAACAATTAAAACTAATTTTTTGTGTTTTTTGAAGAACGAAACAAGCAAAAAAAGCAAAAAGAAACTAAGCAAAACAAAAACAACAAGGTAAAGAGATTGGTTATGAGGGACTCCCCTTGTGAAGATGTCCTTGACTCCCCGGCAACGGCGCCAGAAAATCTTGATGCGCTCGACTTTCAACGTAGAGCTCGTTGGGAACCCCAAGAGGAAGGTACGATGAGCACAGCAGTAAGTTTTCCCTCAGTTATGAAACCAAGGTTTAATCGAACCAGTAGGAGCAAGGAAACACCCCAAAGGTGTTACTAGCTGAGCTTTGGCAGGGCGCACTACCGGTGCTAGTAGCAACATGGAGACCTGCACAACACAACCACAGAACTTTGTCCCCAACTTGCGATGAGGTTGTCAATCTCACCGTGTTTTGCGGAAAACAAAGGATTAAACATATCGAATTGAAAGAAGTAAAATTTTGCAGAAAGTAAACACAAAGCAGTAAAAGATTGTAGATTGAATATAAAAGACAAGGACCGGGATCCATAGTTCACTAGAGGTGGCTCTCCTTAAGATAGATAACATGCTGGGTGAACAAATTACAGCGGGGCAATTGACAAACACCGAGAAAGGAATACATGCATATACTAATCATCTTGACTCCTCTGAGACTTGATTGGGCATTACAACATAATACATAGACCGCCATCCAACTACATCTATGACTAATAATCCACCTTCAGGTTATCATCTGAACCCCCTCAAGTATTAAGTTGCAAGCAACAGATTATTGCTTTACGAACTGCATGTAAAGTAAACAATACGATTGTTCTATGAACAAAGGATTGATGTTTTCTCCCTAGTAGCAACAGCACATCTAGTACTTTAGAGATTTCTGTCAGTTCCCCAGATTAGCAAAGGCATGAACCCACTATCAAGTATAAATACTAACTCTTGGAGTTCCTAGCATCTACTTGGCCAAGATAGCTACTAACAACAGAAAGCATGCAAGATCTCAAATAACAAAGACATGATAGAATCAATAATCAATCTGAATTAGCATCTCAATATCCATCGGATCCGCGCAAACACAACATGTATGGATTACAAATAGCTGATCTTGATCATGAACGGAGCTCACAAGATCTAAACATGAAAGCACAAAGGAGGAGAAACCAGCCATCTAGCTACTACATGGATCCATAGTCCAAGGATGAACTACTCACGCATCACACCGGAGGCTTGCATGGTGATGAAGATGGCCTCCAGGGTGAATTCCCCTGTCCGGCAGGGTGCCGGGAAGAGATTCAGATCCCTCCCGATCTAGGGATGGAGATGACAGCGGCTATAGACTCTTTCGTGGATTTTGATCAGGTACTTAGGGTTTTTGTCCCGAGGGCAACTTATAGGCGGAAGGACAGGCCGAGGAGGTGCCGAGAGCCACCACACCACCCCTGGCACGGGCCCAGCCTGGCCGCGCGGCCAGGTGGTGTGGCCGGGCCCTAGCCCTTCTCCGTCTCGTATTCTGGCACTTGATCCCTTCCGAAAAAATAGGCACTTTGGCTTTTGTCCCGTCCAATTCCGGGAATATTCATTTTCTGACTTTCCTGGAACCAAAAACAGCAGAAAACAGGCACCTGTATCATATGGCTCTTGTGAATAGGTTAGTGCAAGAAATCATATGAAAAGTACTCCAAAGTTGAAACAAAACACAAGAAAGTGGATAAAACCAAGCATGGAACATCAAAACTTATAGATACATTTGCAATGTATCACTCCACTATAGTAGTATATAGAGACAATACAGTCTACTATGCTATGAAATTTTGGGGGTGGTGAGATGATGTTTCTAGAACATTCATGGTGGAGTTTACTCTGTGTACTATTAAACACGAATCTAGCTTCTCTGAACCATTAGATCCAACAGCCCAACAGTCAGCATTGGCTATGGATCCAATTCAAAAATGCTCCACTATAGTAGTAGATATAGAGATATCTTATCTTATCTTACAACTATATATATAGTGTATGAATAACTTTGAATATTGATCGTTGGATCAAGACGCGCGAATGTCTGCATTTCTAGCCGTTGGATCTTCTTTTCCATTCTAGCATCTTTAAGATTCTATTGATAGTCTTCAGTATAATGAATGCTATGCACAATCCTCAAAACACACTTCTCCATCATACTAGAATCTTCTCCCTCGTAGCTAATAATCATTGACTTCTACATGATCTTATCTTATCTTATCTTATCTTATCTTATATTATATTATCTTATCTTACCACTATATAGTGTACGGATAACTTTGAATGTTGATCGTTGGATCAAGACTCGTGAATCCCAGCATTTCTAGCCGTTGGATCTTCTTTTCTATTCTAGCATCTAGAAGATTCTATTGATAGTCTTCGGCATAATGAATTCTATGCACAAACCTCAAAACACACATTTCCATCATACTAGAATGTTCTCCCTTATTTCTCTAGAACATGTTATCAAAAATTTCATGTGTTAGGTAGCTAATAATCTTTGACTTCTACATGATGATACAAAGTACAAGGACCAAATATACACCCATACTTTATAGATGTTGATCAAATTTATAATTTTTTGTGCTTTACCAATTATAATTTTATATAGTGATGATATGTCATATGTGTTTACTATCTGAGCCTTATTAAGGTGTGATTTTTTACACAATGCGGGAGTAGTATATTTCTTTGCTTAAACATATGGTCACCTCTATCCACGCGCTGTACATGCTGAGAGAATAAAATGTTGGCAGGGGAAGAGGGCAGCAGTGAAGAGAAGTTGAACACAGTTCCATGTCAGAGCAAAGTTATGATGGGTTTCTGACACGAGGTACTCCTGCGGCCTTATAGTGTACACTCTACTAGTAGTAAATTTTAGTACCTATACACGCAAAACAAATCGTTTGTTTTCTCTCTCCTTCCCTATGCTCCATCTCTCCTCCCTTTTCCCCTCGCGCACCGGTCCGGCTGATCTCTCTCCCCTCGTCCACAGCATGGCGGTGCACACATGTGCCTTGGTATGGCGGCTATGTGTCTCTAGCGTGTTCGGCAGCCGCGCATTGGTGTGGAGTAGGGACGAGTATATAGGAAGGAAACCAGTTCGGTCCTTGGCGGCACAAAAATTCAAAGTTTTCCGGTTTTCGAAATTTTCACTTGCTTCCCAAACATCGGGAGGGAAGGTTATTCAAAAGATCGGCCAAACATTGGGAGGGAAGACAATTTTGAACCCGTTTGAACATTGACCATTGGATCAAGACTGGCAAATCCAAACTTTGAACATTGACCGTTGGATCAAGACTTTGCTAACCGTTGGATCTTCTTTTCCATTATTAGCATCTAGAAAGATTCTACTGATAGTCTTTAGCACAATGGACGCTAGTATGTGCAATCCTAAAACACACACTTCATTGGTTAGTTTCAGGGTCCTTGTGCTAAATGCATTCATGGACTTGGATGCAATTTTCAATTTTATGAGGTCCTTGATGTATCTTGTACTTCCACTGACCGTCTTAACGCTCAAGCACCTCGCTCCTATGATACCAACCATTAGATCGGCCATTTGCGGTACTTCTTATCTTATCTTTATCTTTTCTTATCTCTTACAATACCATACCACCATTGTATAGTGTACGAATTAACTTCGAACATTGACCGCTGGATCAAGACTGGCAAATCCAAACATTGCTAACCGTTAGATCTTCTATTTTCCCTTAGCATTGAAAAATATTCTATTGATAGTGTTTAGCACGATGAACGCTAGTTTGCGCAAACCTCAAAACACACACACTTCGTTATTCAGGTTTAGGGTCATTTTTTATGAGGTCCTTCATGTAAGTTGTACTTCCATCGACCGTGTTAACTCTCAAGCACCTCTCTCCTACGAGACCTACCATAGTTAAAAGAAAATGCAACCACCCCAATTATCACACAAACTGGACCAATGGTTTCTTATACGTAATGCCCAAGTTTTTAGTACTAGGATTTTTCAAGCTTCCTATCAAACTTTGCACACTTCAGTGACTTCTTGTGGATTTAATGAAATTAGATAAAACTTGAGCTACAAGTAAGAGCGATAGATTGCTCTTGAATTAAATATATTTTCGTTGGTAGATGGGTGCATCTTCTTCTAGTAAACAATGTCGTCGGTGTGAGTTTCTAACTACGAGGAAAGAAAATCCTCTGTTTTTCGAGTGATGAAGAGATTGTTCTTTTATGTAAAGAAAGTCTGAAGAATATGGATCTCAATTCCATAGGCCAAGATTTTAGACATATTAAGTGGACCAACGTGTTTTACTTACGATTCCCATGTTTTATGAGTTTTCAAACTCTCTATATAGCTAATTAACTTTGCCCCACTTGAATGACTTCATGCCAAATTTGGTCAAACTTGAACTACAACAACTAAATTATTGTAGGTGGCTTCTAAAGAATTACAAAATACTTTTGGAGGTGTACCCACTAGGGGCTCAGTTAATATATCAGAAACCAAACGAGAGTTTTGACAATAGGTTTTTAACTCCTTTCTAATTAAGATTTTGCATCTTGACAATTTAAGGAAAAATTAGCTCAAACTTGAGCTACAAGTAAGCGCAATAGATTTTTCTTTAATTAAATGTCTCTTTGGAGGTAGATGGATGCAACTTCTTGTAGTAATCACTATTGCTAGTGTGAGTTTCCAACTATCAGGAAAGAACATTCTCAATTTTCCGACTGATGATGAGATTATTGTTCATTTTCGTAAACAAAGTCCGAAGGATATGGACATCAACGCCACAAGCCAAGCTTTCAGACATATATAGTGGACCATCATGTTGTATTACTTATGATTCCCGTGTTTTATGAGTTTTAAAACTTATTCCTATAGCTAACTTTGCCCACTTGAAATTGATTTTATGTCGATTTATTGAAATTAGGTCAATTTTGAACTATAAGTAAATTCTAGGTTGCATTGAAAGTTTTACATTTTTTGGAGGTAACCATTGGGGGCTGATTTAATATATCACAAACCACCACCGATAGTTTTTACAACAAGTTCAACTTCTTTCTAAGATTTTGCATCTTGACAATTTAACGAAATTAGATCAAACTTGAGCTACAAGTAAATGCGATAGATTGCTATTGAATTAATTGTCTTTTCGGAGGTAGACGGGTGCATCTTCTTGTAGTAAACAATGTCGTCGATGCGAGTTTCCAAATATCAGGAAATATCATTCTTAATTTTCTGAGCGATGACGAGATTGTTCCTTTCTGTAAAGACAGTCTAAAGAGTATGGATCTGAATGCCACAAGCCATGTTTTTAGACATCTTATCTTATCTTACGACTATATAGTGTACGAATAACTTTGAATATTGACCTTTGGATCGAGACTCGCGAAACCGAACATTTCCAGCCATTGGATCTTCTTTTCCATTCTAGCATCTAGAAGATTCTATTGATAGTCTTGAACACAATGAATGCACTATGCGTAAACCTCGCAAAACACACTTGTCCATCATACTAGAATCTTCTCCCTCGTTTCTCTAGACCATGTTACCAAAAATTTCAAGTGTTAGGTAGCTAATAATCTTTGACTTTTACACATGATGGTACAAAGTACAAGGACCAAATATACACCCATACTTTATAGATGTTGATCAAATTTATAATATTTTGTGATTTACCAATTATAATTTTATATAGTGATGATATGTCATATGTTTACTATCTAAGCCTTATTAAGGTGTACTTTTTTACACAATGCGGGAGTACTATATTTCTTTGCTTATACATATGGTCACCTTTGTCCACGCGGTGTACAGGCTGAGAGAATAAAATCTTGATAGGGGAAGAGGGAAGGAGCGAAGATAAGTTGAAGGCGGTTCCATGTTAGAGCAAAGTTATGATGGGTTTCTAACACGAGGTACTCCTGCGGCCTTACAGTGTACACTCTACTAGTATTAAATTTCAGGACCTATGCACGCAAAACAAATCGTGTGTTTTCTCTCTCCTTCCCTATGATCCATCTCTCCTCCCCTTTCCTCTCGCGGACCGGTCCGGCTGATCTCTCTCCCCTTGTCCATAGCGTGGTGATGCGCACGTGTGCCTTGGTACGGTGGCTCCGTGTCTCTGGCGTATTCGGCAGCCGCATGTTGGTGTGGAGTAGGGATGATGAGTACATAGGAAGGAAACCCCTTTGGTCTTTGACAGCACAAAAATTCAAACTTTTACGGTTTTCGAAATTTTCACTTGCTTCCCAAACATCGGGAGGGAAGGTTATTCAAAAGATCGTCCAAACATCGAGAGGGAAGGAAATTTTTGAACCTGTTTTGAACCTTGATCACATTGAATAAACGAAAAACAAAAAAAGTTTTACTCATGATATCCTATCATGTCTTGGCGTAGTAAGCATTGTTGCATGTGGGAGTTTCCAACAACTAGGAAAAAAGAAATTCAATTTTCCCATTGAGGACGGTGATGGTTTTTTGTGAAGAAAGTCCAAATAATATGGTTCATAATGCCACAAGCCAATGGTTTCAGACATACTATAGTTGATCATGGTTCCTATCTAACTTCGGCTAAAAGTTAGTACTCCCTCCGTTTAGAAATATAATACATTTTAGCTTTGTGAAATGAATGTATCTAGACGCTTTTTAGTGTATAGGTTCACTTCGAACCTCTATGAAAATATACACTAAAAAAGTCTAGATACATTCGATTCACAAAGCTAAAACATCTTATATTTCTGAACGGAGGGAGTACATATTACGATGGGTCGTGACACGTGGTACTAGTACACATACTACTACATAGTAGATTTTCTCTCTCCTTCGCCCATCTCACCATCCATCCAATATCCTCTCCATTTCTCCTTCTTTCCCATGTAAGCTTTCACGCAATGATTATACTTCTAGTCTGAGATGCAGCGGTGCAGAAAAAGAAGAGGCCCACACCATATTACCATCAATCAAGTTCGGTGACGCAACTTTGTGAAGAGTATACGTATGCTAGTAGTACTGTAGCTAGATAAGTATGTACTACTATAGACACTTAATTTTTAACGGAGGAAGTAAGAGACACCGAGTAATTCAATATTATCTGCATGATTCTCTTAATTTCTGGATTAAGCGGGGCGCCTCCTTAATTCTCTAGGCTGAGAAAAATCAAGAACCAACAAGTCTGGTATAATACATTTTTTGTTGATGGGACGAGTCTGGTACAATCTATTTATGATATTTTGGGATAGTTTTCAGGGTATTAACACAAGCACGACTATAAATAGACATTATAAATTGCAACAGTACGCACCCCTACTTTCACCCAAAAGACCCAACCCACTGTTGCTTAGAACTCGATATCTCCCTATTTCCTTCCAAAATGTCGTATGACAACTCTCTCCAGAACACGTCGATTAACCTGACAAATGGGAAAGGCCCCGAAACTCCACCTGGAAGCCTAGACTCAGTCGACGGGCCATGGCTGCCACCGCTGTCTGACTCCTTTGATGAAGAAGATGGCCACTGGAAGCACTTTTTTGAAGGGACACCACCACCAACGCCGAGTGACTCCGATAAGACGGAAGATGAGACTAAGGAAGAGGAGGAGTCTGAGGTCGACCTTGATAAGGAGGCCGAAGACGATAGGGAGGAGGCCGAGGACGATGACAAGGAGGAGGTCTCTCCCCCCCTCGAAGAAGCCTGCTCGAGTGCAAAATTAAATTGCGTCCAGAGAAGAGGCGGGCAATGTACTATATCTCGTTCTAGGAAGCATCTTGGCTTTGGTAAATAATGTTGTCAATGAAAGTTCTGAACTTTTAGGAAAATTCTTTTCAATTTCCAAGTGATAGGATTTGTTTTTAGTAATTAGGTACGTCCAGATAATTTGGCTTAGAGTGCACTCACCGTATTCTAGAAAAATATAGATAATTTCCACCGCATGTTAGTACTATATGAAAAATACTTATTTCAATGTGTGTCATGATACATAGTTTTTTTGCAGGAGGGGGTGATAATGATACATAGTTGAAACTTAAATGGTGTCCTCTTATATTTGTGCTTGTTTGGACGAAAAATACAAACATGGATTTGGACAACTTTTGAAAAACTTGCTACACAATATGGTCATAACCATGTATGAACATTGTTCACACTTTAAGCCAAGTTACCAATGTCAAGGTCATATCTGCATCACTCGTCCCGTTTATTGGTATAAATTAAAGAAAAGTAAAGAAAACAATAAATAATGTTAAGCACTTATATATGGTGTCCTCTTCCATAAATGATAAACATGAATTTTGACTAGGTTTAAAAACCCTTCTTCACAATATGACCAGCGATGTGTTAACATACTTGGGTTTCAAGTTAAATAATGACAAAGGTCGTGGCTATTTCGCGCATGGCATACTAATATTGTTAATTGGACTCTTCAACTTTTATGTGTAGAATTTTGTTAAATTATTTTAGAAGTGCCACATATAATTATTTTTTAAAGAAAAGGCAAAGAGTATGGCTCCGAATGCCACAACACACTAAATTTCACACAAAATAGAGTATGTTTCATGGTTAACAAGTTTCATGAATTTTCAAGCCTTCTAGATAATTTCACATAATTAAATGACATTTTGTCAATAAAACCAAAGTAGGTAAATTTTGAACTACAAGTGCGTGATAGATTGCTTGTAAATTTGTCAGAAAATCATATAGTACTAATTATTGTACCCATGCAGCCATACTGAAAACAGACTATTGTTTTGAAAGATAGAACTTCTTTCTATCAATTTTCATGCTGACATATCTGACCATGTTTAAAAAAAGTGAAAGAAAATAAGGAAACATGCAGACAGCCTTTTAGTAGTACTCCTATTAAAAATTCATACTTACAAAATAGTAAAGACGACGTTGTTAAAGTTTCAATACAAGGAAACGGGCACCTTCACCGGCCCTCCACAATTAACCTTTCTTCCTCTTAGACTTTGCAGCTATGGCTCCGAAGACCGGAGCTCCCTGTGGGAAGAAGAAGAAGACCCATGTGGCGGCGACAAAGGCCGTGGAGAAAAAGAAGACATGTCGCCAGCTTCCGAATCATGTTATGGCCACTCCAAGTCACAGTCTCGCACCAGGGAGCCGCAGGAAGAAGCAGGTGTGGAGGTCCATCAAGGGCGGCTGCATTTCGCGTCGGCCGGATCGGGCGCTACCTCAAGGAGGGTCGGTACTCCCAGCGCATAGGTTTCAGGGCTCCCGTCTACCTCGCGGACATTCTCGAGTACCTCACCACCGAGGTGCTGGAGCTTGTTTGGCAAGCTATGAAGGACAACAAGAAGATCCGCATCATCCCGGGGCACGTGATGCTCGGCGTCATATGCGACGAGGAGCTCAGCAAGCTACTGGCCGGTGTTACCATCACGCACAGCGGCATGCTTCCCAACAGCCACGAGTCCCTGCTTGGCGCTGGTACCGCAAAGGATGCAACCAAGTTGCCCGCGGAGGATGCTGCCAAATCGCCTCAGAAGACCATGGAATCCCCCTAGAAGTAATTAAGTTGTACTACTACTACTACTCCATATGTGTTTGGGTTTGCTCTGTTTCCAGTTTGGTTAATCATCAGTGTCAATGTAATATTCAGATCTGTGATGCTAAGAAGAAGCTTGTGAGGGTTCTAAACAACTGTTGTTTTCCTAATCTTATCCTATACTCCATCTATTTAATACTCCTTTTGCTCAGAAATATAAGACGTTTTAGCTTTGTGAAATGAATGTATCTAGACACCTTTTAGTGTATAGGTTCACTCTGAACATCTACGAACCCATACACTAAAAGACGTCTAGATACATTCGATTCACAAAGCTAAAACGTCTTATATTTCTAAACGGAGGGAGTATTACTCAGCATATTAGGTTTAGTCAAAGTAAAACGTTACAAAGTTTGACCAACTATATACAATATTAAAAAGTATACTCATTGAAAAAATCAATATACAATAAACAATATCGTCGGTGTGAGTTTTGAACTATCAGGAAAGAACATTCAATTGTCAATTTTCCGAGACATCACAAGCGAGGTTGTTATTTTTCATAAATAAACTCCAAACAATATGGATCTGAATGCCACAATCCAGGTTTTCAGACGTATATATATACAATGGACCAACATGTTGTACTGACGATGCCCATGTTTTATGTGCTTTCAAACTTCCTATCTAACTCTGCCAACTTGAATGACTTTATCCCGGTTTATTGAAATTATATTAGGTCGAATTTGAACTACACGTAAATTGTAGGTTTCTTTGAAAGTTTCATGAAAAAGCTTTTGGAGGTACCCTTCATAGGAGGGTGAATTAATTTATTAGAAACCACTATTATATTTGATGACAGGTTCAACTTCTTTCTAAGATTTTGCATCTTGACAATTTAACAAAATTAAGTTAGAATTGAGCTACATGTAAGCACGATAGATTGGTCTTGAATTAAATGTCTTTTCAGAGGTAGATGGGTGCATCTTCTTGTAGTAAACAATGTCGTCGAATGTCAGTTTCCAACTATCAGGAAAGACCATTCTCAATTTTCTGAGTGATGTCAAGATTATTCTCTCTTGTAAAGGAAGTTCGAAGGATATCGATCTAAATGCCAGAAGCCAAGTTTTCACACATATTTATATAGTGGACCAACATATTATACTTATGATTTCATATGTTTTATGAATTCTCAAACTCGCTACCTAACTTTGACCACTTGAATGTCCTTATGTCGATTTATCAAAATTAGGTCAAATTTGAACTACTACAAGTAAGTTGTAGGTTACTGTGAAAGTTTTACGAAAAAGCTTTTGAAGGTACCCATCGAGGGGTCACAATTAATATATGAGAAATCATCCAACGAGATTTTTAACGACAAGTTCAACTTCTTGCTAAGATTTTGCATCTTGCCAGTTTAACAAAACTAGGCCAAACTTTAGGTACAAGTAAGCTCAATAGATTCCTCTTGATTTAAAAGTCTTTTTGGAGGTAGATATAGGTGCATCTTCTTGTAGTAGACAATGCCGCCAGTATGAGTTTCCAACTATCTTAGGAAAGAACATTCTTAATTTTTCGAGTGATGACTAGATTGTTCTTTCCCCTAAAGAAAATCCAAAGCTTATGGATCTGAATGCGACAAGCCAAGTTTTCACACATATATAGTGGACCAACACGATGCACTTACGATTTCCCATGTTTTATCAGTTCTCAAATTTCCTAGCTAACTTCACCCACTTGAATGATTTTATGTCGATTTATCGAAATTAGGTAAAATTTGGACTACTACAGGTAAATCGTAGGTTGCTTTGAAAATTTTACGAAAAAGCTCTTGGAGGTACCCATCGGGTTGAGGGTCAATTAATATATATCAGAAACCACCGAGAGTTTTGACGACAGGTTCATCTTCTTGCTAAGATTTTGCATCCTAACTATTTGATGAAATTAGGTCAAACTTTGCTCACCATTTCATGAAATTAGGTCAAACTTTGCTAACCGATTAACTTTGAACATTGACCATTGGATCAAGACAGGCAAATCCAAACATTGCTAACTGTTGGATATTCTTTTCCATTCTTAGCATCTAGAAGGATTCTACTGATAGCCTTTAGCACGATGAATACTAGTATGCGCAAAACTCAAAACACACAGTACTTCATTATTACTCAGTTTCAGGGTCCTTATGCCAAATGCACGGAATTGGATGGAATTTTCATTTTTTATGAGGTCCTTGATGTAACTTGTACTTCCACCGACCACTTGAGCACCTCGCTCTTACAAGACCTACCATTAGATCAACCATTCGCAGTACTTCTTATCTTATCTTTATGATGTCTCTTATCTCTTACAATACCATATATACCACCACTACATAGTGTTGGGATTAACTTATTTTGAGCATTGACCGTTGGATCTCAAGACTGGCAAATCCAAAAATTGCTAACCATTGGATCTTCCTTTCCATTCTTAGCATCTATAAAGATTCTATTTATAGTCTTTAGCATGATGAACACTAGTATGCGCAAACCTAAAAACATACAGTACATCATTACTCGGTTTCAGGGTCCTTGTGATAAATGCATGGACTTGGATGCAATTTTCATTTTTTATGAGGTCATTGATGTAAATTGTAATTCTACCAACCGTGTTAACTCTCAAGCACCTCGCTCTTACGAGACCTACAATTATATCAGCCATTCGCAGTACTTCTTATATTATCTTTTATCTTGTCTCTTATCTCTTACAATACCATACCACTACATAGTGTAGGGATTCACTTTGAACATATTAACCGTTGGATCAAGACTGGCAAATCCAAACATTCCTTACTGTTGGATATTTTTCCCTTCTCAGCATCGAGAAAGATTCGATCTATTGATAGTCTTTAGTATGATGAATGCTAGTATGCGCAAACCTAAAAACACACAGTACTTCATTGCTCAGTGTCAGGGTCCTTGTACTAAAATGCATGGACTTGGATGTAATTTTCATTTTTTTATGATGTTCTTGATGTAACTTGTACTTCCACCTACCATGTTAACTCTCAATCACCTCGCTCGTACAATACCTACAATTAGATCGTCCATTCGCAGTACTTCTTATCTTACCTTTATCTTGTCTCTTATCTCTTACAATACCATGCATACCACCACTAAATAGTGTAGGGATTAACTTATTTGAACATTGACAGTTGGATCAAGACTGGCAAATCCAAACATTGCTAACCGTTGGATCTTGTTTTTCCATTCTTAGCATATAGAAAGATTCTACTGATAGTCTTTAGCATGATGAACCACTACAAGAAAAGTTTCCTTCCGCAACGAATTGGCCCGACGATCGTCGTAGAAGGCGCGTCTTCCGTGACGAAACTCTCATCTTGGCCATGGCCAATGGAAAACTTTTTTTCTGGTTTCATTACCCTCTACTACGACAGATCTTCTAAAAACATGGAGGAAGCTCGGCTGGCGCGTGGCAGAAGAAATATTTTCGTTTCCTCGCGAGATGTTGACTCGCCGAAGTTTTTTGATGTAACATCCCAATTTCAGCAGCCCTGTTTTGTTATCCAGAATGCAGAAATCAGGGGGAACAAAAACTTTTTCTTCTTCATTGGTGCAGTGTTTGCTTGTTGCTTGCTTTTGATTGTGCATGTGAGTGTGTACCATATGATACTCCTTACCTCACCATCAGTTGACAAAAGCTATTTAAGAAAACTATCATGGCTCCTCTTACATATTCTCAAATGTTCTGGCATTCCAAAACATGAGCCAAGATTCTTATGTAACCAAAACTATTTTAGTAGCTTCTATTGACAAAACTATGGAGAGATATGTAATATAATCTCCTTATGTTTTCAAGACAAAACCCTCAACCAATCGTATCTCTAGTTTTCCCAAAACCTTTTTTTAAAGCATTTGAATTCTACTCTTGGTAGAGATACCAAGGACTCTCATCTTATTCAAAAATATAACCTCTTCAAAATGCCTCAGTCTTACCTCAAGCTAGGATTGATGGTAACCCTAGTAGTGGATTTTCTTAGTTTATAAGATTAGTTGCCTTGATCTGCTGTTTGACTTGTTTGCTTAGGAAGTAGTATGAGATACTCTAGGAGCTCATCGCTAGGATCAAGATGTTTCCAAATCATCACACCCTAAGCAAGAATACAAATCTGGATATGATCCCTAGCTACTAGGTGATCATCTAAAACCCTTAACCAGATCAATTCTGAAGATTTCCATTCTAGAAGTTTCCAAGTCAACAAAGACCAATATCAAGCAAGGATCCCTTCCCCTCCCTCTACACTTCAATATCATCAACTTGATGATGCCTTGATACCTTGCTACCCCTCCAAAAACATTCCCCCTCATACTCTAGTCAAAATCCTCAAAACTGACAAATTTGACTAAGTCTAGAAACTGGTCCAACATCACCTTTTTGACTACCTCCCTTTCTCAAACCATGTGAATTTATGGAAATGCACTTGAACCATATTGTTAACAATCCTAAGGACTACCAGGTCCCACTTTTTTCCTTTGGTTAGATCATCCTCCAACCCACTTGTTCTTGATGGTTTTGCAGGAAAGAAAATAACTTTTCCTGGAAAACTAGTCATGAGGCCTACTTTGACAGAAGCCCACACCATCATCCAACCTTCTATGGACCAAATCTTTGCATGGTTGTGTTGTACTCATATAGGTCTATCAACATCTAATTAACTTGTTCCAAGTGGATCTTTGTTCTTATTAAACCCACATAGTGTATAAGGCATCATGACTCATCTGGTATGGCAGCCTTATTTTCAACAAAGTTTGCCATCTTTTCCAGACCACCTCAAATGCATCCAATCCAAACCCCTACTTCCATAATCATTTATCTGACTTGGTCCAGCTATCCATCTATCCCTTGCATCAAGGTGAGCTATGAGCTCCAAGACCTAACAAGGTTTTGGTGGTATAAAAATAACATCTCCCTAGATCCACAACTCCCTGGTTTCCATCCTATTCAAGTTGGATTTCCATTTCCCAATGTTGCAAATGCTTACTACACCTTGTCTACATAATCTACCTTGATCATCTAGATTTCTCAAAAATTACCCATAATTATTATGGCTCCAAATCTATTTAATTTCTTTATTAGACAAAATCTCAAAACCCCTTTCCCAATGGAAAGTTTGGTTTTTGTCAAAACACTTCCCCAACTTTTGGCTCATGTGAGTTCCATATATCATACCCTAAATATTTTTGAGAAGCTTTATTAATTGTTTTTGCCTATTTTCTAAAAAGGCAGAAATGGAATAATAATAGTTTTAAATACTTTTATCTTCCAATAAATCTTGGGAAATTTCCCCTACGTCTGTATTCACATCTAGGACCTTCTCAAACCAAAAACCATCCTTGTCCAATGTAATTTTATCAAAAGATCTTCTAGAAACTACTTCTGTACTTTTTGAATAAATGGTTTTGGGTCGACTTAAAACCCTCAGAAAAATCCCAAATAATTCCTAGATATCTACCTTGACCTCATCTATCCACCAGAACCATCTTCCCACCTTGTCCTATGAAATTTTTTTGAACTTCCTTCACAATCACCAATTTACTCAATTTAGCAAACCTAGCTAGTATTGAGTTAAATCAAGATCAAGCCATCATCAAAAGATTGACCAACACCTCTCTCTAGCACCCATCTCACTCCTGGTCGAAAACCCAGTTGTTCACCCCTCACCTGTCATTAGTACTTGGACGGACAGAGAGAGAGGGTAAGATAGTATTGCCTACCTTGGGAAGATAAGCTTAGGACATCAGCCCCACTGCCCCTCTGCCCTAAGAATAACCCCAGATAACACCTCCACCCCCTCTCCACCACCCCTGCTGCCCAATGGAAGGCCAGCTCCCCTCCCCATTCTCTCCTTGGAACAAATCCACCATGGACCAATCCCCCTCGAGTTAAATAGGCCAGAGGCTATCTAGCTTACCTCTGCACCCTCATTTCACTCCTCTCCTCAGAACTCACCTCCCCTGAGCTCCCAACCCTTCCTTCCCTCTCCTCTGGCCACAAGAAGAAGAACCAACATTTTCAGCCATTTTTGAGCTCGAGCTCGAGGTGCCTTCTCCCCTACTCCCCTCCACTTGCATGTGGCCTCACTTCAACCCCCTACCCCTGATCTACCTTCCCCAAGCTCTAGAGCTCCTCCCAGCACCTGTCTCCGCTAGGAGAAGGAGAGTTCCTCCTCTCAGTTTTCTTCAAGAACTGGACTTGGTGGTCTCCCTCCTGCTCTCCTACTCTCTGTATTGGCGTTTTAAGCCTCCTCGGAGCCAACACGAACCACCTCGGACCTCCTCTTCGACATGAAGGCACCCTAGAAGCGGCATCGGAGAGCTACCGAGTGTGCACCGCCACCGTCTTGGCGCGAGGCTCCTGCCGAGGTAGCACCTGCCCTTGCCGCCCATCCCCGGGCTCGTCACTGACCACCGCGTCACCTCGGCCCTTCCCCATCACCGGAGACGGCCCCAGGCGAGCTCCCCGCGCGTCACCCGAGCCCCCAAGGGTTTCTGCCCCACCGCTGCACCACTGGGGAGAAGACGACCTCCCTGCCATCGATCTCCCTTTAGATCGAATGGCTCCCAGAGCACAGTACCGCTTCAGCGCCCTCTGACGCTGCCAAGCGGGCCCGACCTGCCAGGTTCAAATTAGCTTCGCGTGCATCTCCCTAGAACCATGTTAGGCTGGCCTGGTGTTGGTGAGGCGCATCCCTCCAGATCCCAGCCCGTGAATCCTTTTATTTTATTCTTTTTGCCCAGATCGAAAATTTGTCCCTCAGTTTAAATCATTTTGAAAATGGAAACAAACTCCAATTGACCAGATATAATTTTTATCATGTTTCCATATTTTTTGTGCATCATGCAGAGTTGTCCCTCTGCCAAAAATAAATTCCATTATTTATTGGCATAATATCCACTAAAATGTATCTTTTACACTAAATAAATTCCTCAGTGACCTACACATCTCCAAAAGGGATGAAACGAAGCTCTTTTGAAAGTATATTCTTAGGCCTCCCATCTAGCATTTATCTCAAGTCAAGGGGAACTAAGGTCACCCTTTAGCAAAAATAACAAAAGCAGGACATATCTGCCTTAGGATAATTCTATATGTCAAACCAAATGAGGTATTGATCTAATTCCAACTCCCATGGATGTGTCTTATCAGAATCTATCAAACCCAGAAGCTCAGATTTTATTGATCTTTGGTAGAATTATAGTGAATTAATCTATTCTTTTTACCCCTATTTCACTACATAAATTCTTCCAGTAGTTTTGGTTATCCAAAATGGACAATTCCAATTTCTACAGAAAGGTACTTCCAGTACCTACCATGTAAAATTGGAAGCACACTAAAACCTTCTGTAAAAGAAATCTGGTGAAAAAGACAAAAACCTTGCAGAACTGCCTTTGGGAATTTCCTGAGGGCATTCTAGTAATTATTTTGACATGATTCCACGGATATGTGGTTCAGTACATCAAACACTACCGAACCACCCAAGGAAATATTTTGTGGACCTCCAGATAAATTCCGGTGAATTATTTCCTCAAACTAGAGTTTATTCCACTATAAAAATCATAACTAAATCTAGGTAATTGATAATCTAGTGAAACCACTTGTTTGGATCTTGTTTTTTCAAGACCTATCTAATGATATCATTGATGCACATTGATATCCTACAGACCTCAAGTCTCCACCACAAGACCTTGGTTTATATCCTAGTCATCTATCTTCCAAGGGAAAAACACCTCAATGGCAATCTAGTAATTCCACTACTAGTACCCAACTTCTCCAAAACCTACTAAGTTAAGTAGGATTCCTTATGTTTGTTTGCTATATGGTTCGATGCATATATGCCTTGTATTGATTATGGTATTGTCTGCTTTCATGTATACTCGATAACGGTGAAAGTGTGAGTGTTTGACGACGAGAAGGAAGGGACTTCTTATGATTATTTGGGTATTCTTGATTATCAAAGGAAGTCCATGGACTTATTGCTGATCACAGGCAAGCCACGATTCCCGAATTCTGATACTTGTCCTACTCTCTTTTACCTGTTTTGTATCCTCCTTATAAATTGCATTATTACCTACATGTCTTGTTTTACAAATACTGCGATATAACTTGGCTCCTCCAAGTTATGCATTTGTGCCCCTCGTGGCACCACCTTGATGTACCTATCAATTTACCCCTTTAGACCGAGAGTACGATGGCAAGCATCCTACCTCGTTGAAAACCCCGGCTTTGAGAAAATGAATTGTTTTGAGGATTTACCCTACTACAAAATGTTTCAAAACTGTTTTGTAAAACCCTTGGGAAGAGGCATCGTTCCAAGCTGATGTTTTAACTACGGAAATGGTGTTGATGAGAAATGAGAACGTGAAGGGATGTTCTATGCCTTTATTGGAACAATTTTTATCCGTGCAACCACATTGCACAGGTGTTGGGGCTTAGCTCGTAGTTTGTCTTCATTAGCCGGGGTAGCTTGTACCATGCTTATAGGGAGAGATCCTTTGAATTCCGGGCAGGCGCTAACAGATCCACGGATCTGGAGCATGTAGCTTGCTTCGGCAAGAGTGAGCCTGTCTTGGGAATAGTGCCGGTGCAACAATTGGATCTCCCGCGGACGATATGACTTAGGTGGTACGGAAGGAACTGGAGTCACCAAGTTAAGGTATACACCAAGCTTCAGTTGGGTATATGCGTGTACGGAAGGCAGGACTATGGCTGGAAGCCACATACTCGTTGTCGGGGAGGACAAACCCAAAAGGAAAAGCAGCCTTTTCTAGGGTTGACAAGCGACATGTTTGTTTTGATTATATGGACCCCCATCTACCGTGGTAGTGGGCCGTGGTTTTATCCCGGCGGATGTATTGATTCTTGTGGGTAAACTGCACAAACCCTGCAGAGTATAATATATTCGAATAGCCGTGTCCACGGTCAAGGACAGTTGGAAAGGTGTTGGCTAGGAGTACCCAAACGGTGTTTGTTTGGAAAGAATGGCTGAAATTATGGAGGTTCCGGGGGAACCTGAGTTCGAAAGCTTTGTTTGACCAGAGATGGACAAAGAGGTTTAAAAAGGGTTTCTACTCCAAAACTGTTTTCAAATCTCTTTTTCAACAAAGATATAGAGATATCTTGATTTGTAACATAGAGGCATGTTTCAAAACTCTTTTTCAAAAAAGATATGGAAATTTCATAACTACAAATGATAGTCTAGGCTTTTCAAAAACAACTATAGATAGAGCTATCTCACCACAGCTAGAATTGCATTTCCTTATTTCACTTATCTTGGTGGTTTGCGAGTACATTCAAAAGTACTCATGGCATTGTCCCTGGCTATTTACTTGGCCGGGATTTTAGAGGTTTGACATCGGATGATTAAGGTGACGCCCAGCGAGCTAGGCCGTCTTCCTAGTTAGTCGCCTGTAGGTTGAGGCACGATTGGGCTCTGCGCGTGATGATATTCCGCTGCTAACGATGGTGTAGCCATAATGGCATTTATGTAAGTCTTGTAAATTCTTTATGTTTCGGATGTTGTAATGATACTTGTCGGTTATGTTCCATGGCTCACTGATCATGGGAACATGGATATATACATAATAGGGACTTCTCGGATGGTTAATCTGGGGAGCCCACATTTGAGGCGTGTGGGTCTCAGACGTCAGTGTCTCTAACGGGCCATACTTTTCGGTTGCACCTCCATGATTTGAACTCGATAATGTAGCTTGAGGCGTTTGATGTTTAGTCAGGCTGATAGGTCCCACGTGTCAGCCTCTCATCAGAAGGATTGTGTGTATGATGGAATTTTTTCCTTCGTTCGCGCTACCCTATTCTGAAGTTGATAGCATTGCTCGATGCATCTACCGTCTAATCAACCTCCTGGGACCTACATGTCATCCTCTAATTAGAAAGAACGTGTGTATGATGGAATTTTTTCCTTCACTAGCGCTAGCCCATTTCGAGTTGATAGCGCTGCTCGACGCATATACCATTTAACCAACCTCCTGAGCCCCACATCTCATCCTCAAATTAGAAGAAACGTGTGTATGATGGATTTTTTCCTTGGCTCGCGCTACCCTATTCCGAACTTGATAGCGTTGTTCGATGCATCTACCGTTTAATCACGATGCTAGGCCCCACATGTCATCCTCTCATTATAAGAAACGTGTGTATGATGGAATTTTTTACCCTCTGTTGTGCCTTCATGTTCCGAACTTGATAGCATTGCTCGCTGCGTCAACCGTTTATTCAGGCTGGTGGGTCCCTTATGTCAGCCTCATATTAGAAGAATCCTGGGTATGATGGAATTTTTTTCTTCACTAGCGCTACCATGTTCCAAACTAGATAGCGTTGCTCGACGAATCTGCCGTTTTCTCACGTTGCTGGGTCCCCCATTTCAGCCTCTCATTACAAGAAATGTGTGCATGCTGAACTTTTTTCTCGCTCGCACCTCCCTGTTTCGAACTGGCAACATTGCTCGATGTAGCATCTGAATAAGGTCGTGCTGCTGGGTCCCAATATCAGCCTCTCTGTAAATGAAACATTGATTGCTCGATGCAACATCTATATAAGGTCTCTGCTAGGTCCAACATGTTAGCGTCTCTACAAATGCAAAGTGTGTATGATGGACTCCATTGTTTTGACCTTGGCAACGTTTCTAGGTCCTAGATGTTAGGCTTCTCTTTGTAAGAAACGTGTGTATCCTGGAAAAAATATAAAAGAACAACATAGATTATACTATATATTATATATTTATATTGAAAAAACTAGGAATCAAACTCAAGACTTCAACAAATGGGAACCGCGTGTGCTTCCACTACACCAGAACCATCTATGCCACTACTAGAAAAGATTACATTTAGAAATGTTGAAATCACTTAAAATGAAAAGGTAGCGAGCCTGACGATTTGCCATAAAAAATGCTAAATGTTGTGTACAAATACAACATGGGTAGGAGAAGCTTGTCCTATACTTTATCAGAATGGCATGGAAATACCAAATTAAGACAATTTTGGACGATAAAAAAATAACTTGGGTCCAATCTTGTGACCAATGGGCTTCTTATCGTGGGCTCCTTACCAAAACTTCTTTAGTGTGGTTCAAGCTTAAAAAACCAAGTAATAATGTGTTGAGGGTTGGTGGCCCACAGCCAACTTGAACCCAAGGTTTTGGGCCACAGTAGGGTAGAATGTAGTACTATTTTCTAATAACCCCCTCACTAAAAATTCAATGTACTCAATATGTCGCGGGTCGGTAGTCCACTGACCCGGCAGGCTAAATTTGCAAGGTTTTGGGCCAGTGTTGGGTCGAATGTGAAATATTTTCGCTAGTTTCTTAGTGAAAATTCAATGTAGTTCGTACCCCGTCCTCCAAAAAAATGCAGTTGGTACCCTAAAATATATATACTCTACTCACCATGAAAGGCTAATTAAGGGTTTTTATTTTGAAACAAGAATATGGGAAGTGTTTTGTCCGAAGTGGGGTTGGAATATTCGTTTTCATAGGCTGAGTAGTAAAAATATATTGTACTGAAGGTCGATGGTCCACCTGACCTGGTTGTACCTACGCCGAATCCGAAAGAATGAAGTGGGAAATGGATAAAAGTGACTGATATTGCACCTTATTATACATAGCAAACATAGCGAGGAACTTGGGCAGCGCAGGATTCGAACATGGAAAGTAGTGGAGGGAGTTTGACTGATTGACATAAAATCGTGTCATATCAAGTCTTACAGCGCGCAATCATATTTTCAGCAAAGGATATATTTCGAGCTGTTTTGGGTGGCTTGAATCGGCCTAAGTGCCCAGTCGACTTGATGTACTCAAAACCATGTCATCATGCCATTTAAACTATTGACGATAGACACATGGTGGCCTTGACTTGCCTAGCCGCATATAGCTCGGGTAAGCACCAGCTTAAACTGATCACTCAAAGTTGTATGCTTCCGTACGATGAAATTAGTACATGCCGCAATTAGAGCCAACATGTGGCATTGTCATCATGCAAAAGCCTCAGAATTCGCACATTTAGTTCATAGTTTCGAACACAATAATACAACCAGTTTGTACACTAGCACAGATAGTACATGTCAACACATTACAGCTTGACTTGTTCATGTCACATCAGAGCTTGACTTGTTCATTTGACATACAGAAGAGTGAGCAAGGATACTTATTGTATTGAACAAGTAATTTCACGGTAGCGCCAAAAGTATGCCATGTATCAGAGACAATATGGGGTCTGTGTAAACAATTATCTTTTTTGGAAGGGTGTGCATTAACTCTCTTTTTTAGAATATCGGCATAAACATTTGCGGCTATCATCCTAGGGCGTCTCGGCCTGCTTTGGCGTACCGAGCCAATATCAATTACGGTCCAGTTAAGGCCTGTTTCGTGGCCGTATAAGAAGTAGTCACCTACTTTTCCCTGTCCGCTAAGAGGAAAGAAGGAATATTCCTCTCAAAACACAAAGCTCCATGAGGTGCAATGGTTCAAAAAATGCACGAGTCGCGTATATACAAGCTAGTAATAGTACTGAAAACTATAGTTCAGAAATCACGCTACGAAATAAGCACGGCTACATGGATTATACCGTGGAAGGCAATGCTAAATACAAAAGCACGGCACGACTCATATAAAATGATTCAAGCTGGCCACTAAAACCAATGTACTAACAGTCAATTGTTGAACCATGATGCAAAAAAAGATGACACAACGATACACCAGAAATATCCATAGCTCAGTCTAGGGACGACACAACGAGCATACCAAACCTAAACTAGGCCTAAACGAAATTGCCGCCTGTCACACATGGTTCCAACCATCTTTGGGAAGGCTGATGACTGCCACAGGCTCACCTTCATTTTGCTACAGGTTACAGCGTTTAATTTGAGGGAATTCTATTCCACGAAATCTCTTGTATGTTGTGTACACACAGTTTTTCCTCATGAATGGGAACAATGTGACATCAGCATCCTTGCATCCGCGTTTCTTCATCATCGTGTCAATGATTGGATACTTGAGACCGAGAAACAGAGAGTTGTCCCCCAGGTTATTAACATGCCTCCAAACGATGACCACTGGAGGTCCAGCAGAGCTAGGATCCTCTTCAAAAATGTAGACACAAGAGGCAAGATATAGGCGTAGCTTAGTCCTATTTTGAGCATGAGGAATGATTTCACCATCTTCGCCATGGGCAACCCCCATGCCATACATTGTAATTATGATCATCAAGTATTCACCATCAGCCGATCGAGCGAGGAACCACATGCCTGGCCGATCATTCAGAATAGGTGCTGGGATTACAAATGGAAGCTCCTTGTTTCCTGCAACATCCGAATTCGAGACAATAGTGCATTACTGACATACGTATTCTAACACCAGCATTCTTCATTATTCATGCTAACATTCTAAATAGGCAAATCCTGACAATAATATTACTCAATAAATTAACAACATTAGGAATTGCATTTCTTACTTTGCTATTCTGAATATTTGGATTTCTTGCTTATCTTAGTTTCCTAGTTGTTGTAAGTTTCAAAAGAGGAAGTACCACTTTTTTTATATAGAGGCATATCCACTTGAATCCTATATGATTAGATGTCTGTAGTATTTTGGATCAAGTGGTGTCTGATTGCACAGGAAAACCAAAGGAATTGTACAAAGAGGTTGGAGTGGATGGAAATTTTCCTCCAAAATAGAGTGCAAAGGAATCCTTTGAAGGAATTCCTAAGGATTAGACTCTTTCGAATCAAAAAACATTTTATAGAAAAAGAATCCTAAGGATCTAAATCCTACAAAAATCGGACACAATTCCTCTGTATCCCAAGGCAAAATCCAAAAAGGAAATATTGGTGTCCTACAAAAATCCTATGTGATTCCTAGAATCTGAGGAGGGCCTGAAAGTACAAACAGATAAACAAACCCGGCTTCACTATGTTGCGCTCACAATTGAGATGCTGGTTAATAATACCTTTCATATTTTGACAATGAACGAACTTAGTAGTGCAGGGACACCGTCATAAACTATATTTTTGGAAGGCATATTACTGGTACTAATTCATTACTGGCAATGGTTCATTCAGTTTTTTAGGACATAAAGTGTGTGCTCATTCAGTCATACGAAAGGTAAAACATAAACAAGGTAGTTAAAAAACAAGTTCACTAAATCACACACAATGTATCATCATGGAACTAGAATTACCTTCCGATGTGGGATCCCAGCATCAGGTGCAGCCTTGACTTGTGATCGCAAAAATGATGCCACTGTGTTCAATGGCATCATAGTACTATCGTCTTCCAAGACCTGAATGCTCCAGACATCTCCAAACTTGGCAACCACCTTCCAGGTAGGTGATTTCACCATCGAACAACGCGAGGAGCTTATAGTCTGTGTAACACCCAGCTTCTGTGGGCACTCTGCATATTACAATCTTCAACCGCTCAAGAGATCCATCCCATGACTTATTGAACTTTTCTCCATACCTGCAGATTCACCAAAAAATAACTTTTGAAATGTGAATGAGTTCTGAAATGACTACATGTAACTAGGGGAACCTTGGCTGGCTAGTAGCATTACAGGTTATATCGTGGATGTGAAGCGGCCGCAATGTTACAAGTATCCGTCGATAGAAGGTCGATTACTCGATAGGTGTAGATGTTAGCTAGGCACCAGGCCCCGTGTTTGTCCACCACGGCGAGGCAAACGCCATTCATGCCAACCCAAAAAAATTCGTGCATGAAGGGCAGGATGGCGGTGTGCCGAGGATGGTCGAGGGGCACCACGTCGTACACCGTGTTGTGTAGAGGATGTACCCTCGTACCGTCATAGTGCTCATCGAACCAATAAGCAGGCTGAGGCATCAGTAGGTAGGGTTCATTCCAATGGTGAATAGTCCATTTCGTACCATCTTTGTTGGTGATACGATCGTACAACAGCTTGCAGCATGCGTCTAGCCTGATAGTGCTAGAAATGTCTAGACGTTGAACGATGAGGTCGACATCGTCTGCGCTGAGTTGATCCCACTTGCCTCGCCCGCTGAGCTTCGAATCAGCCATCATAGCCGGATGGATTTAGGCGGATGCCAAGTGCGGCTCGGGTTTTCTGGAGGAGGAGGGGAGCGTTAGAAGAGAGAGCATGGGGGGAGATCGTAGGAGGAGTTGGGACTCTAAGACCCTTACGTCCCTTGTGCAATGGTTTCCTAACGGGGGTTCAGGTTTCTGTCACTCCGGCAACCCCTACGATTAGTAGCCAAATACACAATGCATTCCCCTAGGCCCATATAGGTGAAGTGTCATGTAGTCGACGTTCACATGACACAACTAGAAAAAGTACACCACAACTTAAATAACAATCTATTGAATCTTTCTCAACGCAACTCCACTACTAACAACAAGACTTCTCCCATGTCCTCAAGAACAAAACAAACTACTCACAAGACATCATATGGATCATGATCAGAGATGGAATAATGATGTATAACAATCTGAACATAAACAATAATTCAATGGTTAACTCAATAGCATCAACTACAAAGAGTAATCAACACTGGGAAAGTTTCCCCTATGAACTATAGCAAGATTCAACCAATTGTTACAGCAATATGGAGATGGTGATGAGGGTGCTGATGGTGATGATGGTGGTGATGATGATGAAGATGATCCCGATGAAGTCCAGCTTGATAGTGGTGTTGATGGCGATGATATCCCCTCTCCGGGAAGGAATTCCCCTGGTAGAAATCTGTTTACCGGAGAGATCATTCTCTCTCAGTGTTTTCCGCCCCGCAGAGGTGGCGGAAACTTTCTGTGGTCACTCCCCGAGTCTTAGTGTTTCGTGGGGATGATATACGCCAGAGGAGAGAGGCTGGAGTGGGCCAGGGCGGCCACACCACTCCCAGGCGCGGCCTAGGCCTACCCGCGCCATGGGTTGGTGTGGGCCCACTATGGCCCACCTCCACTCCATCTTCTGGCATCCTGAGTCTTCCGGAAAAATAGAATTTTCAGTATATTTTCCCGGATTTTATGATCTTCGGGAATTTTGCCTCCAAACAACACCTTTTCCATCAGAATCCTGACTGCAGCGGTCCATGCTCCAAAATTCATCAACCATGGAAAAATAGATGAAATAACATAAGTATCACCTCTCAATACGAAATATATCAATGAATAATAGTGAATTAAGACATAGAATAGTGATGCAAAATGGATGTATCAACTCCCCCGAAGCTTAGACTTCGCTTTTCCCCAAGCGAAACTGAGCTCAATAAACATGACCTCAGGTTTATGGAGTGAAGAGTCGATAAAATAATACGGACAAGAAGCATCACATTCATCAAAACCATAGATCATAATAGAAGACACCTCACTATTATATAACTCAACTTGCAATGAGTAAAGGAAACACAATAAAGATACATAAAGTGAATCATAATTGGTAATGGCAAACTTAGTTCCTGGTCGAAGAATAGTTGATAATTTGCTGTAGTTCACAGAAAGCTGGTTTTTCAATGATAACTTTCAAAGTAGTAAACATCAAGATAAGAGCAATGTGCAAAACAAGGAACATAAGAAACATGATTGAATAAATCATCATATGAATGAATGAAACACATCAACTCAAAATACTTGCTGAGATAGAAGGGAATAGGTTTACTGACTCAACTACAAAGTAAAAGAAAGGCCCTTCAAAGAGGGAAGCAGGGATTGCAAGTCTCATAAAGAGCTCCCAAAAATTATGATACTTACTAGCTTTCAGTTCTCATTGCCCCAATCATAGGCATCTTTAGGTGATTAAGGTTAAAGTGAGGTCCAATCTGAGTTATATGCTTGACAGACTATAAACTGAAGATCCCAAGTCCCTTGAGTACGAGGGCCACTCCTCATGCTACTCAACTTTAGTTACCGGTAAGTTCTTGTCATTGTAAGTATGTGCGTATCATTGAGAACCGCCAATGGGGTATCCCTTGCCCGATGATACGGAAGAATCCCCATATCAAAATGACAAGGCAAGTAGACAATGAGTATCTCAGCAATCTTCTTATTTACCATGGGAAAATGGTGCTTTTTTCTCTCTTTCCTCTTTTCATAGTATCTCTTTTTTTCTTTTCTTTTTCTCAATAGCTATCTCTCTCTTTTTTTATAAGAAGAATGCTTCATAGATATCATTATGGTTAGGCTGAAGGTTTCCACCATGTCAGCATGGATTAGACCAGCGGCCCAGGCTTTCTCTAACACACATACATAACTCCATGGACTTACAAGCTCCCCTTGTATTTCACACCGACGACATCCGCAAACAAAAGAGCAAGGTATCAACTGGGTATATATTTACAAGTGTTGAAAGCGTTCCCCGTGACAGCACGGTTCTGCTAATCCCCAGCCTATAATTTGCAAGCATATAACTTTCATGGAGAGTTCACAATGGTTCAGGTTTATAAAATGCAAGAAAGTAAAGTGTGCCATCAAGTTCGTGAGAGCTTTAATCACTAATTTGCGCATAACAAGTTTAATTTGGGAGGTAGACAAAACAAGAATTTACTTGGAATAGCAATAATGCTACTAGGTAGGTATGGTGGACACAAATGGCATGGGTTTTGGTTTAAAGGAGTTGGAAGCACGAGAAGAATACCCTCTCAGTACAGGTTTTTGGCTAGCAAGGCTGGGTAGCAAGTACAAGAGTTGAAGGAAACAACCAAACATACAAATGATAAAGACAAACATGCAATCTTCCTTGGGAGCACAAAACATCTTAACTAGAGAATACTAGACTTATGAGCAAATGAAGAAAGAAAGATGATGAAATTATTTTTCTCTAGAGTACTTCTATCTTTTTCATTCAACTCTCAAAAATAGTGCTACTGACAGAGCCAGGTTTGCCAAAACCAACTAAATTAACTCAATGATCCCAGAGTGCTACCAATACTAACAACAAGATCAATCATATAACCACAAATTGAAAACTAATATAAGCTATGCAAAAGAGTGAATGATAGAACTTCTCATTAATATACCATAACGGAAACTCACACAAGGGATACAAATCTAACGAGAGAGGGGACACTTCCATAATGCAAACCATACTACAAAATAACTCCTCTATTCATGATATGACTCTACTAATAAGGTAAAAAGATAGAAGATACTGATATGATACCGCGGCACTCCCCCAAGGTTGGAACAAACCAAGGGGATGCCAAACCTGATTACGAATTACTCCTTAGGTTGTGGTGGTATCTTCTCATCTTCGTCCGTCTTCCAGGGTAAAGGCTTCCCATCAACAAAGGACATCGTGGTTTCCAATATCCTGAAACTTGCAGCAGCACTTATGCGTTTAAATCTAGCCTCATACTCACAATTTTGATTTTGGACGTCATAGCACTGTGCTTGCAGTTCGTTGTTTGTCTGGCGGAGTGAGAGGACTTCGTCTTTGAGTTCAGCAGTCTCCTTTTGGTGCTCGGTGATTAGTTCGGAGAAAATCTTATGGATGATATCCACTTCGCGCTCCGCCATCTTCCTGTACCTGAAGACTTCTTGCTCCAGTGCTTCCATCTTGTCCTCCGACTTCCTTCACTTTTAGGGCCTTGAACCTCCTTAATCCGGACCTCCCCACCTTCGAGCAACAACTCCTTGGGATGAATCTTCAATTCTCTCATGTATGGGTTGACGATATCCTCTAAGGAATCTCCCTTGGATGATCCAGAGGAAGACACTGGGATTCTACCTGGCAGAAACAGATTGAAATAAAAACATGACGAAAACACAATATACGAACCTCGGGAGATCCGTGGGGTTATATATTACGAAGTTTCATATCAAAAGGAAGGTACTGGGAGAAAACGAGTAGGAGGCGGAGTCCTGGGTGGCCTCACCACCTGGTGGTGCGGCCAGGGGTGGGCCCACGGCATGGGGTGGTGTGGGCCACCCCGGCTCCGGTTCCGTCCCTTTTTCGCTTCGAAACTTTCCTTAATGACTGAAAACAACAAAAATATAGTTGTATTGTATTTTCGCGGAACTTTTCTTACCATAACTGTTACCTATTTGCAAACAGACTCTGCAGGTCTATGAATTTGGTATTTAGTGGATCCTCCCGGAGTCATCTCTTGAATATCATCGATATCTTTATCTTCATATACTTATTACTTGACTCATAAAACCCTTCTCTTCCTTATTACACGATTGTCTCCACTTCCTGGAAATTTCTTTCACACAAACTTCACACAGCTCTCATTAGCAACATTAGTATAAGTGAAGTGATAAAACCTTTTGTGTCCAACTTCAACTGAAAACCATCAAAACAAAGATACTGTAGCAACTCCTTCCGAAAACCCAAAAAGAATTCAAAAAGGAAATGGAATAAAGAAGCAAATGCAAGATTGGCAAAATCTGTCAAAACAGACCAGCAGGTAAAGATCCATTTTTTCGAAAATCTTCTGTTGCTCAAATCAAAAAGTGCAAAACTAACGAAAGTTAAATAACAACCTGGGGCAGAAGCACAAAAAATTACAGCTCAATCCGACATACAGAGATCTCTCCCGAAGTTTTACGGTGAAGCACAAAAATCTGTTTCGGGACAGCAACTTCCCCAAATATTACTTCTCTCTCATTAGAGGTTGATCTTGACACAAAAACCAAACAAAACGGATAAGGAATAGTTATTACCGAAGTAATAACTTCCAAGACTCAAATAAACAAAAACAAACAAAAAGAAAAAACAAATTAGGTTGTCTCCCATAAAGCTCTTTCTTTATAGCCATTAAGATGGGCATGATAATTTTGAAGAAGCTCTCATAGGGATATGAATTGAAGTGAAAGAGAACATTAAGAAGCAAAAACACACACACATTTAAGGCTAATCCACTTCCTATACAAGGGGATTTTGTAAACAAACAAGTTGTTGAAACCAAAGGCTACTTGCATAAGAAGGCAAAAGAAGTGTAACATAAAAACTTTCAGCATAAAATGAGGAAACTTGATATTATTGAGATGCATACGAACACTTTTCCCTCTTTCATAGTAACTTTCAGTATCATGTATAAACTGAACAATATAGCTATCACAAGAACCATCATAGCAATGATCACTTATTCTAACAGAAAACATGGGAATACTAGCTCTCATAACACTACTTTGTGAAACAATATTAGAGGTATCCTTACAAAGGATAGTGTGTTCCTCTTCTTCATACTTGGTGACAAAGTCTTTCACATTTGCTATTATAGGTTCATCAACCATTTCTTTATTAGGCTCAACATCTTTACTTGCACTTTCATCTACCATACTAGCCATCATAGAATGTTCCTTCACCTTAACAGGGATAGGCATTTTCTCAATATAAGGTTCAGGTAAAACATGATTACAGTATAAATCCAGTATTTCTTGCAGGAACACCCTTAGCAATATCTTTATAAGGTTCATGATACTTATTCCACTTCTTTTTAGGCACTTCAATATAAGAAGCAAAGGCCTTAAAATAAGAAGCAATAGCTTGCGAGTCTAAACCATAAGCATTTTTAATATTTTGAAAGTCATCAGTTCCCATAAAAGATTCAATGCATTCATAATCATAATTTATACCTGACTTTCTACCTTTGTCATTCTCCCAAGCTTCAGCATTATCGTGAATACGATCTAGAAGGTCCCATTTAAATCCTTGTCATGTAGAGGGAGCCTTGCATAAAAGTTTTTGATAATAATATTGTTGGGGAGCTCATGAATGGGACATTTGAGCATTAGTAACTTCAATCTCCCCCAAGCTTGAGATGTACTCTCTCCATCAAGAGGCCAAAAGTTGTATATTTGATTCCGATCTTTATGAATCTCACTAGGAGGATAAAACTTTGAATAAAAGAGAGGCACTATTTCCTCCCATTCCAGAGCTTGACCATTCTTCAACAGCTTATATCAGTCCTCAGATCTTCCTTTTAGTGATAATGAGAATAACTTCTTCTTAACTTGATATGTAGTAATACCTGGACACTTGAACAATCCGCATAATTCGTGTATAAAGAGTAAATGATCATCGGGATGGACAGTTCCATCCCCAACATAGTAGTTATCCATAACACGATCAATAATTCTTGTAGGTATTTTTAAAACATCTTTCTTAGCAGGTGGTGGCTTATCTACTACCTTAGAAGTGGTAGTAGCATTACCAAATAAGAAACTCAGTGAATTATCCATAACGAAAATAAAGCAACTTGCAGCAGTAAACAATACTCACAGTAGAAGTTTCCTTTACCAGTTCCACTCTCCAATAGCGCTTCACTCCCCGGCAACGGTGCTAGAAAATAGTCTTGATGACCCACAAGTATAGGGGGTGTATCGCAGTATTTTCGATAAGTAAGAGTGTCGAACCCAGCAAGGAGCAGAAGGTGCTGGCTAGTGGTATGGATCAGGAATTCTCTGCAAATACTTAGCAAACGGATTTTTAGGGGTTTTCGACAAAAGAAAGTAAACAAAGTACGAGTAAATAAAATATAGTAGGAAAAAATGCAGCAAGTGGCCCAATCCTTTATGCAGCAAAGGACAAGAAGGATGTATTACTTAAGATGACCAAACGTTCTTGAGGACACATGGGAAGACTGTCAAGTGCTTTCGCTTCATATAGTCGATTAATCTTCTTTAGCTTGCTAAGTGTTGTGTGTGTGAACCTGTGCTAATGTACCGCCCCATCCAAGACTAATACATACTTGTGATTATACCCCTTGCAAACATCCGTAAGTACAAGAAAGTAATTAAGGTAGTAACCTAACCACAGCTTTAAACTCTAAGACCCTTACGTCCCTTGTGCAATGGTTTCCTAATGGGGGTTCAGGTTTCTGTCACTCCGGCAACCCCTACGATTAGTAGCCAAATACACAATGCATTCCCCTAGGCCCATATAGGTGAAGTGTCATGTAGTCGACGTTCACATGACACCACTAGAAGAAGTACACCACAACTTAAATAAAAATCTATTGAATCTTTCTCAACACAACTCCACTACTAACAACAAGACTTCTCCCATGTCCTCAAGAACAAAACGAACTACTCACAAGACATCATATGGATCATGATCAGAGATGTAATAATGATGTATAACAATCTGAACATAAACAATAATTCAATGGTTCACTCAATAGCATCAACTACAAAGAGTAATCAACACTAGAAAAGTTTCCCCTATGAACTATAGCAAGATTCAACCAATTGTTACAGCAATATGGAGATGGTGATGATGGTGGTGATGATGATGATGATCCTGACGAAGTCTAGCTTGACGGTGGTGTTGATGGCGACGATCTCCCCTCTCCGGGAAGGAATTCCCCCGGTAGAAATCTATCTTCCGGAGAGATCTTTCTCTCTCAGTGTTTTCCGCCCCGCAGAGGCGGCGCAATCTTTCTGTGGTCACTCCCCGAGTCTTAGGGTTTGGTGGGGATGATATACGCCAGAGGAGAGAGGCTGGAGTGGGCCAGGGCGGCCACACCACTCCCAGGCGCGGCCTAGGCCTGCCCGCACCATGGGGTGGTGTGAGCCCCATGTGGCCCACCTCCACTCCATCTTTTGGCATCCTGAGTCTTCTAGAAAAATAGAATTTTCCATATATTTTCCCAGATTTTATGATCTTCAGGAATTTTGCCTCCAAACAGCACCTTTTCCATCAGAATCCTCACTGCAGCGTTCCATGCTCCAAAAGTCATCAACCATGCAAAAATAGATGAAATAACATAAGTATCACCTCTCAATACGAAATATATCAATAAATAATAGTGAATTAAGATATAGAATAGTGATGAAAAATGGACGTATCAGTATGGCGGAAGAGGGCAGGGCGGTCGGCTTGGAGCTGTCCATGCTTGTTAACCCTAAATTGGGTGATTTGGATCTTGATAACCTTGATTAAAGATTTGGGATGTTACAAACCTTCCCTCCTTAAAAAAAATCTCGTCCCGAGATTTAAGAAAGAAAACTAGGAACTAAAGAGATCTGGAAACTCAGTCCTAATGTAATCTTCTCGCTCCCAAGTGGGTTCTTCTTCGGTATGATTGCTCCATTGGATCTTGAGAAACTTGTTACTCCGGGTCCTGGTGGTTCTGTAAGCTTCTTCCAAGATACGGATGGGCACTTCACGATACGTCAGATCCTTGTTGATATAAATGGCTTGGTGATTGATGTTCTTGAACACTTCGGTCTTCTCCGGCACTTCTAAGCATTTGCGAACTAACGAGATATGGAACACATTATGGATGGCTGACATCTCCTCTGGCAGTTACAGTTGATACGATACTTCTCCTCGGTGATTCAGAATCTTGAAGGGTCCAATATATCTAGGAGCATACTTTCCTTTCAGACTAAAACATTGTGTTCCCTTCAATGGCGAAACCTTGAGATCCACAAAATCTCTGACATGGAAGGTTAGGTCTCTACGTCTCTTGTCAGCCTAACTCTTATGTCATGATTGGGCAGTCTTGAGGTGCTGATGGACTTTGTGAACCTTCTCTTCGGCTTCTCGTAGGATGTCGGGTCCCATAATCTGAGTCTCTCCTACTTGCGACCAATTCAAAGGGTACGACACTTTCTTCCGTATAAGAACTCAAATGGGGCCATTTGCAAACTGGCTTGATAACTGTTGGTGTATGAGAATTCTGCGAAAGGCAGACAATCTTCCCATTTTGATCCATACTCAAGCACACAAGCTCTCACCATATCTTCTATGATCTGGTTGACTCTTTCAGTCTGTCCATCCGTCTGTGGGTGATAAGTTGTGCTGAAATTCAAGTTGGTTCCCAATCCTTCTTGGACTTTCTGCCAAAATCTCAAGGTAAATTGGGTTCCTCGATCTGATACTATGGTCTTCGGGGTTCCATGCAAACTAACAATTCTAGCAATGTACAACTCTGCTAGCTTAGAACTCTGGTAGGTGGTCTTGACAGGTATAAAATGGGCTACCTTGGACAGTCTATCAACGATGACCCAGATTAAGTCATTTTCCCTACTAGAGGTAGGCAAACCGGTGATAAAGTCCATTCCGACGAAATCCCATTTCCATTACGGAATCTCTAATGGTTGCAACAGTCTTGCGGGTCTCTGATGTTCCGCTTTGACTCTTTGACAGATATCACACTTGGCTATGTAGCTTCCGATTTCTCTCTTCATCTTGTGCCATCAAAATTGCTCCTTCAAATCCTAATACATATTCGTTCCTCCGGGGTGGATAGAATAAAGAGTATCATGAGCTTCTTGCTTGATAACTTGCTTCAGCTCCGAATCTGCTGGCACACAGATATGTCCTTTGTACCACAAATCTCCTTCATCCTCGGTGAATCCAGGTACCTTTCCTGTACCAATATGACATTTGATTCCGTCGATACTTGCATTTCCCTTCTGGGCTTCCTTAATTTGGCTAATCAAAGTGGGTTGAAGTTCAATGTTAGCTAAAAATCCTTTGCTAACTAGCTCTGTTCTAAACTGCTCCAACTCTTCATGCAAACTTGGTTGAGATTCTTTGATCATAGTGTTTAATCTACATGACAATCTGCTAAGAGCATCCGCTACCACATTGGCTTTGCCGGGGTGATAGTGAATGTCAAGGTCATAATCCTTGATTAACTCTATCCATCTCATTTCCCTCATATTCATCCCCTTCTGAGTGACGCTATAATTCAGACTCTTGTGATCCGAATAAATCTCACAGCGGTTACCCATAAGGTAATGACGCAATGTCATCAAAGCTAAAACTACAGCTTCTAGTTCAAGATCATGGGTAGGGTAGTTTTGCTCATGTTGCTTCAGTTGTCTCGACAAATATGCTATGAATTTGCCTTCTTGCATCAACACACATCCGAGACCAATCTTGGATGCATCACAATACACATCAAAAGGCTTCTTGATATCTAGCATAATCAAGATTGGGGCTGAAATCAATCTCTTCTTGAGCTCTTGGAAACTTGCTTCACATTTGTCAGTCCATTCAAACTTCTTGTCCTTCTTCAACAATTGGGTCATGGGTCTTGCGATGCTCGAAAATCCCTCTACGAACTTGCGGTAATATCCTGCTAATCCGAGAAATGCATGGACTTGGGTTTGAGTTGTTGGGGCTTCCCATTCTTCAACATCTTTGATCTTGGCGGGATATACATTGCAAATGTATCTATAATTTTTGATGTTCCATGCTTGGTTTTATCCACTTTCTTGTGTTTTGCCCACACTTTGGAGTACTTTTCATATGATTTCTTGGACTAACCTATTACCAAGAGCCATAGTGTCAACTGCCTATTTTCTGCTGTTTTTGGTTCTAGGAAAGTCAGAAAATGAATATTCTCGGAATTGGACGGGACAAAAGCCAAAAATCCTATTTCACCAGAAGACTCCCGGAGCCAGAATATGAGACGGAGTGGGGCTAGGGCCTAGCCACACCACCTGGCCGCGCCAGGGGGTAGTCTGGCCGCCCAGACACCCCGTCGGTCTCCCTCTTCACCTATAAGATGCCTTCTGACCTAAAAACTCAGGGGGGTTCGACGTTTTTCCAGAAGGAGTTCCGCTCTGCCACCACCACCAGATTCCACGAAACACCACCAGAAACTTCATTCTGGCACCCTGCCGGGACGGGGAATTGGAGGAGATCATCGCCATCATCATCACCATCGCTCCTCCATCGACTATCCATGTTTCCCCCATCTATGAGTGAGTAATCCCCCGATGTAGGCTATGGGGATGGTAGGGATTGGATGAGATCGTTCATGTAATGGCATCAGATTGTTAGGGCATGGTTCCTAGTATCTTTTATTAGTGCTTTATGACTTTGTTGCGACTTGTTGTGCTTAATGCTTGTCACTAGGGCCCGAGTGCCATGATTTCAGATCTGGTAAGAGTCTGGTAAGAGTCTGGTTGAGAGGCGTACTATTAGACCCAAATTGTGAAAACACCCATGATAGGAGCGCTGGTAAGAGTCTCCTTGAGAGGCGTACTATTAGACCCAAATTGTCTCCTGTTGCTAAGTTTGCTGCTTCTCCCATAAACATTATAGATGAAGATTATGATTTCTCTCTCGATCTATCTTACATAGCTATTGTTGAGAAAGAACCTTTTTGTGGGACTAAGAATGAAAGTGCGGTAGCACATATGAATGAACTTTCTACCATGAGTGGCTTGTTTTCTGATGATATTAAGATGCGTACTTACTTTGTTCCTAAGATTTTTCCCTTTTCACTAAAAGGAGAAGCTAAAACTTGGTTTAGTAATTTACCTCCTAGATCTATTGATATCCCTGATTGCTTGATTAGTACTTTCCGGCAGAAATATTTTCCTCCTAGTGCTAGACATGTTATTTTGCAGGATCCTTTTGATATTAAGCAGGGAGAAAAAGAGGTATTGCCTGAATCTTGGCCAAGGTTTTGTGCTTTGATTCATGCACAGGCTGGAAGTCCATTACCTAAGAATGAGCTTCTTGATATATTTTATAATGGACTAACTGAAGAATCTAGGAGATACCTAGATAGTTGTGCGGATTGTGTTTTCAGGAATAGGACTCCAAAGGAAGCTGAGGAATTAATGGCTAAAATAAGTAAGAATTATGAAGATTGGACTCCTCCTAAACAAGCTATACCTGAAGTAATTGTACCTGAACCTACTAGACCAGTGCCTATTCCAACATCAAAGAAGAGGGGAGTTATTGAATTAAATGATGAAGTGATGAAGGAAGCTAAGAAATGTATTAAGGAGAAGGGAATTAAAGCTGCAGATGTCAAGAATTTACCTCCTATAGAAGAATTATGTAAGCCTATTCCCTACGCATCCACTATTGAGTTACACTCTCTCCAACACTTTGATGAAGTTGATATCCCTTACTCTAAACCTCCTGATCAGTGCTTAGAAGAATTCGATATCTTTATTGTTAAGCAAGATAATTTTAATAAGAGGGTGCAAAATCATCTAATGGAAAACACTAGAGCTATTGTTGAGTTGAAATATATTGTGGAAAGAACCTCTAATGATGTTAAAATGATTGTTAAACACTTTCAAATGGTTCAAACTCAAATAGATCACCTCGTTAAAGTGCAAAAAGACTTGCTAGTTAATGATGCTAAAGAAAAACATGCTTATGAAATTAGAACTAGAAGTGGAGCTGCTACCCAGGATCCTCTATATCCTGAGGGGCATCCCAAAAGAATTGAGCAAGATTCTCAACAAGCTGAAAATAGTGGTTCTACTCGTAAGAAAAGGAAAAAGAAACATAAAACTGTTGTAGAACCCTCTGAACCTGCTATAGATCCTAATAGTATATCTGTGTCCGATGTTGAAACTGAAAGTGGTAATGAAGAAAATGAAGTTCCTAACGAAGAAAAAGTTGACGAAGAACCTGAAAAGCACACTAAGAATACTAAATACACTAAAGAAGATTTTATTGCTAAGAAACATGGTAGTGAAAGAGAGCCTTGGGTCCAAAAACCTGTGCCTTTCCCTGATAAGAAACACAAGTCAAAGGAAGATGAACACTATAATAAGTTTTGTGAGTGGATGAAACCTTTATTCCTGCAAATTCCTTTGACTGATGCTATCAAATTGCCTCCTTACTCAAAGTATATGAAGGATATTGTCTCGAATAAAAGGAAGATCCCTAATGAAGAAATTTCTACTTTGCCTGCTAATTATTCCTTTAATGGTAAGGTTCCTAAGAAACTTGGAGACCCAGGGATTCCAACTATCCCTTGCTCTATTAAGAATAGTTATGTTAGAACTTCTTTGTGTGATTTGGGAGCTAGAGTTAGTGTTATGCCTTTCTCTCTATATAAGAGACTTCAACTTGAAAAACTGATACCAACTGATATATCTTTGCAAATGGCTGATAAATCTACCACTATTCCTGTTGGTATATGTGAGGATGTACCTGTTCAAGTGGCTCATAATTGCTTGATATTAACTGATTTTGTTGTGCTTGAAATGCCTGAAGATGATAATATGTCTATTATTTTTGGGAGACCTTTTCTTAATACTGCAGGAGCTGTTATTAATTGTAATCAAGGAAATGTGACTTTCAGTATTAATGACAAGGAACATACTGTCTACTTCGCCAAGAAGATTGAAAGGACTTATGGTTTGAATCCAATTGAATATGTTGAGGGCATTCAAGTTGGAGAAATATATTGTCCCATACCAAGAGAAAATTTTGAAACTATTATGATTGGGACCATTGCTATCAAGGTTGAGGTAACATAATCATTAGTGGAATAAAACGTTTTGTCTCATATGAAATTGTTTTGGTAACAAGACCTGATCAACCTTGTTAACAAAAGGATTTCATTGAACAAAACAATGTTTTCACCATGATTATCTCCGCTTACTTCTATTCTATCCATTTTAGTTTTTGCTTATGCCTAACTTAAAGGCGTTAAAGAAAAGTACTTATTGGGAGATAACCCAAAAGTTTTAGATGAGTCTTGGAAGTTATTACCTCACTAATGACCGCTCCTTATCCTTTTTATTTGCTTTTTGTGCCAAGAGTAATGATTAGGAAAGTTGATGTCCCCGAAACAGATTTCTATGCTTCACCGTAAAAATTCGTGTAAAATCTCGGAACGTCTTTTTGAGGCGTGAATTTTTGTGCTTCTGACCCAGGTTGTTATCTAACTTTCGTTAGCTCAACACTTTTTGATTTGAGCAACGTAAGGTCTTCGAAAAAATTCGTCTTTACCTGCTGGTCTGTTTTGACAGATTTCTGCCATTTTCTGCATTTGCTTCTTGTTGGTTCCTTTTTGAGTTCTTTTAGGGAATTGAGCTTTTTGAGGGAACTGCTACAGTACCTAGTGTTTTAATGGAAGTTTATTTGGTCTTAGAACTGAACCTTAAGACTTATTTATCTTGAGTGCACTAATGTTGCTAATAAAGATTGTGTGAAGTTTTGTATGAAGGAAAAATTGCAGGTGTATGGAAGGAATGAGTAATGAGATGAAGGATGGACTAAAGCTCAAGCTTGGGGATGCCATGCGTGTCACCCCAAGAAATATCCAAGAAGTACAAGCTTCAAAGCTTGGGGATGCCCAAGGAATCCCCCACTTCATCAATAAAAATCTCAGATTTCTTCCAAACGCTTCATTTTTATTGTTTCTTGCATAGTTGTGTTGTTCTTGGAGCGTCTTATTTTTCGTTTTCGTTTTGGTTTTTGTTTGCTTAGTTTGCTGAATAAATTGGTTGTACCCCCTCTTTCATACATTGGTTTTCAAATAGTTTAGTTTGGTTTGGAAAAGAGTAGGAAAAGTTCATGCTTAAGTGGTAAAGATAACTTGTTTTTGATTGTGGCCTATGCTTTATCAGGCCATGCTTGATATTGTTTTGGCTTTATGCTTAGTATTCTTTGGTGTAGCATGACTTGTTACAAACAATTGAGATTGCTTAATGTGCCTTGGATGAATCATGCGTTGTTTTAGCATATTAAAGCATAGTATTGTGGTATTCTCATTTGATCCATTATATGGGTTGACTTGGCGCATGCTCACACCATGTTATGACTATCCCAAGTCACCATAAGCCTTTATGATCCTTTAGTTTTCAACTTGTAGTATCACTTTATGCTTTGATCAATGATGTTTTGTCGCTCTGCATGATTATGGCCATTATTTCTCTCCTAGTTTGTCGCTCCCAGTCTTTTGCTAGCCTCCACAACCAAGTATGAGTTCCACTCATGTATCCAACTCTCTAAACCATGTTATTCCAAAGAGTCCACCATACCTACCTACTAGCATATGCTATTCCAAGTATATTCATGTTTTTGTTTACCATCCAAATTAAACTTGTTATCTGAAAACTAGTGATTAAAGCTCTCACGAACTTGAAGGCACACTTTACTTTTCTTGCCCTTAATAAACTTGAACCATTGTGTCGTTTATGTTGAATATGCTTGCACTTTTTTGTTGGGGATTAGCAGAACCATGCTGTCATGGGGAACGCTTTCAACATTGCACTAGTACTTTGTACCTAGTTGATATCATGCTCTTTTGTCTATGGATGTCGTCGGTGTGAAATGAACGGGGAGCTTGTAAGTCCATGGAGTTATGTATATGTGTTAGAGAAACGCCTGGGCTGCTGGTCTAATCCATGCTGACATGGTGGAAACCTGCAGCGTAACCATAATGAGCTGTCTATGAAGCATTCTTCTTATAAAAAAAGAGTCGTATATTGAGAAGAAAGAGAAAAAGAGAAAAAAAAAGAGAATATGAAAAGAGGAAAGAGAGAAAAAAGCACCATATTCCCATGGTAAATAAGAAGATTACTGAGATGCTCGTTGTCTGCTTGCCTTGTCATTTTGATATCGGGATTCTTCTGTATCATCGGGCAAGGGGTACCTCGTTGGCGGTTCTCTATGATACACATGTACTTACGATGACAAGAACTTACCGGTGACTAAACTTGAGTAGCATGAGGAGCGGCCCTCGTATTCAAGGGACATGAGATTTCCAACTTATACTTCATCAAGCATGTATGCCATAGTTTGTTCACTTTAACCTTAATCACCTTCAAGATGCTTATGATAGGGGCAATGAGAGCTGAAAGCTATTAAGTACCATAATTTTTGGAAGCTCTTTATGTGTCGTTGTATTGGGAACGGCAGTACCTAAGAAGGTTAGATAGAGGTTTGGGGACTAGCAGGGAAGCTATCGACGGCGTCCACAGGCAGGATTGGATACAAGCAAGCGTAGCTGGACGTGGGAAGTACCCAGGTTCGGAGCCCTCGCGATGAGGTAAAACTCCTACTCCTGCCGGATCTGACTATCGGGGATATACGAACTACAAGCGCTCCTTGAGCTGTATTCTCTAGCTACTGCCTTAAATGCACTGAGACCAACCCTTACTATTGAGGCCTTGCCTCTCCTTATATCGGCAGAGAGGCAACGGTCTCATTGGCCAGTCCGACTGGCGGGCCCCACGGGCGAGTCCCAACCGACTGGTCATCTATAGTATCCGGTACAATATGTCCCATCGGAGTATGAGCGATATGGCTGTCGTAGGCACAGTGGATGCTGCGTGAGCCTGTCGTCAGCATCGGGCCACTGTTCCTGCGTCATCCCCGCAAAGTCTTCGGTATGGCCGAGTAGTTGCCGGTCTTGTCATCGTACAGGGTGTACCATGCACTGATCCACACGTCGTCCTGTCTCCTTCATTGGTTCCGGCTACGTCACCGTAGCCGGCTGCTTCTTGCTGATCTGACTACCATGCGTTAGCCGGCCTAGCTTGCTCTGTCCGACTGCCTCTTGCTGATCCGGCTACCATGCTATAGCGAGCTGCTTCTTGGTGATCCGGCTACCATACGATAGCCGGACCGACTTGCCTTGTCCGGCTGCACTTGGCCAGCCGGACGTGATCCGACTGCCCTATTTCTTGTCCGGTTGGGGTATCTAGGGATCATCACCCCGACACTAGCCCCCGAGCGCATGTGGATTCCGCCCTTAGGTGAAATGTGCGTGCGCTCCCTCTTGGTTTTGAATTTGTGAGCGGCTATGCCTGGCGGTTGCGCTACCCGTGATGTCAGTCCTGACGCCGGCCACGTGCGCACGCGCCATCATTGCTCTGCGGCAGGCGGCGTAACGTCCCGTCGCATGTCACCTCAGGAAACTACTGCCTGCCGCTTCGGTTCCCGCTCTAGGATCTTCTACGCATCCCGTGTCGGCACACGGGATCTGGGCGGCGGTTGGGGTGAGGGTTGCCTAGATGAATGCCACGTGGCGTGGTGGACAGTTGCTCTTCCGTCCCTTTAAAGGGACGCCGTGGTGGGAGCAGTTCTCTTCCTTCGCTCCCTCGCTTCCAGTTGCCCTCTTCCTTTTCGCGCTCCTTCCCTCTGCGCTCTTCCTTTGTTGTCGCTCTAGCCCGCTGCACCGCCCGTTCGTCGTTAGCGACAGTACGGGCCACCGCCACTCCTCCACCGCCGCGCCTTCCTATCAGCTGGAGATGGCTACCGAACGCGGGGCCTGGTGTGGCTCCTCCATCACGGAGGACCACATCTAGAAATACCGCGCTACCCGCGTCCTTCCGCCAAAGGAGGAAGTAGCGGTGCGGCTAGCGCTGGCGGCAGAGGTGTCGCCGCACCCGGCAGAGGGAGAGCGGGTCATCTTCCTCTGGCATCTGGCGCAAGGGTTCGCGCTGCCGGTGCACCCGCTCTTCCTCACGTTCTTGGTCTTCTTCGACCTCTGCCTCCACCATCTCGGCGCCAATGCAATCGGAACGCTGGCGCACTTCATGGCGTTCTGCGAGAGCTATCTCGGGATCCAGCCAGATCTCGAACTCTTCTGGCGGCTCTTCCGAGTCCGGCCACAGGTGCAGTTCATGAAGGGGCCGCTAGTCGTCTGTGGCGGCGCCTCCATCTACTCCCGCATGCAGACTGGCTACCCAAAGTTCCGGCTGCATGACATGGTACGACTGTGGCAGCAGTCGTACTTCTACATCAAGAACGGGACAAACATGGACCGGATCAACCTTCCGGCCTTCCAAGATGTCGAGTCCAGCCACTTGCACTGGGAGCTAAAGAAATATGGCGACAAGGCAGAGTCTGACGCGATGTTGCAGCGCCTGCGCTCCCTCGTCACCTGCTAGCTAACCGGCCTGGACATTACCCTCAGTTGGATGTCCCGGCTGATGATGTCGTTGCAGCAGCGAGCGCACAAGATGTGCTTCTACTCCGGCCGGTTGGACCCGACCCAGCTGTCGCGCCACGATCCCTGCTACCACAACCTGAAGGAGTGGGTGTGGATGATCACGAAGGAGGGGCTGCCGGAGGGCTGGACCTTCAGCCTGGCGCCCTACAACCGGGACAACCGCGTACCCCGGGTAGGTCCTTTTAGCCGGAGCTTTCCTTCGTATTTCTTGCCTTTCTTATTGCTTTATCGGACTAATCTCTTGTATTCGGCAGATCTTCCCTTGCATCCTTCGCGAGGAGGGTGAGGCCCCCCTCGAGACGTTCACGCCTAACTTGCCCGAGCCGCGTGCTCGGTGGTCTGGCGAGGAGTCGGACGGGGATGGGGCTGCCTTCCCCAGCCGGAACGACGAACCGGCCGCCGACCCCCATGCGGAGGTTGAGGAGGAGGAGGAGGCCACGCCGGCCTCTGATCCGGCGCAGCGCCCTGCGATGGACGGCGACGCCGGCTGGAGTGGCTCCAGCCTTTCTAGATCTAGCCGGCCTGCCGCGGAGGAGCCGGCTCCCAAGAGGAGCCAGACCAGCGCCCTTCCGCCGAGTCGCTTTGCTCGGAAGAATGGTCTACCTCCGGTTGTGTAGGGGTTCATCCTTCTTCCGTTTTCTTTCACCATCTTCTGTTTGTTTCTTTTTCTCCCTTTCTGCCTTTGGCTTATTTGCTTTTCTTCCTTCTTCTCCTCTTCTGTCCTCTTGGCACGCTGGTCTCCTTTGGAGCCGCGAGCCCGGCGCGCGCGCCGACTGGGTCGCCACCCCGCGCTCTGCCAGTGCCCCCCTTCTCCCGTGGCACCGCCTCCTCCGCCACCTTGAGCTGAACCGGCTACCTCAGCCGGAATGGAGGGTCCGCAGCCGGACGTGATGGCCTAGCTAGAAGCGGGGGATCCTCAGTCGGATGGCTCTTCCGCGGGCACGCGGGGGGCCGTAGCCGGCAAGGTACTCGTGGTTGTGGATGATGACAACTCCGACTACGAGCCGGGAGAGGAGTGGAGGACAGCGGTGGTTGCCGCAAAGGAGTCCTTGGCCGTCAACGCCGTGGACAACGATGCCTGCTCCGCCGCCTCGCTGACTGACCTCGCCGCCACTCTTGAGCTGGCGGTGAAGGAGATCCGGCTGCTGGAGGCCGCAGCCGGTGGGAACCGGTCCTTGGAGCAGAAGCTTGTTGCTGCCAACGGAACTTCCCAGAGTAAGTTGCTTTATCCGGCTTGCTTCTTGTTTTTGTTTGATAGCCGGTTTTGTCGCAGCTATCCTCGTGTACGCTCAGCACGAGATCGATCGCTTGAAGAAAGCGAATGAACGGCTGAGCAAGTCCAACTCCACTCTGCGGCTGTAGAACAAGAATTGGCACACGAAGGTAGACGGTCTGGTGGCCACCATCAAGGAGCGCGACGCCTCGCTCGCCGGCCGGATCGAAGCCTTTAACCTTCTCAAGGCCCAGAACAAGGACCAAGGGAAGGAGATCAAGCGGCCGGCGACGATGGAGAAGGCTCTAGTGGAAGAGCTGATGCAAGTTGGCACATGGCTAAGGGTAAGTTCCCTTTTTCCGTCTTCCTTTCTTTCCGGATCCGGTAGTCGGATCTGACTATCTTTTCTCTGACAGCATTTTATCCTGGCATAGACCTGCTAGCGTGCAACCGACTATAGGAGAACTGTCTGGGAGCGGAGGTGGGGAAGGTGCCGGCTGCGGTGGACCGGCTGCGGGACTTGGCGGCGCGAGCCGGAGCGGAGATGGCTCTGGCCCTCATGCTCTCCTGGTACAAGGACGCCTGTGTCGAGAAGATCGACAAAGGCTTCCGCGGCAGCACTGACCTTGCCGCCATCCGCCAGGCCCATCCGGAGCACCGAGGCTCTGCCATCAAGATCGCTGACTACGTGGACCCAGACGAGGTGCTCACCGACTCGGAGTCCGTCGGTACTCCTGATGTGGAAGCCCCGACGCAGCCAGCTGCGGGCGCCGGAACTGGATCGAGCGCAGCGCCTCCTCCTCCGCCTGAGGCTTCCGCCAGTCAAGATGCTCCGCACGGCAAGGGTCCTGCCGCCTAGTCACTACCCCGGGATGCCGGGTGTATTTGTCTTGTTTAATTCTGTTTGAAACTTGTCTGTTCGTACCGGCTGTCTCTGGTGCCGGGTAAACTTATGGGAGCTTCGCCTCCTTTTTCATTTGTGGCGTTAATTTTGAACTGGCTTGGTTTCCCTTTAACTTGTGCACTTTGTGTTTTCTTTCAACATTTCGCCGATTAACTTTATCCGGCTGGCTTCACCCGGCTATACGCCTTTAGCCAGGAGAACTGCACCTCCAGTGGGGGTGCGGTAGCGCACCCACTAGGTGTAGCCCCCAAGATTCGTAATAGCTGGCGTAGCCAGGTGCTTCGAATCATCCTTATTTTCCCAAATCTTCTAACTTCATCCGACTAGACTCGTCTTAGTCGGCTGCTTTTGCTCGCTGAACACCTTCAGCCGGGGGAACTATCATTCCAGTGGGGGCGCGCGAGCGCACCCATTAGGTGTAGCCCCGATATTCGGAGTAGCTGGCGTAACCAGGTGCTTCGAATCTTCCTTGTCTTCTCTTGCTACTGCCCTTGCCCTCACCTGGGCTCCGAACGGTCGGCTGAACGCCTTTAGCCGGTCGGGAACTACAAGATTCCACTGGGGGCGCGCGAGCGCACCTAGTGGGTGTAGCCCCCGAGATTCGGAGCGCTTGATGAAGGTAAGGACTTCGAATCTTCCTTGTCCTTTCTTCCTAAATTCCGACTCAAGGTAGTCGTACAAGAATATACATACGCATACATCCTCACATGTTAATAGGTTAGTCTGCCAAATTGTAGCCGGAAAGAGGATTTGTTTTTTGAACACTAGCTTGCGCCTTTCCGGAGACTTGGTCGCTTTCCTTGCCGGGCAGTCGGGTTGCGGTCTGCAGCCGGAATTGAAGGGAACTGACAATACACCGTGCAAGGTACTGACGGCTTAGTAGCCGGATTAACTTAAGCTAGCTGCAAGGCCGGGACGCTCGGTCTGTCGCGTCTCCTCCTTGTTTTTCGTGTGGGATGCCTCGGGCTTTTGCTCTTGCTAGCCAAACAGCCGTGTTGCGGTCTGTAGCTGAGACGAAGAGTGGGCCTCTGACATCATCGCACACTACTCAGTCGGTTTGTTAACTTAGTAGGCCGGGCTAGCCGGCAAGCCCCCGGGTAGGTATTGCCGGAGCCGGAAAACCATAACCCGAAAATAGGTACAAATATATTCCTATCAAGGAGCCCCCGAGCATCTCGTAGGGGTCTGCATTTTCATTCATAGGGTTTGCAGGATACATACACTGTCTGGCGACTAGGTGTAAAACGGGCGTAGCAAGGCCACGTTCCAGGGACGCTCGGTATCCTCGTCTAATTTGTCCATCTTTTTCTTGCGCGGCTACTGCGCGTCAGTGAGGTAGTAGGAGTCGTTGGGCAGTGCCCGGCTGATGATGAAGGGGCCCTCCCAAGGTGGCGATAGCTTGTGCATGCCCTTTATGTCTTGCACCAGCCGGAGAACCAGGTCGCCCTCGCGGAACGCGACTGGGCGGATCCGGCCTGAATAGTAGCGGCGTAGTCGTTGCTGGTACATGGCTGATTTGGACAATGATAGCTCGCGGGCATCCACCAGGAGGTCCACACCGTCCTCCCGCGCCTCCTGGTTGGCCTTCTCGTTGTAAAGGAGCTTCCGCGGGGAGTCGAACTCGATATCCGCGGAGAGGACGGCTTCCGATCCGTAGACCAGGAAGAACGGGGTGTAGCCGGTTGATCTATTCGGCGTGGTGCAGAGGCTCCATAGCACAGCCGGAAGCTCTTCGATCCAGCATCCGGGTGACCGCTCCAACGGCTCGATGAGGCACGGCTTGGTGCCGGTTAGCACCAAACCGTTTGCACTTTCGACTTGCCCGTTGGACTGCGGGTGCGTGACGGAGGCAAGGTCCAGCCGGATGCCCATGTTGCTGCAAAATCGAGCGAAGGCCCCCTTGGCGAAGTTCGTGCCGTTGTCGTTGATGATGCTGTTGGGGTAGCTGAACAGATTGATGATGTCAGTGAAGAAGGTGACGATTGTTGCCCCGTCCAGCTTCCGGATGGGCTTGGCCTAGCTTCACTTCGTGAGTTTGTCCACCGCCACCAGCAGATGGGTCATGCCCGCGCGTGCTCGCTTGAAGGGACCGACCATGTCGAGGCCCCAAAACACGAAGGGCCAGGTAATCGGTATGGTCTTGAGTACCGAATTCGGCATGTGCCTGAGCTGCCCGAAGCGCTAGCACCCATTGCACGCGCAAACCAGCTGCTCAGCGTCTTCGAGGGTGGTTGGCCAATAGAAACCATGGCAAAATTCCTTGCCGACTATCGCCCTTGACGAAGCGTGGTGCTCACACTCGCCCTGGTGGATATCCTTGAGTAGCCGGTAGCCCGTGTCCGCATCGACGCACCTTTGGAAGATGCCAGATACGCTACGCTTGTACAGTTCGCCATTGATGATGGTGTACGTGTGCGCGCGGCGCTGGATTTTCCTGGCTTCCACCTCGTCGTCCGGGAGTTCCCCGTTGGTGATGTAGTTCATGAAGGGCTGCGCCCAGGATGGCACTTCCCGAATGACGAGGATGCTCCCGCTCTCCGGTTGATGGTTGTCGGGGGGTCGTCCGGATGAAGTATCCGAGACGGCAGCCCCCGAGCTTCTTGATGAGCCGGTAGCCCTCAGGTCTTGCGAACCAGAGGGTACTGCCTTGCCGGAGTTGGTGCGGGTCTTCTTCTTTGGAGGTTCTGCTGGCTCCGCTTCTGCCGCTCCGTCTGCCAGGGCGCTCCCTGCCCATGTGATGCAATCTGACTCAGGTGAGGGGTTGATGGAGGGCTTGCGCAGGTGCTCCAAGGAGACCCCAGGTGGGATCGCCTGCCTGGTGGATCCGATTTGTGCGAGTGAATCGGCTGCCTCGTTGTTGACGCGAGGGACATGGTGGAATTCGCATCCGCCGAAGGAGGCGCTAAGTTTCTGGATGTGGAACCGGTAGAGGGCCATGTTTGCATCCCTGGCGTCCCATTATGCGGATACTTGCCGCACCACTAGATCCGAATCGCCGAAGCAAAGGATCCGGTTGACACCGATCTCCTTGGCTAGTCGGAGTCCATGCGCCAGTGCCTCATATTTGGCTACGTTGTTGGAGGCCTTGAAGTGGATCTGCAGCACGTACTCCAGCCGGTCTCCCTTGGGCGAGGTGAGCATGATGCCGGCTCCCAAGCCCCCGAGCATCTTTGACCCTTCGAAGTGCATCCTCTAGTGGTCCGAATCCGGAACCGGTGGGAGATACTAGGTCTCGGCCCAGTCGACGAGGAAGGCCGCCAATGCCTGCGACTTGATCGTGAGCCGGGGCTCGTACTGGATGGAGTAGGCGGCGAGCTCGATGGCCCACTTGGCGACTCGGCCGGTGGCGTCTTTGTTGCCGATGATTTCTGAAAGGGGTGCGGTGCACACGACATTAATGGGATGCTCCTAGAAGTAGTGCTTGAGCTTTTTGCATGCCAGGTACACGCCGTAGCACATCTTCTAGTAGTGGGGGTAGTTCTTCTTGGAGAGGGAGAGAACCTCGCTGAGGTAGTAGACGGGCCTCTGAACCGGCTGAGCCTTGCCTTCCTCGGGGCGCTCCACCACCAGGACGACGCAGACGACCCAGCTGGTGGCTGCTTTATAGAGCAACATCAGCTCCTTCCTAGACGACGTGGCTAGAACCGGCGCTGTGGACAACATGCGCTTGAGGTTGTGAAATGCGTTGTCGGCTTGCGAAGTCCAGGAGAACTTGTCTATCTTCTTCATCGGCTGGTACAACGGGAGTGCCTTCTCCCCCAGTCGGCTGACAAAACGGCTGAGGGAGGCCAGGCATCCGGTGAACTTTTGGACTCCAAGCAGGCTCTTGGGCGGCTGCATCCTTTCGATGGCCGCGATCTTCTCCCGATTTTCCTTGATGCCTTGTTGTGATACGAGGAAACCGAGGAGCTGACCGGATGGAGCTCCGAAGACGCACTTCTCCGGGTTCAGCTTCATCTGGTACTGGCGGAGGTTGCCGAATGTCTCTCCTAGATCTTCGAGGAGGGTGCACTTCTCCTTGACCTTGATGACCACGTCATCCACATAGGCATGCACGTTTTGGCCTATCTGTGAGTGCAAGGACTTCAGCATGCAGCTCTGATAGGTAGCGCCTGCATACTTTAGACCAAAAGGCATGGTTACGTAGCATAAAGCCCCATAGGGGGTGATAAATGATGTCTTAATATGATCAGCCGGGTTTAACCGGATCTGATTGTAACCGGAATAGCAATCTAGAAAAGACAACAAATCGCAGCCGGCCGTGGAATCGATGACTTGATCGATACGGGGCAAGGCGAAGGGGTCTTTTGGGCATGCCTTGTTCAGGCTGGTGTAGTCGATACACATGCACCAGGTCTTGTTCTTCTTCAGCACCAGGACTTGGTTCGCCAGCCAATCTGGGTGGTACGCTTCCATGATGAACCCGGCTGCAAGGAGCCAGGTGATCTCGTCACCGATTATCTTCCTCTTCTCCTCTACGAACCAGCGCAGAGGCTACTTAACTGGCTTGGCATCCGGCCGCACATGAAGTGAGTGCTCAGCAAACTCCTTTGGTACACCTAGCATGTCCTTGGGTGACCATGCAAAGATGTCACGATTTTCACGGAGGAAGTCGACGAGCGCACCTTCCTATTTGCTGTCCAAGCTGGCACCGATGGTGACGAACTTGGTCGGGTCGGAGGGGTCGAGCAGGATCCTCTTCGTCTAATTTGCCGGCTGGAAATCTCCTTCTCCAGCTGGCTTGCTGCTAGCCGGTATGTCCTGCTGGGCCATGGCCACATTGCGCGTGATCACGCGCTTCTCCTCGGCTATGATGAGGGCCTCTGCCAGTTTGGAATCGGCTGAGGCGCACTCCATCAACCGCCTGAAGCAGCCGGCGATGGTGATCACGCTGTTGGGTCCCGACATCTTCGTCTTGAGGTATGCGTAGCGGGGGACGGCCATGAACTTGGCGAGAGCGGGGCGCCCGAGGAGAGCATGATAGGAGCTCGTCAGGTTTACCACCTCGAACCAGATCGGTTCGTTGCAGAAGTTCTCCTCGGTCCCGAAGATGACGTCTAGCTGGATTTTACCCAGCGGGGCGCAAGCTGGCCCCGGCAGTACGCCGTGGAATGTCATGGTAGTCGGGCGCAGGTCGCATTCGTGAATGCCCAGCTTCTCCATCGAGGACTGGTAGAGGAGGTTGAGGTTGCTTCCTCCGTCGATGAGGACGCGCGAGAAATGGCAAGTACGCACGTTGGAGACGATGAGGGGGTCGAGCACCATGGCATAGCCCCCGGGAGTTAGCAGCTGCTCCGGCTGGTCTGCGCGGCTCCAGGTGATGGGGGTTTTCGACCAGTTCAGGTACTGGGGGACCAGAGAGACGATGGCATTGACCTCCTTGGAGCATCGCCTGCGGCTATGCTTGTCGTCCAGCTCTTTGTCGAAGATGTGGTAGGCAACGTGCGGCTGGGGGTAGCCGTTGTTGTTGTTGTCGCCGTTGCCGCTGTTACCATCATTGCCGGCTCCCCTAGCAGGTGGTGGTGGTCCACCAGGAGGGGGCGGGGGGAGACGAGGCTGGTTACCCTGGTCTTTTAGCTGGCGGGTCCAGCTGCAATTCCGGGTGGTGTGCATAGCCGGCTTGAAGGGACCGCTGTGCCACTTGCACGGGCCGTCAAACATCTAGTCGAAGGTGAGCCTGGGCTTCTACCTCCTTGCATCCTTAGTCGACGCGTCAGGCGCGCCTTCCACAACATTGACCTGCCGCGCGTGGTAGCGGGGCTTCTGTTGTCCGGCTTGGCGGTCCCCATGGAACCAGTTGTTGTTGCCGTGGCGCTTGGATGATCCGGCTTCGCCAGCCGGATTGCGCGGATGGTCTCGAGCTGGCTCCGTAGCAGTCAGACGCCCGTCCGCATTTACTCGGAGGGGCTTCTTCATGGCGGCATCTGTCGTGGCATACTGGTCCGCAACCATCATGATCTCTGCCATGGTTTTCGGCTCGTCACACAGTAGCCAGTGGCAAAGCATGGTGCCTTCTCAGCAACCCTCGATGAAGCAGCTGATGGCCTGGCTTTCCAGGATGCCCTCACAAGTGTTTCGCAGCTCCGTCCACTTGGCGAGGTACTCGCGGTCAGTCTCGCGGTCACCCTGGACGCACAAGGCTAGGTCGCATGGGCGTCCCGGACGCTTGTACGTGCCATTGAAGTTGCGGACGAACACCTTCCCGAAGTCCGTCCAGGCGTTGATGCTGTTGGGCACGAGGCTGTTGAGCCACGTCCTTGCTAACCCGGTTAGCATAAGAGGGACGTAGCGCACGGATGTGCACTTGTTCCCATGGGCGATGCCGACTGCCATAGCATAGTCGGTCAGCCAATCTTCCGGCTTCATGTTGCTGTCGTACTTGGGGGTGTCCCTAGGCAGGGAGAATTTATCCAGAAACGGCTCGTTCCGGATGTAGGGTTCGAAACAAACCGGGCCGGTAGAGTCTTCTTCCTCCGTGACGCGCGCTTGAGCGAGGAGCTCGATGTGGTCATGGGCATCCGGACAATCCGGGTTGGGCGCTCCCACCCGGCCCGAGAGACGGGAACCGGTGGGTCTAGGTGCTCCGGTTGGTTGAGGGGGAGGAAGTGGGTTGTTGTTCACCATTTGCTCCTGGCACGGCTGGCCCTTGTTGCCCGAGCTGCAATGCCTGCTGCGGGCCTTAGCCGGCTGAGGGGAGGACGCATGTTGGGTGTCGCGTGGCGCACCCCTGCTGTTGACAGACAGCTTGCTGCACCTGGAGTAGCTAGGGTCCTCCTGCATCTGCTGGATGGCATCAGCCTGCTCATCCGCGATGCGGAGGAGCTCCTGCACGCGAGCGTGCTGGCGGGCTCGCTCCTCGCCTCTAGATTGGGCAGTTCCTCTGCCGCGGCTCGCGCCGCGCGTAGGTTCTTGATGGACGTCCTAATAGAAGGGCAGGGGCGCCCCCTCCACCTAAGCTCTCATAACGTCTAATCTCTGCCGCCTCTCTCCTCCACCATATTCTGCACAGGCATAGGCGAAGCCCTGCAGAATTCTTTACTCCACCACCACCACCACGCCGTCGTGCTGCTGGGATTCCGTGGAGAAGATCTACTACCTCCGCTGCTCGCTAGAACGGGGAGAGGAAGGTCTGCTTCGACTCCGCACGTGTGACCGACTGCGGAAGCGCTGCCGAATCGTGGCGCCGGAAGGATCGTCTACTTGACCAAGGGCGGAAGCGCTGCTGGAACGCGACGCTGGAAGGATCGTCTACTTGACCGAGGGCGGAAGTGCTGCTGGATCGCGACGCCGGAAGGATCGTCCACATGATCTTGAGATCGGCAAGTGATCGACTACATTAACCACGAGATCTAATCTCGTTAACGCTTTCGGATCTACGAGGGTTAGTTCCTATCTATCTCGTTGCTCATGTCTCATATATTAGATCTTGGCTTTTATCTAGATTAGATCTAGGTTTTGTTCGTTCTTGCGGTAGAAAATTTTTGTTTTCCATGCTACGAACCCATCAGTGGTATCAGAGCCGTATCTATGCGTAGATCTGCTGCACGAGTAGAACACAATGTTTTTGTGGGCGTTGATGCTTTTGTTGTCGGTGTCTTAGCGTGTACTTTGCATCTTGCGGGATGGTGGGATGAAGCGGCTCGGACTAACATTACATGTCATCGCACATGAGACTTGCTCCACGCTTGACGTGCAACTTGCTTTGCACATGTGGCTTTGCGGGTGTCTGTCTCTCCCACCATAGTTAAGATTCAATTTACAATGAGCATCTTGATAACACTTGTACCAACGTTGTGGTCCTTGTTCGTAGGTAAGATCGGTCTTATGCGAAAGCCCCAAACCACGTAAAACTTGCAAAGAAAATTAGAGGCGTCTAACTTGTTTTTGCAGGGGTTCTATGATGTGATATGGCCAACATGTGATTGTGATTGTATTTGATGTATGCAATGATCCTTGTTGTAATATGGCAACCGGCAGGAGCCTAATGGTTGTCTTTAATTCTGTTAAGACCTGCGTGTCTATTCATCATGTAATAGCTTTATTCCAAGTAGTTGTAATAGTTGCTGGTGATGATGAACAACCATGAAGCGGCGCCACTGACCTTGACGCAATGCTGGTGATGATGGAGATCATGTTCGTCCTTTGAGATGGAGATCAAAGGCGCAAGAAGAAAAGGCCATATCATATCACACTTATTATGAATTGCCTGTGATGTTAATCCTTTATGCATCTTATATTGCTTAGATCGCGACGGTAGCATTATAAGATGATCCCTCTCACTAAATATCAAGTAATAAAGGGTTCGTCCTTAGTTGGCACCGTTGCTAAGACTCGTCGTTTCGAAGCATCTCGCGATGATCGGGTGTGATAGACTCTACGTGTGCATACAACGGGTGCAAGCCAGATTTGCACATGCAGAAACTAAGGTTAACCTTGACGAGCCTAGCATGTACAGACATGGTCTCGGAACACAGAATACCGAAAGGTAAAACATGAGTCATATGGATGATATGATGAACATGTTGATTGTTCGCCTTTAAAGCTACATCATCTCACGTGATGATCGGACTTGGTGTAGTGGATTTGGTTCATGTAATCACTAAAACAACTTGAGGGATGTTGTTTTGAGTGGGAGTTCATTTGTAATCTGGATTAGTCGAACTCAATTTATCATAAACACAATCAAAGTGAATTTGCATAGTTTGTTGTAGTCATTGGCATCCGTTCACCACCTTACACTTAGTTATAGTTGAGATAGTGGAACTATAGAAATTCTGGATATTTGCTTTACGAACTGGTATCGTATTGTTTTGAGTGTCAATTAAAATTTATAAGTCCTATTGCAAACTTTCAGCAAACTCAATTTACTCCATGAAGTTTAATAAATAGTATTAAATCAAGAGTAACAATTCCAGTGTTAGTATCTAATGTATCATGTTAGCCTCCATGATTCTTGATACTCAAAAGATTGTTTTTAATATCAAGTTTATCTAAGAGCTGAAAGCAATGTTTCAGAAACCATCATATGTGAAAGGTATTGCGATATCTAAAACAATGTGTTGGTTACAACATGATAGAGTATAGGTCCTCATATTTTATGAGAATTTGTGAAGGTTGGAGACGCTAGTCGTCCTAATCCTCCAAAAGGTTTTGAAAAAGAAACATTATACTCACAATTCACCTTTATAAGCTATAGTAGCTTGATCATGAAAGTTGTCATGATAAGGATGAATAGAAGATGTAAGTAAAATGTTTACTACGCTAAAAGATTACTAAAGAATGGATTTTTGAAAGAACACCAAACATTTGATGATGGTGATCCACCTCAAAGTGCAAGTCCAAAGGTATTAGTAGTTGACTATATACGCTTTGTACCATGTGTCATGTTGATGACACCGCTATTGATGTTAATAGATTCTTTTAAAAGAAAAGAAATTGCTGAAAGAGAATCTATAAAATATTTGGCAGAAAAGAAAAGATTGGAGATGTCCAACTTAGGCACATAGAAGATATACATGTTATGGTTGTATTCCTTGCTTGTTAAATAATGTGGTTCTCCGGTATTGGATACCGAATTGGTTGGTATGCTATGTCATACAGGACAACGTAATTCATGAGCTACAATGGCCTAAGTAACTAGCAAGAGAATAAGTGATGATGTTCATCGAAAACAAACAAAGGGTTGTTGTGTTGCTCGTTAACATCAACGCTTGCCTTCAAGATTTGTTTCAATAATTGTTATTTTGTTCCGGTATTACGAAAACAATGGTTGTTCAAATAATTACCGTATTCCATAAAGGATGGATGAACTTTTACAAGTCTTGTGGGAGAAATCACATCCATAAACACTATTGCTAAAATGTCGCAAGACAAAAGATTGAAAGATCACTTGCGAAGTGACATCGCTGTTTAAATTATATTGGAAAGAAAACATGAAGAAACTCCATGTTGATGGAATTTTGGAGTCTTTTGATTTTGATCAAATGACGCTTGTGAAACTTTCTACAGATAATTAAAACTTCGTTCATAGGATAAAAGGAACGAATGACTGGCTTATTGGAACTTGTACATATAGATGTATGAAGCCCATTATGTAGTCAAGAGCGATGGATTTCAACTTCATATGCTTTCTCCGAGAATTTGAGTGAATATATGTATATTTACTTAATAAGGAGGAACTATGAAACATTTGAAAATTGATCAAAGACTTTCAAGATGAAGTTGAAAATCATTGTAACAAGAAAATAAAGAGGTTATGATTCGATCATAAAGGAAGATATTTGAGTTACATGTTTAGCAAAAACACCTAAGACTTGATGAATTGTTCTGTGATTTGTGTTTCTCGATAAACCATAGGATTATGGCATATTCGAGAGATAAAATCAAACCATGTTTGAGATGGTAAGATCAAGGGTGTCATTTATAAAACTGCCATTATGTTTTTAAAGATTAAAGCTTTAGTGACTACCGCTTTTACACTGAAAATAGCTCCATCGTGATCCGTTGAAATGACACCATATAAGTCATGGTTTGGGATAAAACCCGAATTGTCTTTTCTTAAAATTTTGGTATGTTATGCATAAGTAAAATGTTTACAACCAAAGTCGGATAAGAACGTCTTTGTAGGTTATCCCAAAGAATTTGTTGGGAATTTCTCCATAACACTGAGGACAAAAGAGTTTGTTACTTGGAACATCAAGTTTCTTGAGAAGGAATTTTTCGTGAAAAGTTAAGTGGGAGGACAATAGAACTTTGATAAGGTTGTGGAACCTTAGCTATATGTGCTAAGTAGCGCAGCGCCGGAAAGTGCCCGGTGACGGCCACAATGCTCATGGCTCTCGTGATTACAAAAGGTGTGATCTCGGAGATTAGAGTTCCTATAGAACCATGTGGGTCAGTAAGAATCAAATAGTAAGATTTGATAAGCAAGTCGTTATTGTTTTGACAATGATGAACCGACTACATGCAAAGAAGCGATGATGGGCCCTGACTCCATAAAATGACTAGAAGTCATGGAATCCGTGATAGCATCCATACACAAGAAATCAAGTTTCTGAACTTTGAAGACCCTCCGGAAAGGCGTGAAGCCTATCGGTCGTGTTTGGATCTATAAAGAAATAGACATGGATGTTTCAAATCTATGAAATAGTCGACATGTAGGAAAGAGTTTACGACAATGTTCAAGGAATTGACTATGATAAGATTTGATCTTTCATAGCGATATTTAGTCTGGACGGATTAATGTAGCAACCACTACATATATTTTGGTATATGGTAGTTGAACAAACAAAACAAGTTCTTCTAATAGAATAGTTACCTAGGACGTGTACATGACACGATCCAAAGGGTTTTGTTAATTCAAAGGATGCTAAAAGAGTATGCAAAACTTCAATGGTTGAAGTAAGCATAGCGGAGTTGGAATCTTCACCATGATGAAACTGTTAAAAGAGTTTAAATTCATCGGAGATGATGAAGATGCTTGCATTTGCAAGAAATTAAGTGGGAGCGCTGAGACATATTTCTAATACATTATGTAGAGGACATATTGTTGATTGGAAATGATGTATCTTGTATTGACACAGGTTAAGAATTTCATTTTGATGAAAGACTTAGGCATAACCCAAGAATTAGGCATCAATGTCTATATGGATAGATTGAGGCGCTAATATGGTTTTGCCAAATGTACATAGATAAGATGTTGAATGAGTTCAATATAGAAACAACAAGAAAGGTTCTTGATGCACGGAAAGGACTGAATCAAGATTCGAGTGTGTTGACACGAGATTCAAGTGTTTTGACACTTGGTGAAATTACAAGAATATTTTGATCAATCATTCTTTGAGATGTACACATCCAGATATGTCCTATGCTCTAAATGTTATGAGCATATACCAGAATGATTCATAAGATGATCATTGGAAAATAGTAAAGATATTCTTATGAGCTTTGGAAGAACTATGAATATATCATGTATAAGTGACAAATAGTTAAAGGTAGTTCATTGTAAAGTGTTACATTGATACTAGTTTTATCACAGGATACAAATTAAGTTTATCTCAATTTAAACTATGGGTGGCACAATGTAATGAAAGGAAGTTCCATAACAGATTTGGTTGAGTACCAAAGTTAAAACATTGTGACAGATACTACAACAAAAGGCTAAGTATATAAACTGCTATAGTAGCAGCAAAGGAGGGCATTTGTGTTAAGTAGTTTTTTATCAAACTAGGTGTGGTTCATAGCGGGATAATACTATGAAGATACATTTTATGACAATAGTATCAACATGGTTTAATCCCGAGGAACTAAAGGTCTCACCAAAGGACCAAATTTATACAATGCCATCTCATTGGAGAATGAGTAATGCGTAGAGACGCAAGGACATGCAAATACACACGGACCTGGAAGTGTCAGATCCGAAGATTATGTTTACCACTAGCAATGGTGTCTATACAACACCAGAAAGCCATAGGTGTTGAATGCACAAGTTTTTAACTAGATTATTGACTCTAGTGCAAGTGGGAGACTGTTGGAGATATGCCCAAGAGGCAATAATAAAGTGGTTATTATTATATCTTTATGTTTATGATAAATGTTTACATCCTATGCTATAATTGTATTATTAGGAAACACTAATACATGTGTGTTTTGTAAACATAAAAGAGTCCCTAGTAAGCCTCTTGTTAAACTAGCTTGTTGATTAATGGATGATCATGGTTTCCTGATCATGGATATTGGATGTCGTTAATAACAAGGTTATATCATTAGGAGAATGATGTGATGGACACACACCCATAGTAAGCGTAGCATAAGATCAAGTCATTAAGTTTGTTTGCTATAAGCTTTAAAATACATAGTAACATAATCCTTCGACCATGAGGTTATGTTAATCACCATCACTGGATGGGTACTTTGATGACATCAAACACCGCTTCGTAACTGGGTGGTCATAAAGGTGTCATTGGGTATTCTGAAAGTATGTGTTGAAGCGCATGGACCAAGATTGGGATTTGTCCATCCATATGACGGATAGATATGCTCTGGGCCCTCTCGGTGGAATGTCATCTAGTTAGCTTTCAAGCATGTGACTAGGTCACAAGGGATGACATATCACGGAACGAGTAAAGAGTACTTATCAGTAACGAGGTAGAACTAGGTATGGAGATACCAACGATCAAACCTCGGATAAGTATAGTATCGCGAGACAAAGGGAATTGGTTTCATATGTAAGTGGTTCAATCGATCGCGAAGTCATCGTTGAGTATGTGGGAGCCATTATGGATCTCCAGGTCCCGCTGATGGTTATTGATAGGAGATGTGTCTCTCTCATGTCTACATATTCACGAACCGTAGGGTGACACACTTAAGGTTCGAAGTTGTTTTAAGTAGATATGGAATGTGCGTTGGAGACCGAATGTTGTTTGGAGTCTCGGATTGGATTCGGGACATCACGAGGAGATCCGGAATTGTCCGGAGAATAAGATTCATATCTAGGGGATCATTTTCTAAGTTAGGAAATGTTCCAGAGTGTTTGTATGAGGATTCTAGAAGGTTTCTGAATGTTCCGGAAGGTTCTAGAAGATATCTTGGAGTTTGCTTGAAAATCAAGATAGGGATCAAGGAGTCCTGGTGGGTCAAGACACGGATTCGTGGGGGAGGAGGACTCCTCCCCCTCCCCAAATTCGTTGGCCATAGAGGAGGGGAGTCCTACAAGGACTCCCCCTCCCCAGGCGCGCCTCCTCCCCTTAAATAGAAGGGCAGGGGCGCCCCCTCCACCTAAGCTCTCATAACGTCTAATCTCTGCCGCCTCTCTCCTCCACCATATTCTGCACAGGCATAGGCGAAGCCCTGCAGAATTCTCTACTCCACCACCACCACCACGCCGTCGTGCTGCTGGGATTCCGTGGAGAAGATCTACTACCTCCGCTGCTCGCTAGAATGGGGAGAGGAAGGTCTGCTTCGACTCCGCACGTGTGACCGACTGCGGAAGCGCTGCCGAATCGTGGCACCGGAAGGATCGTCTACTTGACCAAGGGCGGAAGCGCTGCTGGAACGCGACGCCGGAAGGATCGTCTACTTGACCGAGGGCGGAAGCGCTGCTGGATCGCGACGCCGGAAGGATCGTCCACATGATCTTGAGATCGGCAAGTGATCGACTACATCAACCACGAGATCTAATCTCGTTAACGCTTTCGGATCTACGAGGGTTAGTTCCTATCTATCTCGTTGCTCATGTCTCATAGATTAGATCTTGGCTTTTATCTACATTAGATCTAGGTTTTGTTCGTTCTTGCGGTAGAAATTTTTTGTTTTCCATGCTACGAACCCATCATGTGGCACTTCCAAGTTTTCAAAAAATGTAAAATAAATCTTGAAGATAGATCATATTTATATAGTTCATCTATAAATTTCCATCCCAAAAATATTACTAGTACATGGCCTGGCCACCACAAAATTAACAAATGAACACAAGATACTGTTCGCTTAGGTTTTTTCTTTTTCATTGACACGGGTCACATAAGATCTTATTATGGGATCGAATATTGTAGATGCACAAGATACAACATAGCCAATATTCCGGATTTATTTCACATTTTTTGAGAACTTGAAAGTGCAACAAATAATAAAGGGATGCGGGCACAACGAGTTGTAGAATACTCAACCCGCACTGACTAAAACTATGGCTTGCATACAAAAGGAGTTTGATCTAATCACAGGCCTTGCACTACATTGCGGCAAAATGAGTGTTAGAGTACAACAAGTTAACGCCTGAGGACATAACATACAAATAAGGCGAAGGAAATAATTCAAGATACGCAAATCCCTACTCCCTATGATCTCCCTTGAACCGTTAATTATGCTGGTTCCAATCCTTCGCGTTGGCTAAGCTTCGGATGAACCACAACAGAGTCTACCGCCAGTTCCAGCCAATGGTTTTTTGAGGGAAATTCCAGCCAATGTTGGTTGAGAAACCAACAAAAGCGTCTTGAGCATTCATAGTGATGCCTCATATTTCAGGACAAATATTAAATCCACAAAGACTAACTGCATGCGGCGAGGTGTATACACAGTTGCTCCTCGTTAGATCTCCAGGGCCATGTCCTGCCGCGCCAACTGGAATGGTAATTGGATAGTTCAATCCAAGGAAGATAGAAACTGCTCCAAGGTCTAAAACCCTTCGCCATTGCCTCGGTGGAGGTAACCTACTAGTGTCAATCGAGAACACATGGAAGCAAAACCTAATAGAATAGGTGTGAATATTGTCGCCGTGATGATAACCAACATTTTCAGCCACATGATAACTAGTGTCATACCGCCTAGCACTAACACCCACAGTATTGATCAGAATAAGGCTACCACCATCAGGATATCTTGCTAACCACCACAGATCAAGACTGTACTCACGACTACCATCTAATTAAGGTGGCCCCGGAAGACACACAGGACCCTGCAAGGAAAGCACATTCAGAAGTCAGCTGAGCAAAATTTGAGTGATGAAGCTTGAAAATTTAAGGATGGAAATTTTACCCCATGCCCGAGGATCCCATGCATAAACATTGCCAATCTGATTTACATTAAGGAAAATAATTACATGTTGAACTGGATAATTGTGGATAATTGCATCGCGGTAGCTAAACTTGTTGAACTGGTTCTCAAGAACCATCCACATACCATGAGAACCATCAAGGAAGGTAATTACCGTGTCGAAGATGGCCAGGACAGAGAAATATGTATAGTTCTTCAGTATATTAGTACGCTGACCAGCCACGATAAACTTAAGTACCTGGAGTGTGGCCTCAAAATCAAAGATCGCTGGTAGAGGAATCCGGCAACGAGTGAACACATTCACAAGCTCCCAGTTCTAGGCGAGGCCAACAGTGGCGATCCAATCTCCATGGGCGCCTACCCACTTCTTTCCCTCACAATCTAGCATCACGGCATTAGAGGAGGACCTGTCTAGCAGCGTCAGCTCACACAACGTCCACCCAAACTTCTTCTGTGGCTTCTGCTTTCCCATGCCGCAATAGTAGTTGCCCCTGTAGAAATGCTTCATGCGATTGTCGCGGTAGAAGACATTGTACTCACGCGGTACCTTAGTTGAGTGAGAGTGAAGAACACAGGGGAGACCAAACGGATGAGATTTCGTCAAGGATGCACTTTGTGTTGTTGAGTAAAGATAACGTTTGCAGCAGGCGGCGAGGCTTGCAGCGGTGATGACGTCGCATCTAGCAGAGATTTCTCCAAGGGGGCCATCGAAAAACACCTTAGAAGTGTCACTGTCATCGATCAATTATGCCATCCCAAGGAAGAGCTCGAGCAGGTAGGGGCGATGGCGTTTGGTTTTGATTGGGGATTTTGGAGGAGAGAGCGAGCGGCAGCTGGCAGGGCGAGACGGAAAATAGTCTATCAAACTGGGCGCCATAGCTGATCCAAAAGCGGCATGGCGGCGTTGGGGCATGCCTGTATTGGTGTGCGAGTGGTAATGGTCGTCGCCGGGACACTGGAGGTGACGTGAGGATGGAGATCGAGGCAAAGAGAAATAGGGAATGAAATAAAACCAAGCATGCCTTCTTTCTCTCTACTAAACCTATAGTCCCTATCGAACTGGGCTACGGAGATGCTCCGAAAGCGGCATGGCGGCGTTGGCGTGTGCTAAAGGTCGGTGAGTGGGGATCAACGAGAAGATGGAGAGGAAGAGGACGGAGAGCAAAGGAAAATAGTCTAAATCGATTGAAATCATACCGCCTACCGAGCGTGGCTTTTCTCTCTTCTATGTGTTTCCTGGTGCCTATTGAGTAAATAGGTTAGGCCTTTCTAGGAGTAGTACAGCATAAGCAATCCTAGAATGGGATGGAGTTGTACTGTCCTCTCAAATAAATGGTCATGGCAGAGAGACGGTTTGGAGTATACTCGGAGCTCCTCTTGCCGAACGTAATAATCCTTGGATCTTCTACATTCACCATCTTGTGCAGTCACATTTGGAACAAGTACTACTATACTACTACTACTGTAACTAATAAACACATAAAGGTTCCACCGGTAGTTAAGGAACCAAAACTGGAATACTACTACTCTCGAACTCTTGTGTAGTACAACGACAAAATGCTCACAAAATGGGCTACCAGTACGATAGTACCATCTGTACACCAACACGCTGCCACCTCAAATAAGCTTGCCTACCACACCGCCAATTTCCTCTCCCCTGTCGGCCTCTACGCTCCCCTTACCGGACCCAAAATCGAACATCTCTCAGTTTAATAAAGAAAAAGTCAACAATCTCTCAAAAGAAAATCAACCATCCACCAAAAGAAAATCCATTGTCTAATGCTTCCGTTCATTATGAACGGACGGTCACAATTTCTCGAGTGCCGCATGGGAGTAGTAGGCGTCTGAGCTATTGGTTGTAGCTCCGCGAAAGCACTCACCTGGAAGCGGCAGAAGAATTTATTCTCGGTCAGTGACGGAAGAAGATCGACGATATACATTACCAAATCAACAAGTTAGTGGCTTTATCCGTCTGACCAGTGAGAGCCGACACGAGTGGTTAACAACTTGAAGCGCAGCGAAACAGGTGCCTTTAAGGCATACAGTACGTACACCTCCGTTATGATTTAGGATGGTCACATAGTGCTAAATAACTTAGACTACTCTAGTAACTTGCACATGTACCTTCATCATAGTGGGTAACAACATGTGTGTAGTGTGACGCAAAGGCCTAATTATTTAGGTTCTATTCCCTCCGTTTAGAGATATAAGACGTTTTAGCTTTGTGAATCAAATGTATCTAGATGTGTATGGGTTCGTAGAGGTTAAGAGTGAACCTATACACTAAATGGCGTCTAGATACATTCATCTCACAAAGCTAAAGCGCCTTATATATCTGAACGGAGGGAGTAGAATCATATACTACTAGTCTTGGTATCTGTGATGTTATGATAACTAGCTAAGTAATTACGTCACATTATTTTTTCATTAATTAACTCTGAAAACACATTTAATTCTAGAAAAGTATCAACGCATACTTGTAGTTCAAGTTTGTCAAGATGCAAAATCTTAGGAAGATGTTGAACCTCTTGTCAAAACTCTCTGTGGTTTCTGATATGGAGTATATTAATGGACTGTCTGATGGGTGCCTCCAAAATGTTTTTCTTAAAACTTTTAAAGCAACCTATAATTTACTTGTAGTTCAAATTTGTCCTAATTTTGTTGAATCTACATAGAGTCATTCAAGTGGCGAAGTTATCTAAGAAGTTTGAAAACTCATAAAACATAGGAATCGTTAGTAGAACATGTTGCTCCACTATATATACTAGTAAGTTGCATGTGTCTTACACATGAGACTCAAATAGTAGACATATGACATATCATCACTATATACAATTATAATTGATAATGCACAAAAAATTATAAATTAGATCAACATCTATAAAGTATGGGTGTATATTTGGTCCTTATACTTTGTATCATCATGTAGAAGTCAAAGATTATTAGCTACCTAACACATGAAATTTTTGATAACATGGTCTAGAGAAACAATGGCGAAAATTCTAGAATGATGGAGAAGTGTGTTTTGTGGTTTGTGCATAGCATTCATTATGCCGAAGACTATCAATAGAATCTTCCAGATGCTAGAATGGAAAAGAAGATCCAACGGCTAGAAAAGCTAGGATTCGTGAGTCTTGATCCAACGGTCAACATTCAAAGTTATTTCGCACACTATATAGTGGTTTGTAATGAAGACTATCAATAGAATCTACAAGATGCTAGAATGGAAAAGAAGATCCAACGACTAGAAATGTTTGGATTCGTGAGTCTTGATCCAACGGTCAATATTCAAAGTTGTTTGTACACTATATAGTGGTAAGATCATGTAGAAGTCAACGATTGTTAGCTGCTAGTAAGTTGCACATGAGAGTCAGATAGTAGACATATGACATATCATCACTATATAAAATTATAATTTGTAAAGCACAAAAAATTATAAATTTGATCAACATCTATAAATTTTGGTTGTATATTTGGTCCTTGTACTTTGTATCATCATGTGTAGAAGCCAAAGATTATTAGCTACCTAACACATGAAAATTTTGATAACATGGTGTAGAGAAACAAGGGGGAAGATTCTAGTATGATGGAGAAGTGTGTTTTGAGGTTTGTGCATAGATTTCATTATGCCGAAGACTATCAATAGAATCTTCTAGATGCTAGAATGGAAAAGAATATCCAATGAATATAAATGTTTGGATACTAGTAAGTTGCACGTCTGGCATATCATCACTATATAACATTATAATAGGTAAAGTGGAAAAAGTATAAATTTGATCAACATCTATAAAGTATGGGTGTATATTTGGTTCTTCTACTTTGTATCATCATGTGTAGAAGTCAAAGATTATTAGCTACCTAACACTTGAAATTTTTGGTAACATGGTCAAGAGAAACGAGGGAGAAGATTCTAGTATGATGGGGATATGTGTTTTGAGAGGTTTATGCATAGTGCATTCATTGTGTTTAAGACTATCAATAGAATCTTCTAGATGCTAGAATGGAAAAGAAGATCCAATGGCTGGAAATGTTCGGATTCTCGAGTCTCGATCCAACGGTCAATATTCAAAGTTATTCGTACACTATATATTGGTAAGATGAGATGTCTAAAAACATGGCTTGTGGCATTCAGATCCATACTCTTCAGACTGTCTTTACAGAAAGGAACAATCTCATCGTCACTCTGAAAATTAAGAATGATATTTCCTGATATTTGGAAACTCACATCGATGACATTGTTTACTACAATAAGATGCACCTGTCTACCTCCGAAAAGACAATTAACTCAAGAGCAATCTATCACATTTACTTGTATCTCAAGTTTGATCTAATTTTGTTAAATTGTTAAGATGCAAAATCTTTGCAAGAAGTTGAACTTGTTGTAAAAACTATTGGTGGTGGATTGTCATATATTAAATCAGCCCCCAGTTGTTACCTCTAAAAACATAAAAGTTTTGATGCAACCTACAATTTACTTGTAGTTCAAAATTGACCTAATTCAGTAAATGGACATAAAATCAATTTCAAGTGGGCACAGTTAGCTATAGGAATAAGTTAGAAAACTCATAAAACATGGGAATCATAAGTACAACATGAGGGTCCACTATATATGTCTGAAAGCTTGGCTTGTGTCATTCAGGTCCATATCCTTCAGACTTTTTTTACGAAAACAAACAATAATCTCATCATCACTCGGAAAATTGAGAATGTTCTTTCCTGATAGTTGGAAACTCACACTAGCTGTACTGATTATTACAAGAAGAAGATGCATCCATATACCTCCCAACAGACATTTAATTAAAGATAATTCTATCATGCTTACTTGTAGCTCAAGTTTGAGCTAATTTTTCATTAAATTGTCAAGATGCAAAATCTTAATTAGAAATGAGTTAAAAACCTATTATCAAAACTCTCCATTGTTTTCTGATATATTAACAGAGCCCCCAATGGGTACACCCCCAAAAGTTTTTTCTAATTCTTTAGAAGCAACCTACAATACTTTAGTTGTTGTAGTTCAAGTTTCACCAAATTTTGATAAATACACGGATGAAGTCATTCAAGTGGGGCAAAGTTAATTAGCTATATAGGGAGTTTGAAAACTCCCTAAAACATGGGAATCGTAAGTAAAACACGTTGGTCCACTTAATATGTCTAAAAGCTTGGCTTATGGCATTGAGATCCACATTCTTCGGACTTTCTTTACATAAAAGAACCATCTCGGCATCACTCGGAAAACTGAGGATTTTCTTTCCTCATAGTTAGAAACTCACACCGACAATATTGTTTACTAGAAGAAGATGCACCCATCTACCTTGAAAAATACATGTAATTCAAGAGCAATCTATCGTTCTTACTTGTAGCTCAAGTTTGATCAAATTTCGTTAAATCGACAAGAAGTCACTGAAGTGTGCAAAGTTTGCTAAGAAGCTTGAAAAATCCCAGTACTAAAAACTTGGGCATTACGTATAAGAAACTGTTGGTCCAGTTTGTGTGATAATTGGGGTGGCTGCATTTTCTTTTAACTATGGTAGGTCTCATAGGAGAGAAGTGCTTGAGAGTTAACACGATCAATGGAAGTACAACTTACATCAAGGACCTCATAAAAAAAATGAAAATTGCATCAAAGTCCACCATTTAACACAATGACCCTAAAACTGAATAATGAAGTGTGTGTGCTTTATGGTTTGCGCATAATAGCATTCATTATGCTAAAGACTATCAATAGAATCTTTCTCGATGCTAAGGGTAAATAGAAGATCTAACGGTTAGAAATGTTTGGATTTGCCAGTCTTGATCTAGTGGTCAATGTTCGAAGTTAATTCGTACACTATACAATGGTGGTATGGTATTGTAAGAGATAAGACAAGATAAAGATAAGATAAGAAGTACCGCGAATGGCCGATCTAATGGTTGGTCTCATAGGAGCGAGGAGCTTGACAGTTAAGACGGTTAGTGGAAGTACAAGTTACATCAAGGACCTCATTAAAATGAAAATTGCATCCAAGTCCATGCATGCATTTAGCACAAGGACCCTAAAACTGAGAAATGAAGTGTGTGTTTTGAAGTTTGCGCATACTAGCATCCATTGTGCTAAAGACATTTTGTAGAATCTTTCTACATGCTAATAATGGAAAAGAAGATCCAACGGTTAGCAAAGTTTGGATTTGCTAGTTTTGATCCAATGGTCAATGTTAAAAGTTTGGATTTGCCAGTCTTGATCCAATGGTCAATGTTCAAAACGGGTTCAAAATTGCCTTCCCTCCCGATGTTTGGGAATCAAGTGAAAATTTCGAAAACCGGAAAAGTTTGAATTTTTGTGCCGCAGATGACCCACAAGTATAGGGGGTGTATCGCAGTATTTTCGAGGAAAGTGAAACCCAATTTATTGATTTGACACAAGGGGAGCCAAATAATATATATAAGCCTTAACAACTGAGTTGTCAATTCAGCTGCACCTAGAAACAATCTTGCTCACATCAGTTTATCATTAGCAACAGTTTTGTAGTACGAATAGTAAAGTAGCAGAAGTAGTAAAGTAAAGACAGCAGTAACAATAGTAGTAAACAGTAGGATTCAAGTGCGGTAGGCATAGGGATGGATGGACGGGCGTTGCATGGACAAGACAATTCACATAGCAATCAGAACATAGGGCAATTGCAGATAAATAAGATAAAGCATCCGAGTACTAGATAGTCCTAGGCATGTCTTCTATATATAGTCATACGTGCTCGCAATGAGAACTTGCACAACATCTTTTGTCCGGCCATCCCATTTGCAGCGGGGCCTCAAGGGAACTAGTGGCAATTAAGGTACTCCTTTTAATAGAGCACCGGAGCAAAGCATTAGCACTCCGTGAACATATGTGATCCTCACATCAGAGCCATTCCCTATGGTTATCCCGATTTCTTCGTGTCCATTGGTTCCGGACAACAACGTGAGTATACAACTTGTAGGTAAGACCATAAACAATACTATCATAATGAATCAATAACATGTTCAGATCTGAAATCATGGCACTCGAGCCCTAGTGACAAGCATTAAGCATAAAAAGTTGAAACAAAGTCATAAAGTACTAATAGAAGATACTAGGCACCATGTCCTAACAATCTGATGCCATTACATGAACGATCTCATCCAATCCCTACCATCCCCATAGCCTACAGTGGGGGATTACTCACTCATAGATGGGGGAAACATGGATGGTTGATGGAGAAGCGATGGTGATGATGATGGCGATGATCTCCTCCAATTCCCCGTCCCGACAGGTGCTAGAACAGAGTTTCTGGTACTGCTTCATGGAATCTAGTGGTGGCGGCGGAGCAGAACTCCTTCTAGAAAAACGTCAAACCCCCTAGAGTTTTTAGGTCAGAATGCTTCTTATAGGCGAAGAGGGAGAACGAGGAGGTGTCTGGGGTGGCCAGACCACCCCCTGGCGCGGCATGGGCTTTCCCGCGCGGCCAGGTGTTGTGGCCTGGGCCTTGCCCCCCTCCGTCTCGTATTCTAGCTCCAGGAGTCTTCTGGTGAAATAGGATTTTTGGCATATTTTCCAGGATTTTTCCTGATAGTTGATTTTCTGCACAAAAACTAGACGCCAAGGCATTTCTGCTGAAAACAGCGTCAGTCTGTGTTAGTTGCATCCAAATCACACAAGTTTAGAGAAGAAAAAATAGCAAAAGTGTTCGGGAAAGTAGATACGTTTTGGACGTATCAACTCCCCCAAGCTTAGCTTATTGCTTGTCCTCAAGCAATTCAGTTGACAACTGAGTGCGATAAAAGAACTTTCACGAACACATTTGCTTCATATGATGTATATATTCTCAGCATGTGATCAACTACTTAGAAAATTCATAATAAAGAGTATGCAACTAAGTTCACTTAATAGGAAATGCAAGATATGAGGAGATTCCAACTTAAAAATAATAAGTAACAAGAAACATAAACATAAGCAACATTACAATGCTCATAACAAGGTATGATAGAGTGGTATCTCGCTTGCCTTTGATTGTGAATGCCAAGGCACCTCTAAAGTTCAAGTGAAGACTAGAAGTAAAGATGTCAAAGATACAAGCATCAAAGTCATAACACAATTAATTCAAGTTTTGAGACAAGCACATTACACTAAGAACGACATCTATGCTCTACAGAAGGTGCTCAAAGAATGTGTGGAGACTCAACAAGGAAATGAAAAAGGTTTTGAAAAGTTTGAAAGGCTTCCAAATGCTGAAAGTTTCCACCATGACTGAGCATGGCTTAGGAGAGCGACACAGGCGTTTCTCTAACATATATACAAAATCCATGATCTTACAAGTTCAGCTTTTATTTCACACCGTCGGGATACATAAGCAAAAGAACATGATATCAACGAGGTACTAAGTACCAGTGCAATGTTGAAAGCGTTCCCCATGATACATGGTTCTGCTAACATCCACTCATAAAGCACAAGCATATACGCAACAAAGAAGGACACAATGGTCCAGGTTTATTAAGTGCAAGAAAATAAAGTGTGCCATGAAGTTCGTGAGAGCTTTACTAACTAACTTTCTCATAACAAGCAAAAAATTTATTCGGAAGAAAACGAGGCATATTGGATATGCAAGGAAATAGCAAATGATGCTAATAGGTAGGTATGGTGGACACTTTGGCAATATTTGGTTTTAGGGAGTTGGAAACATGAGTAAAATAGTCAGTGAAAGTGAAGGCTAGCAATAGTAAGGGAGCGACAAACGAGAGAGCAATAGCTGTCATAATCATGCTTGCAACAAAACAGGACTAATCATGGCACGAAAGTGATTCAAGATCCTCAAGGCAAAATAATTCATCGAGGCTTAACTGATTATTTCAGTCATATGCATGCGTGAGCACGTGCCAAGTCAATGCAAATGAAACATTCAGAGGAGGATACCACAGTGTCATACCAAGTTATGAATAAAGTAATGCAAGCAAACATTCATAAGACATGCTACAAACTATTAGCAAGCTGGAACTAATCATATGAAAGCAAGAAGTACTAAGCAACCAAAGATAACATACACCCTACACGAACAGGCTAAGCATGCCCACAATGACGAGTATATGTACAAAAATGAAAACAAATAGAGTTTGTTACCAGCCTCTTACCACACCTCAAGTTGTCATTAATCCTCATTATTCCTCTTCACTTGTGTGGCTTGAATAATAATATGAAACCAAATCCCACTGAGGACTGCTAAACCCTGCAACAAAACTCACAAAACCAAAGAAGAACAACAAATATTTTTGGTGTTTTCGATATTTAAAATAAGAACCAAAAGGAAAAAACAAACAAAGGCAAAAAGAAGAAGAAGCAAACCAAAGAGAAACAACAGAAATATTTTTGGTCTTTTTGTGTTTCAGAAAGCAACAGCAAATAAAGAACGAAAACTAAAAGGGAGAGTGAAACATGAATATACAAAGTACCGACGCAAAATGATATGGAGATGAGTGTGGTGTCGGCGTACCTCCCCCCAAGCTTAGGCTTTTGGCCTAAGTGGGTATCAATCCATGTACGAATAAGGGTTCCAAGCAGGCGGGTCATGGTAAGAATGCTCGTAGTTGAGCCCGTGGGAAGAAGAAGAAGCTCCCCAATCATCAACAGGCTGCTGATATGAGGACTCCCCCTCATTTGAGGGCTGTACCGAATCATCCGTGATCTCCCTTGTAGTATCCTACTCCTGTTGGGAAAGCTCTCCCAGGTACGTGTCAACCTCCTCCTTAGTGACGGACCATCCTACCCTGTTATCAAGGTTAAACAAAACAGGTGCAGGCAAAAGAACAACATGCTCGGACTTGCTCTTTCTCCAACCAGCTTTGAGAAAGGTTATTTCATAAGACAACTCACTTAAATTAGCCCACGAGGAAACAAATTTATGCTGTATCATGGAATTAAGATCAAGCCTTTCTATGGGAAACTGTAGGTCTAGATGATGAGGCACTAAACCATGCAATGCTAGTAAACGAGAAGCGATGAGGCCCCCAGAAATTCCACCTTTCTCGCGGTTAGCGGCAAGACGGAAAGCTATCAAAGCACCAAAGTTGTAAGACCTATCTCATTTAAGAGCAGCTGAGATAAATGCTAGATCATAGGAAGATAAGGTATTGGCAGTTTTCCTAGCAAGAACACACTTGGCAATAAAGTAGGCAAAGTAGCGAATGGAGGGGAGATGAATGTTACGGATTTTTCCACTCTCCTTCGAGAAACTGCTCCCTTGGCAAATTTCTGCGTATAAATCCATGAGTGGTGTAATGACCCAAAAGTATAGGAGGTGTATCGCAGTATTTTCGAGGGAAGTGAAACCCAATTCATTGATTCGACACAAGGGGGGCCAAAGAATATTTATAAGCCTTAACAACTGAGTTGTCAATTCAGCTGCACCTAGAAACAATCTTGCTCACGGCAGTTTATTAGTAGCAACAGTTTTGTAGTAGGAATAGTAAGTAGCAGCAGTAGTAAAGTAAAGACAGCAGTAACAATAGCAGTAAACAGTAGGATTCGAGTGCAGTAGGCATAGGGATGGATGGACGGGCGTTGCATGGACAAGAGAATTCACATGGAAAACAGACATAGGGCAATTGCAGATAAATAAGATAAAGCATCCAAGTACAAGATATTCCTAGGCATGTGTTCCATATATACTCATACGTGCTCGCAATGAGAACTTGCACAACATCTTTTGTCTTGCCAGTCCGTTTGCAGCGGGGCCTCAAGGGAACTACTAGAAATTAAGGTGCTCCTTTTAATAGAGCAACAGAGCAAAGAATTAACACTCCGTGAACACATGTGATCCTCACATCAAAGCCATTCCCTTCGGTTATCCCGATTTCTGTCACTTCGGGGCCATTAGTTCCGGACAACAACGTGTGTATACAACTTGCAGATAAGACCATAAACAATACTATCATAATGAATGAATAACATGTTTATATCTGAAATCATGGCACTCGGGCCCTAGTAACAAGCATTAACCACAACAAGTCGCAACAAAGTCATAAAGCACTAATAAAAGATACTAGGCACCATGCCCTAACAATCTGATGCCATTACATGAACGATCGCATCCAATCCCTACCATCCCCATGGCCTACAGCGGGGGATTACTCACTCATAGATGGGGATACATGGATGGTCGATGGAGAAGCAATGGTGATGATGATGGCGATGATCTCCTCTAATTCCTCTTCCCGGCAGGGTGCCAGAACGGAGTTTCGGGTGCTGTTTCATGGAATTTGGTGGTGGCGGCGGAGCGGAACTCCTTCTGGAAAAACATTGACCCCCTTGAGTTTTTAGGTCAGAAGGCAACTTATAGGCGAAGAGAGAGACCGAGGGGGAGTCTGGGGCGGCCAGTCCACCCCTTGGCGCATCCTGGGCTTGCCCGCGCGACCAGGTGGTGTGGCCTGGGCCTAGCCCCCCTCTGTCTCGTATTCTGGCTTCGGGAGTCTTCTGGTGAAATAGGATTTTTGGCATATTTTCTGAGATTTTTCCTGATAGTTGATTTTCTGCACAAAAAGTAGACACCAAGGCAATTCTGCTGAAAATAGCGTCAGTGTGGGGCCCCCTGATTAATCCTCCGAGAATCCCTGTTATGCATACCACCATGATCCCACGATCAGTTAGTCGTGGCACATAACCGACAAGTATCATTACAACATCCAAGAATATACCGAATTACAATACTTACATAAATGCCGTTATGGCTACATCAATAATCAGCAGCGGACTTCATCAAGCGCAGAGCCCGAGCCATGCCTTAACGTACAGGCAACTGACTGGGAGGATGTCCTAGCTCGTATAGTCGCCATCCTCGTCTTCTTCTTGAGATCTGGCCAAGTTAATATCCAGGGACAATGCCGGTGAGTACTTCAAATGTACTCGCAAACCACCTTAAAAGAATAATAATAGCAAGAGGATATGTAATATGGATGTGGTAGTAGGAGGGCTCCAAGAGGGGTTCTTTTCTTAAATAGTTTCTATTGTAGATATAGCATCTACATATCTTTGTTGAAAACTTTTGTAAAACATTTTGGAAACCTTTTTACTTGAAAAGTTTTAGAAAACACTAGGACTGGGTCACCCATTTGCTCCTTTCTCCCATGACCAAACTCCTACTATCCCTTTCTGACCATCCCAGGGTCATAGTAGGGATCCTTTCCGACCATCCCATGGTCAAAACATTTTCAAAGCCATTTCTTTTCAGAAATCCTTTTTGAAAACAAAACTAGCACCACTCTACAGAAGTTTGTCCAACCCGTCCTTAACCACGGACATGGCTATTCGAATAGATTTACACTCTGTAGAGGTTTACACTTTACCCACACCATCCGGGTACACTACCCTGATCTTCACCGATCGTGGGTCGAGTATCCGATCAACACTCTCCGGATGCCCACTCCAATATAAGTTCCTACCCTATGGGTGTTAATCCCCTCAACACTGGGACGTCGGGCGAGGACCAACCGGAGCGCTTTTTCCACTCCTCAAGAGTGTGCGCTTTTCAATGAGGGGCCCATAGTAACGCGTGGAGGCCTACTGACCCTTCGTTCCTTCTCCAGGTCCCACCTTTATCGGAGAAGGCCCACCCTCCAGGGATCCCCGATCCCCTGTAGTAGTTGCGAGGCAGCTCATACCAGAATAGACAACCATCAAACCCAGCCATGTCCCATACCAGAGTAATGTGGTTGCACAGGGTTAAGTTGTTATAGCTAGACTACAAAGAACCAGGTGCGTTTTTGTAAACCTTTTTCCTCCAGTTTTCCTCCAGCATTTTGTAAAACAAAACCTTCTTCTTTTTCAACATCTCTTGGGAGGTCCCACCTCACCAAGGTTTTATCCTAAAACATTTGGTAAAACTTTTTCCGGGGTCTTCCCATCCGCTAGTTTTTGCTTCGGCTAAAACGGGGTCTCCAAGGGGGCATGGTGGATATGCACCATCTATTCTACTAGGGACAAGTAGGTGTCACCAAGGGGGTTGCACTTAGTAGTACCAAAGTGTAATGGTTTGGAGGGGCCAAACCACTACCATATATATATGTATATATCCACATATAGCAAAACAATGCAATTTTGATAAACAGTTGATAAAGCATGCATAAGGAAAATAGTACGACAAGGCATATGAGCAATAAGGTGGCTTGCCTGATGATCAGCAATGTGGCATAATTGTCCCTGTACTTCTTCTTTAGATACCTAAGAATACCAATACCAATAATAAATGGACCTTCTTCTGCCCTCCGATTTCATCGCAACTATCGTCGTCTACATAGCACACGCAAGCAATCCAAGCCACAATCAATACAAGGCATACAAGCACCAATACAATGCAGCAAGAAATTTAATAACTCCAATTAAGGTTCTATAGTTTTAGAGAGGATTGGATTTAGGAGGTTGACATGATCTTGGAGAAGGGGATGAAAATCCCTTAGGATTTACAGTCTAGAAACTACCTAAGAGATGGATTTTGGAGCAAGGCCACATTCTGTATGGTACCATTGTAAAAAAATGATACCAACAGATAGGAATTGATAAAATGAAACTAACAAAAGTGGTTTCACTATTTTATCAACTACCAAAGATTTATAGTGATTTTTATAGTGAAAAAGACTCTAGTTTTAGGAAATAATTCACCAGAGAAGTTATGGAGCTCCAAAAATTATTTCCTTGGGTGGTTTAGTAGGGTTTGATGTACTTGTTCACTGAGTGTTGGAATCTGGTCAAGACAATTAACAGAATGCCATCAGGAAATTCCCAAAGGCAGTTCTGTACACAACTTGTCTTTTTCACCAGATTTAATCTACAGAAGATTTTGATTTTATTCCAAGGACACATGGTAGGTACTTCCAGTACCATTCTGTAGAAATTGGAATCAACATATTTGGATTAGCAGAACTACTGTAGTGAATTAAGAGGTGAATAAACCATGCACAGAATAGTTTAATTCACAAGAATTCAACTGGGCCTTAGAAAATTATGATCTCGTGATTTTTGCTAGATATTGATAGGGAGTTTTATTGGGAGTTGGAAATGGTCCAATACATCTGTTGGTTTGACTTACAGAAATTCCTAAAGCCAAATCAAAGTTGTTTTTGTTATTTTTAATAATGATAACCTACCATTCACCTTGGCATGGGACCAAGTCCATGAAATAGGTACAGGTAATACCTACTAGGGGCAGTTGCTTTTACTCCAATTCGAGATGTGAATATCCCTGAGGGTTTTAAGGAGTGTTTTAGACACTTCTGGGAAAATGATTTAATATATTTAATCCCTACACATTCTGAGCTAACCAGGGGTACTAGGTGTTAGGGAAATCATGCATGTACTTAGTAGAATTTAGATCATGGCAACTGGAGTTGTTTCCCATTTTCATTCGTATTTAAACCAAAGTGTCAAAATACAGAACTATACTTAATTATTAAAAGAAAAAGGAATCTGGGCTGACTTTCTAGAGGAGATGGGCCACACAGGGGGCGTCTCGGCCCAGCTGGCTTCTGGAGGAGCGGGAGCCCCCGGGTTGAACTGGCCGGGGTGGGCCCGCTTGTCAGCCACAGCAGGAGACGAAGGGGGTACGCAGCCACCTCGTTCGTTCGGTTAGAACCGGATCGATGGTGCAGGACCATCGTCCAGCTCTCGATAGGGCAGGGGCGAGGAAACCCTAGGGGCATCGAGCGGCACGTGAGGGAGCTCACCTACGGCTCGGGGTGTGCCGGGGAGAGGCTGGGGCGACGCGGTGGTCCGCTGCGGTTCCGGCGACGGTTGGGAGGGGAGGGCTTTGTGAGCAGAGACGTTTCCCCGTAGTGGCGCCGACGAAGGCTTTGGTGCTCGCCGGAGTTTGCCTAGGAGGCGGTCCCGGGAGGCATTCACGGCGGCAGGGAGGTGGGGGATCGGATGCGGGGGTCCTGGAGCGTCCAGGGCTATGCATGCAGAGGAGACGGAGCTCGAGAGTCCGAGGGGTTCGCGGGAAGGGCTCGGCTTCGCTAGGAGCTTGAGTGGCGTCCGCCGGAGATCCTGCAATAGAGAGAGGCCAGGGTTAGATGCATGGGGAGGAGATGAGCTCAAAAGCATTGCATGCAGGGGGAGTGAAGCGGGGATGAAAGCACCATGGGTAGATCTTGTAGAAGGCCGAGAGGGCTTCTACTTCCTTTCCTGTGCGAGGCAGAGCAGGGGAGAGGATGGGGAGGTTCTGAGGAGGTGCAATGGAGTGTGAGGGGGAGAAATGAGGGAGCAGGAGTGGGGTGGAGGGCCTCTGGTCCATTTAACCTGAGAGGGAGGGGTCTAGGGTGCACTTGGTTCATGGGAGCAAGAGGGAGAGGTAAAAACCAGGGGAGGGTTTTCTGGGGGCGGTGGAGAGGCACAGGGGTCGTGTAGGGGACAGAGAGAGGGACGGGTGCTGCTTGGGCAAGAGTTTTTGGCAATGAGTGCTTGTCCCACTTTAATCTCTACATCCAAACACTAGAGGACAAGGGGAAGATGGTGCTACAGTGGTCTTGATACAGTGAAACTCGACCAGGGGGGGTGTGCTGTGCAAGCTTGCTGGACTAGGTTTGAGGCAGGTTTGGTGGAGTTTAGATCTTAGTTTTGGATTTGTTAAATCCTTGCTCTAATGACTGTCATCAAAGAAGTTTCCAAAACTTGATCTGAGCAAGATGAGATAAAAGTGCTGGTAGCTAGATGAGGTCAAGGTGCACTTCTAGGAATTATTTGGGATTTTCTAAAGATTTAAAGTCCACTTAAATCCCTTTATTCAAAAACTGCAGAAGTAGTTTCTAGAAGATCATTTTATAATTTTTCATTGGGCAAGTGGAGTTTTTGATGTGATAAGGTCCCAATTGTGAATACACACTTAGGGGAATTTTCCCAAGATTTATTGGGGCTTAAAAGTATTTAAAACAATTATTATTCCAATGCAACCATTTAAGAAAATGGGCAAAAAGAAATAAGAAAATTCTTCAAAAATATTTATTTTTGAAGTGGGAAGATGGGGTATGATATGTGGAACTTAATTGAGCCAAAATTTGAGGAAGTGTTTTGGCTAAATTGAGCCTATATGAGAGGGGTTTTGGGGATTTAACTATTTAAGGAGATTAAATAGATTTGGGGCCAAAATAATTATGGAGGATTATTGATAAATCTCGATGATCAAGGTAGATGATGTAGACAAGGTTTAGAAAGCATTTGCAACCTTGGGATTGGAGAATCCAAGTTGATTTTGGTGAAATACCTTAGATTAAAGATCTAGGGTGATGTTAATTCCATACCATAAAAACATGGTTGTATCTTGGAGTTCAGATCTTACCTTGGGGCATGGGGTAGATGGTTGGATAAACCAAGTGATGTACATCAACATGGTATAGAGTTTTGAGTTTGATCTTGTTTGAGCTCACCAAGACAGGCTTTCAAACTTTGAATAAAATAAGCCTGTCAAGGCAGATTATCAACTAGCCTTCAAAACCTTGTGGGTTTAAGAAGCACAAAGAGCCACTTGGAAAAAGTGAAGTAGATATTGATATGCCTATATAAGTAGAACACAACCATGCAAATATATGGTCAATATAAGGTTGGATGGTGGTGTGAGATTCTCGCAAAGTTGGCATGATGATTAGATTTGCAAGAATAGTTATTTTCTTGCCTGCAAAACTATCAAAAACTAGTGGGTTGAAGGGTGATCTAACCAAGGGAAAGAGTGGTCCTTGGTAGGCCTTAGGATGGTTAACAAGGTGGTTTAAGTGCATTTCCAATAATGCACAAGGGTTGGGAAAAGGAGGCATTCAAAAAGGTGATGTTCGAAACAGATTTGGCAGATTTAGGGTTTTTGACTAGAATGTTGGTGGAGATGATTTTGATGGGTTGCAATGTACCCAAGCATCATCAAGTGGATGATATTTAAGAGTAGGTTGAGTAGAAGGGATCCATGCTTGATATTGGGCTTCATTGACTTTGAAACCTCTAGAATTAGGTCTCTTCAGAATTGATCTGCTTAAGGGTTTTAGATGGGCACCTGGTGGCTAGGGATTAGATCTAGCTGGTAATCTTGCTTAGGCTGTGGTGTTTTGGGAAACCTCTTTATCCTAGTTATGAGATCTTATATTAGCTCATACTATCTCCTAAGCAGACAATTCAAACAGTAGATCAAGGCAACTCATCTTACAAACAAATCAACTACTACTAGGGTTACCACCAAGCTTAGCTTGAGGTAAGGATGGGTATTTTGAAATAGATTGGAGTTGAACAAGGTAAGGTCCTTGGTATCTCTACCAAGATTATAATTCAAATCTTTAAAAGATTTTTTGGGAAACCTAGAGATAAGAATAGTTGAAGGTTCTGTCTTCAAAACATAAGGAGATTATGTTATATAGCTCTCCATAGTTTGATTATTAGGAGCTACTAAAATAGTTGGTTTGCAAAGGCTTCTTGGCTCAGGTTCTGAAATGCCAGAACATTTGAGAATAAGGAAATTAAGCCAAGACTATTTTGGGAAGTAGATTTTGTCGACCGGTGTTAAGGTAAGGAGTATATCATCTAATACACATTCATATGCATATGCATATCCAAACAACAAGCCAACACTTCAGCACTCAACAATAAAAAGTTTTTGTTCCCCCTGATTTTTGCATTTTGGACAATAAATCAGGGTTGCTGAAATTGGGATGTTACAGTCAGTCCATGTTAGTTGCATCCAAATCACACAAGTTTAGAGGAGAAACAATAGCAAAAGTGTTCAGGAAAGTAGATACATTTTGGACGTATCAACTCCCCCCAAGCTTAGCTTATTGCTTGTCCTCAAGCAATTAAGTTGAAAACTGAGTGCGATAAAAGAACTTTCATGAACACATTTGCTTCATGTGATGTATATATTCTCAGCATGTGATCAACTATTTAGACAATTCATAATAAGGAGTATGCAACTAAGTTTACTTAATAGGCATTGCAAGCTATGAAGAGATTCCATCTAAAAAATAATAAGTAGCAAGAAATATAAACATAAGCAACATTATGATGTTCATAACAAGGTATGATAGAGTGGTATCTCGCTTGCCTTTGATTAATGCCAAGGCACCTCTGAAATTTAGGTGAAGACTAGAAGTAAAGATATCAAAGATACAAGCATCAAAGTCATAGCACAATTAATAAAGTTTTGAGACAAACATATTATACTAAGACTGACAACCATGCTCTCAAGAAGGTTCTCAAAGAGTGTGTGGAGACTCAACAAGGAAATAAAAAGATTTTGAATAATTTGAAAGGCTTCCAAATGCTGAAAGTACAGTACTTGTTAGCTTTGAGCTCTCATTGCCCCTATCATAAGCATCTTTAAATGGTTAAGGTTAAAGTGACACAACTAAGAGGATATGCTTGACAAGTTAGAAATCGAAATCTCATTCCCCTTACTTACGAAGACCGATCCTCATGCTACTCAACTTTAGTCACAAGTAAGCTCTTTTCATTGTAAGTATATACGTATCATAGAGAACCGCCAACGGGATACCCCTTGCACATGACACAGGAGCTCTCCCATAATCAAAATAACAAGGCAAGCAGACAATGAGCATCTCAGCGATCTTTTTATTTACTATGTGCATAGATTTTTATTAAGGATGCTTCATATAATGCTCATTATGGTTATGCTGAAAGTTTCCACCATGATTAGGCATGGCTTAGGCTAGCGGCCCAGGCGTTTCTCTAACATACATACAAACTCCATGATCTTACAAGTTCCACTATTGTTTCACACCGCCGTGATACATAAACAAAAGAACATGATATCAACGAGGTACTAAGTACCAGTGCAATATTGAAAGCATTCCCCATGATACATGGTTCTGCTAACTTCAACTCATAAAGAGCAAGCATATACGCAAAAAAGAAGGACCCAATGGTTCAGGATTATTAAGTGCAGGAAAATAAAGTGTGCCATCAAGTTCGTGAGAGCTTACTAACTTACTTTCTCATAACAAGCACACATTTTATTCGGAAGAAAACAAGGCATATTGAATATGCACGAAAGTAGAAAATGATGCTAATAGGTAGGTATGGTGGACACTTTGGCAATATTTGGTTTTAGGGAGTTGGGAACATGAGTAAAACATACTCACTGAAAGTGAAGGCTAGCAATAGTAAGGGAACGACAAATGAGAGAGCAATAGCTTTCATAATCATGCTTGCAACAAAATAGGACTAATCATGGCATGAAAGTGATTCAAGATCCTCAAGGCAAAATATTTCATCGAGGCTCAACTGATTATTTCAGTCATATGCATGCGTGAGCATGTTCCAAGTCAATTAAAATGAAACATTCAGAGGACGATACCCCGTTGTCATACCAAGTTATGAATAGAGTAATGCAAGCAAACATTCATAAAACATGCTACAAACTATTAGCAAGCTGGAACTAATCATACGAAAGAAAGAACTACTAAGCATCCAAAGATAACATACACCCTACACGAACAGACTAAGCACGCCCACCATGATGAGTATATGTACAAAAATGAAAACAAATAGAGTTCATTACCAGCCTCTTACCACGCCACAAGTTGTCATTAATCCTCATTATTGACCTTCACTTGTGTGGCTTGAATAATAATATGAAACCAATATCCACTGAGGATTGCTGAACCTTGCAACAAACTCACCAAACCAAAGAAGAACAACAAATATTTTTAAAGCAAGAACCAAAAAGGAAAAACAATCAAAGCAAAATCTTTTTGGGTTTTTCGAATATTTCAAACAAAGAGAAAGGGAAAACAAACCAAGGAGAAAAGAAGAAGAAGCAAACCAAAGAGAAACAACAGAAATATTTTTGGTATTTTTGTGTTTTAGAAAGCAAAAGCAAATAAAGAGCGAAAACTAAAAAGAAAACAAAACATGAATATACAAAGTACCAACGCAACATGATAAGGAGAGGAGTGCGGTGTCAGCGTACATCCTCCCAAGCTTAGGCTTTTGTCCTAAGTGGGTATCAATCCCAAGCTGGCCAGGATGAAGTGTCATCGTGGTACGACGAGGAGGTACCCTTGTCCTGGTGTGAGCTCGAGTACGTCCCTCCGTAGTGTGCGGAGTAATCGTAGGAGGGAACATCCTCCTGATCTTGCTCGTGGAACCCCAGCAAGCGAAGCTGCTCGTCCACCTCCTCCTTGGAGCGCGACCACGGTCTCCTGTGAACACTAAACAAAGAAGGCTGTGGCAAAGTGATCTCCTTTCATCCCCATCAGTGAAAAGCATTCTATATACTAGACTATCCAAACCATAAGTAGTAGTGACAAAGTGATGAGTTTTCATAGCAACAAGGTCAAGCCTTTGTGGTGCCAACATTGTATCATTAGGGTCCACTGATAGTCCTAATGCATTGACCATACGCGAGGCAATGATACCCCCATAGATAGGCCCCCTAGCAGCTAGGCGGCGAGGAATAAGCGAGCCAAGGTTGTACCGAGTATCATTGTTAAGCGCAGCAGCAAGAAAGGCTAAATGATAGTTGGAGATATTACTTGTGTTCTCCCTACCAAGTATGCTACTAGCAAGATAATATGCAAAGTATCTGAGAGCAGGGAGTTGGATATTTCTTATCTTTCCACGTTGCGACATGCGGTCATCATCATTGGTCGCCCCTCGGTAAAGCTCCAGCAAATCAGCGGGTCGCCCTTGAATTTTCTTCACGGTCCCTGTCATGCTTACACCCATAATACTGCAAAATCTCTCCAATGGCATGGTAAAGGGCAGATTATAAATTTTGAAAGAGACAGTTGACTGATAGGATGTGTTAGTAAACGTGAAGCTCTCAACAAAGGTTTTAGTGAGCACAGCGTATTGCTCACTCTAATCTTGCATATATGAGGTCAAACCAGCCCTCTCAATCAGTAGCAAGAAATCATCAAGAATCGGTGCAGCTTGTAAGAAAGCAAAACAAGGAAAAGTAGATGGGTGATCATCCCCATCATCCCTTTCATTACCAATATGAGTTGCAATGAGATATTCGGTGTATGATGGCCTAAACTGAGAGGCTGCCCTTGAGGGCCTCGGCCTCCTATGTGCATAACTCTCAAATATCTCTCCAAAGGTATGGTTGTTCATGCTTGGTATTCTGAAATTTAAACACCTATTAAACAAGTGATTGCAAAGTGAATATAATGAAGGGTTCTACTCATAGGACTTGTAAGAGGCCTAAACATGCATCAAAACTATATCTCTAAGAATCAAACAAGCTTACAAGCTCTCATAACCTGTCACCTACAGCAGCAAAATACTCAAGATATAATCCACTAAACACAAATCTACTTGGACAAGGGGAAGAGTCACATACCAGAGAACAAGTGCTCCAAATTTCAGCAACAAAGATGGGCTGAGCAAGGAGAACGAAAAAATCGAGAGCAAGCATAGCAAGAATGCGATTTTCAGCAATGAACTGGAGCTTACTCGGGAGAGATAAGAAAGTGGCAGGTGACAGAGTTAGTGGAGGGCCAGGGGTGGCCCACACCATGGCATGGCGCAACCTAGGGCAGGCCGCGCCACCAGGTGGTGAGCCGGCCTGGTGGGTCCCCCTGGTACCTCTCAGGCACTCGTCTGCCCCTTTTTTCATGTAAAAATTTAATATGAATTTTCTGGAATTTTTCGAGACACTTTATTTTTAGGCATTTTTCAGGTATACAAGAATGATTTTCCGACAGACAGATTTTTTTTGGAAAAAAGATGCAATTACAAAACAAGGCTAGAACTACAGAAGTTGTAAGACACTCTAACATGCAAGCAACTAACAACAAAGAAAACTAAATAAAAGCAAAAACAAAAATGGATATCAATAGAAGTAAACGGAGATAATCGTAGTGAAAACATTGTTTTGTTCAATGAAATGCCTTTCTTAACAAGGTTGATCAGGTCTTGTCACCAAAACAATTTCATATGAGAAAAAACTTTGTATTCCACTAATGATTATGTTATCTCAACGTTGATAGCAATGGTCCCAATCATAATAGTTTCAAATTTTTCTCTTGGTATGGGACAATATATTTCTCCAGCTTGAATGCCCTCAACATGTTCAATTGAATTCAAACCATAAATCCTTTCAATGTTCTTGGGGAAATAGACAGTATGTTCCTTGTCATTCACACTAAAAGTCACCTTTCCTCGATTACAATTAATAACAGCTCCTGTAGTATTAAGAAAAGGTCTCCCAAGAATAATAGACATATTATCATCTTCAGGCATTTCAAGCACAACAAAATCAGTTAATATCAAGCAATTATGAGCCACTTGAACAAGTACATCCTCACAAATACCAACAGGAATAGTGGTAGATTTATCAGCCATTTGCAAATATATATCAGTTGGTATTAATTTTTCTAGTTGAAGACTCTTATAGAGAGAGAAAGGCATAACACTAACTCCAGCTCCCAAATCACGTAAAGCAGTTCTAACATAACTATTCTTAATAGAGCAAGGGATAGTTGGAATCCCAGGGTCTCCAAGTTTCTTAGGAACCTTACCATTAAAGGAATAATTAGCATGAAAAGTAGAAATTTCTTCATTAGGGATCTTCCTTTTATTCGAAACAATATCCTTCATATACTTTGAGTAAGGAGGCAATTTAATAGCATCAGTCAAAGGAATTTGCGAGAATAAAGGTTTCATCCACTCACAAAACTTATTATAGTGTTCATCTTCCTTTGACTTGTGTTTCTTGTTAGGGAAAGGCATAGGTTTTTGGACCCAAGGTTCTCTTTCACTACCATGTTTCTTAGTAACGAAATCTTCTTTAGTGTATTTAGTGTTCTTAGTGTGATTTTCAGGTTCTTCTTCAACTTTTTCTTCACTAGGAACTTCATTTTCTTCATTACCACTTTCAGTTTCAGCATCAGAGACAGATATACTATTAGGATCTATAGCAGGTTCAGAGGGTTCTACAACAGTTTTATGTTTCTTTTTCCTTTTCTTACGAGTAGAGCCACTATTTTCAGCTTGTTGCGAATCCTGCTCAATTCTTTTGGGGTGCCCCTGAGGATAAAGAGGATCCTAGGTAGCAGCTCCACTTCTAGTTCTAATTTAATAAGCATGTTTTCTTTAGCAGCATTAACTAGCAAGTCTTTTTGCACTTTAACGAGTTGATCTATTTGAGTTTGAACCATTTGAAAGTGTTTAACAATCATTTTAACATCATTGGAGGTTCTTTCCACAATATCTTTCAACTCAACAATAGCTCTAGTGTTCTCCATTAGATGATGTTGCACCCTTTTATTAAAATTATCTTGCTTAACAATAAAGATATCGAATTCTTCTAAGCATTGATCAAAAGGTTTAGAGCAAGGGATATCACCTTCATCAAAGTGTTGAAGAGAGTGTACCTCGATAGTGGATGAGTAGGGAGTAGGCTGACATAATTCTTCAATAGGATGTAAATTCTTGACATCTACAGCTTTAATTCCCAGCTCCTTAAGACATTTCTTAGCTTCCTTCATCACTTCAACATTTAATTCAATAACTCCCCTCTTCTTTGATGTTGGAATAGGCACCGGAATAGTAGGTTCAGGTACAATTACTTCAGGTATAGCTTGTTTAGGACGAGTCCAATCTTCATAATTCTTACTTATTTTAGCCATTAATTCCTCAGCTTCCTTAGGAGTCCTATAACTGAAAACACAATCAGCACAACTATCTAGGTATGTCCTAGATTCCTCGGTTAGTCCATTATAAAATATATCAAGAAGCTCATTCTTAGGTAATAGACTTCCAGCATGTGCATGAATCAAAGCACAAAAAGTTCCTACAAAATAGCATGTCTAGCACTAGGAGGAAAATATTTCTGTGGGAAAGTACTAATCAAGCAATCAGGGCTATCAATAGATTCAGGAGGTAGATTGTTAAACCAAGTTTTAGCTTCTCCTTTCAGTGAAAAGGGGAAAATCTTAGCAACAAAGTAAGTATGCATCTTAATATCACCAGAAAACAAGCCACTCATGGTAGAGAGTTTATTCATATGTGCTACCGCACTTTCATTCTTAGTCCCACAAAAAGGTTCTTTCACAACAATAGCTATGTAAGATATATTGAGAGAGAAATCATCATCTTTATCTTTAATGATTATGGGAGAAGCAGCAAACTTAGCAATAGAAGACAATTTGGGTCTAATAGTACACCTCTCAAGGAGACTCTTAGCAGCGCTCCTATCATGGTTGTTTTTACATTCTTTAATAAATTCATCGCTCATCTCAACATAACCATCTTTAATATCATAACTTTCACTACACTCAAGTGAACTAATAGGTGTAGTAGTGTCTTCATTAGGAGTTTCAGTATTTCCAGCTATAGTTCTGGCAATCGTAGCATCTAGGAAAGTACCTAATGAACCACTCTTATCAAACATAGTAGAAGAAGCATCATAAGCTTCAGAAGTTTCAGATTCAGCAGTAGTAACAGTGTGTGTAGCATGTCTATGTGGTGGTATAAGGAACTTACTCATAACAGATGGTGAATCAAGAGCAACAGAGGTGTTCAGAACCGTACCTCTTCTTGTAGTGGATGGTAAAATAGGAACCGTGCCATCACGAGACTTACCCATGATGGATGGATAGCAGCGAACAATAGAGAATCCAAGTGAACTTGATAAATAAAGCTATGCTCCCCGGCAACGGCGTCAGAAAATAGTCTTGATGACCCACAAGTATAGGGGGTGTATCGCAATATTTTCGAGGGAAGTGAACCCCAATTTATTGATTTGACACAAGGGGAGCCAAAGAATATTTACAAGCCTTAACAACTGAGTTGTCAATTCAGCTGCACCTAGAAACAATCTTGTTCACAGCAGTTTATTAGTAGCAACAGTTTTGTAGTAGGAATAGTAAAGTAGAAGCAGTAGTAAAGTAAAGACAACAGTAACAATAGCAGTAAACAGGAGGATTCGAGTGCGGTAGGCATAGGGATGGATGGACGGGCGTTGCATGGAGAAGACAATTCACATGGCAAACAGACATAGGGAAATTGTAGATAAATAAGATAAAGCATCCAAGTACTAGATAATCCTTGGCATGTGTTCCATATATAGTCATGCGTGCTCGCAATGAGAACTTGCACAACATCTTTTGTCCTGCCAACTCGTTTGCAACGGGGCCTCAAGGGAACTACTGGCAATTAAGGTGCTCCTTTTAATAGAGCACCGGAGGAAAGCATTAACACTCCATCAACACATGTGATCCTCACATCAAAGCCATTCCCTCCGGTTATCCTGATTTCTGTCACTTCGGGGCCATTGGTTCCAGACAACAACGTGTGTATACAACTTGCAGATAAGACCATAAACAATACTATCATAATGAATCAATAACATGTGCAGATCTGAAATCATGGCACTCGGGACCTAGTGACAATCATTGTGTTCAAGACTATCAATAGAACCTTCTAGATGCTAGAATGGGAAAGAAGATCCAATGGCTAGAAATGTTCGAATTCGCGAGTCTCGATCGAACGGTCAATATTCAAAGTTATACGTACACTATATAGTGGTAAGATAAGATAAGATAAGATCATGTAGAAGTCAACAATTATTAGCTACGGGGGAGAAGATTCTAGTATGATGGAGAAGTGTGTTTTGAGAGGTTTATGCATAGTGCATTCATTGTGTTCAAGACTATAAATAGAATCTTCTAGATGCTAGAATGGAAAAGAAGATCCAAAGTCTAGAAATGCTGGTATTCACGAGTCTTGATCCAACGATCAACATTCAAAGTTATCCGTACACTATATAGTGGTAAGATAAGATAAGATAAGATCATGTAGAAGTCAACGATTATTAGCTACGGGGGAGAAGATTCTAGTATTGTAACATCTCAATTTCAGCAACCCTAATTAGTTGTCCAGAATGCAAAAATCAGGGGGAACAAAAACTTTTTCTTGTTTAATGCTGAAGTGTTTACTTGTTGTTTGGATATGCTTATGCATATGAATGTGTATTAGATGATATACTCGTTACCTCACCATCAGTGGACAAAAGCTAGTTAACAAAACTATCCTGGCTCACTTTACATATTCTCAAATGCTCTGGCATTTCAAAAACATGAGCCAAGATGCTTGTGTAGCCAAAACTAGTTTAGTAGCTTCCATTGACAAAACTATGGATAGCTATAACCTCCTTATGTTTCTAGACAGGACTTTCAACTACTCTTATCTCTAGGTTTTCCACAACTTTTTCTTTTTTTTACAAAAGCTTTTGAATTCTACTCTTGGTAGAGATACCAAGGACTCTTACCTTACTCAAACTCCATCCTTTCAAAATTTCCCATCCTCAACTCAAGCTAAGCTTGATGGTAACCCTAGCAGTAGTTGATTTGTTGGTAAGATGAGTTGCCTTGATCTATTGTTTGACTTGATTGTTTAGGAGTAGTATGAGCTACTCTAGGAGCTCATCCACTAGGATCAAGATACTTTAAAATTACCAAACCCTAAGCAAGAATACAATCTGGATCTAATCCCTAGCCACAAGGCGATCATCAAAAACCCTTAACCAGATCAATTCTACAGTGATCCATTCTAGAAGTTTCCAAGTCAATGAAGACAAGTATCAAGAAAGGATCCTTCCTACTCAATATACACTTCAACATCATCCACTACATGATGCTTTCATACCTTGCAACCCAAGAAAAACATCTCCTCTCATACTCTAGTCAAAATCCTCAAATCTGCTAAATTAGGCCAAGTCTGGAAAACTATTCCCAACATCACCTTTTTGGATGTCTCCCTTTCTCAACCCTTGTGAATTTTTGGTTATGCACTTGAACCATATTGTTAACCATCCTAAGGACTACCAAGGACCACTCTTTCACTTGGTTAAATAATCCTCCAACCCACTTGTTCTTGATGGTTTTGTAGGCAAGAAAATAACTTTTCATGCAAATCTAGTCAACATGCCTACTTCGACAGAAGCTCACACCATCATCCAACCTTCTATGGACCAAATCTTTGCATGGTGGTGTTCTACTTATACAGTTCTATCAACGTCTACTTCATTTGTTCCAAGTGGATCTTTGTGCTTCTTAAACCCACATGGTTTATAAGGCATCATGACTCATCTGGTATGGCAGCCTTATTTACAACAAAGTTTTCCATCACTTCCAGACCACCTCAAATGTAACCAATCAAAACTCCTTCTGCCATGATCATATATCTGACTTGGTATAGCTATCCATCTATCCCTTGCATCAAGGTGAGCTCTGAGCTCCAAGATCTAACAAGGTTTTGGTGGTATAAAAATAACATCACCCTAGATCCACAACTCCTCGTTTTCCATCTAAATCAAGTTGGATTTCCATTTCCCAAGGTTGAAAATACTTGCTATACCTTGTCTACATCATCTATTTTGATCATGAAGACTTATCAAATATTATCCATAATTATTATGGCTCCAAATCTAATTAATCTCCTTAATAGACCATATATCCAAAGCTTCCTCCATAAAGGAAAGTTTGGTTTTTGCCAAAACAGTTCCCCAAATTTTGGCCCAATTGAGGTCCACATATCATACCCCATCTTCCCACTTGAAAAATAAATATTTTTGAAGAGCTTTATTATATCTTTTTTCCCATTTTCTTAAATGGCTGAATTGGAATAATAATTGTTTTAAATACTTTTATCTTCCAATAAATCTTGGGAAAAGTCCCCTAAGTGTGTATTCACATTTTGGACCCTCTCAGACCAAAAAACACACTTGTCCAATTCAAAAATACCAAACGAGCTTCTAGAAACCATTTCTGCACTTTTTGAATAAATGATCTAAAGTGGACCAAAATTCATCCAATAAATCTCAATTAATTCATGGAGATTTACCTTGTCCACACCCATCTACCAGCATCTTTGCCTCATCTTGCATAGGTAAAATTTCTAGACTTCCTTCATGACCATCTATTTGATCTAATTGGGCAAATTAAGGAATTATTGAGCCAAACCAAGAATCAATCACCACTAAGGCTCACCACCACTCACCACAGCAACCACCATCACCCTTGGTCGTGACCACTATAGCACTGCCCTCTTGGGTCCCATGTGCTTGTGAAGAGTGAGAGAGAGAAAGATATTACACTTATTGCAAATCTTGGTATTAAAAGCAGCAGCAAGCGCCACCACTCCCTCCCTATCTCCCTGCTCGACTCAGAGACCCACCACACTACCTCCACCGCCCAGATCGACCAACCCCTGGCCAGCACCTCCCTCCCATGTCCAAAATGGACACTGAACATCCCCATCTCCCTTCCCCATTTAAATAGGCCAGAGGCCACCCCCTGCACCCCTCCCTGGCTCATTTGCCCCCTCTCCTCCTCACTCACCTCCCCTGCACTCCACTTCCCCTCCCTTGCTCTGTACCGACCAGGAGAAGAGAAGAAAGTCCTCCTCGGCCATCTCCATGATCTGAGCATAGCTCCCTCTGCTCTGCTCCCCTCTTCTTGCATGTGCCATTTCCGAGACCCCCAAGTCCCCCTGAATCTAACTGTGTGCTCATTTTTGGCCAGGACCGCCTCCTTGAGTTGCATCGACGAGCTCCGACGAGCTCGCCTCGAACGTCCTCGCGCGAGCCGGTTCTAGTCGCTGAACCCACCACTGCTGCCCATCGCCGGAACCGTCATCGACCGTCGCTCCTCCTCCGTTGTTCCCCGGTCACCGGAGAGCCGCCAGTAAGCTCCCCGCGCCTCGCCAGCCCCAGCTAGGGTTTGCTCGCACTGCCGCCTGTTCCCATGAAGACGACGAAGATGCGCCATCGGATCCCCTTCACGTAGACGGCCCATATCTCTCATACCCCTTCACCACCCCACACCCGCTGACCGCTGGGCCCCACCTGGAAGCTTCAAACTCGGCGTACCGTGTGCTCCGGTGCGAGATGGGCCGGGGGTTACCCTGCGCGGCCCAGTTTGACTGGATTCCCAGCCCAACACTGCCCTTTCTTTTTCTTTTTAGTAGTTCATTAAAATCCAGAAGTTTGACCTTCAGTTTAAATAATTTAAAAAATGCTAAACAACTCCAAATGCCCAAATTTAAATTCTACTAGGTCCCTACAGGTTTTCCTCAACCTTCAGTACCCCTGGTTAGCCCAGTTCATATATAGATTAAATAGATTAAATCAATTTCCAGAAAGTAGTTAAAGCACTCCTTAAATCCTACTAGTAGTTTTAGAACTCCAATTGGAGTGGATCCTTTTTGCACTGCAAGATACTAGTCATACCTTGCATGTCACACCAGCCACATATTAATTTGCTTCGTAGTTTGCCTCTGGTAAAAATAACAAAACAGACCATTCCTGCAACTAGGAAATTCACTAGGTCAAACCAACACAGGTATTGGCCCAATTCCAACTCCCTATGATGTGGTACACGAAGGTCTACCAAGATCCAGGAGATCAAATTTTATGGAGACATTGTGTAATTTTGGTGAATTAATCATCTCTTCCTAGGGTAGTATCAGTGGAAAAATCACTAAGGGAGTTTGCCAACTCCAAAAAGAGTGAATCCAATTCCTAAAGAAGGGTATTCAAAATACCTACCATGTGGCATCAGTTTCCTATCAAAATCCACTAGAGATTAAATTTGGTGAAAAAGACAATTTGTTTACAGAACTTCCTTTTTGAATTTGCTGAGGGAATTCTGGTAAATATTTTGACATGATTCCAACTCTCAGTGAACAAGTACATCAAGACCTACCTAACCACCCAAGGAAATAATTTTTGGAGCTAAAACTAGAGTTTTTCCCACTATAAAATTCCTAAAACTAGAGTTTTTCCCACTATAGTTTTTCCTAAAACTAGAGTTTTTCCCACTATAAAATTCATTATAAATCATTGGAATTTGATAATTTGGTGAAACCACCTTTGTTGGTATTGTTTGGTCAAAACCTACCAGATGGTATCATCTTTTCATATTGATATCATACATACCCAATCCTAGTTCTAAATCACCTTAACATGTGGTATTTGGACAAATACATCATAAAACAAAGACCACAAGGGCAATTAAAGTAATTCCAATCAGAACCCACTCAATCTATCAAAACCTGCTGATTTGAGTAATGCGTGGTAATGTTTGTTGCTGTATTGTAATGATGCTTGTATGCCTTGTGTTGATTGTGGTTTGGTTTGCTTGCATGTGCTTTCTTGACGACGATAGTTGCGGTGAAACCGGAGATCAAAAGATGGTTCTTATTATTGGTATTATTGGTATTCTAAGTAGAAGTCCAGAGACATATTGCCATAGTGCTGACCATCAGGCAAGCCACCTTATTGCTCATAAGCCTTGTCCTATTGTTTTACTTATGCATGTTTTTATTCTACCGTTTATTAAAACTGCATTGGTTTGCTATATGTTGATGTATATATGGTAGTGGTTTGGCTCCTCCGAACTATTACACGTTTGTACTATTAAGTACAACCCCCTTGGTGACACATACTTTTCCCTTGTAGAATAGATGGTGTATTATACCATATCCTTTGGAGACCCCGTTTTAGGCGAAGCAAAAAACTAGAGGATGGGAAGACCCCGAAAAAAGTTTTACCAAATGTTTTATGATAAAACCTTGGTGAGGTGGGACCTCCCAAGAGATGTTGAGAAGGAAAAAGGTTTTGTTTTAAAAAATGCTAAAGGAAAGATGGAGGAAAAAGGTTTGCAAAATGCACCCGGTTCTTTGCAGTTTTGCTAGAACAATTAACCCTATGCAACCACATTACTCTGGAATGGGACATAGCTGGATTTGATGCTTGTTCACTCTGGTATAAGGTTCCTCGCTACAATACAGGGGACCGCGATCCCTGGAGGGTGGGCCTTCTCTGATAAAGGTCCATGTGGGACATTGACTTGGAGAAGGAACGAAGGGTATGCGGGCCTCCACGCGTTACTATGAGCCCCTCATTGAAAGCGCACACTCGAGAAGTCGAAAAAGCGCTCCGGTTGGTCCTTGGTACCCGACGTCCCGGTTTTGAGGGGAGTAACACTCATAGGGTAGGCACTTATATTGGAGTGGGCATCCAAAGAGTCTTGATCGGTTACTCGACCCACGATCGGTGTAAATCAGGGTAGTGTACCCTGATGGTGTGGGTAAAGTGTGCAACCTCTGCAGAGTGTAAATCTATTCGAATAGCCATGTCCACGGTCATGGACGGTTGGGAAGGTTTCTGTAGAGCGGTGCTAGTTTTGTTTTCAAAAAGGATTTCACAAAAGAAATGGCTTTGGAAATATTTTGACCATGTGATGGTCGTAGAGGAGAAAGGTTTTGACCATGGGATGGTCATAAGGAGGAGAAAGGAGTTTGGTCGTGGGACAACCTAAGGACAGGAACAAATGGGTACCCCAATCCTAGTGTTTACAAAACTTTTCAAATGGTTTCCAAAATGTTTTACAAAAGTTTTCAACAAAGATATCTAGATGCTATATATACAAGAGAAACTAATTAAGAAAAGAACCTCTCTTCGAGCCCTCCTAGTACCACAGCCATAATGCATATCCTCTTGTTATTATTGTTAACTTAAGGTGGTTTGCGAGTACATTCAAAGTACTCACTGGCATTGTCCTTGGCTATTAACTTGGTCAGATATCAAGAAGAGGATGAAGTTGACGGCTAAGCGAGCTAGGACGTTCTACCAGTCAGTTGCCTGTAGGTTAAGGCATGGCTCGGGCTCTACGCTTAATGAAGTTCCACTGTTGTTGAACGTTGTAGCCATAATGGAAACTAAGGTATGACATGTATTCGTTATGTATTGGATGTTTACTTTGATACTTGTATATTATGCGCCGCGACTAACTGATCATGGGATCATGGTTGTATGCATCACAGGGATTCTCGGAGGATTAATCCGGGGGCCCCACAGACTTGGTATCAGAGCCATCCTGACTGTAGGAGAACTTTAGTTAGCATGGTTGTTAGACACGAACCTTATTTTGAAAACCTCAGCTTTCGAAAACTAGTTTCTCAATGAGTTACAAAAAGTTCTACTTCTTCTCTTATCTTAAGTAAATGCTTTCGAAAATGGTTTCCTCTATCCCTCGTCCAAAATTCAAAACTACAGATTTTAAATAACTAGGATCTAGAACCCGGTGAGCACAATGAGAACAAGATGAAGACAAGCAACTACCAGCAAACACAAGGAGACTACAATATCGCTCGATCAGCGGAATCCTCACAATCAGAAGAAATCAGGTGTTGCACTATCAAGAAACGTCCAAGATATGACGAAGACTTCATATGCAAGATAGTGACTCCGACCTGAAGAAAGACGATTATCTAGGGTCAATAGTCCTAAGAATAGGATTCCCCTACATCGCGAGTAGTTAACTCCTTGGTCCCTAGCGTTGACTGTGTTTGCTTGCCTAAGTTCATCATGCGTTCCTTGATGTGTGTTGTTTGCCGAGGACATTGCGAGCACCTCGCTCTGTTCACCTTGTTTGTATGCTCTGGTTTGCTTTGACCTCCTTAAAAATGTGACTCGAGGAGCGATAACCCACCTAGTAACTCAGGAAACCCCTGTGTTAGCTATCGGTAGTAAGACCCAGTCTAACCCAGAGAGTATATGAGAGGAAAAGCATCACAAGAACCAGGAGTTCGATCCCGTCAAGTCAGAATCAACTCGAAGATTCCACCTCAGCAGGACGGCATACCTCGTCAAACTCACCTCTCAAGACTCGTCAATAGCACCACACTCCCTTGTTCCTCAGTCTACTACAGCAAGAATCCCGTTGAAGCTAGAAGTCGATCACCAAAGGATCCTCAATATCCACAAGAAACCACTTGATAAGTCAACCAAGACAGGAAGTGAAGACCTAACCACACTAACCTTTAGTGTATTAGATCTTTTGACCGCATCTAGAGACTAACTAATCTAGTCGACCCTACCCAAACTAACGGAATGATCCTCCCTAGAAGGTCAGAACCACCCCTAAAGTTAGATGATTAGGAAGCGTGAAGACAACGAGTCTACTTCGCCATCGAGCAGAAGCAACGTCAATAGTTTGAGTAAGGATAACCTCTATGAAGATGGATGCCTCTAACCTAACTGAAGGCTAACAATAAGTGTCGTTAACCACTAACCTACCCAGAGTTAACTACTACGACTTCGTTAGGAAACCAGCCCGGCCTGGTTCACGCGATAGAACGTCTCTCGGAGATCTCCACACAAGACCCAAGGAGATACATACTTATGCAGCATCGCGCCAGCCCTTCAAGACAGAAGATCTGCACCACTCTCGAAGGACCGTAGTGAAGTGCTAAGGCGGAAAGACTGCATCTTTCCTACTCAATGTACGACTCCAATAAGGAAGGACTATGTCAACTCTCCGATCTACCCCAGCTTAATCCTAAGGGGGAAAGACTGCGTCTTTCCCACAAAAATAGAGTAACCTTTCGCTAGAAGCAAACCCAGGAGTACCGACCGTAAAATCTTTAATCAGGATATGCTAAGCCCCTAAAGAAGAGTCATAGATCCTCAGATAAAGGTACACCAAGCCATAGATTCTATCCTCCGACGAGTACTCCGTGAAGTTCAGAATCGAGGTAGTCTGCCTAGCCTAAGCACTCGAGGTATCGAGCCCCGAAGGAATATAAGATTATTCCTCGTAATCAAGGCTGGACTCTGCTCAACTCTCTTTGCATCCCGGAAGACTAAAGCTCAACTTCATCGACAGAGTAGCCACTTTCAAAGACGGAGTCCGTAAGATAGGACATGTAGTACACCTGGGTTCAACTCGACTCAAATCCCCTAACACTACTCTCCTGAATCTTGAGACGAGATTCTTTTAAGGGGGAAAGGTCTATAACATCTCAATTTCAGCAACCCTGATTAGTTGTCCAGACTGCAAAAATTAGGGGGAATAAAAACTTTTTCTTGTTTAATGCTTAAGTGTTTACTTGTTGTTTGGATATGCTTATGCATATGAATGTGTATTAGATGATATACTCCTTACCTCACCATCAGTTGACAAAAGCTAGTTAACAAAACTATCCTGGATCACTTTACATATTCTCAAATGCTCTGGCATTTCAAAAACATGAGCCAAGATGCTTGTGTAACCAAAACTAGTTTAGTAGCTTCCATTGGCAAAACTATGGAGAGCTATAACCTCCTTATGTTTCCATACAGGACTTTCAACTACTCTTATCTCTAGGTTTTCCACAACTTTTTTTTACAAAAGCTTTTGAATTCTACTCTTGGTAGAGATACCAAGGACTCTTACCTTACTCAAACTCCAACCTTTCAAAATTGCCCATACTCACCTCAAGCTAAGCTTGATGGTAACCCTAGTAGTAGTTGATTTGTTGGTAAGATGAGTTGCCTTGATCTCCTGTTTGACTTGATTGCTTAGGAGTAGTATGAGCTACTCTAGGAGCTCATCCACTAGGATAAAGATACTTCAAAATCACCAAACCGTAAGCAAGAATACAATCTGGATCTAATCCCTAGCCACTAGGTGATCATCAAAAACCCTTAACCAGATCAGTTCTGAAGTAATCCATTCTAGAAGTTTCCAAGTCAATGAAGACTAGAATCAAGCAAGGATCCTTCCTACTCAATCTACACTTCAAAATCATCCACTTTATGATGCTTTTATACCTTGTAACCCATCAAAAACATCTCCTCTCATACTCTAGTCAAAATCCTCAAATCTGCTAAATTTAGCTCAGTCTGGAAAACTATTTCCAACATCACCTTTTTGGATGTCTCCCTTTCTCAACCCTTTTGCATTTTTGGTAATGAAATTGAACCATTGATGGCTCAATGCGCGGCGCCCAGAAAAGTGCTGGTGCGTGGTTGATGTAGAGCTCATTGGGAACCCCAAGAGGAAGGTATGATGAGCACAGCAACAAGTTTCCCTCAGTATGAAACGAAGGTTTAATCGAACCAGTAGGAGCAAGGAAACACCCCAAAGGTGTTACTAGCTGAGCTTTGGCAGGGCGCACTACCGGTGCTAGTAACAACATGGAGACCTACACAACACAACCACAGAACTTTGTCCCCAATTTGCGATGAGGATGTCAATCTCACCGTGTTTTGCGGAAAACAAAGGATTAAACGTATCGAATGGAAAGAAGTAAAAGTTTCCAGAAAGTAAACACAAAACAGTAAAAGATTGTAGATTATATGTAAAGTAAAGGATCGGGATCCATAGTTCACTAGAGGTGGCTCTCCTTAAGATAGATAACATGCTGGGTGAACAAATTACAGCGGGGCAATTGACAAACATCGAGAAAGCAATGCATGCATATACTAATCATGTTGACTCCTTTGAGACTTGATTGGGCATTACAACATTATACATAGACCGCCCCCCAACTACAACTATGACTAATAATCCACCTTCAGGTTATCATCCGAACCCCCTCCAGTATTAAGTTGCAAGCAATATATTATTGCTTTACGAACTACGTGTAAAGTAAACAATATGATTGTTCTATGAACAAAGGATTGTTGCTTTATCCCTAGTATCAACAACACATCTAGTACCTTAGAGATTTCTGTCACTTCCCTAGATTACCAGAGGCATGAACCCACTATCGAGCATAAATACTAACTCTTGGAGTTGCTAGCATCTACTTGGCCAAGATAGCTACTAACAACGGAAAGCATGCAAGATCACAAATAACAAAGACATGATAGAATCAATAATCAATCTGAAATAGCATCTCAATATCCATCGGATCCCCGCAAACACAACATGTAAGAATTACAAATGGATGATCTTGATCATGAACGGAGCTCACAAGATCTAAACATGAAAGCACAAAGGAGGAGAACCAGCCATCTAGCTACTACATGGATCTGTAGTCCAAGGATGAACTACTCACGCATCACACCAGAGGCTTGCATGGTGACGAAGAAGGCCTCCAGGGTGAATTCCCCTCCCCGGCAGGGTGCCGGGAAGAGCTTCAGATCCCTCCCGATCTAGGGACATAGACGATGGCGGCTAAAGACTCTTTCGTGGATTTTTGATTGGGTACTTAGGGTTTACGTCCCGAGGGCATCTTATGTCGGAAGGGTAGGCCGAGGGGGTGCCAGGGCTGGCCTCACCACCCACTGGCGTGGGCCAGGCTGGGTCGCGCGGCCAGGTGGTGTGGTGGCCCCCTGGCCCCTCTCCGTCTCGTATTCTGGCACTTGATGACTTCCGGAAAAATAGGAACTTTGGCTTTTGTCCCGTCCAATTCTGAGAATATTCATTTTCTGACTTTCCTAGAACCAAAAACAGAAGAAAACAGGTAGCTGGCACTGTGGCTCTTGTTAATAGGTTAGTCCAAGAAATCATATGAAAGGTACTCCAAAGTTGGAACAAAACACAAGAAAGTGGATAAAACTAAGCATGGAACATCAAAAATTATAGATACATTTACAATGTATCAACATCCCCAAGCTTAACTCCTGCTCGTCCTCGAGTAGGTAAGTGATAAAAAGAAAGAATAATTTTTGAGGTGACATGCACCATCAAAGACTTGATCAAAGTATTTGTAAAACATTCAAAGCTGGGATCATAGTACTTCAATCATAACATGAAAGACAGTTCTAGCAATAAGACAAAGAAACTATGATGCAACATGCAAAGGCACAAACAAAAGATTCATGAATAACAATGCTTTGCAAGACATTTGTTTGTTTCACATAAATAAAACATAGCATAATAGTATTCAGCTTGTCCCTCAATAGAGTAGCAAATATAAATGCATAGGACACATTCAAAGTTCATAAGAGTGACTAGATACAATAGTTTAAAACAAGCTATAAGAAGTTATGCATCAATCAACTAGTCTTGGGACAATTCACATAGAACTAAGAATGGCCACTATGCTCTCAAAGTAGGTGCATAAAGATAGAAGGTGGAGACTCAATTTAATGGTGGAAGAAAGGCCTTTGTAAAAGGAAGTAGGGATTCAAGTCTCACAAAGAGCTTCCAAAAATTATGGTACTTATAGCTTTCAGCTCTCATTGCCCCTATCATAAGCATCTTTAAGGTGATTAAGGTTAAAGTGACACAACTAAGAGGATATGCTTGAAAAGTTATAAACTGAAATCTCATGCCCCTTACTTACGAAGACCGAACCTCATGCTACTCAACTTTTGTCACGAGTATGCTCTTGTCATTGTAAGTACATGTGTATCATAAAGAACCGCCAACGGGGTACCCCTTGCACATGATACATGAGCTATCCCATAATCAAAATGACAAGGCAAGCAAACAATGAGCATCTCAGCGATCTTTTTATTTGCTATTTGCATAGGTTTTTATTGAGGATGCTTCATTGAGTGCTCATTATGGTGAGGCTGCAAGTTTCCACCATGATTAGGCATGGCCTATGCTAGCAGCCCAGGCGTTTCTCTAACACACATACAAACTCCATGATCTTACAAGTTCCACTTTTATTTCACACCGCCGAGATCTGTAAGCAAAAGAACACGATATCAATGGGGTACAAAGTACAAGTGCAATGTTGAAAGCGTTCCCCATGAAACATGGTTCTGCTAATTTCAACTTATAAAGCGCAAGCATATATGCAACAAAGAAGGACCCAATGTCTCAAGTGTATTAGATGCAAAATAGTAAAGTGTGCCATCAAGTGCGTGAGAGCTTTAATCACTAGTTTTCTCATAACAAGTTTAATTTGGAAGGTAAACAAAAGAATGAATATACTTGGAATAGCATAAGCTAGTAGTTAGGTATGGTGGACTCTTTGGAATAACTTGGTTTAGGGAGTTGGATGCGTGAGTGGAACTCATACTTTGTTGTGGAGCCTAGCAAAAGACTGGGAGCGACAAACTAAGAGAGCACTAATGGCCATAATCAAGCAGAGCGAAAAAACATCATTGATCAAAGGATAAAATGATACTAAAAGTTGAAAACTAAAGAATCATAAAGGCTATGGTGACTTTAGATAGTCATAACATGGTGCGAGCATGCGCCAAGTCAACCCAAATAAAGCATCAAAGGAGAATACCACTATACTATGCTTTAATATGCTAAAACAACGCATGATTCATCCAAGGCACATTAAGCAATCTCAATTGTTTATAACAAGTCATGCTACAAGAAAGAATACTAAGCATAAATCCAAAAAAATATCAAGCATGGCATGACAAAGCATAGGCCACAGTCAAAAACAAGCTCTTTTTACCACATAAGCATGAACTGTCCTACTCTTTTCCAAAACCAAACCAAACTATTTGCAAACCAAAGTATGAAAGAGGGGGTCCAACCAATTTATTCAGAAAACTAAGAAAACCAAGCAAACTAAAAACAAAAACAAAAACGAAAAATAAGACGCTCCAAGAAAAACACAACTGTGCATGAAACAATAAAATGAAGCGTTTGGAAGAAACCTGGGATTTTTATTGATGAAGAAGGGGATGCATTGGGCATCCCCAAGCTTTGCCGCTTGTACTTCTTGGATATTTCATGGGGTGACACGCGTAGCATCCCCAAGCTTGAGCTTTAGTCCATCCTTCATATCATTACTCATTCCTTCCATACACCTGAAAATTTTCCTTCATACAAAACTTCACACAATCTTTATTAGCAACATTAGTGCAATCAAGATAAAAGGTCTTAAGGTTCAATTATAACACCAAATAAACTTCCATTAGAACACTAGATACTATAGCACTTCCCTCAAAAAGCTCAATTCCCTAAAAGAACTCAAGAAGGAACCAACAAAAAGCAAATGCAGAAAATGGCAGAAATCTGTCATAACAGACCAGCAGATAAAGACGAATTTTTTCGAAGACCTTCTGTTGCTCAAATAAAAAAGTGTTGAACTGACGAAAGTCAGATAACAACCTAGGGCATAAACACAAAAATGCACGTCTCAAAAAGACGTTCATAGATTTTACAAAACATTTTACGGTGAAGCACAGAAATCTGTTTCGGGACAGCAACTTTCCCAATCAGTACTTCTCTCTCATTAGAGGTTACTCTTGGCACAAAAAGCAAATAAAAAGGATAAGGAGAGGTTATTACAGAGGTAATAACTTCCAAGACTCATCTAAAACTTTTGGGTTATCTCCCAATAAGTACTTTACTTTAACGCCTTTAAGTTAGGCATAAGAAGCAAAGAAACAATCAAGTGTTCTCAAATGAAGAAGCATTAAGACCAAATTTTGTTTTCATAGGAGAAGAAAAACAAATCTTTTCTCTCTTTTTAGGGAAGTGTTTTATACCTTTCTTGAGTGAGATTTGATATTTAATGGTGCCTTCTTTCATATCAATGATTGCACCAACAGTTCTAAGAAAAGGTTTTCCCAAAGTAATAGGACAAGAAGCATTGTATTCAACATCCAAAACATAGAAATCAATGGGGACATCAGCATTGTTAACCATAATAAGAACATCATTAAGACTCCCCATGAGTTTCTTTTTAGCATTATCATCAAGTGGGACATTCAAATAACAATCTTCAAGAGGAGGCAAATCAAGCATATCATAAATCCTTCTAGGCATAATAGAAACACTATTATCAAGATAACATAAAGCTTTGAAATCAAAGTCATTCACTTTCATATTAATGATGGGTTCCCAACCATCTTATTGTTTTATAGGAATAGAATCTTTATGTTTCATCTTTTCTTCTTTAATCTTTATGAGAGCATCAGTAATGTGTTTTGTAAAGGCCATGTTCATAGCACTAGCATTAGGACTTTTGGCAAGCTTTTGTAGGAACTTAATAACTTCAGAGATGTTGCAACCATCAAGATCAAAACCATACTTATCATCTAAAGTAGTAGAACTATTAGTAGCCTCAACACTAGTGGTGGTGATAGTAGAAACACTAATGTTTCTAGCAAATTCATCTTCTCTTTCCCACTTAGCTTTTAATTCAGCTAATAGTCTACTATTTTCATCAATTCTTACTTGTATGGCATTAGTGGCTGCAAAGGGATTATCATTAGTTTCAGATTTAGCAGCCATTTTATTCAAAGAAGATTGACCTTCAGCCAAAGATGCTATATTTCTTTCAGCATTACAGAGTTTTTCCTCAATTGTTTTATTGAAGGCACTTTGTTTACTAATAAACTCTTTAAGCATAACTTCAAGTTCAGAGGGAGCACTCTTATTATTGTTGTAAGAATTTCCATAAGCATTTCCATTATTGGGAGGATATCGCTTATAATTATTGTTACCAAAATTGTTCCTATAAGCATTATTACCATAAGCATTGTTGCCAAAATTGTTATTTCTCATGAAGTTCACATCAACTTGCTCTTCTTGAGCAACCAAAGAGGCTAAAGGAACATTATTTGGATCAATATGGGCTTTCCCATTAACAAGCATAGACATAATAATATCAATCTTATCACTCAAGGAGGAAGTTTCCTCAATAGAATTTACCTTCTTACCTTGTGGAGCTCTCTCAGTATGCCATTCAGAATAATTAACCATTATATTGTCCAGAAGTTTTGTTGCAGCACCTAAAGTGATGGTCATAAAGGTACCTACAGTAGCAGAGTCCAGTAGGTTCCTTGAAGAATAGTTCAATCCTGCATAAAAAGTTTGGATGATCATCCAAGCAGTCAGTCCATGAGTGGGACAATTGTTTACCAAAGATTTCATTCTTTCCCAAGCTTGAGCAACATGTTCATTATCAAGTTGTTTAAACTTTATTATTTCACTTCTCATGGATATAATCTTAGCAGGAGGAAAGTATTTTCCAATAAAAGCATCTTTGCATTTAGTCCAAGAATCAATACTGTTCCTAGTTAAGGAATTCAACCATTCTTTAGCTTTTCCTCTCAAAGAGAAAGGAAACAATTTCAGCTTAATAATATCACCATCTACATCCCTATACTTTTGAATCTCACAAAGTTAAACAAAGTTATTTAGATGGGAGCAGCATCTTCATTACCAATACCAGAAAATTGTTCTCTCATAACAAGATTGAGTAAAGCAGGTTTTATCTCAAAGAAAGTATTTTCAGGCACAGGTGGAGCAATAGGTGTGCTCATAATATCATTGTTGTTGGTGCTAGTGAAGTCACACAACTTAGTGTTTTCAAGAGTAGTCATTTTTTTGGGTTTTTAAATAAGAAAGCAAACTTATAAAACTAATTTTTTGTGTTTTTGAAGAACAAAACAAGCAAACAAAGGAAAAAGAAACTAAGCAAAACAAAAATAACAAAGTAAAGAGATTGGTTATGAGGGACTCCCCTTGTGAAGATGTCCTTGACTTTCCGGCAACGGCGCTAGAAAAATGCTTGATGGATCAATGCACGGCGCCCAGAAAAGTCCTGGTGCGTGGTTGATGTAGAGCTCGTTGGGAACCCCAAGAGGAAGGTATGATGAGCAGAGTAGCAAGTTTCCCTCAGTATGAAACCAAGGTTTAATCGAAACAGTAGGAGCAAGGAAACACCCCAAAGGTGTTACTAGCTGAGCTTTGGCAGGGCGCACTACCGGTTCTAGTAGCAACGTGGAGACATGCACAACACAACCACAGAACTTTGTCCCCAACTTACTATGAGGCTGTCAATCTCTCCGTGTTTTGTGGAAACAAAGGATTAAACGTATCGAATCGAAAGAAGTAAAAGTTTGCAAAAAGTAAACACAAAACAGTAAAATATTGTAGATTGTATGTAAAGTAAAGGACCAGGATCCATGCTTCACTAGAGGTGGCTCTCCTTAAGATAGATACCATGCTGGGTGAACAAATTACAGCGGGGCAATTGACAAACACCGAGAAAGAATTACATGCATATACTAATCATCTTGACTCCTTTGAGACTTGATTGGGCATTACAACATAATACATAGACCGCCCTCCAACTGCATCTATGACTAATAATCCACCTTTAGGTTATCATCCGAACCCCCTCTAGTATTAAGTTGCAAGCAACAGATTATTGCTTTACGAATTGCATGTAAAGTAAACAATACGATTGTTCTATGAACAAAGGATCATTGTTTTCTCCCTAGTAGCAACAGCACATCTAGTACCTTAGAGATTTCTGTCACTTCCCCAGATTACCAGAGGCATGAACCCACTATCGAGCATAAATACTAACTCTTGGAGTGGCTAGCATCTACTTGGCCAAGATAGCTACTAACAACTGAAAGCATGCAAGATCACAAATAACAAAGACATGATAGAATCAATAATCAATCCAAAATAGCATCTCAATATCCATCGGATCCCCGCAAACACAACATAGGGTTTACGTCCTGAGGGCATCTTATAGTTGGATGGGGAGGCCGAGGGGGTGACAGGGCTGGCCTCACCACCCCCTGGCACGGGCCAAGCTGGGCCGCGCGGCCAGGTGGTGTGGTGGACCCCTGGCCCCTCTCCGTCTCGTATTCTGGCACTTGATGACTTCCGGAAAAATAGGCACTTTGGCTTTTGTCCTGTCCAATTCCGAGAATATTCATTTTCTGACTTTCCTAGAACCAAAAACAGCAGAAAACAAGCAGTTGGCACTGTGGCTCTTGTTAATAGGTCAGTCCAAGAAATCATATGAAAAGTACTCCAAAGTTGGAGCGAAACACAAGAAAGTGGATAAAAGTAAGCATGGAACATCAAAAATTATAGATACATTTACAATGTATCAACCATATTGTTAAACATCCTAAGGACTACCAAGTCCCACTCTTGCCCTTGGTTAAATCATCCTCCAACCCACTTGTTCTTGATGGTTTTGCAGGCAAGAAAATAACTTTTCCTGCAAATCTAGTCAACATGCCTACTTCGACAGAATCTCACACCATCATCCAAACTTCTACGGACCAACATGCCTACTACTTATACAGTTCTATCAACATCTACTTCACTTGTTCCAAGTGGATCTTTGTGATTCTTAAACCCACATGGTTTATAAGGCATCATGACTCATCTGGTATGGCAGCCTTATTTTTAACAAAGTTTGCCATCTCTTCCAGACCACCTCAAATGTAACCAATCCAAACTCCTTCTTCCATGATCATATATATGACTTGGTATAGCTATCCATCTATCCCTTGCATCAAGGTGAGCTCTGAGCTCCAAGATCTAACAAGGATTTGGTGGTATAAAAATAACATCACCCTAGATCCACAACTCCTTGTTTTCCATCTAATTCAAGTTGGATTTCCATTTCCCAAGGTTGAAAATTCTTGCTATACCTTGTCTACATAATCTACCTCAATCATCAAGATTTACCAAATATTATCCATAATTATTATGGCTCCAAATCTAATTAACCTCCTTAATAGACCATATATCCAAAGCTTCCTCCATAAAGGAAAGTTTGGTTTTTGCCAAAACAGTTCCCCAAATTTTGGCCCAATTGAGGTCCACATATCATACCCCATCTTCCCACTTGAAAAATAAATATTTTTGAAGAGCTTTATTATATCTTTTTTCCCATTTTCTTAAATGGCTAAATTGGAATAATAATTGTTTTAAATACTTTTATCTTCCAATAAATCTTGGGAAAAGTCCCCTAAGTGTGTATTCACATTTTGGACCCTCTCAGACCAAAAAACACACTTGTCCAATTCAAAAATACCAAACGAGCTTCTAGAAACTATTTCTGCACTTTTTGAATAAATGATCTAAAGTGGACCAAAATTCATCCAATAAATCTCAATTAATTCATGGAGCTATACCTTGTCCACACCCATATACCAACATCTTTGCCTCATCTTGCATAGGTCAAATTTCTAGACTTCCTTCATGACCATCTATTTGATCTAATTGGGCAAATTAAGGAATTATTGAGCCAAACCAAGAATCAATCACCACCACGGCTCACAACCACTCACCATAGCAACCACCATCACCCTTGGTCCTGACCATTGTAGCACTGCCCTCTTGGGTCCCATGTGCTTGTGAAGAGTGAGAGAGAGAGAAAGATATTACACTTATTGCAAATCTTGGTATTAAAAGCAGCAGCAAGCTCCACCACTCCCTCCCTATCTCCCTGCTCGACTCCAGACCCACCACACTACCTCCACCGCCTAGATCGACCAACCCCTGGCCAGCACCTCCCTCCCATGTCCAAAATGGACATTGCCCATTCCCATCTCCCTTCCCCATTTAAATAGGCCAGAGGCCACCGCCAGCACCCCTCCCTGGCTCATTTGCCCCCTCTCCTCCTCACCCACCTCCCCTGCACTCCACTTCCCCTCCCTCGCTCCGTACCGACCAGGAGAACAGAAGAAAGGCCTCCTCGGCCATCTCCAAGATCTGAGCATAGCTCCCTCTGCTCCGCTCCCCTCTTATTGCATGTGCCATTTTCGAGACCCCCAATTCCCCCTGAATCTAACCATGTGCTCATTTTTGGCTAGGACCGCCTCCTCGAGCTGCATCGACGAGCTCCGATGAGCTCGCCTCGGACGTCCTCGCGCGAGCCGGTTCTAGTTGTGGAACCCACCACTACCGCCCATCGCCGGGACCGTCTTCGACCGTCGCTCCTCCTCCATTGTTCCCCGGTCGCCGAAGAGCCGCCGGTAAGCTCCCCACACCTCGCCAGCCCCAGCTAGGGTTTTCTCATGCCGCCGCCTGTTCCCACGAAGACGACGAAGCTGCGACGTTGGATCCCCTTCGCGCAGACGGCCTAGATCTCTCCAAACCCCTTCGCCACCCCACACCCGCTGAACACCGGGCCCCACTTGACAGCTTCAAACTCGGCCTCCCGCGCGCACCGGTGCAAGATGGGCCAGCGGTTTCCCTGTGCGACCTAGTTCGACCAGATTCCCAGCCCAGCACTGCCCTTTCTTTTTCTTTTTAGTAGTTCATTAAAATCCAGAAGTTTGACCTTTAGTTTAAATCTTTTTAAAAATTCTAAACAACTCGAAATGCCCAAATTTAAATTCTACTAGATCCCTACAGGTTTTCCTCAACCGTTAGTACCCCTGGTTAGCCCATTTGATATATAGATTAAATATATTAAATCAATTTCCAGAAAGTAGTTAAAAGACTCATTAAATCCTACTGGTAGTTTTAGAACTCCAATTCGAGTGGATCCTTTTTGCACTGCAAGATATTAGTCATACCTTGCATGTCACACCAGCCACATATTAAATTGCTTTCTAGTTTGCCTCTGGTAAAAATAACAAAACAGACCATTCCTACAACTAGGAAATTCTCTAGGTCAAACCAACAGATCTATTGGACCAATTCCAACTCCCTGTGATGTGGTACACGAAGGTCTACCAAAGTCCAAGAGATCAAATTTTATGGAGACTCTGGGTAATTTTGGTGAATTAATCAACTCTTCCTAGGGTAGTCTCAGTAGAAAAATCACTAAGGGAGTTTGGCAACTACAAAAAGAGTGAATCCAATTCCTGCAGAATGGTATTCAAAATACCTACCATGTGTCATTGGTTTCCTATCAAAAGCTACTGTAGACTAAATCTGGTGAAAAAGACAAGTTGTCTACAGAACTTCCTTTGGGAATTTCCTGAGGGCATTCTGGTAAATATTTTGACATGATTCCAACTCTCAGTGAACAAGTACATCAAGCCTACCAAACCACCCAAGGAAATAGTTTTTGGAGCTCCAGAACATTTCTGGTGAATTATTTCCTAAAACTAGAGTTTTTCCCACTAGATTCATTATAAATCATTTGAATTTGATAATTTGGTGAAACCACCTTTGTTGGTCTTGTTTGGTCAAAACCTACCTAATGGTATCATCTTTGCATATTGATATCATACAGACCCAAGCCTAGTTCTAAATTACCTTAACAGGTGGTATTTGACAAATACATCATAAAACAAACACCACAAGGGCAATTAAAGTAATTCCAATTACAACCCACACAATCTATCAAAACCTGCTGATTTGTGTAATGCGTGGTATGTTTGTTGATGTATTGTAATGATGCTTGTATGCCTTGTGTTGATTGTGGTTTGGTTTGCTTGCATGTGCTTTCTTTACGATGATAGTTGCGGTGAAATCGGAGATCAGAAGATGGTTCTTATTATTGGTTTTATTGGGTATTCTAAGATGAAGTCTAGGGACATATTGCCATATTTCTGACCATCAGGCAAGCCACCTTCTTGCTTATAAGCCTTGTCCTACTGTTTTATATGCATGTTTTATTCTATTGTTTATTAAAACTGCATTGTTTTGCTATATGTTGATGTATATATGGTAGTGGTTTGCCTCCTCCGAAATATTACACTTTTGTACTATTAAGTACAAGCCCCTTGGTGAAACATACTTTTCCCTAGTAGAATAGATGGTGTATTATACCATACCCTTTGGAGACCCCGTTTTAGCCGAAGCAAAAACTAGAGGATGGGAAGACCCCGGAAAAAGTTTTACGAAATGTTTTATGATAAAACATTGGTGAGGTGGGACCTCCCAAGAGATGTTGAGAAGGAAAAAGGTTTTGTTTTACAAAATGCTGAAGGAAAGATGGAGGAAAAAGGTTTACGAAAACGCACCCGATTCTTTGCAGTTTTGCTAGAACAATTAACCATGTGCAACCACATTACTCTAGAATGGGACAGAGCTGGATTTGATGCTTGTTCACTCTGGTATAAGCTGCCTCGCAACAACTATAGGGGATCACGATCCCTGGAGGGTGGGCCTTCTCCGATAAAGGTCCATGTTGGACATCGACCTAGAGAAGGAACGAAGGGTCTGCAGGCCTCCACGCGTTACTATGAGCCCCTCATTGAAAGCGCACACTCGAGAAGTGGAAAAACAGTCCCGGTTGGTCCTCGGTACCCGACATCCCGGTTTTGAGGGGAGTAACACTCATAGGGTAGGCACTTATATTGGAGTGGGCATCCAGAGAGTCTTGATCGGTTACTCGACCCACGATCGGTGTAGATCAGGGTAGTGTACCTAGATGGTGTGGGTAAAGTCTGCAACCTCTTCAGAGTATAAATCTATTCGAATAGCCGTGTCCGCAGTCATGGACCGTTGGGAAGGTTGTTGTAGAGCGGTGCTGGTTTTGTTTTCAAAAAGGATTTTAGAAAAGAAATGGCTTTGGAAATGTTTTGACCATGGGATGGTCGTAAAGGAGAAAGGTTTTGACCATGGGATGGTCGGAAGGAGGAGAAAGGAGTTTGGTCGAGGGACGACCTAAGGACGGGAACAAATGGGTACCCCAATCCTAGTGTTTAAAAAACTTTTCAAATGGTTTCCAAAATGTTTTACAAAAGTTTTCAACAAAGATATCTAGATGCTATATATACAAGAGAAACTAATTGAGAAAAGAAGCTCTCTTGGAGCCCTCCTAGTACCACAGCCATAATGCATATCCTCTTGTTATTATTGTTAACTTAAGGTGGTTTGCGAGTACATTCAAAGTACTCACTGGCATTGTCCTTGGCTATGAACTTGCTCAGATATCAAGAAGAGGATGAAGTTGACGGCTAAGCGAGCTAGGACGTTCTACCAGTCAGTTGCCTGTAGGTTAAGGCATGGCTCGGGCTCTACGCTTAATGAAGTTCCGCTGTTGTTGAACGTTGTAGCCATAATGGCAACTAAGGTATGACATGTATTCGTTATGTATTGGATGTTTACTTTGATACTTGTCTATTATGCACCGCGACTAACTAATCATGGGATCGTGGTTGTATGCATAACAGGGATTCTCGGAGGATTAATCCGGGGGCCCCACAAGTATGATGGAGAAGTGTGTTTTGAGGTTTGTGTATGCTAGCTCGTGGTTGATGTAGAGCTCGCTGGGAACCCCAAGAGGAAGGTATGATGAGCACAACCGCGAGTTTTCCCTCAGTTATGAGACCAAGGTTTAATCGAACCAGTAGGAGCAAGGAAACACCCCAAAGGTGTTACTAGCTGAGTTTTGGCAGGGCGCACTATCGGTGCTAGTAGCAACTTGGAGACCTGCACAACACAACCATAGAACTTTGTCCCCAACTTACTATGAGGTTGTCAATCTCACCGTGTTTTGCGGAAAACAAAGGATTAAACGTATTGAGTGGAAAGAAGTAAAAGTTTGAAGAAAGTAAACACAAAGCAGTAAACAGCTGTAGATTGTATGTATAGTAAAAGGACCGGGATCCATACTTCAGTAGAGGTGGCTCTCCTTAGATAGATAACATGCTGGGTGAACAAATTACAGCGGGGCAATTGACAAACACCGAGAAAGAATTACATGCCACCCAACTGCATCAATGACTAATAATCCACCTTCAGGTTATCATCCGAACCCCCTCCAGTATTAAGTTGCAAGCAACAGATTATTGCTTTACGAACTGCGTGTAAAGTAAATAATACGATTGTTCTATGAACAAAGGATCATTGTTTTCTCCCTAGTAGCAACAGCACATCTAGTACCTTAGAGATTTCTGTCACTTCCCCAGATTACCAGAGGCATGAACCCACTATCGAGCATAAATACTAACTCTTGGAGTGGCTAGCATCTACTTGGCCAAGATAGCTACTAACAACCGAAAGCATGCAAGATCTCAAATAACAAAGACATGATAGAATCAATAATCAATCTGAAATAGCATCTCAATATCCATCGGATCCCCGCAAACACAACATGTATGAATTACAAATAGATGATCTTGATCATGAACGGATCTCACAAGATCTAAACATGAAAGCACAAAGGAGGAGAAACACAACATCTAGATACTACATGGATCCGTAGTCCAAGGATGAACTACTCACGCATCACACCAGAGGCTTGCATGGTGATGAAGAAGGCCTCCAGGGTGAATTCCACTCTCCGGCAGGGTGCCGGGAAGAGCTTCAGATCCCTCCCAATCTAGGGACAGAGATGACGATGGCTACAGACTCTTTCGTGGATTTTTGATTGGGTACTTAGGGTTTTCGTCCCGAGGGCAACTTATAGGCGGAAGGAGAGGCCGAGGGGGTGCCTGGGCTGGCCACACCACCCCCTGGCGCGGGCCAAGCCTGGCCGTGCGGCCAGGTGGTGTGGCCGCCCTATGGCCCATCTCCGTCTCGTATTCTGGCACTTGATCCCTTCCGGAAAAATAGGCACTTTGGCTTTTGTCCCGTCCAATTCCAGGAATATTCATTTTCTGACTTTCCTGGAACCAAAAACAAGAGAAAACAGGCAGCTGGCACTGTGGCTCTTGTTAATAGGTTAGTCCAAGAAATCATATGAAAAGTACTCCAAAGTTGGATCAAAACACAAGAAAGTGGATAAAACCAAGCAGGGAACATAAAAATTATAGATACATTTGCAATGTATCAACATCCCCAATCTTAACTCCTGCTCGTCCTCGAGTAGGTAAGTGATAAAAAGAAATAATTTTTGAGGTGACATGCACCATGAAAGACTTGATCAAAGTATTTGCAAAACATTCAAAGCTGGGATCATAGTACTTCAATCATAACATGAAAGACAAAGTTCTAGCAATAAGTAAAGAAACTATGATGCAACATGAAAAGGGACAAACAAAAGATTCATGAATAACAATGCTTTGCAAGACGTTTGTTTGTTTCACATGAAGAAAACATAGCATAAAAGTATTCAGCTTGTCCCTCAATAGAGTAGCAAATATAAATGCTTAGGACACCTTGAAAGTTCATAAGAGTGACTAGATACAATAGTTTCAAACAAGCAATAACAAGTTATGCATCAATCAACTAGTCTTGGGACAATGCACATAGAACTAAGAATGACCACTATGCTCTCAAAGTAGGTGCATAAAGATAGAAGGTGGAGACTCAATATAATGGTGGAAGAAAAGCCTTTTTTATAAGGAAGTAGGGATTCAAGTCTCATAAAGAGCTTCCAAAAATTATGGTACTTATAGCTTTCAGCTCTCATTGCCCCTATCATAAGCATCTTGAAGTGATTAAGGTTAAAGTGAATAAACTATGGTGTACATGCTTGACAAAGTATAAGTCAGAAATCTCATGTCCCTTGTATACAAGGGCCGCTCCTCATGCTACTCAAGTTTAGTCATCGGTAAGTTCTTGTCATCGTAAGTACATGTATATCATTGAGAACTGCCAACGGGGTACCCCTTGCTCGATGATACGGAAGAATCCCCATATCAAAATGATAAGGCAAGCAGACAACGAGCATCTCAGCATTCTTCTTATTTACCATGGGAACATGGTGCTTTTTTCTCTCTTTCCTCTTTTCATAGTATCTTTTTTTCTTTTCTCTTTTTCTCAATATAGGACTCTTTTTTATAAGAAGAATGCTTCATAGATAGCTCATTATGGTTACACTGCAGGTTTCCACCATGTCAGCATGGATTAGACCAGCGGCCCAGGCGTTTCTCTAACACATATACATAACTCCATGGACTTACAAGCTCCCCTTTCATTTCACACCGATGACATCCATATACAAAAGAGCATGATATCAACTAGGTACAAGTACCAAATGCAATGTTGAAAGTGTTCCCCATGAAAGCATGGTTCTGCTAATTCCCAACAAATAAGTGCAAGCATATACAACACAGAAGACACAATGGTTCAAGTTTATTAAGGGCAAATAAATTAAAGTGTGCCATCAAGTTCGTGAGATCTTTAATAACTAGTTTTTTCATAACACTTGGAAGGTAAACAAAAGAAAGAATATACTTGGAATAGCATATGCTAGTAGGTAGGTATGGTGGATTCTTTGGAATAACTTGGTTTAGGGAGTTGGATGCATGAGTGGAACCCATACTTTGTTGTGGAGGCTAGTAAAAGACTGGGAGCGACAAACTAAGAGAGCAATAATGGCCATAATCATGAAGAGCGACAAAACATCATTGATCAAAGCATAAAGTGATACTACAAGTTGAAAACTAACTGATCATAAAGGCTATGGTGACTTTGGATAGTCATAACATGGTGTGAGCATGTGCCAAGTCAACCCAAATAAATCATCAAAGGAGAATACCACTATACTATGCTTTAATATGCTAAATCAACGCATGATTCATCCAAGGCACATTAAGCAACCTCAATTGTTTATAACAACTCATGCTACATCAAAGAATACTAAGCATAAAGCCAAAACAATATGAAGCATGGCATGACAAAGCATAGGCCATAGTAAAAACAAGCTCTTTTTACCACATAAGCATGAACTTTCCTACTCTTTTCCAAACCAAACCAAACTATTTGCAAACCAAAGTCTGAAAGAGGGGGTCAAACTAATTTATTCAGAAAACTAAGCAAACCAAGCAAACTAAAAACAAAAACAAAAACGAAAAATAAGACGCTCCAAGAAAAACACAACTGTGCATGAAACAATAAAAATGAAGCGTTTGGAAGAAACCTGGGATTTTTATTGATGAAGAAGGGGATGCATCGGGCATCCCCAAGCTTTGCCGCTTGTAATTCTTGGATATTTCATGGGGTTACACGCGTGGAATCCCCAAGGTTGAGCTTTAGTCCATCCTTCATCTCATTACTCATTCCTTCCATACACCTGAAAATTTTCCTTCATAGAAAACTTCACACAATCTCATTAGCAACATTAGTGCACTCAAGATAAAAGGTCTTAAGGTTCAGTTCTAACACCAAATAAACTTCCATTAGAACACTATCTACTGTAGTACTTCCCTCAAAAATCTCAATTCCCCAAAGGAACTCAAGAAGGAACAAACAAGAAGCAAATGCAGAAAAATGGCAGAAATCTGTCAAAACAGATCAGCAGGTAAAGACGAATTTTTTCTAAGACCTTTGGTTGCTCAAATCAAAAAGTGTTGAACTAATGAAAGTTATATAACAACCTGGGTCAGAAGCACAAAAACATAAAGCTCTATCCGACGTACAGAGCTCTCTCAGAAATATTTACGGTGAATCACAGAAATCTGTTTCGGGACAGCAACTTTCCCAATCATTACTTCACTCTCATTTGAGGTTACTCTTGGCAAAAAAAGCAAATAAAAAGGATAAGGAGAGGTTCTTACAGAGGTAATAACTTCCAAGACTCAACTAAAAACTCTTGGGTTATCTCCCAACAAGTACTTTCTTTAACGCCTTTATGTTAGGCATGAGAAGCAAAGAAAGAATCAAGTGTTCTCAAATGAAGAAGCATTAAGACCAAATTTTGTTTTCATAGCAGAAGCAAAAGAAATATTTTCTCTCTTTTTAGGGAAGTGTTCTATACCTTTCTTGAGTGGGAGTTGATATTTAATGGTGCCTTCTTTCATATCAATGATGGCACCAACAGTTCAAAAAAAGGTCTTCCCAAAGTAATAGGACAAGAAGCATTGTATTCAACATCCAAAACATAGAAATCAACGGGGACATAGGAATCGTTAACCATAATAAGAACATCAGTAAGATTCTCCATGAGTTTCTTTTTAGCATTAGCATCAAGTGGGACATTCAAATAACAATCTTCAAGAGGAGGCAAATCAAGCATATCATAAATCCTTCTAGGCATAATAGAGACACTACTATCAAGATCACACAAAGCTTACAAATAAAAGTCATTCACTTTCATATTAATGATGGGTTCCCAACCATCCTCTTGTTTTATAGGAATAGAAGCTTTATGTTTCATCTTTTCTTCTTTAATCTTTATGAGAGCATCAGTAATGTGTTTTGTAAAAGCCATGTGCATAGCACTAGCATTAGGACTTTTAGCAAGCTTTTGTAGGAACTTAAGAACTTCAGAGATGTTGCAACCATCAAGATCAAAATCAACTTTATCATCTAAAGTAGTAGAACTATTAGTAACCTCAACACTAGTGGTGGTGATAGTAGAAACACTGATGTTTCTAGCAATTTCATCTTCTCTTTCCCGCTTAGCATGTAATTCAGCTAATAGTCTAACATTTTCATCAATTCTTACTTTTATAGCATTAGTAGCTGCAAAGGGATTCTCATTAGTTTCAGGTTTAGCAGCCATTTTATTCAAAGTAGATTGAGCTTCAGCCAAAGATGCTATGTTTCTTTCAGCTTTAGAGAGTTTTTCCTCAATAGTTTTATTAAAAGCAGTTTGTTTACTAATAAACTCTTTAAGCATAAATTCAAGTTCAGAGGGAGCACTCTTATTATTGTTGTAAGAATTTCCATAAGCATTACCATTGTTGGGAGGATATGGCTTATAATTGTTGTTACCAAAATTGTTACTATAAGCATTATTACCATAAGCATTGTTGCCAAAGTTGTTATTTCTTATGAAGTTCACATCAACTTGCTCTTCTTGAGCAACCAAAGAGGCTAAAGGAACATTATTTGGATCAATATGGGCTTTCCCATTAACAAGCATAGACATAATAATATCAATCTTATCACTCAAGGAGGAAGTTTCCTCAACAGAATTTACCTTCTTACCATGTGGAGCTCTCTCAGTATGCCATTCAGAATAATTAACCATCATATTGTCCAGAAGTTTTGTTGCAGCACCCAAAGTGATGGTCATAAAGGTACCTCCAGCAGCAGAGTCCAGTAGGTTCCTTGAAGAATAGTTCAATCCTGCATAAAAAAGTTTGGATGATTATCCAAGCAGTCAGTCCATGAGTGGGACAATTGTTTACCCAAGATTTCATTCTTTCCCAACCTTGAGCAACATGTTCATTATCAAGTTGTTTAAACTTCATTATTTCACTTCTCATGGATATAATCTTAGTAGGAGGAAAGTATTTTCCAATAAAAGCATCTTTGCATTTAGTCCAAGAATCAATACTATTCCTAGTTAAGGAATTCAACCATTCTTTAGCTTTTCCTCTCAAAGAGAAAGGAAACTATTTCAGCTTAATAATATCACCATCCACATCCCTATACTTTTGCATCTCACAAAGTTGAACAAAGTTATTTAGATGGGAAGCAGCGTCTTCATTACCAATACCAGAAAATTGTTCTCTCATAACAAGATTGAGCAAAGCAGGTTTTACCTCAAAGAAAGTATTTTCAGCCACAGGTGGAGCAATACGTGTGCTCATAAAATCATTGTTGTTGGTGTTAGTGAAGTCACACAACTTAGTGTTTTCAAGAGTAGTCATTTTTTGGGTTTTCAAATAAGAAAGCAAAGAAGTAAAACTAATTTTTTTGTGTTTTTTTTGAAGAACAAAAAAACAAACAAAGCAAAAAGAAACTAAGCAAAACAAAAACAACAAAGTAAAGAGATTGGTTATGAGGGACTCCCCTTGTGAAGATGTCCTTGACTCCCCGGCAACGGCGCCAGCAAAATCTTTGCTAGCTCGTGGTTGATGTAGAGCTCGTTGGGAACCCCAAGACGAAGGTATGATGAGCACAGAGCGAGTTTTCCCTCAGTTATGAGACCAAGGTTTAATCGAACCAGTAGGAGCAAGGAAACACCCCAAAGGTGTTACTAGCTGAGCTTTGGTAGGGCGCACTACCGGTGCTAGTAGCAACGTGGAGACCTGCACAACACAACCACATAACTTTGTCCCCAACTTGCGATGAGGTTGTCAATCTCACCGTGTTTTGCGGAAAACAAAGGATTAAACGTATCGAATGGAAAGAAGTAAAAGTTTGCAGAAAGTAAACACAAAGTAGTAAACAGTTGTAGATTGTATGTAAAGTAAAAGGACCGGGATCGATAGTTCACTAGAGGTGGCTCTCCTTAGATAGATAACATGCTGGGTGAACAAATTACAACGGGGCAATTTACAAACACCGAGAAAGCAATACATGCATATACTAATCATCTTGACTCCTCTGAGACTTGATTGGGCATTACAACATAATACATAGACCGCCATCCAACTGCATCTATGACTAATAATCCACCTTTAGGTTATCATCCGAGCCCCCTCCAATATTAAGTTTCAAGTAATAGATTATTGTTTTACGAACTACGTGTAAAGTAAACAATACGATTGTTCTATGAACAAAGGATCGTTGTTTTCTCCCTAGTGGCAACAGCACATCTAGTACCTTAGAGATTTCTATCACTTCCCCAGATTACCAGAGGCATGAACCCACTATCGAGCATAAATAATAACTCTTGGAGTTGCTAGCATCTACTTGGCCAAGATAGCTACTAACAACGGAAAGCATGCAAGATCTCAAATAACAAAGACATGATAGAATCAATAATCAATCTGAAATAGCATCTCAATATCCATTGGATCCCCGCAAACACAACATGTATGAATTACAAATAGATGATCTTGATCATGAACGGAGCTCACAAGATCTAAACATGAAAGCACAAAGGAGGAGAAACTAGCCATCTAGCTACTACATGGATCCGTAGTCCAAGGATGAACTACTCACGCATCACACCGAAGGCTTGCATGGTGATGAAGAAGGCCTCCAGGGTGAATTCCCTCTCCGGCAGGGTGCCGGGAAGAGCTTCAGATCCTTCCCGATCTAGGGACAGAGACGACGGTGGCTACAGACTCTTTCGTGGATTTTTGATTGTGTACTTAGGGTTTTCGTCCCGAGGGCAACTTATAGGCGGAAGGAGAGGCCGAGGGGGTGCCTAGGCTGGCCACACCACCCCCTGGCATGGGCCAAGCTTGGCCGCGTGGCCAGGTGGTGTGGCCTCCCTCTGGCCCCTCTCTGTCTCGTATTATGGCACTTGATCCCTTCCGGAAAAATAGGCACTTTGGCTTTTTTTCCTGTCCAATTCCGAGAATACTCATTTTCTAACTTTCCTGGAACCAAAAACAGCAGAAAACAGGCAGCTGGCACTGTGGCTCTTGTTAATAGGTTAGTCCAAGAAATCATATGAAAAGTACTCCAAAGTTGGATCAAAACACAAGAAAGTGGATAAAACCAAGCATGGAACATGAAAAATTATAGATACATTTGCAATGTATCAGTGTATAGCATTCATTATGCTGAAGACTATCAATAGAATCTTCTAGATGCTAGAATCGAAGATAAGATCGAATGGCTGGAAATGTTGGGATTCACGAGTCTTGATCCAACGGTCAATATTCAAAGTTATCCGTACACTATATAGTCGTAAGATAAGATAAGATAAGATATCTCTATCTGTACTACTATAGTGGAGTAGTTTTGAATTGGATCCATAGCACCAATCCTGACCGTTGGGCTGTTGGATCCAATGGTTCAGAGAAGCTGGATTCATGTTGAATAGTACCTAGAGAGAACTCCACCATCCATGTTCTAGAAACATCATGTCACCACCCCCAAAATTTCATAGCATAGTAGGCTGTATTATCTCTACTTATACTACTATAGTGGAGAAGTTTTGAATTGGATCCATGGCACTAATCATGACCATTGGGTTATTAGATCCAATGGTTCAGAGCAACTGGATTCGTGTTGAATAGTACTCCCTCCGCCAGAATATAAGGCGCCTAAGGATTAGTCAAAAGTCAACATTTTTTAAGTTGGACCATGATTATACACAAAAATATATAAATTTAGAATACTAAATTAATATCAATAGATTCACCATAAAGTATACTTTCTTAATATGTCCATTCAATATTGTAGATGTAGATATTATTTTCTAAATATTTGGTCAAAGTTTGTAAGGTTTGACTTTTGACCAATCCTGAGGTGCCTTATATTATGGGACGGATCGAGGGAGTACAGACCTAGATGCTAGAATGGAAAAGAAGATCCAACGGTTAGCAATGTTTGGATTTGCCGGTCTTAAATCCAATTGTTAATGTTCAAAGTTAATATCTACACTATATGTAGTGGTATGGTATTGTAAGAGATAAGAGACAGATAAAGATAAGATAGAAGTACTGCGAATGGTTAATCTAATGGTAGGTCTCGTAAGAGCGAGGTTCTTGAGAGTTAACACGGTCGGTGTAAGTACAACTTACATTAAGGACCTCGCAAAAAATGAAAATTGCATCCAACAAGTCCGTGCATTTACACAAGGACCCTTAAACCGAGTAATGTAGTACTATGTGTTTGGAGGTTTGCGCATACTAGTGTTCATTATGCTAAAGACTATTAGTAGAATCTTTCTAGATGCCGAGAATGGAAAAGAAGATCCAATGGTTATCAATGTTTGGATTTCCTAGTGTTGATCCAACGGTCAATGTTCAAATAAGTTAATCCCTACACTATTTAGTGGTGGTATGCATGGTATTGTAAGAGATAAGAGACAAGATAAAGGTAAGATAAGAATTACTGCGAATGGCCGATCTAATGGTAGGTCTCATAGGAGAGAGGTGATTGAGAGTTAACATGGTCGGTGGAAGTACAAGTTACATCAAGAACCTCGTAAAAAATGAAAATTGCATCTAAGTCCATGCATTTTAGCACAAGGACTCTAACACTGAGCAATGAAGTACTGTGTGTTTTAAGGTTTGCGTATACTAGTGTTCATCGTGCTAAAGAATATCAATAGATCGAATCTTTCTCGATGCTAAGAATGGAAAAGGATCCAACGGTTAGCAATGTTTGGATTTGCCAGTCTTGATCCAACGGTTAATATGTTCAAAGTTAATCCCTACACTATGTAGTGGTATGGTATTGTAAGAGATATGAGACAAGATAAAAGATATCATAAGAAGTACTGCGAATGGCCGATCTAATGGTAGGTCTCGTAAGAGCAAGGTGCTTGAGAGTTAATACGGTGGGTAGAATTACAATTTACATCAAGGACCTCATAAAAATTGAAAATTGCATCCAAGTCCATGCATTTATCACAAGGACCCTAAAACCAAGTAATGAAGTACTATGTGTTTTGAGGTTTGCGCATACTAGTGTTCATCATGCTAAAGACTATCAAAAGAATCTTTATAGATGCTAAGAATGGAAAAGAAGATCCAACGGTTAGCAATGTTTGGATTTGCCAATCTTGAGATCCAACGGTCAATGTTCAAAATAAGTTAATCCCTACACTATGTAGTGGTGGTATATATGGTATCGTAAGACATAAGAGACAAGATAAAGATAAGAATTATTGCGAATGGCCGATCTAATGGTAGGTCTCATAAGAGCGAGGTGCTCGAGTGGTCGGTGGAAGTACAAGTTACATCAAGGACCTCAGAAAAACATGAAAATTCCATCCAAGTCCATCCATTTGGCACAAGGACCGTGAAACCGAGTAATAATGAAGTACTGTGTGTTTTGAAGGTTTGCGCATACTAGCGTTTATCGTGCTAAAGACTATCAGTAGAATCTTTCTAGATGCTAAGAATGGAGAAGAATATCCATCGGTTAGCAATGTTTGGATTTGCCAATCTTGATCCAACGGTCAATGTTCAATCGGTTAGCAAAGTTTGACCTAATGTCATGAAACAATGAGCAAAGTTTGTCCTAATTTCATTAAATAGTTAGGATGCAAAATCTTAGCGAGAAGATGAACCTGTCATCAAAACACTCGGTGGTTTCTGATATATATTAATTGACCCTTCCCCCTGATGGGTACCTCCAAGAGATTTTTCGTAGAACTTTCAAACCAACCTACAATTTACCTATAGTAGTCCCAATTTTTCCTAATTTCGATAAATCGACATAAAATCATTCATGTGGGTGAAGTTAGCTAGGAAATTTGAGAACTGATAAAACATGGGAAATCATAAGTGCATCGTGTTGGTCCACTATATATGTGTAAAAACTTGGCTTGTGGCATTTAGATCCATAGTCTTTGGACTTTCTTTAGGGGAAAGAACAATCTAGTCATCACTCGAAAAATTAAGAATGTTCTTTCCTAAGATAGTTGGAAACTCACACTGGCGGCATTGTCTACTACAAGAATATGCACCTATATCTACCTCCGAAAAGACTTTTAAATCAAGAGGAATCTATTGCACTTACTTGTAGCTAAAGTTTGGCCTAGTTTTGTTAAACTGGCAAGATGCAAAATCTTAGCAAAAGTTGAATTTGTCGTAAAAAATTCCATGATTACAGTTTTCATGGCACGTGGTGCACAAGGAGAATATAATTTTGCGGGTGTCCAGGCAAAGCGGTACCCAAGTTCCCTGAAATCATCCGCCATGACTACAGTTGGTGTGCCAAATACTTAGAGGGTCTTTTTCGGCACGAATTCAACTTTACGTTTCAATACAAAAAATCAGGCTAACGGCCGTCAAGTTGGGCCCCTCTGTCAGTTCTCGCCGTTATGTCGCTCCTGTCGCTCCCGTCTCTTAGGTGTCAATTAGGCTTGCAGTGTTGGCGCCTGCATCCATTACATGTCTTCTTATTCCCCAGAGAGGCAATCTGTGGGGCGTCGCAGCCATGGCGCGGAGCTGGGGCTTGGACGAAACTTCTCGGCCCAGCTCTCCTCCCTGTAGGATTGCAGCGTTGGCACCTGCATCCATTACACATCCATTGTGTGACGAAGCTTCTCGGCCCCGCTCTCCTCCCCATCCTGAGTCGGAGCTCGCCCTCACCGTGGACGCACCCATGGCACAGTGCGGGGACGAGAATCGGTTCCCGGTGAGATCTATCACCTTGTCGACCATGCTCGGTTCTGTTTTCCTCCTCTAGAATCCAAGCTCGCCGTTGACGTGGTTGCACCCGCACCAATTCTGCCACCTCTGCCGAGGTCTCTGTGGTAGCTCAAGTTTAGGGGCTTTCCAAGTTCTGCCATGTTGGGCCTGTAAGTGTTGTTGTATGTTAAACTAGCAAATCTCTTTTGTTCAAATCTCTTGGGCTGTACCAACTTCATTGTGTTTAATTATGAAAGTAAAAATATAAATGATTTCTCTCAATTTCTCGCATAGAAAAATACATAGCTAATTTCATATTCTCGCAGGAACTGGCCCCACTTGTTGAACCGGTAACACTACCACGATCTCCACGTAACCACGGTGAGTTCTTGAACCGAAAGTTGCAGTTACCACGTTTCTTCTGCAGTCATTCCTTTTCCTCAGTCATTCCTCTGCAGTTTTTCTTGGGCGCTTCTTCTTCCTCTGTTCTAGAACCGTCGGTTCATCTTCTTCTTCCTCTCGCAGGCAGTTCCTTGCAGGCATTTCCTTTCACCCATTTCCTTGCAGGCATGGATGATGGGAAACGCACAACAGAGACCCACTTGGTCCTTGCCCATGGCACCATGACTTTCATAGTGGTGTACACAAATGATGAAGCGACTATGGCGACAACTCTCGCCAAGTCTGAGCAATTGCTTGAGAAAGAGAATCACAAGTTTGTGGGGCTAGACTTGGAGTACACCCGTGAAAATAAGCGAAAAAATCCTCCACAAGAGATCGATGTCGTGCAAATCGCCATACATGAGGAGGTCCTCGTTTACCACTTCTACAGGTATGTGAAATTTGAATTTGAGATCACCACTTCTGCATCCCTTGTTCCCTTACATCCCTAGAACCATCTAAGTGCAGGAGTAAACCAACTGAGATGCATTGTCCGGCTCTGGTTGAGTTCTTGTGTAGGGAAGGGATAACTTTCACTAGCATGGATATCACAAATGATACAATTATGCTTTCTCGTGCATTGATAAGAATCCCAGAGGGGCACCACATCGACATCCAAAATTTGTACAAGATCAAATCATACATAGCAAAGGATGGCATGGGTGATCTGGCAGCGGAAATCATCGATAAATCCTATGAAAAACTGAAGAAATTGAAGCCACTCGATCACGACTACTGGGAGTGGAAGCCGATAAGCCAGGTGCGGCTCGAGTATGCAGGCAGAGACGCCTACATGGCGTACGAGTTGTACAGTAAGCTCATTACCATGAAATATGGGATGGGTAAGGCGGGGTTTTTCACGAGAGAGCTATGCCCTAGTTGCAAGCTAGCCTAGTAGAAGAAGCGCGAGGAGGACAAAAAGCGGTTTCAGGACGAGCAGGGTTCTTGGGACGGTGGTGACATCAAGCGGTTGAAGGGGAAGCAAGTCAAGGACGACAACAAGTGGTGGTGATACATTATGTGTTTGAACTAGATTTTAGTTTCTAGTTTATTATGTGTGTGATACATTGAGTTACTTCAATACAAAATTTCGACAAATTTAACTTGTTGATGTATTTCTTGACAATTAAAATATAATCGAGCACTAGAAATATTTTGTAGTGTGCATGAGCATGATGAGTAAATATAATTGAACACTAGAAACTTTAAGGAACTCCATATAAAGGAGTAGATTAATATAGAAGGTTCACCAGAGACACCACGGATATATTGTCTTACATGCCAGACACAGGTAATAATTAACTAGAACAAAATAAAAGCAGGGGCTGCAGTAGGAGGCTGGGACACGGAGACGCGTAGTAGGGCAGGGGTTTATCAGCAGGAGGCAGTGACAGCCTAGTCGATGGGATACAGGCCAGTCCTAACATACTCCCAGAGGAATTTGTCGTCTGCTGCGTGCCGCGCCAAGGTAATCGGCCTATGGCTTCTACCTCCGCCTCTGCCAACGCCCTCCGCGTGTTGGATCATGCTGTTGAGGTCCACGTTGATTCCTCTGCCATAGAATGGGCAAAACAGTCCCCCCCTACAGTGGAAACAGATTAGCCCACACCGTAACCGCCTCAGCACGTAGCAGCTCTTGTTGTCCCTGGATACCTTGCTATCATCCACTTCATCATCATCCTCCTGTTGAATTTTAAGAACATAACTTAGAACTCATACATATGATGGAATTGTATTACAACTCAAGAATTGACAACTTGTATATGTAAGACAATATATCCGTGGATATCAAAGATAAAGCATCTCAGCAATAGTTTGATCGGTTCATATATCATTTCATATCAACACAATGACAATTAATTGCATTAGAGTGAATGTAGGATAAATCTAGGGGCCTCATAAGTTTCTTCAGGGATGGAGTAGGTGAACCAAGTAACAATTTCACAACCTATAATGTTGTACATCTCCCCAGGTTCACTAACTCATCCCTGAAAAAAGGTGACACCAATGTGTCTGGCTCTCTTTTAGGACAAATTTGAATCATTGGCCACAATAAGAAATTGAAATGTAATCGTACAAAATATTATTCAGGAATATACATATTCAGGTACCAAAACAAGCCTAAATATTGTAATTATAAATAAAAAAGGAAACAATTAATCTTCAGGTGCAAGTTAAAAATACTTATGATCAAAACCATTCATATACATATGCATCATACCAATCATTAAATGATCAGAAACAATTCAAGGATCATATATGTAGTTCCATATGAGAAAAAATCTAGGGCCTCATAATTTGTTTCAGAGATGGAGTTGGTGAACCAAAGTACCAACAGCACAACCTATATTGTTTGTGTGCATTGCTGCCTCAGGTTCACCAACCCATCCCAAAAGCACGACACCGTCATATGTGTCTCCCCTTGAACTCTTTTGGGGCAAATTTCAATCATCAGCCTCGGTGACAAATTAAAATGTAATTCTTATACACTGAATGCATGGAATAGGTAATTCGAATATCATAGTTCTATGAATGTAGAATAAAGATTAAGGCCTCATAAGTTTCTATAGGGATGACGTAAGTGAACCAAGTAACAATTGCACAGGCTATATTGTTCTTATACATCGCCTCAGGTTCACTAACTCGTCCCTGAAAAAATCTGACACCAATGTGTCTGCCTCTCTTTTGGGGCAAATTTGAATCATTGGCCAAAATAAGAAATTGAAATATAATCATACAAAACATTATTCAAGGATATACATAGTCAGGTACAAAAACAAGCCTAAATATTGTAATTATTTATAAAAAACCAAAAAATTAATCTTTAGGTACATGTTAAAAATACTTATGATCAAAACCATTCATATACATATGCATCATACCAATCATTAAAAGATCAGAAACAATTCAAGGATCATATATGTAGTTCCATATGAGAATAAATCAAGGGCCTCATAATTTGTTTTAGAGATGGAGTTGAAGAACCAAAGTACCAACAGCACAACCTATATTGTTTGTGTGCATTGCTGCCTCGGGTTCACCAACCCATCCCTAAAACACGACACCATCATACGGGAATCCCCTTGAACTCTTTTGGGGCAAATTTCAATCATCGGCCTCGGTGCCACATTAAATGTAATTCTTATACACTATGAATGCATGGAATAGATAATTCAAATATCATAGTTCTATGAATGTAGAATAAAGATTGCAGCCTCATAAGTTTCTACAGAGATGGCGTAAGCGAACCAAGTAACAATTGCACAGCTTATATTGATCTTGTACATGGCCCCATGTTCGCTCACTCATCCCTGAAAAAATTTGACACCAATGTGTCTGCCTCTCTTTGGGGCAAATTTGAATCATTGGCCACAATAAGAAATTGAAATGTAATCGTACAAAACAATATTCAGGGATATACAAATGCATCATACAACGCATTCATATATCAGAAACAATACAAAGATTATATATTTAGGTTCCATATGAGAGAAAAATTAGGGCCTCGTTTTTTCAACGATGGAGTCGGAGAACCAAAATACCAACAGCACAACCTATATTGTTTATGTGCATTGCTACCTCAGGTTCACTAACCATCCCTAAGAAAACGACACCATCAGATGCCCTTGCACTATTTTGGGGAAAAATTGAATCATTGGGATCAGTAAGGAATAGAAATGTAATGTTATAGGCCTGTTGTTTATCGAAATCAACACTCAACTAGATGGCAGATGAGCAGATTGGGGTTTTGTGACTAGACGGATTGGGGTTTTGTGACTAGATGGCAAATGCATCAATCAACCAATTGAATCATATATATACTACCCTACTTCAAGAGCAAAAGAATCTGTACACGATTGAGCAAATCCTATGTATGAACAGTGCAAACTACGGCTGCGACTAGAGAAGCTAGCAATGTAGTACCTCGGACTCCTCATCAGGGACCTCCTCCTCGAACTCATCATTCTCCGCGATTGCGTCAAAGATTTCTTGAACGGCGATGGGGTCGTCGATGTAGATCACCGGATAGCCTCCGCCTGCCGCCTGCCCCCCATCCATATCTGCCGCTGGCACCACGACGTTGTCGGCCATGATGTTACTACCTACTACTCGGCAGCGACGGCTACCACCTGCTGCTTGGCGGCGACGGCTACCACCTGCTGCTCGGCGGTGACGGCTACTGGCTGGACGGAAGAGCTTGCACCCTCGATGGCGCGGCGACGAGCAGCGTTCGTGCCCGGAGAAGGCACCTCCACCTGCTTGGCGATGATCGAGCCATCTGTTACTGCGCCTTCAACTGGCTTCACCCCCGGATCGTCTCCACGCGTACACTTCATGGCACACCAAGGGAAGGAGTAGTGCAAACGAGGGAGCTTCGGGGCACACGGCAGGTGTAGATTGGGGTCTTGGGACTAGATAGACTAGGGGGGAATGACACGAGCTCATGGAAGAAGAAGGTCGAGGAGGCTTATAAACACCAGACCGTTCATAGTCCTCGAGTGGACACTTGTGGTGGGCGGAGGCTACCATGATCTCCACCCTTTTTTCGGTTCCCTTTTTTTGAAACATCCACGATCTCCACTTTAGAGCTGCATTGAAGACATGCTCATGGTAGACCTCGATTCCACTGCATGAAAGTGGCGCGGAACTAATATCTAGCAACGTTAGATCTACTCGAGGGGGGCCTTGACTCATGGAAGTTACTAGCGGTAGAGCCTAGTTGAAAGTGAGATTGAGAGCGCTGCATAAAAATGGGATATGTCTTATTAAAATAAAGTGGCAATAAATTGCAGCGTCCCGTCGACAACCGTGCACTCGGTGACCACATTGCCTTGTGCATGAGTTGTAGTAGTAGTAGTAGGTTTTTAAGACTCGACTAAACTTGACATGACCGCTCGACGACTTTTTCCATGGACGGTGTCGTGTTCCTTCCTGTAAAAGTCTCATGGAGGGAGACGTTCGTGCTGTCTCACACTGTACTATGAAGGGCACGACGTGTGCAACGATCATCGTTGGATCGCACAGAATCAACGGTTGGTGTGCACGATCCGTGTGACAACTGTGACAACCAATTAGGGAGTAGCAGACACGGTGAGCACAGGTTTGGGATTCTATGAAAGATAGAGAGAGGGGGTAAAACTAAGTAGTACCACATAAAACCAAGGGCAAAACTGAGTAGTATAAAAATGGAAAGTGTCTTGTACAATGAAATACATCGTGGAATACATCAAACTATTCCAAGATAGATCCACTAGAGTTCATTGGATGCGTGTTCTTCTCTTAAACCACACATGGATCGACCTCTGTGATTACATGTTTGTTCCTCTAAACAAACCACATAAGGATCCACCAGTGTCATTGGATGTGTGTTCTTCTCATGAACAATACATGGATCCAACAGTGTCATTGCATGTCTGTTCTTTTCATGAACCACAGCTAGAGTCGTTGCATGTCTGTTACTTCCATAAACCACACATGGATACACCGGTGTCATTGCATGTCTGTTCTTTTCATGAACCACACCTAGTGTCATTGCATGTCAGTTCTTTTCATGAACCACACCCAGTGGCATTGCATGTCAGTTCTTTTCATGAACCACATAAGGATCCACCAGTGTCATTGCATGTCTGTTCTTCTCACAAACCACTTAAGCATCCACCGGTGTCACTTCATGTTTGTTCTTTTCATGAACCACATAAGGATCCACCAGTGTCATTGGTTGTGTGTTCTTCTCCTGAATCACATATGGATCCACCGGTGTTATTGCATGTTTGTTCCTCTAAACAAACCACATAAGGATCCACCAGTGTAATTGCATGTCTGTTCTTTTCATGAACCACACCCAGTGTCATTGCATGTGTGTTCTTCTAAACAAACCACATAAGTCATTGCATGTCTGTTCTTTTCATGAACTACACCCGGTGTCATTGCATGTCTGTTCCTCTAGACATACCACATAAGGATCCACCGGTGCCACTGCATGTCTGTTCTTTTCATGAACCACATAAGGATCCACTAGTGTCATTGGATGTGTGTTCTTCTCATGAACCACACATGGATCCACCGGTGTCATTGCATGTCTGTTCTTTTCATGAACCACACCCAGTGTCATTGCATGTCTGTTCTTTTCATGAACCACACCCAGTGTCATTGCATGTCTGTTCTTTTCATGAACCACACCCAGTGTCATTGCATGTTAGTTCTTTTCATGAACCACACCCAGTGTCATTGCATGTCAGTTCTTTTCATGAACCACGTATGGATCCACCAGTGTCATTGCATGTCTGTTCTTCTCACAAACCACATAAGGATCCACCAGTGTCATTGCATGTCTGTTCTTTTCATGAACCACAACTAGATTCATTGCATGTCTGTTACTTCCATAAACCACACATGGATCCACTGGTGTCATTGCAAGTCTGTTCTTTTCATGAACCACACCCAGTGTCATTGCATGTTAGTTATTTTCATGAACCACAACCAGTGTCATTGCATGTCAGTTCTTTTCATGAACCACATATGGATCCACCAGTGTCATTGCATGTCTATTCTTTTCATGAACCACACCCAGTGTCATTGCATGTGTGTTCTTCTAAACAAACCACATAAGTCATTGCATGTTTGTTCTTTTCATGAACCACACCCGGTTTCATTGCATGTGTGTTCCTCTAGACAGACCACATAAGGATCCACCAGTGTCATTGCATGTCAGTTCTTTTCATGAACCACATAAGGATCCACTAGTGTCATTGGATGTGTGTTCTTCTCATTAACCACACATGGATCCACCGGTGTCATTGCATGTCTGTTCCTCTAAACAAACCACATAAGGATCCACTAGTGTCATTGCATGTCTGTTCTTTTCATGAACCAAACCAAGTGTCATTGCATGTGTGTTCTTCTAAACAAACCACATAAGGATCCACCAATGTCATTGCATGTCTATTCTTTTCGTGAACCACACCTGGTGTCATTGCATGTCTGTTATTTTCATGAACCACAGCTAGAGTCATTGCATGTTTGTTACTTCCATAAACCACACATGGATCCACCGGTGTCATTGCATGTCTGTTCTTTTCATGAACCACATCCAGTGTCATTGCATGTCAGTTCTTTTCATGAACCACGTATGGATCCACCAGTGTCATTGCATGTCTGTTCTTCTCACAAACCACATAAGGATCCACCAGTGTCATTGCATGTCTGTTCTTTTCATGAACCACAACTAGAGTCATTGCATGTCTGTTACTTCCATAAACCAC